>CAWUFW010001184.1:1787500-3081927 GCA_963921515.1 Calotriton arnoldi | reverse complement strand
CACTTTGCAAAAATAGGGTAATTTTTCATTGTGAAATTGCGGTGTGTTCACGTTGCGTTTTGAGCCGTTTCCTGTCATGGGCACTAAGCCTATCCACACAAGTGAGGTACCATTTTTATTGGGAGACTCTGGGGAACGTGGGGTGGGTAGAAATTTGTGGATCCACGCAGATTCCAGAACTTTCCACCACAGAAATGTGAGGAAAATGTGTTTTTTTGGACAATTTTTTAGGTTTGCAAGGGATTCTGGGTAACAGAACCTGGTGAGAGGCAGTCAAGTCACCCCATCTTGGATTCCCCTGGGTGTCTAGTTTTAAATAATGTATATGTTTGCTAGGTTTCCCTAGGTGCCGGCAGAGCTAGGGTTCAAAAACTACAGCTAGGCACTTTGCCAAAAAAGGGTCATTTTTCACTGTGAAATTGTGGTGTGTCCACGTTGCGTTTTGCGCCGTTTCCTGTCGCGGGCACTAGGCCTACCCACACAAGTGAGGTACCGTTTTTCTCGGAAGACTTAGGGGAACACGGGGTGGGTGGGAATTTGTGGATCCACACAGATTCCAGAACTTTCCACCACAGAAATGTGAGGAAAATGTGTTTTTTTGGACAATTGTTTAGGTTTGCAAGGGATTCTGGGTAACAGAACCTGGTGCGAGGCAGTCAAGTCCCCCCATACTGGATTCCCCTGGGTGTCTAGTTTTCAAACATATATAGGTTTGCTAGGTTTCCCTATGTGCCGGCAGAGCTAGGGTTCAAAAACTACAGCTAGGCACTTTGCCAAAAAAGGGTCATTTTTCACTGTGAAATTGTGGTGTGTCCACGTTGCGTTTTGCGCCGTTTTCTGTCGCGGGCACTAGGCCTACCCACACAAGTGAGGTACCGTTTTTCTCGGAAGACTCTGGGGAACGCGGGGTGGGTAGAAATTTGGGGATCCGCGCAGATTCCAGAACTTTCCACCACAGAAATGTGAGGAAAATGTGTTTTTTTGGACAATTGTTTAGGTTTGCAAGGGATTCTGGGTAACAGAACCTGGTGAGAGGCAGTCAAGTCACCCTATCTTGGATTCCCCTGGTTGTCTAGTTTTCAAAAATGTATATGTTTGCTAGGTTTCCCTAGGTGCCGGCAGAGCTAGGGTTCAAAAACTACAGCTAGGCACCTTGCCAAAAAAGGGTCATTTTTCACTGTGAAATTGTGGTGTGTCCACGTTGCATTTTGCGCCGTTTCCTGTCGCGGGCATTAGGCCTACCCACACAAGTGAGGTACCATTTTTCTCGGAAAACTTTGGGGAACGCGGGGTGGGTGGAAATTTGTGGATCCACGCAGATTCCAGAACTTTCCACCACAGAAATGTGAGGAAAATGTGTTTTTTTTGACAATTTTTTCGGTTTGCAAGGGATTCTGAGTAACAGAACCTGGTGAGAGCCAGTCAAGTCACCCCATCCTGGATTCCCCTGGGTGTCTAGTTTTCAAAAATGTATAGGTTTGCTAGGTTTCCCTAGGTGCCGGCAGAGCTAGGGTTCAAAAACTACAGCTAGGCACTTTGCAAAAATAGGGTAATTTTTCATTGTGAAATTGTGGTGTGTTCACGTTGCGTTTTGAGCCGTTTCCTGTCATGGGCACTAAGCCTATCCACACAAGTGAGGTACCATTTTTATTGGGAGACTCTGGGAAATGCGGGGTGGGTAGAAATTTGTGGATCCACGCAGATTCCAGAACTTTCCACCACAGAAATATGAGGAAAATGTGTTTTTTTGGACAATTTTTTAGGTTTGCAAGGGATTCTGGGTAACAGAACCTGGTGAGAGGCAGTCAAGTCACACCATCTTGGATTCCCCTGGGTGTCTAGTTTTAAAAAATGTATATGTTTGCTAGGTTTCCCTAGGTGCCGGCAGAGCTAGGGTTCAAAACCTACAGCTAGGCACTTTGCCAAAAAAGGGTCATTTTTCACTGTGAAATTGTGGTGTGTCCACGTTGCGTTTTGCGCCGTTTCCTGTCGCGGGCACTAGGCCTACCCACACAAGTGAGGTACCATTTTTCTCGGAAGACTTTGGGGAACGCGGGGTGGGTAGAAATTTATGGATCCACGCAGATTCCAGAACTTTCCACCACAGAAATGTGGGGAAAATGTGTTTTTTTGACAATGTTTTCGGTTTGCAAGGGATTCTGAGTAACAGAACCTGGTGAGAGCCAGTCAAGTCACCCCATCCTGGATTCCCCTGGGTGTCTAGTTTTCAAAAATGTATAGGTTTGCTAGGTTTCCCTAGGTGCCGGCAGAGCTAGGGTTCAAAAACTACAGCTAGGCACTTTGCAAAAATAGGGTAATTTTTCATTGTGAAATTGCGGTGTGTTCACGTTGCGTTTTGAGCCGTTTCCTGTCATGGGCACTAAGCCTATCCACACAAGTGAGGTACCATTTTTATTGGGAGACTCTGGGGAACGCGGGGTGGGTAGAAATTTGTGGATCCACGCAGATTCCAGAACTTTCCACCACAGAAATGTGAGGAAAATGTGTTTTTTTGGACAATTTTTTAGGTTTGCAAGGGATTCTGGGTAACAGAACCTGGTGAGAGGCAGTCAAGTCACCCCATCTTGGATTCCCCTGGGTGTCTAGTTTTAAAAAATGTATATGTTTGCTAGGTTTCCCTAGGTGCCGGCAGAGCTAGGGTTCAAAAACTACAGCTAGGCACTTAGCCAAAAAAGGGTCATTTTTCACTGTGAAATTGTGGTGTGTCCACGTTGCGTTTTGCGCCGTTTCCTGTCGCGGGCACTAGGCCTACCCACACAAGTGAGGTACCGTTTTTCTCGGAAGACTTTGGGGAACACGGGGTGGGTAGGAATTTGTGGATCCACACAGATTCCAGAACTTTCCACCACAGAAATGTGAGGAAAATGTGTTTTTTGGACAATTGTTTAGGTTTGCAAGGGATTCTGGGTAACAGAACCTGGTGCGAGGCAGTCAAGTCCCCCATACTGGATTCCCCTGGGTGTCTAGTTTTCAAACATATATAGGTTTGCTAGGTTTCCCTGTGCCGGCAGAGCTAGGGTTCAAAAACTACAGCTAGGCACTTTGCCAAAAAAGGGTCATTTTTCACTGTGAAATTGTGGTGTGTCCACGTTGCGTTTTGCGCCGTTTTCTGTCGCGGGCACTAGGCCTACCCACACAAGTGAGGTACCGTTTTTCTCGGAAGACTCTGGGGAACGCGGGGTGGGTAGAAATTTGGGGATCCGCGCAGATTCCAGAACTTTCCACCACAGAAATGTGAGGAAAATGTGTTTTTTGGACAATTGTTTAGGTTTGCAAGGGATTCTGGGTAACAGAACCTGGTGAAAGGCAGTCAAGTCACCCTCTCTTGGATTCCCCTGGTTGTCTAGTTTTCAAAAATGTATATGTTTGCTAGGTTTCCCTAGGTGCCGGCAGAGCTAGGGTTCAAAAACTACAGCTAGGCACCTTGCCAAAAAAGGGTCATTTTTCACTGTGAAATTGTGGTGTGTCCACGTTGCGTTTTGCGCCGTTTCCTGTCGCGGGCATTAGGCCTACCCACACAAGTGAGGTACCATTTTTCTCGGAAAACTTTGGGGAACGCGGGGTGGGTGGAAATTTGTGGATCCACGCAGATTCCAGAACTTTCCACCACAGAAATGTGAGGAAAATCTGTTTTTTTTTTACAATTGTCTAGGTTTGTAAGGGATTCTGGGTAACAGAACCTGGTGAGAGGCAGTCAAGTCACCCCATCCTGGATTCCCCGGGTTGTCTAGTTTTCAAAAATGTATAGGTTTGCCAGGTTTCCCTAGGTGCCGGCAGAGCTAGGGTTCAAAAACTACAGCTAGGCACTTTGCCAAAAAAGGGTAATTTTTCACTGTGAAATTGTGGTGTGTCCACGTAGCGTTTTGCACCATTTCCTGTCACGGGAACTAGGCCTACCCACACAAGTGAGGTACCGTTTTTCTCGGAAGACTTTGGGGAACGCGGGGTGGGTGGAAATTTGTGGATCCACGCAGATTCCAGAACTTTCCACCACAGAAATGTGAGGAAAATTTGTTTTTTTGGACAATGTTTTAGGTTTGCAAGGGATTCTGGGTAACAGAACCTGGTGAGAGGCAGTCAAGTCACCCCATCCTGGATTCCCCTTGGTGTCTAGTTTTCAAAAATGTATAGGTTTGCTAGGTTTCCCTATGTGCCGGCAGAGCTACGGTTCAAAAACTACAGCTAGGCACTTTGCCAAAAAAGGGTCATTTTTCACTGTGAAATTGTGGTGTGTCCACGTTGCGTTTTGCGCCGTTTCCTGTCGCGGGCACTAGGCCTACCCACACAAGTGAGGTACTGTTTTTCTCGGAAGACTCTGGGAAACGCGGGGTGGGTAGAAATTTGTGGATCCAAGCAGATTCCAGAACTTTCCACCACAGAAATGTGAGGAAAATGTGTTTTTTGGACAATTGTTTAGGTTTGCAAGGGATTCTGGGTAACAGAACCTGGTGAGAGGCAGTCAAGTCACCCCATTTTGGATTCCCTGGGTGTCTAGTTTTCAAAAATGTATAGGTTTGCTAGGTTTCCCTATGTGCCGGCAGAGCTACGGTTCAAAAACTACAGCTAGGCACTTTGCCAAGAAAGGGTCATTTTTCACTGTGAAATTGTGGTGTGTCCACGTTGCGTTTTGCGCCGTTTCCTGTCGCGGGCACTAGGCCTACCCACACAAGTGAGGTACTGTTTTTCTCGGAAGACTCTGGGAAACGCGGGGTGGGTAGAAATTTGTGGATCCACGCAGAGTCCAGAACTTTCCACCACAGAAATGTGATGAAAATGTGTTTTTTTGGACAATTGTTTAGGTTTGCAAGGGATTCTGGGTAACAGAACCTGGTGAGAGGCAGTCAAGTCACCCCATCTTGGATTCCCCTGGGTGTCTAGTTTTCAAAAATGTATAGGTTTGCTAGGTTTCCCTATGTGCCGGTAGAGCTAGGGTTAAAAAACTACAGCTAGGCACTTTGCCAACAAAGGGTCATTTTTCACTGTGAAATTGTGGTGTGTTCACGTTGCGTTTTGAGCCGTTTCCTGTCGTGGGCACTATGCCTATCTACACAAGTGAGGTACCTTTTTCTCGGGAGACTCTGGGAAATGCGGGGTGGGTAGAAATTTGTGGATCCACGCAGATTCCAGAACTTTCCACCACAGAAATGTGAGGAAAATGTGTTTTTTTGGACAATTGTTTAGGTTTGCAAGGGATTCTGGGTAACAGAACCTGGTGAGAGGCAGTCAAGTCACCCCATCTTGGATTCCCCTGGGTGTCTAGTTTTCAAAAATGTATAGGTTTGCTAGGTTTCCCTATGTGCCGGCAGAGCTACGGTTCAAAAACTACAGCTAGGCACTTTGCCAAAAAAGGGTCATTTTTCACTGTGAAATTGTGGTGTGTCCACGTTGCGTTTTGCGCCGTTTCCTGTCGCGGGCACTAGGCCTACCCACACAAGTGAGGTACTGTTTTTCTCATAAGACTTTGGGGAATGCGGGGTGGGTGGAAATTTGTGGATCCATGCAGATTCCAGAACTTTCCACCACAGAAATGTGAGGAAAATGTGTTTTTTTGGACAATTGTTTAGGTTTGCAAGGGATTCTGGGTAACAGAACCTGGTGAGAGGCAGTCAAGTCACACCATCCTGGATTCCCCTGTGTGTCTAGTTTTCAAAAATGTATAGGTTTGCTAGGTTTCCCTAGGAGCCGGCAGAGCTAGGGTTAAAAAACTACAGCTAGGCACTTTGCCAAGAAAGGGTCATTTTTCACTGTGAAATTGTGGTATGTCCACGTTGCGTTTTGCGCCGTTTCCTGTCGCGGGCACTAGGCCTACCCACACAAGTGAGGTACTGTTTTTCTCGGAAGACTCTGGGAAACGCGGGGTGGGTAGAAATTTGTGGATCCACGCAGATTCCAGAACTTTCCATCACAGAAATGTGAGGAAAATGTAGTTTTTGGAGAATTTTTTAGGTTTGCAAGGGATTCTGGGTAACAGAACCTGGTGAGAGGCAGTCAAGTCACACCATCCTGGATTCCCCTGGGTGTCTAGTTTTAAAAAATGTATAGGTTTGCTAGGTTTCCCTAGGTTCCGGCAGAGCTAGGGTTAAAAAACTACAGCTAGGCACTTTGCCAAGAAAGGGTCATTTTTCACTGTGAAATTGTGGTGTGTCCACGTTGTGTTTTGCGCCATTTCCTGTTGCGGGCACTAGGCCTACCTACACAAGTGAGGTACCATTTTTCTCGGAAGACTTTGGGGAACGCGGGGTGGGTAGAAATTTGTGGATCCACGCAGATTCCAGAACTTTCCACCACAGAAATGTGAGGAAAATTTGTTTTTTTTTACAATGTTTTCGGTTTGCAAGGGATTTTGAGTAACAGAACCTGGTGAGAGCCAGTCAAGTCACCCCATCCTGGATTCCCCTGGGTGTCTAGTTTTCAAAAATGTATAGGTTTGCTAGGTTTCCCTATGTGCCGGCAGAGCTACGGTTCAAAAACTACAGCTAGGCACTTTGCCAAAAAAGGGTCATTTTTCACTGTGAAATTGTGGTGTGTCCACGTTGCGTTTTGCGCCGTTTCCTGTCGCGGGCACTAGGTTTACCCACACAAGTGAGGTACTGTTTTTCTCGGAAGACTCTGGGAAACGCGGGGTGGGTAGAAATTTGTGGATCCAAGCAGATTCCAGAACTTTCCACCACAGAAATGTGAGGAAAATGTGTTTTTTTGGACAATTGTTTAGGTTTGCAAGGGATTCTGGGTAACAGAACCTGGTGAGAGGCAGTCAAGTCACCCCATCTTGGATTCCCCTGGGTGTCTAGTTTTCAAAAATGTATAGGTTTGCTAGGTTTCCCTATGTGCCGGCAGAGCTACGGTTCAAAAACTACAGCTAGGCACTTTGCCAAGAAAGGGTCATTTTTCACTGTGAAATTGTGGTGTGTCCACGTTGCGTTTTGCGCCGTTTCCTGTCGCGGGCACTAGGCCTACCCACACAAGTGAGGTACTGTTTTTCTCGGAAGACTCTGGGAAACGCGGGGTGGGTAGAAATTTGTGGATCCACGCAGATTCCAGAACTTTCCACCACAGAAATGTGAGGAAAATGTGTTTTTTTGGACAATTGTTTAGGTTTGCAAGGGATTCTGGGTAACAGAACCTGGTGAGAGGCAGTCAAGTCACCCCATCTTGGATTCCCCTGGGTGTCTAGTTTTCAAAAATGTATAGGTTTGCTAGGTTTCCCTATGTGCCGGCAGAGCTAGGGTTCAAAAACTACAGCTAGGCACTTTGCCAACAAAGGGTCATTTTTCACTGTGAAATTGTGGTGTGTCCACGTTGCGTTTTGCGCCGTTTCCTGTCGCGGGCACTAGGCCTACCCACACAAGTGAGGCACCTTTTTCTCGGAAGACTCTGGGAAACGCGGGGTGGGTAGAAATTTGTGGATCCACGCAGATTCCAGAACTTTCCACCACAGAAATGTGAGGAAAATGTGTTTTTTGGACAATTGTTTAGGTTTGCAAGGGATTCTGGGTAACAGAACCTGGTGAGAGGCAGTCAAGTCACCCCATCTTGGATTCCCCTGGGTGTCTAGTTTTCATAAATGTATATGTTTGCTAGGTTTCCCTAGGTGACGGCAGAGCTAGGGTTCAAAAACTACAGCTAGGCACTTTGCCAAAAAAGGGTCAGTTTTCACTGTGAAATTGTGGTGTGTCCACGTTGCATTTTGCGCCGTTTCCCGTCGCGGGCACTAGGCCTACCCACACAAGTGAGGTACCATTTTTCTCGGAAAACTTTGGGGAACGCGGGGTGGGTGGAAATTTGTGGTTCCACGCAGATTCCAGAACTTTCCATCACAGAAATGTGAGGAAAATGTGTTTTTTGGAGAATTTTTTAGGTTTGTAAGGGATTCTGGGTAACAGAACCTGGTGAGAGGCAGTCAAGTCACCCCATCCTGGATTCCCCGGGTTGTCTAGTTTTCAAAAATGTATAGGTTTGCCAGGTTTCCCTAGGTGCCGGCAGAGCTAGGGTTAAAAAACTACAGCTAGGCACTTTGCCAAGAAAGGGTCATTTTTCACTGTGAAATTGTGGTGTGTCCACGTTGCGTTTTGCGCCATTTCCTGTTGCGGGCACTAGGCCTACCTACACAAGTGAGGTACCATTTTTCTCGGAAGACTTTGGGGAACGCGGGGTGGGTAGAAATTTGTGGATCCACGCAGATTCCAGAACTTTCCACCACAGAAATGTGAGGAAAATGTGTTTTTTTTGACAATTTTTTCGGTTTGCAAGGGATTCTGAGTAACAGAACCTGGTGAGAGCCAGTCAAGTCACCCCATCCTGGATTCCCCTGGGTGTCTAGTTTTCAAAAATGTATAGGTTTGCTAGGTTTCCCTAGGTGCCGGCAGAGCTAGGGTTAAAAACTACAGCTAGGCACTTTGCAAAAATAGGGTAATTTTTCATTGTGAAATTGTGGTGTGTTCACGTTGCGTTTTGAGCCGTTTCCTGTCATGGGCACTAAGCCTATCCACACAAGTGAGGTACCATTTTTATTGGGAGACTCTGGGGAACGCGGGGTGGGTAGAAATTTGTGGATCCACGCAGATTCCAGAACTTTCCACCACAGAAATGTGAGGAAAATTAGTTTTTTTGGACAATTTTTTAGGTTTGCAAGGGATTCTGGGTAACAGAACCTGGTGAGAGGCAGTCAAGTCACCCCATCTTGGATTCCCCTGGGTGTCTAGTTTTAAATAATGTATATGTTTGCTAGGTTTCCCTAGGTGCCGGCAGAGCTAGGGTTCAAAAACTACAGCTAGGCACTTTGCCAAAAAAGGGTCATTTTTCACTGTGAAATTGTGGTGTGTCCACGTTGCGTTTTGCGCCGTTTCCTGTCGCGGGCACTAGGCCTACCCACACAAGTGAGGTACCGTTTTTCTCGGAAGACTTTGGGGAACACGGGGTGGGTGGGAATTTGTGGATCCACACAGATTCCAGAACTTTCCACCACAGAAATGTGAGGAAAATGTGTTTTTTTGGACAATTGTTTAGGTTTGCAAGGGATTCTGGGTAACAGAACCTGGTGCGAGGCAGTCAAGTCCCCCATACTGGATTCCCCTGGGTGTCTAGTTTTCAAACATATATAGGTTTGCTAGGTTTCCCTATGTGCCGGCAGAGCTAGGGTTCAAAAACTACAGCTAGGCCCTTTGCCAAAAAAGGGTCATTTTTCACTGTGAAATTGTGGTGTGTCCACGTTGCGTTTTGCGCCCTTTTCTGTCGCGGGCACTAGGCCTACCCACACAAGTGAGATACCGTTTTTCTCGGAAGACTCTGGGGAACGCGGGGTGGGTAGAAATTTGGGGATCCACGCAGATTCCAGAGCTTTCCACCACAGAAATGTGAGGAAAATGTGTTTTTTGGACAATTGTTTAGGTTTGCAAGGGATTCTGGGTAACAGAACCTGGTGAGAGGCAGTCAAGTCACCCTATCTTGGATTCCCCTGGTTGTCTAGTTTTCAAAAATGTATATGTTTGCTAGGTTTCCCTAGGTGCCGGCAGAGCTAGGGTTCCTAAACTACAGCTAGGCACCTTGCCAAAAAAGGGTCATTTTTCACTGTGAAATTGTGGTGTGTCCACGTTGCGTTTTGCGCCGTTTCCTGTCGCGGGCATTAGGCCTACCCACACAAGTGAGGTACCATTTTTCTTGGAAAACTTTGGGGAACGCGGGGTGGGTGGAAATTTGCGGATCCACGCAGATTCCAGAACTTTCCACCACAGAAATGTGAGGAAAATCTGTTTTTTTTTTACAATTGTTTAGGTTTGTAAGGGATTCTGGGTAACAGAACCTGGTGAGAGGCAGTCAAGTCACCCCATCCTGGATTCCCCGGGTTGTCTAGTTTTCAAAAATATAGGTTTGCTAGGTTTCCCTAGGTGCCGGCAGAGCTAGGGTTCAAAAACTACAGCTAGGCACTTTGCCAAAAAAGGGTCATTTTTCACTGTGAAATTGTGGTGTGTCCACGTTGCGTTTTGCACCATTTCCTGTCACGGAAACTAGGCCTACCCACACAAGTGAGGTACCGTTTTTCTCGGAAGACTTTGGGGAACGCGGGGTGGGTGGAAATTTGTGGATCCACGCAGATTCCAGAACTTTCCACCACAGAAATGTGAGGAAAATGTGTTTTTTTGGACAATGTTTTAGGTTTGCAAGGGATTCTGGGTAACAGAACCTGGTGAGAGGCAGTGAAGTCACCCCATCCTGGATTCCCCTTGGTGTCTAGTTTTCAAAAATGTATAGGTTTGCTAGGTTTCCCTATGTGCCGGCAGAGCTACGGTTCAAAAACTACAGCTAGGCACTTTGCCAAAAAAGGGTCATTTTTCACTGTGAAATTGTGGTGTGTCCACGTTGCGTTTTGAGCCGTTTCCTGTCGCGGGCACTAGGCTTACCCACACAAGTGAGGTACTGTTTTTCTCGGAAGACTCTGGGAAACGCGGGGTGGGTAGAAATGTGTGGATCCACGCAGATTCCAGAACTTTCCACCACAGAAATGTGAGGAAAATGTGTTTTTTTGGACAATTGTTTAGGTTTGCAAGGGATTCTGGGTAACAGAACCTGGTGAGAGGCAGTCAAGTCACCCCATCTTGGATTCCCCTGGGTGTCTAGTTTTCAAAAATGTATAGGTTTGCTAGGTTTCCCTATGTGCCGGTAGAGCTAGGGTTCAAAAACTACAGCTAGGCACTTTGCCAACAAAGGGTCATTTTTCACTGTGAAATTGTGGTGTGTCCACGTTGCGTTTTGCGCCGTTTCCTGTCGCGGGCACTAGGCCTACCCACACAAGTGAGGCACCTTTTTCTCGGAAGACTCTGGGAAACGCGGGGTGGGTAGAAATTTGTGGATCCACGCAGATTCCAGAACTTTCCACCACAGAAATGTGAGGAAAATGTGTTTTTTGGACAATTGTTTAGGTTTGCAAGGGATTCTGGGTAACAGAACCTGGTGAGAGGCAGTCAAGTCACCCCATCTTGGATTCCCCTGGGTGTCTAGTTTTCATAAATGTATATGTTTGCTAGGTTTCCCTAGGTGACGGCAGAGCTAGGGTTCAAAAACTACAGCTAGGCACTTTGCCAAAAAAGGGTCAGTTTTCACTGTGAAATTGTGGTGTGTCCACGTTGCATTTTGCGCCGTTTCCCGTCGCGGGCACTAGGCCTACCCACACAAGTGAGGTACCATTTTTCTCAGAAAACTTTGGGGAACGCGGGGTGGGTGGAAATTTGTGGTTCCACGCAGATTCCAGAACTTTCCATCACAGAAATGTGAGGAAAATGTGTTTTTGGGAGAATTTTTTAGGTTTGTAAGGGATTCTGGGTAACAGAACCTGGTGAGAGGCAGTCAAGTCACACCATCCTGGATTCCCCGGGTTGTCTAGTTTTCAAAAATGTATAGGTTTGCCAGGTTTCCCTAGGTGCCGGCAGAGCTAGGGTTAAAAACTACAGCTAGGCACTTTGCCAAGAAAGGGTCATTTTTCACTGTGAAATTGTGGTGTGTCCACGTTGCGTTTTGCGCCATTTCCTGTTGCGGGCACTAGGCCTACCTACACAAGTGAGGTACCATTTTTCTCGGAAGACTTTGGGGAACGCGGGGTGGGTAGAAATTTGTGGATCCACGCAGATTCCAGAACTTTCCACCACAGAAATGTGAGGAAAATGTGTTTTTTTGACAATTTTTTCGGTTTGCAAGGGATTCTGAGTAACAGAACCTGGTGAGAGCCAGTCAAGTCACCCCATCCTGGATTCCCCTGGGTGTCTAGTTTTCAAAAATGTATAGGTTTGCTAGGTTTCCCTAGGTGCCGGCAGAGCTAGGGTTCAAAAACTACAGCTAGGCACTTTGCAAAAATAGGGTAATTTTTCATTGTGAAATTGTGGTGTGTTCACGTTGCGTTTTGAGCCGTTTCCTGTCATGGGCACTAAGCCTATCCACACAAGTGAGGTACCATTTTTATTGGGAGACTCTGGGGAACGCGGGGTGGGTAGAAATTTGTGGATCCACGCAGATTCCAGAACTTTCCACCACAGAAATGTGAGGAAAATGTGTTTTTTTGGACAATTTTTTAGGTTTGCAAGGGATTCTGGGTAACAGAACCTGGTGAGAGGCAGTCAAGTCACCCCATCTTGGATTCCCCTGGGTGTCTAGTTTTAAATAATGTATATGTTTGCTAGGTTTCCCTAGGTGCCGGCAGAGCTAGGGTTCAAAAACTACAGCTAGGCACTTTGCCAAAAAAGGGTCATTTTTCACTGTGAAATTGTGGTGTGTCCACGTTGCGTTTTGCGCCGTTTCCTGTCGCGGGCACTAGGCCTACCCACACAAGTGAGGTACCGTTTTTCTCGGAAGACTTAGGGGAACACGGGGTGGGTGGGAATTTGTGGATCCACACAGATTCCAGAACTTTCCACCACAGAAATGTGAGGAAAATGTGTTTTTTGGACAATTGTTTAGGTTTGCAAGGGATTCTGGGTAACAGAACCTGGTGCGAGGCAGTCAAGTCCCCCATACTGGATTCCCCTGGGTGTCTAGTTTTCAAACATATATAGGTTTGCTAGGTTTCCCTATGTGCCGGCAGAGCTAGGGTTCAAAAACTACAGCTAGGCCCTTTGCCAAAAAAGGGTCATTTTTCACTGTGAAATTGTGGTGTGTCCACGTTGCGTTTTGCGCCGTTTTCTGTCGCGGGCACTAGGCCTACCCACACAAGTGAGGTACCGTTTTTCTCGGAAGACTCTGGGGAACGCGGGGTGGGTAGAAATTTGGGGATCCACGCAGATTCCAGAACTTTCCACCACAGAAATGTGAGGAAAATGTGTTTTTTGGACAATTGTTTAGGTTTGCAAGGGATTCTGGGTAACAGAACCTGGTGAGAGGCAGTCAAGTCACCCTATCTTGGATTCCCCTGGTTGTCTAGTTTTCAAAAATGTATATGTTTGCTAGGTTTCCCTAGGTGCCGGCAGAGCTAGGGTTCAAAAACTACAGCTAGGCACCTTGCCAAAAAAGGGTCATTTTTCACTGTGAAATTGTGGTGTGTCCACGTTGCGTTTTGCGCCGTTTCCTGTCGCGGGCATTAGGCCTACCCACACAAGTGAGGTACCATTTTTCTCGGAAAACTTTGGGGAACGCGGGGTGGGTGGAAATTTGTGGATCCACGCAGATCCCAGAACTTTCCACCACAGAAATGTGAGGAAAATCTGTTTTTTTTTTACAATTGTTTAGGTTTGTAAGGGATTCTGGGTAACAGAACCTGGTGAGAGGCAGTCAAGTCACCCCATCCTGGATTCCCCGGGTTGTCTAGTTTTCAAAAATGTATAGGTTTGCCAGGTTTCCCTAGGTGCCGGCAGAGCTAGGGTTCAAAAACTACAGCTAGGCACTTTGCCAAAAAAGGGTCATTTTTCACTGTGAAATTGTGGTGTGTCCACGTTGCGTTTTGCACCATTTCCTGTCACGGAAACTAGGCCTACCCACACAAGTGAGGTACTGTTTTTCTCGGAAGACTTTGGGGAACGCGGGGTGGGTGGAAATTTGTGGATCCACGCAGATTCCAGAACTTTCCACCACAGAAATGTGAGGAAAATTTGTTTTTTTGGACAATGTTTTAGGTTTGCAAGGGATTCTGGGTAACAGAACCTGGTGAGAGGCAGTGAAGTCACCCCATCCTGGATTCCCCTTGGTGTCTAGTTTTCAAAAATGTATAGGTTTGCTAGGTTTCCCTATGTGCCGGCAGAGCTACGGTTCAAAAACTACAGCTAGGCACTTTGCCAAAAAAGGGTCATTTTTCACTGTGAAATTGTGGTGTGTCCACGTTGCGTTTTGCGCCGTTTCCTGTCGCGGGCACTAGGTTTACCCACACAAGTGAGGTACTGTTTTTCTCGGAAGACTCTGGGAAACGCGGGGTGGGTAGAAATTTGTGGATCCAAGCAGATTCCAGAACTTTCCACCACAGAAATGTGAGGAAAATGTGTTTTTTTGGACAATTGTTTAGGTTTGCAAGGGATTCTGGGTAACAGAACCTGGTGAGAGGCAGTCAAGTCACCCCATCTTGGATTCCCCTGGGTGTCTAGTTTTCAAAAATGTATAGGTTTGCTAGGTTTCTCTATGTGCCGGCAGAGCTACGGTTCAAAAACTACAGCTAGGCACTTTGCCAAAAAAGAGTCATTTTTCACTGTGAAATTGTGGTGTGTCCACGTTGCGTTTTGCGCCGTTCCCTTGCGCGGGCACTAGGCCTACCCACACAAGTGAGGTACCGTTTTTCTCATAAGACTTTGGGGAACGCGGGGTGGGTGGAAATTTGTGGATCCATGCAGATTCCAGAACTTTCCACCACAGAAATGTGAGGAAAATGTGTTTTTTTGGACAATTGTTTAGGTTTGCAAGGGATTCTGGGTAACAGAACCTGGTGAGAGGCAGTCAAGTCACACCATCCTGGATTCCCCTGCGTGTCTAGTTTTCAAAAATGTATAGGTTTGCTAGGTTTCCCTAGGAGCCGGCAGAGCTAGGGTTAAAAAACTACAGCTAGGCACTTTGCCAAGAAAGGGTCATTTTTCACTGTGAAATTGTGGTGTGTCCACGTTGTGTTTTGCGCCATTTCCTGTTGCGGGCACTAGGCCTACCTACACAAGTGAAGTACCATTTTTCTCGGAAGACTTTGGGGAACGTGGGGTGGGTAGAAATTTGTGGATCCACGCAGATTCCAGAACTTTCCACCACAGAAATGTGAGGAAAATGTGTTTTTTTTTACAATGTTTTCGGTTTGCAAGGGATTTTGAGTAACAGAACCTGGTGAGAGCCAGTCAAGTCACCCCATCCTGGATCCCCTGGGTGTCTAGTTTTCAAAAATGTATAGGTTTGCTAGGTTTCCCTAGGTGCCGGCAGAGCTAGGGTTCAAAAACTACAGCTAGGCACTTTGCAAAAATAGGGTAATTTTTCATTGTGAAATTGTGGTGTGTTCACGTTGCGTTTTGAGCCGTTTCCTGTCATGGGCACTAAGCCTATCCACACAAGTGAGGTACCATTTTTATTGGGAGACTCTGGGGAACGCGGGGTGGGTAGAAATTTGTGGATCCACGCAGATTCCAGAACTTTCCACCACAGAAATGTGAGGAAAATGTGTTTTTTTGGACAATTTTTTAGGTTTGCAAGGGATTTTGGGTAACAGAACCTGGTGAGAGGCAGTCAAGTCACCCCATCTTGGATTCCCCTGGGTGTCTAGTTTTAAAAAATGTATATGTTTGCTAGGTTTCCTTAGGTGCCGGCAGAGCTAGGGTTCAAAAACTACAGCTAGGCACTTTGCCAAAAAAGGGTCATTTTTCACTGTGAAATTGTGGTGTGTCCACGTTGCGTTTTGCGCCGTTTCCTGTCGCGGGCACTAGGCCTACCCACACAAGTGAGGTACCATTTTTCTCGGAAGACTTAGGGGAACACGGGGTGGGTGGGAATTTGTGGATCCACACAGATTCCAGAACTTTCCACCACAGAAATGTGAGGAAAATGTGTTTTTTTTTTACAATGTTTTCGGTTTGCAAGGGATTCTGAGTAACAGAACCTGGTGAGAGCCAGTCAAGTCACCCCATCCTGGATTCCCCTGGGTGTCTAGTTTTCAAAAATGTATAGGTTTGCTAGGTTTCCCTAGGTGCCGGCAGAGCTAGGGTTCAAAAACTACAGCTAGGCACTTCGCAAAAATAGGGTAATTTTTCTTGTGAAATTGTGGTGTGTTCACGTTGCGTTTTGAGCCGTTTCCTGTCATGGGCACTAAGCCTATCCACACAAGTGAGGTACCATTTTTATTGGGAGACTCTGGGGAACGCGGGGTGGGTAGAAATTTGTGGATCCACGCAGATTCCAGAACTTTCCACCACAGAAATGTGAGGAAAATGTGTTTTTTTGGACAATGTTTTAGGTTTGCAAGGGATTCTGGGTAACAGAACCTGGTGAGAGGCAGTCAAGTCACCCCATCTTGGATTCCCCTGGGTGTCTAGTTTTAAAAAATGTATATGTTTGCTAGGTTTCCCTAGGTGCCGGCAGAGCTAGGGTTCAAAAACTACAGCTAGGCACTTTGCCAATAAAGGGTCATTTTTCACTGTGAAATTGTGGTGTGTCCACGTTGCGTTTTGTGCCATTTCCTGTCGCGGGCACTAGGCATACATAGGTGTCTTTCATACCGATTTTCCATGTATACATTTTCCCAGAATAATTGCTATATGCCCGGTACATAATAAAAAACCATTGCAAGTCGCTGCTCAGTTTTTGGCTCTGGGTTCGTCGGGTTCTTGGTGAACCTACAAGTCCTATATATCCCCACAACCAGTAAGGTCCAGCGGATGTAGCGGTATATTGCTTTCAAAGAGCTGTCATAATTAGAAGAAGTTACAGGTGAAAACGTTGACACAAAAGGCTGTTTTTTTCAACTAATTTTCAATTTTTCCTATATTTAACTGTTAGTTTCTATAAAGAAACCTTGAAGGATCTACACAAATGACCCCTTGCTGAATTCAGAATGTTGTCTACTTTTCCAAAATGTATAGCTTTTCAGGATCCATTATTGCTTTTATACCTATTTCTACCATTAACTGGAAGGAGGTTGAAAGCACAAAAAACAGCAAAAATAGGCTATGTCCCAGAAAAATGCCAAAACTGTGTAAAAAACTTTGGTTTTCTGACAAAAGTTTGTAATTTCCTAAAAGCTGGAAAAATGGTGATTTCAGCCCCACAAACCCTTTTTGGTACCATTTGCAGGGAAAAACCAGACGCTTTCATTTGCAGCAGTTTTTTCCCATTTTTCCCAAAAACCAAAATTTAGCTGTATTTTGTCTAATTTCTGGGTCCCCTCCAGGGGAATCCACAAACCCTGGGTACCTTTAGAATCCCCATGATGTTGGAAGAAAAGGACGCAAATTTGGCGTGGATACCTTATGTGGTCAAAAAGTTACAGGGGCCTAAGCGCGAACTCCCCCAAATATAAAAAAAAGGCTTAGCACAGGGGGGGAAAAGGCCTAGCAGCGAAGGGGTTAACTAGGGCGAAACCAATGCTGGGTTGTTTGTGTTTTGGTTCAGGGATGACGTGGCTTGGCAGTTCAGGCTGGACTGCTTCTATTAGAGCAGGGTCAAGACTGATTTGCATATAGCTGGGTTCAAACTGAGTGATTTGGTGTGCAAAATAACGATGGATTGGAATGCGCCCCCATTTAATTACTAGTGGCTGGGATTAATTCAAGCATTGCATCCATCACCTTTTTGTATACTTTAGTGTGTTGCCCCAAGTGGGATGGGTATGCTCAGATGTGGTTCCCGTGCACACTGTGTAACTGGAACCAAGCTGTACCCGGCTGATGAGCCCATAACTAAGGCGAAAGAGGTCCTGGATTGCTTGTGTTCCGGTTCAGGGAGGACCTGGCTTGGCAGTTTAGGCTGGACTGTTCCGATTGGAGCAGGGTCAAGGCTGATTTGCATATAGCTGGATCCAAACTGAGGTGACATGGTGTGCAAAATAATGATGGATTGGATGCGGCCCGAATAATTACCAGTGGCTGACATTAATTCAAGCACTACATCAATCAATTTTTGTACACTTTAGCGTGCTGCCCTAAGTGGGACTGGTATGCACAGACATAGTACCAGTGCACATTGTGTCACTAGAACCAAGCTGTACCCGGCTGACGAGCCTATAACTAGGGCGAAATCGGTCCTGGGTTGCTTGTGTTCCAGTTCAGGGAGGACCTGGCTTGGCAGTTCAGGCTGAACTGTTCCAATTGGATAGGGTCAAGATTAATTTGACTATATATCTGGGTCCAAACTGAGGTGACATGGTGTTCAAATTAACGATAGATTGGAATGCGGTTCAGAGTAATTATCAGTGGCTGAGATTAATTAAAGCATTCCATCTATCACTTTTTTACATACTTTAAACTTTTTTTAAAAGCACAAACATGATCTGATTAGTACAAAAGAACAAGTTACTTACCTTCGGTAATGCCTTATCTGGTAGAGACTCTACCTAGCCGCAGATGTGTTTCCTTAGAATTATTCCGAGGCATTAGTCTGGTTCCAGAAATTTTTATGGGCAGTACCCTGCTCGCAGGTAGGTGCCATCGTTCAGGTCCGTACTGGAGTGAAGTTAGCAGTCACTATATAGGCGCCACCCCAACGCACAAACGCATTTTTTTTGCCAGTTTCCATGTCAGGAGCGCGGAGCCATGGAGAACACTGCCCACTGGTGTGTAAAACTAGGGCCTTGAAAGGGGAACAGCCCTGACCCTAGAAAACCATTCGCAGAGCTTGATAATGGGTGGGTCGGTAAGGAATCTGCGGCTAGATAGAGTCTCTAACAGATAAGGCAACACCGAAGGTTAATTAACCTGTTCATCTGATAGAAACTTTTACCCGTAGATTCCTTACCTTAGAATAGATATCCAAGCAATACCTCCCCGGAGGTGGGTCTGTGAAACAATTCACACCAAAAAAGTCCTGCAGGACCAAAGAGACAAAGTGCCCGTCCCGATGGACCTGACTGGCCAGGCAGTAGTGCTTTGTGAATTTGTGCAGAGAGGCTAACATTGCTGCCTGGCAGATGTCCAGGACTGGGACTCCGCGTGCAAATGCAGTGGTCTCAGTGTTTGCTCTGGTGGTATGAGCACGCATACCCTCTGGGGGTTGCTTCTTGGCCAATGCGTAGCAGATTTTAATACAGAGCACGATCCACTGGGAGATGGTCCGTTTCTGCCAGGCCCTCCCTTCTTGGCTTCGACATACCCCACTAAGAGTTGGTCGTTCACCGGGAACTCTTTGTGCGGTCAAGGTTGAATGACAGCGATCTTTTGGGTCCAGTTAATGGAGTCACTCCTCTTCCTTAGAGGGATGCAGCGGATTGAAAAAGGTATGCAGTGTGATGGATTGTCTACATGAACGGGAGTGACCACCTTCAGAAGAAAGGAAGCTCCGGTGCGAAGGACCAACTTGTCTGGGAAGTTGTTGCGGTACAGAGGCTTAGATGACAAAGCTTGAAGCTCACTGACCCTCCAGGCTGATGTTATTGCCACTAGAAAGGCTGTCTTAATACAAAGAAACCTGAGAGGACAGTTGTCCATTGGCTCTAAAGGAATGCACATCAGAAAAGTGAGTGCTAAACTTAGGTTTCACTGAGGTGTAATGGTGGGAATATGTGTTGAAGACCTTTCAAAATCCTGTTCACAATAGGGGATTTGAACAGGGATGGCTGATCTGGCAACTGCAGAAAAGCCGAGATGGCAGAAAGATAGCCTTTTAAGAGAAAAAATAAACAGAAGGACCTGAGAAAGGGAGTCACCTGTTTTTCTGCACACCATACCACAAACTTCCCCCAACAGCAGGCATTTACCGTTTTCGAAAAGGGATGCCTGGCTGCCAAGATAACATTGTAGTCTTAAGGTAGAAGGACAAAAGATGTCAACTGTCGCCCCTCAATCTCCACGTATGAATGTGGAGCACTGAAAAGTTCAGGTGGAGAACCCTCCTCTGTTGCTGCAACAGCAGGTCCTCCCAAAGGGGCAGCCTGATCGGCGGACCGATGGCCATGCTCAACGGCTCGGGATACCAAGCTCTCTGAGCCCAGGCCAGAGCCACAAGGATGACTTGGGTCTCGTCGATCCTGATCTTCTTGAGAAATCTGGGCAGGAGTGGTATGGACAGAAATGCATACAGGAGGCCTGAGCTCCACTCAAGACGAAAAGCATCTCTGAGTGATAGCCGACTTGGAAACGCCAGCACACAAAACCGCTTACATTGCATATCCTTGGTGCTGGCGAACAGATCTAACCAAGGCTCTATCCACTGCTGAAAGAGACCTTTCCCCATCTGCAGGTGGAGACGCCACTCATGATCCGCTTGGCATCTTAGGCTGAGTTCAATCTGCCCTGGCATTCAGAGAGCCCGCCAGGTGTTGAACCACCATGTATATACCCTGATCTTCCAACCATGCCTAGAGACGGAGGGCCTTTTGACAAAGGGTCCACAACCCCACCCCACCCTGTTTGTTGCAGTACACCATGGCAGTGTTGTTGTCTGTAAACACCTGCACTAACCTTCCCTTGATGGAGAGTAGAAAGGCCTTCAATGCCAGTTGGATCACCCGGAGCTCCAGTAGGTTGATGTGGAGTTCGGATTCCACCGGAGACTAGAGGCCTCTGATCTTCACCTCTCCCAGGTGGCCGCCTCACCCCAAGAGTGACGCATCTGTTACTACTGTCAGATCTGGTTGGGAAAGGGAGAAAGGTCTGCCACTGAGACAATCGCGGTTCGTTAATCACCACTGCAGATCTTTTGCAGGTCCCTCTGAGATCTGGACCATGTCGGAGAGATTCCCCTGATACTGCACCCACTGGAACTTCAGGTTCCACTGCAGAGCCCGCATATGCCAGCAGGCATGTGTCACTAGCAGGATGCAGGAGGCTATGAGGCCCAGAATAGACCAAGAATAGAGGCTGAAACATCGGTATCACAGCCTGAATATTATGGACTCAACGTTTGGGAGGATAAGCCTGAAACTGCATAGTGCAGGAAGTGTGCTGTAGTCTGGAGGTGAGAGACAACTACCTGGGGCGAGCCCGCCTTCAACAGTTAGTTGTTGAGATAGGGGAAGACTGGTACCCCTGATAGTTGCAGATGATGTGCAAACATCACCATCTCCTTGGTGAACAACCAAGGGGCGCGCACTGGTAAGGTCAAAAGGGAGTACGGTGAACTGAAAGTTCTTGCGACCTACCTTGAAGCCAGGTAACGACTGTGAGCAGGCAGGACGGGGATGTGAAAATATGTGTCCTGCAAGTCTATTGCTATCATCCACTCTCTTGGGTGCAGGGCATTCAGGACTTGAGTGAGTGCAGGTCTAGAATAGGACAGATGTCTCTGTCCTTTATTGGCACCAGACAGTAGCAGGAATAACAACCACTACCTACTTCTGGCATTGGCACCCTCTCGGACCCTCCCTTAGCCAAGAGAGCTTCCATTTCCTGGTGGAGTAAGGAAAGATGGCCCTCCATCAGCCTGTTGCAACTGGGTGGCATGGGTGGAGTGGTAGTCAGGAAGTGGAGGGAGTAGCCCCTTCAGACAATCTGAAGAACCCAGCGGTCTAATGTTACTGTCCTCCAGTGGTGCAGGTGATGGTGTATCCTGCCTCCCACTGGGTGCCCATAATGGTTGGAGGGTGTACTAAATGGGTTTGGAGGCTGCAGCTGCCGGGAGGGTGGTGGACTGTGCTAACCTCTGGCTGTCCGACCAACAGAGTCTGTGGGTACCGCATCCTCGGCCACACAGAGGCTGGAAAGCTTGTGCGCAGTGGTGGCTGGGCAGGTAAAGACCCGGCTGGAAGCCCCTTCTGGCCACGAATGTAGCGAAAAGTAGACTGGGGCTGGTGATGCTGTAGCTCTGCTATCCTTCAAGCGCTCCAGCTCTGAGAGCCATCAAAGGGTATGTCCATATGCGAAGCTTGTGCATCCCCTGAAAATCCAGTCGTTCTCAGCCAGAATTGGGGCAGCAAGGCCACAGATGAAGAAAGTGCTCTGCTCAGTGAGTTCGTTCTGCCCAGCTTACATTGGATCGTGAACTTTGCTGCATCTCTCCAGTCTGCCGTAGCTTTTGGAGAGTATGACCCAGGCCTCCTCTGAGACCATGGGCAGCACCTGCGCAACTGAATCCCACAGTGCATGGGAGTAAAGGCCCAAAAGGCATGCAGTGTTCACAGACCGCAGTGCCAGGCTGGTGGAAGAAAACATTTTCTTGCCTAAGGTGTCCAGCCTCTTGGATTTCCTATCCGGTGGGGTGGTAGGGAATGCGCCAGGATTCACACTGAAAGCGGTGGCTTGGACCACCAGGCTCTCCGGGGTAGGGTATTGCGTGAGGAAATTGGAGTTCCTGGGGGAGGCGCTATGGTGGCGCCCAGTTGTCCTGTTCACAGGGGCCACTGTGCAGGGTTTGGAGCAGGTCCAAAGCAGTTGGTCCGTAAGGGCTTCATTAAATGGGAGAAGTGGTTCTGAGGGGGTGTAGGAAGCTGGCTCTCTATTTAACATACTAAAATGAATTCCAGTGGGTCCCCAATTGGTTTACAGAGGCAAAAGTAGATAATACTAATGCTCTATTTGTGGTAGTGTGGGCGAGCAGTTAGGCTTATCAGAGGATAGTGCTAAGCACCTGTTGTACTCACAGAGGCAATAAATGAGATTTGCATTCAAAGAATAAATCCAAGACCAATTTAGAAAAATAACAATTCTTTTTATATATATTTTCGAACCAACAACTACATTTAAAGGTAAGTACTGTATTTCTTATGAATTGTCATAGATAAGCAAATAATTCAAAGTCGTGCACAATTATGCACCATACAATCCTATGGGAGGAAAAAGCAGGTAGGTAATGCACACAGCACAGACAGTTGTAGAGGTTCACCTTTCGGGTAGCAGTAAGCCAAGGTCCAATGTTCTACCAACAATTCGTCGGGTGCATCCCGAATTCCGCAGGGAGCTCATGGAGTTGGGAGCTGGGGCACTATGGGAAAGGGGGGGGGCACCTAAAGACAGGCTGCACAGAGGGACTTGCGGGCAAGTCCAAGAGCTCCCAAACGGGGGCTAGGGTAGCAAGGGCCTTAGGGACAAGGAAGCATAGCCGGTTTATCGCTACCCAGGCAGGGCGGGCTGAGTGCAGAGCAGGTAGGTTGGCCGGCTTTGGTGCGTAAAGGTGCTCCTCCCGGTCAGGGGCCAACAGCTGACAGGGGGCAAATTCAGGACTTCTGGGCCACTCTCAAAGTGGATCTCAGGGGTCTTACTGTGCCTCTGCAGCTGCTGGGCTCAGGTACAGTTGGAGTGCCGATTGGACTCTTCGAAGTCGGTCTTGGTTACAGGGTGTCCGGTACATTGGTACTGCATGGCTCCGGTCAGTTCTGGGGCTTCTACACCTGGTGGGGAGACAGATCTGACCTTCCAGAGCATGAGTACCTATCCTGGTTGGTTGCTACGCCGGTCGGACTGAGGAGCTGCAAGTCAGTGGGCTGAATCCTTTGGTTTCAGTGCCTGCGGTCTGCAGGGGAGTAGCTCCTCTACACCAAGGGAGTTCTTGGGCAGTTTGCGAAGGCTGGTAGTCCTCTGGGGTTCTTACAGTTCAAGCAGGATCAGACAGTTCACCTCAATTGTCGAGTCTTGAGGCAGCAGACAGGCGTTCGCCGTGGCAGGCACTCAGTTCACGTGTTCAGCAGCTCTTCTTTGTCCTCCTTATCTATGGGTCCATAGATTCTGGGTCTAGGGGTGCCACCTAAATACTCAATTTAGGGGTGTTTAAGGGGAGTATCAGGTAGTAGCCAATGGGCTACCTACCTTAGGGTGACTACACCCTCTATATAACCACTTCCTGTGGGAAGTGGGCAAAACCCTGACCCTAATTGGCTAATTCTCTCCAACACAGGATGGAGGAATCTCAAAAGTGGGTTCCACATTAGCCGGCCCGCCCTAGGGGTGGTGCTGGCTGAATGTGGGCACACCTCCTCATCTAGCTAATTTTCCCACCTGTCATCCCACCAAACGTGGGGTCAGAACAGGGGGGTTGGCATCTTCCACTAAATGGAGAGGCCTGGGTCACATTTCAAAGGCGGCAGGGCCTTTGAAGCTTCCCGCTCCGGAATGCCCATCTTGCTTGGAGGAGGTGTGAACACCTCCGCCCAAAGCAGGCTTTGTTTCTGACCTCCGAGACAACAGGCGCTCACCTCAGGAGGTCAGAAACCTGTCTAGGGTGGCTGGCTGGTCGAGACCAGTCAGTCAACACACCAGTAGTCAGTAGGTTTTTAGGGGGCACCTCTAAGCTGCCCTCTATGTGCATGTATTAATAAATCCAGCACTGGCATCGTGTGGGTTTATTAAGACGAGGTGTTTGGTACCAAATATTTTGGGGTACAATGAAGCCATCATGTTGCTGGGGAACTCGTAATCACGAGTGTCCAGCCCATGTACTCGTCATGGCTTCCCTGGGCACTGGTAATATCTATGGTGAACTTAGATATCACCAGGACATATCCACCCTTGCAGATAGACCTCACATGGGTATTGTGTACACTGCCATAGGGGTGACTTACCTATACCACCTGTAGTGTTTTGCTGGCATGGCACACAGAGGTGTCGACTCTTTGGTTTTCCCTACACCAAGACATGCAGGCTGCAATAGAAGTTGGCATGAGCTTGGTGAGGGGTCCCCTGGGGTGGCCCATTTCATGCTGCAGCCCTTAGGAACCCTCTTTAGTTCCAAGACCCTGGGTACCAGGGGTTCCATTTATTAGGGACTTACAGGGGATCCTAACGATTTGCCAATTGTGAAATAATTGTACAGTTTAGGGAAAGAACACTGGTGCCGGGGACCTGATGAGCAAGAGCCCAGCACTCTTTCAGTCAAAAAAGCACCAAATACCAGGCAAAAAGTGGGTGGTACTGCAACAAAAACCTTGTTTCCTACAGGGGGTCACCTCTATCAAGAAGTTAGTCTTGACTACCACCAAAGGCAGACTAAGGTTCAGGACCTCACCCCCACAGCAAAAGACGCTCCCTCCTCAGTAGCCATGGTAGGTGGAGACCCAATGCCAGTATTGGGGGAAGTGTCCAGTCCACTGGCGCCTGCCAATTCCTCTCACCAGTCCATGTTGGGGTCTGCTATTCTTCAGGGTCCAGTGGCCCCTCCCAAGTCCTAGCCATAGGAATAGGGCTCAGGCTCTGGTTTGGAGGGCATGGCTCTAGTCGGCGCCGCAGAGGGTATCTGACGACACATTTACGCCTCCGTGTCAGAATCGGGAAAGGGGATGGTGCCGCCAGGAGCATTGACATTGGGAACGGTGCCAGAGAAGGTTGAGGTGGTATGACTGGTGCTAGTCCGGATCCATCCATGGATCCAAGGTGCACGACTGCCACCAGGGGCGGAACCGTTGGCTGGGACACAGTAGTGGCCCATCCCGAACTCGCAGGGCCTGAAGGTGCGTCAGCGTGGATGGGCAAGCCAAATATGAGGTGCATGGCCCCATAAAATTAGCGGAGTTGGGCAGAGGCCCCTCCGACTCCCGGAACCGAAGGGAGGCACGGAGCCAGACCGGGCGCAGGCTCTACTGCAGAGCCGAGCCTTGTCTCTCATCTCATCAGCAGACTTCGACGGATGGGTCAAAGTCAAAGACGTCTTCGACTTCTTGCTTTTGTTCTTTTTGTGGGACTTACAAGAAGTCTAGTTTGGTATAGTGTATTCTCCTGAAGGTCAGAAGTAAATTAAAGAATACCAACTATGAGGTGGACATTTCTATTCCATTGTGGAGGACAGTACCAAAGAAAGAAAAAAAAATGTAAAAACTTGAGAGAACTTAGAGAAGAGACTACCAGGTTACAGCTAAAACAATCTACAAAACGGCCCTCAGAAACTACAACAACAACATAAAAAAAAGCCAGCTCTAACCTCTACATGGCAAAAATAGCCGAGGCCAGAAAGAAGCCTAAAGAAATTTTTAACATTGTCTCATGCTTGAAGCACGCCAACCTTCCCCCAGTTACACTTACCCCAAAGATAGGCCAGGAGTTAAGCTGACTTATTTGAAACTAAAATTATTAAAATACAAACTAACCTTGGAAGCTCCTTCAATATCACCCACCTTTGCCCACTCTCCTGTGTCCACTGAACCTACCCTTTCCAACTAACTGATGTCTTTCACACCTCCCAATTAAGAAGAACTAAAAAAGCCTCCTTCTGTCATGCAAATCCAGCTCACCATTAGACCCATGTCCCCCACATATAATGAGACAAATAATAGAGGTCAACAATCCTGTTTACGCATAGGTGGTTAAACAAACTCGTTCCTGCTGATATGGAAACAAGACAGTGTCATTTCGCTACTGAAGAAACCCACAGCAGACAGTAAGATTCTATCTAACTTCAGACCCATATCCCTTCTCCCAGCAGCCACAAAAATTCTAGAGTCCACAGTAAGCAAAAATCTCTCAGAATTCCTAGAATCCAACCACCGTCGGAACTCCTCCCAATCAGGTTTTCGATTGCGACACAGCACCGAAATAGCATTGCAGGAAGTTTCTGAGTCACCAAAAAATTCCCTGGATCTCGGACAAAATGCCGCACTCATATTGTTACACCTGTCGGCGGCTTTGTACACTGTCCACCATGACATCTTTTTAAAAACACCTATCACATTGTGTTGTCAGGGAAGCAGAGTTAGATTGACTGACCTCGTTCTTCTCCAAGTGAGAGCAATAAGTCTGGACGAAACCTCACTTCTCCAAGGCCAAACCTTTAAAATGTGGAGTACCCCAGGGCTCCTCACTCAGCCCGAAATTATTTAATGTTTACATGTCCCCACTGGCCCCCCTGGTAGAGTAGTTTGGCTTCACAATAGTCTCTTATGCCAACAACACGTAGCTGGTCTTCTCCTACGAGGGCACCTCAGACACCTGAAAGGAATCCTTCTCAAAGGGCATGAGAGCAATCTTAGGTTGCCTCAAAGAAAGAAAACTACATTGCAAGTCGGATAAAACAGAAATCAAACTGTTAAGGCCTAACCCTAATCTGGGTTGGGCCGGCGCCTGGCCCAAGGATGGATCTACAACCCCTCCGCCCACTTTGGCAGACAGGAACCTGGGAGTCACCTTTGACAATGACCTATCTTTCAAGACCCAGATCCACTACGTCGCCAGAAACTGTATATGGATACTCAAGCCTCTCTGGAAATTCCTTCTCCTTCTCCCTTGGGAGGCCCGCAAAACTGTAGTTCGAGCCACGATTCTTTCCAGGCTGGACTACGCGGACGCCTTGTACCTGGGTCTACCCGCATACCTAATCCGGTGACTGCAAGTGGTCCAAAACACGGCAGTGCGCCTTCTCTTCAATTTACGAAAAGGCACCCCCCACTTCGTCCTTCCTCGACAAACTGCACCGACTCTCATTCAGCAAAAAGGATCACCTTTAAAGCACTCACTTCATAGCAATCCCCTGCTTCAAAAATACTAGACGTGGTTGGATTTCCTTCCTAGTATGTACTGCCAAAATCTGAAACCGCCTCCCTCTTCATTCCAGAAGCATAGAAACTGAATCTGCCTTCCGCAAATCCCTAAAAACTGATTTGTTCAGCCAATAATACCCTCTCTCATGTTTTTCCCTCTTCCCTGTTACTTCTTGTGGCAGCGCTGGGACACTCAATTTTGAGTAGCTGTTCATTGTATACAGATACCGTCATTCATTCAACCCAAATATGGTAAATATAATCACCCAGTGTTAGATAAGAGAAAGTAATTGAAATTAGTGACAAGTATACCAGGACTAACAGGTTTCCCCCACGTACTTCAAAGCAGATGCAACAAAGAAAAAGTGTCCGCCGCAATTGACAAGGTCCTATTTATAATGACTTTCAAGAACATGGCAAACATCATCCACCCAGTTCGAGCTGAAAGTTGTTGCCTAAGGGACTCATATCGCTCAGAATTAACAGAAAAAAGGCTAGCCCTTTTTACTAATAAGTCCCAATCACGACAATCCAAAGTTAATTTCAAAGTTATCCATAAGAAAATAAGTTACTTACCTGCAACTGCAGTTATCCAGTATTGTTATCTTTCTTAGATTCACATGCTTGAATCATTCCCAGTCGTCGAAGTGGGAGTCCCACTGTACCATAGTAAAGCAGCATGTACCACTATCATAGGCCATAAATGCAATGAAAAGTCAGTTTAATAGCCTATCTATATCCGTATTTAAAAAGGACCAAACTGAAATTTTAACCAATCAGGCGACAGCACCCTCTAGATCACTCTCAACAGAGGCTGATACCCTCAGAGTGTCAAGCGCAAGTGGGAAGAATAAGTCCTGAGCTATAAGGGGAGCCTCATAGAGGAGGGTGGGTTGCATGTGAATAAGTGAAAGATACCAATACTGGATAACTGCAGTTACAGGTAATTAACTTATTTTCTTATCCAGTATTGGATCTTTCATAGATTCACATGATTGAATCATAATAGCAAGCAGTTTTGTAGATAACGTAAGTACCCTTAGAGGATGGTGGGTAAAACTAACAGTATATAGTAGTAGTAGTTGGAATTGACTTCAAACAAATGGAGAAATGTAAATATATATTTATATATTTTTTTAAATATATATATATACCAACATAAACATATATATATATATAGTGCACATATATATATATATATATATATTCACTAAAAAAACATAGGTTTCAGGCACGTTATAGTTAGAAATGAGCATTTAAAAAACCTTAGAAATTCACTGAAAAACCATAGGTTTCAGGGGCGTTATAGTTAGTTGGACATTTCACTCGTACAAAACCATAGAAATTCCCCTGTTATAGTTAGTTCAGCTAACTATAACTCGCGCGCCCGCAATGCACTGCTGATGACGTCACATATTACATCACTCATGACATGGTCAGTGACATCACTCATGACATCACTGATGACATCTCAAATGACATCACTGATGACATCACTGATGACATCACTGATGACATCATCCTTGTGATAGAGTGGCAGACCTCCTCTCACCCTAATATAACCTTTGATACACACACTCAAAAATACAAACTAACATTTTCAAAACAATGGACATACCAATACCAGTTACAACACACCTATTCAGTAATTCCAAGATCTACACACACATCCACTCATTCACCAACAGTCCCTATACAGTCACTCATACATGTACTCACTCATCATATGTACTCATACACCTATACATCCTGTTACACACCGCCACTCATCCATAGAGTTACTCACACACATAGTCACACATGCAAACAAAGTATCAAACATCCATTTACTTGCATATACAGTTATACACACACTACCACACTTACTTCTACAGAAACTTACACATACTTACTCTCTTAAACAATCACTTATAGAAACACCTACTTATTTGTACAGGAACTCTTCCAATCTCTCACTCTCACATATACTCACTTATATACACCAATACTCACATATACTAGTTTAAAACATATGTAGTTACTCATAAAGACACTATTGAGACAGTCATTCACTCACTAACACACCCATACACATACTCATCCACCTATACAGTCCTGCACACATGCTGTCTTCAACACGTACAAACAGTGAGTCACTCATTCATGCATCTATGCATTAAGTAATACCCCCACCGAACCATACAGACACTCAGACACTCATACTGATACTCAAAAAACCAACTAATAACCCATATAGACACTCATGTAGCTACTCACCAACCCATACAGCCACTTATACACAAAGTGAGAGACTGATACAGATATTTTCATATTTAAACATTACTCACTAACCCATGTATTCACTAAGATACACTTAGTCAGTTATACAATCAATTTTACAAAACAAAATCATCCATTTAGACACTTATATACCCATTTATTCTTCCATCGACCTTGAGATATACATATATAAAACATATTTAATTTTCAGAAAAACACTCATTCACTGGATGATGTCATCAGTGATGTCATCAGTGATGTCATTTGAGATGTCATCAGTGATGTTATGAGTGTTGTCACTGACCATGTCATGAGTGATGTAATATGTGACGTCATCAGCAGTGCATTGCGGGCGCGCGAGTTATAGTTAGCTGAACTAACTATAACGGGGGAATTTCTATGGTTTTGTACGAGTGAAATGTCCAACTAACTATAACGCCCCTGAAACCTATGGTTTTTTCAGTGAATTTCTAAGGTTTTTTAAATGCTCATTTCTAACTATAACGTGCCTGAAACCTATGGTTTTTTCAGTGAATTTCTAAGGTTTTTTAAATGCTAATTTCTAACTATAACGTGCCTGAAACCTATGGTTTTTTCAGTGAATATATATATATTTATTATACTATGTATACATATGAAAATGTCTCGGTCCCCTGTTTGCCTCGGTGACACGGAAAAAATGGGTGGAACTGACGTCAGCACGCCGACGAGGTTCTCTTATGGCTCCGATGACGTCATACGGTGTCGCGAGCGGAGCCGTGCTATTATGACGTCCTCGTTGACGTGGGAGAGCTAGGAAAGAATTTCCGTGGAATGCTGGTGCAGGGGATATTCACCTAAGTGTTCAGGCTAGTCCTTTGGGAGCAGCTGTTTATGTTGCCACTCCAGAAACCGAAACCAGTGATCCGAGGGCAGAGGCCCTGCAGATGGCACACGAGATGGGGTGCCCAGTCGTGTGCACCAACGGGGCAGCGAAGTGACAAGCACCACAACCCACAAAAAAGGTAACGAGGGCACTGAATAACACAGGATCTTCTCTTTGTATCTGGCAGGAACAACGAAGTTAAAATGCCCTAGTACCAAAATGTAGAATTAGTGCTACAACGGTCTTCAAGAGGACCTGCGATGCCGCTTCTGCCTCCCGTACCCTGGAGGTGGCACATGGGTCACGCGGTACGGTCATACTGCGGTGGGACGCACACTCGTTGACCTCTCATGGCACTGCTCCACACTTCAGGGAGGACGCTTTCCATTAGCTATGTTTTCTGATGACATGTCGCGCCGGCCCCGTCCAACAACAGAACTCCTTTAGATCCAAACAGACTCTTCCACTCTCTCACCGGAAGTGAAACCAGGCCACGCGGACACTTTCACAATACAACAGCCGGGAATGCACTTTTCGGTAAAAAAACACATTCCTTCCTCCTAATTAATCAAATAAACGTCTCACTGAAGAACAGGGGCCAGCTTCGATCGGTAAACAGCCGTTACAACGACTTTTTCACTTTGCGATACCATTACAACGTATGCATTACCACGCATGCGTTGTACATCACGAAGTCATTACTACGCATTTTTTAGAACGCATGGTCATTTACCACGCATGCCTTTACAACGAATTTTGTTGTAAAGGTATGTATGGTAAATGACCATGCGTTCTAAAAACATGTAGACGATCCATGTCGTTGTAAGGAAACAGAGGCTGTTCCGTTTCCTCACAACAACGTGCACCGCCCTCAGAGACAACGTGAAGCAGGAACCCCGAGGAGAGAGGAACCACGAGGAGTGAGAGGTAAGGGGATTGGGCATGGGGTGGGGTTTCTTTTCTAGGGTTTAGGGTAGTGCAGTGGTGTTTGGGTGGTGTAGGGGGTCGTGCTGGGGGTAGTGTTTTAGGGTTTAGGGTAGTGCAGTGGTGTTTGGGTAGTGTAGGGGGTCGTGCTGGGGGTAGTGTTTTAGGGTAGTGCAGTAGTGTAGGGGGTCGTGCTCGGGGTAGTGTTTTAGGCTTTAGGGTAGTGCAGTGGTGTATGGGTAGTGTAGGGGGTCGTGCTGGGTTAGTGTTTTAGGGTTTAGGGTAGTGCAGTGGTGTTTGAGTAGTGTAGGGGTCATGCTGGTGGTAGTGTTTTAGGGTTTAGGGTAGTGCAATGGTGTTTGGGTAGTGTAGGGGTCGTGCTGGAGGTAGATTTAGGTTTAGGGTAGTGCAGTGGTGTTTGGGTAGTGTAGGGAGTCGTGCTGGGGGTAGTGTTTTAGGGTTTAGGGTAGTGCAGTGGTGTTTGTGTAGTGTAGGGGGTTGTGCTGGGGGTAGTGTTTTAGGGTTTATGTTAGTGCAGTGGTGTTTGGGTAGTGTAGGGGGTAGTGCTGGGGTAGTGTTTTAGGGTTTAGGGTAGTGCAGTGGTGTTTGTGTAGTGTAGGGGGTAGTGCTGGGGGTAGTGTTTTAAGGTTTAGGGTAGTGCAGTGGTGTTTGGGTAGTGTAGGGGTTCATGCTGGGGGTAGTGTTTTAGGTTTAGGGTATGGCAGTGGTGTTTGGGTAGTGTAGGGCGTCGTGCTGGGGGTCGATTTAGGGTTTAGGGTAGTGCAGTGGTGTTTGTGTTGTGAGGGGGTCGTGCTGGGGGTAGTGTTTTAGGGTTTAGAGTAATGCAGTGGTGTTTGTATAGTGTAGGGGGTTTAGGGTAGTGCAGTGGTGTTTGTGCAGTGTAGGGGTCATGCTGGGGGTTGTGTTTTAGGGTTTAGGGTAGGGCAGTGGTGTTTGTGTAGTGTAGGGGGTAGTGTTTTAGGGTTTAGGGTAGAGCAGTGGTGTTTGTGTAGTGTAGGGGTCATGCTGTGGGTAGTGTTTTAGGGTTTAGGGTAGTGCAGTTGTGTTTGTGTAATGTACGGGGTCGTGTTTTAGGGTATAGGGTAGTGCAGTGGTGTTTGGGTAGTGTAGGGGGTCATGCTGGGGTTAGTGTTTTAGGGTAGTGCAGTGGTGTTTGGGTAGTGTAGGGGGTCGTGCTGGGGGTAGTGTTTTAGGGTTTAGGGTAGTGCAGTGGTGTTTGTGTAGTGTGGGAGGTCATGCTGGGGGTAGATTTAGGGTTTAGTGTAGTGCAGTGGTGTTTAGGTAGTGTAGGGAGTCGTGCTGGGGGTAGTGTTTTAAGGTTTAGGGTAGTTCAGTGGTGTTTGTGTAGTGTAGGGAGTCGTGCTGGGGGTAGTGTTTTAGGGTTTAGGGTAGTGCAATGGTGTTTGTGTAGTGTAGGGGGTAGTGTTTTAGGGTTTAGGGTAGTGCAGTGGTGTTTGTGTACTGTAGGGGGTCGTGCTGGGTTCTAGTGTTTTAGGGTTTAGGGTAGTGCAGTGGTATTTGTGTAGTGTAGGGGGTAGATTTAGGGTTTAGGGTAGTGCAGTGGTGTTTAGGTAGTGTAGGGAGTCGTGCTGGGGGTAGTGTTTTAGGGTTTAGGGTAGTCCAGTGGTGTTTGTGTAGTGTAGGAGTCGTGCTGGGGTAGTGTTTTAGGGTTTAGGGTAGTGCAGTGGTGTTTGGGTAGTGTAGGGGGTCATGCTGGGGTAGTGTTTTAGGGTTTAGGGTAGTGCAGTGGTGTTTGGGTAGTGTAGGGGGTCGTGCTGGGGTAGTGTTTTAGGGTTTAGGGTAGTGCAGTGGTGTTTGTGTAGTGTGGGAGGTCATGCTGGGGGTAGATTTAGGGTTAGTGTAGTGCAGTGGTGTTTAGGTAGTGTAGGGAGTCGTGCTGGGGGTAGATTTAGGGTTAGTGTAGTCCAGTGGTGTTTGTGTAGTGTAGGGGGTCATGCTGGGGGTAGTGTTTTAGGGTTTAGGGTAGTGCAATGGTGTTTGTGTAGTGTAGGGGGTAGTGTTTTAGGGTTTAGGGTAGTGCAGTGGTGTTTGTGTACTGTAGGGGGTCGTGCTGGGTTCTAGTGTTTTAGGGTTTAGGGTAGTGCAGTGGTATTTGTGTAGTGTAGTGGGTAGATTTAGGGTAGTGCAGTGGTGTTTGGGTAGTGTAGGGGTCGTGCTGGGGGTAGTGTTTTTGAGTTTAGGGTAGTGCAGTTGTGTTTGGGTAGTGAAGGGGGTCGTGCTGGGGGTAGTGTTTTAGGGTAGTGCAGTGGTGTTTGGGTAGTGTAGGGGTCAACCAACATGAATTTGTCCTTGTGTGATGTAACCAATGCTCATGTAAAGCACTCCAATACCTGACCAGTCTGCACTATATAAAACTGCAAAAAACCAAAAATAAAAAGTGTTTTGCACACTTCTGTCATTGGGCTATACGTGGGCTACCTCTGGGTGATATTTGTGCTACATTTGGGCTCTTTTTTCTCTGGTGGCCATCTTGGGAGACTTATTTGTTATGAAGTTTCCTAATTTCCTCATTTACTACAGTCTCCTCAGTAGGAAATGCTTTCAGATTTTTACTTTGATTCCATCAAGAAGGCATTCAGATGTGTCACACATTTGCCATAAATTCAGAATGTTAGCACTCTAGTTGTTCATTAGATCACTGTAGTAAAGCTACTGCTCACCAAGGAGTTAACTGGAAGTCTACTGCTGGTATTGAAAGTGATTGTTTCAGTCTGCATGTCAGAATTTTCTAATGAAATAGAAGAGGATTTGAGATCTCACTTAAAACATGCCCTACATTTTCTTTTTGCAGCACTAACCATAATTTCTATGGCAAAATGAACCCCCTCATTTTGTTCCTTTTTAAATTAAATGTTTTAAGTGTTACCAGTTTATTCCAATCAAGATGGCTTCAGGTGTGCCATACTTTTGTCATAAGTAAGACTGTTAGCGCTCTAGTTGTTCTTTAGAACACTCTGGGAAGCTGCAGTAGAACACAAAGGCATCAACTGACAGGCTGCTCCTGTTGAAATATAACAGGAAGATATTTGAGATCACACTTGAAACATGTCCTAATTTTTCTTTCTACAGCACTAACCATAATTTCTATGACAAAATGAACCCCATCATTTTGTTCCTTTTTAAATTAAATGTTTTAAGTGTTACCAGTTTATTCCAATCAAGATGGCTTCAGGTGTGCCATACTTTTGTCATAAGTAAGGCTGTTAGCACTCTAGTTGTTCTTTAGAACACTCTGGGAAGCTGCAGTAGAACACAAAGGAATCAACTGACAGTCTCTGCCATTGTTGGATGTACATGTTTTACTGAGAATGTCAGACTTCATTCTCACATGACTGAGAAAGATAATGTGAATTTACAGAAAATATGCTCTCATTTTAGCTTCTGGAGCACCTTCCAAAACTGTTTGGGACAAGCATGTGAAAATAGTTTTCTCTCAAACATGATTCATGATATCCCAGCAGAAGGTTTTTCACAGGGTAAAATCACCTTAGAACACACCACAATTCCTGAAATTAGTATGGTACCATCAACTAATGAATTCTAATGTAACTAAAGTCTGTTATCACCCTTTATAGTTCTCCTTTTGGTAACCCTCAAAATCTTCGATTCACTACAATGCATTTCAATGGGGTACTATCATTTATATTGGTCCCAAGATGGCTGCCAGCAATTCCAGGATGAAGTGCTGACAGCCAATCAGATCTCACGATGACATGTGTGGTTAGGCTCCACCCAGATATATATGTGTTTTTACTTTTAATTTTCTCAGCAACTACTGAACGGATTTACACCATTTAACAAAAGGGTTCTTTCTGAACCAAGAACTACCTCTTTGCCAAATTTGGTGTAATTCCGTTCAGCAGTTCGGGCTGTAGCCTTGCATAAAGTTTCCTATGGGAAATTGATTTTTTGACTTATTTTTTAATTTCTCCGCAACTACTGAACGGATTTACACCATTTAACAAAAAGGGTTCTTTCTGAACCAAGAACTACCTCTTTGCCAAATTTTGTGTAATTCCGTTCAGCAGTTCGGGCTGTAGCCGTGGCTAAAGTTTCCTATGGGAAAATGAATGGGGAAAACACGTTTTGGGACCCCCTTTTTCTCGGCCCCGCTTGACTAATCACCCCGAAACTTTCAGGGAAGGAGCGGACCGGAGCGGGCCATAAAGTTTGAAAATTTCGCGAAGATTCGTCAACCGATGCAAGAGTTATTTCAAATAGAATGTTGCGGATTTCCTATGGAAAATAGGTCCTAACTATAACTATCTACTGGCGACCGCCAGTAGATAATATATATATATATATATTGAACTGGTTGGCCAAGATGGGAAAGAGCCGTACTGGAATGCTTTTGTGGAAGAGGAGCTTGTACAGAAGGAAAATGTCAAAGAATTCCAAATGGAGTACTTGGGGGGTGGGGAGAGGGTGAGAGAGAGTGAGAGAGTGAGAGAGTGAGAGAGTGAGAGAGTGTGAGAGAGAGAGAGAGAGAGAGAGAGAGAGAGAGAGGTGTATATGGAGGTATTGCGGCGAGGAGAACATCAGCAGACACCTGCACTACTTCCGACATAGTGAGCGATGGAATATAATCCATATAATGCTTCTGAGATGCATTCAACAGGTGTATGCTACGCTGTCGAAACTATAAGCAGAATTGTTTGTAACATAATTTGTATGGTTTGTATGCTACTTTTGCCTTAGCCACATAAATAGTCTCCCTGCAGTGCTAAGGAACCGTGCAGTTGTAGCATTGATAACTAGGTGAATAAGTGGAGAGCATGTGTTCTGGGTGTAGGACCTGATCTGTTTTATGGTCAATAGTCCCAGCGTGGCCCGGAATTGATGGGGTTAGAGATTACGAGCAAAAGTAGCTCCATAAACCAGTGTCACTGGCCACCTGGAAGTGATGAGGTGACCGTGTTCTGGTTTTCCCTTTAATGGGAATCTAGGAATGAATGAGAAAAGGCAAAAGAAACAGGAGTAGAAGCACTGGAACATACAATGAAACACGTGTCCTCTACAACTTAGGAGCGGGATGGGGTGACATAAAACTGGAATTTATAGAAGCCATGTATCCAAGCAGGGCCGGCTTTAGCCCTGGTGGCGCCCGGCGCGACAATCATTTTTTGGTGCCCCCATACCCATGGCCGCATCCTCGGATTCTCTCACTACCACCGGGCAAAAGTGCCCCTCAGCTCTCCAATCATAAGCTATTGCTAAACAAAGCGCCCCCCCTGAGGTCGGCGGCCCCTCCACAGGTCAATGCCCAGTGCGGCCGCACCAGTCGCACTGCCCTAAAGCCGGCCCTGTATCCAAGAGATCCTGCAGTGGCTTTATCGAAGGTGATTTTCTTTTTAATAACGGGAATGGATCCAATTTCCACTATTGGCCGCTGTTGTGAACATGGTAACTAGCAGCCAGTGAAGAATTGGTTACGTTGGCTAAATGATGAGGCCTGAGAGACGGCTTGCAGGTTGCAAGTTAGTTCAGTCGCTTTGGGGTCTTAGAAAAGTATACGTGATGGAGTAACTTCTGTTTGGTGATATAAGGACTGTAGATTGCATTGCCCTATTTTCGGAAGAAGAAATTGCCCGGTGAGCAGATTGGTGTTAAATTTCAAGCTGTAGATGTGCATGTCACCTTCCTTGCAGACTATCTTTATAGAATGTGCAAGATTTGGACACAGCAGCCGAGTTCTGTAGCTGGATATCTGCAACAATAAAGAAGCTGGGTAACTGGGAAAGGATCTCGGACCGTCTAAAAATTGGGAGCTGAGAGACGCCCTGAGCATCTTTTGCATAAGATGTCCTTGAAGGATACGCTAGTTTCAGTTATGCTTCTGTCCTGTTGTCATGATCTCCTCCAGAATGGAGGAGGAACTGCATTGATTTTAAGGAGATGAAGCCTATGAAATAACTTGCACCGAGGTATTGCATGGACCTTGTTTTGGTTATATTGGTTGAGGATTATGTTAGTGTGTGCTGACCGTGTTAAGTGCTTTGGACAGTAATAGAATTGCGAACCTTTAGGAGAAGACTCTGCTTCATAAATAACATAGGAGAAACTGTGCTACTTTGAGTACCTTGAACTGTGTTAAAGCTTAACAGCTACTTCTGGCAGGTTGGCAAGCCTCATCATTTTAAATTATGTGAGTAGCTGGTAAGGGTGACAGGTACTTGGTGACGTGTATCCGAAAAAAATTGAATTAGCATTGGGACATGTGCAGTGGACACACGCATCCTGTAACCTAGATATGTTCACAGTCTGCTGGTCGGAGAATAAAGGATGTGTAGGCTAGGAACCATCTGTGGGGCGGATTTTTTTTTTTTTAAAGAAATTAGAAAACCATTGTTCTATGGCAACATGGAGCCATGCAAATTTTGTTCCTAGTGAAGCACGAACACGACGTCTTAGAGTAAATGAAGACAAGGTGAGAAAGCATCCCTATTGGTGTGTAAGTCTTTAGTGAAACATTGGGTATGGCACAGATGGGCATACTTACAACCCTCTGACTGAAGGTAACTCCCCCCAAAGGGGAAGGTAGTTGGAAATGCTAGTACTCCTGAGATGAGATGGAATTTGAGGTAGGTGGCATCTTATTGAGGTTACTAAGAAGGAACTGTCTACCAACTTGTTCAGGGAGCTGGCTGTCTAAAGTATGCCCCACCATAGGTTGAGGACCCGGCTTTTTATTTTATTTAAATAGACATCTGTGTGTTCAAACCCCTGATCTTTGATGTGGTAGTATCACTACCTAGTCCAGTGAGCTAGCGCTCGCACTTTGTACTGGTGGAAGGATAGGAACTGTTGAGGTTGTAAAATTCTCTGAAAATTGACGAGAATGTTTATGCAAGTGCAGATGGAAATGGCAACCCTTAACTTGAGAGGCAAAGGGGTTTGGTATGCCTGTATAAGTGATAGCTCTAGCACAAACATTGGTTTATAAAGAACGCCAATGCAAACTTATCACCTTTTATTTTTCAAGAGTGACTATGGACATGAAAAAGAACAAAAAGTCATGTTGAAGACTTTAGAGTCACAAGAAAAATACAATATGTTTCCCGTAGTATTCAACAGAGATGCATCCGTACAGCAAAAGATCTATGTGAGAAGTTGGCCTGGTATATGCTGTTCACTAATTAAAGTGGACACCTTGCACCAGTCCAATTCGACTCTTATGGTAAGTAGGTTTAAGACAACCTTTATAGAAAGCTATCCTAGTGGTAGCTGTGGAGAGCAGCCTTCAGGCTAAGTCTTGGAGGAATGTAAAGCAGCTTGTTTTACCACACAATCTCTTGAATCACCAAATGAAAAGACACCACACAGGTATATTTATCAAATATATATGTATTTATTAATAAACAACTCTCTACTAATCTCTTTATGAGATTAGAAGCCAGGAACATATGTACAAGTCAATGTTTTATCAAAATAAGTTAGCACAAGTAAATATCACAATCTTATCTTGGCTAGACCGTGGTCTAGAGCATTTAGAATCGAGGGACCCCAAAGAACCACCCCAGGTAGTTGTAGGAGACCCACAGGGGATGGACGTGGTGTTTAGACACTGGTGCGAGTCCTGTACGAGTCTATGCGAGAGAACGCGATTGGGTTATCAATGTTACAGGTCCCGGGCGTGTTCGAGGCGAACACACCGATCGGTCAGTACGAGTCGAAGGACGCGGATACTGATAGAGTTACAAGGGAGTTGGACGCGATGTGTCTAACACAGACGCGAGCCCTGTACGAGCCAGTGCGATAATCGCACGGGGAAAATAGGAGTTTTAGGGCACTTCTAGGGTAGCTACAAGCAAGCCACTTACAGGGTAAGTAGTTCTAGGGCCCACAGGAGCACCGTAGTGCTGCAGTTACCTCACCCAGGGGAGCCGGGTGCATAGGTGTCCTTTGGTGTCGGGTCGCGGCGTCGTTCTCAATGGGAACCAATGAAGACTTGCTGCTTGTGACGACAGAAGAAGTGTCCGTTGGAATCCAAGCCTGGATTCGGAAGGAGGAAGACCTGAAAGCAGAGGGGACAGTGTTCACAGTCACTTGGCAGTGACTCTGGGCAAGGAAGATGAATGCCCACCGTCGTCGACAGCTTCGGGTCGTTCACAGGTGTCTTGACTCTTCGACCACGTGGTCCAGGCAGCATCGATGATGACCAGGAACTGGATTCAGTGTGTCCCACGACGTCTGCAGCTTACTGAGGTGTCGGCGACTCGATTGGAGCCAACAAGCCTTGGTAGCAGCAAGTCTCGTGGTGATGAGGAAAAGTCAATGGTGCAGACCAGCAAGGGTAGGTCAGGGCAGGCCTGGAGCAACCAGGGGAGCCCTTTGGTTTCGTTGGAAAGTCTTCTGGGGACCCACAAGCTGGCTGGCAAGGGATCGCGAAGACGCCTCGGGAGGATCCACTCAACAGGGGCCCACGGTCACTCGGGACGGTGTAGGCCTCTGAATTCGGGAGGGATCTCTGCTAGAGGCTGGGACCACACGTGGTCCAAAGCACAAGTTCGTAGAATGTCGTGAAGGGGTTGCACTTGACAATAGTGCACTTTACCCAGGGGCTGCGGTTCTTCGTCGCTCGTGGGGTCCACTTGCCTCAGCTTCGCTGGGGACTCACGATGGCCTTGGAGAAGTCAGGAAATCCTCTTCCTGGGCTGCAGGGACTTCGGGCTCCGGAGGGAGCGGCGTAGTTTGCGACCGTCGTTGTAGTTTTTGGTGCCTGCCAAGCAGGGAGTCACTCCTTGACTCCAAGGGAGATTCTTCAGTCTTCCAAAGGTAGTGGAACGTCGAAGGTCCAGGATTCTTCTGTAGAGCGTCGTCCAGGTAGATCTGGGTTGCAATGCACAGGTTCCCCCTCTTATACTAAAAAGAAGGGAGGGACTAGCTCTATGACCCCACCTATGGGAGGGTCAGGGGAGTGGGTGGCTACACCCACTACCCTTTGTCCAGTTTCGCGTCAGAGCAGGGGCAGGTAGCCCCTGAGCCGGTTTGAACTGGGGTCCTGCTCCCCCAGTGCAGGACTTCAAAGCACTCTAAGAGCGCACCCACCCAGCCCCAATACACTAAACCCTGTCTGGGAGGTGGTCACACCCCCCTTGCGACAGGATATCTATTGTTGGGCTTCCTCCACTGTGAGTTTCGGTCATCAGCAGGAGGGCAGCCCAGTGTCTGTGACTGGTGGCATCCATCTTGTGATGCCAGGGCTCTGGAAAGAAGTTACCGGTTAGGCCGGTGTGTACATGTCTCCCCCTCTAGAAGGGTGGAATGCTACCCCCGCCGCCAGAACTGGCGGGGGGGGGTAGTATTCCAAGATGTTTGACACCAAACACGACATGTTTCCGTGCAGCCATCCCAAAGTTAGCATTTAACGTGAGGTTATAATGCGCTTAAGAGTATATGGTCAGGCTGCACTACAAACAGCATCAGAGAAGGGTCTCTGAACGCTGCAGAGGGGCTCTGCTCATGCAGGGACACCCTCCCACATAAGAACCAAGCACTCTGCCTTCAGGATTGATAAGGCCTGCCATAGGAGTGACTTATAGGTTTGTATGTGTGTATGTATGTAGTGGTATAGGTAGCCCATACCACAGTAAGGGGTGCATGCACCACCTTGCCCAGGCTGCAGTAGCAGACCTGTGGTGTCAGATTTAGTCTGCTTCCCAGGGGTGGCATAATACATGCTTCAGCCCCTGGTAGGCCTGTGAAGTACCTATGCCCTTGGCACCTAAGGTACCATATACTAGGGACTCATAAGGTACCACAGTATCCAATCACTAGTGCACCTAGAGTGCACTCCAAGTCGTTTAGAGAGAACAGAGAGGCTGGGGCCCTGATTAGCAGGGACCCAGCCCGACTATAGCCAGAAACCAGTGTAAACATCAGAAAAAAAGTGGGGGCAACATAAGAGGCAGATCCTACTCTCCTAGAATCTAGTTATGAGAGAGTGTAAAGATGACACACGCAGGCTTTTGTGAAGATAAATTTATTGCGAGTAAACCCCAACATGACCAACAGCTGATGAGGTTGGCTAGCAACTGTCGAGCCTTACAATTCTACCTGATTTCTGTAGAATGTGCGGAATGTGGTGATGAAGGGTACCAATGGGAAAGAAAATGAGAGAAACGTCACAATGGTCCCTGGGTGAGACCATATTACATCATCACAACACATCTTCCTCTTATACAATAGAATTAAAATGAAAAGATAAACAAGTCTGGATGGAACAATACTAGTCCAAACTGATAAAATTATTGAATTTCTTAGGATTATTAATGGGTCTTTCAAATCTGCTGGTAGCACCCTGATTACTCAACATGTGTCCAGTCTCTGATGAAGCGATGTTTTCACCAATGTGGTCAGAACTGTGACTAGAACACTCTCCAGAAGAAGATGAGCACCCATCAACAGTGTGGCCAATACTGCTCTCAACAATTCTAGAGTTAATATGCGCCTCATTAGACATATTTTCAGCGTAATCAAAGTCTAGCCATAGATCACTTTTGTTAGATTTTGCAGTTGTGTTCATAATTCTGGGTTTCACTTGCACATTTTGCTAATCGATTCATATGCCAGATTTTACCATCACTTAGTTCTACAGCATTACAGTAAAGTTTGCAAATTTTAAGAGGACATGAAAATCTGCTCTCACAATTTCTGACTTTTTTTTCCAAGCGAACTTTGACCATATCACCACATTTGAAATGTACACATTTCACACCATGTTTTTTGTCAAACCAATCTTTGTAAGAATCTTGTGCTAATTTGACCTTTTTACTCACTTGATCAGGTGACCACTCAACTTGTTTGGTCACAGGCATCCAACTTAGATCTTTACTCATGGCTTGTCTTCCTCGCATTAAGATGAACGGGCTCTTACCCCGGACTACACTGGGGGTGATTCTGTACGGCCATATGAGTTTTAACATCTCGTCTTCCCAGTTCAAGTTGCTGTTTCTTGAAAGTTGAATACAAGCTTTGAGCACTCTATTAAGCGCTTGACAAGACAATTACCTTCAGGGTGGTAAAATGAAGTAGTATTATGCATAATACAATTCCTGCTTAAAAATGACTTGAAAGAGGTGGATGTAAACTGTGTGCCATTGTCAGTAAGGATACACTTAGGTAATCCTTCATTCATAAACACTTTGTCTAAGAAAGAGATCACACTGGTACAATCTGTATTCTTTACTATCTTAATTTCAGGCCATTTTGAAAAATGATCTACAAGAACAAAAATATATTTAAGGGTGCTGTCATGACCTTGTAAAAATGTAAGTCCATTTTTATATAGCGCAGCTACTCACCCTTACGGGTCTCAAGGCGCTGGGGGCCGTCGTGGAAATTAAGTGAGCTATTGCCCAGAGTCACATGGTGCTGAGCTGAGCTGCCGCCGGGGATCGAACCGTGAACCCTGTGCTCCGAAGTCAGCTGCCCTGGCCGCTGCACCACACCTCTACACCTTCAACAGGCCCAACTATGTCTAACCCAACTCTCTCCCAAGACATACTGGGACATTCAATAGGACATAAAGGTGCTTTAAACGTCTTCAATCATCTGTCAAAGTCATTACAAATGACACAGTTTCTGACTAAAATTTAAATTTGTTTGTCTAGGCCTGGCCACCAGTAATTACTTTTGACCCTTTGTTTAGTTTTTGATATCCCCAGATGACCCTCATGACATAGACTAAGTAACCGTTTCCTTAAACTGCTGGGAGGAATTATTTTCCTGAGCTGAAGAGTAATCCACTATCTACATATAATTAGTTTTTGACCTCCCAGAAAATCCTTTCTTCCGCCTTGAGATCACATTTATTGGGCCCTTTTTTACAAATGAAATTAAGAATTTGTTGTAAACCTTTGTCCTTGCTCATGTGATCATTCCACTCGGAGAGTGCAATACCTTCCAGCCCTTCGTTGAATAATAATGCCACTTTGTCAACCTCATCAATATACTGCTCACTACCCTTCTCAGGAGGTAATAGCAATCTGCTAAGGAAATCTGCAACACGATTCTTGACTACCGGTAAGTATTCTACATCATAAGTGTAGTCAAGTAATTTGACAGACATTTTGCTTACTCTGGGGGATGCATTTTGCAAACTAGCGGTGGACAGAATCTTAATGAGTGGTTTGTGATCAGAACGTAGCAGAATTCTGAACCCCCAAATGTATAATCAGAAATGGTTTAAAACCCATGTGCATGCTAATGTTTCACGCTCAATAACTGAATATTTTTCTTCACTGGTAGTGAGAGAACGAGAAGCAAAAGCAACAACCCACTCGTTATTCTCATTGTCGCGTTGCAAAAGAACTGCCCCTAAGCCCTTGTTGCTGGCATCAGTGGTTACAATGATTTTAGCAGAAGGGTCAAAACCTTTGAGAAAGGGTGCATTACTAATCTCCTTTTTTATGTGCTCAAAAGGTCCATTCAAATTTTACTTTGTTTTTGAGGAGTTGACGAATGTCATAAGTTTTCTCAGAGAAACTGTGAATGAATTTCAAATAATATTCAGTTAAACCCAAAAAGGCCCTGACATCATCCTTGCTAGTGGGACATGGTGCTTTGACAATAGCGTCAACTACACTCTGTTTGGGTTTGACACCATCTTTGCTGATACTGTGGCCCAAATAAACAACTTCGTTTTGTGCAAATTTACATTTGTTGAGTTCTATAGTCAAGCCTTTGTTTTTTAAAATCTCCAAGACCTGTTTAAGATGGGTATTGTGTTCTGTCCTGCGACCACCCATGACTAGTATGTCGTCCTGGAAAAATTTGACACCTAGAACTCCCTCAAACATTTTGGACATTCATCTTTGGAAAAGAGCAGCTGCGGATGCTAATCCAAATGGTACTCTGTTGAAACAATAGCAACCGAAAGGTGTTATGAAAGTAGTGTATTTTTTACTGTCAGGGTGTAACGGTACCTGGTGGTAAGCTGACTTTAAGTCAATAGTAGAGAACCAACACATGCCTTTGGTGATACTGAACATTTCATTAATGAGTGGCAAGGGATATTGATCTACAAGTATGTGTTTATTAAGTCCTCTCAGGTCAATGCATAGTCTGACCTTACCAATTGGACATCTGACTACCACCATGGGAGAAACCCATTCGGAAGATTCCACCTGTTCTATAATGCCATTAGATACCGATCCATGTAATTCACTATGTGCCTCATCCCTAACTGAGATAGGTAGATGCCTGGCTTTGTGTATGCAAGGCTTTGCATTGTCTTTCAGTTCAATTTTGTGTTCAAAATGATTTAGCAGACCCACTTTCCCGGAAAAAACCTATAGAAACTCTTTAATCATTCCTTTGTTCTCTTCGTCTGTTTCATTTATGACAAGTACAGGCTCAACACTGTTGGGATTAAGAATGATACCTAGTTCACCCTGGTCACCCCATCCAAGAACAGAGGGCCCCTTCTTAGCTACAAATAATTTACATGTAGCTGTTCTATCTCTAAATTTGAACTCAAGGTTCCTAGAACCTAAGAAATCAATGGTATCACCCGTGTAACTTTTTGCAATTACATTGGGTTTATCTAGATGAAATCCGACTTTTTCTCTGAATTTCTGTTTCCAGATATCTTCACAGACAATAGTAAATGGTGACCCAGAGTCAACAATCACATTGAGTAAAACACCACCCATGTTTACTTCACACATGGGTTTTTTAACCTTTGCAAAATTCACATCAAGTATGTCGTAATCAATACAAAATACATATTTTACATTAGAGGAATCTGAGTCTTCTGATGACTCTGAATTCACATCTGTGCCTCCATCAACATGCTGCACCATTTTATTTTGTCTGGGATTCTTCTTCCTACAAACTTTTGCGAAGTGCCCTACTAAGCCACACAATGCACATTTCTGATTTTTTGCAGGACATTTCTTATAATTAGCAACATGCTCAGAAGAGCCGCAACAATAACATTTTCTTGCATTAAGAAAATCACTCCTTGACTTACCAACGTACTTCTTCTCCTCACTTACATGTTTTTTTTGTGATACAAGGTTGCACTTGTCTTCTTTCTGTAACTATTTTTATACTTGCTCCCATTAGATTTGCAGATGAGTTTAATTACATTAGACTCATCCAATACAGCTTTGGCACATTTCCCAGTGAGTTTCGCCTTTTTTACTAATGCAACTACTTCTTTCAGAGGTGATTCACCATTAACCCATAGTTTATCCTGAATATTAGGATTGCTTGTGTGCATTATAATCTGATCTCGTATGAATTCCTCTTGTAAGTTACCAAACCTGCACGTTAGAGCCAACGCCCTTAACGCAGATACATATTCATCAACATTTTCATTCTTTCCTTGTTTGCGTTGGAAGAATTTATATCTGTTCTGGTGAAAAATGTGCATCAAGATCTTCTAAGGCATGCAAGAATATATCATCACCTTCTCGTGTTTATTTTTCAATTTGATTGTACGTTTTAAGACCTCCCGGACCTAAACAATGTAGTAATACTTTCTTTTTCTTTTCAGGGGAAAAGTCTTCATCATCAAAAGTGTCAATATAATAGCAGAAATACTCTTTCCATTCCTTCCATGGCATACAAGGTTCACCATTGGAAGGAAGGAAAGGTTCAGGATTGGATCAATTCATTGAATTCAGTGCACACATGGCTGATAAACACGTAATGCAAACTACTAATATTTGCAGGCCATATTATATTTAGCTACTCACCTATTAGTCAGGCATATGCAGTGCACTGTATGACAACCAACAACATAAAGCTTAAAAGTAACTCTTAGCGAGTGAGTGTTTTAAAAAAAAAAATATATATATATATATATATTTTCCCAAATCTTGACCGTAATGTTCATGCAGCTACTGTCTTCCGGTCTCCAAAATTCCTCACGTAAAAGCTTGAAGTGTTCCTTATAACCGGACGTGTATGTTAAATTGGAGACAAGATGACCTGTAAAGTTCCTCAGTTTAAAGTATACATCTAGTAGAAATCCATATTCATTCCGGCGATGCGATGACTCGAACCGGATGCGAATCATAGCTGAGCCTGAATTTGTATGATTCTTCTTGTGTGACTAGAACGCTGGTATGGAGATGCTGTACACCTAAAATAGCTGCCATGCCTGCTCAATTTAAGTTTCTTTAGTCGATGGGGCGCACACTTCAAATTAGGCGTTCCTGTGCTCTGCCCAGTGCGGATGACGCGCGCCTCCTTACGTCATTTCAACTGTGTGAACATCAGTGCCCAAGCTCCCACGGCTTTACAAATGTTACGTGACGCCGGAGCTGACAGCACTGAACGGCTTAATTACAAGCGGCATACTTCAGCAGCACACAGGAAACATCATGCCGAATTCTTACTCATTGTTTGTTAGATGGAGACCGATAGCAGTTGCCTTAATGAGGTCTTAAGCTTGACCCTTAGAAGGTGCTGCTGAAACAATAGTAGAAGTATTAATATAACTTCTGAAGAATATCAAAGTACTTGAAATCTTTAAAATGATGTAGGCTCTGTTTATAATATGGTTATCTGGAAGACTGAGGGCACATGAACTGCCCGGCTTGGCCTGCTATGTGTCAAACTGTATCCCATAGGGAATCCTCCTCATTCTTATTAACAAAAAGGCATAGATTGAAAAACGGAGCCCCAGGAAGAAAAAAAACTGCGGGTGCTGGGCCTACGCTTTAGCCTGTCACTTGGAGGTCATAGATAATTTTCAATAGGTGTCCATCATTTTGTGCTGACCAAAATTGACTAGTGCCCTTATCTACTGCACTGTTGCAAACAAAGCACCGCCTTCTTATGCCAGCGAACATTACAACTTCTGTTGTCAGGAGCTAGGCTCTAGTCCCTGCCATCAACTCATCGAGCAGCTGAGCGGCTGACAACATAATTCAGCTCACGTACTCCCGCTCAAGTTGTTCGCCCTGATGACCTATGCCAGAGACAGAAGAGAATGGTGGTACAAGTGGCGTCGACGCAGATGGAGCTTAATCGTGACCATCGTCAACGACAAGCACCTGATGACCAACGTCGACGACCGCGGATGGAGAGAACAACTTCTATGGCACACCGACATCACGAGACGGCCATGGGCGACCGCTGCCGACAGCCGCCGTGGACGACAGCAAGGACAACGTCGACGGCGGATCACTAATGTTAAAGGGGCTCATCATACACAACTGCCGCTGATGACAGCAAGGACAACGCTGACGGAGGATCACTAATGTTAAAGGGGCCCATACAAGACTGCCGCTGATGACAGCAAGGACAACGTCGATGGCGGATCACTAATGTTAAAGGGCTCATACACAACTGCCGCTGATGACAGCAAGGACAACGCTGACGGAGGATCACTAATGTTAAAGGGGCCCATACAAGACTGCCGCTGATGACAGCAAGGACAACGTCGATGGCGGATCACTAATGTTAAAGGGGCTCATACACAACTGCCGCTGATGACAGCAAGGACAACGCTGACGGAGGATTACTAATGTTAAAGGGGCCCATACAAGACTGCCACTGATGACAGCAAGGACAACGCTGACGGAGGATCACTAATGTTAAAGGGGCCCATACAAGACTGCCGCTGATGACAGCAAGGACAACGTCGATGGCGGATCACTAATGTTAAAGGGGCTCATACACAACTGCCGCTGATGACAGCAAGGACAACGCTGACGGAGGATCACTAATGTTAAAGGGGCCCATACAAGACTGCCGCTGATGACAGCAAGGACAACCTCGATGGCGGATCACTAATGTTAAAGGGGCTCATACACAACTGCCGCTGATGACAGCAAGGACAACGCTGACGGAGGATCACTAATGTTAAAGGGGCCCATACAAGACTGCCGCTGATGACAGCAAGGACAACGTCGATGGCGGATCACTAATGTTAAAGGGGCTCATACACAACTGCCGCTGATGACAGCAAGGACAACGCTGACGGAGGATCACTAATGTTAAAGGGGCCCATACAAGACTGCCGCTGATGACAGCAAGGACAACGCTGACGGAGGATCACTAATGTTAAAGGGGCCCATACAAGACTGCCGCTGATGACAGCAAGGACAACGTCGATGGCGGATCACTAATGTTAAAGGGGCTCATACACAACTGCCGCTGATGACAGCAAGGACAACGCTGACGGAGGATCACTAATGTTAAAGGGGCCCATACAAGACTGCCGCTGATGACAGCAAGGACAACGTCGATGGCGGATCACTAATGTTAAAGGGGCTCATACACAACTGCCGCTGATGACAGCAAGGACAACGCTGACGGAGGATCACTAATGTTAAAGGGGCCCATACAAGACTGCCGCTGATGACAGCAAGGACAACGCTGACGGAGGATCACTAATGTTAAAGGGGCCCATACAAGACTGCCGCTGATGACAGCAAGGACAACGTCGATGGCGGATCACTAATGTTAAAGGGGCTCATACACAACTGCCGCTGATGACAGCAAGGACAACGCTGACGGAGGATCACTAATGTTAAAGGGGCCCATACAAGACTGCCGCTGATGACAGCAAGGACAACGTCAATGGCGGATCACTAATGTTAAAGGGGCTCATACACAACTGCCGCTGATGACAGCAAGGACAACACCCATACACGACTGCGGCTGATGACAGCAAGGATAACGTTGATGCCGGTCACCGACGTCAACAAAGGGGCCCATAAACGACCGCTGTCGACAACAGCAAGGACAACGTTAACGGTGGGTCACAGGCATCAAGAATGCTGTCATACATGACCGCCATCGATGACATTGACGTGGGTTACCGTCGCCAAGGTGGGCTCCGATGGCATGGTGCCGACGGGCCTTCTTCGACGGGAAAGAAGCATATAAAGCCCCTGTCAGTGGGCCGTGGTCGAGGAAATCACTGAGAGGCACGCTCGTCGACGATGGAATCGCCGACTATGAGGACGTAGTCGAGGCAGTGTTGTCAGCCCTGGGCTTTGCCACTGACATTCCTTAAGAGGACATTGAGGGGAAAAAAGAAACTCCACGGGATGAGCAAGAGAAATACCCTTATAGATATAAGATCCCAAGGAGATAGCTTTCTCATTATGAACTGTCCCTAGTGGAGTTTGAAAGAACGTCTTGGAAGTAAATAAATATATATTTTTTTCTTTGGGCTCCTGAATGTGACCTCTGCAGAGGTCGAGGAAATGTTATTGTCCTCTTCTGTTTTGTAAACTAAGAAAGAAGTCGTCCTTAGTTCAATCTTAGTGGGATATCACAAAAAGAATGTGTCCTCACGCTAGTCATAGGGCCAAAAGGGCCCTTTTTTGTTGCCATTTTAGGCATAGCAAAAATAAAAAGAGGTTTTACTATATCAGATGGCTGAGCATAGCTCAGAGAGACTCCTTGCACACGATGTGCAGTAAAAAATCTGAGGGTATCAGCCTCTGTTGGAAGTGTTCTAGAGGGTGCTGTCGCCTGATTGGTTAAAGTTTCAATTTGGTCCTTTTTAAATAAGAACATAGATAGGCTGCTAAACTAACTTTTCATTGCCTTTATGGCCTATGATAGTGGTACAAACTGCTTTATTATGGACCCGTGGGATTCCCACTTTGACAACAGGGAATGATTCAAGCATGTGAATCTATGAAAGATCCAATACTGGATAAATCACAAAAAATAATTCAATGAGGGAGAGGGCCTTTAACAAACAGTATAGCCTTAGGCAGAATGGCTTTAAGGCTAATAGAGCATTCCACAAACTAAGGATAGAGTATTGTAAATTAAAAAGGAAGAAACATATAGACAAATATTGGAATGCCAGAGCAGGAGGCTTATAACAGCCGTTTTAAGCCCAGAGCAACTCCATTGCCTTCAAAGAACCTCTCAATATTCCAATGTTCTAATATTAACCCCTTCGCTGCAAGGCTTTTCCCCCCCTGTGCTTAGCCTTTTTTAGGCTATTTGGGCTAGTTCGCGCTTAGGCCCCTGTAACTTTTTGTCCACATAAGGTATCCACGCCAAATTTGCATCCTTTTCTTCCAACATCTTGAGGATTCTAAAGGTAGCCAGGGTTTGTGGATTCCCCAGCAGGGGACCGAGAAATTGGCCAAAATACAGCTAATTTCAGTTTTTTTCAGAAAAATGGGAAAAAAGTGCTGCAGAAGAAAGCATCTGTGTTTTTCCCTCCAAAAGATATCAACAAAGAGGTTGTAGTGCTAAAATCACCATCTTCCCAGCTTTCAGAAACAGGCAAACTTTTGTCAGAAAACCAAAATTTTCTACACAGTTTTGCCATTTTACTGGGACATAGCCTATTTGTCCTACTTTCTTGTGCTTTCAACCTCCTTCCAATTAGTGGTAGAAATAGATGTGAAAGCAATAATAGATCCCGGAAAACTATATATTTCTGAAATGTAGGAAAAATTATCAATTCAGCAATGGGTCATTTGTGTAGATTCTTCAAGGTTTTTTTTATAGAACCTAACAGTTGAAAATAAAAAATATTGAAAATTAGTTGAAAAAACAGCCATTTGTGCCAACGTTTTTACCTGTAACTTATTTTAAGTATGGCAGATTTTTTAAAGCAATATACTGTTACGTCTGCTGGACCCTTGTGAGCTGCGTCTTGCAATGGTTTTTCATTGTGTACTGGGTATACTGGGTACTGGGTATATAGCAATTCATTTGGTAAAATATAAAGATTGAAAAATGGTATCAAGGAAACCTATATATGTAGAGTTTAGAAGCAGTGGTTATTTGTACATCTCCGAAATTGTGGGTACCCATACAAGCATGTGAATTAGAGGACATTTTTCAAAATGACTTCTTTTTTACACAGTCTTACATTTGGAATGCAAGAATACAAAGAAAGTCATTTTGGATCCTAGCTCAGCTGGCACCTAGGGAAAGCTAGCAAACCTATACATTTTCGAAAACTAGACGCCCAGGGGAATCCAGGATGGGGTGACTTGTGTGGCTCACACCAGGTTCTGTTACCCAGAATCCCTTGCAAACTTCAAACTTTGCCAAAAAACACATTTTCATCACAATTCTGTGATGGAAAGTTCTGGAATCTACGTGGAGCCAAAAACATCCACCCGCCAAGCATTCCCCCAAGTCTCCCGATACAAATGGTACCTCACTTGTGTGGGTAGGCCTAGTGCCCGCGACAGGAAACGGACGAAAACGTACTGTGGAAAATTATCGATTACAAAAAGACCTTGTTTTGCGAGGGAGTCGCATGCGTTTTTGAACCTGGGCTCGGCGGCCATCTAGGGAAAGCTACCAATCCAAGACATTTCTAAAAACTAGACACCCGGGGGAGTTCAGGGAGGTATGGCTTGCGTAGATTCCCAACGTTTTTCTACCCAGAATTCCATGCAAACCTCATATTTAGCTAAAAAATCAAAATCAAATTTTCCTTACATTTCTGTGTGGGATCACAACACCGGCACAAATGTCCTACCACCCAGCGTTCCCCTTGGTCTCCCGATAAAAATGATACCTCACTTGCATGGGTGTCCAATGCAGAATCGCCTAAAAACGTATTAAAAAAAAAATATATAGCGCTTAGAGCACACTGTGCTATCCCCTCAATCCCCTTGTTTTTGTCCCTTCCCAGTTGCAGGCCCTTAGCCCACCCAAACAAGTGAGGTATCATTTTACTCGAGAGACCGAGGAGAACGCTGGGTAATTTGTGCTGGCGCGCTAATCCCAGACAGAAATATGACGAAAATGCGATTTTTTAGCTAAATTTGAGGTTTGCAGGGAATTCTGGGTAAGAAAACATTGGGGATCCAAGCAAAGCCACACCTCCCTGGACTCCCCTGAGTGTCTAGTTTTCAGCTATGTCTGGGTTTGGTAGGTTTTCCCAGATGGCCGCTGAGCCCGGGACTAAAAACGCAAGTGCCCCCCCTTGCAAAACCAAGTTGTTTTGTGATAGATAATTTTGATGTCTCCACAATACGTTTTGGGCCCTTCTCTGCTGCGGGTACTTGCCCTACCCACACAAGTGAGGTACCATTTATATCGGGAGACCTGGGAGAACGCTGTGTGGTAGGAAATTTGTGTCTGTCCGGTGATCCCACAACGTTCCCAGACAGAAATGTGAGGAAACTGTGATTTTTTTCTGCTAAATTTCAATCAATCAGGAATTGTGAAGCGCGCTACTCACCCATGAGGGTCTCAAGGCGCTGGGGGGAGGAGGGGTTTTGCAGCTCCGTTCAGTCGAAGAGCCAGGTCTTGAGTGTTTTCCTGAAGATGTTCAGGGAGGGGGAAGAGTCTGATGTTGATCGGGAGTGCATTCCATGTTTTGGCCGCTATGTGGTCCGTGGGTGTGGGAGGGCTGCCAAGGGTGGTGGGCCACCAGGTGTTGTCCCATGCGGAGGGGGAGGGTCCAAGGATGAGGACTTCTGTCTTCTCTGAGTTGAGCTTCAGGCAGCTGTTGCTCATCCAGGATGCGACGTCCTTCATTGCTTCCTGGAAGTTGAGTCTGGTGGTGACGGGGTCCTTGGTGAGGGAGAGGATTAGCTGGGTGTCGTCGGCGTAGGATACAATGCTGAGTCCGTGGTGTCTGATGATGGTGGCGAGGGGGGCCATGTTGATGTTGAAGAGTGTGGGGCTGAGTGATGATCCTTGGGGTACTCCGCAGTTGATTTCCGTGGGTTCGGAGAGGAAAGGTGGTAGTCTGATCCTTTGGGTTCTGCCGGTGAGGAAGGAGCTGATCCATTTGAGGGCGGTTCTCTGTATGCCGGCGTCGTGGAGTCTGTTGGTGAGTGTGCGGTGGGAGACGGTGTCGAATGGTGCGGAGAGGTCTAGTAGGATCAGGGCCGTGGTGTGTCCTTGGTCGAGGAGGATGCGGATGTCGTCTGTGGTGGCGAGTAGAGCAGTCTCGGTGCTGTGGTTGCTTGGGAATCCGGATTGGGGGGGTCGAGGATGGAGTTTTCTTTGATGAATGTAGTTAGTTGGGCATTGACCATCTTCTCTGCGACTTTGGCCGCGAAAGGGAGGCGGGAGATGGGTCGGTAGTTCTTGAGGTCCGTGGGGTCTGCTGATGGTTTCTTGAGCAGGGGTCTGACTTCTGCGCGTTTCCAGTCTTCGGGGAAAGTGCCGGTCTTGAAGGTGGTGTTGCTGGTGCGTCGAAGTTCGGGGGCGGTGGCGGCCCTGTGGTAGATGTGTGACGGGCAGGGGTCCGTGGGGGCTCCTGAGTGAATGCCTTTCATGGTCGAGGTGGTGTCCTCGGTGGTGGCTGGGGTCCAGCAGGAGATGGTCGGCACGTTGGTGTTGCTGGAGAGGGCAGTGGTTACGGTGTCAGGTGTTTGGTCGTTGAAATGGTCGTAGAGGCCCTTGATTTTCAGATGGAAGTAGGATCCAAGCTTGTCGCAGAGGTCCTGGAGGGGGTGATGTCCGTGGTTTCGCTGGGGGGCATGGTGAATTCCTGGATGACGCTGAAGAGTTCCTTGGAGTTGCTGGAGTTGGCGGCGATCTTGTTTTGGATGAAGGTCCTTTTGGTGGCTCTGATGCGTTGGTGGTATTCTGTCATGGCAGTCTTGTAGGTGGTGTGATCTCCTGGGTTTTGCTGTTTCTACAGTTCTTCTCGAGACGTCTGCAGGTGCGTCTGGATTCTTGGAGGTCGGTGGTGAACCAGGTGGCCTTTCTGGGGCGCTGTCTGTTGGAGTTACGTAGGGGTGCGAGTTCGTCTGCGCAGTTGGAGATCCATGTGTTGAGTTCTTTGGCAGCGAGGTTGGCGTTGGTTGAGGGGGTGGGGGCGTTGCAGATGAGGGTGTGGTTGAGCTGCTCTTCAGTGATTTTCGTCCAGTTCCTCCGTGGAGGGCACGTTGCCAGTTTGGGGGTGGTGGGTTTGTCGACGAAGTGTACGCAGTGGTGGTCCATCCAGGGGAGTTGCGTAGTGTGGCTGAAAATAATGTTGTTCCCTCCTGCGAAGATGGGGTTGAGGGTGTGTCCTGCCTTGTGGGTGGGTGTGGTGACGGAGCTGTTTCAGGCCGATGTTGGCGAGGTTGTCCAGGAGGGTGGTGGAGTTGGGGTCGATGCGGTTGTCGAGGTGGAAGTTCAGGTCTCCGATGAGTATGTATTCAATGGAGGCGATGGCGTGGGGTGCGACTACGTCGGCGATGGTCGCGGTGAACGAGGCACGAGGTCCGGGGGTCTGTAGGCGAGGGTGCTGCAAAGAGTGGTTCTCGGGCTTGTTTGTATCTGGAAGTGAAGGTGCTCGATGGTGGAGAGAGGGTCATTCGTGGTGGAGAGTCGGAGGGAGCTCGTGTGCGATGGCGAGTCCTCCTTCTGGGCGGTTGGGGTGGTCTTTCCTCTGGATCTTGTATCCGTTGGGGATGGCGATGTCGGGTGCGGAAGATGCGTTGGTCCAGGTCTCTGTGAAGAAGGCGACGTCTGGTGAGAGGGTGTTGAGGATGTCCCAGATTTCCGTGGCATGTCTGTGTAAGGAACGCACCTTGAGAAGGATGCACCTCAGGGTTTTGTGAGTTTCGGGGGTGTTGGCGGTCGGAGCGGCGGTGGTGATGGTGCTGAAGGTTTGGTGGCAGTGGCGGCAGGAGAATTGTCCGTGGGTGGTGCTTGGCGTGGACAGCTGGCAGTAGATCCGGGGTTGGGGGCGAGGAGGGAAGTTGCTCCGTAGCGGAGGGTGGTTGTAGATCCAGGGTTCCTGGCGCTGGTCGCTGACGGGCGCAGACGGGCTTGCCTTTGGCGTGCCTTTGGCGCGCCTTTGGCGCACCAGCGGCGCGGCCTCACACCGGCCTCCATCAAATAGGGGAGGGGCAGGGAAAGCGCAGCTGGGAGGCGGGAAGGGGCAAGCGGGGAAGTGGGCGGGGTCACCAGGCGACGAGAAATGAACAGTGGGGAGAAGGCAAGAATAAAGTAAACAAACTTAACAAATAAGGCAAGAGAAATTACAACGATAAATCAACAATGTACCCCAGGCAAAACAGGGCAAACACAGAGAGCGAGTCGAGAGCGGACTCGAACCCTGCTCTTCCAGTCAGCGGTGGTGAGCGGCCAGGCAGAGCTGCGGGGAGGGAGAGCAGGACCAAGGTCAGGGGTTTCTTAGTAAGGAAACGTTGGGGGATCCATGCAAGCCACACCTTCCTGGACTCCGGGTGTCTAGTTTTCAGAAATGCCTGGGTTTGGTAGGTTTCCCTAGGTGGCGGCTAAGCCCGGGACCAAAAACGCAGATACCCCCTATCTATCATAAAACAACCTGGTTTTGCAAGGGGGGCACCTGCACATTAGGTCCCGGGTTCTGCTGCCATCTTGGGAAACCTACCAATCTCAGACATTTTCTGAAAACTAGACACCCGGAGGAGCCCAAGGAGGTGTGGCTTGCTTGGATCCCCCAACATTTTCTTACCCAGAATCCCCTGAAAACCTCAAATTTAGCTAAAAAATAATCATATTTTCCTCATATTTCTGTCTGGGATTAGCGCGCCGGCACAAATTACCCACTACCTACCATTTCCCTCAGTCTCCCGAGTAAAATGATACCCCACTTGTGTGGGTGGGCCAAGGGTTTGCAACTGGGAAGGGCCAAAAACATAGGGATTGAGGGGCTAGCACAGCGAGCTCTTAGAGCTATTTTTTTTATGTGTTTTTATTATGACTCTGCATTAAACACCCACACAAGTGAGGCATCATTTTTATCGGGAGACCAAGGGGAACGCTAGGTCATAGGACGTGTGCTGGCGTGGTGATCCCAGGCAGAAATGTACAGAAAATGTGATTTTTTTTCAGCAAAATGTTATGTTTGCAGGGGATTTTGGGTAGGAAAAAGTTGGGGATCCATGCAAACCACACCTCCCTGGACTCCCCCGGGTGTCTAGTTTTTAGAAATGTCTGGGTTTGGTAGGTTTTACTAGATGACTGCCAAGCCTGGGACCAAAACCGCAGGTGCCCCCTATCAATCACAAAACGACCTAGTTTTGGAAGAGGGGCACATGCGTTTTAGGTCCCGGGCTCTGCGGCCATCTAGGGAAACCTACAGATCACAGACATTTTCTGAAAACTAGACATCGGGGGGAGTTCAGGGAGGTGTGGCACAAGTCACCCCATCCTGGATTACCCTGGGTGTCAAGGTATCAAAAATGTACAGCTGTGCTAGGTTTCCCCAGGTGCCGGCTGCACTAGGGCCCAAAATCCACAGATAGACACATTGCAAAAAAAAAAGGTCATTGCCTAGTGGGATTTCTGCCCCCCCCCCTGGTGGCGAGGGGGGGGCAGATCGGGGGCTATTGCCCCAATATGCCCCCAAGGAGGGCAGAAAGACTGTGGCCATTTTTTTTGGGGGGGAGGGGAGTTGGGGCAATGGCATGGCCATTCTAGGCAGCCCCCAGCCCTACACTAAAACAAAAATAGTCCCTGGTCCCTCATGGGCTCTCTGCCTCCCCCCCCCCAGGGGCAGTTCAGGGCTATTGGTCCCATATGCCTCCGGAGGGGGCAGAAAGATTGTCCCCATTTGTATGGTGGGTGATGGCATTGGCATGCCCATTCTGGGTAGCCCCCACCCCTACACTAAGAAAAAATATATAGTTCCTGGTGCCTAGTAGGCTTTCTGCCCCCCGGGGGCTGATCTGAGGCTATTGCCTCACCTACCCTCTAGGGGAGGCAGAAAGTCTGGCATTCCCAATTATGTGGGGTGGGGGAATGGCCAAGCCCATTGTGGGCAGCCTCTAACACTCTTATTTAAAAAAAAAAATCCCTATTGTCTAGTGAGCTTTTTGCCCCCCCGAGGGGCAGATCGGGGGCTATTGCCCCCATCTGCCTCCCGGGGGAGGCAGTAAGACTGTGGCAATTTTTTGGGGGGTGGGGGCATTCCATTGCCCATTCTCGGCGGCCCTCACCCCTCTGTATAAAACAAAAATCCCGGGTGCCAAGTGGTCCTTCTGCCCTTTGGGGGGAGGCAGATCAGGGGCTATTGCCCCATCTGCTTCCTGGGGGGCAGAAAACTGTGGCATTTTTGGGGGGGGCATTGATGAACAAGTTACTTACCTTCGGTAACGATATATCTGTAAGAGACAGATTAGTTAATGATTCCTTACCTTTAGAATTACCCCCAGGCGTCAGACTGGATCCGGAGAATTTTTTCATCAGCAGTACGCCTGCGCGTCGAAAGTTGGCATCGGTCGGCTCCACGTTCGTCGTTGGCGTCATGGTCGCCAGGATGATGTCGCAGTAGCTACTTAGATGCCGCCCTCGCGCGCTGACGTCAGTTCTTTTACAAGCAGAGCCATGCAAGACACTGACCACTGGTGCACAAAACTAGGGCCCTGAAAGGAAATCCCTGACCCTAGAAATCAGTTCGTAGAATGGGGAGGATGGGTGGGGCGGTAAGGAATCTATAACTAATCTATGTGTCTTACAGATATATCGTTACCGAAGGTAAGTAACTTGTTCATCTGAAAGAGACAATTAGTTATAGATTCCTTACCTTTAGAATAGATACCCCAGCAATACCAACCCCGGAGGTGGGTCTGCGAACCAAGTTCACACCAGAAAGTCCTGGAGAACAGAATGGCCTACAAAGCTGTCTCTCCGGACTTGGCTGTCCAGGCAGTAGTGTTTTGTGAACGTGTGCAGAGATGCCCACGTAGCTGCCTGACAGATGTCATTGATGGGGACTCCACGTCCCAAAGCAGTGGTAGCAGCCGTCACCCTGGTGGAATGGGCACGCAATCCCACTGGAGGCTCCTTCTTTGCCAAAGAGTTGCAAGCTTTGATGCACAAAACGATCCACCAAGAGATGGTCCGTTTGTGCACGGCCCAACGTTTTTTGGCGCCCACGTAGCCAACAAAGAGCTGGTCGTCCACCCGGAATTGCTTGGTGCAATCCAAATTAAAGGAAAGCGCACGTTTTGGATCCAGAAGGTGGAGCCTCTCTTCCTCCTTTGAAGGATGCGGGGGCGGAAAGACCAATGTGGAAAGAAGTAACCACTTTAGGAAGAAAAGAGGGTCGAGTTTGAAGGACTATCTTGTCCGGATGAACCGCCAGAAAAGGAGGTTTTGAAGAAAGAGCTTGAAGCTCACTCACCCTGCGAGCAGAGGTGATGGCTACCAGAAAGGCAGTCTTTAAAGTAAGAAGTCTGAGAGAACAGTTATGTAGCGGCTCAAAGGGAGCGTACATAAGATAAGTAAGAACCAAGTTCAAGTCCCACTAAGGCATTACGAAGGGAACAGGAGGAAAAAGATGAGTTATGCCCTTAAGAAAACGATATACAACAAGGGACTTGAAAAGAGAAGGCTGGTCAGGAAGCCTAAGAAAGGCTGAAATGGCTGAGAGATCGCCCTTAGGAGTGCCCAGAGCAGAGCCCTGCTGGGCCAAAGAAAGGAGGAACAAGAGAACCTCAGAAAGAGGGGCAGAAAGGGGATCCACCGCCTTTGCTGCACATCATGCCACAAATTTGTTCCATCTGCAGGCGTATTACAGTCTTAGTGGAGGGACACCTGGCTGCCAAGATAACATCACAGACTTCGGGAGGAAGGTCGAAGGCTGTCAACTGTCTCTGTTCAATCTCCACGCAAGGAGGTGGAGGCTGGACAGGTTCAGGAGGAGGACCGCCCCCTGCTGCTGCGACAGAAGATCCTCCCGAAGAACGTGGTGGAACACCCCTTCCGTAGCCATGAAAGGGGCGAAAAGCAGACTGCGACGGGCAAGTGGAGAGGCCCAAGGACTTGGCCGTAGCCCGGGAGTCCTTGAAGCGCTCTAGCGCGTTGTCTGCTTTGTCGCCGAACATGCGACGGCCATCAAAAGGCATGTCCAGCAAGGTAGCTTGGACATCCCCGGAAAAACCAGTCGATCTCAGCCAGGCGTAGCGTCGAAGGGCTACTGACGTGGAAATTGTCCTGCCTAGCGAGTCGGCGGTGTCCAGTCCACATCTTATGGTGAACTTGACTGAGTCTCCCCCCTCTGCGACGGCACTGGAGAGCACGGCCCGGGCCTCCTCCGGGCACTGTGGCAGCACCTGCGCTACCGTATGCCACACAGAGTGGGTGTAACGGCCCAACAGACATGCAGTGTTCACCGACTGCAGTCCCAAGCTGGAGGAAGAAAACATCTTCTTCCCAAGATGGTCCAGCTTTTTGGATTCCCTATCAGGTGGTGCGTTAGGGAATGCGACTTTGGACGTAGAGGCTTGGACCACCAAACTCTCAGGTGTGGGGTGTTGGGAGAGGAAAGAGCAGTCGCCCGGAGCCAGGCGGTGGCATGGGGCAATCATCCTATCCACAGGAGCCCCTGTGTTGGGCCTGGACCAGGTGCCCAAAAGGATGTCAGTGAGGGCTTCATTGAAAGGCAGCAGGTGCTCCGAAGAAGCCGCTGCTGGTTGAAGCACCTCCGTCAGGAGATTCGTCCTGACCGCCACTGTAGGTAGCTCGAGGTTGAGGGCCTCGGCCACACTATGCAACACCACTGCGTATGAAGCACCCTCCTCCGTAGCCACGGTAGGAGGAGACAGCATGCCAAGGACTGGGGAGGTATCCAGACCACTGGCGTCCCCCAACTCCTCTCTCCTGTCCGGTTCAACTAACTGGTCAGCCAAAGGGTCTACCGACCCCTCCCAGTCCTCCTCACCCTCCTCTGGTTGCCAATCTGGCCTGTAGGAAACACCAGGGTCGAACAGAGGTACAAAAGTACAGCTCGGCGCCGGATCCGGCGTCGATCGACGTCGGTCCGGCTCCGTGTCCAAGTCAGGGTGGAGGCCGGGGTCGACGCCGGCTGGGGATCCAACCGGCGTCGGAAGCGGACATGGTGCCCGTGGAATCAGCACCGGGGGAGGTGTTATAAGGTCGACCGGCGCCGATCCGGATCCAGGCCTGGATCCAGGGGGACCCTGCGGTGCCGGAGCCACGGGTGTCCAAGGCCCAGGGCCCCCAGCCAAGTCTGCGGGGCCCACAGGCACGCCGGCAGAGTCAGGCTGCCGAAAGATGGCATGCATCGCTTCGTAGAAACTCCGAAGCTGGGCAGGGGTCTCTCCGGCTCCCGGAAAAGGAGGGAAACTCTGAGTCGACCCTTCAGGCTCTGCACGTGGAGCCGCGGGATGGGCACCGTCCGCATCTCTCGTCGCGTCAGCCGACGGACAGGGAGAAGTCGAAGAGCAACGATGCTTCTTCGACTTCTTCTTGTGCTTAGACTTACCTGAGGAGTGTGAAGACTTCGATGACGAGTGGTGGTGACTCCGCGACCGGTCCCTCGACCTCCCACGTGACCGGGACCTTGAACGGCACGGAGTGGATGGCCGGGCCTTGAGAAGCTTTGGGGACCGCTCCCGCAAAGACTTCGGATTCATGGTCCTTCAGTCGGAGCACGACTTGGGATTATGGTCGCGCTCCAGACACCACAGGCACAGGCGGTACGGGTCCGTAACCTCCATCAGCTTGCGACAGGTGTCGCAAGCCTTGAAGCTGGGCCAAGGACGACTGGACATCCCTGCGTGCACCAGGAGTCGATAGACTCAAAGAACGGTGTCGACAAAAGGTCAGTCAAAAAGTGACTGGAGGTACCATTCTCTCCGGATCTGCGCTGGCTGGTGCGGAAAAAGAAAGAACTGACGTCAGCGCGCGAGGGCAGCGTCTAAGTAGCTACCGCAACGTCATCCCGGCGACCACGATGCCAATGACTAACGCGGAGCCGACCAACGTCACCTTTCGACGCGCAGGGGTACTGCTGCCGAAATAATTCTCCGGATCCAGTCTGACACCTGGGGGTAATTCTAAAGGTAAGGAATCTATAACTAATTGTCTCTTTCAGATATGTTCATTCTGGGCACTCCCACCCCTGAGCTATGGAAAAATAATCCCTAGTGTCTAGTGTGCTTTCTGCTCCCGAGGGGGAGGCAGGTTGGGTGCTACTGCCCCCATCTGCCTCCCCAGGGGGGCCGAAAGACTGAATATGCCCATTTATATATGGGGGGAGCAAAGACCCTTCCCCAAGGGACCGATCCTCCCTCCCTGGTGTCTAGTGGTGGATCCCTCCTTGGAGATCGCCCTCCTGCGGCGATCCCCAAGCAGGTATCCACTGGGAAGAGGTACCACTGGATAGGGGAGATTCTTCCCTTTCCAATGATACCCCTCCCATGTGTTTCGGTGCTCCTCGGGGGGCTGAGATAGCCCCACGAGCACGGAAGCACTGAAACAAGCTGATCGGATCATTTCAGTTTGGATTTAATGACGTCAACGCGCCATGCGTGCGATCGTCATTACATTGAGAAAAAAATGCCTTGGGAGGTTGGAGAAGCTCTTCCCCACCTCCAGAGGCTAAATAAATAAATAAAGGAAATGCCTCTGCTGTTTAAAGCAGAGGGATTTCGTGCTTGTGTGCACATGACAGAATGGTTCAGTCATCAGCACACTAGCCCTGTGGCTCAGACGGAACCATTCAGTCATGAGCATGGAAGGGGTTAATGAAAGAAATGGTAAATTTGGTAAAGGAAATTCAGAATTGCAATTTTGGGATATTGATTGCCAAAAAGGTTTATCATCATAATGACAATCAATGAAATCATATGAAAGAGGTGGTGTGGGTATGAGTTCTGATTTACTGATAATGTAGGATTGAGAATACATACTTAGTAATGGATATTGGAAACTTATTTATTCCAACACATAAGGGATGGAGTTTTTCCCTTATGGTAACCCTGTCCTTGTTAGTAAAGGGACCATTGTATGGAAGTATACTGGATTGTAGTAAAGTGTTTTTAAGTATGATATTTACATAATGTGCATATTTAGTTGTTTCCAGCCTTGAGGAAGGAGTGGTTCCCGGAAACACGTATTGGCTGGCTGTAAGTTTGAGAGTTTGATGGTGAATTCAATCAAACTTATGTAGAAGATTGTCAATAAAGGTCTATACCTCTTGAATCACTAACAACGCAGTTTTTATTGGATTTATGAACTTGGCGAACAAGTTACTTATCTTCGGTAACGATGTATCTGGTAGAGACATATGTTGGTTGTAGATTCCTTACCTTAGAATTTCCCCCAGGCGTCAGTCTAGATCCGGAGATTTTTTCTTCAGCAATATCCCTGCGCGTCGGTAGGTGGCGTCGGTCAACTCCACGTCCGGGGTCGGCCTCGCCAGGATGACGTTGCGGTGCCTACTAAGACGCCGCCCCTGCGCGCTGACGTCAATTCTGACACGACTTTACAAGCTAGAAGTGCAGAACCATGAAAGACACTGACAGCTGGTGTGCCACAACTAGAGCCCTGTAAGGGAGTCCCTATCCCTAGAAATCAGTTCGCAGAGCGAGGAGGATGGGTGGGGCAGTAAAGAATCTACAACTAACATATGTCTCTACCAGATTCATCGTTACAGAAGGTAAGTAACTTATTCATCTGATAGAGACTGTTAGTTGTAGATTCCTTACCTTAGAACAGATATCCCAGCAATACCATCCCTGGAGGAGGGTCTGCGACCAAGTTCACACAAGAAAGTCCTGGAGGACCGAACAGGCAAAATAGCCATCCCTCCAGACTTGACTGTCCAGGCAATAGTGTCTGGTAACCGTGTGCAGAGATGCCTATGTTGACGCCTGGCAGATGTCAAGGAGTGGCACTCCGCATACCAATGCAGTGGTTGCTGTCGTAGCCCTAGTGGCGTGAGCACGTAACCTCACTGGAGGATCCTTCTTCGCTAGTGCATAGAAGATCTTAATGCAAAGGACAACCCATCGAGAGATGGTACGTTTTTGAACAGCCCGGCCTTTCTTGGCACCCACATAATCAATAAAGAGTTGATCATCCACCCAGAAGTCTTTGGTGCGGTCAAGATAGAATGACAGCACACGTTTATGGTCCAGACGGTGGAGTTTCTCCTCCTCCTTGGAAGGGTGCAGAGGTGGGAAAAAGGTGTAACCACTTTAGGAATGAACAAAGGCCTTGTTCTAAGCACCACTTAGTCAGGATGCACAGAGAAGAAAGGGGGCTTGGAAGATAGCGCCTGAAGCTCACTCACCCTGCAAGCAGAGGTGATGGCAACAAGGAAGGCAGTCTTGAGAGTGAGGAGTCTGAGAGGACAGTTATGAAGGGGCTCGAAGGGAGCACACAAGAAATGTGAGAACAAGATTCAAGACCCACTGGGGCATTATGAAGAGAGATGGAGGAAACAGATGAGTAATGCCCTTAAAGAATCTGTTAACAATAGTAGACTTGAACAAGGATGGCTGATCTGTCAGCCGAAGAAAAGCAGAGATAGCTGCAAGATAACCTTTGAGAGTGCCCAGAGAGGAGCCCTGCTGGGCCAAAGAAAGTATATACAAAAGGACCTCTGAAAGAGTGGCAGAAAGGGGATCCACAGCCTTTGCTGTGCACCATGCCACAAACTTGTTCCATCTACAGGCGTATACCGATTTAGTGGAGGGACACCTGGCTGCCAAGATGACATCACAGACTTCGGGCGAAAGGTCCAAAGCTGTCAACTGCCACCACTCAATCTCCATGCAAGGAGGTGGAGACTGGACAGGGTGGGTGAAGAACCGACCTCTGCTGCTGCGACAGAAGATCCTCCCGAAGGGGCAGTCTGATAGGAGGATCGATGGCCATGCTCAGAAGCTCGGGGTACCAGACTCTTCGGGCCCAGTCCGGAACCACAAGAATACCTTGGGCTCGGTAGTGCTTGATCTTCTTGAGCACTCAGGGCAGAAGTGGTACAGGCGGAAAGGCGTACAGGAGGCCAAAGTTCCACTCGTGACAAAAAGCATCGCCGAGCGACTGCCGCTTTGGAAACTCCGCAATACTGCTGAAATTGCGCATTCCCTTCAGTGGCGAACAGATCTAACCAAGGCTCTCGGCACCGCTGAAAGAGACCTTGCACCACCTCTGGATGAAGACGCCATTTGTGATCGACCAAGCACCGACAGCTGAGTTCGTCCACCCTGGCGTTCAGAGAACCCGCCAGGTGTTCGACTACCAGGATCATGCCCTGATGTTCCAGCTATGTCCAGAGGCGGAGAGTCTCCTGACAAATGGTCCACAACCCCACCCGCCCTGTTTGTTGCAGTACCACATGGCACTGGTGTTGTCTGTGAACACCTGCACCACTTTCGCTTTGAGAGAGGGAAGGAATGCCTTCAGTGCCAGTCTGATCGCTCGGAGCTCCAGCAGGTTGATATGGAGCCCGGACTCTGCCAGAGACCAGAATACTCTGATCTCTGCCTCTACCAGATGGCAGCCCATCCCAAGAGTGATGCATCTGTCACTATTGTTAGGTTTGGGTGGGGAAGGGAGAGGGATCTGCCTCTGACCCAATCTTGGTTCGTTAACCACCACTGCAGCTGTGTCACAGTCTCCTCTGAGATCCGGACATGGTCGGAATGATTCCCCTGATGCTGTGCCCACTGGAACTTCAGGTCCCACTGCAAAGCCCGCATATGCCACCTGGCATGATCCACCAGCAGGATGCAGGAGGCAATGAGGCCCAGCAGCCTCAGAGACATTCTAACCGAAATACGGGATAGAGGCTGAATCGCTGGTATCATAGCCCGAATATCCCGGACTCGCTGTTCTGGAGGATAGGCCCAAAACTGCAAAACTGTACTGTGTCCAGAACAGCTCCGATGAAAGGAAGCCTCTGAGAGGGAGTCAGGCGTGACTTCAGCACATTTATAGTGAACCCCAGCGAGTACAGGAGGTCCGACGTAGTCTGGAGTTGGGAGACGACAGCCAGCAGCGAGCCCGCCTTCAACAGCCAGTCGTCGAGATAGGGGAAGACTGGAACCTCTAATCTGCGTAGATGAGCTGCGACCGCCATAACCCTTGTGAACACCCGAGGGGCACTGGTAAGGCCAAAGGGGAGCATGGTGATCTGAAAGTGCTCGTGGCCCACCGTGGACCGTAGATCGCGTCTGTGGGCTAGCAGGACGGGAATATGTAAATAAGCGTCCTGCAAGTCCAACGCCACCATCCAGTCTCTGGGGTTGAGGGCAGACAGGACTTGGGCTAACGTGAGCATCTTGAACTCCTTCCGGAGGAAGCGGTTTAGAGACCGCAGGTCTAGAATAGGACGCAGGCCTTTGTCCTTCTTGGGCAACAGAAATTAGTGGGGATAGCAACCACGACCTACTTCTGGTGCAGGGACCCTCTCTATAGCTCCCTTGGCCAAAAGAGCTGAGACTTCCTGAAGGAGAAGTGCCAAATGATCCTCCAACATGTGATTGTAAGACAGTGGCCTGGAGGGAGGGGTAGTCTCGAAGGAGAGGGAGTAGCCACTTCGGACGATTTGCAGAACCCACCTGTCCAACTGGCTGAAGATGGGCCTGGAACGTCGGACTAGGAAGATTTGGAGGCAGTGGCAGGGGGGAAATGGTGGACTGGTCTGCCCGCTGGCTCCCAGACCCGTGAGGACGCTGGGTCCCACGTCAGTGGCCACGCAGCGGCTGGGTAGCTTGCGAGAACCGGTGGCTAGCCTGACCCGATGTGGGTGGGCGCCCCTTACGTAGCCATGAAAGGGACGAAAAGCAGACTGGAGTGAATGGGAAGGCGCAGTGAGGCCCAAAGATCTGGCCGTAGCTCGAGTCTTTATTGCGCTCAAGCGCTGAATCTGCTTTGTCGCCAAAAAGACAATGCCCATCAAAGGTCATGTTCATCAAGGTTGACTGGACATCTCACAAAAAGCCAGATGTCCTAAACCAGGCATAGCGTCCAAGGGCTACTGATGTGGCAGACGTTCTGCCCAGTGAGCCGGTGGTATCCAGTCCACACCGAATGGCGAAATTGGCTGCGTCTCTCCCATCCGCCACTGCCTCCTCCGGGCACTGAGGCAGCACCAGCGTGACCATTTCCCAGATGGTATGGGAGTAGCGGCCCAAAAGGCACGCGGTATTCACAAACCGAGGAAGAGAACATTCGCTTCCCAAGATGGTCCAGCTTCTTGGATTCCCAATCTGAAGGAGCAGAAGGGAACGCGCCCTTAAAAAAATAGACTTGGACGACCAAGCTCTCAGGGGAAGGGTCAGGAACACTGGGTCACCCGGGGCCGGGCGGTGGCGGTGGTGGTGGTGGTGGTGGTGGTGGTGGTGGGCAATTATCCTCTTCACAGGAGCCCCTGTGCTGGGCCTAGACCAAGTGCCCAGGCGGACATCAGTAAGGGCTTCATTGAATGGCAATAGGGGTTCAGAGGAAGAAGCCGCAGGCTGAAGCCCCTCTGTCAGGAGGTTAGTCCTGACTGGAACCGAAGGGAGCTCAAGGCCAAGGACCTCGGCCACCCTTCTCACCACCACAGCATAGGACGCTCCCTCCTCGTAGCCACGGTAGGGGGAGAAAGCAAACCAGTGTCTGGAGAGGTGTCCAGACCACTGGCATCACCCAGGTCCTCTTGCCAGTCCGGTTCTTCCAGCTGGTCAGTTAAAAGGTTCAGGGACTCCTCCCAGTCCTCATCACCACCCTCTGGTTGATAGGGAACACCAGGGATGAACAGGGGAACAAAAGTACCCTCTGGCGTCAGCCGACGTCGGTCCGGCTCCGTGTCCATCTCAGAGATGAGGATGGGGACGGCGTCGGTCAGGGGCACAGCCGTCGCTGGGGGAGTCATCGTTGAGATCGGCGCTGGGGAAGGTCAAGTGAGATCGACCTGCGTCGATCCGGATCAGGCCTGGATCCACAGGGGCCCTTCGGCACCAGGGCTAGAGCCGCCGGCATCGAAGGCCCAGGACCCCCACCCACTCCGCAGGTGTAAGGCCTTGTAAAACTGTCTGACTTGGGCAGGGGACGCTATGTCTCCCGGAAAGGGTGGGAGGCACAGAGTCGTCCCTGAAGCAGGCACCGGACACGGAGCCTTGGAGCAACCATGCTCCGAGTCCCGTGTCGCGTCAGCCGACCGACGAGGGGAAGGTGAAGAGCGCTTGAGCTTCTTCACCTTCTTCTTGTGCTTTGACTTACCCAAGGACATCGACGACTTAGAGTGTGACGAGGAGTGGGGGTTCTGCGAACAGCCTCGTGGCATTCCTCTCGAACGAGACCGGGAGCGACGCGGAGCCGAACGCCGGGTCTTCCTACAACTTTTGGGACTGCTCCAGTAAAGTCTTCGGGTGCATGGCCCGGCAGTCAGAGCACGACTTTGGGTTGTGGTTGCGCTTCAGACACCAAAAGCACACGAGATGCAGATCTGTCACAGACATCATCTTGTGACAGTAGCCGCAGGGCTTGAAGCCGGTCCAACGTTAGGACATCCTCCGTGCACCAGGAGTCCAAGACTCAAAAAAGACGTTGACAAAAGTCTCAAAAAGCTAGCCAAAAAACGGCTATGGGGTAGCTCTCTCCGGATCTGCACTATACTGGCGCAGAAAAAGAAAGAACTGACGTCAACGCGCAGGGGCGCCCTGACTTCATCCCAGCGACCACGACGCCGATGACTGTCACGGAGTCGACGTACGACACCTACGGACGTGCAGGGGTATTGCTGAAGAAAAAATCTCCTGGCGGAAATTCTAAGGTAAGAAATCTACAACTAACAGATATTAGACATCTGACATTTAACCTCCAGTAGAGTATATGTAGGCAAAAATGCACTGTTCATGTTTGGTGCCGGAGGTGGAGGCGCTAGGCAATTATTTCCCTTCTACTCCATAATTTTACTTTAGGCACATAATGATCCTGGACCCAGCATGTAGGAAGCTAGCTCTGTATATACTATACCAAAGTAAGGTATAGTGTGCACAGGGAGTACCATGAGGTATAGCAGAGGCTAAATTAGGTAAGTACTAACAGATCTCTTTCTGGTAGTGTGGACGAGCAGTTAGGCTTATATAGAGGGTGTGTTAAGCATTTATTGTGTTCACTCAATCAAGGACTGATTGCACACACTCAAGAATCCAGACCAATTGGACAAGTATAAAAAGGTATACTTATGTTTTATTTTAGAACCAAGCATGACTTGGTACAGGTAGGTAAAATGTACTTACAATTGCAAAACTTTACACAGAAATGCAATTGGGAATGGATTTGCAATAGTTACAGGTTGGTATTGGTTTAAAGCACAAGTTACTAACTTGTGTAACGATATATCTGTAAGAGATAGTAGTTAGTGACAGATTCCTTACCTTAGAATATCCCCAGGCGTCAGGCTGGATCCGGAAAGTTTTTTGCGTAGCAGTACCCTTGCGCATCAGTAGGCGGCGTCGTGCGGCTCCGCGTCCGTCGTCGGCGTCGTGGTCGCCGGGATGACGTCGCGGGCAGTACTTAGACGCTGCCCCTGCGCGCTGACGTCAGTTCTGTACACGACTTTCCGCACCAGGAACGCAGAGCCATGCAAGAAGCTGACATAGGTGTCTGAAAAATACTAGGGCCCTGAAAGGGATGTCCTTAACCCTAGAAATCAGTTCGCAGAACGGGGAGGATGGGTGGGGTGGTAAGGAATCTGTCACTAACTACTGTCTCTTACAGATATATCGTTACACAAGTTAGTAACTTGTGCATCTGAAAGAGACACGTTAGTGACAGATTCCTTACCTTAGAATAGATACCCCAGCAATACCAACCCCGGTGGTGGGTCTGCGAACAAAGATCAGACAAGGAAGTCCCGGAGGACAGAACGGCCAAAGAAGCCGTCCCTCCGGACCTGACTGTCAAGGCAGTAATGCTTTGTAAACGTGTGCAGCGAGGCCCACGTAGCCGCCTGACAGATATCCAGCAGCGGAACACCGCGGCCCAAAGCCGTGGTAGCAGCCGTTGCCCTGGTGGAATGGGCACGCAGCCCAACAGGAGGCTCCTTCTTAGCCAAAGAATAGCAGGCTTTGATACACAAGGTTACCCAGCGGGAGATGGTTCTCTTGTGCACCGCCCGACCTTTTTGGCGCCCACGTAGCCAACAAAGAGCTGGTCATCCACCCGGAAATGGCGTGTGCGGTCGATGTAAAAGGAAAGCGCACGTTTTGGGTCCAGACGGTGGAGCCTCTCTTCCTCTCTGGAAGGATGCGGAGGCGGAAAGAAGGTGGGCAAAGTGATGGTCTGCCCAATGTGGAAGGCAGTAACCACCTTTGGCAAGAAGGACGGACGCGTCCTAAGAACAACCTTGTCTGGATGGACAGACAGAAAGGGAGGTTTACATGATAGAGCCTGGAGCTCACTCACCCGCCGAGCGGAGGTGATGGCCACCAGAAAGGCAGTCTTCAGAGTCAGAAGACGAAGAGGACGGTTATGTAAAGGCTCAAAGGGAGCGCACATAAGAAAGGTAAGAACCAAGTTCAAGTCCCACTGAGGCATCACAAACGGAACAGGAGGGAAGAAGTGTGTAATGCCTTTTAGAAACCTGTTAACAACATGGGACTTGAAAAGGGAGGGCTGATCAGGAAGCCTGAGGAAGGCCGAGATGGCACAAAGATAGCCCTTGATGGTACCCAGGGCAGAACCCTGTTGGGCCAGGGAAAGAAGGAACAGGAGAACCTCAGAAAGAGGGGCAGAAAGGGGATTCACAGCCTTTGCTGTGCACCATGCCACAAACTTGTTCCACCTGCAGGCGTATACCACCTTAGTGGAGGGACGCCTGGCTGCCAGAATCACATCACAAACTTCGGGAGGCAAGTCGAAAGGAATCAACTGCCACCGCTCAATCTCCACGCAAGCAGGTGGAGGCTGGACAGGTTCGGGTGGAGGACAGTCCCCTGCTGCTGCGACAGAAGATCCTCCCGAAGAGGCAGACGGATCGGGGATCTACGCTCATACTGAGTAGCTCGGAATACCAAACTCTTCGAGCCCAGTCCGGAGCCACAAGAATGACTTGGGCCCCGTCGTGCCGAATCTTCTTCAACACTCTGGGTAGAAGTGGTATAGGCGGAAAGGCGTACAACAGACCGCAACTCCACTCGCGACGAAAAGCGTCGCCGAGCGAGTGCCGCCTTGGAAATTCCAACGCGCAGAACTGATGACATTGCGCGTTCTCTTCGGTGGCGAATAGATCTAACCAAGGCTCTCCCCACTGTAGAAAGAGTCCTTGCGCCACTTCCGAGTGAAGACGCCATTCGTGATCCATCATGCACCTGCGGCTGAGTTCGTCCGCCCTGGCGTTCAGGGAACCTGCCAGGTGTTGAACCATCAGGAACATGCCCTGATGTTCCAGCCATGTCCAGAGGCGCAGAGCCTCCTGACAAAGGGTCCACGACCCCACCCCGCCTTGTTTGTTGCAGTACCACATGGCGGTGGTGTTGTCTGTGAACACCTGCACTACCTTCCCTTTGACAGAGGGAAGGAATGCCTTGAGTGCAAGTCGGATCGCCCGGAGCTCCAGAAGGTTGATATGGAGCCGGGACTCCGCCGGAGACCAGAGGCCTCTGATCTCCGCCTCTCCCATGTGACCGCCCCATCCCAGAAGGGACACGTCCGTCACAACTGTGTTCTCTGGCTGGGGAAGGGAGAGGGATCTGCCCATGACCCATTGCCGGTTCGAGAGCCACCACTGCAACTGTAGTGCAGTCCCCTCCGAGATCTGGACGTGATCGGACAGGTTGCCCTGGTGCTGCGCCCACTGGAACTTCAGGTCCCACTGCAGAGCCCACATATGCCATCTGGCATGATTGACCAGCAGGATGCAGGAGGCCATGAGGCCCAGCAGCCTCAGGGTCATCCGTACCGAAACCCAGGATAAAGGCTGAAAGATCGGAATCATAGCCCGAATATCCCGGACTCGCCGTTCGGGAGGATAGGCCCGAAACTGCGTCGTGTCCAGAACTGCTCCGATGAAAAGGAGCTGTGGAGAAGGAATCAGATGCGACTTCGGCACATTGATGGAGAACCCCAGCGAGTGCAGGAGTTCGGCCGTAGTCTGGAGGTGGGAGACGACTGCCTGGGACGAGCCCGCCTTCAGCAACCAGTCGTCGAGGTAGGGGAAGACTGGAACCCCTGCCCGGCGCAGATGAGCTGCGACCACCGCCTTCACTTTCGTGAACACCCGAGGGGCACTTGTAAGGCCAAAGGGGAGCACGGTGAACTGAAAATGCTCGAGGCCTACCGTGAACCGCAGGTAACGCCGGTGGGCCGGCAGGACGGGATTGTGAAAATAAGCGTCCTGCCAGTCCAACGCTACCAACCAGTCTCCAGGGTCGAGGGCAGTCAAGACCTGAGCTAGGGTGAGCATCTTGAACTTCTCCTTCCGGAGGAAGCGATTGACGTTCCGGAGGTCCAAGATAGGACGCATGTCCTCCTTGTCCTTTTTGGGCACCAGGAAGTAGTGGGAGTAGCAACCACGCCCTACTTCTGGGGTCGGAACATGCTCGATGGCCCTCTTGGCCAAGAGGGCCGTGACTTCCTTCTGCAGAAGTACCAAGTGATCCCCTAACATGCGGTGGAATTGAGGTGGCATGGCTGGGGAGGTGGTCTCGAAGGGGAGGGAGTAGCCCCTTCGGACAATGTCCAAGACCCACCTGTCCGAGGTGATGGGACGCCAGTGGTGAAGGTGATGGCGGACCCTGCCCCCTACTGGCATGCCGTGCACCGGAAAGGAGGGACTAGGAGGGCTTGGAGGCCGCGGACGGGTTGGAGGTGGTGGCCTGACCCGCACGCTGGTTGCCCGAACTGCCACGGCGGTATCCACGTCCTCGGCCACGCGTAGACGCTTGCTGCGCGGGCCGGTGGCTGGGCAGCTGACGTGACTGGGCGCCCCTTCCGTGGCCACGAAATGGGCGAAAAGCAGAGGTGAGCGGAGGGCGTACAACAGAAAGGCCCAGGGACTTGGCCGTAGCCCGTGAGTCCTTAAACCGCTCCAGCGCATGGTCTGCCTTTGAACCAAAAAGACCGACTCCATCAAAGGGCATGTCCATGAGTGTATTCTGGACATCACCCGAGAAACCAGTTGTTCTCAGCCAGGCGTGGCGACGTAGCGCCACCGTCGTCGCAAGCGATCTGCCCAGCGAGTCGGCGGTATCAAGGCCACAACGGAAGGTGTATTTAGCCGCATCTCGCCCTTCCGCAATGGCGCGGGTAAGCAGTGTCTGGACCTCCTCAGAACACTGCGGCAAAACAGCCGCCACCGAATCCCACAGGGAGTGGGTATATCGGCCCAAAAGGCAAGCGGTGTTGACGGACCGCAAGCCAGCACTGGAGGAAGAAAAGCCTTCTTCCCAAATTGGTCCAGGCGTTTGGATTCCCTATCCGGAGGGGCGGTAGGGAAGGCGGTTTGGGAGGCAGAGGCTTGGACAACCAAGCTCTCAGGGGTGGGATGTTGGGAGAGAAACAAGGGGTCGCCCGGAGCAGGGCGATGGCGTCGGGCCACGTTCCTATCCACAGGAGCCCCTGTGGTGGGTTTGGACCAGGCACCCAAAAGAACGTCAGTGAGTGCATCATTAAACGGCAGCACAGTCTCCGAAGAGGAAGCCGCCGCTGAAGCACTTCTGTCAGGAGGTTAGTCCTGACGGCCACAGTAGGCAACTGGAGATGTAAGGCTCCAGCTGCTCTACGCAACACCGTTGCAAAATTAGCCCCCTCCTCCGTAGCCACGGGAGGAGACAGCATGCCAGTGTCAGGGGAGGTGTCTAGACCACTGGCATCCCCAAGTTCCTCAGCCCAGTCCGGGTCAAACTCACACTGTTGTGTGAGAGGGTCCTCAGACCCCTCCCAGCTCTCCTGGTCCTCCTCTTGTTCAAAATATGGAGGAGGAGGGACATTTGGGACCCAAGGTCTCATCGGCGCCGGCGTCGGGCGACGTCGGTCCGGCTCCATGTCCGGAGCCGGAGAGAACCGGGGAACGACGCCATCCGGAGCCCCGGACGGCATCAGGAACGGCACCGGGGACATCGGCGTCGGCGTGGTTAGGTCAACCGGCGTCGATGGGGGTTGCGGTACCACCGGAGCCGGGATCGAGGCCGGGGCCGGAGCCGATGCCGGGATGAAGGCCGGTGGGACAGGCGGCGCCGGGACCGGAGTCGACGGCGGCGCCGGGGCAACCCCATCAGGGCCCGCTGGGCCCGAAGGCGCACCGGAGGGACCTGAAGGCCCGAAAAGGCGGGCCATGGCCGACAGGAATTCCTGTATTTCGTCCGGAGTCGCCCCCGACCCCGGAAAGAACGGGTAATTCGGGGCGGCTCTACAGGCATGTCCGGGGCCGCGGGGGCAGGGACGGTGCCGACTGGGGCCTCAGCCGAGTCGCGAGACCAGGCGAGGCGAAGTCTTAGAGCGATGACGCCTCTTAGACTTCTTGTGCTTCGACTTACCGGAGGAGCGCTAAGACTTGGATTCCGACGAACGGCGGGGACTCCGCGACCGGCCCTCGACCTCTCCCGGGACCGGGGCTTGGTGCGGCGCGGAGCCGACTGCCGGACCTCGAGTAGCTTTCGAGACCGCTCTCGCAAAGCCTTCGGATGAAGTTTCCGGCAGTCAGGGCACGACTTCGTGTCGTGGTCTCGGCCGAGACAGAAGAGACACTCGAGATGCGGGTCCGTGATCGACATCATGCGACCACAGGCCTCGCAGGGCTTAAAGCCGGGCATCCCTACGACACCTTAGGAGTCGTGAAGACTCGTTGAAGAAACAGTGAAAAATTCACAAAAAGGATAGTCAAAAAGTGACTAGGGCACTGCTCTTCCCGGATCTGCGCTTACTGGCGCGGAAAAGAAGAACTGACGCCAGCGCGCAGGGGCGGTGTCTAAGTACTACCCGCGACGTCATCCCGGCGACCACGACGCCGACGACGGACGCGGAGCCGCACGACGCCGCCTACCGACGCGCAAGGGTACTGCTACGCAAAAAACTTTCCGGATCCAGCCTGACGCCTGGGGATATTCTAAGGTAAGGAATCTGTCACTAACGTGTCTCTTTCAGATAAGAAGTTTAACTTACATAGTAATCACTTTTGGAATACCTTTAGATTACTTTTAGATTACATTGACTACTTGGGGTGGAATGTCAAGATACCACACCGGTGATCTCACAATACAAGTTAAGTAAGACTTCTTAGGGTTTACAGTTTAGTTACTTTTTCTTTCATACAAAATCAGCTCAACACTGGGAAAATTTTTGGAACTAAAGCTCGTAACATAGGTTCCTATGAGAGAAAAATGGTTATCGGTTTCACAGGTAAGTAAACGTCTTACAAGTGGGAGTTTTGGGGATTAGGACCAAGGTTCCCCAAAGTCTAGGTAGGCACTGAAGTTGCACCACTAGCGGCACTGGGGCAGCTGGGTGCAGAGTGCAGGGGCCCGATGTGAGCCAATGGGGCTAAGGGGGCCTTCGGTCATGGACAGCTCATGAGCAGGCCACTTGGCTGTGAGAGAAAAGCTCTTGCAGTTAAGATCAGCACTGAAGCGGCCAACAATCAGCACAGGGGCTGCACCACCAGCGGCACGGGGTGGCCGGGTGCAGTGTGCCAAGAAGACGTCGGGGACGCTGTGGATTCCAATGGAGACCTTCGGTTAAGCAAAGTTGCTGCAGGCTAGGGCAGGGAGAATTCCTAAGGGCGACCAACAGCTGGAGAGGTAATTTGGGTTCTTGGGGGATGCCTGGACACCGTTGGTTGGGCCACCCAAGGCCATGGGGCGTTGAGTGCAGAGGTGTCTTTTGGCATTAGGTTCCTTTACCAGCTGCGGTCAGGGTGACCCTCCAGGTTGAGGCTGCAAGCATCAGCTTGAGGCAGTTCGGGGATCATCAGATCTCAGGTCAGGAACTCTGGGGAGACCTTGTTGTGGTGTTGGGCCACTCAAACTCAGGCCGTGGGCGTTGGGTGCAGAGTGGTGCAGAATCGCAGAGCCGCCTGGATCCGTATTCTGGTGTGAGTCTTGGCTTGAGCAAATCCCGTGCTCATGGGAGACAGAGTCTGTTAGATGAGTTCAGAGCAGGTCCTCCGGGATCTGGGGGTTGCTGGCTGCTGGACTTGCCCGGGCTCTCGCTGTAGGCAGGTCGAAGTAGGGACAGGCCAGTAGGGCTGGGGCCAAAGCAGTTGGTGTCCTCTTCTTCCTGGGTCAGCACGGCATTTTGGTCTGTCTTCTTTCTTCCTTGAATCTGAGGAGGCAAGGTTCAGGGTTGCCTCTAAATACTAAATTTAGGGGTGTTAAAAGGGTATACCCCCTACTATGCCATCCTCCAGTGGGAGGGGGCATGAGCCTCTCCCTAATTTGCTGGGTCCCCTCATCTTCAGGATGGAGAGGACTGAGATGTGTGCTTCACCTCGCCACCCCACCTGAGGTGTGGGGTTGACAAAGGTGGGCCCACTTCTTTCTAGCTTGGATTTCCATCCGTTTTGCCTGCCCAAAGTGGGGCGGGGGCAAAACCAGAGGGAGCCAGTTGCTGGGGGCAGCAAGAGGCAGGGACAGCTTCAAAAGTCAGCAGGCCTTTGAAGCTTCCCCTTCGTGGATCCAGCCCATCCTGAGGGAGGAGGCATGACCCCTCTGCCCAGGATGGGATTTGTTTCTGGCCCCAGAGAGTGGAGGGTCTCTACCCAGGGGTCCAGAAACCTGTCTAGTGGTGGCAAATGGCGGGAAGCTACTCAGGAACCACACCAGGGTTGGTCGTTGTTCAGTTTGCCCTCTGAGTGCATTATACATTAAATCCCACATTGGTATCAGTGTGGGTTTAATGTGCTGAGAAGTTTACTACCATGCTTCCCAGGTTTTAGTAAAGCCATTATGGAGCTGTGGCGTTCATAATGACCAACTCACCAACTCCCAGACCATATACTCTTTATGGCTTTTCTATACTTACCATGTTTAAGAATGGGCTTAGACACTGTAGGGGTACAGGGCTCATGCCACTGTACCCTCACCTCAAGGCTAGTGCACCCTGCTAGAGGGGTGACTTACCTAGGCCTCAGGCAGTGGGTTGAAGACATGGTACACAGGGATGTGTGCCAAGTCGCCTCTTCACTTTTCTCTGCACCAAAGCAAGCAGACTGCAATGGCAGGTTGTGGGTGTTAAGGTACAGGGCCTCTAAGGGTAGCACAATAGGTGTGTCATGTAGTTCCTAGGAATCCCCAGGACCTGTGCATTTTGGATGACCTAAACTGAGGGCTTGGTGTCCAAACCGCTTCCGGACACCCCCACAGGATATGTCAGCGGTTCGACCAGCTAGCTCTAGAGTACCACTACCACCCCGCTGTATCTTACAGTGGTGTAGGTAGTTTCTGGCAACCACTGAACATGACAACCCTGATTCCTCAGGGATCGTGGAAAACAGTACAGTACTTTTCACTCAGTCACTCGTGCTCACTTATTCTCAGAAAATACACAGGATGGCGATTAGGACGTGTTCGATAAGTATTTATTGGTCCAGCGTCAGTCTTGTGTAAAACAAATTTGCTGCGACAATCAGGAGACAGAAGCATATGAAAGAAATCACAAGTCACAATATAGTAAACAGTAGATACATTTCTACCATAGTGCTAATAAAGGTCATCTGTTTTTTCATCCTTGGCCAACAGGCCCGCTGTGCATGATCGCATTTGTTTAGAAAAACATTTATGATTGTTTTCAAAACATTTATGATTGTTTTTAAAACATATCGATTCTAGAAGAATCCTTGGAGTGACCACTCTAGTATATAAGACCCTTAGTCCCCCCTGCAAATTGTAGGAGAATTCCTTCCATGCTGACACTGGGTCCTGTATGATGAATCTTCGACACGCAGCGGTCTGATATCCCTTGCCGGGTGTCATCCTCGGAGCAGAGACGTGGTCCTTCATTCTCTAGCATCAGGTAAGGGGGTTGGTTCTTCCCTAGGGGATTATTGGCTATATACCGATATATATATGCTACACCTATATATCTAGGCTAGGTACATTTAGGCAAGTTACGTAGGGCATGCATTATAGGAGTATACAAATGCAACTGTTTTATCTGAACTGTATATGTTCATCTTCTTAGCACTATGGTAGAAATGTATCTACTGTTTACTATATTGTGACTTGTGATTTCTTTCATATGCTTCTGTCTCCTGATTGTCGCAGCAAATTTGTTTTACACAAGACTGACGCTGGACCAATAAATACTTATCGAACACGTCCTAATCGCCATCCTGTGTATTTTCTGAGAATAAGTGAGCACGAGTGACTGAGTGAAAAGTACTGTACTGTTTTCCACGATCCCTGAGGAATCAGGGTTGTCATGTTCAGTGGTTGCCAGAAACTACCTACACCACTGTAAGATACAGCGGGGTGGTAGTGGTACTCTAGAGCTAGCTGGTCGAACCGCTGACATATCCTGTGGGGGTGTCCGGAAGCGGTTTGGACACCAAGCCCTCAGTTTAGGTCATCCAAAATGCACAGGTCCTGGGGATTCCTAGGAACTACATGACACACCTATTGTGCAGTACCTGAGGACGTTTATGTACGTCAGGTACAGGGATTATGATAGTATACTAAGAGCCTGGTGTCGAAGAGACAGGAGAAAGCTACTAGGTAAAAGGTCACTTGTTCAGAACCGTGATTGTCGTGTGGATGGGACAATGTATGTAAAAAGGGGCATACATGACAGGACTAGCCTGAAGGACGGGACACCCACTCCTCATCAAAAGGTCAACAGGGTCAGCTAGATAATAATAAAGCTAAGGCTATTAAAAAGCATAAAAATCATTTATAACTGAGATACTAAAAAGTATTTCTTAAAAAGCCTGTAAAAATGTTCATAAAAAAAAGTATTTTCATTAAAAGCGTTCAAAAAGTCCTCTAAACTTGTATAATCAGTTATTATTACACTGAGCACCTTGAAAGCCATTATGCTTAGTTAGAGCAGAGAAGGAAAAATAAAACAAAAGTCAGCTCTGACCTTCAATTTGGTAAATGTTTTAAAAAGTGCCAAATAGTTCCCAGCACAGGAAAGGCCGATTGTTTATGAATCCTGTGCTGAGGACTCAACATCGCTGAACATTATATCCGCAGGCGGCAATCCCTCCAGCACTTCCAATATCATGTTGAGTGAGCAAAGATGGTCATCTCTGGTTTCCACAGCAGCCGCCGAGAAGAATTAGATGCCTGCACGCCTGAAACAGATGCCTGTACCTCTGGAGCAGAGCGAATTTCCCTTCCAACAGGAGCGGAAGCATCCCTTGGAGGCTCTAGAAATGCTGTCATCAACATGGGAATACGCTGTGGACAACTGTGCATGTGGGTCTGCAAGGGCTACAGGAGCACTTCTATGTCCGGTGGCACAACCGATGGAAGTGTCAGACACAGGTCCAACACGTATCCAAATCTGCAGAAGAGGCAGCGGAACACAGGCAGGACACAATCTAGCCAGGCCAGTCTAAAAGACAGGAACCAATGCTCACTCAGCTCTCGAAGCCAAGGCGTACCCAGGTAGGAACACCACACGTTCACGACAATGTCGTTCCAGCAGTGTTCTCTCCATGTCTTGAGGGATTGAGACGTCCATTGTGAATCAATGGGATTAAAATCAGGATGCCCGCCACTGATAGCAGGACCAAAGGAAGCCCTCCAAAACGCTTCCAAGTACGGAGTGTATGAAGGCTAGAATTACTCCGAAGATGGTCTGAAATGTAGTTAATAGACCTGATCCGTTAAGCTTAAATAAGTGTATGATCGAGCGGCCAAGATGGCGGTGTGAGCTGTGAGCTCCGCTGAGGCTGGGACATAAGCCCGGGAAATCCGACATATATCCGGCAGCTGACAAGGGGGAAAGCGGTGCAGCGGTACGGCAGGGAAGCGGCCGTTAATTGCGGGGTCCGGAGTTAAGAAGCGACCAGCGGCTGCCGATCGCCGAGCGAGTGAAGAAAGGGGCCTGCGTCGGCACGGGAGCTCCTGAGCGACAGCGCGGAGAGGAGGAGCCTTCGGCGCCGCACGGAAAGAAGTGGAGGATATCCTGGCGGGCTCCCGAGGTGAGAGAGCTCGGGGCCCGCGGTGCAGTGAGTGACTGTGGTCCGGCGACAGGGAGCATATCCGGACAAGGCCGGCAGGCGGGGGAGAGCGCCGATTGGCGTTGCGAGTCTTCCGGTGCGAGGATCAACGGAGGAGCGCCCAACGTGGAAGCGAGCGGCAGGGCCCAGTGAAGCAGGAGCTGCTGGGGGGCGCCGGACGCCCTGAAAGGGGCCGGAGGGGCGTGTACGCCCCGCTGGCGGCAGAGCAGTGCAAAGACAGTCTGCAGCCTTTGGGGACCCCGACGCCCGGCGGTGACTCGAGGAGCTGAGGCAGCCGGCCCGAAGGCCGTGAAGTGAGTGCGCTGCGAGGCGGCCCAGGGCATTGGCACGAGTTGAGTTCTCGTGGAGGTGGGCCAGCATTGGAGGGACCGGGAGCAATCTACCTGCCGGAACAAACAAGCAGTGCGGGCGCCCACTATTGGAGGCCGTGAGCGGGCCCCGCTAAGAGGCGGGTTAGCGCCGGGACTGTGTGGGGTTCTCTGAGAGCACGGCGCATAGGGGAAGCCTTGTGAATCATTGCGCCTGGCTTGTGTGGCACGCCGAAGGGGGTGCGGAGACGTGGAGGAGGCTGGGTGACGCACCGGAGTGACACCCCAGACAACGGGAACACTCGGGGTCCCCCAGGGGTGAGTTGGCGTTTGGGGGACCGGAGAATACACACCCACCGTGACAGCCACGCAGTGTGGGAGATCGTCGCAGTGAACGGCGCGGAGGGACAGGATAACGGTGACAGATCGTCGAGTGGTACTTCTTGACCCACACAATGAAGCCGAAGGGGGGGGCACCGGTCCAGACAAACAAATTGGATCGGTATGCGGTCTCGAAGCCACCGGCGACGGACGACGAAAGTGCGGGGGGACAGGCCCCGGCCCCCGAACCATCCTTAAGCTCCATCATGGCGGCAATACAGACACTGGGCACGACACTGGAGACCAAGATAGATAAGGTCTCCATTGAGATGAACCTCCTGCGTGCAGATATGAATAAGACATCAGAGAAGGTCAAGGCCGCTGAAACGCACATTGTACATCTGCAGTCCTCTACCAGGGGCTTAGAGGAGAAGGTCCAGCAGCTGATTAAACAACATCAACAGATGGCTCTGAAGATGGAGGATCAGGAAGGAAGGGCCCGCAGGAACAACATTCGGGTAGTGGGGGTCCCGGAAGGAGTGGAGGGGCCCAGCATGGACCTATTCCTGGAAGAGCTCATACTGCAACACTTGAAGCCTAAACGACTCTCTGCCCTATTCACGGTGGAAAGGGCGCATAGAGCGCCGGTCCATCCGCCGAAACCGGGGGCGCCCCCTAGAACGATCATCGCACGAATACTCAACTATCGGGACCGCGATGCTATCCTGCAGGCGGCCCGGCAGCAGGGAGATCTTCAATATGAGAACGTGACGGTGCGGTTTTTCCCGGACTTCACGCTGAAGGTGCAGCAGGAGAGGAGGACATTCGATGGGGTGAAACGGACACTGAGAGACAGGGGCATCAAATACATGATGTTCTTCCCGGCGAAACTCAAGATCATCGCAGGGGGCAAATCCTGCTTCTTCACGTCCCCGCGGAGGTCCAGTCGTGGCTGGACGGGCCACGGTTACAGGCGGATCCTGCAAGAGCGGAGGGGGGATGGAGAGACACTCGAGATCGGTCTCCGGCATCCACCAGTGGGCATGAAGGAGGGAGTGGGCGAGATCGATGCCTCCGATGATCCAGATCACGGAGTTCGGCGTCCTCTGGGGGCCCTGGAGGTTGACAGTAACGAGGACACTGCCTGAGTTTGGTATTTTATAAATGTGTGCAATGTTTATCATAGGGGGGGCCGGTGCCCGCTGCACGCCTAGAGAACTTTGTTTTTGGACTTATTGACTATTCTCAGCTGCTTAGTTTAAAATCTGGGGCTCAAAGTGGCCTTACGGAGCTATTGATGGACTAGGATACATGCCCCCAATTTCTAGTTTTTCTTTGTTTTTGTGGGCGACAGGCGCTCTGCTAGTTGGGGATGTGGGTGGTTCCGAGCCCACGGAGCAGGGTAGCAGGGAGGGGGGTAGGATCTTGTTGTTGGGTAGGACAGGGGGGAGGGAGAGTAGAGGGGTTTAGTTGGGGGTTCATAATGTGTTCAATGCTTTCCAATACTTGCAAGGATGGGAGGGGCGGTGGGGGGTGGTCTGGGTGGGTTAAGGACGGGAGGGGAGGTAAGGTGCATTTCCCTGATGGCTACACAGCGGGCTAAACGACTCAAGATCTTATCTTGGAATGTGAATGGCCTTGGAGATAGGATTAAGAGAACCATGGTACTTCAATATCTCCATCGACACACCTCGGATATAGTTCTCCTCCAGGAGACACATTTGAAAGGGAATAACTATCTGGCTCTGAATCGATTTGGCTATACCCTGTTGGCTCACGCGGGGTTTACTTCGGGCTCCAGCGATCCTGGATAGGAAATCCCTGCCACTGGTGCCCAATCGCACATGGTGCGACCCGCTGGGCCGCTATGTTGCACTCACGGGGATGTGGGAGGGTCTCATCTTGAATGTATGCTCGGTATATATACCACCAAGGTTGCATGGGGCGACTTTTCCCGATCTTAGTGAATTACTGCTGGACATGCCCAATGGGACCTTGTAGGAAAGTGGGTTTCTGTTGCAGTAACCCCCCCACTTTTTGCCTGATAACTGATGCACTTTTCCTTGGTGTGCCCTGGATCCCTGCCAATCAGGTACCCAGGGCCTGTGTTCCTTCCCTAAAAACTGTACTCAGCCTAAACCCAATTGGCATCTCTGGCCACAGGTAAGCCCCTGGTAAATGGTACCCTAGGTACCCAGGGCACTGTGACCAGAGAAGACCCCTAAGGGCTGCAGCACTTATTGTGCCACCCTTAGAGGCCCTGTACCCTGACACACACACACTGCCCTTGCAGGCTGAGTGTCTTGGTGCAGAACAAAACAGAGAGTCGACATGGCACACATCCCTGTGTGCCATGCCCACAAACACACTGCCCTGGCATACCTCAGTCACCCCTCTAGCTGGGTGCCCTATGCCAGTGGTGAGGGCACAGGTGCATGAGCCCTGTGCCCCTACAGTACCCAGGCCCATTCCTGGGCACTGTAAGTGCAGGGCTGCCATTCCGAGTATATGGTGCTGGGAGGTCGTCAGCACGTAGTCCACAGCACCATGATGGCTGCACTGAAGACTGAGAAGTTTGGTATCAAACTCCTCAGCACAGTAAACCCACACTGATGCCAGTGTGGGATTTACTGTAAAATGCACGTCAGAGGGCAACTTAGAGTTACCCCTGAACCTAACCTACAATCCACGTCTTGTCTGAGGGGCTGCCTAGGCTGCCACACAGCAGACATGTTGCTGGACCCCTGGGTAGAGAGCCATCCGCTCTCCCGGGCCTGCAACAATGCACGTCCTGGGTGAGGTGCTAGGCCCCCTCCCCAGGATGGGCAGGGGGAAGCTTCAAAGGCATTCCGCCTTGTGAGCTTCCCCAGACCACTTGCTGTACTCAGCAACTGGTCCCCACCGGTTCCTCCCCCATCCTGGTGGGAAGACTGGAGGGAAACACCAAGGGAGGAAAGGGGTGTGCCACCCTCTGCCAACCCCACCCCTCAGGTGGGGAGGCGAGGTGAAGCACATCTCCGGGCTCTCGCCATCTTGAAGATGGGGAGCCCTGCCCAATCAGGACTAGGCTCCTGCCCCCTCCCACAGGAGAGTGGCAGGATAGGGGGTGTACCACCTCAGGGCAGGGACCCATTGGTCCCTGCCCTTTACCTACCTGTAACGCCCCTAAATCTAGTATTTAGGGGCACCCTGAACCTTCCTTCCTTAGATTCCCGCAACCTAAGAAGAAAAAGGACGAAAGAAGACGCCCAGCAGAGGAGACTGCAGAGAACAACTGACTTGGCCCCAGCCCTACCGGCCCGTCTGCAGTTTCCAGAGATCCTGCGCCAAAATAGTCTTGTCCTGCAGCCAGCGACCTCCAGAACCCCAGGGAGGACTGACTGCCTTCAACAAAGACCGGATCTCCTGTGAACAGCAGCTCTGTTCAAAAGAAACACCAAACAAAGACTCCGAGCCTGCTGAGGAGAAAGAAACCCGACGCCTGGAACCACCACTGCACCCGTCGCCTACAGCCCGAGTTCAAGTGGCCCACCGGTCCCAGCGAGGTCCCCCAGCTCTCCAGAGTCCGAGTCCACCGTGGGTTGACCCCTCCAGGACTCCCCGACGCCGCCTGCAGCCTCTGCACGGAGAACCCCCAACCGCGAGTGGCCCGGTAAGGTGAAATCCGACCTCAAAAGACACCCCTGCATCCAGACGCCCTGCGCCCTGGAGAAAGGAACCCGAGGTGCACCCACGTCCCCGAGCCCTCCAACTTACCTGCCCAGCTGTTGGTTCCTCCTGGAAGTCTTCCTGGACCGAGCCTGCAGCTGAAAACCAAAACCGAAAATTTCCATTGAAATCAACAGGGCACCCGACCTCAAAACAGCACTCTGCACCCGGCCGCCCTAGTGCCGCTGAGGGTGCCTCTTTGGTGCTAACTTGGTCCCCAACGTGCCCTGAGCTTAACCCTAGGAGCTTTGCTCCCACAACCCCGTGGCCTGCTTGCCAGCCGCCACCAACCGGAGTCCCCCTATCCTCCATAGGATAACATTGGGCCTCAACACTCTGCACCCGGCCGCCCTAGTGCCGCTGAGGGTGCAACAACAGTGCATCACTGACCCTGGGAGACCCCTGAGTCTAACCCCAGAACCCTAACTCAAAAGACCGATTACTTACCTCGAGACCGATAACTCATTTTTCCTCATAGGATAACATGGACACTTTTTCTTCCAAAAAGTTTCTAAGTGTCGACTTTTGAAAACAAGAATATTCTTTAAAAATCGTACAGACTACCAAAACGTAATTACTTACCTGTTTTAAGTAAATGTCCCAGGGCTGAACCTAGGAGTCCAGCACTGGATTACAAAAGTAACGTTAAAAGTAACTTACCGCGAATTGAATTTTCTTACATAGGGATCCATTGACTGGTTTTCTGTGAAATTTCTTCTAAGTGTCCACTTTTGAAATACCAAAATATTGCTTAAAAATCACAACAGTAACGAATTCCGAATTACTCACCTACTATCAGGAGAGACCTCAGTACTGCATCTTTTAGTCCAGTACCGACCATGAAAAGTAATTTTTACCGTACTTACCAGTAACTGGAAATTCCTCTCATAGGATATCATTGCCTGCTTTTTGTTGAAAAAGTTTCTAAGTGTCGATTTCTGAATCATACAAATATTCTTTAAAAATCGTACAAACTACAAAAACGTAATTACTTACCTGTTTTAAGTAAATGTCCCAGTGCTGAACCTAGGAGTCCAGCACTGGATTACAAAAGTAACGTAAACATACTTTGCTTGCAAACTGTATTTCCTTCCCTAGGATAACATTGGTAATTTTACCCAGAAAAGTTTCTAAGTGTCAACTTTTGAAATACAGTAATATTCCTCAAAAATCACTACCATAACCAAAACGCTTTTTCTCACCTGTTTACAGGAAGTGTCCCGGGACTGAATCCAAGATCCAGTCCCGTGGTTAGAAAAGTAATCCAAAAAGTAATCCATTGCATTTAACCAGAAATTTCCATTGAGCTCAATGTATAAATTTTTTTAAAATTGTGTTGCATATTGCAACAACTGTAACTATTGCATTCAAAAGTCTATTGCCAATTGAACAGTAGTTAACTAAAGCATCTCATTCTGAGAAAGTATATTTTGACACCCATTGTTGGTTCTAAAATAAAACAACTATATTTTTATATACAAACCATTGGCCTAGAGTTCAGTTCTTGAGTGTGTGGCTTCATTTGCTGACTGAGTGTGTACAACAAATGCTTTACACTGTCCTCTGATACTGCCTTACTGCTCGACCAAGCTACCACTTTAGAGAGTAAGGTTATATCTAACTTTAGCCTCTGCCAAACCTCTGGGGACTGTGGACTCTGTGCACACTGAACCTTACTTGGGTGCAGTATATACAGAGCCACTTTCTTACAGACCTTGATTATGGGGGGCGATATGAATGAGATTATGTCACACGACCTTGACCGAGACTCGCCCGCACATAGAGCTCAGGGGGCGCGCCCGCTGACAGCCTTTGTGAATGCGATGGGGTTGGTGTTATGTTATGTTATTAATATTTCTAAAGCGCAAACTGTTACCCGAGGGTGTCCTGGCGCTGAAACCTAATGTCCTACAGAGGCCTAAACACTAGATTGGAAAAAAAGGAAGAGATTAGACAGTAAACAGCCACGTCTTCAGGGCCCTCCTGAAGTCCAGATGGTTTGTCTTGCACCTGAGATGCATCGGGAGTTCATTCCATGCTTTAGCTGCTCCGACCACAAAGCTTCTGCCGCCCCAGTTGGACTTCTTTACAAAGGGCACTGATATCCGCTTGCTTCTGAAGAGCGCAGAGGTCTTCTAGGTACATACCACTGAAACTGCCATCTTAGGTGGAGGGGACCACTTGCTTGAAGGGATTTGTGGACCACACAAAGAGCTTTAAACAGAACACGTTTTTTAGCGGGCAGCCAGTGGAGTTTTTTAATCTCAGTCGAGATTGAAGCAAATTTGGATATACCTGTGGACCTGTGGAGGGCGCATAACCCAGACACTCAACACTTTACCCATATCTCGGCGGCACATGGAAGTGGTGCTCGCCTAGATTACATTTTTACACACACGACGTCGGCTGGGCTATTCAGGGCAAGCAGTCATAGGGCCAGGGGCATATCAGACCACTCTCCTGTGGAGGTGTGGCTATGGGGCCCGGAGAAAGACTGGACGGTGCCTCCGCGCTTGGACCCCTATTTATTCAGGGATCATGACTTTCAGGGACGATATCAGGAGAGGACGAAACAATATTTTGAAGAAAACGTTGGGACGGTGAGATCTCACTGTGTGTTATGGGAGGCGTACAAGACGGTGGCGAGGGACTTCGTGCAAGCTGAGGTGGGGATTAGACGTAAGGAGAGAAGGGCGCAATGTGATGACCTAGAGCGAGAGATAACTCAGCTAGAAATGGGAGCGGACCCAGGATCTGGAGGTGGGAAGGGACGTAGCCATGCCCTCCAGCTTAAACAGCGGGAGCTCAGGGATACTAGTGAGAACGCTGCACGCGCATACGCCAAAGCGACGCAGAGACGTATGTACGATCTGGGGGACAAAGCCAATAAGGTTATCGCGTGGCTTGAGAAGAGGGACAAGTGTAGGAACTGGGTCGCAGGCATTCAACCTAGAGAGGGTACAGTAACATTGGCTGGGGAGGAGATTGTGGAGGCTTTTGCGCAATATTATGAAGAGATCTACCAGTCACGGACTGACCGCAGGGAGGAGGAGTGCCGGGAGTTTCTAAGAGACAGAGGTACCAGTCCTTGGCCAAAGTGAGCGAGATGCAGCGGACCTAGACTTGACGGTAGAGGAATTTGAGAGTGCCATGAGGGATTTGCAGGCCGGGAAAGCGGCGGGCCCTAACGGGTTTCCAGCGGAGAGTTTTAAGTGCGTGACGGGAACGGTTGCACCGTACATGCTAAAGATGTTTAATGAGGCGCTGCTGGCCGGCCAACTGCCGGAGGATCTTAGAATTGCGACCATCGTTGTGATCCCTAAAGAGGGCAAACCGCGGGACTTATGCAGTTCATACCGACCGATATCCCTGATTAACTTTGAGACCAAAGTACTGGCAAAGATATTGGCCAATCGGCTGGGCCCGAACCTCCTGGCGCTAATACATCCGGACCAATCCGGCTTTATGCCCCATAGGAGCACTCGGCTGAATCTTCGTCGCCTCTATGGTGTCATGCACATGGTATCGCAGCGCCCTGATACGCCGGCCGCCCTCCTGTCCCTCGATGCTCACATGGCCTTCGATAGTATGGAATGGGACTACCTATTTGCGGTCCTGGATAAGTTTGGCTTCGGGACGAAATTCCGGGCATGGGTTCGGCTCCTCTACACGGGGCCGAGGGCGCGAGTAAGGGTGAACGGGTCAGTTTCCAGGATTTTTGGGCTGCACAGGGGCACGCGACAGGGCTGCCCTCTTCCCCGATCCTTTTGCGCTTGCGCTGGAACCACTAGCGTCTTGGGTGAGGGGAGATCCGGTGGTTAGGGGCATTGATTTTGGGGGAGGAGCGTATCTCCCTCTATGCCGATGACGTCTTGTTATATGCACATCGCCCCCGGCAGACTTTCCATAGACTCCTGCACATTCTGAGATCTTTTGGAGACTACTCGGGCTACCGTATTAATTGGGGTAAGTCCCTGGTGTTTGTGCTAACGGGCGAGCCCCCACCGCTGACGTCGGAATGTAGGGACCTGACGTGTAAAACGAAATTCAAATACTTGGGTATCTGGATCACAAAATCTGAGGCCGCCTTCATGCGTCTTAATGTCCTCTCACAGTTAGATAGGGTGAAGGAAGATGTCCTACACTGGCGCGGGCTGCCGGTCTCGCTTATGGGGCGCGCTGTATTGTTTAAAATGATGGCCCTCCCGCGCCTCCTGTATGTACTGCAGAATACTCCTTTCTTGGTACCGGAGAGGTTCTGTCGTTCTATAGAGGCGGAGCAGCGTACATTGTTGTGGGGAGGTGGGAGCCCCAGAATTGCCCTGAGAAAGCTACAACGTGGGGTATATGAGGGGGGACTGGCTGTGCCAGACCTGCGAAAGTACTACTGGGCCGCGCAACTTGTAAATATTAATGGGTGGGTTTTCTCCCCCACTGAGGAGCCGGCGTATCGGGTGGATCGGATGGCGCTGGGGAAGGGCGGGTATCTCGCAGCCCTCTATTCCAGGAGGAGGGGAGTGTCTGCTCGCCCGCCTCATTCAGAGACAGTGATAGGCATATGGCGTAAGGCGACCAGGATGACGGGGTGGGAGGCCAGACACACTGAACAGACACCGCTGTGGCACGGGGATTTTCTCTCGAGGTCTTCAAGGCTGGAGCAATATTGGCATAGATCTACTGGGTGATATCTGGAAAAATGGCGAGATGATTACCTTCGCCACCATGCAGGCGGAATATCAGATGGGGGAGGGGGATACTTCCGATACCTCCAGGTCCGGCATGCTTTGCGGTGCCATGTGCAGGAGGGGAGAGACTGGCCGAATACACCCCGCTGGAGGATAGACTGCTACTCGACCCCATGATCGACAAGGCTATTTCGCTTACCTATAAAAAACTTATAAACAACGCGCCGGATCCCCTGGGGCCACTGCGGGAAGCCTGGGAGTCAGATGTGGGACTACTTGAGGACGATGACTGGTTAGAGGCCCTACAAAGTCCAAGGGAGATAGCAATCAGGGCCCGATTTCGGCTGGTCCAGCTCCGCATCCTGCACCGCTCTTATGTACCGCGAACTGTACAACACCGTATTGGTTACAGTGAATCTGATAAGTGTCTGCGGGGGTGTAATGAGACGGGGACGTTCTTTCATATTATGTGGGAATGCCCCTTGATACAGAACTATTGGACGAAAGTTGCCCAGGTCATGTCGGAGGTGGTGGGGTCCACGGTCCCGCTGGATGCCAGGTGGTTTGTCCTGGGAGTGAAGGGGGAGGTGGTCTGGCCCAAGTGGGAGACAATTTGGCTCGCACTAGCGGGTATAGTGGCGAAACGAAATATAGCCAGATTATGGGGTGCGAGAGAGGTGCCTTCTGTGGGAGGATGGAAAAAAGATCTCGACTGGTGCAAACGTGCGGAGCGGGTGGTGTATCAGAGCAGAGGTTGCCCGCGCAAATGGGAAAAGATTTGGGGGGCTTGGATGGTGTATAGGGGGGATTTATGGTCAGATTGAAGGGAATATAAACTAGTTTAGGGTGGGATCCGGGGCTGGATGGGGGTTACAGGGAGGTCTAAGGGAATGTACATTTTGATTTACCTCTTGTACTCGGAACTGCTGATCCACTGCTGAATAATTGATAATTGGGATGGAAAGCATTTATGTTGTTGTTCACAATAAAAAGATGTTTTAAAAAAAAAAATAAGTGTATGATCCCTCTCGTATCAGACATGTTAAAGATACGATGAACCATTTCTCCGAAATGGATCGGGAAGTTCGTACGGACCAGGGCCTGTATCTCTGCCGTAGACCTTGCAACCTGGAGATCAAAAGTCTCTCGGGCTGAAGTTAAGGCCACATTTTGTTGAAACAACATGGCTTTCAGTCTGCTCAGAGAATGAAACCTTATACTGGAAACAATCAAAGAAGGCCACAGTGGTGCCTCCCTAACTACGCGATCTGGGGAAACAATACTTGCTTACAACAAACAACCCTGAATTTTACTGTGACTAGATAGGCAATGCCATCCCGCAACAGCCTTGATAATTCAGCATCAAATAACTCCCATTCAGAGTAACTCGAAAACTGGATGAATCACTGCAGTTGGGGAGCCCTTCAAGTAGCAAGATAAGTTCGATATTGAAGCATTACATGCTCTGTGAAGCGAAACCTCCTTACACAATTAAAGATCCACTTAAAGCCTTCTCACAGTCTGTACCACTTAAGAAGACTTCAGTGTCCTTATTTCTGCACCTATATCTGTATGGCAACTCCCTGGTTTCCTGTATGTACTCTTCACCCAACGCTTCATACCTGCCTACCTGGTGGTATCTAAGGCAGTATTGGAACTGGAATGTCGTGATTGGCAGTGTGATATAGCCATGAATTAACCATTCCGTAGATTGTGACTCTGCTACTGTAAAAGGTAACTACTCTAATTTTTCAATGAGCAGCATGGTGTACTTTGCATCTCTGCATGCCATGGTCAATTGTTTGTTGGTCAGATTATAAGCCGAGAACAGATTTGTGCCGTTAATGTACCGCCATGGCACGTGGCCAGAAAGCAATGATTGTAGCGTCCAGCTTAAAAGCACAATGGAGCACAATTGAGATTGCCCATGTTGTAGAATAGACAAATCTTGTTACATTATGTCAATTGCTGAGGACACATTGTTGCCCAGTGAATAAATACGTGAAGAAAGTGTGGTCATTCCATTGTCTACCACAGCTAAGGCCTTTTCTAGGTTAAGTCTATCAATCTCACGTAATCTCGCAGCAGCTTCCCGTTGGGAGACTTTACACAGTTCATTGTAGATGGCATATAAGAAGCGTTTTTTACGCGGTTTCTTGGGACCTAGCAAAAAATCCCTAAGATCCATGTTATCAGACAGAAGGGACAGGTGTTGTTTCACCTGTACTAGTGTTGAGGATTTTAGCCTTTCTAGGCATAACTTCCCAACACTATAAGAAGTCACTACCCCTAGATGGTCTGTGTGTACATAGCGTGGGTCAGGCCTATGTATACTAAACCCTCTGGTGGCACCCTTGAATCTTGATTGACACCTATTTGTGTTGATAGGCCAAACCAACCATCCCTTCCAATTGGGAGCTGATGAATTGTATGTACCATACTGTATCATTGTACCCAGTACCTTCTCACTTATCAGTGTATCACTCGATATACCTTCAACAGGTGTGGGCAAGGGGATGCATGGTGTTTTCAGGTCTTTTATTTTCGCAAACCTGTAGCAGGTAGTCTGTTGCACTGTTCTGCCCAGGAAAATTATCTGTAATGGTATGAGGCAAGCTCTGAATACCATTGTTTTTCTTCAAAAGAAGCACAAGCATAAGGGACAGATTGGTACATTCTAACACTTCCAAGAAAATGCCAACTGATGGGACCCAGAACACATTATGGGGTTTGCGACCAGTGAGGGGACATTCCCCTTGTGGAAACTGCTCAGTGTGTCCTTTCACTAAGCAACAGACAGAGGTGGATATTGGGACCAATCGCCCCTGGCAACTAAACCAACACACTAACTCCAATACAGAAAATGTGATCTACATGATCGAATGTCCGTGTGACATGAAGTACATTGGCATGACTACCCGGAAATTCCGACCGGAGAATCAATGAACACCACTATAAGGTGCAAAAAAAATCTACAGGGCTTACAAAACCCTTACTTGACTTCCAACATACAGAAACCGAACTACAGTGGGTTATCTTGGAAGCACTCAGACACACACCAGGAATCGGCATCAGCAAAAGGCTTTTTGAGAGAGAACAGAGATGGGTCCACCGGCTGAAGACCCATATCAGTGGGTTGAATGATGATATTCCATGTGGGTAGATTTAACCTATCTTAACTTGATAACCTCTACCCCATGATATAGCAACCAATTCCTCCCTTAAAAGAAAAGAATGCATATGTCTGTTACACTAATGGACCTACGACATGTCCCCATCAGGTGAAACAGTCACCCTCTTAAAAAGTAAAACCAGTTACCCCATAGGTATACATTTCCTTTATTGGGTAAACTGCCTATGGTGGTACCAGTCTCTGTAACCCGAACACAGCAAATTAAAAATATCACCTCAAATGCTCCTTGGACGTTCACAATATAAGATAGTATACCTCCCTTTACCCTCATTGTTACCTACAAGGGCTACACTGCTCATTTAGTTTTTTTCCCTACCATAGCCCTCTCGATTAGTATAGAGTTTTTCTCCATTGAGAGAGCTTTTCAGTGATGTATATGGATATACTTATCAATATACATTACCAAATGGAAGCGATATTACAGCCACTGCTTATCTCCAAATAGTGAAAGAATGCTTCCTTATCCTCCAAAAATACGATGGCTTCCATTCTTCATTTCTATCTCCCTTAACAAAACCCATGGTAACATTGCAGTTACTAAGACAGGGTGTGCTGCCTCACATTCGGGGACTCCACTGCTACGTTTCTCACATGAAGGCCGAGCGGGACTACATTTCTCATGAATCCCACCACAGCCCTGGTTGATGACGGCGTTCTGTGCGCGTTGGCTTGTTAACCAGGGGCCGGAACAGAGCGCACAACACCGCCGGGAGAACAGGGATACAGAGTAGGTTCCCATAGAGGGAGTACCTTGACAAAGTAAGTAAGGGGCATTATGCCCTGCACTCGTAACCTTTTTTGACATACTTTTATGCCAAAATGCTGGCGTAACCCGAACATTTAATGAGTCTCTTAATACTTCATCGATCTAAGGTTTGACTACAGGACTTCCTCCCCCTTCCCTCCATGAGGCATTATTACTAACCAGTGAGGGTAAGAAACTGTATTGATAACTATTACGATCTTAGAAACGGATGCATGAACAGGGATCGCGTGCATGGTCACAACTTATTTCGACATTTAGTTTTTGTTTATAACCTCTTGGAAGGCGAGAGTGCGTGTACACACCGGTGTGGCTTTGTATGTTTTCTAATGCATGTAATTCATTCATGACCTTATATGCGTGTGATCACGGATTAGCAATGAAGGACCACCGCATGATGACTGCTTTTAAAAGTTGTCTCTGGCTACCCTCAATGATCATACCAATGTGTGTGTGTGTGTATATATATATATATGTGTTACCTGTACTATATTTCACGTTTATGTCTTATAGATAAGGTTCCCACAGATTTGGATAAAACCCGATGTGGAAAAAGGGTCATTCGGGTATTGTATGCGTGTTAAGTGAACGCTGCGTTTAAGGAAATATTATAGGGTCACATTTGGGTTGAGTATGGTCCTGAAGAAAGCCCGGGACCCCGGACGGGGCCATTACAGGGCTGAAAAATGTTGACCTAGTGGACAATGAGCACCATAGCAGGGTCATTATTGTCCTAGACTTTGTGCTTTTAATCATCCCTCCATCACCAGCGAATAAAGTTTACAGAATTAACCAGCAGGTGGTAGGGATTTTTATTTAAAAACCCCTTCTTTTCCTTTTTTTAACCTTAGTTTCCTACTAATATGGACATCACAGCCCATAATACGGGCTTGTTCGCCATTAGAGGATTCTTTGGCGAACGTGGGATGGCAGATGATGAAACCTGACACCTGGGAGGTGTGTGAGGACATCCTGTAAATTTTTTAGCACATCATGGTGCTGGTCCAATAATTTTGGAGTCCAATTGTAGCCGAAACATTCCCTCAACGGGAGTACACCTATACAGTAAGGTGGCATGAGACCACATAAAGTGGACTCGATGATTTAAGGGCCTGTTCGTGTTTTGGTGGAAACGCTATTGTAAAGGGAGAGTACGAACACAGGTCCCTTGCCCCTTAGAGGGCATAGGGTTCCTCCCACTGCCTCCGACCCTCCCAGAATTGGGCCATGTGTGATACAAAGCTCTCAATAAAGCCTCTGTTCCCTGAACTCGCCATTATTTTGTCCCCCAGATGGATTTTGTGTCTATTGTGTCCCTCCAATAGTCGAAACCTTATATAGACAGTTGGGAGATAAATGGTGCTGAATATATAAGCTTGTTGTTTGTCAGCATCATTTTCTTTGCAGTTGCATTTGTTTGTGCAAGCTTGTAGTAGTATGACATTGGGTCTGATGTATTTAACCCTGAAAAGTATGCAAATATCTGTGTGAATGTGGCAGAACTACCTTTCTGTGGTGTCGAGCAATGTTCCCATTGATGGTAAGTGTTAACAGTGCATGGGACACTAGCTTTGTGCAAAAGTGATGACCATAATGCTGGTATCAATACATGGTATCAAAAGCAGGTGTATCTTCATACAAATCCCTGTAAGAAAATGCAGCAGATTGTTCTAAATCTGAGAGCATAGTATTTACAGTTTCAATGTCCCAATCATCAGAGAGTGTACTCAGGGTAATGAAATCATTCAATGAAATTTTAAATACATGTGGAGCTTTCAAATGTTCAGTAGGACCAAATACATCATATGAAACCCTATCCCAAACTATACCATCCGGTACTGCAACTGCTCTAATGTTCATTAGGGACAGGTCTCTCTGTTCACGGTGTGATGAAGTATGAGGTTTTAAGACCAAGTTCACAGATTGTACTGCAGAGCGTTGTTGGAGGTAATGTCCATTCAGTAGTAGGAAAAAGACAGTTACTATGCCAAACCAAATTAACAGGAACAGGATTCCTAATGCAAACCAAAGATGCAACCAAGGGGACACAAAGTAAGTCTTTTTCAGCTAGAGATAGAATTGTCGAAATTTCTCTTTTTTGGAAATAGGTGGCGTTTGCTCAGGTTCACTTGGATCTGAAGAAAAGTCATCAAAGTTGATGAAGTAGCCAGACGCAGTTCGATCTATCTTTGGTAGCTCAGCAGGGTTTGTAGAACTAGCAGGTGTTTCTTGTGGAGGCACATTAATGTAGATTTCATTATTAGGCCGAATTGCAATTTGCGTTTCAGTTGTATTGGGATGTTGTTCAATTTCAACTGGTGTAATTCGTACTCCGTTGTTTGATACTCCTGCAGAGGAGTCTTGAAACATTAGTCTTTCCATCTGAACTTCCTGTATAGTAGCAAGAGGAGATCTGCGGCTACTCAGGACTCCACGTGGCTTACTGTTTAGAATCGGGCACATAGTGTGGTTTGTTCGATGGAGACGAATCTTCTTTCTTTTTTGACGGCAAGAGGCGGAAGAAGTACTGTTCTTGTTACTTTGACTGCCAGGACAGGTACGGGTACTCTATAAGATGGCCCAAACTCCTCCTTGTCCACGATCTTTTCTCTGACCAGGTCCCCAATCTTCAGGACCCAGGCAGGTCGTGCCAGAACCGGTTTTGCTTCCCCAGTGGCGGGGCATTTTACTTGGACGTTGCTTTGTAATGCCCGGAATTCATTGAGTTCCTATAAAACTGCCAATCGACCATTCAATTAAAATGGTTTTACATCAGCCACTGTGCTGGCACAATCAAGGTCAGGTACCCACATTCTTATCCCAAGTAGGATCTCATAGGGGGTACGTCCTCCCAAGGATTTTCTTGGCATGTTGTTAAGTGCCCTCTGGACCCCATATAGGAGATTGATCCAACTACCGCCTGCACCTAATACCCTTGCTGTTAAGGATTGCTTTAGGTCCCGGTTTTTCCTCTCCACACCGAATTTCCCTTGGGATGGTAGGGGGAGTACCGCAAGGCCACTCCCATACTTTCCATGGCTTCCTTGTAAGCCCGAGAGCTAAACGCAGGGCCACGGTCGGAATGTAACGTGTCAATTGCGTATGTCCCAATGAAGACCCGCAAATCCTTTATAACAGTTCGAGCGTCAGCCGAGTGCCGACGCCAAACCCACTGTAATCTAGAGCATGAATCCACTGCCACCAAGATGTACTTGTAAGCCCCATCTGAATTTAAGTGGCCGCAGTAGTCCAAATAGACACATGCGAGAGTCTGTCTGAAATAGGTAAGGGTGTTTGCGGTGGCCATGCTATGGTGGAAACTTTTATCTGCTGACAGATGTCGCACTTTAGGTCATAACCCTTAGTTTGTTTAGACAAACTTGGCCACCAGTATCGCTGTTTCAACAATGAAATTGTAGCAGTGACTCCTGCGTGTGCTAAGCCCAGACCCTCATGTGCAGCTAGAATTAAACCTAATCTGCGATCTATGTTGGGTATAACTCTATCCCCCACTCCTGGAATTTGAGCATACAGTGTATTTTGCGCATCTAATTTATAGGAATATTTGAGTGGAAAACCCTTTGGCACGGCAGAGCTGTTTTTCAAGGCGTTGACAGCTATCAGTATGTCTTCGTCTATCCTCCCACTAGAACGAGTGATTGCAGCAACGGCAGCAGTTCGCACTGTCACCTTGGCGGCTTCATCAGCCAGTGAATTCCCTTCAACGTGTACGCCAACACGCTGATGACTCAAGGTGTGAATAACTTAAACCCGTGGCAGGAATTCCGTCAGCTTTGCCACTTGTTCCCATAACAATTTATGCTTAATTTTGCAACCCTTAAAATCTCTAAACCCATTCTGGCCCCAGTAATGAAGATATTCATTATAAGATTGTACACAATAAGACAAATTGCACACTATCAGTGTGACGAATTTCCGATCCGTAAATTGTATAGCTAGTATCTGTGCTGCGCTGTGCAATCTCCTTGAGATTGTGTAGTTGTATTGCTGGGATGGAACTTACCGTCCCGCATACGTGCCTTCACTATAGCACATGCTGCGCTATACTGTTGTTTACTTCCTGCTGGGCAGAACCATCAGTGCAAATTATGTATTCATATTTTTCTAGAGGCAAGATTTCATTCGGGAGAGGGGATTCTTGTTCGTACTGCAGGAACGCTTGTGTTTTCAGTGTAGGATTGGATTTGTAATCTACGTCTGTTGCAGTGAGAGAATTAGCCCATTGTATCCATCGCGGATGCAGTGCTTTTGCATTTGGAATGCTCACTTTGGTAACAGCTTCTAAAGTTGGTACCGGGGATACAGCTATTATGCATTTCCCCTGAGCTAGTGCTCTTTCTCTCACTACAGCAGTCTGTACTGCTGTCAGTGTTTTTTCTGCGGCTGAAAATCGCATTTCAGCATTTGTGTATAAATGTGATTTGTATGCAATTGGGACTGTCTCACCTTCATTGAAAGTGATGTATGTATATCCTGATAAACCCGGGACTACCTGGATCACCAAGTAGGTAGAATTCACACGTGTGCGCAAATGTTTTGATGCTATCATGCCTGCCTGAACGGAACGTAGTATATCTGTACGTTCCTGTGTCCACTGATGTGCTGTGAAATTAGGTCTGATTAAGTCGTAGAAAGGTTTTACTCTTTCTGCGTAATCCAGAATGTATTTTCTGCCAAAATTTAGAAATCCTAAAATGGATTGCAAACACTTCGGTCTTCGGAGGTAGGAGCAGCGCGCGCTTTTCTAAAAAGTTGGCTGCCAGGCCCTTGCCTTCACTTGATAGCTCATATCCCAAAAATAGGACATTGAGATGTGCAATTTTTGACATGAAGGGGTGGGAGCACACTGCTTAACCTCCCAGCACAGTTCGCCCCGTTCGGGTGGAGGACCGTCCCCTGCTGCTGCGACAGAAGATCCTCCCGAAGAGGCAGTCGGATCGGGGGATCGATGGTCATACTGAGAAGCTCGGGATACCAAACCCTTTGAGCCCAGTCCGGACCCACAAGAATGACTTGGGCCCGGTCGCTCATCTTCTTCAGCACTCAAGGCAGAAGTGGTATAGGCGGAAAGGCGTACAACAGACTCCACTCGCGACGAAAAGCGTCGCCTAGCGAGTGCCGCCTTGGAAATTCCAACGTGCAGAACTGCTGACATTGTGCGTTCTCTTCAGTGGCGAATAAATCTAACCAAGGCTCTCCCCACTGCTGAAAGAGACCTTGCGCCACCTCAGAGTGAAGACGCCATTCGTGATCCATCATGCACCTGCGGCTGAGTTCGTCCGCCCTGCGTTCAGGGAACCTGCCAGGTGTTGAACCACCAGGGAAATGACCTGATGTTCCAGCCATGTCCAGAGGCGCAGGGCCTCCTGACATAGGGTCCACGACCCCACCCCGCCCTGTTTGTTGCAGTACCACATGGCGGTGGTGTTGTCTGTGAACACCTGCACTACTCTCCCCTTGACAGAAGGAAGGAATGCCTTCAGTGCAAGTCGGATCGCCCGGAGCTCCAGAAGGTTGATATGGAGCCTGGACTCCGCCGGAGACCAGAGGCCTCTGATCTCAGCCTCTCCCATGTGGCCGCCCCATCCCAGGAGGGACGCATCCGTCACCACTGTGTGCTCCGGTTGGGGAAGGGAGAGGGTTCTGCCATTGAACCAATGCCGGTTCGTGAGCCACCACTGCAATTGTTGAGCAGTGCCCTCCGAGATCTGGACGTAATCGGACAGGTTCCCCTGATGCTGCGCCCACTGGAACTTTAGGTCCCACTGCAGAGCCCGCATATGCCATCTGGCATGATCGACCAGCAGAATGCAGGAGGCCATGAGGCCCAGCAGCCTCAGGGTCATCCTGACCGAAACCCAGGATAGAGGCTGAAAGATCGGAATCAGAGCCTGAATATCCTGGACTCGCCGTTCGGGAGGATAGACCCGAAAGTGTGTCGTATCGAGAACCACTCCGATGAAGAGGAGCTTCTGAGAGGGAATCAGGTGCGACTTCAGCACATTGATGGAGAACCCCAGCAAATGCAGGAGGTCGGCCATAGTCTGGAGGTGGGAGACGACTGTCCGGGGCGAGCCCGCCTTCAACAGCCAGTCGTCGAGATAGGGGAAGACTGGAACCCCTGATCTGCGCAGATGAGCTGCGACCACCGCCATCACTTTCGTAAACACCCGAGGGGCGCTGGTAAGGCCAAAGGGGAGCACAATAAACTGAAAAGTGCTCATGGCCTACCGTAAACTGCAGGTAACGCCGGGAATGTGGAAATATGCGTCCTGCAGGTCCAACGCTACCATCCAGTCTCCAGGGTCGAGGGCAGACAAGACCTGAGCTAGAGTTAACATCTTGAACTTCTCCTTCCGGAGGAAGCGATTGACGTCCCTGAGGTCCAAGATAGGACGCAGGCCCTTGTCCTTCTTGGGCACCAGAAAGTAGTGGGAATAACAATCACGTCTTACTTCTGGCGCAGGAACGCGCTCAATGGCCCCCATGGCCAAGAGGGCCGCAACTTCCTGTTGAAGAAGTACCAAGTGATCCCCCGACATGTGGCGGTACTGGGGTGGCATGGCTGGAGGGGTAGTCTCCAAGGGGAGGGAGTAGCCCCTTTGGACTATTTGTAAAACCCACCTGTCCGAAGTGATGGTGCGCCAGTGGGGGAGGTGATGGCGAATCCTGCCGCCCACTGGCGTTTGATGGGCCTGAAAAACCGGACTAGGAAGGTTTGGAGGCAGTGGTGGCTGGGGTGGAGGTGGACTGACCCGCCCGCTGGCCCCCTGACCCGGCTCGGCGGGTCCTACGTCCGCGCTGAGACTGTTGCTGCGCAGGCTTGTGGCTCTGAAACGAACGTGTCGGGGCGCCCCTTCCGTGGCCACGAAAGGAGCGAAAAGCAGAAGGCGGAGGAGGGCGCGTGGCGGAAAGGCCCAAGGACTTGGCCGTAGCCCGCGAGTCCTTAAAGCGCTCCAACGCACTATCTGCTTTGTGGCCGAAAAGGCGATAGCCATCAAAGGGCATGTCCATCAAAGTGTTCTGGACATCTCCAGAAAAACCAGTTGTCCTCAGCCAGGCGTGGCACGGAGCGCCACCGTCGTGGAAATCGCCCTGCCCAGCGAGTCGGCGGTGTCAAGGCCACAACGAATAATGAACTTGGCTGCATCCCTCCCTTCAGCAATAGCTTGAGAGAGCACTGTCCGGGCCTCCTCCGGACATTGAGGCAGCACGCTCGCCACCGTATCCCACACAGAGTGGGAATAACGGCCCAAGAGACATGCGGTGTTCACAGACCGCAGCCCTGAACTGGCGGAAGAAAAAATCTTCTTACCGAAATGCTCCAGTTTCTTGGATTCCCTGTCCGGTGGTGCGGTAGGGAATGCGCTCGGGGACGCAGAGGCTTGGACAACCAAGCTCTCAGGGGTGGGGTGTTGGGAAAGGAAAAGGGGGTCGCCCTATCCACAGGAGCCCCTGTGTTGGGCCTGGACCAGGTGCCCAGAAAAACGTCCGAAAGTGCATCGTTACAGGGCAGCAGTGGCTCCGAAGAGGTAGCCGCCGGCTGAAGCACTTCTGTCAAGAGGTTAGTCCTGACGGCCACTGTAGGGAGCTCGAGGTGGAGGGCCTCGGCCGCCCTACGCAAGACCACTGCGTAACTTGCACCCTCCTCTGTAGCCACGGTAGGAGGAGACAGCATGCCAAGGTCAAGAGAAGTATCAAGACCACTGGCATCCCCCAACTCCTCTGCCCAGTCCGGGTCAAACTCACATTGTGCTGTGAGAGGGTCCTCAGACCCCTCCCAGTTCTCCCCTTCCTCCGAAGGCTGATAAACAGGCCAAAAATAAGGAGGACCGACATAGGGATAGAAATCCCCCATCGGCGTCGGAATCGGCGTCGTGCGACGCCGGTCCGGTGCCGTTTCCACATCGGGTCTGAAACCGGTGGGCCGGGCGACGTCCGAGGTGGTGCCGGTGAGGTCGACGTCGGTGGAGGTGTCACAAGGTCAACCGGCGTCGACCGGGATCCAGGCTTGTATCCATGGGGGTCCTGCGGCACCGGAGCAGACAGCGATGCCGGAGCCGCCAGCAGTAAAGGGCTAAAACCACCAGTCGGGCCCGCGGGGCCCGAAGGCACACCGGCGGGGTTCGACGGCCCAAAGAGGCAAGCCATGGCTGACAGAAATTCCTGCAGCTGGGCCGGAGTCGCCGACGGACCCGGGAAGGGCGGGTAGGCCGGCGGCGACTGCGTAGGCTCCGCCGGAGCCACGGGGGAGGCACCACCCGCACCCTCAGCCGCGTGACGGGCGAGGTGAAGTCAGAGAGCGATGGTGCTTCTTCGACTTCTTTGAGTGCTTCGTCTTACCTGACCCCGAGTGCGAAGACTTCGATCCCGATGAACGGTGGTGGCGGCTCCGCGACCGGTCCCTCGACCTCCCACGGAGCCGACTGCCGGACTTCTAGCAACTTTCGGGACTGCTCCCGCAAAGTCTTCGGCGCCATGGCCCGGCAGTCAGAGCACGATTTGGGGTCGTGGTCGCGCTCCAGGCAGTAAAGACACACGCAGTGCGGGTCCGTCACCGACATCATGCGATGACAGTCCCCGCAGGTCTTGAAGCAGGGCATCCCTACTGCACCAGGAGTCGATCGACTCAAAAAATAGAGACAAAAAGCCTCGAAAAAACTCAGTCAAAAAGTGACTGGGGGTACCGCTCTCTCCGGATCTGCGCTTGCTGGCGCGGAAAAAGAAAGAACGGACGTCAGCGCGCGAGGGCGGCATCTAAATAGCTGCCGCGACGTCATCTCAGCGACCACGACGCCAACGACGGATGCGGAGCCGACGCGCAGGGGTCCTGCTGATGAAAACTTTCCGGATCCAGTCTGACGCCTGGGGGTAATTCTAAGGTAAGGAATCTATCACTAACGTGTTTCTTTCAGATGGGACTACCCGCCATTTGTGGTATCCCTGGTTTGGCTCCCAAACTATCGCTACCTAATGCGACATAGGTTTTTGGTAACTCTCGCTCCTTATTTATAGGAGCTATTTCCCTTAGGCGGTGGTGTATAGCCACTGCTGCTGCCTCCCCTCTTATGTTGCTCAGCATTATTGCAGAGACTTGGGCAAAATTACCCATCAGTTTCATCCCCAAGTCCAGGGCAGGTCCCACCCCATACTCATTCTGTATCTGTTTCAATACTTCTGGAACGACTGCTATGGAAGGGGTACCGTGTATTCTGATGTAAACGGCAGCAAAGATTGTTCCCCAAGTGGTACAATCCTCAATCGAGGGAGCCATCCCCATTGGCAAGCAAATGGTTAGCATTCTATGTTTTTCCTGCGGACCAGTATGGGGAAATAATGCTTCCAGCTGTGCAATTTTTTGTGCTATCCAGAAAGGAAATTGCTCCCATTTGGAGGGGATTGTCCTTATTACTGATTTCAGTGTCTGTGGGTTAATCGTAGGCGTGGTCTGATGTGGACCGACTGCAGCATTTCTCGCAGGTTGGACTGTTAATGTTCGCATGACGAACTGAACAATGTGTCTGTATAGCCAGACTATGTCTTTGTATATTGTACGGACCTCATCCACTGGTAGTGTATCTATCTCAGGATGTGGAGTGTATGTCGCTAAGACTGGTCAGGTCGCTCCTTCTATGCTGTGTGGACCGTGTCTTACAACAGATGTTATGTGTCGGAGGGCCCCTTTAAACCAGTTTCTGTGTTGCTGCTCAGTTAACGGGACTTCAATGTCTTCGTATGGAATGTATTCGTCCGGTGGTTCAACTACAATGTATGTGTGAAACAATTTAGTCTGTAGATCTGCAGGCGGGAACTGAACCCAAGAATAGAATACCTCTGATCCGAACACCTCGTGTGCCTCAATCACAAAGGTAAACACAGCCACCTGTTGCTGGTACGCCGTGTTCTATCAACTTTATAGTTACTGCATGTCTGCAATTTTCTGTAATGTTAAGAGCATTTGCAAATTCGTCTTCCCCCAAGCCTGAAGCACAAGTTACTAACTTGTGTAACGATATATCTGTAAGAGACAGTAGTTAGTGACAGATTCCTTACCTTAGAATATCCCCAGGCGTCAGGCTGGATCCGGAAAGTTTTTGCGTAGCAGTACCCTTGCGCGTCGGTAGGCGGCGTCGTGCGGCTCCGCGTCCGTCGTCGTGATCGCTGGGATGACGTCGCGGGCAGTACTTAGGCGCCGCCCCTGCGCGCTGACGTCAGTTCTGTACACGACTTTCCGCGCCAGGAACGCAGAGCCATGCAAGAAGCTGACATAGGTGTCTGAAAAATACTAGGGCCCTGAAAGGGATGTCCTTAACCCTAGAAATCAGTTCGCAGACCGGGAGGATGGGTGGGCGGTAGGAATCTGTCACTAACTACTGTCTCTTACAGATATATCGTTACACAAGTTAGTAACTTGTGCATCTGAAAGAGACACGTTAGTGACAGATTCCTTACCTTAGAATAGATACCCCAGCAATACCAACCCCGGAGGTGGGTCTGCGAACAAAGATCAGACAAGGAAGTCCTGGAGGACAGAACGGCCAAAGAAGCCGTCCCTCTGGACCTGACTGTCAAGGCAGTAATGCTTTGTAAACGTGTGCAGCGAGGCCCACGTAGCTGCCTGACAGATAACCGGCAGCGGAACACCGCGGCCCAAGGCCGTGGTAGCAGCCGTTGCCCTGGTGGAATGGGCACGCAGCCCAACAGGAGGCTCCTTCTTAGCCAAAGAATAGCAGGTCTTGATGCACAAGGTAACCCAGCGGGAGATGGTCCTCCTGTGCACCGCCCGACCTTTTTGGCGCCCACGTAGCCAACAAAGAGCTGGTCATCCACCCGGAAGTGTTTTGTGCGGTCAATATAGAAGGAGAGCGCACGTTTTGGGTCCAGACGGTGAAGCCTCTCTTCCTCTCTGGAAGGATGCGGAAAGAAGGTGGGCAAAGTGATGGTCTGCCCAATGTGGAAAGCAGTAACCACCTTTGGCAAGAAGGACGGACGCGTCCGAAGAACAACCTTGTCTGGATGAACAGACAGAAAGGGAGGTTTGCAAGATAGAGCCTGGAGCTCACTCACCCGCCGAGCGGAGGTGATGGCCACCAGAAAGGCTGTCTTCAGAGTCAGAAGACGAAGAGGACAGTTATGGAGAGGCTCAAAGGGAGCGCACATTAAAAGGTAAGAACCAAGTTCAAGTCCCACTGAGGCATCACAAACGGAACAGGAGGGAAGAGGTGAGTAATGCCTTTTAAGAACCTGTTAACAACAGGGGACTTGAAAAGGGAGGGCTGATCAGGGAGCCTGAGGAAGGCCGAGATAGCACAAAGATAACCCTTGATGGTACCCAGGGCAGAACCCTGTTGGGCCAGAGAAAGAAGGAACAGAAGGACCTCAGAAAGAGGGGCAGAAAGGGGATTCACAGCCTTTGCTGTGCACCATGCCACAAATTTGTTCCACCTGCAGGCGTATACCACCTTAGTGGAGGGACGCCTGGCTGCCAGACTCACATCACAAACTTCGGGAGGCAAGTCGAAAGGAATCAACTGCCGCCGCCCAATCTCCACGCAAGCAGGTGTAGACCGGACAGGTTCGGGTGGAGGACCGTCCCCTGCTGCTGCGACAGAAGATCCTCCCGAAGAGGCAGACGGATCGGGGGATCTACGCTCATATTGAGTAGCTCGGGATACCAAACTCTTCGAGCCCAGTCCGGAGCCACAAGAATGACTTGGGCCCGGTCGTGCCGAATCTTCTTCAACACTCTGGGTAGAAGTGGTATAGGCGGAAAGGCGTACAATAGACCGCAACTCCACTCGTGACGAAAAGCGTCGCCGAGCGAGTGCCGCCTTGGAAATTCCAACGCGCAGAACTGATGACATTGCGCGTTCTCTTCGGTGGCGAATAGATCTAACCAAGGCTCTCCCCACTGTAGAAAGAGTCCTTGCGCCACTTCCGAGTGAAGACGCCATTCGTGATCCATCATGCACCTGCGGCTGAGTTCGTCCGCCCTGGCGTTCAGGGAACCTGCCAGGTGTTGAACCATCAGGAACATGCCCTGATGTTCCAGCCATGTCCAGAGGCGCAGAGCCTCCTGACAAAGGGTCCACGACCCCACCCCGCCTTGTTTGTTGCAGTACCACATGGCGGTGGTGTTGTCTGTGAACACCTGCACTACCTTCCCTTTGACAGAGGGAAGGAATGCCTTGAGTGCAAGTCGGATCGCCCGGAGCTCCAGAAGGTTGATATGGAGCCGGGACTCCGCCGGAGACCAGAGGCCTCTGATCTCCGCCTCTCCCATGTGACCGCCCCATCCCAGAAGGGACGCGTCCGTCACAACTGTGTGCTCTGGCTGGGGAAGGGAGAGGGATCTGCCCATGACCCATTGCCGGTTCGAGAGCCACCACTGCAACTGTTTTGCAGTCCCCTCCGAGATCTGGACGTGATCGGACAGGTTGCCCTGGTGCTGGTCCCACTGCAGAGCCCGCATATGCCATCTGGCATGATTGACCAGCAGTATGCAGGAGGCCATGAGGCCCAGCAGCCTCAGGGTCATCCGTACCGAAACCCAGGATAAAGGCTGAAAGATCGGAATCATAGCCTGAATATCCCGGACTCGCCGTTCGGGAGGATAGGCCCGAAACTGCGTCGTGTCCAGAACTGCTCCGATGAAAAGGAGCTGTGGAGAAGGAATCAGATGCGACTTCGGCACATTGATGGAGAACCCCAGCGAGTGCAGGAGTTCGGCCGTAGTCTGGAGGTGGGAGACGACTGCCTGGGACGAGCCCGCCTTCAGCAGCCAGTCGTCGAGGTAGGGGAAGACTGAAACCCCTGCCCGGCGCAGATGAGCTGCGACCACCGCCATCACTTTCGTGAACACCCGAGGGGCACTGGTAAGGCCAAAGGGGAGCACGGTGAACTGAAAATGCTCGGGGCCTACCGTGAACCGAAGGTAACGTCGGTGGGCCGGCAGGACGGGGATGTGGAAATATGCGTCCTGCAAGTCCAACGCTACCAACCAGTCTCCAGGGTCGAGGGCAGTCAAGACCTGAGCTAGGGTGAGCATCTTGAACTTCTCCTTCCGGAGGAAGCGATTGACGTTCCGGAGGTCCAAGATAGGACGCATGTCCTCCTTGTCCTTTTTGGGCACCAGGAAGTAGTGGGAGTAGCAACCACGCCCTACTTCTGGGGTCGGAACATGCTCGATGGCCCTCTTGGCCAAGAGGGCCGTGACTTCCTTCTGCAGAAGTACCAAGTGATCCCCTGACATGCGGCGGAATTGAGGTGGCATGGCTGGGGGGGTGGTCTCGAAGGGGAGGGAGTAGCCCCTTCGGACGATGTCCAAGACCCACCTGTCCGAGGTGATGGTACGCCAGAGGGAAGGTGATGGCGGACCCTGCCCCTACTGGCGTGCTGTGCACCTGAAAGGAGGGACTAGGAGGGCTTGGAGGCCGCGGACGGGTTGGAGGTGGTGGCCTGACCCGCACGCTGGTTGCCCGATCCGCCACGGCGGAATCCACGTCCTCGGCCACGCGAAGACGCCTGCTGCGCGGGCCAGTGGCTGGGCTGCTGACGTGAAGGGGCGCCCTAGCGTGGCCACGATAGGGGCGAAAAGCAGAAGTCAGCGGAGGGCGTGTAGCAGAAAGGCCCAGGGACTTGGCAGTAGCCCGTGAGTCCTTAAAGCGCTCCAACGCATGGTCTGCTTTGGACCCAAAAAGACCGACTCCATCAAAGGGCATGTCCATGAGAGTATTCTGGACATCCCCTGAAAAACCAGTGGTTCTCAGCCAGGCGTGGCGTCGCAGCGCCACCGTCGTTGCAATAGACCTGCCCAGCGAGTCGGCGGTATCAAGGCCACATCGTATCATGTATTTGGCCGCATCCCTTCCTTCCGCAATGGCGCGGGAAAGCAGTGTCTGGACCTCCTCAGAACACTGGGGCAAAACATTCGCCACCGAATCCCACAAGGAGTGGGTATATCGGCCCAAAAGACAAGCGGTGTTGATGGACCGCAAGCCAGCACTGGAGGAAGAAAACCCTTCTTCCCAAATTGATCCAGGCGTTTGGATTCCCTATCCGGAGGGGCGGTAGGGAAGGCGGTTTGGGAAGCGGAGGCTTGGACAACCAAGCTCTCAGGAGTGGGGTGGACAGAGAGATACAGGGGGTCGCCCGGAGCCGGGCGATGGCGTCGGGACACGTTCCTATCCACAGGAGCACCTGTGTTGGGCTTGGACCAGGCGCCCAAAAGAACGTCAGTGAGGGCGTCGTTAAACGGCAGCACAGTCGCCGTAGAGGAGGCTGCCGGCTGAAGCACCTCTGTCAAGATATTAGTCTGGACCGCCACAGTAGGGAGTTGGAGACGTAAGGCCCCAGCCGCCCTACGCAACACTGTTGCAAAATTGGCTCCCTCCTCCGTAGCCACGGGAGGAGACAGCATGCCAGTGTCAGGGGAAGTATCTAGACCACTGGCATCCCCTAGACCCTCTGTCCAGTCCTCATCGTACTGACACTGTTGTGTCAGAGGGTCATCAGACCCCTCCCAGTCCTCCTGGTCCTCCTCTGGTTCAAAATAAGGAGGAGGAGGGACATTTGGGACCCAAGGTCCCATCGGCGCCGGAACCGGCGTCGAGCGACGCCGGTCCGGGTCCATGTCCGGAGCCGGAAGGAACTGGGGACGACGCCGCCCGGAGCCCCAGGCGGCGTCGAGAACGGCACCGGAGACATCGGCACCGGCGGAGGTGTCGTTAGGTCGACCGGCGTCGATGGGGGTTGTGGAGCCGGGATCGAGGCCGGGGCCGGAGCCGGGATCGAGGCCGGAGGCACGGGCGGGGCCGGAGCCTTCGGCGACGCCGGAGCAACCCCATCAGGGCCCGCGGGGCCCGAAGGCGCACCGGAGGAACCTTGAGGCCCGAAGAGGCGGGCCATGGCTGACAGGAATTCCTGTACTTGGGCCGGATCCGCCCCCGAACCCGGGAAGGACGGGTATTGCGGGGGCGACTCCACAGGCATGTCCGGGGCCGCGGGGCGGGGACGGTGCCGGGAGGGGCCTCAGCCGAGTCGCGAGACCGGCGAGGCGAAGTCCTAGAGCGACGATGCTTTTGGACTTTTTGTGTTTGGACTTACCGGACGAAGAAGACTTCGATGCCGACGACCGGTGTGGACTCCGCGATCGACCCCTGGACCTCTCACGCGACCGGGGCTTATGCGGAGCCGAATGCCGGGCCTCGAGGAGCTTTCGAGACCGCTCTCGCAAAGCTTTCGGGTTGAGGGCCCGGCAGTCGGAACAAGACTCCGTGTCGTGGCCTCGGCCGAGGCAGAAGAGACACTCCCGATGCGGGTCTGTGATGGACATCATCCGAGCACAGGCGCCGCAACGTTTAAACCCGGGCATCCCTACGACACCTTGAAGTCGATTCGAAGAAAAACAGTGAAAAAATTCACCCCAAAAATTAGTCAAAAAATGACTAGGGCACTGCTCTTCCCGGATCTGCGCTTGCTGGCGCGGAAAAAGAAGAACTGACGTCAGCGCGCAGGGGCGGCGCCTAAGTACTGCCCGCGACGTCATCCCGGCGATCACGACGCCGGACGCGGAGCCGCACGACGCCGCCTACCGACGCGCAAGGGTACTGCTACGCAAAAACTTTCCGGATCCAGCCTGACGCCTGGGGATATTCTAAGGTAAGGAATCTGTCACTAACGTGTCTCTTTCAGATCCACCACTCATGGACTCAGTCATTCTCAAAAGGAGAAGAATAAATGTTTTAGAAATTTAGGGGTTTTGCACAATGTGGGAACTTTCTTCCTTCCAAGCTTCTTTAAACCTTCAGCCAATACACAGGGTATATCTGCTCAGCTGAGGAGGATTTCCCTTCCCACTTCAGACGTCTCTGAAAAGTGTGAGTAGGGCTTTCTGAAAAAGCATGATTAAACTACTCAGATTTTCACTGTTAATATAGGAAGCAAACGAACGTTGGTGCCGCCATGTCGTGTAGTTCCTAGGAATCCCCAGGACCTGCGCGGTTTGGATGACCTAAACTGAGGGCTTGGCATCCAAACCGCTTTTGGACAACCCCACAGGATATGTCAGCCATTAGACCAGCTAGCTCTACAGAGCCACTATCACCCCCCTGTATCTTACAGTGGTGTAGGTAGTTTCTGGCAACCACTGAACATGACAACCCTGATTCCTCTGAGATGGTGGAAAACAGTACAGTACTTTTCGCTCAGTCACTTGTGCTCACTTATTCTCAGAAATACACAGGATGGCGATTAGGACATGTTCAATAAGTCTTTATTGGTCCAGCGTCAGTCTTGTGTAAAACATATTTGCTGCGACAATCAGGAAACAGAAGCATACGAAAGAAATCGCAAGTACCAATATAGTAAACAGTAGATCAATTTCTACCATAGTGCTAAGATGAACATATACAGTATTCAGATACAGTAGCATTTGTAAACTTCTATAACGCGCGCACTATGTAATTTGCCTAAATGTACCTAGCCTAGATATGTAGGTGTAGCATGAATATATATATATATATATATATATATATATATATATATATATATATATATATATATATATATGTAAATTGGTATATAGCCAAGAATCCCCTAGGGAAGAACCAACCCCCTCACCTGATGGCAGAGAATGATGGACCCCATCTCTGCTCCGAGAATGACACCCAGCAAGGGATGTCAGACCGCTGCGTGTCGAAGATTCAACATGCAGGATCCTGTGTCAGCGTGGAAGGAATTCTCCTCTAATTTGCAGGGGGGAATAAGGGTCTTATATACTAGAGTGGTCACTCCAGGGTTTCTTCTAGAATCGATATGTTTTGAAAACAATCATAAATGTTTTGAAAACAATCATAAATGTTTTGAAAACAATCAAATGTTTTTCCAAACAAATGCGATCATGCATAGCGGGCCTGTTGGCCAAGGATGAAAAAAGTGATGACCTTTATACAGAATAATTATGCAGTGCCTGAGGTCATGTTTATGTACGTCAGGTTCAGGGATTATGATAATATACTAAGAGCCTGGTGTTAATGAGACAGGAGCAAGCTGCTAGGTAAATGGTCAATTGTTCAGAACTGTTGTTGTCGTGTGGATGCGACAATGTATGTAAAAAGGGGCATACATGACAGGACTAGCCTAAAGGACATGACAGGTGCTGCTGCCCTTAGAGGCCTTCCCTGGTCACAGTGTCCTTGGTACCCATGGTACCTTTTACAAGAGGCTTACCTTTGGCCAGAGTTGTGCCAATTGTGGGTACAAAGGTACAATTTTGGGAACAAACACAGGCCCTGGGAACCTGATTGGCAGGGACCCAGGGCACATTAAGTCAGGTTGCATGAAATGTCAGGTGAAATGTGGGGGGTAACCATGCAAAAAGGGGCATTTTCCTACACAACCCTCCCCCCAAATGAAAGAGGATGAGACTAACCTTTACCAAGAAGTTAGAAGTGAGTACAAAAAAGATGTATGGTCTCAACTTCTTTTCGGGGTCCAAACCACAGCAAAGGCCTCCCTCTCAATGGCACTCCAACCCTGTTCCCTGGGTAGTAGCTTTTTGCTTATGAAAGCAACAGGTTGGTCTTGTCCATCACCATTTATCTGGGATAGGACCGCTCCTATCTCTAGCTCAGAGGAATCAGTCTGCACAATGAACTTCTTGGAATAATCTGGAGCCTTGAGAATTAGGTGCTGAACACATTGCCTCTTTTAGGGTGTCAAGAGCCCTTTGGCAGCCAACTGTCCAGTTCACTTTCTTGGGCATCTTGTTGGAGGTGAGCTCTGTTAGGGGAGTCACAATGAACCCATATCCCTTCACAAACCTCCTATAGTACCCATCCAAGCCAAGGAATGCCCTGACTTGGGTCTGAGTTGTTGGAGCTTACCAATCCAGAATTGTCTGGATTTTGGGCTGCAGGGGTTGGATTTGACCTCCACCTACAAGGTGTCCCAAGTACACAACAGTTCCCTGCCCAATCTGGCACTTGGATGCCTTGATAGTTAGGCCTGTAGTTAGCAGGGCCTGTAAAACCTTCCCCAAGTGTACAAGGTGATCCTGCCAGGAAGCGCTAAACACAGCTATATTATCAAGATAAACTGCACTAAAGCCTTCCAACCCATCAAGGACTTGATTTACCAACCTTTGGAAGGTGGCAGGGACATTCTTTAGACCAAAGGTCATCACAGTGAACTGGAAGTGCCCATCAGGTGTGGAGAATGCTGTCTTTTCTTTTGCTCCAGGGGCCATACCAATCTGCCAGTCACCTGCAGTTAAGTCAAAGGTACTTAGGTATTTGACAGCCCCTAACTTATCCATCAGTTCATCAGCTCTGGGGATGGGGTGCGCATCTGTCTTGGCCTCCGTAGTCCACACAAAACCTAATTTCTCTCTTTCAACCTGTGGATGAGGTTTGGGGACTAGGATTACTGTGCTGGCCAGGGACGCTCAAAAGGCTCAATGACCCCCCAACTCAAGCATCTTACTGACCTCAGCCTTGATGCTTTCCATAACTTGACCTGACTGGCGATAGATTTTGGTCTTGACAGGCAAGCTGTCTCCAGTGTCCACATCATGGGCACACCAGGGAGTCTGACCAGGGGTTAAGGACAAGAGCTGTGCATATTGTTGCAGAACCTGTCTGCAATCAGCCTACTGTTGGGCAGAGAGGGTGCCTGAATAGACAACCGCATCTACGGACTGTAGATGGCTGTAGGAGAGGAAGTCAGGGACCCATCTACTGACCTATCTTGGGGGCTGTGGGAGAGGAGGTCAGGGAGAGGTTCACTCTCTGTTTCCTGATCCTCATCAGAAACAATCAACATGGTTACATCAGCCCTGTCACAATAGAGTTTGAGGCGGTTCACGTGTATCACCATTTTGGAGGACCTGCTAGTGTCCAGGTCTACCAAGTAGATGACCCCACTCTTCTTTTCTAGGATAGGGGCCACTCCATTTGTCCTGGAGAGCCCTTGGTGCCACTGGCTCCAAAACCCACACCTGTTGCCCTGGTTGTAATTCTACAAGTGCAGCTTTTTGGTCATACCATAGCTCTGGAGCTCCTGGCTGGCTCAAGATTCTTGATGCTTTCTGCCTGTACTCTGCCATCCTGGAACAAAGGCCTAGTACGTAGTCCACCACATCTTGCTTTGGTACATGATGGGGTTTCTCCCATCCTTCCCTCACAAGAGAAAGTGGTCCCCTTACAGGGTGGCCAAACAGGAGTTCAAAGGATGAAAAACCTACTCCCCTCTGAGGCACCTCTATGTAGGCAAAAAGTAGGCAGTGTAACAGAGCATCCAATCTCCTTCTGAGTTTTTCAGAAAGTCCCATTATCATGCCTTTCAATGTCTTGTTGACTCTCCCAACAAGGCCATTGGTTTGTGGGTGGTAAGGTGTTGTGAACTTATAGATCACTCCACACTCATCCCACATGTGCTGTAAGTATACAGACAGGAAGTTGGAACCTCGGTCTGATACTACCTCCTTAGGAAATGCTACCCTGGTGAAGACACCAATGAGGTTCTTGGCTACCACAGGGGCTGTAGATGTCCTAAGGGGAATGGCTTCAGGATACCTGGTGGCATGATCCACTACCACCAGTATGAATTTGTTACCTGAGGCGGTGGGAGGCTCAAGTGGACCAACTATATCCACATCTACCCTCTAAAGGGGACCCCCCAACTACTGGTAGTGGAATTAAGGGGGCCTTTGGGTGTCTTCCTGTCCTACCACTGGCTTGAAAGGTAACACAGGAGCTTACAAACTCCTTCACTTTTTGGGACATCTGGGGCCAATAGAAGTGGGTGCCCAATCTTTCCCAAGTTTTGGTCTGGTTCAGATGTCCAGCTAGGGGGGGGGGGTGTCACAGGCTACAATGAGTAGAAACTACCTATACAGCTGAGGCACTACCACTCTCCTAGTGGTACCAGGTTTGGGGTCTCTGGCCTCAGTGTACAGAAGTCCTTCCTCCCAATAGACCTTGCGGGAGCCACTGACATCTCCCTGCTCCTGTGCAGTAGCTTGCTGCCTCAGGCATTCAAGAGTGGGGTTGACCTGCTGTCCAAGGCACAGCTGTTCCCTCGAGGGTCCACCTAAACCCAGGAGCTCTACCTTGAAAGGTTCAAGCTCCATGGGCTCAGTTCCCTCTGAGGCTGACAAGTCCTCTTCTTGGGGAGAGGGGTCCTGATCTTCTTGCTTTGTGGAAGCTGTTTCACCAGTCTTCCTACCTTTTCTCTTGGGAGGTTGGGCCATCATTTCAGGCTCCAACTCTCCTTTTTCACACTGTGCTAGGCACTGTGCTCCTGTTTTCTCACACACTCTCTCAGGGATTTGTAGCATGGCTGCATGTGTCTTTCTTTGTACCTCAGCCCATGCTGAGGTTTCCAGATAATTTCCAAGCAGACAGGCAGCTGTGAGGTTTGAAGAGACCACTACCTCTTATGCCAGCAACCCATTCACCCCCCCCGTCTAATATCGCCATAGCCAGGGCATGGCTAGTGGTGACACTGTCAGCATTGGTAACTGGATAGGTTTTTCCAGTTAGGTATTGCTCTGGGGAAACCAGTAAATATCTCACCATGGTGACACTGGCACCTGTATCTCTCAGGGCTTCTATCTTATTCCCATTCACTAAGGGGTACTGCAGGCATTTCTTTAAATTAGGGGCCAGACAGCCAAAGAGGCTAACCCTTCCTCCCCTTCGGAGACTAAAACAGCCTCAGTGTGGACCCTGATTTGCTATGGGCACACTATTGATCCCATCTGGAGATTTGCCACATCAGTAGAAACTGGAGAGGGACTAGGGGCTTGTTTTTGGGACAGGCAGGATCTCCAGTTCGGTGTCCCTTCTTGTTACAGTGGGAACACAAGGCCATAGTAGGTTCAAAATGTTTCCCCTTGTACCCACTAGTGGGCTGGGAAGAGTTCTTGGGCCTACCCCCCTGACCTAGATTTTGGGGGCCTTTAGAAGACTCTTGTGTTTTATCTTTGGGTTTCTCATCGTTTTTCCCCGGGGGAGGCTTTGTGACCTCTTTCTTTTCGTCACCCTTAGTGGTTGTCTTGGTTACTCTTGTCTTGACCCAGTGGTCCGCCTTCTTTCCCAATCCTTGGGGAGAAATTGGACCTAGGTCTACCAGATGCTGATGCAACTTTTCAGTGATTCAGTTACTTAAAATGTGTTCCTTCATAAACAAATTATAAAGTTCTTCATAATTCTGCACTTTACTTCCAGTCAACCACCCACCTAGTGTCTTTATTGAGTAGTCTACAAATTCCACCCAGGACTGACTGGGATTTCTGAGCCCCCCTGAATTTAATTCTGTACTCCTCAGTAGTAAGTCCAAATCACTCAATCAGGGTGCCCTTCGTGAGTTCAAAGGACTCTGCTTCTGCCCACGAAGGGTCAGAAGTCGGTCTCTGCACTTAGCACAGAACAGTTCCCAAAAGGAGTGCCCCCCAGTGAGACTTCCTAACTTTTCTGGTTTCACACGCCCTCTCAAAGGAAGGCTATGAACCACTTGGTGATATCATCACTATCCTCAAATTTAAGGACAATCCCTTTGGGGATTTTAGGATCATAGGATCCTTCTCTCTCGGTTTTTAGTATTGCTGCCACCATTGATGGGACCCAGGTCCATATCTGCTCTCTCTTTTTCTTGTTCTAGGAGCCTAGTCTCTAGCTCCAGTCTCTTGGTCAATCTTGCTAAAAGGTTGTTCTCTTCAGTACAGTTGTCTTCACTGTCTTCTACAGAGTCTAGCCTACCCCTGTAGTTTTTAGACCCTCTACTCCCTGGCTTGGAGGTGTGGATCTCAAAGTTCCCTTCCTCCTTAAGTAGTTGAGGTGGAGGGTTAAATACCTCATCCTCCCTCACTACCTTCCCCATCTCCCTGAGAATCTTCCTCACCAGGAGAGGGGTGGTCCTTTTCATACTCTGCCAGAAACTTTAGTTGTTCTATTCTGGTAGGGTTGGACCCTGTTCTTATTTTTCTAGCTTTACAGAGAAGCCTTAGAGCTCCCTAACCCTTATGTTGGAGTAAGGGGTGAGGTTGAGCTACTCAGCCATATTCTCAGTGATGCTAATTATTTTCCTAAAGTGGGGTTCTTTTCAGAAGTCCTATACAAAAAGTTCTGAGTACCTCTTCCCTAACTAAATTTGCCATTTTCTAAAAATGCTACAGGGGCTTAATTCAAGGCCCTATCAAGACTTCTTAGTAATTTGGAAAATAGTCATTTCAAAAAATGAGTTGTACTAAAGTCAATTTTGGGATTCTTGCCATGTGATCAGATTACATCCCACCGCTGATTCACCAATGTAGGAAGCTGGCTCTGTATATACAATACCAAAGTAAGGTATAGTGTGCACAGAGTCCAGAAAGTCACCAGAGGTATAGCAGGGGCTATATTAGGCAAGTACTAACAGCTCTCTTTGTGGTAGTGTTGGCGAGCAGTTAGGCTTATCCAAAGGGTGTTTTTTGTGTTCACTCAATCTGACTGATTGCACACACTCTGAGACAGAATCCAGACCAATTGGGTAACTATAAAAAAGGTATACTTAGGTTTTATTTCTACAACCAAGCAGGGAATGGTACAGGTAGGTAAAATGTACTTTCAATTGGAAAACTTTACAAGGAAATACAATTGAGAATGGATTTGCAATTGTTACAGGTCGGTATTGGTTCAAAAAGCAGTTTAAATTACACAGTAATTTCTTTTGGAATACCTTTGATTACTTTTAACTTACATTGACTACTCAGTGGTATGTCTAGATACCACACCGGGGCTCTCACAATACAAGGTAATTAAGACGTTTTAGGGTTTGCAGTTTAGTTACTTTTGCTTTCATAGAAAATCAGCTCAACACTTGGAACATTTTTGGAACAAAAACTCGTAGAATTGGCTCCTATGGCAGAAAAATGGTTATTGGTTTCACAGGTAAGTTAATGTCTTACGAGTGGGAGTTTTGGGGGGTTAGGACCAAGGTTCCCCAAGGTCTAGGCAGGCACTCAAGTTGCACCACCAGCAGCATTGGGCGGCCGGGTGCAGGGGCCCAATGTTAGCGAATGGGGCTAAGGGGCCTTGGGTCCTGGACTGCTCATGAGCAGGTCACTTGGCTGTGAAAGCAAGGCTCCCGCGGTTGAGATCAGCACTGCAGGGGCCAACAATCAGTACAGGGGCTGTACCACCAGTGGCACAGAAGCAGACGGGTGCAGTGTGCCAAGAAGACTTCGGGGACCCTGTTGATTCTAATGGAGACCTTCAGTTCTGCAAAGTTGCTGCAGGCTCGGGCAGGGAGACTTCCTAAAGGCGGGTCGGGGATCATCAGATCCCAGGCCAGCATCACTGGGGAGACCTCTTTGTGGTGTTGGGCCACTCGAACTCGGGCCGTCGGGTGCAGAGTGGTGCAGTATTGCAGAGTCGCCTAGATCCGGACTCTGCGGGTGAGTCTTGGCTTGAGCAAATCCAGTGCTCACGGAAGACAGAGTCTGTTAGATGGAGTGCATGGCAGGTCCTCCGGGCTCTGAGGGTCGCTGGCTGCTGGACTCACCGGTGTTCTCGCTGTAGGTTGGTCGAAGTCGGGACAGGCCGGTAGGGCTGGGGCCAAAGCAGTTGGTGTCGTCTTCTTCCTGGGGAAGCACGGCTCTTCGGTCCTTCTTTCTTCCTCGAATCTGAGGAGGCAAGGTTCAGGGTTGCCCCTAAATACAAAATTTAGGGGTGTTCAGGTCGGGACCAATGGGTCCCTTCCTTGGGGTAGGTACACCCCCTATTATGCCACCCTCCAGTGGGAGGGGGTCATGATCCTCTCCCTAATTGGCTGGGTCCCCTCATCAAGATGGAAGGGACTGAGATGTGTGCTTCACCTCGCCCCCCCACCTGAGGGGTGGGGTTGGCAAAGGTGGGCACACCTGTCTTCCTAGCTTGGTTTTCCCGCCGGTTCTCCCGCCTCAAAGTGGAGGGCAGAACCGTTGGCAAACAGTTGCTGGAGGCAGCAAGAGAAAGGGACAGCTTCTAAAGGCAGCCGGCCTTTGAAGCTTCCCCTTCGTTGACCCAGCCCATCCTGGGAGAGGAAGCATGACACCTCTGCCCAGGATGGGTTTTGTTTCTGGACCCAGAGAGCGGAGGTTCCCTACCCAGCGGTCAGGAAACCTGTCTGGTAATGACAAATGGCAGGCAGCCACTCAGGAAACACCAGGGCTGGTCGTTGTTCAGGGGGCATCTCTAAGGTGCCCTCGGAGTGCATTTTACATTAAATCCCACACTGGCATCAGTGTGGGTTTAATGTGCTGAGAAGTTTGCTACCAAACTTCCCAGGTTTTAGTAAAGCCATTATGGAGCTGTGGAGTTCGTAATGACCAACTCCCAGACCATATACTCTTTATGGCTTTCCTATACTTACAATGTCTAAGAATGGACTTAGACACTGTAGGGGTACAGGGCTCATGCCACTGTACCCTCGCCTGAGGGCTAGTGCACCATGCTTGAGGGGTGACTTACCAAGGCCACAGGCAGTGGGTTGCAGGCATGGCACACAGGGATGTGTGCTATGTCGACTCTTCACTTTTCTCTGCACCAAAACATGCAGCCTGCAATGGCAGGGTGTGGGTGTTAAAGTACAGGGCCTCTAAGGGTGGCACAATAGGTGCTGCAGCCCTTAGAGGCCTTCCCTGGTCACAGTGCCCTTGGTACCCATGGTACCTTTTACAAGGGGCTTACCTGTGGCCAGATATGTGCCAATTGTGGGCACAAAGGTACAGTTTTGGGCAAGAACAAAGGCCCAGGGACCTGGTTGGCAGGGACCCAGGGCACATCAAGTCAGGTTGCATTAGATGTCAGGCACAAAGTGGGGGGTAACCGTGCAAAAAGGGACACTTTCCCACACAGCCTTACAGCCAGCCTTACAGTCGGCTTACCCATTGCTGCACTGAAGCTCCTATTGGATAATATGCAATGTCAGATACCCTCATGAGGATAGTGTGATTACTGCGAGATGTACTTTAAAAGCAGAAAATACATCTTTTGGTATTTGCTGACTGGAGTCAACCTGCCCCTGCTGGTTGACTCCAGTTACTTACCTTCGGTAATGATGTATCTGTTAGAGACATATGTTAGTTATAGATTCCTTTCCTTAGAATTATCCTCAGGCGTCAGACTGGATTTGGAGAATTTTCTTCTTAGCAGTACCCCTGCACGTTGGTCGACTCTGCATCCGTCGTCGTGGTCGCCGGGATGACATCGCAGTGCCTATTTAAGACTCCGCCCCTGCACGCTGACGTCAGTTCTTTCTTTTTCCACACCATCCTAGCGCAGATCCGGAGAGGGCTACCCCTTTAGTCACTGAAGGGATTACAATGTTAGGAGAATGGTAAAGAACCTAAATGCTCCAGGAAATCACTCGGCGGCCATATGTTTTGACATTTCAGGGGGAGATAGCAAAGGTAAGTTCAAAGATCCCACGAAAATTAAATAATCTAGATATTGTTGAAGAGGTACTTCAGTTACCACCTCCACCATTATCAACTGAGAACTCAAATGACAATACCTACCACAGAAATAAAGCATCGCTTTTAGAAGTCCTAGGGATCTGCATGAAAAGTCTTACCTCCATCAGTAAGTTTATGAAATGTAGGCCCATGTTTGTTAATCTGAGTAACAACAGAAATATAAATGTGCTGAGACATAAAGCATCAACAGGGGGACACCACATGATGGAGAAGAATAAATGTACGCCAAATCGGACTGTTGATGTTTGCGGTCTTGCAAGTACGAAATAAAGTGTTTGGGAAGGGTGTATTGTTGGAATTGACACATTACCACAGTACTGGAACAGACAGAAAACCAGGAGTGGACAGGTTTACCAATTGGTATCTAGAGATGGGTTGCAAGTAGGCAAGGTCACTGTTGTTACAGCACCCCTACAATTGGCACCTATGGTTCCTTGGCAGTACTCACCTTTTGAGGCAGAGCCTACATACCCTTGTCCCCCAGCGCCATATACCTGCATCACTCTTACAGCTCTCTGGTTTCCCACCTGGATTAAGTAAACCCAGCAATAATCATCAAATTTGTGTTCTGCCCTAAGAAGATCAGAGGTGGGGATAAACTGCTGCCTATAGTACACACCAGATATTTACTTCTACTCACACATCAGAAAAACTGCCTACACTGCTGTAGCTCAGGTCACTGATGTTGGAAACCAGTCATCTGCTAGGATAGCTGCCTGGGGGTAGGACAACTACCTAATGTCTTGGGGAGAGAAAGGTTCAGAACCAAACTAGGCCTCACCAAGAAAACTCATTTACAGAGAAAGAAGACAGACTACCTGGATTGGCTCCAGGTGCAAATTGAACTCCCCAGTCCCACAATACCACAAGGGCAATCCAGAACACCTCGCCTACAGGAGGGAGCTCCTTGCGGTGAACACAAACGTCATTTAACAGGAACTACCAGCTTCCTTTGAGATTGGCTGTCACTGCTTCAGTCATTCTGTGAGTAGGCATCTATATATAACTCTACAGCAAGGGGCTCTCTCGCTGTTCCTGGGCATCCATCTATACTTGCCCCTTTGTCGGTCTGGATGCCAATCTCATGCTGCAGATCCAGATGCTTGAAGAGAGCATGTGAAGGTCTGGACCACCTTTGGGTTAAGGTGGGTCGATTACAAGTGCACCTTCATTAGATAAGAAAACCGGAATATGTCAGCTTCCCCCACACAGCAGAAGTGGCTGTGCATACAGTCATGGAGTCTGGCCTATATTCATTGCTGGCCATTAGATACCTCCTTCTGCTCACCAGGAATGACCCAGTGTATACACTTCAATCATAGTGGAAAAGGCTATCCCTAGACCACAGAATCTAAAAAGTACTGCACCAAGCGTTATTTGCAGGGATACTATTATTCTTACGGTTTCTAGCAGAATCCTGCCTGCAGCTCACTCTTTTCAACTTGTAATTTGCAGCCTGCTAATTGTATCATCTTTGGCACCCAGCTGTCATCTCTCATTGGGCTTGGACAGAGGTTGCCTCGCCAGCACCACCAGGGACCACTAACAGGTTACTTTATTGTTGTTGCAACTGCAGGAGTCTCAAACCCCACAAGAGGACACCGTCGCCTTCATCAAGGACAACCACTGCACCTCAACAGGCCTAGTCCTTTGGGTAGGGGACAGAGTAAATTGGACCCTGCAATGACTGAGTCAATAGTAATTGTGTGTTTGTGTACTCCTGTGTGTTTCTTCCTAATTTAGGTTCCTTGATTTTTAATGTTGCTAGGAGCCTGGTTTCAGAGTGTGTAAAGTATTGTTTATGGTATAATTGACAGTACTGCGGTGAACTCTGCCAGGCAGGTGGAACCCCCAGTCCATCTTTCGTCATACTGCTCCACAGGTCTCGATTCCCAACGTGCAGCACACTCACTACATCTACATACAACACAAATCAGAAACATCATGCATAAACTCCTCTGGAAGCATTTACCGTCATTCCTATCTACTCCTCGACTCGAGTCATTCCGTACCTCACTAGACTCATCACCTCAAATGAGCCAAAAGTGCATTTCACTCACCTGCTTCACTTGTACCCAAAACCATGCTGCCCCTTACAGGTTGTAACTGGGGATATTTTAGATTTCCGGTTCCTCTACTGTCACCCTGGCAAGGGACGATTGAAGATGGCGGCAAAAAACGTGCCTGAACCACAATCAAAATAGGACTTCACAAACAGTATAGAATCACAAAACATTATCTTATAGTAAGACAAGTTAAGATTTTTGCCCAGTTTGTTCATAAACTAAACATGATTTATTTTAGCTGCAAAAGTAAAACTCCGACAAATGCATTTACTTTCTTCATAAGTTGAACACTGGAAGTGCCTTGCTAAAAAGGTGCATTCAATGTCAAAGAAAATGTACACTACATCACAGACATCTAAATTTATATTGAAACAATAAGACAATGTGTTGTTTAACATTTAAACTCACAGACATTGTTCTCAATATGAAAGTGTTTGCTCGCACCAGAAGGGACAGCAAAGTATGACATGATTGCCTAGTGTTATATACGACAACACTGCATAGTTTATACAATATGCTGTGGTTAGAAATAGATTACCAGATTCGTATACTATTTACTAAGTGGCTGTAAAAAGCCTAACATTCATTTGAAGACTTATCAGTGTGTATTCTAGATTGTTTACCTTTATACAGAGCAAGAAAATAAAATAGACATTTTTGGGACAACACTTACAATGTGCTCAAACAAACCTGGTAGCAGGAAACATTTATTACATACATGTTTAATTCCTAATAAAACAGTATGTCTTAAAACAATAAATATTAGAGTCAAAAATAATTTAATATTATGTAAAATACAGTGTGAATATAGTATTACAGTACCAAATGTTTTTGAATGGAAAAGACACGTAATAAAAAAAACAGGAATGACGCGTCGACTACTATTTTCGTACATATGCATTTCGCTCTTTGTCTCAATATTGTAATCACTGGTAATCTTTAGCTGCACAACATATGTCAGATACATTTATGGACATAAAATGTCTGTGAAATTTTAAGTTACATCATGCATCCATAAAGTGGCATGGCCTGGAAGATGGATCGCATCAAAAAAGATGTGCTGATCCGTCCTATGGTTTGTGTCATATTACACAAAGCACGAATCAAAGTAGGTTTCTTTACTTTTTATTACAATACAGTACATGCATACCCATCCAGTGAATGCCATGAAATGGTCTATCCAGTAGCTAAGCTTTAAAAAGTCAACCTCTAGACACGTTATTTCTGCATTTTAATAAATAAATAGTGCATCGGTAGTCACGCTAAAGGCAGCCCTGGTGGTCTTCAGAAAAGCATCACTTTGGGTCTATAATTTTGGGTTAACATTTACATACTCTATAGGAGTTCAAAGCTGCCAGATGAAATGTTAAACGCATTGGGTAAAACTCTCATTTTCAGTGTGCCATCTGCTCCACAGGAAAAAATCCGATTGCCGAGTTCTATTTCGATCTGCATGACACCAGCTCCAGTATTCCTAAATATGGACTGCTTGGCATGTTCATGTTTAAAGGAATGCATTAAACCATGAGTTGTCAATTTCCACACCTGTGAGAAAAATAAATGCAAAGATGATTATGGGCCTTAAGATTGTTTTTATTAAAATCAGCACTAAGTGATGTTTAATATTGAAAAGAAACCGACTAGAAGGTTCTTAATCTTTGATAACATTATTCACGCAACACATTATTCTGAAATGACTTTTTTTGTAATTAATCATTTGATAGTTGGAATAAAAAAAGTAAACCGTTTTCACTAACATACCTTTATGTTACCTTCTGCTGAACCTGTCGCAAAATAGTCTTCAGAGGGCTCTAATGCGAGAGCTTTTATGGCTGAATCGTGGGCTTGAAATGTGTGAAGAAGTTGCCTCTGCCTAATATCAAATATGCAGATACGACCTTTTCTTCCTGCGGTGATTATGAGCTGCTGCTTCGGTGCATACTTAAGCAGAGTGGCACCATGATCATGACAAGTGAAGGCTATGAAAGAAAAAACAATCCGTTTCAATAAACTCATACAAGCTTTGTAACACACATTTAACTGAACATTTTTGTACAATAAACTACGAAATGCAGCACGCTATTTAAATTCTGCTAACTGCATGTACATACTACCATTCATGGTTTTACTCGCTAAATCACACAATGGCTCGAACCATCAAAAATGTTCTATACTTTCCCCCTCTGATCTGTGATGACGTGGAATCATAACTACGCACAGTAAAATCAGGCTCTCCCCTTGACATCCTTCCAGCCAAAATCTCTTCCTCACTCTCTAAACAACTTTCTGCGCCCATCTGTTCGCTTCTCAATCTCTCTATAAGAGAGGGACATCTCCCCACTGAATGGAAGGCGGCACACGTCATTCCCATTCACAAGAATATTAAGCCCCCTATGGAAGACCTTTCCAACTTCCGGCCCATTTCCCTACTACCCCTCCTGAGCAAGTTACTGGAAAAGCACATCAATAAACACCTGTCTGACCATGTCGAATCCACCGGGAGCCTTGACCATTCTCAATCCGGATTCAGGCCCAAGTACAGCACTGAGTCAGCCCTGGTTGCTGTCGCGGACAACATTAGGCTGTCCCTGGATAGCGGACAATCAACACTACTCATGCTGCTTGACCTCTCGGCTGCATTCGACACGTCTCCCACCAGATCCTGCTCAGGAGACTGAAGGAAATTGGACTCCGGGGACCAGCCCTACAGTGGATGGTGAGCTTTCTTTCCTCCTGATCCCAGACCGTTAACCTAGGTCCTTTTCGGTCAAAGATTATGGGGCTGACCAAGGGAGTGCATCAGGGATCTTGTCTGAGCCCAACCTTGTTCAATATATACATCGCTCCCCTGGCTGACCTACTCAGGACATTAGGTTTCACTCCCATGTCATATGCTGACGACACTCAGCTTCTATTCTCATTCAATAAATCCACTCTTGCAGCCCAGTCCACTTTCTCCAAAGGTATGATAGCCATTTCCAACTGAATGAGGAGCAATTTCCTTCAGCTTAACGCAGGGAAGACCGAGATCATGCTCTTCTGAGATGCACCACTGCTGTGGTCACCAGATTGGTGGCCGGTGCCTCTTGGCGATCCCCTTGCACCCAAGTCTGTTGTCAAGAATCTTGGCATACGCCTAGACGAGGCACTAACCATGAAAGAACATGCAGCCTATACTGCCGGCTCCTGTTTCCATGTGCTCGGTCTGCTACGGCGAGTCTTCCCTTTCCGCCCGGAATCCACACGCAAAACTATCATTCAGGCATTGGTACTAAGCCGACTAGACTACTGTAACGCTCTACTGGTCTCAGCTAATCAGTCCTCGTTGTGCAGATTGCAGGTAGTCCAGAACACCGCGGCGCGCCTAGTCTTGAATGCTCCACCCAGAACGGCTTCCCTTCCCCTTCTTCAACATCTTCACTGGCTCCCGGAACGCAAGCAAATTAAGTTCAAAATCTGTTGCACCGTTCATAAGGCCGTGTATGGCAAGGGTCCCACCTACCTTGCAAAGAAACTTAATAACTATATCCCTACAAGGTCTCTTCGCTCAGGAACCAAATCCCTTCTCCTGGTTCCTAGGTTTAAGAAATCAAGGATGGGTGGGAAAGCTTTCTCTCACCTTGCCCCTCTCTATTGGAACCAGCTCCCCACCCATCTGGGACAATGCCCTGACCACCTTCAATTTAGAAGGCTCCTCAAAACTGTTTTGTTCTAATTTATTCCCTCCTTCAGCCTACTGTTGCATGTCCACAGCGCAGAGATACCCCTCCGGGGGTGAGTCAGGCGCTCTACAAAACATATAAATAGATAAATACAGAACACTGGTGCATGTTCACTATTTCTTGAACAGTTTTTCGGAATCCTTCCTATATTCTTTGATTTATTTTAGTTCAATTTCTTTGCAGCACGTTTTTGTTGTTACGATCTTTAAATCCACCTACTGCTCCATTAATTTTCAAATACATATATAGATATCTATATATATCTATCTATATATATCTATATATATCTATATATATCTATATATATCTATATATATCTATCTATCTATCTATCTATATATATATATATATATATATATATATATATATGAGACTCCCTCAACCCCATACAGTTTTTATTTCAGAACATCTGTCTACGAACCTTTTTTGACATTCAATTCCCTTTCGTCACAGGGTTGGTCCTAAAATTGTTTATCAGAGTGTATGTGGGAAGGGTTTTGAGAAGCTGGTTATAAAGAAGCATGGGTGGGCAATGAATATAAATGAAATGTCAGCAAAACCAATTCTTTGTTTCAGATCTTCTGTTTAGACAGTAAGGATACCTGATCCAGTATTCGAGATGTCTACAGTTCGAACATTTGGAACCCTTGATTTTAGTTATTAGGATATCTCTGCAGATGCTTCATTTTCGAATTCCTGGCAGCAGGTTAACATCTCTGAATACTGTCCAAGCTGTTACACTACTAGGAAGTGGTTCTAGGCACACAGACATAGGGCACGGTTTGAGCCATGTTAATGGGTACTTTGTCACTGATTTTCCATCTATCCCTTCCGCTTCCTTTCCTATATTGTGTTTTCCTCTATTGTATTCTGTATCAAAGTCAATTGAGGAAAAATAAGTGACGGTCCCCAAAAACGAGTGCCGGTTGGCCCCACCTACAACCACCGGATCAAATTGGGCACTGGGGGCAAAAGAATAAGTTATTTACTTTCGATAAAATTCTTTCTGATTACTATGTCGTCTCGTGCAGATTCCCTATATGAACTCCTCCCAGAAGTCAGACTAGAACTGTAACTTTTCATAGCAATGTTGGCTGATTGGTGATAGGCTGCACTGTGTTGATCCAAAAAGCAGTACCAGAAATAAAATTAGCAGCTTATATATCAGGTGCTGGTGAGCTCCGTTTTACCTAACCTTTCCACGTACCACAGACAGTAAGAATGAAGTATGGCTCGGTCAAGTAAAATAAAAAGGAAAGCCAGAAACAAAAAACAAATAATACGATAAGGGAGCAGGAATGGGAGAGCAATAAGTAATGGGCAGGAGAGTATAGGGCTACTCGCAAACGGCACTTTGTAGTATGTTTGGTAGTACCACAATAGTGCTACTAATACAAAAGGCTATTCACAAACATAAGCAGAGGTCTCCCATCATGTAGGTATATGTTTTAGTAGTAAATATTGGATGGACCTCGGGGAGGGGTTTGAAAAGGGGAACACTCACTGACTAGGAGGGGATCAAGGAGTGATAGAGAGGGATTTAGGGATGGACATGCACATGCAAACACACCCCCACAAAAAGAGTAAGGTCTTTACTATTTGCAACTGCACTTCTAAAGTTTCTACTGCCTGAAAGGACCAAAAGCAGTAGCAACAGCACACCAGCCCTACCTTGGAGTAAGTCCACCACTACATATGGCCACTGACGGGTACAGCAACACACTCCCACAGAAAACAATGGAGGTATGAAAAACACCCCATAAGACACAATCTTAAATACTTTAGATTATTTAGAATTTTACATTACACATACAAATATGTGTTAGAAGTTATATTTAATTTAAAGTTAATATTTAAATTGCATATCAACATTTTTGTTGACAAACTTTAGAAGATGTTTACACTTGATAAACAATTAAAAGCAGAATAGAACAAAAACCAGACTCCCCAACTATAGACCTCCCTCATGTAAAATCTGGTTTTGCGAGCCTGGCCAAATCACCACCCTACTCCACCCTGACAATAGGGAACAGCTCTCGTCAAAACACATCTCCTAGCGACAGCCAACACTCCGTCCTCTCCACTATACCTCTGAGCCGGCGATCCCAAAGCCCCCCCCCCTCCCCACCCGGCCTCAACCCCATTTCCCCCTGGAAACAGAATCACTCAACAAATCCTACAGCACAAATACCTCACCTGCAGCCCTCAAACCTCTCTCTAGAAGCCCAGTAATCTTGGGCATGAACCGATATAGGTGATGCCTGCTTCCTAATCCTACTAGACTTATCAGAGGCATTCGAGACAGTAAATCACCCAGCCTTACTTGAAACTCTCAGATATCACACGGGTGTCAATGGCACAGTCTTGAAATGGTTTATGTCCTATCTGCAACATCGCTGTCAGCAAATGCAAATCCACAGCTCTCTCTCCGACCTGGCTACTCTGATGCAAGGCGTACCCCCAAAGCTCTATCCTTTCCCCAGCCCTATTTAATCTTTTCATGGAACCCCTCACCGCCATTTTGAACCAAGCAGGGGTCAAATATTACCTATATGCCGAATAAATACAACTCTACTGCAAAATCAAATCACCCGGTGACCTCCGACAACTGAACACCACACTTATTAATATACAAACATGGCTCAAATACAACCATCTTAAACTGAACCCCAAAAAAACAGAACTACTTCTCTTCTCCCCCAGAACTAAAGGTTTACCTATCCTATAATTTATCAAGAATCTTAACTGCTCTTTCTCTCTCTCTCTAACATTGTTAAGTTTCTGGGCATTACCCTGGACAAAAACATGTCCATGGAGGAGCACACCAACAACTATGCCAAAGGAGCGCTATGCACACTCCGACATCTCAAAAAAGGTAAAGCCGTTTATCCCCCAGATTATCTTAAGACTGTAGAGCAATCTCTTGTCATCTCAAAACAACGACAATTCCTTTCTTACTGGAACTACTAAATGTCACCTGGCGCTCCTTAAAGCTGCTCTCAACGCGGCTGCCAGACTTCTCACAGGTACTAAAAAAGATTGACCACATCTCTATTGTTCTCAGTAGTCTTAAATGGATTCTAATCGAAGGAAAATGCTTTTAAAGACAGCCTGCATCATCCACAAAGTGCTTCATACAAAAACCCCAGAATACTAAGAAACCAGAATTTCAAGAGCTGTAAGAGCCCGAACACTGAGAAGCTCTGTGTAGGAGGGTAGGATCCTTCTGCATGATTGCCCCCACTTTTTGCCTGGTGTTGTAATGGTTTCTGACAAGTCTGACTGGGATCCTGCTAACCTGGACCCCCGTCTCTGTGCTTTCTCCCTTAAGCACAAGTTACTAACTTGTGTAACGATATATCTGTAAGAGACAGTAGTTAGTGACAGATTCCTTACCTTAGAATATCCCCAGGCGTCAGGCTGGATCCGGAAAGTTTTGCGTAGCAGTACCCCTGCGCGTCGGTAGGCGGCGTCGCATCCATCGTCGGCGTGATCGCCGGGATGACGTCGCGGCCAGTACTTAGACGCCGTCCATGCGTGCTGGCGTCAGTTCTGTACACGACTTTCCGCGCCAGAAACGCAGAGCCATGCAAGAAACTGACACTGGTGTCTGAAAACTAGGGCCCTGAAAGGGATGACCTTAACCCTAGAAATCAGTTCGGAGAACGGGAGGATGGGTGGGCGGTAGGAATCTGTCACTAACTACTGTCTCTTACAGATATATCGTTACACAAGTTAGTAACTTGTGCATCTGAAAGAGACACGTTAGTGACAGATTCCTTACCTTAGAATAGATACCCCAGCAATACCAACCCCGGTGGTGGGTCTGCGAACAAAGATCAGACGAGGAAGTCTCGGAGAACAGAACGGCCAAAGAAGCTGTCTCTCCGGACTTGGCTGTCAAGGCAGTAATGCTTGGTAAACGTGTGCAGCGAGGCCCACGTAGCTGCCTGACAGATATCCTGCAATGGGACACCACGTCCCAAAGCTGTGGTGGCGGCTGTCGCCCTGGTGGAATGGGCACGTAGTCCAACAGGGGGCTCCTTCTTAGCCAAAGAATAGCAGGCCTTGATACACAAGACGACCCAGCGGGAGATGGTCCGCTTGTGTAGCGCCCGACCTTTTTTGGCGCCCACGTAGCCAACAAAGAGCTGGTCGTCCACCCGAAACTGTTGTGTGCGGTTCAGATAGAAAGAAATCGCACGTTTTGGGTCCAGACGGTGGAGCCTCTCTTCCTCTCTGGAAGGATGCGGAGGCGGAAAGAAGGTGGGCAAAGTGATGGTCTGCCCAATATGGAAGGCAGTAACCACCTTTGGCAAGAAGGACGGACGCGTCCTAAGAACAACCTTGTCTGGATGGACAGACAGAAAGGGGGGTTTGCAAGAAAGAGCCTGAAGCTCACTCACCCGCCGAGCGGAGGTGATAGCCACCAGAAAGGCTGTCTTCAGAGTGAGAAGACGAAGAGGACAGTTATGGAGAGGCTCAAAGGGAGCGCACATTAAAAAAGTAAGAACCAAGTTCAAGTCCCACTGAGGTATCACAAACGGAACAGGAGGAAAAAGGTGTGTAATGCCTTTAAGAAACCTGTTAACAACAGGGGACTTGAAAAGGGAGGGCTGATCAGGAAGCCTGAGGAAGGCCGAGATTGCACAAAGATAGCCCTTGATGGTACCCAGGGCAGAACCCTGTTGGGCCAGAGAAAGAAGGAACAGAAGAACCTCAGAAAGAGGGGCAGAGAGAGGATTCACAGCCTTTGCTGTGCACCATGCCACAAACTTGTTCCACCTGCAGGCGTATACCACCTTAGTGGAGGGACGCCTGGCTGCCAGAATCACATCACAAACTTCGGGAGGCAAGTCGAAAGGAATAAACTGCCGCCGCTCAATCTCCATGCAAAGAGTTGGAGACTGGACAGGTTCGGGTGGAGGACCGTCCCCTGCTGCTGCGACAGAAGATCCTCCCGAAGAGGCAGTCTGATGGGAGGATCAATGGCCATGTTGAGTAGCTCGGGATACCAGACTCTTCGTGCCCAATCCGGAGCCACAAGATTGACTTGGGCCCGGTCGCGCTTGATCTTCTTCAGCACTCTGGGAAGAAGTGGTATAGGCGGAAAGGCGTATAGAAGACCGCAACTCCACTCACGACTGAAAGCGTCGCCTAGCAAGTGCCGCCTTGGAAATTCCAACGCGCAGAACTGCTGACATTGCGCGTTCTCTTCGGTGGCGAATAGATCTAACCAAGGGTCTCCCCATTGCTGAAAGAGACCTTGCACCACCTCTGAGTGAAGACGCCATTCGTGATCCATCATGCACCTGCGGCTGAGTTCGTCCGCCCTGGCGTTCAGAGAACCTGCCAGGTGTTGAACCACCAGGGATATGCCCTGATGTTCCAGCCATGTCCAGAGGCGGAGGGCCTCCTGACATAGGGTCCACGACCCCACCCCGCCTAGTTTGTTGCAGTACGACATGACGGTGGTGTTGTCCGTGAACACCTGCACTACTCTTCCCCGGACAGAGGGAAGGAATGCCTTGAGTGCAAGACGAATCGCCTGAAGCTCCAGAAGATTGATGTGGAGCCCGGACTCCGCCGGAGACCAGAGGCCTCTGATCCTCGCCTCTCCCATGTGGCCGCCCCATCCCAGGCGTCCCCCAATTCCTCAGCCCAGTCCTGTTCAGACTCGCAGGCTGCAGCGAGAGGGTCGTCCGACCCCTCCCAGTCCTCCCCTTGCTCCTCAGGCTGTTCAACAGGCCGAAAATAAGGAGTAGGGACATGGGGATAGAAATCCCCAAACGGCGTCGAGAACGGCATCGATCGACACTGGACCGATGCCGCGTCCACTTCGGGGCTGAATCTGAGGTCGACGTCGTCCCGAGGAGCGGGCGGCGTCAGGATCGGTGCCGGTGGAGTCGACGTCGGTGGAGGCGTAACAAGGTCAATCGGCGTCGACCGGGATCCAGGCCTGGATACAAGGGTGTCCTGCGGCGCTGGGGCCGGAGCCGACAGCGACGCCGGGGCCGGCGCCGCCGGCGAGGAAACCCATGCGGGACTGCGGGGCCCGAAGGCGCACCGGCGGGACCCGACGGCCCAAAGAGGCGAGCCATGGCCGACAGGAAGTCCTGTATCTGGGCCGGAGTCGCAGACGACCCCGGGAAGGGCGGGTAGTCGGGCGGCGACTCCATGGACTCCGCCGGAGCCGCGGGGGTGGCACCACCCGTACCCTCAGCCGCGTCGCGCGACCGGCGAGGGGAAGTCGGAGAACGATGACGTTTCTTCAACTTCTTGTGCTTTGCCTTACCTAACCCAGAGTGCGAAGACTTCGATCCCGACGATCGCCGATGATGACTCCGCGCACGGTCCCTCGACCTCCCTCTGGACCGGGACTTCTCACGGCGCGGAGCCGACTGCCGGGCTTCAAGCAGCTTTCGGGACCGCTCCCGCAAAGACTTCGGCGCCATGGACCGGCAGTCGGGGAACGAGTTGTGGTCGTGGTCGCGCCCCAGGCAGAAGCAAAAAATACACAATTGATGGACGGAATGCAGAACAAATGAAAAACATTCACCCCCAGTCAAGAGATCTGGGTTAAATCCATCATTCTTTTGCTCACCATGCCACCCCAGTTTAGACCTGGCCATATGCAAATCAGTCTTGACCCTGTGCCTCATGGGAACAGTCCAGCCCGAACTGCCAAGCCAGGTCCTCCCTGGACCAGAAACAAGCATCCTAGGACCGGCTTCGGGGTTTCACCCCTCTTCAGCCAGGATAGCTTGATTCCAGTGGCACAGTGAGCCCGGGACCCACGTCTGGGCATACCCGGCGCACTTAGGGCGAGGAAGCAAAAAATACACAATTGATGGACGGAATGCAGAACAAATCAAAACATTCACCCCCAGTCAAGAGATCTGGGTTAAATCCATCATTCTTTTGCTCACCATGCCACCCCAGTTTAGGCCTGGCCATATGCAAATCAGGCTTGACCCTGTGCCTCATGGGAACAGTCCAGCCCGAACTGCCAAGCCAGGTCCTCCCTGGACCGGAAACAAGCATCCTAGGATGCTTGTTTCCAGTCCAGGGAGGACCTGGCCTGGCAGTTCGGGCTGGACTGTTCCCATAGGGCACAGGGTCAAGACTGATTTGCATATGGCTGGGTTCAAACTGGAATGGCATGGTGAGCAAAAACCGATGGATTTAGGCCCAGATCTCTGTACTGGGGTGAATGTATGACATTGTTCTGCATTCTGTCCATCAATTGTTGTTTTTGCATTTGTCACCCCGAGTGGGACGGGTATGCCCAGACGTGGGTCCCGTGCTCTCCATGCCGCTGGAGTCAAGCTATCCTGGCTGAAGAGGGGTGAAACCCCGAAACCGGTCCTAGGATGCTTGTTTCCAGTCCAGGGAGGACCTGGCCTGGCAGTTCGGGCTGGACTGTTCCCATAGGGCACAGGGTCAAGACTGATTTGCATATGGCTGGGTTCAAACTGGAATGGCATGGTGAGCAAAAAAACGATGGATTTAGGCCCAGATCTCTGTATTGGGGTTAATGTATGACATTGTTCTGCATTCTGTCCATCAATTGTTGTTTTTGCACTTGTCACCCGGAGTGGGATGGGTATGCCCAGACGTGGGCCCCGTGCTCTCCATGCCGCTGGAGTCAAGCTATCCTGGCTGAAGAGGGGTGAAACCCCGAAACCGGTCCTAGGATGCTTGTTTCCAGTCCAGGGAGGACCTGGCCTGGCAGTTCGGGCTGGACTGTTCCCTTAGGGCACAGGGTCAAGACTGATTTGCATATGGCTGGGTTCAAACTGGAATGGCATGGTGAGCAAAAAAACGATGGATTTAGGCGCAGATCTCTGTACTGGGGTGAATGTATGACATTGTTCTGCATTCTGTCCATCAATTGTTGTTTTTGCATCAGGCAGAAGAGACACACGCAGTGCGGGTCCGTCACCGACATCATCCGATGACAGTCCTCGCAGGACTTAAACCCGGGCATCCCTAACTGCACCAGGAGTCGAATCGACTCGAAAAGGGTGAGAAAAGATCTACAAAAAAACGTAGTCAAAAAAGACTAGGGGTACCGCTCTCTCCGGATCTGCGCTTGCTGGCGTGGAAAAAGAAAGAACTGACATCAGCGCGCGTGGGCGGCGTCCAAGTAGCGACCACGACGCCAACGACGGACGCGGAGCCGCACGACGCCCCTACCGACGCGCAGGGGTACTGCTGACGAAAACTTTCCGGATCCAGTCTGACGCCTGGGGATATTCTAAGGTAAGGAATCTATCACTATGTGTTTCTTTCAGATACATTATTCACTTTACTTACCTTTTTCTGACTGCAAAGTAAGGAGTTTGTAAACACAAATCCCCATGTTAAACAAATTAGCAGCAATTTGTCGGAAGACACAGCCTAACATTTGACCGCTGTCTTTAAAGGCAGCAAATGTGGCATGATAAATAACAAATTCTTTAGTTATTGCTTGGAATTTCATGACACATTAAAAATCGGCTTGCAACCCATCAGTGGGTCCCAACCCAAATTTGAGAAATACTGACATAGGGAGATCTATGCCCCAGTGGCGGACATCTCCGTATAAGTGTCAAAAGTTATTAGTAGTAACTTTCAGTGGCAGCTCATGACCTTTGAAAGTGTGGGGCGTATAAATGTTAAATATGCTTGTAACGGATGATAAATGTTTTATAAATAGAATGGGCCTGATCACCTCTACAATATGAAATCTTTTTTCTTCTGAACATTACCGTCCGTTATAAGCATGGAGTACTGTCATAATAAACATAATCTTACACCTTTATTGTAATGTAATATAGAAGTAAGGTGGATTTGTAGAGCACTGCTCGTCACCCGTGAAGGTACTCCAGAGGTTAAATTCTCTCCCATTCAAGTCTGAGAAGAGTTCTTCCACAGGCTGGGATCTGGGGAGATGCTCAGGAAGACGTTTACCCTTGTAGGATGTTCTAGCCACACAGATGTTTTAAGGCAGCTATGTGGGCAGCTCCAGGGACAAGGTGTGAATCTGCATCAAAGGTAATCAGGCCAGCATCTTCATATGCAGTAGATTCATTGAGATGGACACTGAGGTGGGAGATTGTCAAAGCATGGAGCTATATAGCATTGGTATGAGAGCCACCAGAATTATAGATCCTTTAGCCTGTGGCTCCTAAACATCCATGCACCCGAAGGTTATCAGAGAGCAGGAAGCCAATCTATTCTGGGTTTAGCCTGTAAGGACACCTATGAATGGTCCTTTTCCTTTCTATTATCACGTAACTATCCTCAAAGGGAGAGGTACCCCAAGAGTGGGCTAGATCCTGCAAAGCCAGACCACTCCCACCATTTCAGTCAGACTTGGAGGGATGAGAGGCAGTCGTGAACATATCCAGCACAGCCTGTTGAAAAGCCACAACCAGGGAAGGATCAGCACATGGAGCCAAAAACTATAGGTTGGGTTTCTTCAAAACTGGGATTAGCTCCAAGATAAAAAGGAAGAGAACGGCATGGGGGAACAGCACTGATTTGATTTGACAATTTATAGAGCGCGCGAATGCCCGGGGGCGTCCTGGCGGTAGGTCAATGTAGAAAGGACTGCCGAAGATGTAGTGCTCTAACTAAGGTGGTAAAAAGCCAAGTTTTTATGGCTTTTCTGAATGACAGGAGCGAGGGGCTGTTTTTTATTGTAATTGGGAGAAGGTTCCAGGTCTTGGCTGTCTGCAACAGGAAGCTTCTCCCCCCCCCACCTAACCTGCTTGAATTTAGGAACCTGTATCAATTTTGCCTGACCAGACCTCAGGCTCCTGAGTGGCTCGTACCGTTTCAGATGTGTTTTTAAAAAGTGTGGTCCTGAACCGTGGAGGGCCTTGTAGGCAAGGCAGACTGATTTAAATCTTATCCTCTTCTCCATTGGTAGCCAGTGAAGGGCTCTTAGTCTGTGGGCAACCGGCTCTGATCTGGAGATGTCCAGCACCAGCCTTGCTGCTGCGTTCTGTAGACGCTGAAGTTTCGTCAGATGTTGGATTTGTATCCCAGCATACAAGGCGTTGCCATAATCCAATCTGGACAAGGCCAGTGCCGTTACTAGTGTTTTGCACGAATCTTGGGGAATAAAAGGCAGTAAACTTCTTATCATTTTTAGAATGAACCACACAGTGGAAGACAGTTTATTTATCTGGGCGTTAAAAGTCAATTTATTATCAAATTTAACTCCCAGATTTCTGACTTTGTCCACTGGGGTAGGGCATTCGCCCAAGGTATCGGGCCACCATTTTGGCGACCAAAAATTCGTATCTGCCCCCAGCAGCATAACTTCGGTTTTATCACAGTTTAATTTTAAGCAGTTGAGCTGCATCCAATTGTTAACCTGCCTCATGCAGTTGTTGAATCGGTCGGCTGTTTCCTCCATGTTGTTGGAGACTGACACCACTATTTGGGTGTCATCTGCGTAGGAAACTGGTAGGAATCCACACTTTCTTATTATGGATGCCAGTGGAGCGACGTAAATATTAAAAGAGTAGGGCTCAGGGAGGACCCTGAGGTACTCCACACGGTGAGCTGAAGGGTTTGGATGTGGAGTCTCCTAATTTAACTGAAAAAGTTCTATCAGTCAAATATGAGGATAGCAGCTTGAGTGCATTGTTTTGAACTCCCAGTTCTGTTAGCCGGGTCAGGAGTATACCATGGTTCACCGTGTCGAAGGCCGCCGATAGATCTAAAAGAATCAGCACTGACGCACAAGTTACTAACTTGTGTAACGATATATCTGTAAGAGACAGTAGTTAGTGACAGATTCCTTACCTTAGAATATCCCCAGGCGTCAGGCTGGATCCGGAAAGTTTTGCGTAGCAGTACCCTTGCGCGTCGGTAGGCGGCGTCGTGCGGCTCCGCGTCCGTCGTCGGCGTCGTGATCGCCGGGATGACGTCGCGGGCAGTACTTAGGCGCCGCCCTGCGCGCTGACGTCAGTTCTGTACACGACTTTCCGCGCCAGGAACGCAGAGCCATGCAAGAAGCTGACACAGGTGTCTGAAAAATTCTAGGGCCCTGAAAGGGATGTCCTTAACCCTAGAAATCAGTTCGCAGAACGGGGAGGATGGGTGGGCGGTAGGAATCTGTCACTAACTACTGTCTCTTACAGATATATCGTTACACAAGTTAGTAACTTGTGCATCTGAAAGAGACACGTTAGTGACAGATTCCTTACCTTAGAATAGATACCCCAGCAATACCAACCCCGGTGGTGGGTCTGCGAACAAAGATCAGACAAGGAAGTCCTGGAGGACAGAACGGCCAAAGAAGCCGTCCCTCCGGACCTGACTGTCAAGGCAGTAATGCTTTGTAAACGTGTGCAGCGAGGCCCACGTAGCTGCCTGACAGATAACCGGCAGCGGAACACCGCGGCCCAAGGCCGTGGTAGCAGCCGTTGCCCTGGTGGAATGGGCACGCAGCCCAACAGGAGGCTCCTTCTTGGCCAAAGAATAGCAGGTCTTGATGCACAAGGTAACCCAGCGGGAGATGGTCCTCTTGTGCACCGCCCGACCTTTTTGGCGCCCACGTAGCCAACAAAGAGCTGGTCATCCACCCGGAAGTGTTTTGTGCGGTCGATATAGAAGGAGAGCGCACGTTTTGGGTCCAGACGTTGGAGCCTCTCTTCCTCTCTGGAAGGATGCGGAGGCGGAAAGAAGGTGGGCAAAGTGATGGTCTGCCCAATGTGGAAAGCAGTAACCACCTTTGGCAAGAAGGACGGACGCGTCCGAAGAACAACCTTGTCTGGATGAACAGACAGAAAGGGAGGTTTGCAAGATAGAGCCTGGAGCTCACTCACCCGCCGAGCGGAGGTGATGGCCACCAGAAAGGCTGTCTTCAGAGTCAGAAGACGAAGAGGACAGTTATGCAGAGGCTCAAAGGGAGCGCACATTAAAAAGGTAAGAACCAAGTTCAAGTCCCACTGAGGCATTACAAACGGAACAGGAGGGAAGAGGTGAGTAATGCCTTTAAGAACCTGTTAACAACAGGGGACTTGAAAAGGGAGTGCTGATCAGGGAGCCTGAGGAAGGCCGAGATAGCACAAAGATAACCCTTGATGGTACCCAGGGCAGAACCATGTTGGGCCAGAGAGAGAAGGAACAGAAGGACCTCAGAAAGAGGGGCAGAAAGGGGATCCACAGCCTTTGCTGTGCACCATGCCACAAATTTGTTCCACCTGCAGGCGTATACCACCTTAGTGGAGGGACGCCTGGCTGCCAGAATCACATCACAAACTTCGGGAGGCAAGTCGAAAGGAATCAACTGCCGCCGCTCAATCTCCACGCAAGCAGGTGTAGACTGGACAGGTTCGGGTGGAGGACCGTCCCCTGCTGCTGCGACAGAAGATCCTCCCGAAGAGGCAGACGGATCGGGGGATCTATGCTCATATTGAGTAGCTCGGGATACCAAACTCTTCGAGCCCAGTCCGGAGCCACAAGAATGACTTGGGCCCGGTCGTGCCGAATCTTCTTCAACACTCTGGGTAGAAGTGGTATAGGCGGAAAGGCGTACAACAGACCGCAACTCCACTCGCGACGAAAAGCGTCGCCGAGCGAGTGCCGCCTTGGAAATTCCAATGCGCAGAACTGATGACATTGCGCGTTCTCTTCGGTGGCGAATAGATCTAACCAAGGCTCTCCCCACTGTAGAAAGAGTCCTTGCGCCACTTCCGAGTGAAGACGCCATTCGTGATCCATCATGCACCTGCGGCTGAGTTCGTCCGCCCTGGCGTTCAGAGAACCTGCCAGGTGTTGAACCATCAGGAACATGCCCTGATGTTCCAGCCATGTCCAGAGGCGCAGAGCCTCCTGACAAAGGGTCCAAGACCCCACCCCGCCCTGTTTGTTGCAGTACCACATGGCGGTGGTGTTGTCTGTGAACACCTGCACTACCTTCCCTTTGACAGAGGGAAGGAATGCCTTGAGTGCAAGCCGGATCGCCCGGAGCTCCAGAAGGTTGATATGGAGCCGGGACTCCGCCGGAGACCAGAGGCCTCTGATCTCCGCCTCTCCCATGTGACCGCCCCATCCCAGAAGGGACGCGTCCGTCACAACTGTATGCTCTGGCTGGGGAAGGGAGAGGGATCTGCCCATGACCCATTGCCGGTTCGAGAGCCACCACTGCAACTGTTTTGCAGTCCCCTCCGAGATCTGGACGTGATCGGACAGGTTGCCCTGGTGCTGCGCCCACTGGAACTTCAGGTCCCACTGCAGAGCCCGCATATGCCATCTGGCATGATTGACCAGCAGGATGCAGGAGGCCATGAGGCCCAGCAGCCTCAGGGTCATCCGTACCGAAACCCAGGATAAAGGCCGAAAGATCGGAATCATAGCCTGAATATCCCGGACTCGCCGTTCGGGAGGATAGGCCCGAAACTGCGTCGTGTCCAGAACTGCTCCGATGAAAAGGAGCTGTGGAGAAGGAATCAGATGCGACTTCGGCACATTGATGGAGAACCCCAGCGAGTGCAGGAGTTCGGCCGTAGTCTGGAGGTGGGAGACGACTGCCTGGGACGAGCCCGCCTTCAGCAGCCAGTCGTCGAGGTAGGGGAAGACTGAAACCCCTGCCCGGCGCAGATGAGCTGCGACCACCGCCATCACTTTCGTGAACACCCGAGGGGCACTGGTAAGGCCAAAGGGGAGCACGGTGAACTGAAAATGCTCGGGGCCTACCGTGAACCGAAGGTAACGCCGGTGGGCCGGCAGGACGGGGATGTGGAAATACGCGTCCTGCAAGTCCAACGCTACCAACCAGTCTCCAGGGTCGAGGGCAGTCAAGACCTGAGCTAGGGTGAGCATCTTGAACTTCTCCTTCCGGAGGAAGCGATTGACGTTCCGGAGGTCCAAGATAGGACGCATGTCCTCCTTGTCCTTTTGGGCACCAGAAAGTAGTGGGAGTAGCAACCACGCCCTACTTCTGGGGTCGGAACATGCTCGATGGCCCTCTTGGTCAAGAGGGCCGTGACTTCCTTCTGTAGAAGCACCAAGTGATCCCCTGACATGCGGTGGAATTGAGGTGGCATGGCTGGGGGTGGTCTCGAAGGGGAGGGAGTAGCCCCTTCGGACAATGTCCAAGACCCACCTGTCCGAGGTGATGGTGCGCCAGTGGGGAAGGTGATGGCGGACCCTGCCCTCTACTGGCGTGCCGTGCACCTGAAAGGAGGGACTAGGAGGGCTTGGAGGCCGCGGACGGGTTGGAGGTGGTGGCCTGACCCGCACGCTGGTTGCCCGATCCGCCACGGCGGAATCCACGTCCTCGGCCACGCGAAGACGCCTGCTGTGCGGGCCGGTGGCTGGGCTGCTGACGTGAAGGGGCGCCCTACCGTGGCCACGATAGGGGCGAAAAGCAGAAGTCAGCGGAGGGCGTGTAGCAGAAAGGCCCAGGGACTTGGCAGTAGCCCGTGAGTCCTTAAAGCGCTCCAACGCATGGTCTGCTTTGGACCCAAAAAGACCGACTCCATCAAAGGGCATGTCCATGAGAGTATTCTGGACATCCCCTGAAAAACCAGTGGTTCTCAGCCAGGCGTGGCGTCGGAGCGCCACCGTCGTTGCAATAGACCTGCCCAGCGAGTCGGCGGTGTCAAGGCCACAACGGATAGTGTATTTGGCCGCATCCCTTCCTTCCGCAATGGCGCGGGAAAGCAGTGCCTGGACCTCCTCAGGGCACTGGGGCATTCTCACGCGACCGGGGCCTCCGTGGAGCCGAATGCCGGGCCTCGAGGAGCTTTCGAGACCGCTCTCGCAAAGCTTTCGGGTTGAGGGCCTGGCATTCGGGACAAGACTCGGTGTCGTGGCCTCGGCCGAGGCAGAAGAGACACTCCCAATGCGGGTCGGTGACGGACATCATCCGCGCACAGGCGCCGCATCGCTTGAAGCCGGGCATCCCTACGACACCTTTAAGTTGGAAAAAACAGTGAAAAAATCACCAAAAAGTATGGTCAAAAATTGACCAGGGCACTGCTCTTCCCGGATCTGCGCTTGCTGGCGCGGAAAAAGAAGAACTGACGTCAGCGCGCAGGGGCGGCGCCTAAGTACTGCCCGCGACGTCATCCCGGCGATCACGACGCCGACGACGGACGCGGAGCCGCACGACGCCGCCTACCGACGCGCAAGGGTACTGCTACGCAAAACTTTCCGGATCCAGCCTGACGCCTGGGGATATTCTAAGGTAAGGAATCTGTCACTAACGTGTCTCTTTCAGATGAGTCTCACAATGGTCACAAGAGTGGGAATGTCTCCACAAGGAAAACAGGAGTTCTCCTTCCTATGGCATTTCTTACTCCTTCTACGGTACCGTTCCCTGTTGAGACACTTACTAGAAAGAGGGAAAAGGGACTGTTTAGAGGATCAAGCCTTCCAGTTCTTTTATAGTCTTTGAGATGCATGGAGATGCATGAGTCACAAGCTGAAGGCTTGCGGTTGGTCCCCAGACCAAACATACGTATGTGGGGATTTAACATCAACATCTTTCTTCAACATCATCATGAGGGTGTGAATACCAAGACTTTAAGATATTACATTTTACCTAACTGTCGTAGGAAAATGTGTGAAAGATTTCTGGAAAAAAGAAGGAAAAAATAAATAAATAAATAAATTGCTCTGTACCCACGTTAGCTCACTGGAGAAAAAAAGGAACTGAAGCCAGTTCACCAGAAGGCACCTTACACTGACAGATGTCACATCCTGGAATGACGTAGTTGCAACTAGAGTCACATGGCACCACCTGCCAACACTAGAGTTATTGCTGGGGGAAAACCTTTTTGCATCCAATCATGAGCCTGAGAATATTTATAAGGTATAGGGTTGGGAAAAAGTATCCATCAGAAAAGATTAGTATAGACTCCAGTGAAGAAAACTTCAGCAGAGTAGTACTGCAAAAGACAAGAAATGTGTGTAGGAAAAGCAGGTAGAAGGGACAATTAGTCAGTGTAAGTGGAGCTTTCTGAGGGCCTTATCTCTGGTGGAATAATTCCCAAGGGCCCCACAGGGCTTCTTCTTGGCCCAGAGATAGCACATGTTTATGCCAAGAACAAACTGACAAGGGTCAGTTTCTGGTCTGTTTTCACTTCCTTACATCAAAGAAATCCAAAAAGATTGCTTGCTTGCTTGGCGCACCTTGGTTCGGTCAATGTAAAACCTGAGGCTCTCTTTGGGCGAACCGACAGCTAAGCATCCTCTAAGGAGCAGTACTGCTCCTTAGAGGATGTAGCATAGAGAAGAAAGCAGGGAGTGTGATAGACTACCCCTCATGAAAGGGTGACACCACCTTCAGCAGAAAGGATGTTTTGATCTGAAGCATCAGCTTTTCCAGAGAGGAAAGTGCTATACGGTGGTTGCACCGACAGCACATGCAGCTCAATTACACAGTGAACATAAGTAATTACTATGAGTAAGACAGCTTTAAGGGTCAAATTCTCAGAGAACAACTGTATATAAGCTGGAACGTTTTGGATTTAAAAAGATCAGAAAAGCCAGAACCAGGTAAAAAAGAGCAAAAGAAAGTGCAAAAAGAAGTATACCAGACAGTTTAGCCTCCAATGAATCAACTCAACGGTCCTCGCATCAGGCCACAAACTTCCACTACAATCTGGAAAAACCAGATTCCGTCGACAGGCAGCGAGCTGCCCCAGATAACGTCCATATCCTCCATGGTCAAAGTCACTGAACTGGTTCTGATCTGCACATGGAGGTGTAGGTTATCGAGATTTGGGTGAAGAACCCTGCCCTATTGCTGGGACAGCAGATTCTCCAGCAGAAGCAGACGGAGTTGAGCAAATGCTTAGGCTCAGCAGCTTGGAGTACAACACTCTCTGAGCCCATTTCGGGGATATTGGAGTGACCTGAACCCAGTCTCTCTTCAGAACACGGGGAATCAGTGGCAGAGATCAGAAAAAATAAGAGAGACCAGCGTACCAAGGAAGAAGGAATGTGTCCCCCAGTAAGCCTGGAGGTGGAAACTCTAGAGTGCCAAAGGCTTGACAGTGAGCATTCTCAGCGGTAGTGAAAAGTTCAACACAAGGCATGCTCAAATGGGTTAAGTCTTGACCTACCTCCAGGTGCAGAATCCACTTGTAATTGGCTAGATGGTGTCAACTGAGCTTGTCCACATTGATGGTCAGAGATCCTGCCAGAAGGCTGAAAATCCTTAAGATCCCCAGCCAGTGCCACAGTCTCAGTGCTTACTGGCACAGCACTCATGCATCCGTCACCACTGTGAGCTCTGGATAGGGTAGGGAGCAGTGTTTAATTTGAGCTGGTGGTTTCCAGTGCTTGGTACCAGCACTCTATTGTCAACACCGGCTCGTATGATAGCCTGCCAAATAGTAGCGCTCTTTTTCTCATTTTTTGAGGAGCACAACAGCTGTTGTTTAATATATTAAATATACATTAAAATCACTAATCCTGCCAACCAAAGCTATAAAAATAGCTTGGGTGGCATGTATTAGCCATTTTAATGTATATTTAAAGTCTGAATTGTCACACTTGTATGAGTGTGATGACTAGTAGTGACAGTACTGTCACTGGCAGCGCTAGTGGAAGCATTGGGTGGTGCAGTGGCCTCCTGAAAAGGGCCCTTGCATCTTTTTTTGAAAAAAAATTAACCACCAATTAAGCACTGTCGGGAGAACAGCTTGCTACATGTCAGGTTGTCCTCCTTCATCCTGGATGTTGTTCGTGAAGCACCCCCAGTGTTGAGTCTATTGGAGGGGAAGTTTCCACTGGACATCCCGCATGGACCAATGGGTATGAGACACCACAAGGTTGTAAGATGTCCTCCTTCATCCTTCACTGTAGGTCCTAAGCTACCCCATCTGACACGGATGTTGTTTGTGGAGCACCCCCAGTCTTGAGCCCATCGAAGATTAAGTTTCCACTGGACAGCCTGCATGTACCAATGGGTATGAGGCACCACAATGATGTAAGAGGTCAGGAAAAACGTCTGGACTGAAACCCAGGGCTGAGTCAGAAAAGTCAGGATCATATCCTGAATTTATCAGACTCGCTGCTGGGGCAGGAAGGCTTTGAATGTCACTTTGTCCGCAACTGCCCCTATAAAGGGAATCCTCTGCACTGGCCTAACGATTTTGGCTCATTGATGAAGACACTATCGGTGTATCCGGTGTATCCATAGAGATAATTGTTAACAGGTGGTCTTCAAATGACTTTGAAGAACCCTCCCTCAACAGCCAGTCACTGAGGTTCAGGAAGACTTGCACTGCTGGCCTGTGAAAACGGGCTACGACGACCACCACCTCCTTCATGAATACCTGACAGACCAGAGTGAGCCCAAAGGGCAGAACAGTGAAGAAAATAAGATACTTACCTGTAACTTTAGTTCTCCAGTATTGGAAGCTTTCATAGATTCACATGTTTGAATCCTTCCCCATCGTCGAGATGGGAGTCCCCGGTACATCAAAATAGCAATGCAAAGCTATTACAAACTAGAAACTAGGTCTAGGCCCATTTCAGTTTTGTAACATATCTACCTCTTTTTGTAAAAGAGACCAAACAAAGCACGTAACCAATCAGATCAGCCTCACCCTCTAGAATCCTCCTGAGAGAACCTCAGACCTTCAGATTTTCGTAGCAGTAGTGCCATAGGATAAACTATAGAGGTCAGAAAAGCAGGTTGAGCTTTCCCAGGGGAGGAGGGTGGGTCGCATGTGAATCTATGAAAGCTTCCAATACTGGAGAACTAAAGTTACAGGTAAGTAACTTATTTTCTTACTCCAGTATTGGAACTTTCATAGATTCACATGCTTGAATCAGAGTAGCTAGCAGTTATGAGCACATTTTTTGTCCAAATCTTCTTTAAAAAACAGTACATAAGCACAGAAAAGAGAAGAAAGAGGAAACCGTTTCCTCAACCTGGACTCTGTAAAGTCTCAAGACAAACATTAAATATTAAGCTTTAACTATACAATTACAAAGAATCATTGGCGCAGCAATAGGCATCCTCAGAATGCGCAAAGCTCATATGCAGACAATATACCAAGTAACAATACATTTATCAAAGAATGTGTGATGTTTTTAGGAAAGAAAAAGATGGAGGGATGAAACAGAAAGCTCACTATTATTGAAACAGGTTCCTCAGGACTGCTTGGCCCACTGCAGTATCACTGCGTGCCGAAGAATCCAAACAGTAATGTCTGGTAAAGGTATGGATACTCTTCCAGGTGGCTGCTCTGCAGATGACCCGGATAGGCACCCCAGCAAAGAGGGCCATAGAGGAAGTAACTGCCCTTGTGGAGTGAGCACGGACTTTTCCCTGGAGGGGTTTCCCAGCCAATTGATGACAGTACTGGATAGAGCTGGAAATCCAGTGTGCAATGCCCTGTTTAGACAGGGGAAATCCCCTACGAGGAGCACTGTAAGCTAAAAAGAGCTGAGGAGACTTTCTAAAGTGCTTAGTTCTTTGGAGATGGAATTTCAAGCAACGCTGAATGTCCAGAGAATGAAGTGAACTCTCAGCCGGTGTAGTAGGCTGAGGGAAAAAAGTCTTAAGAACCAGCGGTTCATTCAGATGAAAGTCCGAAGGCACCTTAAGGATGAATTTGGGGTTAGTACAAAGTACCACTCTGTCATTTTTTAACTGAAAAAAAGGCTCCTGGATAGTGAGTGCCTGCAATTCGCTAACCCTTCTTGCAGATGTTAGGCCAGAAGAAGAGCCACCTTCCACGAAAGGAATTTTAACTCTGCTTTATGGATAGGTTCGAAGGGATGTTTCATGAGCTGAGCCAAGACCACATTAAGGTGCCATAATGGTGGAGGAGATTTGATCGGAGGCAAAACTATAAAGAGCCCTTTCATAAATTGCTTTATTATTCTCGCTGACCATAGAGAAGGGCCTGAAGATGTTCTTCTGAAACGAGAGATGGCTGCGAGATGAACTTTAATGGATGCGTGAGCTAAGCCAGCCTTGGCCGATGTAAGGAAGAATCTCCTGAGCCGAAGAAGAGAAAGGATGAACTCCCGATTCTTGGCACCAGAGACAGAACCTTTTCCACTTCATTCGGTATGTCTTGTTCGTACTCTGAGTTCGAGCTTGAGAAAGGATGTCTCTACACTCTGTGGACAGATTCAGGTCGAGAAACTCTCTGTGTTCAGGAGCCATGCTGACAATTGAAGAGATCTGAGATCCAGATGCAGCACTTTGCCCTGGGACATCGTCAGCAACAATGGGATAGGATCCAAGAGAATCGGTTGTTCCACCGACAGAAGAAGCAGCTCTGTGTACCAATACTGGCAAGGCCAAGACGGTGCTATGAGGATCATCTTGCAGGGTTTCGCCTTCATCTTCATGAGAAGCCTTGGCAGAAGAGGAATGGGGGAAAAGAGTAAAACGCATTCCCCCAGGATCCCGGATGGTGATGCCAGCTTGCGAAGCTGGCATTGTTCTCCGGTGTTGCAAACAGATCTATGGATGGCTTGCCCCATAGCCGGAAGTTGCTGTCCAGTGTCTTCTGATCCAGCTCCCACTCGTGGCAGACCAACTTTAGTCTGCTTAGTGTATCTGCGGTCTAGTTGAAATTTCCCGGAAGATGCTCGGCTTTCAGCAAAACCTCATGTAGGATCGCCCATTCCCAGATACTTTGAGCTTCTAAGGACAACAGACGGGACCTTGTGCCGCCCTGTTTGTTGACGTAATGCATGGCTGTGGTATTGTCTGTCCTGATGAGGACCGACGAGTATCTGATCCTCAGGAGAAATGCCTGCAGGGCCAAGCGAATCGCTCTTAGCTCCAGCAAGTTGATGTGCAGAAGACTATGTAGTTCCCAACGGCCACTTATTTGAAGGTCTTGCAAGACCGCTCCCCAACCCTGTAGAGATGCATCTGTTGTAATTATCCGAGGAGCTGGGGTGGCCAGAAAAGAGAGACCTTGTGAAATATTCGCTTGGTGAGTCCACCGTGAAATGGCTTGCCTCATTGGTGACGTTACCGTGACCATGTCCTCGAAAGAACCTTCCACTTGACGCCACTGTAAGTCCAGTTGCTCCTGAAGAGCCATTGACACAAGCTTGGCCTGTCTTCCTAGTGATGGAAACGCTCTGTTCAGGGACATGTCTAATATGGCTCCCAGAAAAACAGCGTTCTTAAAAGGACGCAAGTTTGACTAGTCCCTGTTGAGGGTAAGACCTAGATCCTTGAATAGTCTTGTGCAGGCTGTCACGGACAGGTGTTGGGAGAGAACAGTAGCCGGAGCCTGCAAGCTGCTACTGACGTGGTGAAGGATCCTTCCCCTGACGTCCTGCTCTCCCTCTGGGTTCCGACTTAGAGTAGGCTGCAGACTGACCTTGTTGCTGACTGTATTGCGGGCGATAAGACTGCGCAGCAGGCGTATAGGAGGAATATTTGTTTTGTTGAAATCCTCCTCTGTACGAGGATAGCCCTCTTCCCCGGGCTCCTCAAAAGGGAACTTTACGGTATTGGAGCGTCCCCAACGACTTTGGCGTGTCAGTGTCCTTTTTTTTATATCTTGGAGAGCATCATCCACATGTTTTCCAAAGAGAGCCTCCCCATCAAAGGGAAGATCCAGGATCTTGTTCTGGACCTCTGGTCTGAACGAGGTTGCTCAAAGCCAACCCTGCTGACGTAGGACCGCTGCTCCAGCCAAAGATCGAAAAGCCGTTGTAGCGATGTTCATGGCACAGTCTATGACCTCCGAGGAAGCTCTCTCTCCTTCCTGGAGGATCTTCTTGGCCTCAGACTTGCTTTCCTCTAGGAGTTGGTCGATGTAAGGGGAAAGGTCACACCACATCTGCCGGTCGTAGCGGCCCAAAATGGCTAAAGCATTAGCTACCCTGACCATTAAACCCAGGGGAAGAGAATAGGAGAGAATCTCTTGCCTGCGTTGTCCAGGCGTCTACCTTCCTTGTCCGGAGGCGTAGTCAGAGGGGCTGCCGGATTCTTCGACTTCCGCTGCGCCGCTTGCGATATTACCGAGTATGGTTTCGGATGACTCACCAGGCAAGCCGGGCTATCTTCTGGGGCCTTATATTTTTTATCCAATCGTGGAAGGACAGTAATCACTGTGGCCATGGTCTTCATGACCTTAAGACCTTCATCCCATAAATAATTAACAATGGGGATGGCCCGCACCGACTTCTTAAAAGGCTCCTTAAAGTCGTATAAAAAATACTACGTCTGCGAAGTGGGCATCGGCAGATCAAACCTCTTGGCCGCCCTTTCCAATAGGTTGTGGAAACCACCTATGTCTTCCGGTGGAGAATCCACGGGAACCGGTGAAGGGGAAGAAGGAGTGGGAATAACAGTCATCCCATTCCCCCTGTTGGTCTGGAAGATCTGTGTCCCCCTGATCGTCATCCGAGGTATCCTGGTGACGGACGAAAGGCGGCATTGGTGGAGGTGCCGTTATTGTATGCAACACTCAGTGCCTGAGGAGTGGAAGGCACTGAGTGTTGTCTTGGGGGAACTGGTGCTTAATCTGAAATCGAGGACGGCGTTGGAAACCTTTTCTTGTAATCCAACAGCATGAATTGCAAGTCCTAAATTAAAGAGGAAGCCATACAGACTACTTTCTCCTGATATCCACCATGGTGTTCCTGAGGAGGATTAAAGTAATGTTCCCCTTCATAGCCCTCTTCAAAATCGTCCTCCTGGCACTTAACGTTCAATTCTGAAGGCTATGGGCATAACCATAAGGTCCCTCATTGTCTGATTGCTCCTCTTCCAGGAGATGAGAAGGTAGTAGAGGAGTCACCTTGCTAGGTGAAGTGACTTCAGGAGTTACATGATGCTGCCTTTCTATTTCTCCAGAAATTTTTCCCCCCGTTGACGAGGCCGTCGACAATGAAGATATCGCCATCAACGGCGCTGTTGACGATACCGTCGTCATTACCGTCGTTATTGCCATCGTCACCATTGACGTCTTTGTCGACGCTGCAGTGGTCGTCGCCGTTCTTGTCGCCGCCATCGCTGTCAACGTCCACATCTTCGTCTTCACTGCCATCGTCGGTACCGTCGTCGATGGTGACGGAACCGTCGACACCGGCAGAGCTCTCGGCGACTATCCCATCGTCGGAGTTGTTAGAGGCTGAGGAGACTGACCTTTGCCTACAAGAACCTCCCTCCGCGTCGATGATGTCAATGATGGTTTCTTCGTCGACGAGGACGTCGACGGGTTCGTCGACGACGGTGGTTTCTTTGATTGTTTTTCCTCAAGAGGAACAGAAGAACATTTCTTGAATGATTTGCTTCCTTCCGGAGGGGAAGGAGGAGGAACAGAGCTCGCCTTCTTTAGTCCACCGTCTCCTGGTATAAGTCCTTTCCTCTCCTTTTCACCTCGGTGAGGAGATTTAGTAGGACTAAGCCTGTCAGACCCATGGGAGGTCTTTTTAGAGGCTTTTTGAGGGCGCTCCTCTGAAGAATGGGGTTCAGATATTCCCCAATTTGTAGATCTTCTAGAAGACGAAGCAGATGAGGCCTCATCACTGTTGTCACTAGAAACAGGATCCCTCCTGGATTTTAACTTCTGGAGCGAGTTAAGGAGACGTCCCTCACGATCCCTCAGAGTTTTAGTGGAAAAGGTATGACATATCCTACAATCCTTGGCTCTGTGGTCAGGATACAGGCAGCATAAACAATCCTTATGAGGGTCGTCCACATGAAGCCTCTTCTTAGAGCAGATGGCACAAGCTCTAAAAATGCCCTTTTTCTCCTTGTCTGCCATTAGGAATCAAGTTGTAGCTGAAAATATCTCGCAAGAGAATAGAATAAGGAATAACTGGACAGAGCTCAGTGGAGACTCCCTAGCACAACGTGCGGGAGAAAATCTGAAGGTCTGAGGTTCTCTCAGGAGGATTCTAGCGGGTGAGGCTGGTCTGATTGGTTGTGTGCTTTGTTTGGTCTCTTTTACAAAAAGAGGTGGATATGTTACAAAACTGAAATGGGCCTAGGCCTAGTTTCTAGTTTGTAATAGCTTTGCATTGCTATTTTGATGTACCGGGGACTCCCATCTCGACGACGGGGAATGATTCAAGCATGTGAATCTCTGAAAGTTCAAATACTGGTGTAATTGAAAGTGTTCCTTCCCCACAATAAATCAGAGGAAATGTGCATGAAAGTATATGTCTTGCAAGTTAAAGGACCTCATCCAGTCCAGAGCGGATAGAACCTCGGCCAAGTTAAGCATTTTGAATTTGTACTTCCAAAGGAAAGCGTTAAGGAATTGATGGTCCATAATCAACCTGAGGCCTCTGTACTTTTTGAGCACAGAGAAATAGCAAGAGTAGTATCTACTGCCTCTCTCTTACTCAGGCACCCCCTCTATTGCCTTTTTCACCAGATATGACTGAACCTCTATGGCAAGGATGGAGGCATGTTCTGCCAAGGTCTGGGTAAAAACAAAGAAACTGGAGGTGGGGGGCACAAGAGGAATTGAAAAAAAGGGAATGGTGTAACCGTGATTGACAATCTGCAGATAACACTGTTCCGAAGCAATTACATGCTAGTTGGGCAGCTAAAAACATTATGCCCCCCTAGTAGCTGCAAGTGACTCCCTAAGAGGGTGTCAGAGCAGCTTGGTGGTGGTGGCAGTAAGGGAACAGAAGACCAGGACTGGTCATGCTGCTGGTGGCTCGGTATTGCCACCACGTCCCCTGGAACCTTGAAAATCAGAGCAGGCTGTTGGACGGACTGGGATGGCGTCCTTTGGCGATGAGCAAGACTTCAAGAATTGCTGGTGAAGTTTGCAAGTTGCAATGCCAAGGAGCGAGCCATAGCATGACTACCTTTAAACCGCTCCAGAGCTGAATCCGCCGTATCTCCAAACAGCCAGCAGCCATTTAAGGGCATGTCAATCAGTGATGCCTGCACATTCCAGGAAAAACCAGTGGCACCCATAAATGAACAAGTTACTTACCTCCGGTAACGCTTTTTCTGGTAGATACAGTATATGCCTGTGGATTCCTCACCTTTTGAATTACCTCTTGAGCAGCATTTCATGAAAACTTTTCTCCATAGCTCTCCCAAGTCGACGAGGACGTCACAATGGAACGGCTCCGCTTGCGATCCTACGCGACATCATTGGAGCCATAAGAAGTCCTTGTTGGCGTGCTGATGTCAGTTCCACCCATTTTTTCCGTGCCTTCGAGGCGAACGTGTGAACTGACAACATTTCCTCAAGTATACACAGTATACGATTTAAAGAAGAAAAGAAACTGGAAATTAAAAAAAATAGACATTTCCTAGTGACAAACGTCGTATTTCGAATAACAACAAATACATGAATTTCATGCCAATTATTTTTTCGGTATAAACAGGCAGGCAACGGGGAGGCAGGTGAGTCAGTGAGGAATCCACAGGCACATACTGAATCCGCCAGAAAGAGCATTACCGAAGGTAAGTAACTTGTTTTTCTGATGGATACATCTGCCTGAGGATTCCTCACCTTTTGAATTGAATCCCAAAGCAGTTCCACTCCCAGAGGAGGGTGCCTGCCTACATATGCCAAAAAATCTTGCAGCACAGAACGTGCAAAGTGGCCGTTCCTCCTCACCTCGGAGTCTAAGCAGTAATGCTTCGCAAAAGTGTGGAGGGAGGCCCAAGTTCCCGCCTTGCAGATGTCTACAACAGGAACACCTCTAGCTAAAGCCGAAGAAGACGACTTACCTCTGATGGAATGAGATTGAATACCTTCAGGAGGCTCCATCTTGGCCAAGGCGTAGATCTTGATACAGAGGATGATCCACCTGGACAGCGTTCTCTTGTGGATAGCCTTGCCCTTCATCTTGCCCACATAGCCGATGAAAAGTTGGTCGTCAACCTAAAGTCCTTAGTTCTATCCAGGTAGAAGTTGACTGCCCTCTTAGGGTCCAGGCGGTGCAGTCTCTCCTCCTCCTTAGAAGGGTGAGGGGGAGTATAGAAAGTGGGTAAAGTGATAGATTGCCCTAGATGGAAGGGAGTGACCACCTTAGGCAGGAAAGCAGCTCTGGTCCTAATAACCATCTTATCCGCATGAATTGAGGTAAAAGGAGGCTTAGAGCAAAGGGCCTGCAGCTCACTAACCCTCCTGCCAGAAGTAATCACAATCAGAAAAACTGTCTTAAATGCTAGAAATCTCAATGGACAACTATGCAGTGGTTCAAAGGGGGACCCCATCAAGAAAGTAAGGACTACATTCAAATCCCACTGAGGCATGAAAAAAAGGAGTGGGAGGAAACTTGTTAATGAGACCCTTAATGAATCTCATGACTATGGGAGACTTAAACAAAGAGGGTCGGTCTGGTAAGCAAAGAAAGGCCGACAAGTAGCCTTTAACAGTAGCCACTGCACAACCCTGATGAGCCAGGGAAAGAGAAACTCAGAATATCAGACAGACGGGCCCGCAAAGGATCAATAGATCTCTCTCCACACCATTTGACAAACTTGACCCACCTACCAGAATAGACAGATTTGGTGGAGTGTCTCCTGGCTGATAAAATAACATCCACCACATCCGGTGGGAGAAAGAAAGAACTCAGGTTGCCCCGTTAAATCTTCAGGCATGAAGGTGCAAGCTATGGAGGTGGGGGTGTGGAACCTGCTCCTGCGAGAGGAGGTCTGCCCTGAGACGGAGCGTAGGGTGCGAAGAGAGGTAAAGGAGGTCTGTGTACCACACCCTTCTTGACCAGTCCGGTGCGATCATTATGATTTGGGCCCAGTCTTGGCAAATCTTCCTCAGAACTCGAGGAATCAAGGGAATGGGAGGAAATGCATAAAGAAGCTGTGAACCCCAGTGTAACTGGAACGCGTCCCCAAATGCTCCCCGTATCGGATACGGGAGACTGCAGAACGACGGGCAGTGTGCGTTCTCGTAAGTGGCAAACCGGTCCAACTGAGGAAACCCCCACATTCTGAAAATGTGATGGATGACCTCCGGATGGAGACGCCACTCGTGATCGGCCGTGAACTGCTGACTGAGACTGTCTGCACGCACATTCAGCACCCCGGCCAGATGATTTGCAATTACACAAATCTGATGGTCCTGAGCCCAGGACCAGTCGCAGAGCCTCTCTGCAAAGACAATACGACCCTACTCCTCCCTGTTTGTTTATGTACCACATCGCAGTAGTGTTGTCCGTCAGGAACTGAACGGACTGACTGCGAAGGGAGGGAAGAAAAGCCAAACGTATCACCCGCAATTCTACAAGATTGATGTGAAGCAATCTTTCCTCTGGAGACCAAAGGCCCTTGACCTTCAGATCCCCCAGATGTGCTCCAAACCCTAGAGTGGAGACATCTGTTGTCACAGTGGCCACTGTAGGAGGATGTTGAAATGGCTTCCCTTGAGACAGGTTGTCCGAAACACTCCACCACAACAGCTCCGTTGCAGTGTCTCTGGAGATTCTGAACACCTCCGCGAGATCTCCGTTGTGTTGAAACTACTGCCTGTGGAGGCACCACTGGAGTGCCCTCATGTGCCAGCGTGCATGGGTTACCAACAGTATGCAGGAAGCGAAGAGACGGAGCAGGCGTAAGACCTTCAGGACTGGAACATCCATTCCATCTTGAAAAATTGGAATCATAGCCTGGATGTCTAGAATCCTCAGAGGAGGCGGGAAAGCGCAACTCACAGTAGTATCCAGTACTGTCCCTATGAACAGGTTGCACTGAGAGGGCACCAGGTAAGATTTGTGTACATTTATCGAAAAACCCAAGTCGAACAACAGCCGTGTTGGTACTTGCAGATGATGCAGCACCATTTCTGGCGACTTTGCTTTGAGCAGCCAGTCATCCAGATAGGGGAAAACAGGAATGTCTAATCTTCCGAGATGTGCCGCAACCTCCGCCATCACCTTCGTGAAGACCCGTGGGGGCGGATGTAAGACCGAAAGGAAGGACCGCAAACTGGTAGTGTTGGGATCTCACCATAAAACGGAGATACTTCCGATATGACCTCAGAATGGGAATGTGAAAATACGCATCCTGTAAATCTATCAACACCATCCAGTCTTCCTGCTGCAGCACCAGAAGAATCTGAGCTAGGGTCAACATCTTGAATTTCTCCTGTTTGAGGTAAAAATTTAGGATCCTAAGGTATAGGATCGGTCTCAATCGCCCCTACTTTTTGGGGATCAGGAAATACAGGGAGTAGCATATCCCTGACCCCTTTCCTGCCCCGGAACAACCTCTATCGCACCCTTCTGTAGTAAAGACAGAACCTATTGTTGCAGGAGCAACAGATGGTCCTCCGAGCACCAGCCCTGGCAAGGGGGGAAAGGAAGAGAAAACTCCCAGAAAGGAAGGGCGTATCCATTTTCTACGAGATCCAAGACCCAGAGATCTGAGGTAACAGATCTCCAATTTCACAGAAAATGGGACACCTGACCTCCCACGGGACCAATATGCTCTAAGATAGGGGATCTAGAGCTGCTTCCCTGCTGCACCAGTTGGGGGAACAGGGGAGGAGGAGGAGACTTGCTGGCGAGCTGAGCCTCGCGGGGGACCTCTACCTTACCCTCTGTAAGATCTATACAGTGGATTCGCCTGTTGCTGCTGCTGCTACTGCTGCCAGGCCCGAAAGGGAGTAGCCTTGTCAAACCCTCGAAATCTACGGTAGCCAAAGCCTCTAGGCTGGGACTGCAGACCTAACGATCTAGCTGTGGCCCTACTATCCTTAAAGCGCTGAGTCCGCTTTGGTACCAAAGAGTCGAGAGCCATCAAAAGATAAGTCCAAAAGAGTGGCCTGCACATCCGGGGGAAAACCAGACCCCCTTAGCCTGGCGTGCCTCCTAGTAGCCACAGAGGAACCCATCTCCCTAGCAACAGAGTCAGCTGTGTCAAGCCCAGATTGACTGACCTGACGGCCCGCAGCTTGAGTGTCTAACAGAACCTCTGCAAAATGGCCCTAAACGTCCTTTGGAAGCTTAGGGATCACCTCCTTAGCCGAATCCATCAAAGCGTTAATGTAGGGACCCAGTAGGCACGTTGCATTTGTCAATTTTAAAGCCATACTGGCAGAGGAAAACACCTTCTTAGCTGATTGTTCCATCCTCTTAGATTCCCTATCTCCAGTGGTGGATAGAAAAGAGCCAGAAGACTGCTTTGTAGAGCATGACGCCTGAACTACCAAGCTCTCAGGAGATGGATGCGTATATAAGAAAGGCGGATGCCCAGGTGCTACTTTGTACCTTCTCGCCACCGATCTGGACACAGCAGGGGTAGTCATAGGCTTCTGCCATACCTCTAAGATGGGCTCCGTCAAAACCTCATTAAATGGGAGCAGAGGCTCTGTCACGGAAGAACAAGTTACTTACCTTCAGTAACGATATATCTGTAAGAGACATAAATTATTTATGGATTCCTTCCCTTAGAATTATCCCCAGGCGTCAGACTGGATCCGGAGAATTTTTTCTAAGCAGTACCCCTGCGTGTCGGTAGGTGGCGTTGGTCGACTCCGCGTTCGTCGATGGTGTCCTGGTCGCCGTCGTGATGTCGCGATATCTACTTAGACGCTGCTCCTGCGCGCTGACGTCAGTTCTTTACACAACATTCAATGCCAGAAGCGCAGAGCCATGCAAGACACTGACCACTGGTGCACAAAACTAGGGCCCTGCAAGGGAGTCCCTAACGCTAGAAGTCAGTTCACAGAACGGAGAGGGTGGGTGGGGCGGTAAGGAATCCATAACAAATATATGCCTCTTACAGATATATTGCTACCGAAGGTAAGTAACTTGCTCATCTGAAAGAGACTATTAGTTATGGATTCCTTACCTTAGAATAGATACCCCAGCAATACCAACCCCGGAGGTGGGTCTGCGAACCAAGTTCACACCAGGAAGTCCTGGAGAACAGAGCGGACAAAGAAGCAGTCTCTTCGGAATTGGCTGTCCAGGCAGTAGTGTTTAGTGAACGTGTGCAATGAAGCCCATGTGGCCGCCTGGCAGATATCATGAAGGGGGACTCCACGTCCCAAAGCAGTAATGGCTGCCGTCGCCCTGGTGGAATGGGCACGCAACCCTACTGGCGGTTCCTTTTTCGCTAAGGAATAGCAGATCTTTATGCAAAGAACGACCCATCGAGAGATGGTGCGCTTTTGCACGGCCCGACCTTTCATGGCGCCCACATATCCAACAAAGAGCTGATCATCTACCCGGAATTGTCTTGTGCGATCCAAATAATAAAAAGCGCACGTTTTGGATCCAGATGGAGGAGCCTTTCTTCCTCTTTAGGAGGATGCGGAGGCGGAAAGAAGGTGGGCAAAGTGATGGTCTGTCCTATGTGGAAAGGGGTAACCACTTTGGGAAGAAAAGAAGGTCGAGTTCTAAGGACAACCTTGTCCGGATGAACAGCAAGGAAAGGAGGCTTAGAAAAAAGTGCCTGGAGCTCACTCACTCTGCGAGCAGAGGTGATGGCAACCAGAAAGGCAGTCTTCGGAGTCAAGAGTCTGGGAGGGCAATTATGTAGCGGCTCAAATAGCGCGCACATCAAATAAGTCAGAACAAGGTTCAAGTCCCATTGGGGCATTACGAAAGGATTAGAAGTGAAAAGATGAATAATGCCCTTAAGGAAGCGATTTACAATATGGGACTTGAAAAGAGAAGGTTGATCAGGAAGGCGCAGGAAGGCCGAAATGACCGAAAGATAGCCTTTGAGAGTGCCCAGAGCAGAGCCCTGCTAGGCCAAAGAAAGCAGGAAGAGAAGAACCTCTGAAAGAGGGGCAGAAAGGGGACCCACAGCCTTTGCTGCGCACCATGTCACAAATTTGTTCCATCTACAGGCGATTACCGTTTTGGTGGAGGGACGCCTGGCAGCCAAGATTACATTACAGACTTCAGGAGGAAGGTCGAAAGCTGTCAACTGTCGCCGCTCAATCTCCACGCAAGGAGGTGGAGGCTGGACAGTTTCGGGTGGAGGACCGATGGCCATGTTCAAGAGCTCGGGATATCAGACTCTTCGTGCCCAGTCCGGAGCCACAAGAATGACTTGGGCCCGGTCGCGCTTGATCTTCTTCAGCACTCTGGGCAGAAGTGGTATAGGCGGAAAGGCGAATAGAAGACCGCAACGAAAAGCGTCGTCGAGTGAGTGCCGCCTTGGAAATTCCAACACGCAGAACTGCTGACATTGAGCGTTCTCTTCGGTGGCGAATAGATCTAACCAAGTCTCTCCCCACTGCTGAAAGAGACCTTGCACCACCTCCGAGTGAAGATGCCATTCTTGATCCATCAAGCACCGGCGGCTGAGTTTGTCCGCCCTGGCGTTCAGAGAACCTGCCAGGTGTTGAACCCTCAGGGACATGCCCTGATGTTCCAGCCATTTCCAGAGGCGAAGAGCCTCCTGACGTAGGGTCCACGACTCCACTACGCCCGGTTTGTTGCAATACCACATGGCTTTAGTGTTGTCTGAACACCTGCACTACTCTTTCCTTGACAGAGGGAAGGATTGCCTTCAGTGCCAGACGAATCGCCCAGAGCTCCAGAAGGTTGATGTGGAGCCCAGACTCCGCCGGAGACCAGAGGCCTCTGATCTCCTCCTCTCCCATGTGGCCGCCCCATCCCAGAAGAGATGCATCTGTCACTACTGTAAACTCTGGTTGGGGAAGGGAGAGGGATCTGCCCTGGACCCAATCCTGGTTCGTAAGCCACCATGGCAACTGATTTGCAATCCCTGCCGAGATCTGGACGACATCGGGCAGATTCCCTTGATGCTGTGCCCACTGGAACTTGAGGTCCCACTGCAGAGCCCGCATATGCCATCTGGCATGATACACCAACAGGATGCAGGAGGCCATGAGGCCCAGTAGCCTCAGGGTCATCCGTACCGAAATCCAGGATAGAGGATGGAACATCGGTATAATAGCCCGAATATCCCGGACTCGCTGTTCGGGAGGATAGGCCCGAAACTGCACTGTATCCCGAACGGCTCAGATGAAAAGGAGCTTCTGGGAGGGGGTCAGGTGCGACTTCAGCACGTTGACTGTGAACCCCAGCGAATGCAAGAGGTCCGCCGTAGCCTGGAGGTGGGAAGACGACAGCCTGGGGAGAGCCCGCCTTCAACAGCCAGTTGTCAATATAGGGGAAGACTGGAACCCATGATCTGCGCAGATGAGCTGCGACCAACGCCATGACTTTCGTGAACACCCGAGGGGCGCTTGTAAGGCCAAAGGGGAGCACAGTAAACTGAAAATGCTCGTGGCCTACCGTGAACTGCAGGTAACGCCGGTGGGCAGGCAGGAGGGGGATGTAAAAATAAGCGTCCTGCAAGTCCAACGCTACCACCCAGTCTCCAGTGTCGAGGGCAGACAGGACCTGAGCCAATGTCAACATCTTTAACTTCTCCTTCCGGAGGAAGCGGTTGAAGTCCGTAGGACGCAGGCCTTTGTCCTTCTTGGGCACCAGAAGGTAGTGGGAGTAGCAACCACGACCTACTTCTGGGACAGGGACGCGCTCGATTGCTCCCTTGGCCAAGTAACTTCCTGACGGAGAAGGGCCAAGTGATCCTCCGACATTCGATGGGATGTAGGTGGCATGGGTGGAGGGGTAGTCTCGAACAGGAGGGAGCAGCACCTTTGGACTATTTGCAAAACCCACCTGTCCGACGTGATGTTGTGCCAGTGGGGGAGGTGATGGTGGATCCTGCCGTCCACTGGCAACTGGTGGCCCTGAAAGGTCGGACTAGGAAGGTTTGGAGGCTGCTACAGAGGGGGCACTAGAGGACTGGCCCGCCCGCTGGCCCCCAAACCCATGTTGCTGGGTCCCACGTCCCTACCGCGCAGAGGCTGGGTAACTTGCACCGGCCTGTGGCTCTGGGCGGAATGTGGCGGGGCACCCCTCCCGTAGCCACGAAAGGGGCGAAAGGCAGACTGCCTGGGGCGCGAAGTGGTTGCGAGGCCCAAGGATCTGGCCGTAGCCCTAGAGTCCTTGAAACGCTCGAGTGCGTTGTCTGCCTTGTCGCCAAACAGGCGATGGCCATCAAAGGGCATGTCCAAAAGTGTCGATTGGACATCCCCGAAAAGCCAGTGGACCTCAGCCAGGCGTAGCCTCTAAGGGCGGACGTTGAAATTGTCCTGCCTAGCAAGTCTGCGGTGTCCAGCCCACAGCGGATGGCGAACTGTGCTGAGTCCCTCCATTCGACAAGCGCACAGGAGAGTACAGTCCGGGCCTCCTCCGGGCACTGTGGCAGCACTTGCGCGACCGAATTCCACACGGAGTGGGAATAACGGCCCAAGAGACATGCGGTGTTCACCGACCACAGTCCTAAGCTGGCGAAAGAAAAATTTTCTTCCCAAGATGGTCCAGCTCCCTATCTGGGGGAGCAGTAGGGAACGGGGCTTTGGACGTTGAGGCTTGGACCACCAAGCTCTCAGGGTAGGGTGTTGGGAGAGGAAAAGTGGGTCACCCGGAGCCGGGAGGTGGTGTCAGGCGATCATCCTATCCACAGGAGCCCCTGCGCTGGGCTTGAACCAAGTGCCCAGTAGGATGTCTGGGAGGGCTTCGTTAAAAGGCAGAAGGGGCTCCGAAGAGACTGCCGCTGGCTGAAGCACCTCAGTCAGGAGGTTAGTCCTGACCGCCACCGTAAGAAGCTCAAGGCCCAAGATCTCAGCCGCCCTACGCAACACCACAGCGTAGGAAACTTCCCTCCTCCGTAGCCACGGTAGGGGGAGAAAGCATACCAGGGTCTGGTGATGTGTCAAGACCACTGACACCATCAAACTCCTCTCTCCAGTCTGGCTCTTGTAGCTGGTCTGTTAAAGGGTCTCCGGGCCCCTCCCAGTCCTCCTTCTCGTCCTCTGGCCGCCACTCAGAGCGAAAGAGAATGCCAGGATAGAAAATAGGCACAAAATTGCCTGCCGGCGTCAGATCCGGCATAAGCTCAGTTTCTGAGTCCAGGGGAGGGTCAGGGACGACGCCGGCCGGGGGCGCGGCCAGCAGAGGTGTAGCCAACGGATTCGGTACCAGAGGAGGGGTCGTGAGGTCGACCGGCACTGATCCGGATCCAGGCCTGGATCCTCGGGAGCCCTGCGGCTCCGGGACCGAAGCCGCTGGCATCAGGCTGCCCAAAGATGGAGTGGAGGGCTTTATAAAATGTATGAAGTTGGGCAAGGGTCGCTCCGGCTCCCGGAAAAGGGGGGGAAACTCGGAGCCGACCCAACATGCTCTGCGGGCAGAGCCGCAGGATGACTACCTTCCGCATCCTGCGTCGCGTCGGCTGACGGACGGGGAGAAGGTGAAGAGCAACTGTGCTTCTTGGACTTCTTCTTGTGCTTCGACTTACCCGAAGACGAAGACTTCAATGAAGAGTGGTGGTGGTGGCTCCGCGACCGGTCCCGCGACCTCCCTCTCAACCGGGACCTCGAGCGGTGCGGAACCGGCTGCCGGGCCTCCAGAAGCTTTCGGGACCGCTCCCGCAAAGACTTTGGGGCCATGGCCCGACAGTCAGAGCACGACTTTGGGTCGTAATCGCACTACGGGCACCAGAGGCACACGAGGTGCGGATCCGTGACGGACATCAATTTGTGACAGGAGTCAGAAGGCTTGAAGCCGGTCCGAGGACGGGACATCCCTACGTGCACCAGGAGTCGGAAGACTTGAAAAAAGATGTCGAAAAAAGTCGAAAAATAATTAGTCAAAAATCGACTAAGGGTACCGCTCTCTCCTGATCTGCGCTGGCTGGCGTGGAAAAAGAAAGAACTAACGTCAGCACGCAGGGGCGGCTTCTAAGTAGATACTGCAACGTCACGACGGTGACCACGACGCCATCGACGAACGCGGAGTCAACCGACGCGACCTGCCGACGCGCAGGGGTACTGCTGAGAAAAAATTCTCCAGATCCATTCTGACGCCTGGGGGTAATTCTAAGGTAGGGAATCCATAACTAATAGTCTCTTTCAGATGAAGGAGAGTGAAGAACCTCTTTAAGGATGTTTGACTTGATATCCGCAGTAGACAACTGCAAGTCCAGTAAATCCGCCGCCTTCCTTATGATTTAGTGGTAAGAAGAGACCTCCTGCGAAGGAAGGCCCTTGGGAGAAGACAGTTCCCACTCAGGAGACGTATCTAATCCACTAGCCTCCTGCAGTCCCTCAAACTCCTGCATGGGATCAATAATTTCTCCCTCTTCAGCCTCTTCAGCTCCTGGAATTCTTCCTCCTCCAGAAGCCTCTGTGCCTCCCTTATAGATCTCAACTTGGGAATTGGAGTCGGCGGTGCTAGACGCGGTGCCGGTGACTTCCGGGCCAGCATTGATGGAGGCTCCACAGGGATAGCTGAAGGCGCCGGACCGGTGCCAGACGGTGCCGAAGAATACTGCATTCGTCCCTCTAGGGATTGCACCGACGTCAAGTACCTCGGCGTCGGGAGAGGCCAACCTCCCGGGGTCATCGGCAAGAACGGCATAAAATGTGCATGTGCAAAATGAGGTGGTAAGCCTCCAAGGTTGAAAGACAGCGGTCCCATGGGGCCAACAGGCGCACCAGTAGGGCTAGCCGCCCTGGCGAACATGCCATACATCGCATTCAAGAAATGCGAAGGATCCATACCTGGAGCCGGAAAGGGTGGGTACGGATCCGGTAACCTGTTTAGGAACCGCTCAAGGCTGTAAACCGGCTCTGGCTGCAGTGCTGGAGACACTGGAGCCGGAGGCGGAGTGGCCAGAGGCGAAGGCGTCACTTCCCTGGGCGTCGGAGAGCCTCTCGGAGCCGGAGAGTGTGCCGGAGTCACCCGAGACGAAGGGGAAGGTGAGATTTCATCCTTTCTGTGACACCGTAGTACTGGGGACGCAGAATTCGGTGACTTGTCTTTAGAAGAACGACATCTGGAGCTATGACACTGCTTCTTCTTGTGCTTCCTCGATGACTTCGAGGTGTGCGGAGTCGGCGACTTGGACTTCGTCTCGTCCTTCGGCCCCGTCTTCTGCCTACTCTCCCTGGCCATGAACAACTTGGCCTCCCTCTCTTTGAGGGCCTTCGGATTCATGCACTGGTACGACGAACATCCCTTGACGTCGTGGTCCGACGACAGACACCAAAGACAATCATCATGGGGGTCTGTGATGGACATATGACCCCCGCATTCCCTACAAGGCTTGAAACCAGATTTCTTCTGAGCAGCCATTGCACTGCTACAATTTCAGGAGAACCTGTAACAATGAAGCACTCAGAAATGGAGAGCCCTGGAAAAACCGTTATGCGGCGATGGCGCGGAAAAAAAGGGACGCCGACAAGGTCTTCATATGGCTCCGATGACATCGCGCAGGGTCGCGAGCAAAGCCGTTCTATTCTGACGTCCTTGTCGACGTGGGAGAGCTATGGAGAAAAGATTTTGTGGAATGCTGCGCAAGGGGTAATTCAAAAGGTGAGGAATTCACAGGCAGATGTATCCATCAGAAATGTGATTACAAATGACGCTAATGCCCATAGTGTGGCCTATACAGCCTGCAATGTCCAGGCCAATTTGCAAGATGTACTTTCTTATGTTCTGCCCATCATGGACCACTTGGGCGAAAATGTTCTGAAATTCTTAAGGGAGAACATGCAAGAACTCAGTCGCCATATCCCAAAGTGTGTGCGCCTAGTAGACACACCACATCCAAGGCCTGTACGGCCAAGCGGATGGCTGAAAATACCCTTTTACCAAGTGTGTCAATGTGCTTAGATTCTCTATCAAGGGGAGAAGTAGAAAAGGCATTCAGGTTTACAGTGCTGGCTGAAGCCTGCACTACAAGACTTTCCAGTGAAGGATGCTGGTTAAAAAAGGTCTGTTGTGCTACCCTATGGGGCAGCTTAATGGAGGTGCAGATGACACAATAAGGGCATCTGTCAGAGCTTCCTTGAAAGTAAGAAAAGGCATGGAAGATGAACGACCAGTTTGCATTAACTCAGTATATTAGCATTAGTTTCAAAAGTAGGCAATTGTAGCTCTAGAATTGATGCTACTCTGTATACATCCTGTCCAGATTCATTTGTGGCATGCCGTTAAACGGAGCAGTTGTGCCTTGGGAAAGAATTGCTTCCACCCCACTACCATATATTGAATGAGGCCCTCCATTTTCTTAGCAGTGAAACCGCCCATCCAGAGGGAATGAGAGATTTGTGATACTTTTCTGGATTTATTCACCCGCTCTAGGGTACCTCATTAGGACACTTTTCATAGAGTTTCTCTCCGAACGACCTCCCTCCTTGAGGTTACCCCAATTTTGTCCAACTCGTGGTTTTTGTTTGGATGTCCATACCCCTTCAGACGTGAGCCCAGGACTGACGCCTAGACATTTGGGTTCACCATACTTGCGAATCTTTTACATGCCCATGACTATTGCAGGCAGCTATCACGCACTGTTGTGTTATTTATGTCCTGATGATGACCTCAAGTCATGAAAGTTGAAACGCCGTTGACTTGCACAACCGATAATTTGGGTTCACCATACTTGCGAATCTTTTACATGCCCATGACTATTGCAGGCAGCTATCACGCACTGTTGTGTTATTTATGTCCTGATGATGACCTCAAGTAATGAAGGTTAAAACGCTGTTGACTTGCACAACCGATAATTTGGACTTTGAATTATGACATGATTTTATATCTTTTCCCAACTGCATTGACTCATGCGCAACTTGAGTTTGAATTCTGGTCCAATACACTAACAATTTTTCTTTATATTTCTTCACTTGTTTCACTTGCGGCGTTTATATGTTTTCACGAGCGCAAAGTGTTCACTATGTCACTTTATCACACAACTGCAAAAGCATGGTTGCGGCTGGTACCTAATTTTTGCAAATCTGATCGGATTGTCCTTTCTGACAATATTACTTTATTAAAGTATATTCTTGGGACTAGTTTTGTTATCATTTAGTGTGTATGATAATTAAGTTACCTTTCAAGCTTATCCCCTCATTGATTCCTATCAAGACATTGTTATTTGTTACCACATTCACCCAGGTCTCCACTGAGACTACTGGTGTCTCCTGTAGTTAACACAGCAAAGGAGGCACTTTCTTCATTAGATGACTCCAATGGGGAATCCAATTCTGTTTCAATTCCACTAGTATCCTGGAGGTCATGATACTGTCCCTTCTTCAACATAGTGAGTGAGCATGTTGTCAGGCGATCTTCATTATCTCCATGGGCTTTGGAAATCTCCTGTACATCTAAGTCTGAGCGGAACATCGCCTTGAGTTGCTGAAGAGGCTGGCACCCAGGCAAAGAAACTGCTGCAGGATCCTCAAGCACTACTTGATAAGTATTAGCGATTTCGTAACAAAATAATGCCCTGAATCTAACCAAACTTATTCTGGATCCAAGATCAGCATAGGAGTATATATGGAACCAGCATCTCTGGAACCAACATATCTGGGCCAGCACTGTAGAGACCAACATGGACTTTGGCAAGGGAGTGGAAGCACAACCTGGTGCCAGCGCAAGGTTGGAGAGGGGCTGAGTGGGGTCAATTGCTGCCAGGAGACTAACCATTAGCAGGAGATTGACTAGGTCTCCCAGTGGATCTGTGATGCCTGAAGGTGATCCAGGGGGACATGTAAGCATCTGGAAGTCTTGCTGTAGAAAGCCTCTGCCTGCTGCCGAGTTGCAGATGGCCTGCTTCAACTGTGGAATAGGCCAGAATCAGATGATTGTTGCCGAGCAGGGACCTTAGGGTGCCAAATGCTTGCCCCTCCTTGGAGTGAGAGGTAAGGAGGGAGCCTCCTGTCTACTCTCGTCTTTGGATTTTGCCTTTGACATCCAAACTTTGAAGATCAGGATCAGGACTTGTAGCAGTAGTGGGTCCATGATTTAGAGCTCGACTGGGTCACGACTTGGAAAGCAAATCGGCTCCACTTGTTATGCTTGGCGATGTAAAACTTTGCTTCTTGCTTCCTGACAGCCTGTGGATGCATCAGGGAGCACTTATCTCACAGAATCATGCGGGGATCCAGACATCAACGAAGGACGTTGTGTGGAGCCATGACCAACATCTGCTTCCCTCAGAGGCATGGCATAGTTCTAAACCTGAATTTTTCAGGAAAGACATTTCCCTGGATCTACATCAGAGGGTGCAGAAAAAAAAGAAACTGAAGTACGGGCACATGGGTGGTGCCTATATGTGGCTCTGCTGCGAAAACAACAAGGTGATGGATGGAATGCTTGAATTAATCTCAGCCACTAGCAATCGCTTGGGCAGCATCACAATCTATCATTTTTTGGCCACCGTACCACCTCAGTTTGGACCCAGCCATATACAAATTATTCTGGACCCTGTTCCTCATGAGAAGAGTCCAGCCATGGTGGGCAAAAAACTATGGATTGGGATGCAGCCCTGAGCGATTGCCAGTGGTCAAGATTAATTCAAGCATTCCCTCCATCACATGCTGTTTTTATATTTTGCACCCTAAATGTACGGTATATGCCCAGACGTGGGTCCTGGGCTCATTGTGTACTGGAACAAAGCTATACCTGGCTGAAGAGCCCTAACTAGGATGAAACCGGTCCTAGGTTGCTTGTGTTCTGGTTCAGAGAGGACCTGACCTGACAGTTCAGGCTGGACTGTTCCCATGAGCAGCAGGGTCAAGATTGATTTGCATATGGCTGGGTCCAAACTGAGGAGGCATGGTGAGCAAAAAACTATGGATTGGGATGTGGCTTGAGTGATTGCCAGTGGCTGAGATTAATTCAAGCACTCCATCCATCAACTTGTTATTTTTGCAAATGTGGCTGTGCATCATCACTTTAGGAGTCGGGATGTTAAAGTCACGGAATGCGATGGCACCGCCTAAAAGCACACAGGAGCAACGGCTTGAAAAAGCTTCTGGATCCAGTCTGGCACATTGGGGAATTCAAAGGTTGATGACTATGTGGTTAGAAGTATCCATCAGAAACAAAACAAATCACCTCACAAGTGCCAGTGGTAAGCCAGCGGAGAAGTTAAAGTAATCCCCCTTAGGCAGAGGGTTCTACAATTGCAACCTCTGCTCATTCAGAGAATGGAATTCCCCTCGATTAATTTTTGGAGTTTTAAGTTTTAGTGGGGGTAAATAAGTAGGATAAAGTCAGCAAACTATGGGACCAACCAGTGCGAATACAGAAGAAGACATGGGGCATCTGTGACAGACTCTGAGGAGATCTACTTAATAAATCACGAGTCCCAAGAGATTCTGTATCCACAGATCAGCTATCAGACATGATATATTAACTTATTTTATCTACTGTTAGATACTGTGGGAACATATGAAACCACACAACAAATGGCAAAAGTCCTCTGTTGGATAAATTGAGAGGAATGGCAATATTGCACAAGTTACTAACTTGTGTAACGATATATCTGTAAGAGACAGTAGTTAGTGACAGATTCCTTACCTTAGAATATCCCCAGGCGTCAGGCTGGATCCGGAAAGTTTTGCGTAGCAGTACCCTTGCGCGTCGGTAGGCGGCGTCGTGCGGCTCCGCGTCCGTCGTCGGCGTTGTGATCGCCGGGATGACGTCGCGGGCAGTACTTAGGCGCCGCCCCTGCGCGCTGACGTCAGTTCTGTACACGACTTTTCGCGCCAGGAACGCAGAGCCATGCAAGAAGCTGACACAGGTGTCTGAAAAATACTAGGCCCTGAAAGGGATGTCCTTAACCCTAGAAATCAGTTCGCAGAACGGGAGGATGGGTGGGGCGGTAGGAATCTGTCACTAACTACTGTCTCTTACAGATATATCGTTACACAAGTTAGTAACTTGTGCATCTGAAAGAGACACGTTAGTGACAGATTCCTTACCTTAGAATAGATACCCCAGCAATACCAACCCCGGTGGTGGGTCTGCGAACAAAGATCAGACAAGGAAGTCCTGGAGGACAGAACGGCCAAAGAAGCCGTCCCTCCGGACCTGACTGTCAAGGCAGTAATGCTTAGTAAACGTGTGCAGCGAGGCCCACGTAGCTGCCTGACAGATAACCGGCAGCGGAACACCGCGGCCCAAGGCCGTGGTAGCAGCCGTTGCCCTGGTGGAATGGGCACGCAGCCCAACAGGAGGCTCCTTCTTGGCCAAAGAATAGCAGGTCTTGATGCACAAGGTAACCCAGCGGGAGATGGTCCTCTTGTGCACCGCCCGACCTTTTTGGCGCCCACGTAGCCAACAAAGAGCTGGTCATCCACCCGGAAGTGTTTTGTGCGGTCGATATAGAAGGAGAGCGCACGTTTTGGGTCCAGACGGTGGAGCCTCTCTTCCTCTCTGGAAGGATGCGGAGGCGGAAAGAAGGTGGGCAAAGTGATGGTCTGCCCAATGTGGAAAGCAGTAACCACCTTTGGCAAGAAGGACGGACGCGTCCGAAGAACAACCTTGTCTGGATGAACAGACAGAAAGGGAGGTTTGCAAGATAGAGCCTGGAGCTCACTCACCCGCCGAGCGGAGGTGATGGCCACCAGAAAGGCTGTCTTCAGAGTCAGAAGACGAAGAGGACAGTTATGCAGAGGCTCAAAGGGAGCGCACATTAAAAAGGTAAGAACCAAGTTCAAGTCCCACTGAGGCATTACAAACGGAACAGGAGGGAAGAGGTGAGTAATGCCTTTTAAGAACCTGTTAACAACAGGGGACTTGAAAAGGGAGGGCTGATCAGGGAGCCTGAGGAAGGCCGAGATAGCACAAAGATAACCCTTGATGGTACCCAGGGCAGAACCCTGTTGGGCCAGAGAGAGAAGGAACAGAAGGACCTCAGAAAGAGGGGCAGAAAGGGGATCCACAGCCTTTGCTGTGCACCATGCCACAAATTTGTTCCACCTGCAGGCGTATACCACCTTAGTGGAGGGACGCCTGGCTGCCAGAATCACATCACAAACTTCGGGAGGCAAGTCGAAAGGAATGAACTGCCGCCGCTCAATCTCCACGCAAGCAGGTGTAGACTGGACAGGTTCGGGTGGAGGACCGTCCCCTGCTGCTGCGACAGAAGATCCTCCCGAAGAGGCAGACGGATCGGGGGATCTATGCTCATATTGAGTAGCTCGGGATACCAAACTCTTCGAGCCCAGTCCGGAGCCACAAGAATGACTTGGGCCCGGTCGTGCCGAATCTTCTTCAACACTCTGGGTAGAAGTGGTATAGGCGGAAAGGCGTACAACAGACCGCAACTCCACTCGCGACGAAAAGCGCCGCCGAGCGAGTGCCGCCTTGGAAATTCCAACGCGCAGAACTGATGACATTGCGCGTTCTCTTCGGTGGCGAATAGATCTAACCAAGGCTCTCCCCACTGTAGAAAGAGTCCTTGCGCCACTTCCGAGTGAAGACGCCATTCGTGATCCATCATGCACCTGCGGCTGAGTTCGTCCGCCCTGGCGTTCAGAGAACCTGCCAGGTGTTGAACCATCAGGAACATGCCCTGATGTTCCAGCCATGTCCAGAGGCGCAGAGCCTCCTGACAAAGGGTCCAAGACCCCACCCCGCCCTGTTTGTTGCAGTACCACATGGCGGTGGTGTTGTCTGTGAACACCTGCACTACCTTCCCTTTGACAGAGGGAAGGAATGCCTTGAGTGCAAGCCGGATCGCCCGGAGCTCCAGAAGGTTGATATGGAGCCGGGACTCCGCCGGAGACCAGAGGCCTCTGATCTCCGCCTCTCCCATGTGACCGCCCCATCCCAGAAGGGACGCGTCCGTCACAACTGTATGCTCTGGCTGGGGAAGGGAGAGGGATCTGCCCATGACCCATTGCCGGTTCGAGAGCCACCACTGCAACTGTTTTGCAGTCCCCTCCGAGACCTGGACGTGATCGGACAGGTTGCCCTGGTGCTGCGCCCACTGGAACTTCAGGTCCCACTGCAGAGCCCGCATATGCCATCTGGCATGATTGACCAGCAGGATGCAGGAGGCCATGAGGCCCAGCAGCCTCAGGGTCATCCGTACCGAAACCCAGGATAAAGGCCGAAAGATTGGAATCATAGCCTGAATATCCCGGACTCGCCGTTCGGGAGGATAGGCCCGAAACTGCGTCGTGTCCAGAACTGCTCCGATGAAAAGGAGCTGTGGAGAAGGAATTAGATGCGACTTCGGCACATTGATGGAGAACCCCAGCGAGTGCAGGAGTTCGGCCGTAGTCTGGAGGTGGGAGACGACTGCCTGGGACGAGCCCGCCTTCAGCAGCCAGTCGTCGAGGTAGGGGAAGACTGAAACCCCTGCCCGGCGCAGATGAGCTGCGACCACCGCCATCACTTTCGTGAACACCCGAGGGGCACTGGTAAGGCCAAAGGGGAGCACAGTGAACTGAAAATGCTCGGGGCCTACCGTGAACCGAAGGTAACGCCGGTGGGCCGGCAGGACGGGGATGTGGAAATAGGCGTCCTGCAAGTCCAACGCTACCAACCAGTCTCCAGGGTCGAGGGCAGTCAAGACCTGAGCTAGGGTGAGCATCTTGAACTTCTCCTTCCGGAGGAAGCGATTGACGTTCCGGGAGGTCCAAGATAGGACGCATGTCCTCCTTGTCCTTTTTGGGCACCAGAAAGTAGTGGGAGTAGCAACCACGCCCTACTTCTGGGGTCGGAACATGCTCGATGGCCCTCTTGGTCAAGAGGGCCGTGACTTCCTTCTGTAGAAGCACCAAGTGATCCCCTGACATGCGGTGGAATTGAGGTGGCATGGCTGGGGGGTGGTCTCGAAGGGGAGGGAGTAGCCCCTTCGGACAATGTCCAAGACCCACCTGTCCGAGGTGATGGTGCGCCAGTGGGGAAGGTGATGGCGGACCCTGCCCCCTACTGGCGTGCCGTGCACCTGAAAGGAGGGACTAGGAGGGCTTGGAGGCCGCGGACGGGTTGGAGGTGGTGGCCTGACCCGCACGCTGGTTGCCCGATCCGCCACGGCGGAATCCACGTCCTCGGCCACGCGAAGACGCCTGCTGCGCGGGCCGGTGGCTGGGCTGCTGACGTGAAGGGGCGCCCCTACCGTGGCCACGATAGGGGCGAAAAGCAGAAGGCAGCGGAGGGCGTGTAGCAGAAAGGCCCAGGGACTTGGCAGTAGCCCGTGAGTCCTTAAAGCGCTCAAACGCATGGTCTGCTTTGGACCCAAAAAGACCGACTCCATCAAAGGGCATGTCCATGAGAGTATTCTGGACATCCCCTGAAAAACCAGTGGTTCTCAGCCAGGCGTGGCGTCGGAGCGCCACCGTCGTTGCAATCGACCTGCCCAGCGAGTCGGCGGTGTCAAGACCACAACGGATAGTGTATTTGGCCGCATCCCTTCCTTCCGCAATGGCGCGGGAAAGCAGTGCCTGGACCTCCTCAGGGCACTGGGGCAAAACATCCGCCACCGAATCCCACAGGGAGTGGGTATATCGGCCCAAAAGACAAGCGGTGTTAACGGACCGCAAGCCAGCACTGGAGGAAGAAAAACCTTTCTTCCCAAACTGATCCAGGCGTTTGGATTCCCTATCCGGAGGAGCGGTAGGGAAGGCGGTTTGGGAAGCGGAGGCTTGGACAACCAAGCTCTCAGGAGTGGGGTGGACAGAAAGAAACAGGGGTCGCCCGGAGCGGGGCGATGGCGTCGTGACACGTTCCGATCCACAGGAGCCCCTGTGTTGGGCTTGGACCAGGCGCCCAAAAGAACGTCAGTGAGGGCGTCGTTAAACGGCAGCACAGTCTCCGCAGAGGAGGCTGCCGGCTGAAGCACCTCTGTCAAGATGTTAGGCTTGACCGTCAAAGTAGGGAGCTGGAGACGTAAGGCCCCAGCAGCCCTACGCAACACCGTACCAAAATTGGCCCCCTCCTCCGTAGCCACGGGAGGAGACAGCATGCCAGTGTCAGGGGAAGTATCCAGACCACTGGCCTCCCCTAGACTCTCTGTCCAGTCCTCATCATACTGACAGTTGCGCGTCAGAGGGTCATCAGACCCCTCCCAGTCCTCCTGGTCCTCCTCTGGTTCAAAATAAGGAGGAGGAGGGACATTTGGGACCCAAGGTCCCATCGGCGCCGGAGCCGGCGTCGAGCGACGTCGCTCCGGGTCCATGTCCGGAGCCGGAAGGAACTAGGGGACGACGCCGCCCGGAGCCCAGGGCGGCGTCGAGAACGGCACCGGAGACATCGGCGCCGGCGGAGGTGTCGTGAGGTCGACCGGCGTCGATGGGGGTTGTGGAGCCGGGATCGAGGCCGGGGCCGAAGCCGGAGCCGGGATCGAGGCTGGAGGCACGGGCGACGCCGGGGCCGGAGCCGCCGGCGACGCCGGAGCAACCCCATCAGGGCCCGCGGGGCCCGAAGGCGCACCGGAGGGGCCTGACGGCCCGAAGAGGCGGGCCATGGCCGACAGGAACTCCTGTACCTTGGCCGGATCCGCCCCCGAACCCGGGAAGGGCGGGTATGGCGGGGGCGACTCCACAGGCAAGTCCGGGGCCGCGGGGCGGGGACGGTGCCGGGAGGGGCCTCAGCCGAGTCGCGAGATCGGCGAGGCGAAGTCCGAGAGCGACGATGCTTCTTGGACTTCTTGTGCTTAGACTTACCGGACGAAGAAGACTTCGACGCCGACGACCGGTGTGCACTCCGCGAGCGACCCCTGGACCTCTCACGCGACCGGTGCCTCCGTGGAGCCGAATGCCGGGCCTCGAGGAGCTTTCGAGACCGCTCTCGCAAAGCTTTCGGGTTGAGGGCCTGGCATTCGGGACAAGACTCGGTGTCGTGGCCTCGGCCGAGGCAGAAGAGACACTCCCAATGCGGGTCGGTGACGGACATCATCCGCGCACAGGCGCCGCATCGCTTGAAGCCGGGCAACCCTACGACACCTTTAAGTTTGGAAAAAACAGTGAAAAAATCACCAAAAAGTATGGTCAAAAATTGACCAGGGCACTGCTCTTCCCGGATCTGCGCTTGCTGGCGCGGAAAAAGAAGAACTGACGTCAGCGCGCAGGGGCGGCGCCTAAGTACTGCCCGCGACGTCATCCCGGCGATCACAACGCCGACGACGGACGCGGAGCGGCACGACGCCGCCTACCGACGCGCAAGGGTACTGCTACGCAAAACTTTCCGGATCCAGCCTGACGCCTGGGGATATTCTAAGGTAAGGAATCTGTCACTAACGTGTCTCTTTCAGATATCTCAGTCAAACAATATTATTATCGTTCCATCTTTTAACATTGTTTTTAAGAAAGAACAATGTTGGGCCAAGTACACCAATGTCTCATAAGTTGGGAAGAATAGGTTTTAGGACAATAATTAAGGCAATCATTACACTGCTGTGACTCTTTATTTAGATAGTACGCAGTTGTTCGTAACATTTCAATCAATCAATCGGAGCATTTGTAGAGCGCACTACTCACCAGTGAGGGTCTCAAGGCGCTAAGGGGGGTGGGTGCTGCTACTGCTCGAACAGCCAGGTCTTGAGAAGTCTCCTGAAGGTCAGCAGGTCCTGGGTCTGTCGCAGGTGGATGGGGAGGGTGTTCCATGTCTTGGCGGCGAGGTGGGAGAATGATCTGCTGCCGGTGGTCGTTCGGTGGATGCGTGGAACGGTGGCGAGGGAGAGGTCAGCGGAGCGAAGCTGGCGGTTCGGGGTGTAGAAGGTGAGTCGTTTGTTGAGGTATGTTGGTCCGGCGTTGTGGAGTGCTTTGTGAGCGTGGGTGAGGAGCTTGAAGGTGATCCTCTTGTTGACGGGGAGCCAGTGCAGGTCTCTCAGGTGGGCAGTGATGTGGCTGTGGATGTCGAGGATGAGGCGTGCGGAGGCGTTCTGTATGCGTTGAAGTCTATTCTGGAGTTTGGCCGTGGTTCCCGCGTAGAGGGCGTTGCCGTTGTCCAGCCTGCTGCTGACGAGGGCCTGGGTGACCGTCCTTCTGGTTCCGGTGGGGATCCATCTGTAGATCTTGCGAAGCATGCGGAGGGTGTTGAAGCAGGAGGAGGAGACGGCGTTGACTTGCTGGGTCATTGATAGTGATGAGTCCAGGATGAACCCCAGGTTGCGTGCGTGGTCGGTGATGTTGGTGCAACTCCCAGCGTGGCCGGCCACCAGGAGTCGTCCCAGGCGGAGGGGGTGGAACCGAGGATGAGGACCTCCGTCTTGTCCGAGTTCAGTTTCAGGCGACTGTTCTTCATCCATTCAGCGACGGCCTTCATTCCTTCGTGGAGGTTGGTTTTGGCGGTGGTGGGGTCCTTGGTGAGGGAGAGGAACAGCTGGGTGTCGTCGGCGTATGAGACAATGTTGAGGTCGTGCGATCGGACGATGTTGGCGAGCGGTGCCATGTAGACGTTAAAGAGGGTCGGGCTGAGGGATGATCCTTGGGGTACGCCGCAGGTGATCTTGGTGGCTTCGGATCGGAATGGAGGGAGGCGGACTCTCTGGGTTCTGCCGGTGAGGAAGGAGGTGATCCAGTCCAGGGCTTTGTCGCGGATCCCTGTGTCGTGGAGGCGTGTGCATAGGGTGTGGTGGCAGACGGTGTCGAAGGCGGCCGAGAGGTCCAGGAGGATGAGGGCCGCGGTTTCGCCGTTGTCCAGCAGGGTCCTGATGTCGTCGGTGGCGGCGATTAGGGCGGTTTCGGTGCTGTGGTTGCTGCGGAATCCGGATTGGGACGAGTCCAGGGTGTTGTTCTCCTCGAGGAAGCAGGTCAGTTGCCTGTTGGCAATCTTCTCGATGACTTTCGCTGGGAACGGGGGCAGGGAGATGGGCCGGAAGTTCTTGAGGTCCTTTGGGTCCGCCTTGGGTTTCTTGAGTAGGGCGTTGATCTCTGCGTGTTTCCAGCTCTCCGGGAAGGTGGCGGTCTCGAAGGAGCTGTTGAGGATCTTCTGGAGTTGGGGTGCGATGATGGAGCTCGCTTTGTTGAAGGGGTCGGATGGTGAGCCGGAGTGGATGGTGTTCATGATTTTGATAGTGTCGTCGTCGTTGACGTGGTTCCAGGAGAGCAGGAGGCCGGTGTGGCTGGGGGACGGTGAGTCTGAGGTGTCGGCGGCTATCGGGGGGTGGGGGGGAGGGTCTGGGTGTTGAAGCTGTCGTGGATGTGTGCTATCTTGCGGTGGAAGAAGGTGGCTAGGGAGTCGCAGAGGTCTTGCGACGGCGGGATGTCGTTGGAGCTGGGGTTGGCGAGTTCCTTCACGATGTTGAAGAGCTCTTTGCTGAGGTGCGCGTTGTTGTTGATGCGTTCCTTGAAGGAGGTCCTTTTGGCGGTTCGAATGAGTTGGTGGTGCTTGCGGTTGGCGTTCTTGAGGGCTGCGTGGTTGTCCGGTGTCTGTTCGTGGCACCACTTCTTCTCGAGTCTTCGGCAAGTCTGCTTGGATGCCTGGAGGTCGGTGGTGAACCAGATGGCCCTTCGGTCGGTGCGTCTGTTTGAGGGTTTCTTGATCGGGGCGAGAGTGTTGGCGCAGTCGTCGATCCATTGCCTGAAGTTGCGGGCGGCTGTGTCGGTGTTGGTGGGGTCGGTTGGTGGGTCTCGGGCGAGGGTGATGATTAGCTGATCTTCGGTGACCTTGTTCCAGCTGCGGTGGGGGATTCGTTGCGGGTGGTTGTGCGTGGTGTTTCTCGAAGGAGAAGTGGATGCAGCGGTGGTTGGTCCAGTGGAGTTCGGTGGTGTGGCTGAAGGTGACGTGGTTGCTGGCGGAAAAGATGGGGTCGAGCGTGTGTCCGGCGGAGTGGGTGGGTGTCGTGACGAGCTGTTTGAGTCCGAGGTTGGCGAGGTTGTTGAGCAGGGTGGTGGAGTTGCTGTCGTTGGCGTTCTCGAGGTGGAATTTCAGGTCTCCGAGGAGGATGTAGTCTGTGGATGCAAGGGCGTGCGTGCTGACGACGTCGGTGATGGAGTCGCTGAACTGTGGCCCGGGGGGTCTGTAGACGAGGGTTCCTCTGAGGGTGGTGTTGGGATCGATGTGGATCTGGAAATGCAGGTGTTCGGCAGTGCTGAGGGTGTCTTCGGTGCTGGTCGAAATTCTGAGGGTATTCCTGTGGACAATGACGATTCCTCCTCCTGGTCTGTTGGTGCGGTCCCTGCGGGTGATCTTGTAGCCGGCCGGGATGGCTATGGCGATGTCGTGCGCCGAGGAGGGGTTCATCCAGGTCTCCGTCAGGAAGGCGACGTCCGGGGAAGATGAGTCGAGTAGGTCCCAGAGTTCGATGGCGTGCTTGTGGACGGAGTGGGTGTTGAGTAGTATGCATCTGAGATGGTTGCGACCTGCCCTGGCGGGAGGGGCAGGACGTGCAGGTGTTCGGTGGCTGGTGAAGCTGCAGCTTCGGCAGGAGAAGGGTCCGTGGGTGAGCTTCGGGGTGGCCTGGAAGCAGGTGGATGATCGTCCGGCGTCGAGTTCGTGGAGGATGTTGGCGTCGTAGCGGCGTCGTGGCGCTCGCGGGGGCCAGGGGGTCTGGCGCTGGGCGCAGTCCAGGCGCGGACGGGCGCAGACGGCGCGCCTAAGGCAAGCCCGTCTGCGCCCGTCCACTGCGCGGCCGCCATTAAGAAGGGGAGGTGGGAGGGAGGAGCAGCTGGGAGGCGGGTGCGGGAGCGAGGGGTGCGGGGACGCAGCGGCAGGAAGGGGAAGTGGTAGAAAAGGCCAAAAATGCAAAGAGAGTTACAGAGAGAAAAAAATAGCAGAGAAAGGCAGATAAAGTAGAAAAACAGCAGACAAGCGGAAAACAGGCAATTAGGAAAAAAACAGAGAGAGTAGACACAGAGTACTGACGGCACGAACACGCGGCAGCAGCGAGAGCGGGAACACGGGCACAGTCAGGTGGAGCTGTGCGGCGTGGGGAGTGACCTGCCTGGAAACAGGGTCAAGGGTCGCTATCAGATTAATTTGCTAAGTTAAGTAATCTAGGCTGTATGAATTGGTCTCTCTTCTTTGGATACGCTGGTGCACGCAGACAACTGATATTTCCCCCATTTGGGCATGGTGCAGCAACTTGGTGAAATTTTTGGGGATGTAGGCATTTGGGATGTGGACAGTATTTCATTAAATGTTGGTAAAATACAGGAGTGGATTCGCAGATCTGCTGCATTCTAGTCTGGCCTAATACTGCCCCTCTCGGGCCAGGTAAGCGCAGGTCATGATTATGATCACCCCCCTGCCCCAGAGCAGATAGTCACTTCCTTGCTGTAGACTGGCACTCACCCCAGAATAAAATTACTATACTATACTTCAATTTCCATACAACCGGGGAGCAGCAGTACTTCTGAATTTTGAGTGTTATAATTTGATGCACAGTTGCATCATTTGTCTTAGTGGCTGGACTCTCAACCAAATAGAGAGTGCTTCTCACTAGCTGGCTGCTACAGCAGATCATTTATGGGCAAACTTTATCTGTCACCTGTTGCGGTGAGCACCACCCTTTTTCCCTTAATGTGGAGATTTGAGACCTCCAGTGATTTACGGCCCTGAGGATGTTAAAAGGTATTGCACAGAGGAAAGCAAATGGTTGCACCAGGATGGTACGATACAAGGATGGTAATTTTTTAAACATTTTAGAAGGCTAGGCCTAATTTTGAGTTCCAACAGGCCAGTTTGATCTATGCACAATTGGCCAGCGGTGAGAGGAACTTAAGAGCAATTCTCTGGCAGATCACTCATTTCTAAGTTGCTTGCTGAGATCTTTTCAATGCAGGAAGATGCAGGGCTATCTCTGAATTAAACAGAGTGTTCTGTGGTGACTTGCCTGCCTTGGAGCTGAAGGTCAGAGAAATGGGAAGAAGACCTGGGCAGCTCATTGTGCAATACTTAATGTAAAATGTCACTGTTTTATACTTAGGCAGGGACAAATAACACCAAATTTCACAACAAATAATTACAATTCTTACACAGAACAAACTATACCCCAGTATAAGATGTGCTGATTTGCTGCACATGATTGGACGTGGCCTGTAGTGCAAGTGTTTTGGTAATAACATTGTGACACAACTGTATGGCTCCATTGGTGTGGCAATTGAGGTACCACTGAAAAAATGTATTATGGATCTCCACACAAAGCCCAAGAAGAGTAAAGTGAGATAGGAAAAGATGGCACTGTACTGCCCACTTGCAAAGAGATGTATCACAATTCATTGGTTCTTTTGCAAAGAGTTGTCTATTGAAAGCTGGATACTAATTTAAACAAATGGATATTAGTGGAAGAACTCTGATTAACAACAGTACACGTGAACTGCTGCTGAAGATCTGACAGACTGGAGACCAATATATTCACAATTGTTAGATGGTTAGGGGGCAAGATCAGGGTCTTTTGCGACAGCCTGGAAAAGCGTCCCATTAGCCTTACAGCCTATTTCATGTTTCTAATTGCATTATGGATTAGCCATTGAAAACTAGTACTGCTATCCAATACTATTGTATCTATTCTTTGTGCTTTTATAGTAATGAAAGTTAATAAAAATATTTTTTTAAATGTGCCTTACTGTTATTGGAACCATAGGCTCCATTAGTCGTAAAAGAACAAAGATAACAAAATGTACAATTAACTGTGTAAATATTTTTTCTTTTCTTTTTTAAATGTGGCACAATATTACAACACAGCCTAATAAGGTTGCAAGTAGGTATTATAGCACGCAAGAGGTGCTGAAATGCCAGCTTACTGCATTTCATTCTCACCTCAGGTCGTTATAGTGTGGAAATCATGAATCTGGCCATAACAGAATGGATAAGGTTTTCAACCGATAACAGACCAATGTCATACAATAATAATCCCATCCATCTACTTATACCAAATGCGACTACTCAACTGTTGATAGTAATAATGAAACAATATAACAAGAGTATTCACTAAAAAGAGAATTATTGAAGTTAAGAAACCTGTTTTTCTGATGGACACTTGAAACAGCAGATTCCTTACCTTTAGTATAAATATTAAACCAGTACCACCCCAAGGCGAAGGGACTTTGGAGTGGGCTCAGACTACAAAGTTGTGTAGGAATGAATGGGTGAAATAAGCATCCCATCCTGCCTGGCTGTCAAAGCAGTAGTGCTTTGTGAATGTGTACTGGCATCCAGGCTGCCGCATGACAGATGTCAAGAACATGCACTCTGCATACCAACGCAGTGATAGCAGCTTTAGTACTGTGTGGAATGAGGCCTTGGACTTTGGAAGTAAATTCAGCTGATCATAATGTAGATAACTATCCACCTTGAAAAAGTCTTTTAATGCACCCCCTTAATTTTCTTTACACCCAAGAAGCCCACAAAAAGCTATTTGCCTGCCTGATGGACTTTAGTAAGATAAATGTAAAAGCATAAGGCTCTTTTAGGGTCCAGTCGGTGGAGTCTCTCCTCCTCTTTCGAGGAAGAGCAAAGAACGCTACAAGGATGATGGATTGCCTAACGTGAAAATATGTCAAGACTTTTGTCAAAAAAGGATGCCTTGGTCCTCCACACTAGTTTGTCAGAAAAAAAGGTGGTGTCGGGCAGCTGCATCGATGGCCCGGAGCTCACTCACAAGATAAGCTGATGTGATCGCGGTAAGAAAGAGTTTTGAGAATCTGAAGATGCAATAAGCAGCTGTTCATTTGCTTGAAGGGGGTGTACATGAGGAACTTCAAGTCAAAATTAAGATCCCACTGTGGCATCACAAACGGTTTGAGAATGTGTGTCAAACCTTAAATAAACTGCATCAAAACAGGTGACTTAAATAAGGAGGGGGGATTTGGAAAACACAAAAAGGATGAAAGGGCAGACAAATGACCTTTAATTGTGCCCACTGTAAGGCCCTGCTGGGCGAAAGACAAAACAAACAATAAGATATCTGACAGTTTGGCTTGCAAAGAGTCTGTTTTTTTACAGATTCCACACTAGCCCACAAATATGTCCCAAAGCCCGTCAGATGGACGCCTGGCAGCAAGGATGACATCCAATGCCTTAGGTGGCATAACGAATGCAGTCAACTGCAGCTGCTCAATCTCCAAATATGGAGATGAAAATGTGCAGGTGCTGAGCCACTTGGATGACTTGGGCCTGGTCGTTCATGATCTTCTTCAGAACTTTGACATAGGCACAAAGGCATACAGGAGTCCCAAGCTCCACTTTAGACTGAATACGTCTCCTAGTTAGAGTGATCTTGGGAACTTCAAAGCACAGAAGTTTTGACTGTCCAAAAATGGCTTGTGCCACCTCGGGCCAAGCATCCCTGGTTGAGCTCGCCAGCCCCGACACTCCAAGCAACTACAGAGATGCAGCGCCTCCTAAGACCAAGGACTGCTTCTTGCAGTACCATATGGAGGTGGGGTTGTCTGTGAGAACCTGTACCAGGCTTCCTTTGATGGATGGCAGGAAGATCTTCAATGCTAAGCAGATGAACCTCAGCTCCAACAAATTTATGTGCCGAGTTTCCCTCTGGACACTAGAGACCTCTGAACGCCACCTCTCACAGACACAGCAGTAATGTATCTGTCACTGTCAGCTCTGGGTAGGGCTGGGAGAGGAGTCTGTTGCTGATCAGGTTCAGGTCGTCCAGCCACCATTGCAGATCTTGTGCAGTCTTATTTGAAACCTGGATGATGTCCGCCAGCTTCCCTTGGTGCTTGGTCCAGTAAGACTGCAAATCACACTGCAGAGCCTGCATATGCCATATGGAGAAGTTGACAAGCAGAATGCATGAAGCCAACAGGCCAAGAAGTCTCAGAGCTGATCTGAACAAAATCCAGGACCAAGGCTGAAACATAAGGCTCATAGCTCAAATGTTCTGGGCTCATTGCAAGGCCATGAAATGCACCCTGTCAAGAAACGCTCCTACATAAAGAACCCTCTGCGAAGCAGCCAGGTGTGACTCTCGCTCGTTGACCGAGAACCCCAATGATGTCAGGAGGTTCGCCATAGTGTGGAGGTAGTTTACGATGACTGTTAGACTTCACATCTTTGGCGTGGTTTCCCTTGACTTTTTGCCCCTACCTCCTGTATTTTTGATGCTGTGCTGGATTTCGTTTTTCCTGGCTTAGATGCTTTGGGCACTTTGCCACTGCTGATCAGTGTCAAAATGCAAGTGCTCCCTGTGTAAATTGTTGTTACAATTGGTTCTCCCTGATTGTCATATTTGATTTACTGGTAAGTCCCTAGTAAAGTGCACCGAAGTGTGCCAGGGCCTGTAAATTAAATGCTACTAGTGGGCCTGCAGCACTGATTGTGCCACCCACATGATAAGCCCTGAAAAGGTATCTCAGACCTGCCACTGCAGTGTCTGTGCGCAGCTGTTAACTGCCATGTCAACTTGGTAGGTGCACCCACTTGCCAGGCCCTAACCTACCCTTTTCTTACATGTAAGCCACCCCTATGGTAGGCCCAAGGTACCCCCATGGGCAGGGTGCAGTGTATGTGAAAGGTAGGGCATGTATTGGTGTGTGTGACATGTCCCGATAGTGAAATACTGCCAATTTCGTTTTTCAGTATTTAAAGGCTATCTGTCCCATAGGATAGAATGGGAAATGCTTTGTAACATCTTACAAGTATAACTTCCCACTGGGACAAGATAGAGAAATAATGTTTATAGGCTCTCTGAACTCAGAATTTAATAACACATCTTTTAGCAAAGATGGTTTTAAATTGTGTGTTTGAAAATGACACTTTTAGAAAGTAGGCATTTTCTTGTTTAACCATTCTGTGTGCCTCTGCCTGTTTGTGTATTGACTGTCTGGTTTTGGAGTGACAGGGTCTGGGGATGTGCATTCACTGTAGACAGCCATTGGGGGGGGGTTGAGGTGTGCCTGTCCCTTCCTGGATGACTCAGAGCTGAGCTGAATGGGGCTTGGCTGCGTTTAGAGTAGTGGAAGTAGATTTCCTTGTACATGAATAGGGCCGGTATCCCTTGCACAATTCTGTCTCCTCCCCCTGTGGTTATAATGCACCAGTGAGGACAGAACTTGTTTGGACTGGGCTCAGAGATCCTTGCACAAAGAGAACAAAGACAACTTGGGGTATAAGTATTAGACCTAAAACCCCAGAACTTTAGATCACTACTGGACTCAAGAGGAACCTTTGCCAAGGAGAAGAGCTGAAGAGCTGTAAGGAGGAGTACTGCCCGTTTGCTGTGTGCTGAATGGGGTTGGCGTGCAGTTGCTGTTTCTGCCAAGGAGAGGACAAAGACTGGAACTTTGCTTTGAACCTGCTTGAAGAACATCTCCAAGGGCCTGTGTGTGTTGGCCTCCTATTCTGAAGTATCAGGGACACAAAGACTTCACCCCCAGCTCCCCTGAACTCTGCTGCTAAGAGTTCTGACCTGCCAGGAGCTGCCTGTTCCAGTTCTGGGCCTCTGGAGGTTGTGCTTGCTGCTGGGAGCTGTAAGAAACTTAAAGAACTAAAGAAATCAACACATCGCTCTTATTGCTGATGTTTTTCCGACGCAGCACCGGTGTGTGAGAAGAATCTCCATGCATAGCTGCGCCACTGCCGAAACCAACGTTGCGCCTGTCGCAGCTGCAAGAACCGACGCATCCAGGGATCGCAGCTGAAGAAACCAACGCAGCGCCACTCGCCGCCGCCGCATCGATTGCCGCCGCATCCCGGATTTCCACGCATCGTACCTGTACGGCAAGTTTTCCCGACGCATCAACCGCAGACCAGAACCGTCTTGGAGTCGATGCACCACTTCTCTTGAGTGCAGCAGAACTGTTGCATCGCCTCCCCATGGTCTCAAGAACTGACGCAGCTCTTTGTTTCTTGACGCTTCCCACCTCTGCGGCTGTTTGGCCTTGGGAATTTTGACGCATCTACATGTACTTTGTGAGAAATTAAGCATCCATAGTTGTCTATGGGCCAAGTTGTTTGAAACCTTTTTAAAGTCATATTCTTATTACATGTATGTTGGATTTTCTGTCGTTTTGGTCTTGTTGAGTTTAGATAAAAATACTTTATTTTTTTAAACTGGTGTGGTGTCCATTTGTGGCGTTATCACTATATTAGTGTGTGTTTTGAGTACAAATACTTTACACATTGCCTTTGGGTTAAGGCTGTGTGCGCGTGCCAAGCTACCCAGGGGGTGAGCAGGGGTTATCTAAAGTGTGTATCCCACTTACCCTGATTAGAAGCAATGTTCCCTATTTGGACAAAGGTATCTACCTCCGCCAACTAGAGGCACAAGTTACTAACTTGTGTAACGATATATCTGTAAGAGACAGTAGTTAGTGACAGATTCCTTACCTTAGAATATCCCCAGGCGTCAGACTGGATCCGGAAAGTTTTTGCGTAGCAGTACCCTTGCACGTCGGTAGGCGGCGTCGGTAGGCTCAGCGTCCGTCGTCGGCGTCGTGATCGACGGGAAGACGTCGCGGGCAGTACTTAGACGCCGCCCCTGCGCGCTGACGTCAGTTCTGTACACGACTTTCCGCGCCAGGAACGCAGAGCCATGCAAGAAGCTGACATAGGTGTCTGAAAAATACTAGGGCCCCGAAAGGGATGTCCTTAACCCTAGAAATCAGTTCGCAGAACGGGGAGGATGGGTGGGGCGGTAAGAAATCTGTCACTAACTACTGTCTCTTACAGATATATCGTTACACAAGTTAGTAACTTGTGCATCTGAAAGAGACACGTTAGTGACAGATTCCTTACCTTAGAATAGATACCCCAGCAATACCAACCCCGGTGGTGGGTCTGCGAACAAAGATCAGACAAGGAAGTCCCGGAGGACAGAACGGGCAAAGAAGCCGTCCCTCCGGACCTGACTGTCAAGGCAGTAATGCTTGGTAAACGTGTGCAGCGAGGCCCACGTAGCTGCCTGACAGATATCCTGCAGCGGAACACTGCGGCCTAAGGCCGTGGTAGCAGCCGTTGCCCTGGTGGAATGGGCTCGCAGCCCAGCAGGAGGCTCCTTCTTAGCCAAAGAATAGCAGGCTTTGATACACAAGGTGACCCAGCGGGAAATGGTTCTCTTGTGCACCGCACGACCTTTTTTGGCGCCCACGTAGCCAACAAAGAGCTGGTCATCCACCCGGAACTGTTGTGTGCGGTTGATGTAAAAAGAAAGCGCACGTTTTGGGTCCAGACGGTGGAGCCTCTCTTCCTCTCTGGAAGGATGCGGAGGCGGAAAGAAGGTGGGCAAAGTGATGGTCTGCCCAATGTGGAAGGCAGTAACCACCTTTGGCAAGAAGGACGGACGCGTCCTAAGAACAACCTTGTCTGGATGGACAGACAGAAAGGGAGGTTTGCAAGATAGAGCCTGGAGCTCACTCACCCGCCGAGCGGAGGTGATGGCCACCAGAAAGGCTGTCTTCAGAGTCAGAAGACGAAGAGGACAGTTATGTAGAGGCTCAAAGGGAGCGCACATGAGAAAGGTAAGAACCAAGTTCAAGTCCCACTGAGGCATCACAAACGGAACAGGAGGGAAGAGGTGTGTAATGCCTTTTAGAAACCTGTTAACAACAGGGGACTTGAAAAGGGAGGGCTGATCAGGAAGCCTGAGGAAGGCCGAAATGGCACAAAGATAGCCCTTGATGGTACCCAGGGCAGAACCCTGTTGGGCCAGAGAAAGAAGGAACAGAAGAACCTCAGAAAGAGGGGCAGAGAGGGGATTCACAGCCTTTGCTGTGCACCATGCCACAAACTTGTTCCACCTGCAGGCGTATACCACCTTAGTGGAGGGACGCCTGGCTGCCAGAATCACATCACAAACTTCGGGAGGCAAGTCGAAAGGAATCAACTGCCGCCGCTCAATCTCCACGCAAGCAGGTGGAGGCTGGACAGGTTCGGGTGGAGGACCGTCCCCTGCTGCTGCGACAGAAGATCCTCCCGAAGAGGCAGACGGATCGGGATTGACGCTCATACTGAGTAGCTCGGGATACCAAACTCTTCGAGCCCAGTCCGGAGCCACAAGGATGACTTGGGCCCGGTCGCGCCGAATCTTCTTCAACACTCTGGGTAGAAGTGGTATAGGCGGAAAGGCGTACAACAGACCACAACTCCACTCGCGACGAAAAGCGTCGCCGAGCGAGTGCCGCCTTGGAAATTCCAACGCGCAGAACTGATGACATTGCGCGTTCTCTTCGGTGGCGAATAGATCTAACCAAGGCTCTCCCCACTGCAGAAAGAGACCTTGCGCCACTTCCGAGTGAAGACGCCATTCGTGATCCATCATGCACCTGCGGCTGAGTTCGTCCGCCCTGGCGTTCAGGGAACCTGCCAGGTGTTGAACCATCAGGAACATGCCCTGATGTTCCAGCCATGTCCAGAGGCGCAGAGCCTCCTGACAGAGGGTCCACGACCCCACCCCGCCTTGTTTGTTGCAGTACCACATGGCGGTGGTGTTGTCTGTGAACACCTGCACTACCTTCCCTTTGACAGAGGGAAGGAATGCCTTGAGTGCAAGTCGGATCGCCCGGAGCTCCAGAAGGTTGATATGGAGCCGGGACTCCGCCGGAGACCAGAGGCCACTGATCTCCGCCTCTCCCATGTGACCGCCCCATCCCAGAAGGGATGCGTCCGTCACAACTGTGTGCTCTGGCTGGGGAAGGGAGAGGGATCTGCCCATGACCCATTGCCGGTTCGAGAGCCACCACTGCAACTGTTTTGCAGCCCCCTCCGAGATCTGGACGTGATCAGACAGGTTGCCCTGGTGCTGCGCCCACTGGAACTTCAGGTCCCACTGCAGAGCCCGCATATGCCATCTGGCATGATCGACTAGCAGGATGCAGGAGGCCATGAGGCCCAGCAGCCTCAGGGTCATCCGTACCGAAACACAGGATAAAGGCTGAAAGATTGGAATCATAGCCTGAATATCCCGGACTCGCCGTTCGGGAGGATAGGCCCGAAACTGCGTCGTGTCCAGAACTGCTCCGATGAAAAGGAGCTGTGGAGAAGGAATCAGATGGGACTTTGGCACATTGATGGAGAACCCCAGCGAGTGCAGGAGTTCGGCCGTAGTCTGGAGGTGGGAGACGACTGCCTGGGACGAGCCCGCCTTCAGCAACCAGTCGTCGAGGTAGGGGAAGACTGGAACCCCTGCCCGGCGCAGATGAGCTGCGACCACCGTCATCACTTTCGTGAACACCCGAGGGGCACTTGTAAGGCCAAAGGGGAGCACGGTGAACTGAAAATGCTCGAGGCCTACCGTGAACCGTAGGTAACGCCGGTGGGCCGGCAGGACGGGGATGTGGAAATAAGCGTCCTGCAAGTCCAACGCTACCAACCAGTCTCCAGGGTCGAGGGCAGTTAAGACCTGAGCTAGGGTGAGCATCTTGAACTTCTCCTTGCGGAGGAAGCGAGTGACGTTCCGGAGGTCCAAGATAGGACGCATGTCCTCCTTGTCCTTTTTGGGCACCAGAAAGTAGTGGGAGTAGCAACCACGTCCTACTTCTGGGGTCGGAACATGCTCGATGGCCCTCTTGGTCAAGAGGGCCGTGACTTCCTTCTGCAGAAGCACCAAGTGATCCCCTGACATGCGGTGGAATTGAGGTGGCATGGCTGGGGGGGTGGTCTCGAAGGGGAGGGAGTAGCCCCTTCGGACAATGTCCAAGACCCACCTGTCCGAGGTGATGGGACGCCAGTGGTGAAGGTGATGGCGGACCCTGCCCCCTACTGGCGTGCTGTGCACCTGAAAGGAAGGACTAGGACTGCTTGGAGGCCGCGGACGGGTTGGAGGTAGTGGCCTGACCCACACGCTGGTTGCCCGAACCGCCACGGCGGTATCCACGTCCTCGGCCACGCGAAGACGCCTGCTGCGCGGGCCGGTGGCTGGGCAGCTGACGTGACTGGGCGCCCCTTCCGTGGCCACGAAAGGGGCGAAAAGCAGAGGGCGCACAACAGAAAGGCTCAGGGACTTGGCAGTAGCCCGTGAGTCCTTAAAACGCTCCAGCGCATGGTCTGCGTTGGAACCAAAAAGACCGACTCCATCAAAGGGCATGTCCATGAGAGTATTCTGGACATCACCCGAGAAACCAGTTGTTCTCAGCCAGGCGTGGCGACGTAGCGCCACCGTCGTTGCAAGCGATCTGCCCAGCGAGTCGGCGGTATCAATGCCACAACGTATGGTGTATTTAGCCGCATCTCTTCCTTCCGCAATGGCGCGGGTAAGCAGTGTCTGGACCTCCTCAGAACACTGTGGCAAAACAGCCGCCACCGAATCCCACAGGGAGTGGGTATATCGGCCCAAAAGGCAAGCGGTGTTGACGGACCGCAAGCCAGCACTGGAGGAAGAAAAAGCCTTCTTCCCAAATTGGTCCAGGCGTTTGGATTCCCTATCCGGAGGGCGGTAGGGAAGGCGGTTTGGGAGGCAGAGGCTTGGACAACCAAGCTCTCGGGTGTGGGATGTTGGGAGAGAAACAAGGGGTCGCCCGGAGCAGGGCGATGGCGTCGGGCCACGTTCCTATCCACAGGAGCCCCTGTGGTGGGCTTGGACCAGGCGCCCAAAGAACGTCAGTGAGTGCATCATTAAACGGCAGCACAGTCTCAGAGGAGGAAGCTGCCGGCTGAAGCACTTCCGTCAGGAGATTAGTCCTGACAGCCACAGTAGGCAATTGGAGATGTAAGGCTCCAGCTGCTCTACGCAACACCGTTGCGAAATTAGCTCCCTCTTCCGTAGCCACGGGAGGAGACAGCATGCCAGTGTCAGGGGAGGTGTCTAGACCACTGGCATCCCCAAGTTCCTCAGCCCAGTCCTGATCATACTCACACTGTTGTGTGAGAGGGTCTTCCGACCCCTCCCAGCTCTCGTGGTCCTCCTCAGGTTCAAAATATGGAGGAGGAGGGACATTTGGGACCCAAGGTCTCATCGGCGTCGAGCGACGTCGGTCCGGCTCCATGTCCGGAGCCGGAGAGAACCGGGGAACGACTCCGGGGCCGGACGGCGTCAGGAACGGCACCGGGGAAATCGGCGTCAGCGGAGGCGTGGTTAGGTCAACCGGCGTCGATGGGGGTTGCGGTACCACCGGAGCCGGGATCGAGGCCGGGGCCGGAGCCGAGGCCGGGACGAAGGCTGGCGGGACAGGCGGCGCCGGGACCGGAGTCGTCGGCGACGCCGGAGCAACCCCATCAGGGCCCGCGGGGCCCGAAGGTGCACCGGAGGGACCTTGAGGCCCGAAGAGGCGGGCCATGGCCGACAGGAATTCCTGTGATTTCGGCCGGAGTCGCCCCCGAACCCGGAAAGGACGGGTAATGCGGGGCGGCTCCATAGGCACGTCCGGGGCCGCGGGGACGGTGCCGACAGGGGCCTCAGCCGAGTCGCGAGACCGGCGAGGCGAAGTCTTAGAGCGATGACGCTTCTTAGACTTTTTGTGCTTCGACTTACCCGAGGAGCGCGAAGACTTGGACTCTGACGACCGGCGGGGACTCCGCGACCGGCCCCTCGACCTCTCCCGGGACCGGGGCTTGGTGCGGCGCGGAGCCGACTGCCGGACCTCGAGTAGCCTTCGGGTGAAGTTTCCGGCAGTCAGGGCACGACTTCGTGTCGTGGTCTCGGCCGAGACAGTAGAGACACTCTAGATGCGGGACTGTGATCGACATCATTCGACCACAGGCGTCGCATGGCTTGAAGCCGGGCATCCCTACGACACCTAGGAGTCGATGAAGACTCGAAAAGAAACTGTGAAAAAATTCACAAAAAAGTTAGTCAAAAAATTTACTAGGGCACTGCTCTTCCCGGATCTGCGCTTACTGGCGCGGAAAAAGAAGAACTGATGTCAGCGCGCAGGGGCGGCGTCTAAGTACTGCCCGCGACGTCATCCCGGCGATCACGACGCCGACGACGGACGCGGAGCCGCACGACGCCGCCTACCGACGCGCAAGGGTACTGCTACGCAAAAACTTTCCGGATCCAGCCTGACGCCTGGGGATATTCTAAAGTAAGGAATCTGTCACTAACGTGTCTCTTTCAGATACCCCCATTTCTAACATTGGTGGCAGTGGTGGGATTTGAACCACAGTGATTGATGTACATCACTAGTTTAGTGCAGACCACTACGCAACCACATACTGTGTTTTATTTTTAGTTCTATTTTTGATTGACCCTTGTAGTATCCACGCACCATGTCTCTGAATGGTAAATCAGCAAGTGAGGCTGCAGAATTGGAGAGTGACATTGAAATGTTAAGTAGTTAGAAAGTAGAGCAACTGAAGCAGTTCTGCAGGAGCTTTGGCTGTCCCATGAAGAGCCACTCTAGGAAGGAGGAGCTACAGAAGGCCTTAAGGGCCTGGTGGGAGGCCAGACAAGCTGAGGAGACAGATGATGCAGATGTGGATGGGGGTGTGCCAGAAGGCGGCTTCAGATCTCAGGATTTGCCTGTTGGGAGAGCAGCCTCTGTGGCTGGCAGGAATGGTTCATCCAGGAATCCTTCTCCTGAGGAATTGAAGGGCAGGAAAAGGGCCAGAGATCATAAATTGGAGGTTATGAGGCTCCAGATGAAGCAATTAGAAATGGAGAACTAAAAAGCTGCCATAGAGAAAGAAAAGATGGCAGAGGAGAGCAAGAACGCTCATGCCTTAGAGGAAAAGAAATTGCTTTTGGCACATGAGTAGAGCAAGAGAGCTGGACATAAGGGCCAAATAGGCAGAGTCCAGTACAAATGGTGGCAGCATACAGTCAGTGCAAGGGGGTAAGTTTACATTCCAAAGGACCTAGTACAGAATTTCCAGAAGGTGGGGGATATTTAGGCATAGTTTGCATCTTATGAGGCAGCAATGCGTATGAATGAGGTCTCTGAGAAGAATTGGGGGGGGGGCGGGCCTGTGGAGACACTTTGAGGCCAATGGGAGGAACATCTTGACACCTTTGGAGGAGGCGGGTGCTCTGACCTACCTTAATATGAAGGAGGCTTTATACCTCAGGTATGGGCTCACACAAGAGCAGTACCGGGAAAAGTTTAGGTCCTTCAAGAAGCTTGAATCCAATACGTCGGTTGAGTGTGTGAATCTTTATTGCAGAGCACTGGATGGTTGGATAAAGGGCAGCAAGGTAACTGATTACCAGGGGTTGTACAATTTGATTGGTTGGGAGCACTTGAGTAGTCTTTGTGTTCCAGAGCTGCGCCAGCATCTGATGGATAGTAAGCTGACTGACCCCAGGAAGATTGCTCAGGAGGCGGACTGCTAGATGAGTTCCAGGGTCCACAAGGACTATGTGTGAAAACCAGCCAAGGGTGGACAGGGTACCCAGCAGAAGAGTGGGGTGGACAAGGGTAACCAAACGTTCTCTAAAGGGCCCCATAATAGTTCCCAGGGTAAAGATTCCCAGCCCCCCAGTTCTAAGAAGCCATGGCCCCCTAAGGGTAGGCCAGACAACAGGGGTCCCAGCAAGTGTTATGCATGTGGTCAGGAGAGTCACATGCAGAATGATCCCAAGTGCCCCAAGGCACCACCAGCACCCATTGGTGTACCGTCACCGGGGTTAGTTAGTGTAGTGCTGGGGGAGGAGTTTGTTCCTAGTGAGGGTGGGGAGCCAGTTGTGATGACCCATATCTCATTAGGAGATAGAGAGATGGTCCAGGAAACCGGCCTGCCGGATAACACGAAAAAGTACCTGCAGTGGGTGATCATCAATGGGAGGAGGGTGGAGGCTCTGAGAGACAAAGGAGCCAGTGTGACATCTGTCAGGTGTCAACGGGTGTCTGAAGAGCAGGTCATCCCCAATGTACTTCACCCTGTAGTTGCTACAGACAAATCTGAGCGCCTGTTTAAGGTGGCGCAGGTTCCCTTTGAGTGGGGGCAGGTCTCAGGTTCCTTGAAAGTCATTGTAAGTCCGTCCATGCCTGTTGACTGTCTGCTCGGCAATGACCTGGAAAGCTCACCTTGGAAGGAGGTGGAGCGCCAGGCTCATTTAAAGATGTTGGGACTGCCTGAGTGGGCTTGTGTGACTACTCGGTCAATGGCAGCCAGTAGGGGTGATCAAGAGGAACTGGAGCCTGAAACAGTGGCCCAGGTGCCTGCCAGGAAAAGGAAGGGCAGGAGGCGTGGGTTACCAGACCCTGAAGTTCCCACAGTCCCGGAGGAGGCAGAACCTGAGGGGTTGCCCTGGAACCTACAGGGGAGCAAGTGGCCGAACTGGGAGACCTGCCTGTGCTGACCCATTGGCAGCAGGAAGGAGGCGCCTCCATGGAGGAGTTCTGCAAGGCGCAGATGAAATGCCCTACTCTTGTTGGTTTGCAGTAGCAGGCTGCAGACCAGGCAGCAGGTGGTCCGTCCAGAATACATTTGATTTATTGGGAGAATGGTCTCCTTTACAGTGAGCCTAATGTTGCTGAGCCCAGGGCAGCCCATGTGCTGGTGGTACCCGCGTCCTACAGGACCTTCCTACTGGGTCTGGCCCATGGTGTGCCTTTGACTGCACATTTGGGGTGCGACAAGACCTATGACAGGCTTGTCACCCACTTTTACTGGCCCCAAATGCAGAAGCACATTGGTGCACATTGTAGGTCTTGTCAGACTTGCCAGGCAAGTGGCAAGACTAGAGGGAAGTGTAAGGCTTCCCTCCAACCCTTTCCTGTGGTTGACCAACAGCCAGTTGTCAAGGTAGGAGAGAACTGGTATCCACAATCTCCAAAGATGGGCAGCAACCACTGCCATCACTTTCGTATACACCTGAGGGGTGCTGCTAAGGCTGAAGAGGAGCATGGCAGGCTGAAAATGCTCATAGCTCAATTTGAACTGCAGATAAATCCATGAGACTGCAGGATGGGCATATGAAAGTATGCTTCCTGCAGGTCCAGGGTTACCATCTAGTTGCATGGCACTAGGGCAGACAGTACATGGGTCAGTGTGAACATTTTTTATTTTTCCTTCCACAGAAAGACATTTAGAGGGGGAAGATCTAAAATAGGATAAAGGCTTTCATCTTTTTTCAGCACAAGGAAATAGAAGGAGTGACAAACCACCCTATTCCCGAGGCCTGCATACTTTTGATGGCCCCTTCGGACAGTGAAGCTCGTACCTCTTGCAGTAAGATGAACAGGTGCTCCTCTGAGAGCTGCTCTGATGAGGGAGGATGCTGAAGAAGGATGGAAAAAAACGGCAGGGCATAGCCCTGCTCGACAAGCAGGAGGACCAATCTGTTGGATGTGCTGGACTGCCAGCCTGGGAGTAAATGTCAGATTCTGCCATCCACAAGGTGTTTGCGCACAGTGAAAAGCAAACTAAAGCAGCTTAGAGGATGATGCCACAAGGCAGGGGGACTGGGAAGATTGTTACTCCTGGTGTCCTGCGTGTTAGATGCAGTATCTACCAGAAAAGGTGCTACCAATGGTAAGTTACTTATTCTTCTGGTAGAGACTTCTAACCGCATATTCCAGAACATTTGAATAGATATCAAAGCAGTAGTTCCCCAGAAGGTTAGTCTGTGGAATGGCTCAGATCAGGGAATCAAGCAAGACAGATCGGGCGAAATGCCCATCCCACCGGACCTGGAGTAGTGCTTCGTGAACATGTGGAGGAACACCCACGTCAGCCAAGTTACTTACCTTCAGCATCGCCTTATCTTGTAAAGACATGATCTAGCCACAGATTCCTTACCTTTTACTTTCCCAGGCGTCAGACTTGATCCGGAAGATTATTCTTCGAGCAATACCCCTGCGCGCCGGTAGGTGGCGTTGGTCGGCTCCACGCGACGTAAGCGGCATCATCTGCGTCATTGTGACGTCTGCGTCACCTATATAGGCACCACCCCGACGCACTGACGGCAGTTACTTTTCACGACTTTCCACACCAGAAGCGCGGAGCCATGAAGTGCACTGACATTGGTGTGTTTCTGAAGAACTAGGGCCCTGAAAGGGATCAGCCCTGTCCCTAGAAACCTGTCCACAGTGCGGGGAGAATAGGTGGATCGGTAAGGAATCTGCGGCTAGATCATTTCTCTACCAGATAAGGCGTTACCGAAGGTAAGTAACTCGTCCATCTGATAGAGACATCTAGCCACAGACTCCTTACGTTTGAATAGATACCCAAGCAATACCATCCCGGAGGAGGGAATGCAAAAAAGTTTATACTAGGAAATCCTACAGGACAGAGAGGCCAAAAAGGTCGTCCCTGCGGACTTGACTGTCCAGGCAATAGTGCTTGGTAAACGTTTGTAGGGATGCCCAAGTTGCTGCCTGACAACTGTTGAGGACTGGAGCTCCACGTTGCAATGTCGTGGTAGCAGCCTTAGTTCTGGAGGAGTGAACCCTTAAACCTTCAGGAGGCTGCTTGTTGGCCAGAGCGTAGCAAATTTTGATGCAGAGGTTGACCCAACCTTTCTTTGTTCCAACGTACCCCACGAAGAGTTGGCCGTCCACCCAGAACTCTTTAGTGCGGTCAACGTAGAACACCAACGCTCTTTTTATGTCCAGACGGTGGAGTCGCTTCTCTTCTTTAGAGGGGTGCGGAGGACCGTAGAAAGTGGGCAAGGTGACAGCTTGCCCCACATGGAATAGTGTTACGACTTTTGGTTAAGAAAGAGGCCCTAGTGCGAAGCACCAACTTATCAGGGAAGATGGTCAGGTAAGGAGGTTTGGATGACAGAGTCTGTAATTTGCTCACCCTCTTGGCAGATGTGATTGCCACTTAAGAACGAGTTACTTACCTTCGGTAATGATGTATCTGGTAGAGACACAGTCTAGCCGCAGATTCCTTAACTTAGAATATCCCCAGGCATCAGACTGGATCCGGAAAACTTTTTCCCCAGCAGAACCTCTGTGCGCCGGGGGGCGGCGTTGCCCGGCTCCGTCTTGACGTCGTCCACGGAAGTGACGTCAATGGAGCCATATAAGTCCTCCCCCCCCCCCCCGGCGCGCTGATGTCAGTTTTCTAATGTGACACTTTTCCGCGCCACAACGCGGAGCCACTACAAAAACTGTGAGAGTATGGGAACAGTGTGCCAAAAAAGATCAAAAATCTTTGAAACAACAATGACAAGAAATCATAGAATGATGAGAAACATCACCATGTGAAAAGAGTACTCAACACTTGAAGGGACCATGTTGAAAGAGTACTCAACACTTGAAGGGACTGAAGGGAGCGAACAAAGCACCCGCCCCTAGAAACAGTCTTGCCAAAGCGAAGAGCTGCACCCCCCTAGGAGGCAACGACATTGGAAATGAATGGCATGACAAACGAAGGACAGTGTTGCAACTACAGGATGGAACTGTAAGAAAGACAGTCTGTAACCACAGGACGTAACTGTAAAGGACAAGACTGGAACAACATGACTCATGGCTAGTGACCAGAAGTGAGCAACAACAGAGAATGTTCACCACATCCCCCACAATGACCTATGAACTGTAGCATAGTCAAATAGAACCTCAACTCAATCGACTGCAGCATAGACAAGGAGACCCCAAAGTAATGGGGAGAAACAGACGAGGGTGGAGGGAGGGTAGAAGAACCTGAGAATCTCCACGCCAGAAGAACCAGGGTGGAGGAGCATTGTAAGGCACATAACCTAGCCACCCAAGAACGAGAATGGGTGGACAGCCAATGTGCCAAAACAGAATGACACATCCTGCCCCGGAGATAGGTGAACTAGAGTACCCCTCAGGAAGACCAAGGCCACCTGTAAGGAGGCAAGTGGGTAGAACCCAACTTGGAAAGGTCCTCGCAGAACGGGGAGGATGGGCGGGCGTTAAGGAATCTGCGGCTAGTCTGTGTCTCTACCAGATACATCGTTACCGAAGGTAAGTAACTCGTTCATCTGATAGAGACATCTAGCCGCAGATTGCACAAGTTACTAACTTGTGTAACGATATATCTGTAAGAGACAGTAGTTAGTGACAGATTCCTTACCTTAGAATATCCCCAGGCATCAGGCTGGATCCGGAAAGTTTTTTGCGTAGCAGTACACTTGCGCGTCGGTAGGCGGCGGCGTGCGGCTCCGCGTCTGTCGTCGGCGTCGTGGTCGCCGGGATGACGTCGCGGGCAGTACTTAGACGCCGCCCCTGCGCGCTGACGTCAGTTCTGTACACGACTTTCCGCGCCAGGAACGCAGAGCCATGCAAGAAGCTGACATAAGTGTCTGAAAAATACTAGGGCCCTGAAAGGGATGTCCTTAACCCTAGAAATCAGTTCGCAGAACGGGGAGGATGAGTGGGGCGGTAAGGAATCTGTCACTAACTACTGTCTCTTACAGATATATCGTTACACAAGTTAGTAACTTGTGCATCTGAAAGAGACACGTTAGTGACAGATTCCTTACCTTGGAATAGATACCCCAGCAATACCAACCCCGGTGGTGGGTCTGCGAACAAAGATCAGACAAGGAAGTCCTGGAGGACAGAACGGCCAAAGAAGCCATCCCTCCGGACAAGACTGTCAAGGCAGTAATGCTTTGTAAACGTGTGCAGCGAGGCCCACGTAGCTGCCGGACAGATATCCTGCAGCGGAACACCGCGGCCCAAAGCCGTGGTAGCAGCCGTTGCCCTGGTGGAATGGGCACGCAGCCCAACAGGAGGCTCCTTCTTAGCCAAAGAATAGCAGGCTTTGATACACAAGGTTACCCAGCGGGAGATGGTTCTCTTGTGCACCGCCCGACCTTTTTTGGCGCCCACGTAGCCAACAAAGAGCTGGTCATCCACCCGGAAATGGCGTGTGCGGTCGATGTAAAAGGAAAGCGCACGTTTTGGGTCCAGACGGTGGAGCCTCTCTTCCTCTCTGGAAGGATGCGGAGGCGGAAAGAAGGTGGGCAAAGTGATGGTCTGCCCAATGTGGAAGGCAGTAACCACCTTTGGCAAGAAGGACGGACGCGTCCTAAGAACAACCTTGTCTGGATGGACAGACAGAAAGGGAGGTTTACATGATAGAGCCTGGAGCTCACTCACCCGCCGAGCGGAGGTGACGGCCACCAGAAAGGCAGGCTTCAGAGTCAGAAGACGAAGAGGACAGTTATGTAGAGGCTCAAAGGGAGCGCACATAAGAAAGGTAAGAACCAAGTTCAAGTCCCACTGAGGCATCACAAACGGAACAGGAGGGAAGAGGTGTGTAATGCCTTTTAGAAACCTGTTAACAACAGGGGACTTGAAAAGGGAGGGCTGATCAGGAAGCCTGAGGAAGGCAGAGATGGCACAAAGAAAGCCCTTGATGGTACCCAGGGCAGAACCCTGTTGGGCCAGGGAAAGAAGGAACAGGAGAACCTCAGAGAGAGGGGCAGAAAGGGGATTCACAGCCTTTGCTGTGCACCATGCCACAAACTTGTTCCACCTGCAGGTGTATACCACCTTAGTGGAGGGACGCCTGGCTGCCAGAATCACATCACAAACTTCGGGAGGCAAGTCGAAAGGAATCAACTGCCGCCGCTCAATTTCCACGCAAGCAGGTGGAGGCTGGACAGGTTCGAGTGGAGGACCGTCCCCTGCTGCTGCGACAGAAGATCCTCCCGAAGAGGCAGACGGATCGGGGGATCTACGCTCATACTGAGTAGCTCGGGATTCCAAACTCTTCGAGCCCAGTCCGGAGCCACAAGAATGACTTGGGCCCGGTCGTGCCGAATCTTCTTCAACACTCTGGGTAGAAGTGGTATAGGCGGAAAGGCGTACAATAGACTGCAACTCCACTCGTGACGAAAAGCGTCGCCGAGCGAGTGCCGCCTTGGAAATTCCAACGCGCAGAACTGATGACATTGCGCATTCTCTTCGGTGGCGAATAGATCTAACCAAGGCTCTCCCCACTGTAGAAAGAGTCCTTGCGCCACTTCCGAGTGAAGACGCCATTCGTGATCCATCATGCACCTGCGGCTGAGTTCGTCCGCCCTGGCGTTCAGGGAACCTGCCAGGTGTTGAACCATCAGGAACATGCCCTGATGTTCCAGCCATGTCCAGAGGCGCAGAGCCTCCTGACAAAGGGTCCACGACCCCACCCTGCCTTGTTTGTTGCAGTACCACATGGCGGTGGTGTTGTCTGTGAACACCTGCACTACCTTCCCTTTGACAGAGGGAAGGAATGCCTTGAGTGCAAGTCGGATCGCCCGGAGCTCCAGAAGGTTGATATGGAGCCGGGACTCCGCCGGAGACCAGAGGCCTCTGATCTCCGCCTCTCCCATGTGACCGCCCCATCCCAGAAGGGACGCGTCCGTCACAACTGTGTGCTCTGGCTGGGGAAGGGAGAGGGATCTGCCCATGACCCATTGCCGGTTCGAGAGCAACCACTGCAACTGTTTTGCAGTCCCCTCCGAGATCTGGACGTGATCGGACAGGTTGCCCAGGTGCTGCGCCCACTGGAACTTCAGGTCCCACTGCAGAGCCCGCAAATGCCATCTGGTATGATTGACCAGCAGGATGCAGGAGGCCATGAGGCCCAGCAGCCTCAGGGTCATCCGTACCGAAACCCAGGATAAAGGCTGAAAGATCGGAATCATAGCCCGAATATCCCGGACTCGCCGTTCGGGAGGATAGGCCCGAAACTGCGTTGTGTCCAGAACTGCTCCGATGAAAAGGAGCTGTGGAGAAGGAATCAGATGCGACTTCGGCACATTGATGGAGAACCCCAGCGAGTGCAGGAGTTCGGCCGTAGTCTGGAGGTGGGAGACGACTGCCTGGGACGAGCCCGCCTTCAGCAACCAGTCGTCGAGGTAGGGGAAGACTGGAACCCCTGCCCGGCGCAGATGAGCTGCGACCACCGCCATCACTTTCGTGAACACCCAAGGGGCGCTGGTAAGGCCGAAAGGGAGCACGGTGAACTGAAAATGCTCGAGGCCTACCGTGAACCGCATGTAACGCCGGTGGGCCGGCAGGACGGGGATGTGAAAATAAGCGTCCTGCAAGTCCAACGCTACCAACCAGTCTCCAGGGTCGAGGGCAGTCAAGACCTGAGCTAGGGTGAGCATCTTGAACTTCTCCTTCCGGAGGAAGCGATTGACGTTCCGGAGGTCCAAGATAGGACGCATGTCCTCCTTGTCCTTTTTGGGCACCAGGAAGTAGTGGGAGTAGCAACCACGCCCTACTTCTGGGGTCGGAACATGCTCGATGGCCCTCTTGGCCAAGAGGGCCGTGACTTCCTTCTGCAGAAGTACCAAGTGATCCCCTGACATGCGGTGGAATTGAGGTGGCATGGCTGGGGGGTGGTCTCGAAGGGAGGGAGTAGCCCCTTCGGACAATGTCCAAGACCCACCTGTCCGAGGTGATGGGACGCCAGTGGTGAAGGTGATGGCGGACCCTGCCCCCTACTGGCGTGCAGTGCACCGGAAAGGAGGGACTAGGAGGGCTTGGAGGCCGCGGACGGGTGGAGGTGGTGGCCTGACCCGCACGCTGGTTGCCCGAACCGCCACGGCGGTATCCACGTCCTCGGCCACGCGTAGACGCTTGCTGTGCGGGCCGGTGGCTGGGTAGCTGACGTGACTGGGCGCCCCTTCCGTGGCCACGAAAGGGGCGAAAAGCAGAGCTGAGCGGAGGGCGTACAACAGAAAGGCCCAGGGACTTGGCCGTAGCCCGTGAGTCCTTAAACCGCTCCAGCGCATGGTCTGCCTTTGAACCAAAAAGACCGACTCCATCAAAGGGCATGTCCATGAGTGTATTCTGGACATCACCCGAGAAACCAGTTGTCCTCAGCCAGGCGTGGTGACGTAGCGCCACCGTCGTAGCAAGTGATCTGCCCAGCGAGTCGGCGGTATCAAGGCCACAACGGATGGTGTATTTAGCCGCATCTCACCCTTCCGCAATGGCGCGGGTAAGCAGTGTCTGGACCTCCTCAGAACACTGCGGCAAAACAGCCGCCACCGAATCCCACAGGGAGTGGGTATATCGGCCCAAAAGGCAAGCGGTGTTGACGGACCGCAAGCCAGCACTGGAGGAAGAAAAAGCCTTCTTCCCAAATTGGTCCAGGCGTTTGGATTCCCTATCCGGAGGGGCGGTAGGGAAGGCGGTTTGGGAGGCAGAGGCTTGGACAACCAAGCTCTCAGGGGTGGGATGTTGGGAGAGAAACAGGGGGTCGCCCGGAGCAGGGCGATGGCGTCGGGCCACGTTCCTATCCACAGGAGCCCCTGTGGTGGGTTTGTACCAGGTACCCAAAAGAACGTCAGTGAGTGCATCATTAAACGGCAGCACAGTCTCCGAAGAGGAAGCCGCTGGCTGAAGCACTTCTGTCAGGAGGTTAGTCCTGACGGCCACAGTAGGCAACTGGAGATGTAAGGCTCCAGCTGCTCTACGCAACACCGTTGCAAAATTAGCCCCCTCCTCCGTAGCCACGGGAGGAGACAGCATGCCAGTGTCAGGGGAGGTGTCTAGACCACTGGCATCCCCAAGTTCCTCAACCCAGTCCGGGTCAAACTCACACTGTTGTGTGAGAGGGTCCTCAGACCCCTCCCAGCTCTCCTGGTCCTCCTCTTGTTCAAAATATGGAGGAGGAGGGACATTTGGGACCCAAGGACTCATCGGCGCCGGAACCGGCGTCGGGCGACGTCGGTCCTGCTCCATGTCCGGAGCCGGAGAGAGCCGGGTAACGACGCCGTCCGGAGCCCCGGACGGCGTCAGGAACGGCACCGGGGACATCGGCGTCGGCGTGGTTAGGTCAACCGGCGTCGATGGGGGTTGCGGTACCACTGGAGCCGGGATCGAGGCCGGGGCCGGAGCTGAGGCCGGGATGAAGGCTGGTGGGACAGGCGGCGCCGGGACCGGAGTCGACGGCGGCGCCGGGGCAACCCCATCAGGGCCCGCGGGGCCCGAAGAGGCGGGCCATGGCCGACAGGAATTCCTGTATTTCGGCCGGAGTCGCCCCCGACCCCGGAAAGAACGGGTAGCTCGGGCGGCTCTACAGGCATGTCCGGGGCCGCGGGGACGGTGCCGACTGGGGCCTCAGCCGAGTCGCGAGACCGGCGGGCGAAGTCTTAGAGCGATGACGCCGCTTAGACTTCTTGTGCTTCGACTTACCGGAGGAGCGCGAAGACTTGGATTCCGACGAACGGCGGTGACTCCGCGACCGGCCCCTCGACCTTTCCCGGTACCGGGGCTTGGTGCGGCGCGGAGCCGACTGCCGGACCTCGAGCAGCTTTCGAGACCGCTCTCGCAAAGCCTTCGGATGAAGTTTCCGGCAGTCAGGGCACGACTTCGTGTCGTGGTCTCGGACGAGACAGAAGAGACACTCGAGATGCGGGTCCGTGATCGACATCATGCGACCACAGGCCTCGCAGGGCTTAAAGCCGGGCATCCCTACGACACCTTAGGAGTCGTGAAGACTCGTTGAAGAAACAGTGAAAAAATTCACAAAAAAGGGTAGTCAAAAAGTGACTAGGGCACTTCCCGGATCTGCGCTTACTGGTGCAGAAAAAGAAGAACTGACGTCAGCGCGCAGGGGCGGCGTCTAAGTACTGCCCGCGACGTCATCCCAGCGACCACGACGCCGACGACTGACGCGGAGCCGCACGACGCCACCTACCGACGCACAAGGGTACTGCTACGCAAAACACTTTCCGGATCCAGCCTGACGCCTGGGGATATTCTAAGGTAAGGAATCTGTCACTAACGTGTCTCTTTCAGATCCTTAACTTAGAATAGATACCAAAGCTATACCCCATTGGAGGAGGGTCTGCGACCGAAACCCACCAAGTTCCCAAGGGAAGGAGTCCGTCAAGAGCATTGACTGAAACAAGGTGGGGGCAGCAACGCCAGCGTGGCTGACACCAGACCCATAAAGCCCAGCAATGCCAGCGTAGCTGGCACCAGACCATGAAGCTCAGGGTGGAGCATGAGCAAGGTACCACAATGCGTCAGAGGACGGTACGAGTGCATTGTCGGCCAGACAGGGACGAAACGAAAGTAGAGAACCAGAAAGGTCAGTGCACAATGGCAGAATGCCATAAATTTCCATGAAAAGAGGGAAACTGAGTATAGGATCCCAGGATCCGTAAGAGACAAAACCCCAGCGAAGGGACTTGAACAGTATGACAGATTCAGAACACACAATTTGAGCGGCACAACAGCGGGTGCCAACACAGGAAATGTCAGGGGCAGAAGTCATCATGCCGAGACATACAAACTACGACTACCAGGAGATACATAGATGTGGATTACAAGAATACACGGAACAGACATAGTGTACCGTGAGAACCACACCACATAATGCAGAAGCCGATGAAACGCAACAGCCACAGCATGTGTGCGTCGACAGAGAAGACGGCACCAGGTAGTCAACCAGCTAACCGTACCCACAGGTTCAATGACCAAGGGCCACCCGCAAGCCGGACACACCCAAAGCTATCGCCCATGAGAGAGGGGGGGGGGAGGGGAGGAGAGCGAGAGAGGGAGGGACAGACACAGAAAGGAAATCTGGGACAATCCCCAGAAACCACAGCAGGGAAACCCCTGCATGCTTGCCCTCTCGTGTGCGTACACAGCACATAGAAATATATGAAAAAGTCAAGAAAGTGACAACCAAGGGGAAACTGGAAGAGTACCCCTAGAGAATAGAAAGTCGCCCAAGAGGTACCAACGGCATCAATGGGAAACGTAGCAGGACATACAAGTCCATCCACTAAAGAGGGATACTGACCACCACACTAACGAAGGAGTCAGTAACACTCAGACATAGAATGTCTGAAAAAGTGTATATATATATATATATATATTCACAGAAAAAACCATAGGTTTCAGGGGCGTTATAGTTAGTTGGACATTTCCATCGTACAAAACCATAGAAATTCCCCCGTTATAATTAGTTCAGCTAACTATAACTCGCGCGCCCGCAATGCACTGCTGATGACGTCACATATTACATCACTCATGACATGGTCAGTGACATCACTCATGACATCACTGATGACATCTCAAATGACATCACTGATGGATGACATCATCCTTGTGATAGAGTGGCAGACCTCCTCTCACCCTAATATAACCTTTGATACACACACTCAAAAATACAAACTAACATTTTCAAAACAATGGACATACCAATACCAGTTACAACACACCTATTCAGTAATTCCAAAATCTACACACACATCCACTCATTCACCAACAGTCCCTATACAGTCACTCATACATGTACTCACTCATCATATGTACTCATACACCTATACATCCTGTTACACACCGCCACTCATCCATAGAGTTACTCACACACAGTCACACATGCAAACAAAGTATCAAACATCCATTTACTTGCATATACAGTTATACACACACACACTACCACACTTACTTCTACAGAAACTTACACATACTTACTCTCTTAAACAATCACTTATAGAAACACCTACTTATTTGTACAGGAACTCTTCCAATCTCTCACTCTCACATATACTCACTTATATACACCAATACTCACATATACTAGTTTAAAACATATGTATTTACTCATAAAGACACTATTGAGACAGTCATTCACTCACTAACACACCCATACACATACTCATCCACCTATACAGTCCTGCACACATGCTGTCTTCAACACATACAAACAGTGAGTCACTCATTCATGCATCTATGCACTAAGTAATACCCCCCACCAAACCATATAGACACTCAGACACTCATAATGATACTCAAAAAACCAAGTAATAACCCATATAGACACTCATGTAGCTACTCACCAACCCATGCAGCCACTTATACACAAAGTGAGAGACTGATACAGATATTTTCATATTTAAACATTACTCACTAACCCATGTATTCACTAAGATACACTTAGTCCGTTATACAATCAATTTTACAAAAAAAATCATCCATTTAGACACTTATATACCCATTTATTCTTCCATCGACCTTGAGATATACATATATAAAACATATGTAATTTTCAGAAAAACACACATTCACTGGATGATGTCATTTGATATGTCATCAGTGATGTCATGAGTGATGTCACTGACCATGTCATGAGTGATGTAATATGTGACGTCATCAGCAGTGCATTGCGGGCGCGCGAGTTATAGTTAGCTGAACTAACTATAACGGGGGAATTTCTATGGTTTTGTACGATGGAAATGTCCAACTAACTATAACGCCCCTGAAACCTATGGTTTTTTCAGTGAATTTCTAAGGTTTTTTAAATGCTAATTTCTAACTATAACGTGCCTGAAACCTATGGTTTTTTCAGTGAATATATATATATATTTATTATACTATGTATACATGTGAAAATGTCTCGGTCCCCTGTTTGCCTCGGTGGCACGGAAAAAATGGGTGGAACTGACGTCAGCACGCCGACGAGGTCCTCTTATGGCTCCGATGACGTCATACGGTGTCGCGAGCGGAGCCGTGCTCGTTGACGTGGGAGAGCAAGGAAAGAATTTCCGTGGAATGCTGGTGCAGGGGATATTCACCCAAGTGTTCAGGCTAGTCCTTTGGGAGCAACTGTTTATGTTGCCACTCCAGAAACCGAAACCAGTGATCCGAGGGCAGAGGCCCTGCAGATGGCACACGAGGTGGGGTGCCCAGCCGTGTGCACCGGCGGGGCAGCAAAGTGACAAGCACCACAACCCACAAAAAAGGCAACGAGGGCACTGAATAACACAGGATTCTTCTCTTTGTATCTGGCAGGAACAACGAAGTTAAAATGCCCTAGTACCAAAATGTAGAATTAGATGCCGCTTCTGCCTCCCGTACCCTGGAGGCGGCACATGGGTCACGCGGTACGGTCATACTGCGGTGGGACGCACACTCGTTGACCTCTCATGGCACTGCTCCACACTTCAAGGAGGACGCTTTCCATTATCTATGTTTTCTGATGACATGTCGCGCCGGCCCCGTCCAACAACAGAACTCCTTTAGATCCAAACAGACTCTTCCACTCTCTCACCGGAAGTGAAACCAGGCCACGCGGACACTTTCACAATACAACAGCCGGGAATGCACTTTTCGGTAAAAAACCACATTCCTTCCTCCTAATTAATCAAATAAACGTCTCACTGAAGAACAGGGGCCAGCTTCGATCGGTAAACAGCCGTTACAACGACTTTTTACTTTGCGATACCATTACAACGCATGCATTACTACGCATGCGTTGTACATCACGAAGTCATTACTACGCATTTTTTAGAACACATGGTCATTTACCACGCATGCCTTTACAACGAATTTTGTTGTAAAGGTATGTATGGTAAATGACCATGTGTTCTAAAAACATGTAGACGATCCATGTCGTTGTAAGGAAACAGAGGCTGTTCCGTTTCCTCACAACGACGTGCACCGCCCCTCAGAGATGAGGTGAAGCAGGAACCATGAGGAGAGAGGAACCATGAGGAGTGAGAGGTAAGGGGATTGGGCATGGGGTGGGGATTTCTTTTCTAGGGTTTAGGGTAGTGCAGTGGTGTTTGGGTGGTGTAGGGGGTCGTGCTGGGGGTAGTGTTTTAGGGTTTAGGGTAGTGCAGTGGTGTTTGGGTAGTGTAGGGGGTCGTGCTGGGGGTAGTGTTTTAGGGTTTAGGGTAGTGCAGTGGTGTATGGGTAGTGTAGGGGGTCGTGCTGGGGTAGTGTTTTAGGGTTTAGGGTAGTGCAGTGGTGTTTGAGTAGTGTAGGGGGTCATGCTGGTGGTAGTGTTAGGGTTTAGGGTAGTGCAGTGGTGTTTGTGTAGTGTAGGGGGTCATGCTGGGGGTAGTGTTTTATGGTTTAGGGTAGTGCAGTGGTGTTTGGGCAGTGTAGGGGTCGTGCTGGGGGTAGATTTAGGGTTTAGGGTAGTGCAGTGGTGTTTGGGTAGTGCAGGGAGTCGTGCTGGGGGTAGTGTTTTAGGGTTTAGGGTAGTGCAGTGGTGTTTGTGTAGTGTAGGGGGTTGTGCTGGGGGTAGTGTTTTAGGGTTTATGTTAGTGCAGTGGTGTTTGGGTAGTGTAGGGGTAGTGCTAGGGTAGTGTTTTAGGGTTTAGGACAGTGCAGTGGTGTTTTTGTAGTGAAGGGGGTCATGCTGAGGGTAGTGTTTTAGGGTTTAGGGTAGTGGAGTCGTGTTTGTGTAGTGTAGGGGGTCGTGTTTTAGGGTATAGGGTAGTGCAGTGGTGTTTGGGTAGTGTAGGGGGTCGTGCAGGGGGTAGTGTTTTAGGGTTTAGAGTAATATAGGGGGTCGTGCTGGGGGTAGTGTTTTAGGGTTTAGGGTAGTGCAGTCGTGTTTGTGTAGTGTAGGGGGTTGTGTTTTAGGGTATAGGGTAGTGCAGTGGTATTTGGGTAGTGTAGGGGGTCATGCTGGGGTTAGTGTTTTAGGGTTTAGGGTAGTGCAGTGGTGTTTGGGTAGTGTAGGGGTCGTGCTGGGGGTAGTGTTTTAGGGTTTAGGGTAGTGCAGTGGTGTTTGTGTAGTGTGGGAGGTCATGCTGGGGGTATATTTAGGGTTTAGTGTAGTGCAGTGGTGTTTGGGTAGTGTAGGGAGTCGTCCTGGGGGTACTGTTTTAGGGATTAGGGTAGTGCAGTTATGTTTGGGTAGTGTAGGGTGTCGTCCTGGGGGTAGTGTTTTAGCACTAATTTTTCTTTCTACAGCACTAACCATAATTTCTATGACAAAATGAACCCCATCATTTTGTTCCTTTTTAAATTAAATGTTTTAAGTGTTACCCGTTTATTCCAATCAAGATGGCTTCAGGTGTGCCATAATGTTGTCATAAGTAAGGCTGTTAGCACTCTAGTTGTTCTTTAGAACACTCTGGGAAGCTGCAGTAGAACACAAAGGCATCAACTGACAGGCTGCTCCTGTTGAAATATAACAGGAAGATATTTGAGATCTCACTTAAAACATGTCCTAATTTTTCTTTCTACAGCACTAACCATAATTTCTATGACAAAATGAACCCCATCATTTTGTTCCTTTTTAAATTAAATGTTTTAAGTGTGACCAGTTTATTCCAATCAAGATGGCTTCAGGTGTGCCATACTTTTGTCATAAGTAAGGCTGTTAGCACTCTAGTTGTTCTTTAGAACACTCTGGGAAGCTGCAGTAGAACACAAAGGAATCAACTGACAGTCTCTGCCCTTGTTGGATGTACATGTTTTACTGAGAATGTCAGACTTCATTCTCACATGACTGAGAAAGATAATGTGAATTTACAGAAAATATGATCTCATTTTAGCTTCTGGAGCACCTTCCAAAACTGTATGGGACAAGCATGTGAAAATAGTTTTCTCTCAAACGCATAGCTGCCAAGGTTTCAGATTGCCATGTGTGACATTTTCATAATTTCAGGGAAATTATGAGTGACATTTCAGCGACTATGAGTGACACTTTCTCGCGAGCAAAAATTATGCAATGAAGACCAGGGAAACTTCTAAACATCAGAAATTACAGCCATTTGAGCAACAAGAAACTTCAGGGTTGCACCACCGACAGCTACGCTGCGCACAGTATTAAAAACAGAAAATGAGCGCTTCAAGCACTTGAATTCAAGTAGCCCAGCCAGCCACAGCACACACCCGCAGCCTGAAGCTCAGAGTGCACTCTGAAGCAGACGGTGCACTATCAGCGGTCCTGCAGCTCTCACCAAACCGCCGGATATAATGATTGGGTCGCAGTCACTCACAGTTGGCCTAGTACTTACTGGACGGCGGTCCCGGGGGTGCGTGCCAGACCTCTCTGTGCTCCAAAGTTATTTGCCGCGGCGCTGCGCCGCCTCAGCCTGCTGCCTCTCGCCGTCGCGGACGCTACGCGGCCGGCGCGCCGCACCACATCAGCCTGGCCAGCCTGCAGCGCGCCGAGTAGTTGAACACAACACTTGTGCACAACAACAGACTGGAGCACGGCAGGCAGCCGCAGCGCCTGAGTCTCCCCGCGGCACACGCTGCACAGCCAGCGCACCGGCCCGACCATTTTGCAGCCTGACTGAGCCACAGGACTAGTCATGCCGGCGGCGCGCTGCCTGTGGTGTGAGACCGCTGTCTGACTCAGACTGCCACGCTGCACAGCAGCGACTGACTCTCTCCCAGTCCCGCCGCCTAAAGCCTCGCTTCCTGTACTAGCAGGACGTGAGGTTTCGAATTTCGGGCGCACTCAGCGTCAGCCAGTTAAAAACGGACTCTGTCTCAGAGAGGGCAGGCCCGGGTCCCGGGGTAAATTTTAATTGGGCAGAGCAGCAGGGAGTCACTCATCTCATGACTCTCTGACATCATGTTGTGTGAGGACACAGAGTGAGCTGACTGACAGCGCCATGAATCAGAGCCAGGACTCTCTCTCTGCCTGCAGTTAGTGCAACATTGTAGCAGGCCAGAACTTGGGCACGCCGCGGCGCACTGCCCGGCATCCTGAGCATGTCAATTACACTAACACAGACTGAGACTCAGCAGAGCAGCTCTGAGCGGGGGGCACACAGGTTTGTCACACGCATCCACCTGACCTGGCAGTGGCGCGCGCGCTGCGGACCTCGGGTTAACTACTTCTACAGCGCGTCTTCCATCACTGTCACAGCAGGGGCAAAATGCGTGACAATGCATTTCAGTGCGGTGATGCGGGAACACCACACTGAAATGCGTTAGCGTCACGCATGATGCGTGACACTTGGCAGGCCTGCAAACGTGATTCATGATATCCCAGCAGAAGGTTTTTCACAGGGTAAAATCACCTTAGAACACACCACAATTCCTGAAATTAGTATGGTACCATCAACAAATGAATTCTAATGTAACTAAAGTCTGTTATCACCCTTTATAGTTCTCCTTTTGGTAACCCTCAAAATCTTCGATTCACTACAATGCATTTCAATGGGGTATCATTTATATTGGTCCCAAGATGGCTGCCAGCAATTCCAGGATGAAGTGCTGACAGCCAATCAGATCTCACGATGACATGTGTGGTTAGGCTCCGCCCAGATATATATGTGTTTTCTTTTTCAAATTTCTCAGAAACTACTGAACGGATTTACACCATTTAAGCAAAAGGCACGACACTGAACCAAGGGCTACCTCTTTGCCAAATTTGGTGTAATTCCGTTCAGCAGTTCGGGCTGTAGCTGCGATGAAAGGTCCCTATGGAAAAATGAATGGGGAAAACACGTTTTGGGACCCTTCTCTTTTCTCGGCCCCCGCTTGACGAATCACCCCGAGACTTTCAGGATAGGAGCGGACCGGAGCGCCCCAACAAGTTGGAAACTTTCGCGAAGATTCGTCAACCGGCGCCAACGTTATTGCAAATAGAATGTTGCAGATTTCCTATGGAAAATAGGTCCTAACTAGAACTATCTACTGGCGACCGCCAGTAGATAATATATATATATATATACACACACACATATATATATATATATTACGCAAGTTAGAAACACGATATATTCTGGAGATGAATTCCAAACAGCCAGGGGGCTTAATGTTACAGATGATTTATATACCTGCTAGGGCGGAGTTATTTCCAGACAACAGCGGCATCTGAAGAAGGCTAACAGTGCCGAAATGCATTATGCCCATGCTGTATTCAATTAAAGGTTTCCATGATTTCCCCCGTAGTGGCCTCTAACCTTTCCTTACCTGGAGTGGTTTTCGTTGGATATTTGCGCGCCAACCAGTGGCGTGTAAGAGGCCCCGTTCCTTTCAAGTGGCGTGAGTTATGCTGGCATCAGCTGTTGCAGCTTGTATTTCTCTCCAAGTTACTGGATTAACTCCTGCCCACCTTCGTTACAGGCGACGCCAGGGATGCTGCCAGGTGCAGCTCGTGACTTCACGGGGAGCCGTTTGCATTGTCATTTCGACTCTCAGCCCGGTGGACATCTGTGCGGAGGTTCGGAGCATCAAGGGGACCCAAGGAGGCCTGATGACATTATTTTTATCTGGACTGTTCGTCCCTACATAACGTGCCTTTTCCCTGTTGCCTTCCCCACGTAACTTGCAGCCAGAAACACTGCTTTCTGGGGTTTGGAGTACATTGTGGAGCGCAGTGGCAGTGCGACCATGTGACTAGGGGTTGGACTTTGCCCTCCAATGGGGGCTTCACAGGACACTTGAAAGGCGGGGGCGGAGTTATTTCCAGACAACAGCGGCATCTGAAGAAGGCTAACAGTGCCGAAATGCATTATGCCCATGCTGTATTCAATTAAAGGTTTCCATGATTTCCCCCGTAGTGGCCTCTAACCTTTCCTTACCTGGAGTGGTTTTCGTTGGATATTTGCGCGCCGGCCAGTGGCGTGTAAGAGGCCCCGTTCCTTTCAAGTGGCGTGAGTTATGCTGGCATCAGCTATTGCAGCTTGTATTTCTCTCCAAATTATTGGATTAACTCCTGCCCACCTACGTTACAGGCGACGCCAGGGATGCTGCCAGGTGCAGCTCGTGACTTCACGGGGAGCCGTTTGCATTGTCATTTCGACTCACAGCCCGGTGGACATCTGTGCGGAGGTTCGGAGCATCAAGGGGACCCAAGGAGGCCTGATGACATTATTTTTATCTGGACTGTTCGTCCCTACATAACGCGCCTTTTCCCTGTTGCCTTCCCCACGTAACTTGCAGCCAGAAACACTGCTTTCTGGGGTTTGGAGTACTTTGTGGAGCGCAGTGGCAGTGCGACCATGTGACTAGGGGTTGGACTTTGCCCTCCAATGGGGGCTTCACAGGACACTTGAAAGGCGGGGGCGGAGTTATTTCCAGACAACAGCGGCATCTGAAGAAGGCCAACAGTGCCGAAATGCATTATGCCCATGCTGTATTCAATTAAAGGTTTCCATGATTTTCCCCGTAGTGGCCTCTAACCTTTCCTTACCTGGAATGGTTTTCGTGAGATATATATATATATATATATTTTACGCAAGTTAGAAACACAATATATTCTGGAGATGAATTCCAAACAGCCAGGGGGGCTTAATGTTACAGATGATTTATATACCTGCATCTGAGATGCACTGCCATTATTGCCCCCGTCAGAAGCACTCCTGGACTTAATGGCTGAAGCGGTTTGGGGACCCGAGGAAGCACTGCATTTCTTTCATAGCAGAAATATCTGGACACTTTCATTGCGGAATCCTCTGCGCTACCGCCCAGCCACTCTGGTTTGATTTTCATTCCATGTATCACTCACCCAGATTTGGAACAATGCATTCTGGGGCCTGCAGTTCACAGCAATCTTGTGAACTGGTATTGGTGCAAGGTGAAATTGTGGGGCGGAGCTGACCTTCACCAACAAAAGAGCAGTAGGACAAATTTACCGTGATGATGGAAGCCTGCTAAACACCTGGGCGCTGATGAAGGCAGAATCTAAAGCCGAAATGCATTCGCCACAGAATTGAAATAAAGCGCTTCCATGGTTTTCCCCTGTGTGGCCTCTGCTCTTTCTTGTGGAGGAGTCTGTTGGTGATATATATATATATATATATATATTTTACGCAAGTTAGAAACACAATATATTCTGGAGATGAATTCCAAACAGCCAGGGGGCTTAATGTTACAGATGATTTATATACCTGCATCTAGAGTAGTACATCAACATGCAAGATTTAAATATTGGTGTCACCGCAATTGTATCATGAATAGAACATCTTTTAACTTTTGTACCGGATATTTCAAGTTATTTATTTATTTATATACATTTATGTATTTATATATTTATGGATTGGACTTACTCTATCTGTAGTACAAAATAGCCACCAATAACATCTAAGCAATCGATTAAAGACAAACAAAGCGTTTTACAATATATTTTTAGCACTGATAGTACACGTCAATATATATATTTTTTCATTAAATCAGATTGAACTAACCCACTATCAAGATAACAAAAGCTCTGAGAGCCATCATGATATCCATACCGTGACTTATTAACTGAACACATGTGATGAGAGAATGTAACCTACAATACATGATTGTTTGAATTGTTACAAAGACAAAAATAATTTGAGATTTTACCATTGCCGATGAGCGGTTAATAACCAACTTAGGCCATTTTTGCCATTTGTTGTAGCGCTCAGTTAATTGATATTAATTCTTTTTAACAAATTCTTTGCACATTGAGCACCTTTTGACAGTCTCGAGAATTGATAAATATGTAAAAATTAATTTGTATGTGATGAGCCTAAATGACCAAGTGCGCCGGACCGTCGAGTCGGCATGCTCATCAAACAGATGAACCCCATCCCAGAGTCGCTCCCAAACATTCTCGGGGAAACTGCCATCGCGTAGCCACGCGTGGCAACACAGAGCAACTGACCTGGCCATAGCTCGACCCACGGAGTCAGTGGTGTCCATGGCCGACCGGAAGAAAAACTGCGCCATGTAGCGGCCATCCCGAATAAGCCGGACCAGGTCAGCACGAGGGCCTTCCGGCAAAGAGGGAAGGAGTTGCTCGACGGACTCCCAAAAGGCAAAAGTAGCCCGAGCAAACACGCAGGTCGTGTTCAGGGACCGAAGTCCTGAGCTGGCGGACGCAAAGACATTGCGGCCACACGACTCCAACCACCTAGAATCCCGAGTGGGAGGAAGCAACGGAGGAGGAGAGGAAGGGAGCGCTGACTGGACTACAAGTCCTTGAGCCCTAGGATGGAGGGACAAACAGGCAGGGTCATCTGGAGCCGGGTGATGGCTATGTGCAATAGCACGACCCACGGGGTCCCCCCCCCCCCCCGAGGAGGGCCTGGCCCAAGTCCCCAGAAGGACATCATACAATGAGCCGCCAAAAGGCAACAAGGGAACCAGGTCCACCGTGCCCTGGTGGAGAAGATCCAACAAAGGATCCGAAGGCAGGGAGACAGAGGGCGGCTGCATCTGCAAGATATCCGCAGCCCTGCGAACCGCCCTCGCAAACGCTGCGCTAGCCTCCTTGGCCATCCGAGGTGGAGACAGCAAGTCTTCCGTTGGGGACGGCTCCAGGCTAATCCGTCCACCAAACAACAGAGGCGCAGAATGATGAGCCGGCCAGTGCCCCTGCTCCGTGGAGCACTGAAAAAACCCTGGCGGTGGAGAACCCACTGGGGTCACGTCCTCCACCAGCAGAGGAACAGCCGAGGACGGAACCGGCGTTGACCGACGTCGAGACGGCGTCAATTCGACGTCAACAACCCCCGAAGAGGACTCGTCCGCCCGGCGTTGGACTGGCATCGACTCAACCTCCACCAAGGTAGAAACCTGGGGTAAGGAACGACGTCGACTCGGAGTCGAGCTCTGCGCTGAAGCCGCATCCAGCGATGACGCAGGGAGCCCCGTAGGGCTGTGCGAAGACGCATCAGGAGGGCTAGACGTCATAGTGGGATGCCCCATCGGGTCGTGTCCCGAAGTCGCAGCGACTCCGGAACCGGAGACAAGGCACTCGGTCGGCGCCGAGGGCAAACCCGCCGGCGAACCCCCGACCCGAGTCCCTACCCCCACTGGGGGTCCCGAAGGCGCGCCAGGGAGAGGGGGTGACCCAAAGATGCCCTGCAGAGCCCTGGAATAGGCCTCCATCTGGGTCCTAGTCGCCCCATCACCAGAAAACGGTGGGTAGCCGGGGGCCAACTCCTGAGGGCCCATGTCTGGTGAAGACCGGGAGCAGCGGGCCCCGACGTCACGCTTCTGCCAGGTCGATGACCTCCATGATTTCTTCCGATGCTTACCTGAGGCAGGCGAGCGACGTCCACTGGAACGACTCCGGGACCTGCCCTAAACAGGAACCTCAGCGTGGGAGAAAGAACTGCGCCGTTGGGATCCTTCTGCCGGAGACGGAGGCCGGCGCCGCGAGGATTCTGACTGGGAGAACCGAGCGGACATCAAGTTCATCCGTCGTTCCCGAAGGGACTTTGGCTTCAGCTACCGGCAGGCGTCGCACTCGGCAGAGTCGTGGTGCTCGCCCAAGCACCACATACAGATCTCATGTGGATCCGTCGCTGACATCTGCCGCAAACAGGAGACACACGACTTGAAGCCCGCAGGCATCAGCACACTGTTCCAAACAAAATAGGCCAGAGGAACCACTTCTCCCGGATCCACATTGGGACGCGGAAAAGAAGAAAACGGACGTCAGCGTGCCGGGGGGACTTATATGGCTCCATTGACGTCACTTCTGTGGACGACGTCAAGATGGACCTGGGCAACGACGCCCCCAGCGCGCAGAGGTACTGCTGGGGAAAAACGTTTCGGGATCCAGTCGGACGCCTGGGGATATTCTAAGTTAAGGAATCTGCGGCTAGATGTCTCTATCAGATAAGGCTGTTTTGATAGTAAGCAGCCGGAGGGGGTAATTGTGCAGAGGTTCAAATTGAGCGCATTTTAGATCCCACTTAGGCATAATGAAAAGGGGAAGGTGGTAACATATGCACAAGTCCACTAAGGAACCTATTTACAGTGGGAAATTTAAATAATGAGGGTTGGTCTTGCAGCCTCAGGAAGGCAGACAGGGCCGAAAAGTACTCTTTGAGAGTGCCCAGTACAGGGCCCTGCTGGGCAAGGGTCAAAATAAAAAGCAAACCCTGAGAAAAGAAAGCAGAAGGAGGTTCAATAGACCTTTCTGTGCAATATTTTACACATTTATTCCACCGACAGGCGTACACGGTCTTGGTAGAGGGACACCTGGCTGCCAAAATAACATGACAGACTTCTGGAGGAAGGTCGAACACTATCAACTGCTGCCTCTCAATCTCCACGCATGGAGGCATAGAGTTGACTGGTTCGGGTGGAGGACCCTTGCCTGCTGGTGCGACAGAATTTCATCCTGAAGGGGCAGCCTGATTGGAGAATCAATGCTCAATTGGAGAAGCTCGGGATACCAGACTCTCCATGCCCAGTCTGGAGCCACAAGAATGACTTGGGCAAAGTCGCTCCTGATCTTCTTGAGCACTCTAAACAGGAGTGGTATTGGCTGAAAGGCGTATAGGAGGCCTGAGATCCACTCAAGACTAAAAGCATCTCCGAGCGAGAGCCGCCTTGGAATCTCCAGCGCACTAACATTGCGTGTTCTCAGCTGAGGCAAACAGATATAACCAAAGCTCTCCCCACTGTTGAAAGAGACCTAGCGCCCCCTCGGGTAGGAGGTGCCATTCTTTATCCGTAGGCATCGACGGCTAAGTCCGTCCGCCCTGGCATTTAGAGAAACTGCCAGGTTTTAAACCACCAAGGATATGCCCTGCTGTTACAGCCACGTACAGAGACACAAGGCCTCTTAACAAAGGGTCCACAACCCACCCCCGTACTGTTTGTTGCAGTACCACATGGCGGTGAGGTTCTGCGTTTACAGTTGAACCAGCTTGCTCTTGATTGAAGGAAGAAGGGCTTTCAATGCCAAGCGAATTGCTCAGAGCTCCAGCAAGTTGATGTGGAGTCCAGATTTCATCCTCTCCCAGATGTCTGCCCCAATTTAGGAGTGACGAGCAAGTTACTTACCTTCGGTAACGTTATATATCTGTAAGAAACATAGGTTAGTTATAGATTCCTTACCTTAGAATTACCCCCAGACGTCAGACTGGATCCGGAAAGTTTTTCGTCAGCAGTACCCCTGCGCGTCGGAAGGTGGCGTTGATCGACTCCGCGTTCGTCGTCGGCGTCATGGACGCCGGGATGACGTCGCAGTAGCTACATAAACGCCGCCCTCGCGCTCTGACGTCAGTTCTGTACACGACTTTCCACGCCAGAAGCGCAGAGCCATGCAAGACACTGACCACTGGTTCACAAAACTAGGGCCCTGAAAGGAAGTCCTTAACCGTAGAAGTCAGTTCGCAGAACGGGGAGGATGGGTCGGGCGGTAAGGAATCTATAACTAACCTATGTTTCTTACAGATATATCGTTACCGAAGGTAAGTAACTTGTTCATCTGAAAGAAACAGTTAGTTATAGATTCCTTACCTTAGAATAGATACCCCAGCAATTCCAACCCCGGAGGAGGGTCTGCGAACCAAGTTCACACCAGAAAGTCCAGGAGAACAGAACGGCCAAAGAAGCCGTCTCTCCGGACTTGGCTGTCTAGGCAGTAGTGTTTGGTGAACGTGTGCAGCGATGCCCACGTAGCTGCCTGACAGATGTCATGTAGGGGGACTCCTCGTCCCAAAGCAGTAGTAGCTGCCGTCGCCCTGGTGGAATGGGCGCGCAGCCCCACTGGAGGCTCCTTCTTTGCCAAAGAGTAGCAGGCTTTGATGCACAGAACGACCCACCTGGAGATGGTCCGTTTGTGCACGGCCCGAACTTTCTTAGTGCCCACGTAACCAACAAAGAGCTGGTCGTCCACCCGGAATTGTTTGGTGCGATCCAAGTAGTAGGAGAGCGCACGTTTTGGATCCAGACGGTGGAGCCTCTCTTCCTCTTTTGAAGGATGCGGAGGCGGAAAGAAGGTGAGCAAAGTGATGGTTTGGCCAATGTGGAAAGAAGTAACCACCTTGGGAAGAAAGGAAGGTCTAGTTCTCAGGACGACCTTGTCCGGATGGACAGCCAGAAAGGGAGGCTTGGAAGAAAGAGCTTGCAGCTCACTCACCCTGTGTGCAGAGGTGATGGCCACCAGAAAGGCAGTTTTCAATGTGAGAAGTCTGAGAGGACAGTTATGTAACGGCTCAAACAGGAACAGGTGGGAAAAGATAAGTAATGTCCTTAAGGAATCTATTTACAACAGGGGACTTGAAAAAAGAAGGCTGATCAGGAAGCCTAAGGAAGGCTGAAATGGCCGAGAGGTAGCCATTTAGAGTGCCCAGAGCAGAGCCCTGCTGGGCCAAAGATAGGAGGAACAAGAGAACCTAAGAAAGAGGGGCAGAAAGAGGATCCACAGCCTTTGCTGCGCACCATGCCACAACTTTGTTCCATCTGCAGGCATATACCGTCTTAGTGGAGGGACGCCTGGCTGCCAAGATAACATCGCAGACTTCGGGAGGCAAGTCAAACGACGTCAACTGCCGCCGCTCAATCTCCACGCAAGGAGGTAGAGGCTGGACAGGTTCGGGTGGAGGACCGTCCCCTGCTGCTGCGACAGAAGATCCTCCCGAAGAGGCAGTCTGATGGGAGGATCAATGGCCATGTTGAGTAGCTCGGGATACCAGACTCTTCGTGCCCAATCCGGAGCCACAAGATTGACTTGGGCCCGGTCGCGCTTAATCTTCTTCAGCACTCTGGGAAGAAGTGGTATAGGCGGAAAGGCGTATAGAAGACCGCAACTCCACTCACGACGGAAAGCGTCGCATAGCGAGTGCCGCCTTGGAAATTCCAACGCGCAGAACTGCTGACATTGCGCGTTCTCTTCGGTGGCGAATAGATCTAACCAAGGGTCTCCCCATTGCTGAAAGAGACCTTGCACCACCTCTGAGTGAAGACGCCATTCATGATCCATCATGCACCTGCGGCTGAGTTCGTCCACCCTGGCGTTCAGAGAACCTGCCAGGTGTTGAACCACCAGGGATATGCCCTGATGTTCCAGCCATGTCCAGAGGCGGAGGGCCTCCTGACATAGGGGCCACGACCCCACCCCGCCTTGTTTGTTGCAGTACGACATGGCGGTGGTGTTGTCCGTGAACACCTGCACTACTCTTCCCCGGACAGAGGGAAGGAATGCCTTGAGTGCAAGACGAATCGCCTGAAGCTCCAGAAGATTGATGTGGAGCCCGGACTCCGCCGGAGACCAGAGGCCTCGGATCCTCGCCTCTCCCATGTGGCCGCCCCATCCCAGCAGTGATGCATCGGTCACCACTGTGAACTCCGGTAGGGGAAGGGAGAGGGAGCTGCCGTTGACCCAATCCCGGTTCGTTAGCCACCACTGCAATTGACGTGCAGTGCCCTCCGCGATCTGGACGCAATCGGACTGATTCCCCTGATGTTGTGCCCACTGGAACTTCAGGTCCCACTGCAGAGCCCGCATATGCCATCTGGCATGGCCCACCAGCAGGATACAGGAGGCCATCAGATCCAGCAGCCTGAGGGTCATCCTGACCGAAACCCGGGATAGAGGCTAAAAGATCGGAATCATAGCCCGAATATCCCGGACTCGCTGATTGGGAGGATAAACCCGAAACTGCGTCGTGTCCAGAACCGCTCCGATGAAGAGGAGCTTCTGAGAGGGAGTCAGGTGTTACTTCGGCACGTTGATGGAGAACCCCAGCGAATGCAGGTCGTCGGCCGTAGTCTGGAGGTGGGAGACGACAGCCTGGGGCGAGCCCGCCTTCAACAGCCAGTAGTGGAGATAGAGGAAGACTGTAACCCCTGATCTGCGCAGAGGAGCTGCGACCACCGCCATCACTTTCGTGAATACCCGAGGGGCGCTGGTAAGGCCAAAGGGGAGCACGGTAAACTGAAAGTGCTCGTGGCCTACCGTGAACCGCAGGTAACGCCAGAGGGCCGGCAGGACAGGGATATGAAAGTAAGCGCCCTGCAAGTCCAACGCTACCATCCAGTCTCCAGGGTCGAGGGCAGACAAGACCTGAGCGAGCGTCAACATTTTGAACTTCTCCTTCCGGAGGAAGCGGTTGACATTCCTGAGATACAAGATAGGACGCAGGCCTTTGTCCTTCTTGGGCACCAGAAAGTAGTGGGAATAGCAACCACGACCTACTTCTGGGGCAGGAACGCGCTCGATGGCTCCCTTGGCCAAGAGTGCCGAAACTTCCTGTTGGAGAAGGGCCAGATGATCCTCCGACATGCGATGGTACTGAGGTGGCATGGATGGAGGGGTAGTCTCAAAGGGGAGGGAGTAGCCCCTTCGGACTATTTGCAAAACCCACCTGTCCGACGTGATGGTGCACCAGTGGGGGAGGTGATGGCAAATCCTGCCGCCCACTGGCGTTTGGTGGCCCTGAAAGGTCGGACTAGGAGGGTTTGGAGGCTGCTGCAGAGGGGGCTGTGGTGGACTGGCCCGCCCGCTAGCCCCCAGAACCACGGCGCTGGTTCCCACGTCCCATGCCGCGCAGTTGCTGAACAGCTTACGCCGGCCTGTGGCCCTGGGTGGGACATGGCGGGGCACCCCTTCCGTAGCCACGTAATTGGCGAAAGGCAGACTGCACAGGGCGGGAGGTGGAGAGGCCCAAGGACCTGGCCGTAGCCCGAGAGTCCTCAAAGCGCTCCAGTGCGTTGTCTGCCTTGTTGCTGAAAAGGCGACGGCCATCAAAAGGCATGTCCATAAGAGTAGATTGGACATCCCCGGAAAAACCAGTCGACCGCAACCAGGCGTAGCGTCGAAGGGCTACTGACGTGGAAATCGTCCTGCCTAGTGCGTCGGCGGTATCCAGTCCACAGCGGATGGTAAACTTCGCTGCGTCTCTCCCCTCGGCAACTGCACAGGAGAGCACGGCCCGGGCCTCCTCCGGGCACCGGGGCAGCACCTGCGCTACCGTATCCCACACAGAGTGGGTGTAACGGCGCAACAGACATGCAGTGTTTACCGACCGCAGTCCCAAGCTGGCGGAAGAAAACATTTTCTTCCCAAAGTGTGCCAGCTTTTTGGATTCCCTATTGGGTGGTGCGTTAGGGAATGCGCCTTTGGAAGTAGAGGCTTGGACCACCAAGCTCTCAGGGCTGGGGTGTTGGGAGAGGAAAGTGGGGTCGCCCGGGGCCGGGCGGTGGTGTCGGGCTATCATCCTGTCGACAGGAGCCCGTGTTTGGCCTAAACCAGGTGCCCAAAAGGATGTCTGTGAGGGCTTCATTAAAAAGCAGCAGGGGCTCCGAAGAGCTCCCTGCCGGTTGAAGGACCTCTGTCGGGAGGTTAGTCCTGACTGCCACCATAGGTAGCTCGAGGTGGAGAGCCTCGGCCGCCCTACACAACACCACTGTGTATGACGCTCCTCCTCCGTAGCCACGGTAGGAGGAGACAACATGCCGAGGTCTGGTGAGGTATCCAGACCACTGGCTTCCCCCAGTTCCTCTCTCCAGTCCTGCTTATAAGTCAACTGGTTGCCAATTTGGTCTCAAAGAGCCATGGTAGAACAGGGGCACAAAAGTACCCGTCGGCGTCGGATCCGGCGTCGGTCGACGCCAGTCCGACTCCGTGTCTACCTCGAGGTGGAGGCTGGGGTCGACATCGGCTGGTGACTCAGCCGAGGCCAGTTGTGGACGTGGTGCCGGTGGAATCGGGGGAGGCGTAACAAGGTCGACCGGCGCTGATCCGGATCCAGGCCTGGATCCAAGAGGACCCTGCGTCGCCAAGGCCGAAGCCGCCGAAGACCTAGGTCCCCCAGCCGAGTCCGCGGGGCCCGAAGGCGTGCCGGCGGAGTCGGGCTGCCCAAAGATGGCATGCATCGCTGCGTAGAAACTCTGAAGCTGGGCAGGGGTCACACCGGGTCCCGGAAAGGGAGGAAAACCCGAAGTCGACCAGCGGGAGGGGCACCACCCGCATCCCTCATCGCGTCGGTCGACGGACGGGGAGAAGTCGAAGAGCGACGATGCTTCTTCGACATCTTCTTGTGCTTCTACTTACCTGACCCTGAGTGCGAAGACTTAGACGAAGAATAGTGTTGGCTCAGCGACCGGTCCCTCGACCTCCTCCGCGACCGGGACCTCGAGCGACGCGGAGCCGACTGCCGGGCCTCGAGCAGCTTTCGGGACCACTGCCGCAAAGACTTCGGGGCCATGGTCCGGCAGTTGGAGAACGACTTGGGGTCGTGGTCGCGCTCCAGGCAATAGAGGGACACGCGGTGTGGGTCCGTCACTGGCATCAGTTGGTTACAGGAACCGCAGGCCTTGAATCCGGGCATCCCTCGTGCACCAGGCGTCGATGGACTCAAAAAACGAATTCGACAAAAGGCAAGAAAAAAGTCAATCAAAAAGTGACTGGAGGTACTGCTCTCTCCAAATCTGCGCTTGCTGGCGCGGAAAAAGAAAGAACTGACGTCAGCGCGCGAGGGCGGCGTCTATGTAGCTACCGCGACATCATCCCGGCGACCACGACGCCGAACGCGGAGTCGACCGACGCCACCTTCCGACACGCAGGGGTACTGCTGACGAAAAACTTTCCGGATCCAGTCTGACGCCTGGGGGTAATTCTAAGGTAAGGAATTTATAACTAACTGTTTCTTTCAGATACATCTGTCACTACTGTGTGGTCTGGTTGGGGAAGAGACAGGGGTCTGACTCTGATCCAATCGCATTTGGATGACCACCACTGCAGGCCCTGTGCAGTTCTCTCTGAGATCTGATCCACGTAGGAGAGATTCCCCTGATGCTGCGCCCATGGAACTTCAAGTCGCACTGCAGAGCCCGCATATGCCATCTGGCATATGTCACTAGCAGGATGCAGGAGGCCATGAGGCCCAGCAGCCTCAGAGGCATTCTCACCGAAATCCAGGATAGAGGCTGAAACATCGGTATCACAGCCTGAATATCCTGGACTCACCGTTCGGGAGGATAGGCCCGAAACTGCACTGTGTCCAGAGCAGCTCCGATGAAAGGGAGCGTCTGAGAGGGAGTCAGGTGTGACTTTGGCATGTTGATAGTGAATCCCAGTGAATGCAGGAGGTTCGTCCTAGTTTGGAGGTGGAAGACAGCCTTGGGCGAGCTCGCCTTCAACAGCCAATCGTCGAGATAAGGGAAGACTGGCAACCCTGATCTGCGCAGATGAGCTGCGACCACCACCGTCACCTCGGTGAACACCTGAGCGGCGCGGATAAGGCCAAAGGGGGAAACGGTGAACTGAAAGTGCTCGTAGCCTACCGTAAACTGCAGGTAGCGCCGAGGAGCAAGTAGGATGGGAATGTGAAAATAGGTGACCTGCAAGTCCAACGCTACCATCCAGGATCCAGAGTCCAGGGCAGACGAGACCTGAGCTAGAGTGAGCATCTTGAACTTTTCCTTTTTGAGAAAGTAGTTGAGGGCTCACAGATCTAGGATAGGGCATAAACCTTTTCCTTTTTTGGGACCACCAGAAAGTAGCAGGAATAACAACCACAGACTACTTCTGGCGCCGGAACACTCTATATGTGCCCTTGGCCAAGAGAGTCATGACTTCCTCCTGAAGCAAAGTCAGGTGATCATCCATCAGCCGGTTGAAAGTTTGAAGTGGAGGGAATAGCCCCTTCGGACTATCTGGAGGACCCACCAGTCTGAGGTGATGTTCTGCCAGTGATGGACGTGATGGATGATCCTGCCACCGACCGACTGCCCGTGATCTTGAAGGGCAGGACTAGGATAGTTTGCAGGCTGAGGTTGCATGGGAGGGTGGTGGACTGACCAGACCTCTGTCCGCCCAACCTACAGCGTAGGAACGAGCCACGTCCATGGCTGTGCAGAGGTTGTACAACTTCCGCGGTCTTGTGGCTGGGCTATGGCTGGCATGTCTGAAAGCCCCTCCCGTAGCCACGAAAGGGGACAAAGACACACGGTGGACGTGTGGCCACTGAGACGCCCAAGGACTTGGCTGTAACCCGTGAGTCCTTAAAGCGCTCCAGCACCATGTCTGCCTTGTCGCCGAAGAAAATAGCGCCATCAAAGGGCATGTCCATGAGAGAGACCTGGACATCCCCTGAAAAGCCAGATGTCGTCAACCAGGTGTGGCGTCTGACAGCCACAGTCAATGAAATCGCTCTGCCCACTGAGTCAGTCATGTTAAGACCACAATGAATGGCAAACTTTGCAGACAGAGAAATTTGTGTCTCCAGAACAAATTCTATTTGGTCAGATTTACCAAGTGACCATTGCTAGCAATGTCAGGACAGATCAATCCTTGGCAGTTGTCAATCTCAGCTGGGGAGGGGCACCTGGCCATAAAAGAGTTAGGTTTCCCCAGACCTACCTGTGGACTGTCTCTGGGCAATAATTTAGAAACTTCAGCCTGGTCTGGAGGCGAGTTCAGGACACATGCATAGAGGGTGGGCATATCAGCCATTGCCTTTGCAGTCACTAGGGCTGAGGCCAAGAGAAGAGGCACAATTGGAGACCTAGATCCTGAATGAATGGACCAGCCAGCTCCCAAGGGAAGGATCAGGAAGGGTAAAGATTTATCCTCCTCCCAGACTCCCAGTGAGGATCAGTCTCCTGCGGGACATGACCTCAGCACCAATGAAGGAACTGTCCCAGAGGAACTTGGGCCTTACACAGCAAAGTTCTTGGGGTCAGGGGGACCTTCCAAGGCAGACCTGAGTCTGGAGCAGAAAACCTGCCCCTCACTTGGACAGCTCAGACACCAAGCTGCTACTGAGGAGGCAGGGAATGTAGGTTGGTCCTATAGGATCTATTGAGAAGATGGGCTCATATTTTTGGAGAGTAGAGACCCCAAGCCTGGTGCCACAAGGAGGCTGGTCATACCTCAGAAATTCAGGGGTATTCTAATGACCCTAGCACATGACAGTCCCCTTGCAGGGTATTTTGGGCAAAGCAAGGCTTTGGGACAGGCTTGTCCCTCACTGGCCCCACATGTCTTAAGACACCAAGGAGTTTTGTCGCTCCTCTGTGACTTGCCTAGCCACTGGCAAGTCAGGTGGCACTACAAAGGCACCCTTAATCCCATTTCCAGTGGTTGGGGTTCCCTTTGAGAGGGTAGGGATAGACATTATAGGTCCCTTAAACTTTCCAACAGCATCTGGACATAGTTACATACTAGTGGTGGTGGACCATGCCACTAGGTATCCAGAGGCTATTCACCTTAGGGCCACTACAGCTCCTGTAGTGGTTAGGGCCCTCCTGGGAATCTTTTCCAGAGTTGGGTATCCTAAGGAGGTCTTGTCAGACAGAAGTACTAACTTCATGTCTAGCTACATCACTGCTATGTGGAAGGAGTGTGGTGTAAACTACAAGTTTACCACACTCTATCATCCACAGTGCAATGGGCTTTTTGAAAGGTTCAACAAGACCCTAAAGGGTATAATTATGGGACTCCCAGAAAAGCTGAGGCGAAAATGGGATGTCTTACTAACTTGCCTTCTCTTTGCATACAGAGAGATTCATCAGAAGGGGGTGGGCTACAGCCCATTTGAACTTCTGTTAGGACATCAAGTTAGGGGTCCATTGTGTCGGGTTAAGGAGGGATGGAAGCAGCCTTTCAAACCCCCTAAGCATGACATAGTGGACTATGTACTTGGGCTGCGTTCTCGTATGGCTGAGTACATAAATAAGGTCAGCAAAAACCTTCATGTCAACCAGGAGCTTCAAAAAGCTTGGCTGTACTGACTATTTACCAGTTTGGACAGAAAGTGTGGGTGTTGGAGCCTGTGGCCCCTGCAGCTATCTAGGACAAGTGGAGTGGCCGCCACACAATAGTTGGGAAAAAGGTGAGGTCATCTACTTTGTTGGCCTAGGTACTCCAAAAAGTCCCCACAGGGTACTTTATGTGAATAGCCTGAAACCTTTTATTGACAGGGCTGACATGAGCTTGCTCATGGCCACTGATGTGGGACAGGAGGAAGAGAGTGACCCTCTCCATAATCTCCTCTCACAGGATCCTGTTGATGGATCAGTAGAAGGAGTAGTCTTGGCAGACAGCCTCACTGGTCAACAGCAAGCTGATTGTAGAAAGGTACTCAGTCAGTTTTCTGATCTCTCCTCTCTGACACCCAGTCAGACCACCTGGTGTACCCCCGAGGTGGACACCAGTGACAGCATGCCTGTGAAGAGCAAAATTTACAGACAGCCTGACCATGTCAGAGACTGCATCAGGACTGAGGTCCAAAAGATGCTGGATTTGGGAGTCATTGAACCTTCAGATAACCCATGGGCTAGTCCTGTAGTCCTTGCACCAAAATCTCACACCCAGGCTGGTAAGAGAGAGATATGGTTGTGTTTGGATTACAGGGGACTCAATGCAGTCACTAGAACTGATACCGATCCAATTCCTAGGTCAGATGAGCTAATTGATATTCTGTCCTCTGCCAAGTATCTCAGTACATTTGACCTGACTGGTGGTTGTGTAGTGTAGTTCCTATTTCCCTAATAGGCTCTGCGCATTGGAATAATATACCCTATAGGCTTGACATAGGACTGAGGTCGGTATGTCCCTATCGAGTATATTAAACTTAATTACTTTTGTGCCAGCTAGCTCAGAGGCCACTAGAAACTCCTTGAGAGCAAGAAGGGAGTAGTTTCTGGCAACCGCATAAACATGACTACTTTGTTTCCCTTTAGAATCGGAACACGTCTCAGAATCGTGGAAACAATAGATAACAGTTTCACTCAGTTATTCGAGCATGCTAAGTTTCCACAGAGTTACACAGAAAGAAAAGACGGGCGTTTCAATAAAAAGGTTTTATTGAACAGTCTTGTTTCTCGTGTAAGAGATATGTGCTGTTATGATCACAAGACAGTATGCAAGATAAATAATGTACAGCGTAAGCAGTAGAAATAAATAATACTGCGCTAGCATTATCTTTTAGCATATATTCACGTACATAAATAACATGAGCTAAAAATGCGAGTACTCATACGATGCGTCTCTAAGCTAGTTCTACCCCAATGTACCTAACCTAGTCTAGGTGTAGGGAAGGGTAATAAGTAGGTGGAGTATTCTCTAGTAGGGTATACTAAGAGTATGTTAAGTCTAGTATGCCAAGAGTCCCTCTAGGTTCTAGTCAGCTCCATACCTTGAGAATGAGAGAGGTGGGAATCTCTTGCCGGATCTGGAACTCTAACACCCCGCGAAGGGAGTCAGAACACTGGAAGCTGGATTCTTCTGCGAGCAGGAATGACAGCGTCTTCTCAGTGCGTCAGGCCGGGATATGGGCTCCTCTGGAGTCGAGGTCTCCTCTAACTTGCTTGGGCAAGGGAAGGTATATTTATACCTGGTAGGTGCCTTGGAATGTTAGCATTGACGTGAAGTCGGACAGAGGAAGACGTCAGGAATGAACCCTTAAGGTATAACGGTTCATACATAATAGATGAGTTCTTGGAGAAATCAATAATCCTGTGCTAGGGGAACTCCCGAGAGCTTAAGGGTCTGGTTTCTAAGAACTCGTTGTGACGTTAGGGTGGACGGATGTCGGTGACCATGCCTGTATTTGGAGCGCACGGCTAATGCCTAAATAAGGACTGGGATTCTATGCCTATATAAGGACATGTTTCAGGAAAACCTATATACGGACACCTAAAGCGGAATACAACAGTTGCTGGCAAATCAGACTCTCCGAGGATGCCGTACCAAAAACAGCATTTTCAACCCCCAGTGGGCCTTATCAATATGTTGTAATGTCTTTTGGTTTGAAGAATGCACCTGCCACATTTCAGCGGCTGGTGAACCAAGTCTTGACAGGTCTGCAAGCCTATAGTGCAGCATATCTAGATGATATTGCTGTCTTTAGCTCCACCTGGGAAGATCACCTGGTCCACCTAAGAAATGTACTTAAGGCCTTGCAAAAGGCAGGGCTCACTACCAAGGCCATAAAGTGCGAGATAGGGCAGAGTAAGGTTGTGTACTTGGGCCACCTTGTGGTTGGAGAGCAAGATTCAGACCAACCATAATCAACTGGATTGCTCCCTCTATTCAGACTCAGGCCAGAGCTTTCTTGGGTCTAACTGGGTACTACAGGAGGTTTGTTAAGGGCTATGGATCCATAGTGACACCCCTTAATGATCTTACCTCCAAAAGAATGACTAAGAAAGTTCAGTGGACAGTTAGCTGTCAGAAAGCATTTGATGAACTGAAGCAAGCCATGTGCTCTGCTCCAATTCTGAAAAATCCTGATTACTCCTAATCCTTCATTGTCCTGGCAGATGCTTCTGAGTAGGGGTATGTGCAGTATTGTCACAACTTAATGCAGATGGCCAGGATCAACCCATAGCTTTTATAAGCAGAAGGTTGACCCCCTGGGGAGTGGGGGGACATTGGATAGCTATTGACAGGGAGGCCTTTGCTGTGGTCTGGGCCTTGAAGAAATTGAGGCCATACCTGTTTGGCTCTCACTTCATTGTCCAGACAGATCATAAGCCCTTCTTATGGTTTAAACAAATGAAGGGTGAAAATCCCACATTTTTGAGGTGGTCCACTCCCCTACAGGGAATGGACTTTTCTGTGGAACACAGACCTGGAAGTAACCATGCCAACATAGATGGACTCTCCAGATATTTCCACTTAGAAAATGAAGACTCAACTGGGCAAGATTAGTCTTATCTCCTTACATTTGAAGAGGTGGGGTAGTTGTGCAGGAAAGTAGGATCTGCTTTCATGGCTAGCCCCACATTTTGCTTGGTGTCATTGTGTTTTTGACCAAGTCTGACTGGGATCCTGCTAATCAGGACCCGAGTCAATGTGCTTTCTCCCTAAATTGACCATGCTAAGTACTTTTGTACATCCACAATTGGCTACTGGTGTACCTTTTTAAGTCCCTAGTCTATGGTACAAAGGTAACCAGGGCATAGGTACACCAGGGGTGTCCCATGGGCAGAAGCATATATTTTGCACCCACAGGAGTCCACTTTAACTGCGACTAAAGGCCTGCCATTGCAGCATGTGTGAGTTGGTGCTTGCAGCTCTCTCACGACAGATATAGGTTTTCTTATATCTGATGTCACTGCACTTAAAACCTATCAGTCACCCCTATGGCAGGAACTGCAGTCCTGAGGGCAAGGTGCTTGATTAAAAGTTTGAGGGTGCCCCCGCATGAGCAGGACACACCTACAAACCCCAAAGTCAATTCTCCATGCTTTGCAAGTGCGGCCAGCCATTTTAATACATATAGTGGACATCAGTCATTACAAGATGTCTAACTATTTAGTGGCTGCACCTAACCCGGTCATGTTTGGTATCAAGCATGTTGGAATCATACTCCAACACCAATTCCAGTTTTTGAAGTATGATCCCATGTACTGGGGGGCTCCCTTGGGGTAACCCCCCCTGTACTCCCAGTAACAGCCTTTCAGGGTCTACCAGCAAGCTATTGCTGCTGCCGACCACAGACATGAATCTGCCCTCCTGCTTTGAAGGGCACATTTGGTGCCCTCCTTTCATACTCCACTTTTAGGTAGTTCAGGGAGCCTTTGGCCACCACTCTGGCGCGAAACTGGACAAAGCACATGGGAGTATCCTCCACTCTGCCCAGCCCTCCTCTGGGAGGGACCCCGAGTAGTTCCAACCCTTTCCTTAGGGTACTTAAGGGCTTACCTGTGGGTGGTTCCTTAGATTTTTCATGGGACAAGACTCAAGCCTGAAACTACCTCGCTCTTCAATCATCAGGACACTTGGAATTCGTTGGACTTCGACCGGAACTGAGACTCCTGCTGCTCCTGGTCTCGCTGTTCTTCAAGTCTTCTTTGTCGTCTGTGTCTGTGCTTCTACTAGGTTCTTCAACAGACCTGTGGGCATCAATGACACCCGGAGAAATCTACCTTGGAGTGAAGGAGTCACTCCCCTGCATCTGCAGGCACCGCAACGAAGTTGACTGGTCTGCTGCTCCCGTCGTCCTACGGACTTCCCAGGCTCAGCAACACAGGTGGGGTGTCTGCAACTCCCTCGTGGCCTGACCTGTCCTTTCTGCAATTTTGAGGCCCGTATCCCTTGTCAGAACTGCTGGGACCGAACCCCTGTGCACCGCGTCGACTTGCTGTTGCCAAGGCTTTTTGTCTTTGCACACTAGAGATCTTCAGGCTACAAGAAGCTCCAGCCTCCAGCATCTCTACCCTCCAAGATCAGCATCCTCACCACATCCTCAGTACTGTGGGCCTTCATCCTGGGTGAACTGCTCGAGGTCCTCTTGCGACTCCTGCGCCTTTGGCCTGTGGGTCCTCCTGAGGGTCTTCTACTCTACAGATGGCTCCCCTGCTTGCTCGGGCCGGGTATGACTCTCCTGCTGTTGGGGAGTCCCTTGGACGTTGCTGATCCAAACATTGCTCCTTCTTAGTCTTGCACGCCGGTTGCGGCTACAAAGGCTTGTTGGTGCCCCTGCCGCACACTGACCACCTAGTCACCAACACTTGACGTGGGACAGCTCGTGCACGACTCCTGGTCTTCCTCAGCTTCGCCTGACCCTCACAGCTGCAGCGACAAGGTCACCCTTGACTCTTCTGAACCTCCAGATAACGGTGGGCATTGTGTCTTCATGCCTCCTGGTCACTTCCGAGTGGCATAGACTCTATCCCCTCTGCTTGCAGGTTCTTCACTTCCAGAATCCACCTTTGGATGCCACCCGACTTCTTCACCGTCTTCTCCAGAGGCATTTTCTTCTAGGTCTTCCACTGTTGTCTACTGAGGTTTCAGATGTCTCTTCACCCGTATGCATCTGGCTTCCCTGGTGTAGTTAACCTGGTTCCCGGGGCATCCACGGGTGGGGTGACTCTCCAACCTTTCGACCTCCAAGGGAATTCTTCGGGGTCCTCTGGGAAGGATCCTTCTTCTGCAAAACTGCAACAGAGACTTCTCCATTGACTTCCATTGGGCTGTGTTCCCACTCTGCACACAGCCTCTTTGGGGTTCCTGGGTACTTTCCTTGGGTGGTTCTTTGTGTCCCCGGCTCCTGTGGGTCCTCTGGTCCAAGTCTTGTTCTCCCTTGCAGTTCGCATTCCATTTTTTTAGTATATGGTTTGTATTTTGGGCTACTTACCTGACTGCATTAGAAGTATTCCTGCATATTGTGTTGAAATCTCTGGGTTGAAGATATACCAATGTGTTAGTGAGTGTTATCAATAGTAGCATTTTTAAATAAACTCTGTGTGCTTCTTTTTCACTTAACTTACACTACAAATTAAACTGGTAAAACAAGCTGCTTTCAATATAAGCCTGAAGGCTGCTCTCCACAGCTACCTCTTTGAGAGCTTTCTATGGTTATCAAAGACCACTAAAACCACCATAAGGGTTGCCTGGATTAGTACAAAGTGAACCACTTGAATAAGTGTGCACACATAATAAGCCAGCATCGTACAATCAGTAAGTGCCTTGTTAAACTGGAGAAGCAGTTCTGAGGGGGACACTCCCGGCTGAAGCACTTCCGTCAAGACGTTTGTCTTGACAGGCACTGAGGGCAAGCTAAGGTCCAGGACCTTGGCCGCCCTCCTCACCACCATTTCAAATGTAGCTCCCTCCTCCATAGCCACGTTAGGAGAAGAAAGCATGCCAGTATCTGGAGAAGTATCCAGTCCAATGGCATCCACCAAATCCTCACACCAGTCCATGCTGGTATTCTTCAGAGTCATGGGACCCCTCCCATTCCTCCCCGAGTCCGAGCCCAAAAGACTAGGGCTCAGGCTCCGGCCTGGAAGGCATGTCTCCAGCCGGCATCAGTCAACTCCCCTCCCCTCCGGCTCTGTGTCAGAGTCGGGGATATAAATGGGGAAGGCAGCGCTGGGAGCATTGGCCTGGTGACTGACGCTGGGAAAGGTCAACATGGCACGACCGGCACTGATCCGGATCTATGTGTGAATCCCTGGGCCCTGACCGGTGCGTGGATCCTGAACTTGCGGGGCCTGAAGGCATGTCGGCAGGAACAGACCACCCAATAAGATTCAAAAAATTCTTGCAATTGGGCGGGGGTCGCTACGCCTCCCTGAAACTCAGGAAGGAGCAGAGATGGCCCAGACCGCTGGCTCAAACGCGGAGACAGTCCTCAAGTGATGCTTCCTCGTCTCGTCAGCTGATGGACTAAGTGAAGTCGAAGCATGCTTCGACAACTTCTTCTTGCGGTGGGACTTACCCAAATTACCTGATGACTATGAGTGCGACATGGATCTCGGACTCCGCGACTGTTCCCGGGACCTTTCTCTCAACCGGGATCTGGATCGTTGCAGCATCACACGTTGAGCCGCCATGAGCTTGAAGAATCGCTCCTGCAAGGCCTTTGGGTGCATGGCGCGTCAATCTGAGCAGCCCTTCGTGTGCAGGTCTGTCACCGACATCAAGCGGTGACAGGTGCCGCAGGACTTGAAGCGGACCTTCTTTGATGATATTCCTGCCACACCAGGAGGAAAAAACCTCAAAACACTTAGACAAAAGTCAAAAAAAGTTAGTAAAAAATTGACTAAGGGGTAGCTCTTCCCAGATCTGCGCTGAATGCCAGGGAAAGAAAAGACCTGACATCAGCGAGTTGGGGTGCTGCCTATATTGGAACTGGGCACTTCACTTCTGGCGCAAACGATGCCGACAATGCCACGTGGAGCAAAACAACTCCACTTAATGGTACGCCGTGGTACTACTCTTGAAAGAATTCTGGATCCAGTCTGATGCCTGGGGATAGTTTAAGGTAAGGAATCTGTGGCTATATGTCTCTGTCAGATAGATTACCACAACTGTGGTAGCGGACCTTAATTCTGCATCCACTTTGTCAAGTTCTGTCCCTAAAATATACTAGGAAGCATTTATCCAATCCTTTAAAATGGGCCTTGTATGTGGTCTCGCAAATGGAACAGGACAATTGCCATCAATGCTCCAGTGTATTCGGCAAATAGATGGGAAGCATTCGCTGCCATGAGAGCCAGACCTCCTAAAGCAAAGTCCTTCCGGCACAATGTCATTTTTATCTGCAGGATCAATAGGGAGGACTTTAGCTTTAATCTCAGCTAAGTAAGCCTAAATCCATCAGACTCAGCAACTGTGTATGTGATGACAAGAAATATGGATCAGCTATGGGAGGCTAATGATCCCTTTATGCCCAACTCTAGGCTGTGGATGTTGAATGTGGTTTCTCAGCACTGCTTGAATGGGGCCAATTTGCCTCATCGAACTGCAACAGAGGGCTTCAATTCTGAAGTGCTTGAATGGAATATTACAGTGAAAATTGTGAAGCTGTTTGATTATGGCGATACATTTAGTTGCGAGATCCACAACTATTTGCAATTTCCTGTTTAAATAAACATTTCTTGCACATTGCTTCAATGCTTGAAATTAGTCAGCCCATGTTGTGTAACAATGCCATTTTAAATTATTAAAGACACTTACCATGCACAAGACTGCTGTTAGATGGAACCAAAGTGTCCCACAAACACACATTTCTATAGAAAAAAGAAACAAATGTTAAGACTGATAATCATTACTGCATCATTAGCTAATGCATTAGAATGACTTTTTTTTTACAGCAAATGGAGTTAAATTATGCAATGATGAGTATCATCCTGAGCAAAGCATTTTTTTATTTTATTTATAGTTTTATTGAACATTCAATGACATTCATTCACAACAATACAATTCATACAAGGTACACCATGGTGTTGCAAAAATCCTGAGCAAAGCATGTTAAGATTTTTTACACAAAGTAACAAGCATCTTTACTGGTTTAGAACATATTTATTTTCATAGAAAAATATAAAAAATATTTATATTAAAACTTAATCTCATTACTGCACTACACACTGCATGAAAAAAAACCAATAAAAAAAGAATATAGTAAATATCTGTACATACCATACCTACCCAAAATGCACTTTTGTTTCTTGAAGCATCACAACTTAAGTTGACCATAACAGATACAGCAGTAAAGTAATCTGATGACCTTAAAGGTGGCTCAAATCTCCATGGTTTATCTAATTTTATATTTCTTAATTTTCACACTACCATCAATGAAACACAGGCAGAGGTTACATTAAATGGTATGCCAGAAATAGGCACCAGATGGTAGTAGAAATCCAGTGTTTTGAAGAAAAGGGGGATCATGAGGTATTACAGTGACTACGGTGAGTCTTCATAACATAGTATGTGGAGGAGAGGTTACCTGTTGAGGTAGAGGCGATAGGATGAACTTTGAGTTCAAGGAGTTGGCGTTTAAAGGTGCTGTAGGTGGTGGCTGCACTTAGGTTGTGGGGAGGTCCAGTGGAGGTCATTAAATGCCATGATGACCTGATACTTGAAGAGAAACAATTGAGCTTGGTGAAGAATTGAGTTTTCACTTGAAGGGGCCTGCCTGTACAGGGAGAGAATACCTGGAAAGCCAGGTAGATCTCAATACTAGATTGGGGAATTTGCACAGGGATCTGTCGTACAAAGAGGGCTCGATTACGGATTTTGGCAGTGCGGGGTCGGCTGGTACTCCACCGCCAAACCCCCGTACCACCAAGACTCGCCGCTTACAAGTTATTGGCACCGCAATGGAAACGCCTCACACGGTTCCTGCATGGCATGGACTGAAAAGTACATGCCATTCAAGAACTCTTGTGCATGCACACAAGGGGGCACGTTATGTTCCCCTGTGTTCATGCACAAGTGGAGGAGGCAGAGGGTCCCTCTAGGGCCCCTTTGTTTCCTCTCCGCCAGGGTTGACATGGAGTAGAAACCTCCATGTCACTGCTGGTGGAGAGGAAACTCGTAATATGCTTGGCCGGACCACGGCAGTCTTGCCAAGCATATTGCCGCCTCTGACCGTCGCACCACCTCCAGGGAATGGGGGTTCCATGGCGGCAGTGGTCCTGGGTGGTCCGACCGCCCAACTCATAATGGGGCAGTCGGACCGCTGGTGCAGTGGTGGCTGGCCTGCCACCGCCGTGCCACCATGGGTCTGGCGGTCTCGGACAAGAGGATTTGTCCATATTATAGTGGGGATTGATTGGAGTGCGCACAACCATTGATGTCCAAGTTTCAAATCTCTGTCAAGAGTATGTTGGGATCAATAGGATTATGTGTTAAGCAGAAATTATGCACTGAAGAGAACATGCATGCTGGTTCATCTGTGAATATTTGGCATTTCGCACAGGTTATTAGGTCATATGAGATTTGGTCAAATACACTCCAGAAAGATGTTAGAGAAAGAGAGGTGGAATGATATTAGAGGACGGTGTAGACTCAGCCTACTACTAATTTTAGTTACATTTGAACACTTTCTCTTTACTCTTATAATTTGCTTAAAGTGTTTACTGTTAAACTCAGGCCCTCATGAGTGGCCATCGAGGGCACAGTGTATATGGAGTTGGAAATAGTTTTTCTCTCTACTCTATTTCCTCCCCTCTTTTCCTGAACTGGACAGGGAGATGTTGGGTGAGTTCCTCTATTTCCTCCCACTGAGTCCAGAGGAAGCCGATGGAATTAGCAAATGGCTAGTGAGTGGCGGCCCTGACTGCTACCTCTTCCATGCTGGTTTATTGCCCTTGCACTCTTTATCTGGGGTGTCGAGCATTATCAGTGCCTTGTGCAGAGGTTCGTTTATTTTTTTTGTAAACAGATTTTTATTAATTTGTGATAAAGCAATCAATAGCATCACAGAGGTAATACTGTAATTTCAGTTCAATTCCAGTGTACATCCTACTACATTTACACATACTAATCTCAGGCTATCTTTCCACAAGGAGGCATTAGTCCTGCTCCAGCGCAAGGAAATGGTGAGTCACCTAATGCTGCCTAAATTCTTCGGTCCTGTCGGGCTCGGTACCGCCCTTATTAGGCATGTATCATCTCAGTATTCTGCTCCACTATTAACCCCTAACAAACCAACAAAGAGAAAAAAAAACCCTCCTCCCTCCAAATATCCACCCTCCCCACCCCCCAGGCATGTTGCTTATTCACCTGATTCCCTGCATGGTAATGCTAATCAGTCCAACGGGGCACCGGGCATGCTATTCCAGGTAATGTAGTTCCATAGTGGGGTCACTGCGAATAGGAGCCCCATCGGGCAGCTCAAGCCCACGGGCAGCAGTCCGGGTCGTCCAGTAAATCAAGCGCTCAATCCCCCACAGCTGGATTTGCACCATCAGGGGGTATATAGTTATTGTCACTCAGCTGTTTTAATACCTCCACTAATGCCACCCATGCCGCCTCCAATGTCTTTTCACTCCCAGTTCTTTGGGCCATTTGCAGTCTGAAGATCCCTTCGCAGTCTGCCCACCTTATAAGCTCCCTTGTCCATCTCAGCAAGCTAGGGGCATTTTTCGCCTTCCAATGGCTAGTAAGTTCCCTTTTGGCCAACACCAACCCCAGGTCTATAAACTTGCTAGTGACCTTATTCCTGGCAGTGTGAGGGAACCAGTGTAGGAGGCAACACCCTGGGTCAGCGCTATGTCACGCTCTGTCGTGTCCACTAAACTAGTCGTCACCCCTTTCCAGAACTCTCCCAGAAGCGGGCCCCAAAATATTCATTAATCTTACGCGTGGTAAGGTACGTCCTGTGGAGGACAAAGAAGTGAATCAGCTGGAAGTGCGCATTTCTAGAACTTTTCCAAGCCCTTTCTACCAATTCTCCCCATGGTTTCTAGTCGATGGTCTCACCTAAGTCTGCTTCCCATTTGAGACGTAGGGCTGTCAGGGGTCGTCGTGTCTCCTGCGTGAGGCGTCGGTAGAGGCAAGTGACCGCCTTAATCGTTCCAGCAGCTATCACTATATACTGACAAACCAGGGAGGTCGGAGGTTCCGCCAACCCCTCCCGCCAATGTTTACGGATAGCTGCTGTCAGGGCAGCATGTAAAAGGAAATCCCCTCTTGGGAGGTCGTACCGCTCTAACAGATCATTAAAAGGGAGCAAGGTATTGTCCTCATATAGATCTCCGATAGTAGAGATCCCCGCCTCTTCCCATGTCCGTAGCCTATGCCAGTCCCCACCATGGGGCAGTGCCTCGCAGATCAACAGCGGGATCTCTGGCTCATAAGGGGATCTTATCTGTGCCCGTCCAAAGGCCCGATTCCAACACTGGCGCACTGCCCGTTAATCCGATGGGGCCGCCCCATCCCTCAAAGGGAGGCGCAACAACACGCGGGATAGGAGGCGCAAACCTGGATCCGAGCTCCCAGGGTCCTCCGCGTTCCGGAGTCGTCCCGCCATCCACTTCGTGAACCACTGCAATTGAGCTGCATGGTAATAGGCTTCAAAATCCGGCACCGCAAAGCCCCCCTCTGCCCTGGGCCCATCAAGGTGGTGAGCGCCACTCTCCGCCTCCATGTGCCCCACAAAAACCCAGTCATCAGGGTGTTGAGTTGGGCAAAAAGTCTGTGCGGGATCCAGAGTGGTAGCGATCCAAAATAATAGAGCAGTCTAGGCAGCGTGACCATCTTTAATAGTGCCACCCTACCTGCCACTGACAGCGGGAGAGTCCCCCAGAACTCAAAATTACTTTTGGTGCTTCGTATCGCTCGCCCTATGTTGCCTTCTAGTAAATCTACAGGGTCGTGATATATTTTAACACCCAGATAAGTCCGGCATCTGTTTTCCCACAACACGCCTTCTGTTTCTAGTGGACCAACCCTCTCTGCGAGAGCAGGGAGAAGGCACGTCTTGGTCCAGTTTACCTTAAGTCCTGCAACTCTTCCCAGTTTACCCAGCAGATCTTTGGCTCCTCGTAAGGCATCCCCAGAGTTAGCTAGAAACATCAGGAGATCGTCCGCATATAGTGCTATGAATTGGAGCTGTCCCATCACTTCCAATCCCTGATAGTGGTGGCCTGATCTAGCGTGCACGGCCAAAGGTTCCACCGCCAGCGCGAACAAGAGGGGAGACAACGGCCAGCCTTGTCTCGTTCCCCTGCCCACCGCACAGGCATCCGAAATCAGCCCTCCCGTCATAACTCTAGCAGTAGAATTCTTATACAGGATTGCCGTCCAAGCTACGAAATCTTCTCCCAGCCCGAACGCTCTCAGGACTCTAAAAAGATACGGCCACTCGAGGCTATCAAAAGCTTTCTCAATATCGATTGATAAAATGCATGCCTCCTCTTTGTTGTACGTGGTCGCGTCCAATATTCGTAGAAGTCTACGTATATTCATTGCTGTATTCCTGGACGGAATAAAGCCCGCCTGGTCCGCATGCACGAGCGTCGACATGTGGACCATCAGTCGGCTTGCTAATATGCGACTCAAGATCTTATAATCTAAGTTGAGCATGGCGAGGGGCCGATACGCAGTGCGGTCCCAAGCTGGTTTGCCAGGTTTTAAAAGCGGAATGATTACCGCTTCTCTCGTTGAAGCGGGTAGATAGCTGTCACGTTTCGCTCTATTATACAGGGCCATCAATTGGGGAGCCAATATGTCTACATACGTTGAATAAAACTTAATTGGGAGCCCATCCGTCCCTGGTGTCTTATTTCTGGCCATGTGTTTGATGGCGCCCCGTACCTCTCCAATTTCGACTTCTCTACCTAGGGCCTCTGCCGCTTCAGCATCAATCTGAGGATGTTCTACATCCTCTAGAAATCCCGCCTCCTCTAGCACTGCTGGGTCGAGCTTACTCTGGTACAGAGCAGTATAATATTCCAAAAACTGGAGATTAATATCCTGCTGGCTATAATAGACCTAGTCATCCCTCCCCCGCAGTTCCAGGATCGTCGTCCCTCTGCGTGCTGGGTTGGCCAGCCAAGCCAGCAACGCTCCAGACTTATCTCTCTCAGCATGAGCCCGAGCCATGTAGGCCCTGTAATCGAAACAACTGAACTTTTCTACCTGCGTTGCCAGAGTCTCCCTGGCCGCAAGGAGATCAGCTTGTTTATCCACCCTCTCCGGTCTATCCTTCTCTACCTCCCGAAGCCGCTGTTCCGCGCTCTGTACATCACGCAGGAGAACCTTCCGCACCCCCACCACTTCTCCAATGCAACGGCCCCTAATAACGGTTTTAAAAGCATCCCATCCAATGAGTGGGCTTGTCGCTGTGTTGGCATTAGCAAGGAAATAATACTCAATAGCAGTGCTTATCGTGGCCCGGAACGCCTGATCCTCCAACGCTTCCGGTCTCAAACTCCAGCTAGGGATTGTAGGCCTAATCCGTACCCAGTCCAAGGACACCAGCAGGGGATTGTGATCAGAAATCGTCCTAGTCAAGTATTCACTCAGGTTGACCCCTCCATGAACATCCGGGGAGCACAGGATTGAGTCTAAGCGAACGTGTAACTCGTGTAAGGCAGAAAAGTAGGAATAATCCCTCTCCCCGGGTGTTGAGCTCTCCAGGTGTCCGTCAGCCCCCAGTGGCGCTGCCAGTCCCGCCTAGCCTCAGCAATTCTGTGTGTGGGAGCGTCAGGAAGCGGCGGGTGGGATCAGTCCAAACTGACATCAGTAATACTGTTAAAATCCCCTCCACCCCCCCCCCAACAGCACCGATCCAGTTGACACCGATGCAAGTGTCTGTGAGAGTTGTGCTAAAAATGCAGGATGATCTACGTTAGGGGCATAGATACTCCCTATCGCTATATCCCGTCCGTCCAATCTCCCTGAGACCACCACAAATCTGTCCTCTGGATCTATTATTTGTCTAACACACTGAAAAGGGACTCCCGCGCGCACCCAGACAAGAGTCCCCCTGAGTATGTAGTATAAAACACCTGCCCCCTCCATCGTCGCTGCAATGCAACTCCTTCCTTCTGCGATAAGTGGGTTTCCTGCAATAGTGCAATCTGTACCCCTCTCCTAATCAGATATGTATGTATTTTATGGCGCCGGATCATGGTGTGCATCCCCCTAACGTTCCAAGATTTAATACCTATGGCGGGTCCCATTGTGCGAGCCGCGTCCCATCTTGAAATAGTCCCCCCCCTAGCGACATGCCTGGACCCAAACCAAATCCCCTCAACAGTAAAAACTCCCCAACTCCCCCACCCCAGGACAGGTACAAACAAACAAGTTCCCATCCAAACTAATACACGTGAACAGTTATTTACCAAAGGTGGCGGGCGTAAACTGACCCTGTAGGACCCAGAACTCCCCCAGACCCCTCCCCCACTCTCTTAGTTCAGGTGGGACCCCAACTTATCCGACGGTGTCCCCAGGTTGCCATCGTTACGCGCAGGCCTTAGTAAAGGTCATCTCCTAGCAGCAGGTAACCCCTTTTCATACGACCTGATGTGCGAGCTTCAAATTATGCCGTCCGCAGTTTGAGGGGTAATGTCTGGGAGTTCAGCATCCGATTCCCCATGCACGCTGCTCGACCGTGAGCCCTCTGATCTGTCCGTTCCATGTTCACTGATATTCCTGTTCGGGCTCGTGTCTCCATGGCTAATCTCCGCCACCGCTTTCACAGCTCTGTCTCGCTCCAGTCTCCGCCCCTTCGGCGAAGGAGCTCTCGGAAGAGGCGGAGGAGGTGTTCGGCTCCCGCCGGGACGAGCCCAGTGATGAAGTACGAGTTCCAGCGTTCCGTCGGGTCTCTAGCCATTCCCATGCGTCATGCGGGGTAGTAAAGAAATGCGTCTCTGAGTTATCAATCACCCGGAGGCGTGCCGGGAACAGCATAGCATAGGGGAGTTGCAGCTGGCGTAATTTCCGCTTGACGGCCAGGAAGGAAGCTCGCTGGCGTTGCACCTCCCTGGTGAAATCCGGGAAGATCATCACTTTACTATTTCCAATCTGCAAGTCCTGTTTATCCCGTGCTCGTTGCAGAATATTGTCTCGATCACGATAGTGAAGCAGCCTCGCCACCAACGGGCGGGGAGCATCTCCAGGCTTGGGCGGCCGAGCTGGGACTCTGTGGGTGCGTTCAAGTGCATAGAAGGGGGAGAGACTCTCCGGGGCCACCTCCGCCTTAAGCCAAGCCTCCAGGAATTGAACAGCATCAGCCCCCTCTTCTCGTTCCGGAACCCCCACTATACGCAGGTTATTCCTACGTGAGCAACCTTCGCTGTCTTCTGCTCTCGGTTCCAACACCTTGATCTTGGTTTCCACAGTTTTCAGAGCCCACTGTAATGTAGAAACCGCCTCCGGGACGTCTTTCATAGCTTTCTCATTGAGGGTCACTCTCTCTTTAAGTTTACGCTGATCATCTGCTCCTATTGAGTCTATTTTTGTCTCCAGCGCTTCTCTCGATGAGGTAATGGCCTGCAGAATGTCGGCTAGGGTAGGGTCTCCAGGAGCACTCTCTGTTCGCTTCACTGGTGCATCTTCGTCATCGGCGGTATGTTGCTCCACTCCCAGGATCGCAAACCCCTTCTTTCTGGATACTCTCCCCATCGTGAGTGGCCTGCGCGCGAACACTGAATTGCTTCCGAAACAATGTCAACAATATGCGCAGTTCCGCGACGATAGGACCCGGGGTGACCTGGAGCCTCCTCGAGGACACAGGGGGGAACGAAGGAACCACCGGCCCTCTAGACCGACCTCGGCACGCGTTGGTCGTCAAGCCCACAAGTAATTATGGCGGCCCAGGAGCAGTGTGAAGGGTCTGCCGTCTCCCCACCCCGCTGCGTCCACCTCCGTCAACCAGCAGATGATGTAGCACCGCAGCAGAGCCTCCGTGGGTTCTTCCTCTCTGTTACACAGTTTCAGCCAGGCCGTTATTGACGAGAGGCACTCCCGTGTGTTACATAATTTGTGCACAGTAGTAGTGAGCCTCAAAGAAGTCGCTGGTATGCACTAATCAGTCCCACGTCATCCGCGAGTTCCCCAGCCAGCACTCAGTGCAAGCCAGCAGTCCCTCATCCTCCATCCGCCAGCTGGCCTCCGTCCTCAATGCCACCACACATCTGTCGCCGCGCAGCGGGCCCAGTCCAATCACTACCTCACCTCGCAATGTTGCGGGTCCAGGCACAGGGCGCACGTCTCACCAGCCAGCAGTCCCTCTAGTGACCAGCGATCTCCGCACTACCACACCTCAGCTTGCGTCACACCTCAACTGGCGTCAGGTCTCCGCTCCGCGGCATCCAGCCCCCAACTCGGGAGGGCAACGCAGCACAGGAAGGCTCCGGCAATCTCCCCGCCTCCCCAGTCCTTTCCCTCAGGATCGCCGCTCCTGCAGCGTTCCGTTGCGGCCCTGCACCTCGGATCAGCTCCCAACCGCTCAGTCACTCATCAGCCTTTGGCCTCAGTGCCACTTCGCAACGAACGCCGCTGTCTCACCGCCCAGTGCACAAGTTACTAACTTGTGTACCGATATATCTGTAAGAGACAGTAGTTAGTGACAGATTCCTTACCTTAGAATATCCCCAGGCGTCAGGCTGGATCCGGAAAGTTTTTGCGTAGCAGTATCCTTGCGCATCGGTAGGCGGCGTCGTGCGGCTCCGCGTCCGTCGTCGGCGTCGGGTCCGCCGGGATGACGTCGCGGGCAGTACTTAGACGCCGCCCCTGCGCGCTGACGTCAGTTCTTTTTCCGTGCCAGTAAGCACAGATCCGGGAAGAGCAGTGCCCTAGTCATTTTTTGACTACATTTTTTGGTGATTTTTCACTGTTTTTCTAAACGAGTCTCTCGACTCCGAAGGTGTCGGTAGGGATGCCCGGCTTCAAGCCCTGCGACGCCTGTGGTCGCATGATGTCGATCACAGACCCGCACTTAGAGTGTCTCTACTGCCTCGGCCGCGACCACGACACGAAGTCGTGCCCCGACTGCTGGGCCTTGCACCCGAAGGCTTTGCGAGAGCGGTCTCGAAAGCTCCTCGAGGTCCGGCAGTCGGCTCCGCGCCACACCAAGCCCCGGTCACGTGAGAGGTCGAGGGGCCGGTCGCGGAGTCCTCATCGGTCGTCGGGGTCTAAGTCTTCGCACTCCTCCGGTAAGTCAAAGCATAAAAAGTCTAAGAAGCGTCATCGCTCGAAGGCTTCGCCTCGCCGGTCTCGCGACTCGGCTGAGGCTCCCATCGGCATCGTCCCCGCCCCCGCGGGGACGGTGGTTCAGGGCGCGAGGCGCGCGTATCAGTGGCCAGTAGTTTCTCCCGCAGGCAGCGCCTCCGCGCCGCTCCGTCTCGGCCTGCTCTCTGCCTCTTCCGACACCAGGTCTCCCCTTCACATCATAGAGCCGCCATCATGGGAGCATAAGCCAGCACTAGGATATTCTGGCGATCCCGTCACTCCAGCTCGCCCCCTCTGGGCTGTCGCCTCTGTAGTTTCCCGCCGCAGGCTGTGCTCCGGTTCCCCGTACAGTCGCTCATAAACAGAGCGCAGAACTCCTGCTGTCCCAGCCGATAGAAGTCTCCGTCTCAGCGAGCGGCCGCCATCTTAGCGATGCCGCGCCCGGAGCTCAATCAGGGGGTTTATCTGCTTTTTTCACCCCCGTAGCGGCACCAATGCACCTCAGCAGTGAACTGGCATGGGCACCAGGATTTCCGCAACCGGTTGTGCGGCAAGGGACCACCTCAGCATCTCAGGATTCATGATAGTGGAGGGAAGCCGCGGACGGAGCTCCGAGGTCCGCTTTCCCTCACATCGGCGTCAAGCCACACCCCCAACAGAGGTTCGTTTATGAGCAGTGTGGAGAGAGGGGCAAAATGACCCTTGATATATAGGGGGCAGGTAGGATGGGGAGGGCTTACATTTCTTTTCTACGCAGGGCATAACAAACCTAGCTTTGTAGTACTGTTGAAAAAAGATGTACGGAGCCTCCTTAAGCATTCCCTTGAGCATAGGAAGGGACTGCACGGAGTCCACTGATTTTAAGAGTGTCTCAAACAGGAAATATTAATCGTCAGGCATGAATTGCATATCTACCTTGTGATAGGCACCAACTTGTTGGGGGGGAAGAGGAAGGGTAGGGTTTTATGAGGAAGCCTTTATTTACATGTGATCTAGGACTGCGTCCCCTGGTGAATCAATGTTGTAGTCCTCCCATCGGTGATTCCTGGGCTGTGGATGTAATGGGTGCTCATAATCCTCTGGAGGGGTGTATGGAGTACTGTTACACCCGTCATGCTTAGGGTGGTCTTCCCCAAACGTTTTGCCTGCTTACCTCCTCTTTTGGCTGTATATTTTTGCTGGCATTAGGACTCATTCCTTTACCACTGCTGACCATTGCTAAAGTGTATATGCTTCTCCCCTAAATATGGTGACATTGGTGTATACCCAATTGACATATTTAGTTAACTTACCCAGGGCCTGTAACCTACATTCTACTAGTGGGCCTGCAGCACTGATTGTGCCAGCTACACAAGTAGCCATTTAAACCTGTCTCAGGCTTGCCATTGCAAGGCATGTGTGTCAAGTTAATGCCACTTCGACTTGGCATTTAAAACCACTAGCCAAGCCTTAAACTCTCCTTTTATTACACATAGGTCACCCCTAAGGTAGGCCCTAGGTAGCCATAGGGGCAGGATGTTGTGTAAGTAAAAGGAAGGACATGTACTTTTAAGTTTCACATGTCTTGGTAGTGACAAACACCCAAATTCACTTTTTACTACAATGATGTCTACCTCTCTCATAGGTTAGCATTGGGAATTCCTTATTACACTTTTAAGCTGGAATTCCTGATTAGAAAGGAGTAGCTGCATCATGTTTCACATCTTTGAAATGGTAATGATAAATCCTCTTCACTGGTAAATTTGGATTTAATATTACTATTTTAGAAATGCCACTTTTAGAAACTAAATCAAACAACAACAAATACCTTTGCTGATTGTAATTGAATTTATATAGCACTTATTACTCCTAACGAGGCATCAAAGTGCTTTTCGGGAGTAGCATGCTACATCGGAACCCAAAAAAGATTAGTGGTAAATTAGTATAGGGAACTATGAGTTAATTTGAGCTGCGGAAATGTGAGTCTGTTAGTTGGATTGAAAAGGATAATGGAGGGATAGAAAGAGGGAGGAGTCTAGAAGCACAAGTTACTAACTTGTGTAACGATATATCTGTAAGAGACAGTAGTTAGTGACAGATTCCTTACCTTAGAATATCCCCAGGCGTCAGGCTGGATCCGGAAAGTTTTTGCGTAGCAGTACCCTTGTGCGTCGGTAGGCGGCGTCGTGCGGCTCCGCGTCCGTCGTCGGCGTCGTGATCGCCGGGATGACGTCGCGGGCAGTACTTAGACGCCGCCCCTGCGCGCTGACGTCAGTTCTGTACATGACTTTCCGCGCCAGGAACGCAGAGCCATGCAAGAAGCTGACATAGGTGTCTGAAAAATACTAGGGCCCTGAAAGGGATGTCCTTAACCCTAGAAATCAGTTCGCAGAACGGGGAGGATGGGTGGGGCGGTAAGGAATCTGTCACTAACTACGGTCTCTTACAGATATATCGTTACACAAGTTAGTAACTTGTGCATCTGAAAGAGACACGTTAGTGACAGATTCCTTACCTTAGAATAGATACCCCAGCAATACCAACCCCGGTGGTGGGTCTGCGAACAAAGATCAGACAAGGAAGTCTCGGAGAACAGAACGGCCAAAGAAGCCGTCCCTCAGGACTTGGCTGTCAAGGCAGTAATGCTTGGTAAACGTGTGCAGCGAGGCCCACGTAGCTGCCTGACAGATATCCTGCAGCGGAACACCGCGGCCTAAAGCCGTGGTAGCAGCCGTTGCCCTGGTGGAATGGGCACGCAGCCCAACAGGAGGCTCCTTCTTAGCCAAAGAATAGTAGGCTTTGATACACAAGGTTACCCAGCGGGAGATGGTTCTCTTGTGCACCGCCCGACCTTTTTTGGCGCCCACGTAGCCAACAAAGAGCTGGTCATCCACCCGGAAGTGTTGTGTGCGGTTGATATAAAAGGAATGCGCACGTTTTGGGTCCAGACGGTGGAGCCTCTCTTCCTCTCTGGAAGGATGCGGAGGCGGAAAGAAGGTGGGCAAAGTGATGGTCTGCCCAATGTGGAAGGCAGTAACCACCTTTGGCAAGAAGGACGGACGCGTCCTAAGAACAACCTTGTCTGGATGGACAGACAGAAAGGGAGGTTTGCATGATAGAGCCTGGAGCTCACTCACCCGCCGAGCGGAGGTGATGGCCACCAGAAAGGCTGTCTTCAGAGTCAGAAGACGAAGAGGACAGTTATGTAGAGGCTCAAAGGGAGCGCACATGAGAAAGGTAAGAACCAAGTTCAAGTCCCACTGAGGCATCACAAACGGGACAGGAGGGAAGAGGTGTGTAATGCCTTTTAGGAACCTGTTAACAACAGGGGACTTGAAAAGGGAGGGCTGATCAGGAAGCCGGAGGAAGGCAGAGATGGCACAAAGATAGCCCTTGATGGTACCCAGGGCAGAACCCTGTTGGGCCAGGGAAAGAAGGAACAGATGAACCTCAGAAAGAGGGGCAGAGAGGGGATTCACAGCCTTTGCTGTGCACCATGCCACAAACTTGTTCCACCTGCAGGCGTATACCACCTTAGTGGAGGGACGCCTGGCTGCCAGAATCACATCACAAACTTCGGGAGGCAAGTCGAAAGGAATCAACTGCCGCCGCTCAAACTCCACGCAAGCAGGTGGAGGCTGGACAGGTTCGGGTGGAGGACCGTCCCCTGCTGCTGCGACAGAAGATCCTCCCGAAGAGGCAGACGGATCGGGGGATCGACGCTCATACTGAGTAGCTCGGGATACCAAACTCTTCGAGCCCAGCCCGGAGCCACAAGGATGACTTGGGCCTCGTCGCGCCGAATCTTCTTCAACACTCTGGGTAGAAGTGGTATAGGCGGAAAGGCGTACAACAGACCGCAACTCCACTCGCGACGAAAAGCGTCGCCGAGCGAGTGCCGCCTTGGAAATTCCAACGCGCAGAACTGATGACATTGCGCGTTCTCTTCGGTGGCGAATAGATCTAACCAAGGCTCTCCCCACTGCAGAAAGAGTCCTTGCGCCACTTCAGAGTGAAGACGCCATTCGTGATCCATTATGCACCTGTGTAGGAAAGTGGGTTTCTGTTGCAGTAACCCCCACTTTTGCCTGATAACTGATGCACTTTTCCTTGGTGTGCCCTGGATCCCTGCCAATCAGGTACCCAGGGCCTGTGTTCCTTCCCTAAAAACTGTACTCAGCCTAAACCCAATTGGCATCTCTGGCCACAGGTAAGCCCCTGGTAAATGGTACCCTAGGTACCCAGGGCACTGTGACCAGAGAAGACCCCTAAGGGCTGCAGCACTTATTGTGCCACCCTTAGAGGCCCTGTACCCTGACACACACACACTGCCCTTGCAGGCTGAGTGTCTTGGTGCAGAACAAAACAGAGAGTCGACATGGCACACATCCCTGTGTGCCATGCCCTAAACACACTGCCCTGGCATACCTCAGTCACCCCTCTAGCTGGGTGCCCTATGCCAGTGGTGAGGGCACAGGTGCATGAGCCCTGTGCCCCTACAGTACCCAGGCCCATTCCTGGGCACTGTAAGTGCAGGGCTGCCATTCCGAGTATATGGTGCTGGGAGGTCGTCAGCACGTACTCCACAGCACCATGATGGCTGCACTGAAGACTGAGAAGTTTGGTATCAAACTCCTCAGCACAGTAAACCCACACTGATGCCAGTGTGGGATTTACTGTAAAATGCACGTCAGAGGGCAACTTAGAGTTACCCCCTGAACCTAACCTACAATCCACGTCTTGTCTGAGGGGCTGCCTAGGCTGCCACACAGCAGACATGTTGCTGGACCCCTGGGTAGAGAGCCATCCGCTCTCCCGGGCCTGCAACAATGCACGTCCTGGGTGAGGTGCTAGGCCCCTCCCCCAGGATGGGCAGGGGAAGCTTCAAAGGCATTCCGCCTTTGTGAGCTTCCCCAGACCACTTGCTGTACTCAGCAACTGGTCCCCACCGGTTCCTCCCCCATCCTGGTGGGAAGACTGGAGGGAAACACCAAGGGAGGAAAGGGGTGTGCCACCCTCTGCCAACCCCACCCCTCAGGTGGGGGAGGCGAGGTGAAGCACATCTCCGGGCTCTCGCCATCTTGAAGATGGGGAGCCCTGCCCAATCAGGACTAGGCTCCTGCCCCCTCCCACAGGAGAGTGGCAGGATAGGGGTGTACCCACCCCAGGGCAGGGACCCATTGGTCCCTGCCCTTTACCTACCTGTAACGCCCCTAAATCTAGTATTTAGGGGCACCCTGAACCTTCCTTCCTTAGATTCCCGCAACCTAAGAAGAAAAAGGACGAAAGAAGACGCCCAGCAGAGGAGACTGCAGAGAACAACTGACTTGGCCCCAGCCCTACCGGCCCGTCTGCAGTTTCCAGAGATCCTGCGCCAAAAATAGTCTTGTCCTGCAGCCAGCGACCTCCAGAACCCCAGGGAGGACTGACTGCCTTCAACAAAGACCGGATCTCCTGTGAACAGCAGCTCTGTTCAAAAGAAACACCAAACAAAGACTCCGAGCCTGCTGAGGAGAAAGAAACCCGACGCCTGGAACCACCACTGCACCCGTCGCCTACAGCCCGAGTTCAAGTGGCCCACCGGTCCCAGCGAGGTCCCCCAGCTCTCCAGAGTCCGAGTCCACCGTGGGTTGACCCCTCCAGGACTCCCCGACGTCGCCTGCAGCCTCTGCACGGAGAACCCCCAACCGCGAGTGGCCCGGTAAGGTGAAATCCGACCTCAAAAGACACCCCTGCATCCAGACGCCCTGCGCCCTGGAGAAAGGAACCCGAGGTGCACCTACGTCCCCGAGCCCTCCAACTTACCTGCCCAGCTGTTGGTTCCTCCTGGAAGTCTTCCTGGACCGAGCCTGCAGCTGAAAACCAAAACCGAAAATTTCCATTGAAATCAACAGGGCACCCGACCTCAAAACAGCACTCTGCACCCGGCCGCCCTAGTGCCGCTGAGGGTGCCTCTTTGGTGCTAACTTGGTCCCCAACGTGCCCTGAGCTTAACCCTAGGAGCTTTGCTCCCACAACCCCGTGGCCTGCTTGCCAGCCGCCACCAACCGGAGTCCCCCTATCCTCCATAGGATAACATTGGGCCTCAACACTCTGCACCCGGCCGCCCTAGTGCCGCTGAGGGTGCAACAACAGTGCATCACTGACCCTGGGAGACCCCTGAGTCTAACCCCAGAACCCTAACTCAAAAGACCGATTACTTACCTCGAGACCGATAACTCATTTTTCCTCATAGGATAACATGGGCACTTTTTCTTCCAAAAAGTTTCTAAGTGTCGACTTTTGAAAACAAGAATATTCTTTAAAAATCGTACAGACTACCAAAACGTAATTACTTACCTGTTTTAAGTAAATGTCCCAGGGCTGAACCTAGGAGTCCAGCACTGGATTACAAAAGTAACGTTAAAAGTAACTTACCGGCGAATTGAATTTTCTTACATAGGGATCCATTGACTGGTTTTCTGTGAAATTTCTTCTAAGTGTCCACTTTTGAAATACCAAAATATTGCTTAAAAATCACAACAGTAACGAATTCCGAATTACTCACCTACTATCAGGAGAGACCTCAGTACTGCATCTTTTAGTCCAGTACCGACCATGAAAAGTAATTTTTACCGTACTTACCAGTAACTGGAAATTCCTCTCATAGGATATCATTGCCTGCTTTTTGTTGAAAAAGTTTCTAAGTGTCGATTTCTGAATCATACAAATATTCTTTAAAAATCGTACAAACTACAAAAACGTAATTACTTACCTGTTTTAAGTAAATGTCCCAGTGCTGAACCTAGGAGTCCAGCACTGGATTACAAAAGTAACGTAAACATACTTTGCTTGCAAACTGTATTTCCTTCCCTAGGATAACATTGGTAATTTTACCCAGAAAAGTTTCTAAGTGTCAACTTTTGAAATACAGTAATATTCCTCAAAAATCACTACCATAACCAAAACGCTTTTTCTCACCTGTTTACAGGAAGTGTCCCAGGACTGAATCCAAGATCCAGTCCCGTGGTTAGAAAAAGTAATCCAAAAAGTAATCTATTGCATTTAACCAGAAATTTCCATTGAGCTCAATGTATAATTGTGTTTAAAATTGTGTTGCATATTGCAACAACTGTAACTATTGCATTCAAAAGTCTATTGCCAATTGAACAGTAGTTAACTAAAGCATCTCATTCTGAGAAAGTATATTTTGACACCCATTGTTGGTTCTAAAATAAAACAACTATATTTTTATATACAAACCATTGGCCTAGAGTTCAGTTCTTGAGTGTGTGGCTTCATTTGCTGACTGAGTGTGTACAACAAATGCTTTACACTGTCCTCTGATACTGCCTTACTGCTCGACCAAGCTACCACTTTAGAGAGTAAGGTTATATCTAACTTTAGCCTCTGCCAAACCTCTGGGGACTGTGGACTCTGTGCACACTGAACCTTACTTTGGTGCAGTATATACAGAGCCACTTTCTTACATTGGTGGATCAGCGGTGGGATACAAACTTGCATTGTTGGACTACTTGGTTACCATCTGATCACACGACAGAACTCTTAAATTGCCTTTAGAATTCTGATTTTTTCAAATTGGCATTTTTTACCAAATTACTAAAAGTCTTGTTAGGGCCTTGCTTAAGTCCCTTTAAAATTGTAGAAAATAAAAAGTCACTATAGTCAAGGGTAGAGGGGTTAGAACTTTTGTTAGAATGTCTCAAGAAAACAACCCAGCTATTAGTGAAAATAATAATGACATACAGGACATGGTTGAGGAGCTCGACCTCACCCCTTATCTTCATTTGTCTTTCAAAGAGATAAGGTCCTTATGTAAACTTAAAAATATACCAATGGGCCAGCATCCAACCAAACAAGGGCTCCAGGAGCTCCTGGCTGAGTATGCTAAGGCCCACCCCTCTGAGCATGGTGATGACCACGCAGAGGAGGAAAGGAGTGAGGAGGATGGGGATGGTAACCCACCTCCACCACTTCCTAGGGAAGACAGGGTCACTGCACCCTTATTTCCAAGAGTAAACCTCTGGGGACCTAGGGGCCACCTAGGTGGTTCAGGTCCCAGAGAGGACACTGAGGATAGCCTTAGTGAGGAGGACCACCTTTTAGCAAGGTTGGCCAAAGACTGGACCTAGAGACCAGACTCCTGGCTCTAGAGAAGGAAAGACAGGAGATGGGTTTAGCACCCATCAATGGTGGCAGCAATACTAAAACTAAGGATAGGGAGGAAACTTCTGATCCTAAAATCCCCAAAGGGATTGTCCCTAAATTTGAGGAAGGTGATGACATCACCAAATGGTTCACAGCCTTTGAGAGGGCTTGTGAAATAAGAAAAGTAAAGAAACCTCTCTGGGGGCACTCCTGTGGGAACTGTTCTCTGGTAACTGCAGAGACAGGCTTCTGACCCTCTCTGGGCCAGATGCAGGGTCCTATGACCTCATGAAGAATACTCTGATTGAGGGATTTGGGCTCACTACTGAGGAGTATAGAATTAGATTCAGGGGGCTCACAAAACCCAGACCCAGTCCTGGATTGACTTCGTAGACTACTCAGTAAAGACACTGGATGGTTGGTTAGCTGGACATAATGTGCAGGATTTTCCTGGACTTTACAATTTGTTTATGAAGGAACACATACTAAGTAATTGCACAAACGAAAAGTTGCATCAGCATTTGGTAGACCTAGGTCTAATTTCTCCCCAAGAATTGGGAAAGAAGGCAGACCACTGGGTCAGAACAAGGGTAACTAGGACATCCACTGGGGGTGACCAAAGAAAGGGGTCACAAAGCCTCCCCAGAAGAAAGATAGTGAACCCCTTAAGGATAAAAGTAAGGAGTCCCAGGCAGCCCCCAAAAACCTGTCCAGGAGGGTGGGCCCAAAGACACCTCACAAACTAAACCAGGGTACCAAGGTAAGAATTGGGATCCCAACAGAATATGGTGTCACAACTGTCAGAAGTCAGGACACCACACCAAGGACCCTAGCTGTCCTAAAAACAAGATCCCTAGTACAGCCCCAGGGGTGACTAGTGTAGCCCCAGGAGTTGCCAGTGTAGCTCTGGAGGAAGGGTCCTCAGATGAGGAAGTCCTCCTAGCTTTCAACTGGAAAATGGGCCCAAGAGGTAAGCTGGAGATCCCAGAGGGGAGTAGACACTTCCACCGCCTACTGGTGAATGGAATCCCAGCCACTGCCCTGAGAGATACCTGTGCCAGTCACACTGTGGTGCATGACAGGTTGGTACTCCCACACCAGTATGTCCCAGGGGAATCAAGGAGAGTAAGGGCTGTCCCAGGGGAGTCACTGTTAGGCCTGTGGCTGTAGTGCCCCTAGTCATAGCTGGGTCCCTTAGATGGAGAAAGGTGGTAGTCAGTAAAGACCTCCCCCTTGATTGTCTCCTGGGGAATGACCACTTAGAGGTGGACCTGAGCCAAAGAGAGGCACTGGCCCAATGCCAGGCCTCACCCAAGAAACCTGGGGGGCTCAACCTGCAGTCAGTGCAGCTGAGCCCCAAAAGAGTAAAAAGGAACAGGGTAGGAAAGGTGGGCAACTGTTAGCCACAGTCCCAGAGGGCCAGGGAGATTCTATCCCAGTGAGGGAAAACTCCAGAAGTGGCCCTGGTAAAGCCCCCTAGCCAACAAGAAGACCTGACTAGTCAGGCAACTGTCCAGCCTGAGTTGGTGGCTCCTCAGCTGGCAGAACAAAGGGTGGAGGAAGGGTGCTCACTACAAAGTTTAGTGACCCCCACCCTAAAGCAACAGGCAGACAGCCAGGACCCAAAGAGACCTGTAAGATAGCCCCTTCACTTGCCAGACAGGAGCTAAAGGTGTGGTTCTGGGCACTGACAGCTGTCAGCAGCCTCTGCTGGGTGTTAGCCTTCATGGCAGCCCTATCCTTGGCATGGTGGCCTAACCCCCTGCCAAATAACAAGCTAGGCCCCCTGACCCTATTGGTCATGGTGGGGTTGCTCAAACTGTGGGTGACCTCTGTGGGTAAGCTGGGCTTTGCCCTGGCTAAGTTAGACTTTGCAGAGGTGGGCACCTCTGAACCCAAACTTAAAAGATGGGGTGAAGACACTAAAGAGCAAGGAGAGGAGCTTTGGGAATTAGGTCCTGAAACTGATGAGGTAGGCCAGCTCCCCAAAGGGACTGACCTGGACAGAAGGATATAAGGCGGAGTAGGCCCTGCAACTTTCAAACCACTTCCCCAACTCTTCCTCGCCTGAAAGACTAGACAGGCTCTCCCAGCGTTGGCTGAGTCTCCTGGCCTTTGGGCTGGGGGGGCTTGTGTAGGAAAGTGGGTTTCTGTTGCAGTAACCCCCACTTTTTGCCTGATAACTGATGCACTTTTCCTTGGTGTGCCCTGGATCCCTGCCAATCAGGTACCCAGGGCCTGTGTTCCTTCCCTAAAAACTGTACTCAGCCTAAACCCAATTGGCATCTCTGGCCACAGGTAAGCCCCTGGTAAATGGTACCCTAGGTACCCAGGGCACTGTGACCAGAGAAGACCCCTAAGGGCTGCAGCACTTATTGTGCCACCCTTAGAGGCCCTGTACCCTGACACACACACACTGCCCTTGCAGGCTGAGTGTCTTGGTGCAGAACAAAACAGAGAGTCGACATGGCACACATCCCTGTGTGCCATGCCCATAAACACACTGCCCTGGCATACCTCAGTCACCCCTCTAGCTGGGTGCCCTATGCCAGTGGTGAGGGCACAGGTGCATGAGCCCTGTGCCCCTACAGTACCCAGGCCCATTCCTGGGCACTGTAAGTGCAGGGCTGCCATTCCGAGTATATGGTGCTGGGAGGTCGTCAGCACGTACTCCACAGCACCATGATGGCTGCACTGAAGACTGAGAAGTTTGGTATCAAACTCCTCAGCACAGTAAACCCACACTGATGCCAGTGTGGGATTTACTGTAAAATGCACGTCAGAGGGCAACTTAGAGTTACCCCCTGAACCTAACCTACAATCCACGTCTTGTCTGAGGGGCTGCCTAGGCTGCCACACAGCAGACATGTTGCTGGACCCCTGGGTAGAGAGCCATCCGCTCTCCCGGGCCTGCAACAATGCACGTCCTGGGTGAGGTGCTAGGCCCCCTCCCCAGGATGGGCAGAGGGAAGCTTCAAAGGCATTCCGCCTTTGTGAGCTTCCCCAGACCACTTGCTGTACTCAGCAACTGGTCCCCACCGGTTCCTCCCCCATCCTGGTGGGAAGACTGGAGGGAAACACCAAGGGAGGAAAGGGGTGTGCCACCCTCTGCCAACCCCACCCCTCAGGTGGGGGAGGCGAGGTGAAGCACATCTCCGGGCTCTCGCCATCTTGAAGATGGGGAGCCCTGCCCAATCAGGACTAGGCTCCTGCCCCCTCCCACAGGAGAGTGGCAGGATAGGGGGTGTACCCACCCCAGGGCAGGGACCCATTGGTCCCTGCCCTTTACCTACCTGTAACGCCCCTAAATCTAGTATTTAGGGGCACCCTGAACCTTCCTTCCTTAGATTCCCGCAACCTAAGAAGAAAAAGGACGAAAGAAGACGCCCAGCAGAGGAGACTGCAGAGAACAACTGACTTGGCCCCAGCCCTACCGGCCCGTCTGCAGTTTCCAGAGATCCTGCGCCAAAAATAGTCTTGTCCTGCAGCCAGCGACCTCCAGAACCCCAGGGAGGACTGACTGCCTTCAACAAAGACCGGATCTCCTGTGAACAGCAGCTCTGTTCAAAAGAAACACCAAACAAAGACTCCGAGCCTGCTGAGGAGAAAGAAACCCGACGCCTGGAACCACCACTGCACCCGTCGCCTACAGCCCGAGTTCAAGTGGCCCACCGGTCCCAGCGAGGTCCCCCAGCTCTCCAGAGTCCGAGTCCACCGTGGGTTGACCCCTCCAGGACTCCCCGACGTCGCCTGCAGCCTCTGCACGGAGAACCCCCAACCGCGAGTGGCCCGGTAAGGTGAAATCCGACCTCAAAAGACACCCCTGCATCCAGACGCCCTGCGCCCTGGAGAAAGGAACCCGAGGTGCACCTACGTCCCCGAGCCCTCCAACTTACCTGCCCAGCTGTTGGTTCCTCCTGGAAGTCTTCCTGGACCGAGCCTGCAGCTGAAAACCAAAACCGAAAATTTCCATTGAAATCAACAGGGCACCCGACCTCAAAACAGCACTCTGCACCCGGCCGCCCTAGTGCCGCTGAGGGTGCCTCTTTGGTGCTAACTTGGTCCCCAACGTGCCCTGAGCTTAACCCTAGGAGCTTTGCTCCCACAACCCCGTGGCCTGCTTGCCAGCCGCCACCAACCGGAGTCCCCTATCCTCCATAGGATAACATTGGGCCTCAACACTCTGCACCCGGCCGCCCTAGTGCCGCTGAGGGTGCAACAACAGTGCATCACTGACCCTGGGAGACCCCTGAGTCTAACCCCAGAACCCTAACTCAAAAGACCGATTACTTACCTCGAGACCGATAACTCATTTTTCCTCATAGGATAACATGGGCACTTTTTCTTCCAAAAAGTTTCTAAGTGTCGACTTTTGAAAACAAGAATATTCTTTAAAAATCGTACAGACTACCAAAACGTAATTACTTACCTGTTTTAAGTAAATGTCCCAGGGCTGAACCTAGGAGTCCAGCACTGGATTACAAAAGTAACGTTAAAAGTAACTTACCGGCGAATTGAATTTTCTTACATAGGGATCCATTGACTGGTTTTCTGTGAAATTTCTTCTAAGTGTCCACTTTTGAAATACCAAAATATTGCTTAAAAATCACAACAGTAACGAATTCCGAATTACTCACCTACTATCAGGAGAGACCTCAGTACTGCATCTTTTAGTCCAGTACCGACCATGAAAAGTAATTTTTACCGTACTTACCAGTAACTGGAAATTCCTCTCATAGGATATCATTGCCTGCTTTTTGTTGAAAAAGTTTCTAAGTGTCGATTTCTGAATCATACAAATATTCTTTAAAAATCGTACAAACTACAAAAACGTAATTACTTACCTGTTTTAAGTAAATGTCCCAGTGCTGAACCTAGGAGTCCAGCACTGGATTACAAAAGTAACGTAAACATACTTTGCTTGCAAACTGTATTTCCTTCCCTAGGATAACATTGGTAATTTTACCCAGAAAAGTTTCTAAGTGTCAACTTTTGAAATACAGTAATATTCCTCAAAAATCACTACCATAACCAAAACGCTTTTTCTCACCTGTTTACAGGAAGTGTCCCGGGACTGAATCCAAGATCCAGTCCCGTGGTTAGAAAAAGTAATCCAAAAAGTAATCTATTGCATTTAACCAGAAATTTCCATTGAGCTCAATGTATAATTGTGTTTAAAATTGTGTTGCATATTGCAACAACTGTAACTATTGCATTCAAAAGTCTATTGCCAATTGAACAGTAGTTAACTAAAGCATCTCATTCTGAGAAAGTATATTTTGACACCCATTGTTGGTTCTAAAATAAAACAACTATATTTTTATATACAAACCATTGGCCTAGAGTTCAGTTCTTGAGTGTGTGGCTTCATTTGCTGACTGAGTGTGTACAACAAATGCTTTACACTGTCCTCTGATACTGCCTTACTGCTCGACCAAGCTACCACTTTAGAGAGTAAGGTTATATCTAACTTTAGCCTCTGCCAAACCTCTGGGGACTGTGGACTCTGTGCACACTGAACCTTACTTTGGTGCAGTATATACAGAGCCACTTTCTTACAACCTGCGGCTGAGTTCGTCCGCCCTGGCGTTCAGGGAACCGGCCAGGTGTTGAACCATCAGGAACATGACCTGATGTTCCAGCCATGTCCAGAGGCGCAGAGCCTCCTGACAGAGGGTCCACGACCCCACCCCGCCTTGTTTGTTGCAGTATCACGTGGCGGTGGTGTTGTCTGTGAACACCTGCACTACCTTCCCTTTGACAGAGGGAAGGAATGCCTTGAGTGCAAGTCGGATCGCCCGGAGCTCCAGAATGTTGATATGGAGTTGGGACTCCGCCGGAGACCAGAGGCCTCTGATCTCCGCCTCTCCCATGTGACCGCCCCATCCCAGAAGGGACGCGTCCGTCACAACTGTGTGCTCTGGCTGGGGAAGGGAGAGGGATCTGCCCATGACCCATTGCCGGTTCGAGAGCCACCACTGCAACTGTTTTGCAGTCCCCTCCGAGATCTGGACGTGATCGGACAGGTTGCCCTGGTGCTGCGCCCACTGGAACTTCAGGTCCCACTGCAGAGCCCGCATATGCCATCTGGAATGATCGACCAGCAGGATGCAGGAGGCCATGAGGCCCAGCAGCCTCAGGGTCATCCGTACCGAAACCCAGGATAAAGGCTGAAAGATCGGAATCATAGCCTGAATATCCCGGACTCGCCGTTCGGGAGGATAGGCCCGAAACTGCGTCGTGTCCAGAACTGCTCCGATGAAAAGGAGCTGTGGAGAAGGAATCAGATGCGACTTCGGCACATTGATGGAGAACCCCAGCGAGTGCAGGAGTTCGGCTGTAGTCTGGAGGTGGGAGACGACTGCCTGGGACGAGCCCGCCTTCAGCAGCCAGTCGTCGAGGTAGGGGAAGACTGGAACCCCTGCCCGGCGCAGATGAGCTGCGACCACCGCCATCACTTTCGTGAACACCCGAGGGGCACTTGTAAGGCCAAAGGGGAGCACAGTGAACTGAAAATGCTCGAGGCCTACCGTGAACCGCAGGTAACGCCGGTGGGCCGGCAGGACGGGGATGTGAAAATAAGCGTCCTGCAAGTCCAACGCTACCAACCAGTCTCCAGGGTCGAGGGCAGTCAAGACCTGAGCTAGGGTGAGCATCTTGAACTTCTCCTTCCGGAGGAAGCGATTGACGTTCCGGAGGTCTAAGATAGGACGCATGTCCTCCTTGTCCTTTTGGGCACCAGAAAGTAGTGGGAGTAGCAACCACGTCCTACTTCTGGGGTCGGAACATGCTCGATGGGCCTCTTGGCCAAGAGGGCCGTGACTTCCTTCTGCAGAAGCACCAAGTGATCCCCTGACATGCGGTGGAATGGAGGTGGCATGGCTGGGGGGGTGGTCTCGAAGGGGAGGGAGTAGCTCCTTCGGACAATGTCCAAGACCCAACTGTCCGAGGTGATGGCACGCCAGTGGTGAAGGTGATGGCGGACCCTGCCCCCTACTGGCGTGCTGTGCACCTGAAAGGAAGGACTAGGAGGGCTTGGAGGCCGCGGACGGGGCGGAGTTGGTGGCCTGACCCGCACGCTGGTTGCCCGACCCGCCACGGCGGAAGCCACGTCCTCGGCCACGCGAAGACGCTTGGTGCGCGGGCCGGTGGCTGGGCAGCGGACGAGACTGGGAGCCCCTTCCGTGGCCACGAAAGGGGCGAAAAGCAGAGGTTAGCGGAGGGCGCACAACAGAAAGGCCCAGGGACTTGGCAGTAGCCCGTGAGTCCTTAAAAGCTCCAGCGCATGGTCTGCTTTGGAACCAAAAAGACCGACTCCATCAAAGGGCATGTCCATGAGTGTATTCTGGACATCACCCGAGAAACCAGTTGTTCTCAGCCAGGCGTGGCGACGCAGCGCCACCGTCGTTGCAAGCGATCTGCCCAGCGAGTCGGCGGTATCAAGGCCACAACGTATGGTGTACTTTGCTGCATCCCTACCTTCCGCAATGGTGCGGGTAAGCAGTGTCTGGACCTCCTCAGAACACTGGGGCAAAACGTCCGCCACCGAATCCCACAGAGAGTGGGAATATCGGCCCAAAAGGCAAGCGGTGTTGACGGACCGCAAGCCAGCACTGGAGGAAGAAAAGGCCTTCTTCCCAAATTGGTCCAGGCGTTTGGATTCCCTATCCGGAGGGGCGGTAGGGAAGGCGGTTTGGGAGGCAGAGGCTTGGACAACCAAGCTCTCGGGGGTGGGATGTTGAGAGAGAAACAAGGGGTCGCCCGGAGCAGGGCGATGGCGTCGGGCCACGTTCCTATCCACAGGAGCCCCTGTGGTGGGCTTGGACCAGGTGCCCAAAAGAACGTCAGACAGAGCATCATTAAACGGCAGCAATGGCTCCGAGGAGGTAGCTGCCGGCTGAAGCACTTCCGTCAGGAGGTTAGTCCTGACAGCCACAGTAGGCAATTGGAGGTGCAAGGCTCCAGCTGCTCTACGCAACACCGTTGTGAAATTTGCTCCCTCCTCCGTAGCCACGGAAGGAGGAGACAGCATGCCAGAGTCAGGAGAAGTGTCCAGACCACTGGCATCCCCAAGTTCCTCTGCCCAGTCCTGATCATACTCACACTGCTGTGTGAGAGGGTCTTACGACCCCTCCCAGCTCTCCTGGTCCTCCTCTGGCTCAAAATATGGAGGAGGAGGGACATCTGGGACCCAAGGTCTCATCGGCGCCGGGGCCGGCGTCGAGCGACGTCGGTCCGGCTCCATGTCCGGAACCGGAGAGAACCGGGGAACGACGCCGCCCGGAGCCCCGGGCGGCGTCAGGAACGGCACCGGGGACATCGGCGCCGGCGGAGGCGTGGTTAGGTCAACCGGCGTCGATCGGGGTTGCGGTACCACCGGAGCCGGGATGGAGGCCGGGGCCGGAGCCGAGGCCGGGATCAAGGCTGGCGGAACGGGCGACGCCAGGACCGGAGTCGTCGGCAACGCCGGAGCAACCCCATCAGGGCCCGCGGGGCCCGAAGGCGCACCAGAAGGACCTTGAGGCCCGAAGAGGCGGGCCATGGCCGACAGGAATTCCTGTATTTGGGCCGGAGTCGCCCCCGAACCCGGAAAGGACGGGTAATGCGGGGGCAGCTCCACAGGCACGTCCGGGGCCGCGGGGACGGTGCCGACAGGGGCCTCAGCCGAGTCGCGAGACCGGTGAGGCGAAGACTTAGAGCGATGATGCTTCTTAGACTTTTTGTGCTTCGACTTACCCGAGGAGTGCGAAGACTTGGACTCCGACGACCGGCGGGGGCTCCGCGACCGGCCCCTCGACCTCTCACGGGACCGGGGCTTGGTGCGGCGGAGCTTTCGAGACCGCTCTCGCAAAGCCTTCGGGTGTAAGGCCCGGCAGTCAGGGCACGACTTCGTGTCGTGGTCTCGGCCGAGACAGTAGAGACACTCTAACTGCGGGTCTGTGATCGACATCATTCGACCACAGACGTCGCATGGCTTGAAGCCGGGCATCCCTACCGACACCTAGGAGTCGAGATGACTCGAAAAGAAACAGTGAAAAAATCACCAAAAATTTAGTCAAAAATTGACTAGGGCACTGCTCTTCCCGGATCTGCGCTTACTGGCGCGGAAAAAAGAAGAACTGACGTCAGCGCGCAGGGGCGGCATCTAAGTACTGCCCGCGACGTCATCCCGGCGATCACAACGCCGACGAAGGACGCGGAGCCGCACGACGCCGCCTACCGATGCGCAAGGGTACTGCTACGCAAAAACTTTCCGGATCCAGCCTGACGCCTGGGGATATTCTAAGGTAAGGAATCTGTCACTAACGTGTCTCTTTCAGATAGTGTTTATTGGGAGATGATAACCGTAGGAGAAGGTTTGGGATGAGTAAGGAGAGATGGAGGAGTGAAGAGTCTCTAGAAATGCATTAGGGAGATCATAGTAGTAAAACGAGTTTTCGGATGAGTCTAAGGAGGGATACATGAGAAAAGAATTTAGAAAGGGTTGTTTCAGAGATCATAGTAGTAAAATGAGGTTTGGGTGAACCAAGGAGTGATAGAGGAGGGGAGAGTCTAGAAAGGGTTATTTTGGAGATCATAGGAGTAAAATGAGGTTTGGGATGAGTCAGGGAGTGGAGGTAGAGGATATATTGAGAGAGGTATAGGGTGAAACATAGGGTAGTGCATTAGAGAGACTCATTTTTTTATTTTACAGTAGGAGTAAAGTAATAAATATATAGATACATAAGTACATGGAGGGTATACATGTATAGGAAGGTAATATATCAAGATTTAAGCTGTATTTAATAAACTCAGACTTTCAAGTGTTGCTGTACTTTAAGCTAATTTACTTGTGTATTTTGTAACTTTTTTTATTAAATATTCTTTCAATATTTTAATGTTGAAACAAATGTAGATAAACAGTTGTGATAATATTTACATATTGTGATAAACAGAGAACCATAAGCATCTAATTAAATAACTTATATGAAAACTATGCAGTGATCTATATACATGTTAAGCATAGAATAATATATATAGATATATAATATATATTTTAACCATAAGTAATACGTACATCTGTTAAGCAGACCTAAAGAATATCTATATATTTAAAAACATAATTATACATATTTATTCAGAGAAATACACATATCTAGATACATATATACACTCAAATTAAATGTTTATATACACAGGAATAAGCTGTACATTTCTGTTTGAGTATGGTAGTTATGTAGGGAAGAGCCAACTATTGAGTAGTCTTCTGAAGCTAAGATAGTTATCGGTGGTTCTTATGTTTGGGGGTAAGGAGTTCCATAGTTTGGATGCTTGAAAAGAGAAGGATGTGCCACCTATGGTTTTTTTCTTGTGTGGTGGGATTTGAGGCGAGGTGCCAATCTGGAGCGAGGTTCCTTTGTCAAATGTATTTGGTAATTTTATTCCTTATGAAAAGCGGTCCTATTCCATGTTTTGCTTTGTGGGTGATACAAAGCAGCTTGAATGTGGATCTTCTGGCAACCGATGAACAATGCAGGGCCCTCAAGGCAGGAGAGATGGGGGATTGTGATAATTATTTTGTCCGCACAATTTTTAGAACTGATCAAGTTTTTTAAATTTTCTTCACCTTATTGAACAAGTTACTTACCTTCGGTAACAATATATCTGTAAGAGAAATATATTAGCTATGGATTCCTTACCTTACAATTACCCCCAGGCGTCAGACTGGATCCGGAGAATTTTTCTTCAGCAGTACCCCTGCACGTCAGTCAGTGGCGTTGGTTGACTCCGCGTTCGTCGTTAGCGTCGTGATCGCCGGAATGATGTCGCGGTATCTACTTAGACGCCGCCCTGCAAGCTGACTTCAGTTCTTTACATGACATTCCACGCCAGAAGTGCAGAGCCATGCAAGACACTGACCACTGGTGCATAAAACTAGGGCCCTGAAAGGGAGACCCTTACTCTAGAAGTCAGTTCGCAGAACGGGGAGGATGGGTGGGGCAGTAAGGAAACCATAACTAATATATAATATAAAGTGATGGTCTGTCCTATGTGGAAAGAGGTAACCACTTTGGGAAGAAAAGAAGGTCAAGTTCAAAGGACAACCTTGTCCGGATGAACAGCCAGGAAAGGAGGTTTTGAAGAAAGAGCCTGAAGCTCACTCACCCTGCGAGCAGAGGAGATGGCAATCAGAAAAGTTAAGAGTCTAAGAGGACAATTATGTAGCGGCTCGAAAGGAGCGCACATAAGGTAAGTCAAAACCAGATTCAAGTCCCACTGTGGCATTACGAAAGGAACAGTTGAGCGTTGGGGCTGGCGAGGGGAGGTCATGCCGTGGCAGGCTGAATAAAGCTTCAACTAAGAAACAAACTTATGGTTTGACCGGGATTTCTTTACAAAACCCTTCATAGCAGTCATCATCAGCTTGGCTTCCCTCTCCTGAACTGCGTTAGGATGCGTAAGAGCACAGAATAAGCAAGTAGTGGCATCAAGTAATGGCCCAATACTAAAAGTATTCCGAATGTGGACTTGAAGCAGTGCCTAAAGCGCAAAGACTTGTTGGGGACTTGGCTCAAAAATAGCTAAAACTACTTGACAAACATTGAAAGAAATTCACGAAATCTGGATGGCTCTAGATTCCATGTTAATGAAGAGGCAGAAAAAAAGGAACTGGGCCACCAACATTTAGGTGCGCTTTGAGGGATGTCGTTTTGATGGAGTCATTGGCTCCCTCTGTGGCATTGGTGACATGTATTACTAAAAAGAAACTTTAGGCATCCAGATCGGCACCTGGGAAGGATGCATTCAAGAAAGGTATGGGAGTAACTTTCCATTGGAAAATGTTTTGCAAACTATGGTTGGACCCTGCATTCCTTATTCCTATAAAGTGCAATGTGAACTGAACTGTTGATCAATGCACTTGAGTACTTTCAAAAGTGAATTTGAAGTACAACCAAAAACCCCTAAAGGATGAAATAGAGATGTAATGTAATGACACTTTTTGTTTTCATTTGGAAGACTTACCTGGCTTGCATTGTGTGAGCTTGCCATCATAACTTCACTATTTGGAATAAAAAACACACCTGGAGACTAAATCTCTAACGATAAACTAATCCCCAGCCTAGAGTTTTGAGTTTGTGGTCACTACCCGACTGCCTCTTCACCTGTTACCAAACAACTTCCACTGTTATTTTAAATATGATCAGTCTTCCATGATACCATGGCGAGATGCTAAATGAGCTCTAAGTTTTCTTTCTTTCACTCATTTTACTTAACAAGACAGAATCCACAATAATAAACTTTAGGGGGATTTGCTTAAGGCCACAGACCAGAGCCTGAACTGCACAGTAATCGTCATTGATCTCTGATGCATAAAACACTGCGGATTATGGTAGGTGCCTATTTGGGTTCAAGACCACCAGTGGAATCAAAAGCTCAGTACTCCAGTTGTTAGTCATTTGTTTCTAATCAGACCCAGACAGTGGAACTAGGTTACTTTTAGTTAGCTATCACAAAAGTAGCCTGTGGAGTGCCCCAAGGATACATCAGATGATCAGTTTTACTCAATGCCTACCAAGGGCTTCTCAGTTCTATCAAGAATAATCATAACAAACTCATAACATCATCACCTGACCCCCGACAATACACAGATCCACATCACAATATTGAAGGACCAGAAAAGTGAAATACAATCATGAATTTCTGCTCATAAATACAAAACAGATGAGAAAAAACTGTCTTGGTTTTAAAGGACCGAAAACTGAAATCTAACTATTACTACTCTAAGACCCAATAAAGTTTCTGCGCGACTGGCCTTGCACCATGCTTCCCCAACTCCTTCAATCTCAAACTAAAAATATCAGATCACTTCAGTCATGTACTGATGGCACTACAGTGCTTGCTGATGAGTAGAGATTCTAATTCTAAATCCTCTCCCTTGTGCATATAGCCTTGTACAATGTTGTGCAAGTGTACAATTACAAGCTACTGCTTTGACACCTGCTGATCAGAGACCTAACACAGGCCTCTCAGAACAGTCACTCTCAGTACCCAATGTGGTGAAAGCAATTTAGGGGCGATCCCAGTCCCCAGAAGGCACATCATATACGAACTCTATCTCCAGCTTTACACCTTACAAAAGCTAAAGATTTGTAAAAAATCTAAAATCACAGCTTTTCAAAAGCATAGGGATGTTTAGTTCTGCAAACACAAGGAGATGATGGACGGAGCGCTGAAACTTTTCAGACACTCACCCCCAGTCACAGATCTGGGTTGAATCCATCATCATTCTTTAGCTCACTTCGCCACCTCAGTTCAGACCCAGCAATATGCAAATCAGTCTTGAGCCTGTGCCTCATGGGAACAGTCCAGCCCAAACTGCCAAGCCAGGTCTTCCCTTAACCGGAAACAAGCATCCGGGGACCGGTTTCTGGGTAACACCCTTCATCAGCCAGGCTAGCTTGAATCCAGTGGTAAAATGAGCAAAGGACCCACGTCTGGGCATACCCTGCCAACTTAGGGCGAACAAAGCAAACACAAGAAGATGATGGACGGAGCGCTGAAACTTTTCAGACACTCACCCTCAGTCACAGATCTAGGTTGAATCCATCATCATTCTTTAGCTCACTTCGCCACCTCAGTTCAGACCCAGCTATATGCAAATCAGTCTTGACCCTGTGCCTCATGGGAACAGTCCAGCCCGAACTGCCAAGCCAGGTTTTCCCTGAGCCGGAAACAAGCATCCGGGGACCGGTTTCTGGGTAACACCCATCATCAGCCAGGCTAGCTTGAATCCATGTTTAGTTCTGAATCCACACCCCCTTTCTTGGTATACCAGCTCTCCTGACTAAGACATTTGAATGAACTTTCTGGCTCCAATAACATTATACAAAAACCAAAAAGAAATAAAATGAAGTAAAAAATACCCTGTATGAAGGTCTTTGGCTGTTCCTAACACCTGTACCCCATCTCTAACACACTCCTTCATACCTTGTAAACTTGACCTGTTACCATGTCTATTTCAAACAGGGTGAGGACCGTATTTCTCAAAAATACCTGCCTACTGATATATTTGACAAACTGAGCACAGTTTGTCTCCATTTATATTAAACGTACTCAAGGGGAGAATCAATTGAGAAGAGCAGGATAATTAATAATTTAAAGAAATGTCTGTCCTACATGCTAGGAATTGACTTTGCTGCTCTGCTAAAGAGGGTTCAAAATTCCTTTGTTCAAATAAACAACAGGAAAACAAAAACAATAACATTTTAAATGGACCCAGGATATAAAATGTATCGGAGTCCGCATGACAGAAGGCACTGAAGATCTGATGGAATCTTCGGGAGGAAGCTCAGTGCTTTGAAACACGAATAATATACCAATTATAATTACCTATTGTGAATTTTATTGTATGAAAGCAAAATTCACTTATCTTTACTATGGAGCCCTATCTTTTGGAGAAGTAAGATAGTCAACGAGTTGGAACCCACTTGTTGGAATGGGTGAAAACTGTGTCAATGAATACCATGATATGTGCAGGCCTAACAAAGGCAATACCAATACATGCAATGTTAATGTATGCCATAACCTGTGGTCGCATAGCAATGTCAATTCCAATAAATGCAATGGCAATGTTTGTAATAATCTATGCCCGCACAACAGTGTTGATACTGGTAGCAACAGTGTCAATTTATGCCACAATCCATGCATGCATAACAATGTCGTTACCAGTAGAAACAATGTCGATGTTCGCCTTGATCTAGGCACGCATAACTATGTCAATATCAGTAAAGACAATGTTGATGTATGCTGTGATAACTGTATACACAATGTTCAGAATGTCGGTGTAGGAAGGTGGAATCTGACTATATGGTTGCCCCCACTTTTTTCCTGGTGTTTTGCTGGTTTATGACTTAGTTGGACTGGGACCCTGCTATTCAGGGCCCCAGTCTATCTGCTCTCTCTAAATGACATGGAGTGCACTCTAGGTGCACTAGTGATTGGATACTGTGGTGCCTTATGAGTCCCTAGTATATGGTACCTTAGGTACCAAGGGCATAGGTACTTCACAGGCCTACCAGGGGCTGCAGCATGTATTATGCCACCCCTGGGAAGCAGTCTAAATCTGACACCACAGGCCTGCTACTGCAGCCTGGGTGAGGTGGTGCTAGCACCCCTCACTGAGATATAGGTTTCCTATATCTCTCCAGCACACACATATAAACCTATCAGTCACCCCTAAGGCAGGCCCTATCGATCCTGAGGGCAGGGTGCTTGGCTTCTATGTGAGGGGGTGCCTCTGCCTGAGCAGGGCCCCTCTGCAGCTCTCAGAGTCTATTCTCTGGTGCTGTTTGTGGATGCGGTTAAACCATATACTCTTAAGTGCATTATATCCTCGCGGTAAATGCTAACTTTGGAATGGCTGCATCAAAACATGTCGTGTTTGGTGTCAAACATCTTGGAATACTACCCCCCGCCAATCTTGGCGGCGGGGGTAGCATTCCACCCTTCTAGAGGGAGAAGACATGTACCTGCTGTGGAAACGCGGTAGAATCCTAAAGAGCCCTGGCATCACAAAATGGATGCCACCAGTCACAGACACTGGGCTGCCCTCCTGCTGATGACCGAAACTCACAGTGGAGGAAGCCCAACAATAGGCATCCTGTCACAGGGAGGTGTAACCACCTCCCAGACAGGGTTTAGTGTATTGGGGCTGGGTGGGTGCACTCTTAGAGTGCTTTGAAGTCCTGCACTGGGGGAGCAGAAGGCTCCTCTGTGCATATGCCAGTTCAAACCAGCTCAGGGGCTACCTGCCCCTGCTCTGGCGCGAAACTGGACAAAGGGAAGTGGGTGTAGCCACCCCTCCCTTGACCCTCCCATAGGTGGGGTCATAGAGCTAGTCCATCCCCTCTTTTTAGTATAAGAGGGGGAACCTCTACCATTGCAAAGCAGATAACCCCTGGACGACGCTCTACAGAAGAATCCTGGCCCTTCGACGTTCCACTACCTTTGGAAGACAGAAGAATCTCCCTTGGAGTCAAGGAGTGACTCCCCTGCTTGGCAGGCACCAAAAACGACAACGACGGTCGCAAACTACGCCGCTCCCGCCGGAGTCCGAAGTCCCTGCAGCCCAAGAAGTGGATTTCCTGACCTCTCCCAGGCCATCGTGAGTCCCCAGCGAAGCTGAGGCAAGTGGACCACACGAGTAACGAGGAACCGCGACCCCTGGGTACCGTGCACTATTGTCGAGTGCAACCCCTTCACAACGTTCTACGAACTTGTGCTTTGGACCACGTGTGGTCCCGACCTCCAGCAGGAATCCCTCCGAAGATCAGAGGCCTACACCGTCCTGAGTGACCGTGGGCCCCTGTTGAGTGATTCCGCCCGAGGTGTCTTCGCGATCCCTTGCCCGCCGGCTTGTGGGTCCCCAGAAGACTTCTTAAAGAAACCAAAGGGCTCCCCTGGTTGCTCCAGGCCTGCCCTGACTTACCCTCGCTGGGTGAGTCCCTCAGACCTTGCTGGTCTGCGCCATCAACTTTTCTTCATCTCCCCGAGACTTGCTGCTGCCAAGGCTTGTTGGCTCCAATCGAGTTGCCGACACCGCAGTCAGCTGCAGACGTCGAGGACCCACCGAATCCAGCTCCTGGTCGTCGTCGACACCTCCTGGACCACGTGGCTGAAGAGTCAAGGCACCCGCAACCGACCTGAATCAACAGACGACGGTGGGCATCCATCTTCCTTGCCCCAGGTCACTGCCAAGTGACTTTGAACACTGTCCCCTCTGCTTTCAGGTCATCCTTCTTCAGAATCCAGGCTTGGATTCCACCGGACACTTCTTCAGCTCCCGCAAGCAGCAAGTCTTCTTTGTTCGCCATTGAAAACGACGCCGCGACCCGACACCAAAGGACACCTATACACCCGGCTTCCCTGGGTGAGGTAACTCCAGCACTACGGTGCTCCTGTGGGTGTGGGCGCTAGAACTACTTACCCTGTAAGTGACTTGCTTGTAGGTTCTCCCGAAGTATCCTAAAACTCTTTATTTCCAACCGCGACTTGCCCCATTGAAGTTAACGGCGATCCGCGCCTGTGTATCCACACTGCACGCGTCCCCGTGGGTCCTTTACTTACCTGCCTTGGGTGGTTTCGTGAGGCCCCTGCACTTCTGAAGGCCCTAGGCCTTGTCTCCCTGCAAGTCGTTGTCCCTAAGTCTCTTACTTAGTATATGGTCTGGTACGCCCCTAGGGCCCCAGCCATATTTTGTGCTTAACTTATTGTGAAACGTTGATTTGTGCATATGTTTGTCTTCTAATCTCATAAAGAGATTAGTAGAGAATTATTTAGAAATAAATACATATATATTTGATATATATACCTGTGTGGTGTCTTTTCATTTGGTGATTCAAGAGATTATATGGTAAAACAAGCTGCTTTACATTCCTTCAAGACTTAGCCTGAAGGCTGCTCTCCACAGCTACCACTAGGATAGCTTTCTTTAAAAGGTTGTCTTAAACCTATCTACCATAAGAGTCGATTTGTCCTGGTGCAAGGTGTCCACTTTAATTAGTGAACAGCATATACCAGGCCAACTTCTCACATTGGTGGGCAGCGTGTGGGATTCCAGCTTGCCATTGTTTTACCAGAAAATCTCTATTTGAATTACTAACTGAAAACCATTATAGGTACTCAAGGTACATATAAAGTCAAGCTTAGTATCAATAAGTTCTACTGAACTTAGAGCTGTGTGCCAAGGGATAGCACACCCTTTCCACAGCTCAAGCTAGGATCAGTAGGCCACAAACTAGTTTAGGTAGTACAACACTGCACAACACTAGAATGTCCTTAAAGGGTGGACCCAGTGGATCCACTCAGCCTCAGTATAAGGACATGGCTTTCTCTGACTTGAGAGCCATGTGTGTTGACAGACACCTGAGGCTAGGACAGAGTCCCTCAACACTACACCTGATAGATCTGCTGACAGCAGATGACCTTAGATTGGCTCTAGGAGCTAAAGGGTTTGAATCAGTGGGTGGGTCAGTCATAGTATCTGGGTCAGATGATGAAAATCAGAATGACCAAGACTCTGTGATTGAAGGGCCAGGCTTCAAGGGGCCTGAAAAGGACAGAGGAATTCTCCCTAAGAGAACTGACAGAGAGGAGGAGAGGCACAGATCCCCTTCCAGGGAATCTGACCACTCTTATCACTCTGGCAGAGAATTTGTCCAGCAGAGGAGCTCATACTTTTCCTTAAGAGAGACCTCCTCTGAGAGAAGGTGCAAACTGCTCCAGTATGAGGAAGCCAGAGTGGCCCTCAGAACCAAGCAGTTGGCCCTGGATAGGGAAGCCCTGGAGATCGAGAGAGCTTCTAGAAAGAGGGGTTAGAACCCCTGGTGGCAGCAACAGTGTCCCTAGAGGCAGAGAATATATTCCTGACCATAGGAACCTGAGCAAGGTTGTTCCTCCCTACCAGAGTGGGGATGATATCCACAAGTGGATAACTGCTATGGAGAGGGCCTGTAGAGTACAGCAGGTCCCCCAAAAGCAGTGGGCAGCAATCTTGTGGCTCTCCTTTTCAGATAAAGGAAGAGACAAGCTCCTCACTGTTAGAGAGGAGGATGCTGATGATTATGAGGTCCTGAAGAGTGCACTGATAGATGGGTTTGGCTTAACCACTGAAGAGTACAGGTTGAAGTTCAGAGATACCCAGAAGGAACAGACTCAGGACTGGACAGACTTTGTAGATTGTGCATCCAAGGCTCTGGAGGGTTGGCTGGTTGGCAGTAGGGTTACTGATTTCAAAGGATTTTATAATCTAATGATGAGAGAAAAGATCCTTAATAATTGTCAAAACCAGCTTTTACACCAGTACCTGGTGGACTCTGATCTGACCTCTCCCCAAGAATTGGGAAAGAAGGCAGACAAATGGGTCAGAACCAGAGTAAGGCCTAAGAATCAGGGTGGTGACCACAAGAAAGATTCTACCAAGTCCCAAGAGAAAGGTGGGGATAAATCTAAGGATAAGTCCACTACAGGGCCCCAAAAGTCCTCTTCTGGGGGTGGGTCCCAAACTCCTTCCTCTCCTGAAAAGAAACCCTATTGCCATGTCTGTAAAAAGCCTGGGCACTGGAAATCTGATCCCAGTTGTCCCAGGATTGGCAATAAAGAAAATGTTCCTCCAACAACTACTACCACCCCTCCTGGTACTACCAGTAGTAATCCTCCAGTTGGGAGTAGTGCACCCAAAAAGTTAGGTGCTTTTGCAAGAGGAACAGAGGTGGGCCCTAGTTCAGACAGGACCCCTCAACAGACTCCTCAGATTCTGATGGTGGTATAGGATTTGCCACCTTTACCGTGGGTCCCACAGCATTGGGCAGGTACAGACTGGAGCCAATAATTAATGGTCAGAAAGCTGTGGCATTTAGGGACACAGGGGCTAGTGTCACCATGGTGGCAGGGAAACTAGTCCCCCTCACCAGCTTTTACCTGAGTTTAAATACCAGGTGACCAACATTGATGGTGTCAGAACAGATCACCCCATGGCCATAGTCAATCTCACCTGGGAGGGGGTCACAGGCCCAAAAGAGTGGCAGTGTCCCCAACCTTACCTGTAGATTGCCTGATGGGCAATGATCTGGAAATTTCAGCCTGGGCTGAAATTGAACACCAAACCCATCTGAGGATGTTGGGTGTCCCTGTAAAGGTTAGTGGGGTTGTGATGGCCACAGCCCCAGCCCAAGATTTTGGAGAGATGGAGCCTGGAAGAATGGCCCACTCTCCCCCAGAAGAGAGCACAAGGGTTGAAGAAAAGTCTTCTTCCCTCCAGACAGTAGGTAAGGGTCAGCCTCCTCAGGGAACTGACCCTCCCCTAGTGAAGGAACTGCCACAGAGGTAGTCAGGCCTGGCCTGGCCCCACCCCTGATGACAGAGGACCCTTCCAAGGTGGTACCCAGTCTGGAGCAGGTAAACTGCCCCTCTCTACCCTGCCTCAGTCAGCCCAGGGCTGCAGAGGTCAGGGAGGTCAGTGGACCCCCAGGGCCCCCTGTCCAGAGGAACCCCCATCAGCAGATTAGGGGCACCCAGTCTAGTAGCCCTAGCCAGGTGAAAATTCCTCAACCCACTGAGGGATCCCCCATACCTTTATGTAGGGACCTCCCCCAGAAGGACTCTGTTAGGCAAGGGCAAACCTGGGACCAAAAGGTTCCAAACATGCCATGTCCCTCCAGTGTTCCATCCAAAGGGACCCAACCCCCAGCTGTAGGCAGTCAAAGGTTGACCCTTAGAGCAAAGTGCAACTCAGTCATGGAAAGACAGGCATACATGGAGACCAGTGATCTGAGGAAGCTGAGGCCAACCTTCCTAGGGCCTCACTTCCCTACTCAGACACCCCACCAGCCTTGTACTTTACCAAAGCACACCAGAGGTAGTGATTCCCCATGGTGGAGACCCTCTCATACCCTTAGGGTGAGGGATTGCTTAGTGGACCATAAGACAGGGGGCAACCATGCTAGTGCAGGTGCTTCCTTATATGACCACTTAATCAATAAAGGCTCAACTGGTCAAGGTTAGCCTTATCTCCTTTCGTTTGGGGGGGTTATGTAGGAAGGTGGAATCTGACTATATGGTTGCCCCCACTTTTTTCCTGGTGTTTTGCTGGTTTATGACTTAGTTGGACTGGGACCCTGCTATTCAGGGCCCCAGTCTATCTGCTCTCTCTAAATGACATGGAGTGCACTCTAGGTGCACTAGTGATTGGATACTGTGGTGCCTTATGAGTCCCTAGTATATGGTACCTTAGGTACCAAGGGCATAGGTACTTCACAGGCCTACCAGGGGCTGCAGCATGTATTATGCCACCCCTGGGAAGCAGTCTAAATCTGACACCACAGGCCTGCTACTGCAGCCTGGGTGAGGTGGTGCTAGCACCCTCACTGAGATATAGGTTTCCTATATCTCTCCAGCACACACATATAAACCTATCAGTCACCCCTAAGGCAGGCCCTATCGATCCTGAGGGCAGGGTGCTTGGCTTCTATGTGAGGGGGTGCCTCTGCCTGAGCAGGGCCCCTCTGCAGCTCTCAGAGTCTATTCTCTGGTGCTGTTTGTGGATGCGATTAAACCATATACTCTTAAGTGCATTATATCCTCGCGGTAAATGCTAACTTTGGAATGGCTGCATCAAAACATGTCGTGTTTGGTGTCAAACATCTTGGAATACTACCCCCCGCCAATCTTGGCGGCGGGGAGTAGCATTCCACCCTTCTAGAGGGAGAAGACATGTACCTGCTGTGGAAACGCGGTAGAATCCTAAAGAGCCCTGGCATCACAAAATGGATGCCACCAGTCACAGACACTGGGCTGCCCTCCTGCTGATGACCGAAACTCACAGTGGAGGAAGCCCAACAATAGGCATCCTGTCACAGGGAGGTGTAACCACCTCCCAGACAGGGTTTAGTGTATTGGGGCTGGGTGGGTGCACTCTTAGAGTGCTTTGAAGTCCTGCACTGGGGGAGCAGAAGGCTCCTCTGTGCATATGCCAGTTCAAACCAGCTCAGGGGCTACCTGCCCCTGCTCTGGCGCGAAACTGGACAAAGGGAAGTGGGTGTAGCCACCCCTCCCTTGACCCTCCCATAGGTGGGGTCATAGAGCTAGTCCATCCCTCTTTTTAGTATAAGAGGGGGAACCTTGCCATTGCAAAGCAGATAACCCCTGGACGACGCTCTACAGAAGAATCCTGGCCCTTCGACGTTCCACTACCTTTGGAAGACAGAAGAATCTCCCTTGGAGTCAAGGAGTGACTCCCCTGCTTGGCAGGCACCAAAAACGACAACGACGGTCGCAAACTACGCCGCTCCCGCCGGAGTCCGAAGTCCCTGCAGCCCAAGAAGTGGATTTCCTGACCTCTCCCAGGCCATCGTGAGTCCCCAGCGAAGCTGAGGCAAGTGGACCCCACGAGTAACGAGGAACCGCGACCCCTGGGTACTGTGCACTATTGTCGAGTGCAACCCCTTCACAACGTTCTACGAACTTGTGCTTTGGACCACGTGTGGTCCCGACCTCCAGCAGGAATCCCTCCGAAGATCAGAGGCCTACACCGTCCTGAGTGACCGTGGGCCCCTGTTGAGTGATTCCGCCCGAGGTGTCTTCGCGATCCCTTGCCCGCCGGCTTGTGGGTCCCCAGAAGACTTCTTAAAGAAACCAAAGGGCTCCCCTGGTTGCTCCAGGCCTGCCCTGACTTACCCTCGCTGGGTGAGTCCCTCAGACCTTGCTGGTCTGCGCCATCAACTTTTCTTCATCTCCCCGAGACTTGCTGCTGCCAAGGCTTGTTGGCTCCAATCGAGTTGCCGACACCGCAGTCAGCTGCAGACGTCGAGGGACCCACCGAATCCAGCTCCTGGTCGTCGTCGACACCTCCTGGACCACGTGGCTGAAGAGTCAAGGCACCCGCAACCGACCTGAATCAACCGACGACGGTGGGCATCCATCTTCCTTGCCCCAGGTCACTGCCAAGTGACTTTGAACACTGTCCCCTCTGCTTTCAGGTCATCCTTCTTCAGAATCCAGGCTTGGATTCCACCGGACACTTCTTCAGCTCCCGCAAGCAGCAAGTCTTCTTTGTTCGCCATTGAAAACGACGCCGCGACCCGACACCAAAGGACACCTATGCACCCGGCTTCCCTGGGTGAGGTAACTCCAGCACTACGGTGCTCCTGTGGGTGTGGGCGCTAGAACTACTTACCCTGTAAGTGACTTGCTTGTAGGTTCTCCCGAAGTATCCTAAAACTCTTTATTTCCAACCGCGACTTGCCCCATTGAAGTTAACGGCGATCCGCGCCTGTGTATCCACACTGCACGCGTCCCCGTGGGTCCTTTACTTACCTGCCTTGGGTGGTTTCGTGAGGCCCCTGCACTTCTGAAGGCCCTAGGCCTTGTCTCCCTGCAAGTCGTTGTCCCTAAGTCTCTTACTTAGTATATGGTCTGGTACGCCCCTAGGGCCCCAGCCATATTTTGTGCTTAACTTATTGTGAAACGTTGATTTGTGCATATGTTTGTCTTCTAATCTCATAAAGAGATTAGTAGAGAGTTATTTAGAAATAAATACATATATATTTGATATATATACCTGTGTGGTGTCTTTTCATTTGGTGATTCAAGAGATTATATGGTAAAACAAGCTGCTTTACATTCCTTCGAGACTTAGCCTGAAGGCTGCTCTCCACAGCTACCACTAGGATAGCTTTCTTTAAAGGTTGTCTTAAACCTATCTACCATAAGAGTCGATTTGTCCTGGTGCAAGGTGTCCACTTTAATTAGTGAACAGCATATACCAGGCCAACTTCTCACAGTCGGTAAAAATTATATCAATGACTACCATATTATTTTCAGAAGTTCTAATGAACTATCACCATTGCTGTCGGATTCACCCAAGGTGGCCTCCCGATCAACCCCTAGTCAGAGATACGTGGCCAGACAGGCTCTGCGACCCCAACACATCAAGTGCCAGGTCACAGGTGGGGTCTCACTTAGCCCAAAGGCAAACGTACACCCAGGAAAAACCCTGATCGATCCCACAAATAGTTTCCCCACAAACAGGTCCATGGAAATTGACCTTAATATAACACGTTTGTCCAAACGCTTATTCCCAAAAAATACTACATAGCTAGATGCCACATGTACATAGAACTAATCAGCCAATGAGGACACGACATGCACACCACACGTAGTGATCATGCGCTCCCCACACCAGACATCTGGACACATACAAACTGACCCACACTAGCTCTCCCAGAGGTCGAGAGCCATCTGTGTCCTTATCAGATGCCCAAACTTGTTAATTTACGACTAAGATGCTTTTTCGAGAATGCAGAATTGTTTTATTGTACCACACAAGAAGTATATATTGTCAGCCGAAACTTTGTACAACAAGAGACTTTCTTAAGACACACACTGCTGAGACTCTCCAGGCTGCTGCGTTTAATTAAACCAACTTGTCCCTGTTTTGAAAAACGCCTCCTGTCTTTTAATTTCTTTAAGGTAAATTCATATCCGAGCAACACACTGATGAACAAGTTACTTACCTTCGGTAACGATCTATCTGTAAGAGACACAGATTAGTTATAGATTCCTTACCTTAGAATTACCCCCAGGCATCAGACTGGATCTGGAGAATTTTTCGTCAGCAGTACCCCTGCGTGTCGAAAGGTGGCGTCGGTCGGCTCCGTGTTCGTCATTGGCATCGTGGTCGCCAGGAAGACGTCGCGGTAGCTACTTAGACGCTGCCCTCGCGCGCTGACGTCAGTTCTTTTACACGACATTCCACGCCAGAAGCACAGAGCCATGCAAGACACTGACCACTGGTGCACAAAACTAGGGCCCTGAAAGGGATTCCCTAACCCTAGAAGTCAGTTCGCAGAACGGGGAGGATGGGTGGGGTAGTAAGGAATCTACAACTAATCTATGTCTCTTACAGATATATCGTTACCGAAGGTAAGTAACTTGTTCATCAGTGTGTTGCTCGGATATGAATTTACCTGAAAGAGACATTTAGTTATAGATTCCTTACCTTAGAATAGATACCCTAGCAATACCAACCCCGGAGGTGGGTCTGCAAACTAAGTTCACACCAGAAAGTCCTGGAGAACAGAACGGCCAAAGAAGCCGTCTCTCCGGACTTGGCTGTCCAGGCAGTAGTGTTTTGTGAACGTGTGCAGAGATGCCCACGTAGCTGCCTGACAGATGTCATTAAGGGGGACTCCCCATCCCAAAGCAGTGGTAGCTGCCGTCGCCCTGGTGGAATGGGCACACAGTCCCACTGGAGGCTCCTTCTTTGCCAAAGAGTAGCAAGCTTTGATGCACAAAACGACCCACCTGGAGATCGTCCGTTTGTGCACGGCCCGACCTTTCTTGGCGCCCATGTAGCCAACAAAGAGCTGGTCATCCACCCAAAATGGTTTGGTGCGATCCAAATAAAAGGAAAGCGCACGTTTTGGATCCAGACGGTGGAGCCTCTCTTCCTCCTAAGAAGGATGCGGAGGCGGAAAGAAGGTGGGCAAAGTGATGGTTTGACCAATGTGGAAAGAAGTAACCACCTTGGGAAGAGAGGAAGGTCTAGTTCTGAGGACGACCTTGTCCGGATGAACAGCCAGAAAAGGAGGCTTGAAAGAAAGAGCTTGGAGCTCACTCATCCTGCGCGCAGAGGTGATGGCCACCAGAAAGGCAGTTTTTAAATTCAGAAGCCTGAGAGGACAGTTATGTAGCGGCTCACAGGGAGCGCACATAAGATACGTAAGAACCAAGTTCAAGTCCCACTGAGGTATTACGAAGGGAACAGGAGGAAAACAATGAGTAATGCCCTTAAAGAAGCGATATACAACAGGGGACTTGAAAAGAGAAGGCTGAACAGGAAACCTAAGAAAGGCTGAAATGGCTGAGAAATAACCCTTAAGAGTGCCCAGAACTGAGCCCTGCTGGGCCAAAGAAAGGAGGAACAAGAGAACCTCAGAAAGAGGGGCAGAAAGGGGATCCACAGCCTTTGCTGTGCACCATGCCACAAATTTGTTCCATCTTCAGGCGTATACCGTCCTAGTGGAGGGACGCCTGGATGCCAAGATAACATCACAGACTTCGGGAGGAAGGTCAAAGACTGTCAACTGTCGCCGCTCCATCTCCACACAAGGAGGTGGAGGCTGGACAGGTTCGGGTGGAGGAAAGTCCCCTGTTGCTGCGACAGAAGATCCTCCCGAAGAGGCAGTCGGATCGGAGGATCGATGGCCATGTGTAACAGCTCGGGATACCAGACTCTTCGTGCCCAATCCGGAGCCACAAGGATGACTTGGGCCCGGTCGCACTTGATCTTCTTCAGCACTCTGGGAAGAAGTGGAATAGGCGGAAAGGCGTGTAGAAGACCGCAACTCCACTCGTGACGAAAATCGACGCTTAGCGAGTGCCGTCTTGGAAATTCGAACAAGCAGAACTGCTGACATTGCGCGTTCTCTTCGGTGGCGAATAGATCTAACCAAGGCTCTCCCCACTGCTGAAAGAGACCTTGCGCCACCTCCGAGTGAAGACGCCATTCGTGATCCATCATGCACCTGCGGCTGAGTTCGTCCGCCCTGGTGTTCAGGGAACCTGCCAGGTGTTGAACCACCAGGGATATGCCCTGATGTTCCAGCCATGTCCAGAGACGGAGAGCCTCTTGACATAGGGTCCACGACCCCACCCCACCCTGTTTGTTGCAGTACCACAGGGCGGTGGTGTTGTCCGTGAACACCTGCACTACTCTTCCCCGGACAGAGGGAAGGAATGGTTTTAGTGCAAGACGGATCGCCTGAAGCTCCAGAAGGTTGATGTGGAGCCCGGACTCCGCCGGAGACCAGAGGCCTCTGATCCTCGCCTCTCCCATGTGGCCGCCCCATCCCAGCAGTGATGCATCTGTCACCACTGTGAACTCCGGTAGGGGAAGGGAGAGGGATCTGCCGCTGACCCAATCCCGGTTCGTTAGCCACCACTGCAATTGACGTACAGTGCCCTCCGAGATCTGAATGCAATCGGACAGATTCCCCTGATGCTGTGCCCACTGGAACTTCAGGACACACTGCAGAGCCCGCATATGCCACCTGGCATGATCTACCAGCAGGATGCAGGAGGCCATGAGGCCCAGCAGCCTCAGGGTCATTCTGACTGAAACCCGGGATAGAGGCTGAAAGATCGGAATCATAGCCCGAATATCCCGGACTCGCTGTTCGGGAGGATAAGCCCGAAACTGCGTTGTGTCCAGAACCGCTCCGATGAAAAGGAGCTTCTGAGAGGGAGCCAGGTGTGACTTCGGCACGTTGATAGTGAACCCCAGCGAATGCAGGAGGTCCACCGTACTGTGGCGAGCTCGCCTTCAACAGCCAGTCGTCGAGATAGGGGAAGACTAGAACCCCTGATCTGCGCAGATGAGCTGCGACCACCGCCATCACTTTTGTGAACACCCGAGGGGCACTTGTAAGGCCAAAGGGGAGCACGGTAAACTGAAAGTGCTCGTGGCCTACCGTGAACCGCAGGTAATGCTGGTGGGCCGGCAGGACGGGCATGTGAAAATAAGCGTCCTGCAAGTCCAACGCTACCATCCAGTCTCCAGGGTCGAGGGCAGACAGGACCTGAGCAAGCGTCAACATTTTGAACTTCTCCTTCCGGAGGAAGCGGTTGACGTTCCTGAGATCCAAGATAGGACGCAGGCCTTTGTCCTTCTTGGGCGCCAGAAAGTATTGGGAATAGCAACCACGACCTACTTCTGGGGCAGGAACTCGCTCGATGGCTCCCTTGGCCAAGAGTGCCGAAACTTCCTGTTGGAGAAGGGCCAGATGATCCTCCGACATGTGATGGTACTGAGGTGGCATGAATGGAGGGGTAGTCTCGAAGGGGAGGGAGTAGCCCCTTCGGACTATTTGCAAAACCCACCTGTCCGACGTGATGGTGCGCCAGTGGGGGAGGTGATGGCGAATACTGCTGCCCACTGGCGATTGGTGGCCCTGAAAGGTCGGACTAGGAGAGAGAGTTTGGAGGCTGCCGCTGAGGGGGCTGTGGTGGACTGGCCTGCCCGCTGGCCCCCAGAACCACGGCGGTGGTTCCCACATCCCCGGCCGCGCAGGGGCTGAACAGCTTGCGCCGGCCTGTGGCTCTGGGCGGGACGTGGCGGGGCATCCCTTCCGTAGCCACGAAAGGGGCGAAAACCAGACTGCGCAGGGTGGGTGGAGAGGCCCAAGGAATTGGTCGTAGCCCGAGAGTCCTTAAGGGGCTCTAGCGCGTTGTCTGCCTTGTCGCTGAACAGGCGACGGCCATCAAAGGGCGTGTCCATAAGAGTGGATTGGACATCCCCTGAAAATCCAGTCATCCTCAGCCAGGCGTAGTGTCGAAGGGCTACGGACGTGGAAATCGTCCTGCCTAGCGAGTTGGCGGTATCCAGCCCACAGCGAATGGTAAACTTTGCTGCGTCTCTCCCTTCTGCAACTGCACGGGAGAGTACGGCACGGGCTTCCTCCGGGCACTGAGGCAGCACTTGCGCCACCGTATCCCACACGGAGTGGGTGTAACGGCCCAACAGACATGCAGTGTTTACCACCTGCAGTCCCAAGCTGGAGGAAGAAAACATCTTCTTCCCAAGGTGGTCCAACTTTTGGGATTTCCTATCAGGTGGTGCATTAGGGAATGCGCCTTTTGACGTGGAGGCTTGGACCACCAAGCTCTCAGGGGTGGGGTGGCGGGAGAGGAAAGAGGGGTCACCCGGGGGCGGGCGGTGGCGTCGGGCAATCATCCTATGCACAGGAGCCCCTGTGTTGGGCTTGGACCAGGTGCCCAATAGGATATTGGTTAGGGCTTCATTAAACAGCAGCAGGGGCTCAGAAGAGCTTGCTGCCGGTTGAATCACCTCTGTCAGGAGGTTAGTCCTGACCGCCACCGTAGGGAGCTCGAGGTTTAGAGCCTCGGCCGCCCTACGCAATACCACTGCATAAGATGCTCCCTCCTCCGTAGCCAAGGTAGGAGGAGACAACATGCCAAGATCTGGTGAGGTATCCAGACCACTGGCTTCCCCCAGTTCCTCTCTCCAGTCTGGTTCGTAACCCAACTGGTCAGTCAAAGGGTCTCCAGACCCCTCCCAGTCCTCCTCACCTTCCTCTGGTTGCCTATCTGGCCTAAAAGAACCAGGGTAGAACAAGGGGACGAAAGTACCCATCGGCGCCGGATCCGTGTCTATATCGGGGTGGAGGCCGGGGTCGACACCGGCTGGGGACACAACCGGCGTCGGCTGCGGAGCCGGTGCAATCGGCACCGGGGGAGGTGTAATCGGGTCGACCGGTGCCGATCCGGATCCAGATCCAGGCCTGGATCCAAGGGGGCCCTGTGGTGTCGGAGCCGCCGGCGTCGAAGGCCCACGGCCCCCAGCCAAGTCCGCGGGGCCCAAAGGCGCGCCGGCAGAGTCGGGCTGCCCAAAGAAGGCATGCATTGCTTCGTAAAAGGTGCAAAGCTGGGCAGGGGTCGCTCCGGGTCCCGGGAAGGGAGGGAAACTCGGAGTCGACCCTTCGGGCTCCGCATGCGGAGCAGCGGGAGGGGCATCACCCGCATCCCTCGTTGCGTCGACCGACCAATGGGGAGAAGTCGAAGAGCGACGATGCTTCTTCGACATCTTCTTGTGCTTCGACTTACCTGAGGAGTGCGAAGACTTTGAAGAACACTGGTGGTGGTGGCTCCGCGACCGGTCCCTCGACCTTCCACGCGACCGGGTCCTCGAACAGTGCGGAGCCGACTGCCGGGCCTCGAGAAGCTTTTGGGACCGCTCCCGCAAAGACTTCGGATTCATGGTCCGGCAGTCGGAGCACGACTTGGGGTCGTGGTCGCGCTCCCGGCAAAACAGGCACACGCGGTGCGGATCCGTCACCGACATCAGCCGGCTGCAGGAGCCGCAAGCCTTGAAACCGGGCTTCCCTGACGTGCACCAGGAGTCGAAGACTCAAAACGGTGTCGAAAAGTCACCAAAAAGTCAGTCAAAAAGTGACTGGAGGTACCGCTCTCTCCGGATCTGCGTTGGCTGGCGTGGAAAAAGAAAGAACTGACGTCAGCGCACGAGGGCAGCGTCTAAGTAGCTACCGCAACGTCATCCCGGAGACCACGACGCCAACGACGAATGCGGAGCCGACCGACGCCACCTTTCGACGCGCAGGGGTACTGCTGACGAAAAATTCTCCGGATCCAGTCTGACGCCTGGGGGTAATTCTAAGGTAAGGAATCTATAACTAATTGTCTCTTTCAGATAATGGAAAATATAGTACTATAGTTTTAGATAAAACAGCTCTTCAATACTTTAGTCAAGGGCAGTTAACATCAATCTGGATGGTGTCAGACAATACCTTCTCCTCCCGTCAATCCAACATAAAAGTTAAAAACACTGAATAAACACCTCCAGGCTAACAAAAGGCGCACAATCCTAGTCTTAAAAAGTAATCTAATCCAATGCCAAAGACAAACTAAAGTTTATTGAGGTTTATCAAATGGCGAATGGATCTGTTTTATGCAGGGTATTTAAAACACAACATATATAAACCTATCAAATGACAATTCAATCTCCTCCTTCCTTAAAAATTGGAGAGTTTAGGAGCATACCTGTTGTCGTTTGAGTGTCCGCAGGTGGCAACCAGACTTGAAGATGTTATGAATGAAAAATCACTTGTAGCTTTACTGTGACACTGCCAACTCTATACAAAACAAAATCATGTTATTGTAAGAAAATTATTATTACTTCCTAAAAGTGCATTTTTGATTTCTATTGCAAGCTGCTTTGTAACACTGTCACTAAACCTTAGCATTACCTACGTGATTGAGAGGATATAGTCCTTTACATACAGAAACATGAACAGTAGGGTTATGATTAAACTAGACAAGGACTTCGAAGTGAGCAGTTATTTAAGAAGAATTATGCCAAAAAGATGACTAATAAAAATATGTTCATAAACCTTTTTAGAAGAGCCAAGTTTGGGCCTTGGTGAAAATGTTTATCTGTACCACAGACTGAGCCAGGAAAAAGAGAGGAAGGGAAAGAAAAGATATTTGAAATTCCAAAGCAGTTCTAACTGTCATATGAAGGACCTCCCCTTTGACAATAGGTTGAGATTATCTTCTAAATAGGGAAATAAATCAAATTAGAACATTAGATGTTGGAAGCTCCATTGAAGACAAATATGGGTTCTATTCAACAAGTAAAAATACAAATACCATCTATACAGATAAAGCATGCCTAAGAAGTCAAACACAAGCTATTTTCCGTATGAGCTATTGCAATAGCACATGCTACATAGTAAACAATCTTTTAATTTAATATTAGAAGTTACAACTCCTTCAGCATAACGTCATTGACAAATAATCCATTGGCTGTTTAATTCAGCAGTGTCTAAAGCCCCCTATATTTTCTTGGCTATGGGTATGTAGTATATGTTATACATTTGATATTTTTAGGTTACTAGATATACTAATAGATTCATTAGATTCTACTCTGTGGCCTGTTATTGAATGCAGGCTTTCAGGTTTCACAAGAGTTCCAGTCACGCACCAAGAGGTCTTTGGAGTTTCCATCCGTCTTCTGTCAGTTGGCCTCCCAGTCTCTCTGGTACGGGGGCATCTTTGTGGGCTACTTTCGTATGATGAAATAAACTTTGCTATTGAATCATCAATCGCTCCATGAATATTTGACTTCCACATTCAAACCAGTGTGCGTCAGTACATAAACTATTTTATCTATGAGCTATTACAATAGCACATGTTTCCTTGTAAAACACTCCTAATATACCATAGCCTGTCGTAGCGGGCTATACCGGAATTTAAGGCCCATTCCGGCCGAAGACGAGGGCCTTTAACAAGGAAGCAGCACTTTGATGGCTGATCATTAAGCTACAGCGGGCTATAAGACTATTAGAACGTTCTGTCCTATAAGGACAGAATGTCCTAATTACAACAAGCATTGGCATAGCCAATAGGTCTCGCTTTTGGGACCTTATAAGTATTTAGTTATGCAGCACAATATCCTTGGTGCAATAACATCAACTGTTGCATGTCTAAAAACTTATAAGGTCCCAAAGGCGAGACCTATTGACTATGCCAATGCTTGTTTTTAGAGGCCTGGCATGCAGTTTTAAATGTAGGCTGGTAAGAAAGGTGCCAACCCGAGGGGCAAGGTCTAGAGAGAAATAAGATAGGAAGAGAGGTGAGCTATAATGAGATAGCACAAATAGAAAGGTGAAGCACAGAATGACAGGTCAGGTTAACAAAGTAGCGAGGCAGGTAGAGCCGGTGGGATGAAAAATAGAAAGATATGAGAAGTAGAGAAAAAGAGGTGCAGATGAGGTAGAGAGATGAGGCTAATACCGAGTAAGTGCGAGGGAGAAGTAGAGAATGGTGAAATAGGGAGAGAGAGAGACAGAGGTAAGACAGATGTATTAAACGAGCGAGACATTGGAAGCAGAGAGAGTGATCGAAAACAGTGAAGGAGATAGAAAGAGATGAAAGAAAAAGGGAGTGATAGATGGAGTGGAAGAGGTAGGGAGAGCATTGTAGAGAGAAAGAAATAAAATAATGGGAAAGGCGAGGGAAAGAGGATATCAATAAAAAGAGAGACATAGAAGGCCAATAGGTGATCTAAATTGAGAGTCTAGATAGTGTATGAGAGGTGGGGAAGAGAGAGATGAGGCAGTGAGTTGTGAGGCAGAGAGAGAAATGAAAGAGAGAATGGTGAGGTAGAAAGAGGCATGCGAGAGGTAGAGAAAGGTAAGGTATAGATGGCAAAAATGATAGAAAGGGTAAGATAAAGAGATGAAATTAAGATGGAGGGGGAAGTAAATGGAAGAGAAATGAAGGGGGATGAGATGCAAACAGAGCAGCAAGATGCAGAAAGTAGAGAAAGTAGAGAGAGAGAGAGAGAGAGAGGCACTTGAGGAGAAGAGAGGGGCAGAGAGCTGACCGAGAGCTAGAGATCTAGAGGTAGGATCGGAGAGAGGTGGCAAGTTGAGGTCATGAGAGGTAAGTGCTGTGGGGCACTGAGGTTTATTGAAAGAGAGGTGTGACGTACAGAGAGAGAAGACAAGGACTGGAGAAAGTGTCCACACTGAACTAGAGGTTGGTGATCACCCTAAATATATTTATTAAAATAAAGCATTAAGAGAGTGCACTTTTACGGATTTCAGAGTGTGCACCATCTTGCATTGAAGATGACAAAAGAAGCCATTTTGGCACAATAAACACATCCAGCATCAGTGCTGTTGGTGCTAGCTGAGGCAGTGGAACACTTGATGAGCTCTTTGAAAACGATGACATGTCCTCCGCTGGGTCTGTTAATTCTGTCCTGTCTTATAACCTTGTGCCTGGGTAATAGGTGTGGTAATGTCGATAGAATCAGCCAGGTTTCTGTGAGGAAGAGCAGTTTCAATGTGTGGTCGTGCAGCAGGTCCCATATTTCAGTAGCGTGTTTATTGAGGGAGGTGTTGTTGAGGAGAAGGCAGAACAGGGAGGGGTGGGGAGAGGTGTGTAGGTGTGCGTGGCCGAGGTAGAGGTGAGTGTTGTGTGCGGTGCATGTGAGGGTGGTGTGAAGGTGTGGGAAGGTGCAGGAAAAGTGTCAGGTGGAACAGGGGAAGGCACCTTCGCAGTCGACTACCGAGGCGTAGCAGCAGCACTGGAAGGTGCATTCAAGGTTCAGGGTGAGGCGAGGGAAGCAGAGACGTAGCAGTGATGGGAGTGAAAGCAAGGGGTCTGGCGCTGGGCACGGGAGGGCGCATACGGGCTGTGCATCCAAGCTGCGGCGGACATGAATTAGGAGCGGGGTCTCTGGGGCAATGGGTTGGGCTAAGTAGCTGGCAGGAACCGAGAAGGGAGTGCGGCGTGGGAGAGGAAGCAGGGAAGGTCGTAAATTCAGGAAAAGGGCAGGAAGAAGAGTAAAAGAGTGAGAAAAAGGAAGAAGAGGAGTTAAGAGAGCAATTGAGTTCGAAACTCGAAGAGAAGAGCTGAGACTAAAAGAAGCCAAGAGCAGCAAGGATTGAGTGAAAAGGGCAGAGAAAAATGTTAAAGAATGGAAGGCAAAAGCACAGAAGATCAGCAAAGAATGAATGAGAAAGAGTGGCAGATGCCCAGCAGATCGGCACAGAATCAGTGTAAAAGTTCAAAAAGCAGCAAAGAAAGATTGCGGAATAATGAAAAAAGCACATGAAAGTGGCATTAAGAGAATGAGAAACGCACAGAAAAGCAGCAAAGAAGGAATAAGAAGGAAGGAGTAATGCACAGTGAAGTAGCAAAGAAAGACTGAGAAATGCACATAAAAGTGACAAGTAATGAAAGAATGAGCGATGCACAGAAAACAGCAAGGAAAGGGCGAGAAGTGTACAAACAAGCAAATGGTTCGCGCGAAAGTGATCGCGAGCAAGAATTTCGGCCGCGACCGGGAGTTGTGTGTGCGCGCGCAAAAACTAAATAAAACAAGCATTGGCCGCGCGAGACGCGCTCTGTGGTGGGGGAGGGGCGGGAGAGCAAGTGACGCGCGGCCGAGAAACTGACACGGCCGCGCGGCCCAGAGAAGCGCTCTGTGGTGGGGGAGGGGGAGGAGCAAGTGAGAGGAAAGACGCACAAGTTACTAACTTGTGTAACAATATATCTGTAAGAGACAGTAGTTAGTGACAGATTCCTTACCTTAGAATATCCCCAGGCGTCAGGCTGGATCCGGAAAGTTTTTGCGTAGCAGTACCCTTGCGCGTCGGTAGGCGGCTTCGTGCGGCTCCGCGTCCGTCGTCGTGCGGCTCCGCGTCCGTCGTCGGCACCGCCGGGATAACATCGCGGGCAGTACTTAGACGCCGCCCCTGCGCGCTGACGTCAGTTCTGTACACGACTTTCCACGCCAGGAACGAAGAGCCATGCAAGAAGCTGACATAGGTGTCTGAAAAATACTAGGGCCCTGAAAGGGATGTCCTTAACCCCAGAAATCAGTTCGCAGAACGGGGAGGATGGGTGGGGCGGTAAGGAATCTGTCACTAACTACTGTCTCTTACAGATATATCGTTACACAAGTTAGTAACTTGTGCATCTGAAAGAGACACGTTAGTGACAGATTCCTTACCTTAGAATAGATACCCCAGCAATACCAACCCCGGTGGTGGGTCTGCGAACAAAGATCAGACGAGGAAGTCCCGAAGAATAGAACGGCCAAAGAAGCCGCCTCTCCGGACTTGGCTGTCAAGGCAGTAATGTTTGGTGAACGTGTGCAGCGAGGCCCACGTAGCTGCCTGACATATATCCTGTAACGGAACCCCGCGGCCTAAAGCCGTGGTAGCCGCCGTTGCCCTGGTGGAATGGGCACGCAGCCCAACAGGAGGCTCCTTCTTAGCCAAAGAATAGCAGGCTTTGATCCACATAGTGACCCAGCGGGAGATGGTCCTTTTGTGTACCACCCGACCTTTTTTGGCGCCCACATAGCCAAGAAAGAGCTGGTCATCCACCCGGAACTGGTGTGTGCGGTTGATGTAAAAGGAAAGCGCACGTTTTGGGTCCAGACGGTGGAGCCTCTCTTCCTCTCTGGAAGGATGCGGAGGCGGAAAGAAGGTGGACAAAGTGATGGTCTGCCCAATATGGAAGGCAGTAACCACCTTTGGCAAGAAGGACGGACGCGTCCTAAGAACAACCTTGTCTGGATGAACAGACAGAAAGGGAGGTTTGCGTGAAAGAGCCTGGAGCTCACTCACCCGCCGAGCAGAGGTGATGGCCACCAGGAATGCTGTCTTCAGAGTAAGAAGACGAAGAGGACAATTATGTAGAGGCTCAAAGGGAGCGCACATTAAGAAGGTAAGAACCAAGTTCAAGTCCCACTGAGGCATTACAAACGGGACAGGAGGAAAGAGGTGTGTAATGCCTTTAAGAAACCTGAACCACAGGGGACTTGAAAAGGGAGGGCTGATCAGGAAGCCTGAGGAAGGCTGATATCGCACAAAGATAGCCCTTGATGGTACCCAGGGCAGAACCCTGTTGGGCCAGAGAAAGAAGGAACAGAAGAACCTCAGAAAGAGGGGCAGAAAGGGGATTCACAGCCTTTGCTGTGCACCATGCCACAAACTTGTTCCACCTGCAGGCGTATACCACCTTAGTGGAGGGACGCCTGGCTGCCAGAATCACATCACAAACTTCGGGAGGCAAGTCGAAAGGAATCAACTGCCGCCGCTCAATCTCCACGCAAGCAGCTGTAGACTGGACAGGTTCGGGTGGAGGACCGTCCCCTGCTGCTGCGACAGAAGAGCCTCCCGAAGAGGCAGACGGATCGGGGATCGACGCTCATACTGAGTAGCTCGGGATACCAAACTCTTCGAGCCCAGTCCGGAGCCACAAGAATGACTTGGGCCCGGTCGTGCCGAATCTTCTTCAACACTCTGGGTAGAAGTGGTATAGGCGGAAAGGTGTACAACAGACCGCAACTCCACTCGCGACGAAAAGCGTCGCCGAGCGAGTGCCGCCTTAGAAATTCCAACGCGCAGAACTGCTGACATTGCGCGTACTCTTCGGTGGCGAACAGATCTAACCAAGGCTCTCCCCACTGCTGAAAGAGACCTTGCGCCACCTCAGTGAAGACGCCATTCGTGATCCATCATGCATCTGCGGCTGAGTTCGTCTGCCCTGGCGTTCAGGGAACCTGCCAGGTGTTGAACCATCAGGAATATGCCCTGATGTTCCAGCCATGTCCAGAGGCGCAGAGCCTCCTGACATAGGGTCCACGACCCCACCCCGCCCTGTTTGTTGCAATACCACATGGCGGTGGTGTTGTCTGTGAACACCTGCACTACCTTCCCTTTGACAGAGGAAGGAATGCCTTGAGTGCAAGTCGGATCGCCCGGAGCTCCAGAAGGTTGATATGGAGCCGGGACTCCGCCGGAGACCAGAGGCCTCTGATCTCCGCCTCTCCCATGTGACCGCCCCATCCCAGAAGGGACACGTCCGTCACAACTGTGTGCTCTGGCTGGGGAAGGGAGAGGGATCTGCCCATGACCCATTGCCGGTTCGAGAGCCACCACTGCAACTGTTTTGCAGTCCCCTCCGAGATATGGACGTGATTGGACAGGTTGCCCTGGTGCTGCGCCCACTGGAACTTCAGGTCCCACTGCAGAGCCCGCATATGCCATCTGACATGATCGACCAGCAGGATGCAGGAGGCCATGAGGCCCAGCAGCCTCAGGGTCATCCGTACCGAAACCCAGGATAAAGGCCGAAAGATCGGAATCATAGCCTGAATATCTCGGACTCGCCGTTCGGGAGGATAAACCTGAAACTGCGTCGTGTCCAGAACTGCTCCGATGAAAAGGAGCTGTGGAGAAGGAAACAGGTGCGACTTCGGCACGTTGATGGAGAACCCCAGCGAGTGCAGGAGTTCGGCCGTTGTCTGGAGGTGGGAGACGACTGCCTGGGACGAGCCCGCCTTCAGCAGCCAGTCGTCGAGGTAGGGGAAGACTGGAACCCCTGCCCGGCGCAGATGGGCTGCGACCACCGCCATCACTTTCGTGAACACCCGAGGGGCGCTGGTAAGGCCAAAAGGGAGCATGTTGAAGTGAAAATGCTCGAGGCCTACCGTGAACCGCAGGTAACGCCGGTGGGCCGGCAGGACGGGGATGTGGAAATATGCGTCCTGCAAGTCCAACGCTACCATCCAGTCTCCAGGGTCGAGAGCAGTCAAGACCTGAGCTAGGAGTGAGCATCTTGAACTTCTCCTTCCGGAGGAAGCGATTGACGTTCCGGAGGTCCAAGATAGGACGCATGTCATCCTTGTCCTTTTGGGCACCAGAAAGTAGTGGGAGTAGCAACCACGTCCTACTTCTGGGGTCGGAACACGCTCGATGGCCCTCTTGGCCAAGAGGGCCGCAACTTCCTTTTGAAGAAGCACCAAGTGATCCCCTGACATGCGGTGGAATTGAGGTGGCATGGCTGGGGGGGATGGTCACGAAGGGGAGGGAGTAGCCCCTTCGGACAATGTCCAAGACCCACCTGTCCGAGGTGATGGCACGCCAGTGGTGAAGGTGATGGCGGACCCTGCCCCCTACTGGCGTGCTGTGCACCTGAAAGGAAGGACAAGGAGGGCTTGGAGGCCGTGGACGGGGCGGGGTTGGTGGCCTGACCCGCACGCTGGTTGCCTGACCCGCCACGGCGGGAGCCACGTCCTCGGCCACGCGAAGACGCTTGATGCGCGGGCCGGTGGCTGGGCAGCGGACGTGACTGGGCGCCCCTTCTGTGGCCACAAAAGGGGCGAAAAGCAGACTGTTGCTGAGGGCGCACAGCAGAAAGGCCCAGGGACTTGGCTGTAGCCCGCGAGTCCTTAAAGCGCTCCAGCGCATGGTCTGCCTTTGTCCCAAAAAGACCGACTCCATCAAAGGGCATGTCCATAAGAGAGTTTTGGACATCACCCGAGAAACCAGTGGTCCTCAGCCAGGCGTGACGGGCGCAGCGCCACTGTCGTCGCAAGCGATCTCCCTAGCGAGTCGGCGGTATCAAGGCCACATCTGATGGTGTACTTTGCCGCATCTCTTCCCTCCGCAATGGTGCGGGAAAGCAGTGTCTGGACCTCCTCAGGACACTGGGGCAGAACTTGCGCCACCGTGTCCCACAAGGAGTGGGAATATCGGCCCAAGAGGCAAGTGGTGTTGACTGACCGCAAGCCAGCACTGGCGTAAGAAAAGACCTTCTTCCCAAATTGATCCAGGCGTTTGGATTCCCTATCCGGGGGAGCGGTAGGGAAGGCGCTTTGGGAAGCAGAGGCTTGGACCATCAAGCTCTCAGGGGTGGGGTGTAGAGAGAGAAACGGGGGGTCGCCCGGAGCAGGGCGATGGCGTCGGGCCACGTTCCTATCCACAGGAGCCCCTGTGGTGGGCTTGGACCAGGTGCCCAAAAGAACGCCTGAAAGCGCCTCGTTGAACGGCAGCAGTGGCTCCGAGGAGGTAGCCGCTGGCTGAAGCACTTCCGTCACGATGTTAGTCCTGACAGCCACTGTAGGCAACTGGAGGTTTAAGGCCCCAGCTGCTCTACGCAACACCGTTGCAAAATTTGCTCCCTCCTCCGTTGCCACGGATGGAGGAGACAGCATGCCAGAGTCAGGGGAGGTGTCCAGCCCACTGGCATCCCCAAGTTCCTCAGTCCAGTCCTGATCAAACTCACACTGCTGTGTGAGAGGGTCATCAGACCCCTCCCAGTAATCTCCGTCCTCCAATTCAGATTCAAAATAAGGAGGAGGAGGGACATGTGGGACCCAAAGTCCCAGCGGCGTCGGAGCCGGCATCGAGCGACGCCGGTCCGGCGCCATGTCCGGATCCGGAGAGAACCGGGGAACGACACCGCCCGGAGCCCCGGGCGGCGTCGGGAACGGCACCGGAGACATCGGCGCCGGCGGAGGTGTAGTTAGGTCAACCGGCGTCGATGGGGGTTGCGGCAGTACCGGAGCCGGGATCGGGGCCGGGACCGAGGCTGGTGTTACAGGCGGCGCCGGGACCGGAGTCGCCGGCGGCGCCGGGAAAACCCCATCAGGGCCCGCGGGGCCCGAAGGCGCACCGGGGGGACCTTGAGGCCCGAAGAGGCGGGCCATGGCCGACAGGAATTCCTGTATCTCGGCCGGAATCGCCCCCGAACCCGGGAAGGACGGGTAATGCGGGGGCGGCTCCACAGGCACTCCCGGAGCCGCGGGGACGGTGCCGATAGGAGCCTCAGCCGAGTCGCGAGACCGGCGAGGCGAAGCCGTCGAGCGATGACGCTTCGTAGACTTTTTATGCTTCGACTTACCGGAGGAGTGCGAAGACTTGGACCCCGACGACCGATGAGGACTCCGCGACCGGCCCCTCGACCTCTCACGTGAGCGGGGCTTGGTGTGGCGCGGAGCCGACTGCTGGACCTCGAGGAGCTTTCGAGACCGCTCTCGCAAAGCCTTCGGGTGCAAGGCCCGGCAGTCGGGGCACGACTTCGTGTCGTGGTCGCTGCCGAGGCAGTAGAGACACTCTAAGTGCGGGTCTGTGATCGACATCATGCGACCACAGACGTCGCAGGGCTTGAAGCCGGGCATCCCTACCGACACCTTCGGAGTCGAGAGACTCGTGTAGAAAAACAGTGAAAAATCACCAAAAAGTTAAGTCAAAAAAGATGACTAGGGCACTGCTCTTCCCGGATCTGCGCTTACTGGCGCGGAAAAAGAAGAACTGACGTCAGCGCGCAGGGGCGGCGTCTAAGTACTGCCCGCGACGTCATCCCGGCGGTCCCGACGCCGACAACGGACGCAACGCCGCCTACCGACGCGCAAGGGTACTGCTACGCAAAAACTTTCCGGATCCAGCCTGACGCCTGGGGATATTCTAAGGTAAGGAATCTGTCACTAACGTGTCTCTTTCAGATATATGGCGCCTGGAGCATGCGAGGAATGCGCGTTACTGTGCGCGTACCCGCATGCTCTAGGCAAGCCCAAAAAAAAGTGGTCGCATTTCTAAAAGCCCACTTACAAAATGTCTTGCCCAGACCAGCACAAGCGCTGGCTTCAGGGCAAGACCTAAAAACAAAGGCCTACCGAAGACCGAGAAGGTTCAGAGCACAGCTCTGAACCCTTTGTTTCACAGCTGATGCTGTGAATGTTCAATAGTTAACAGCCGTGTGCGGGGACATGGCTGTTAACTGTTGAACATTCACAGCAATAGCTTTGAAAGAAGGCTGAAGTCAGCCCTTGGTTTTCCCTTGTTCTGCTAAAACTGCTTTTTCTCACTCAGTCGAGCCAGGAGCTGAGCAGAATTTCCTCCTCCCTCCTTATGAGGCTTCAGTGACACTGTCAGCTACTAGAGGAGAGAAGGGAGAAGGCACCAGTGTTCCCTGCTGCACAGGCAATGTCTTCTGCTTTCCCCTACCCAATCTATATATTTTGGAGAGGGGCAGGAAAGAGAGAAGCAGAGGCTGTGTATTAGGACATTGTTATGTTGAGAGCAATGGGAAAATATCAGGTTTTATAGACCACTGTTGCTCCCTTGTCTTCACTGGAGACACCAGCATTTTAATGTTCTAATAGAAGTTAAACCACTTTCAACATAAAGTCGTAGTCAAATAATCCGCGGGCTGCTTTATTCAGTAGCATCCAGTGCATCCTAAATTTTCTTTGTACACCTCCTTTGCGCTGACTTGGACCACTCTATTTAAAGCTAGGGAAAAGAAAGTCATCCTTGGCAAATAACTCAATTTTTTTTATGTTTGCTTAAGTCTGGTAGCTGCATGAATCCAGTGTGCTTAAGTGCAACATTCATCACATTAGTCACTCACTGGTTTATTGAAAAAATCCTAGGAAATTCTGACATTGCTGTTTCAATTGTGCAGAAGTGAAATGACTCCATTCGGCAATTGGTTTCCTATTTTCATTTGAGCAGCTGTGGTTTTTGTTTGCTTTGGGCATTTTTTCAAAACCTCAAACAACATGATCCAATGTAATGGTAAAACACTAGAGTCTGATGAATCCTCACAAAACTTTCTTCTCCTCAGCTCCTTCCTGAAAACATTTTTGTGTGATCCTTCAAGCGGGGCCCACAAAAAGGTGGCCCAAAACATCACTTTCCTATGTTAATGGGACATTTTGGGAAGCGATACAGAAAAAACAGCGAAAAGAATGACACATTTGCAGAAAGTTTGAACTTTACTCAGAAATTGTGCTTTTTGTGATTTGGAGGAAAATGTGTTTAGCCATTTTCGAGAAATATGCTTTTAAAAAGGTGCTCAGGGTTGGCTAAATGTTAGAAAAACATGAGTTAAAGGTGTCCAAGCTTTTTAACTTGCACCATTGCACAAATGTGTTCTTGTGACCCGCATAGCTACATTTCATTGTGGATTTCATGGTAGCCAAAATGGCGTTCACAACTTTATCAGGGAGGCACAATGACTCTCATTGACGCTGCTCAATCCCTACGCATGCACCGCAGTGTCTGGGGATTGGGATGGAGGACCTGACCACCTTACGGCAAGAGCACATCCATCATTAGCAGAGGAGCAAGAGGCGGGCGAACAATGAAAGCAAAGAGATCAATGTAGAAGGTCACTCTCAAATGATACGGATCAACTGAGCCCGTTCCTCCAACACCTTCTGAAGGTCATTGAACATAAGCAGAATTGGAGGAAAAGTGTATAACAGGACATAAAGCAGAGGAACCTGAAGGCATCCCCCAGGGAGCCATTCAGAGGGATGTGTACGGCACAAAAGTGATGACACTTACTATTCTAGCCGAGGCGAAGAGATACATGCACGGAATGAACAATCTGGATTACCTCTGTTAACTTTGCAGTGTAGTTTGTAGTTCCGACTCAGGGTCCTCTATTGAAAACCAACACAAAGTCAACTCTCACACTGAATCAGCCTGCCATATGCACTGCTACCAAAAAATTCCCAGTTTCTGCACCCACTAGTGCAGCCATGCTTGTGCCAGCATGTTGACAGGAGGTGAGAGAGTGCATGCGCGTCCCCGTAATTCCAGCGTCCAAGCTAGGTCTAGCAGTGTTTTCCTTGCCCCCATTCCTCCTAGCTGTCCCGAAGCCCGACGCTGTCCGCCTCGCCTTATGTTATTTGCTGCTGGTGTTTAGGGTCAAAGCCTTCTGGTCTCCGCTGCCCCCCTGCCTTTGCCCATTAAAAACTCTTAGCCTCAGCCCACCTAAGTTCTTAAACTTGCTAAACCGAGCTAAGCCGTGTTGGATCGAGGCTAGGCTGCTGCAGGCACCTGTCTGTGTCTGGTCACGCGTTCTCTGCCTCATTGCTTCTTTTGGGAGCGGGGGTCTCTCGACAGTGAGGGGACGTGGGGGTCAGGAGTATTGTGGGAGCGACGGCCCTGGTGAGCTGAGGAGGCCACTTCTGAGGTCGTCTCACAAAGCAACGATCCAAATTCTACGAGAAGAAGGTATGTAAAAGGGTACGTGCGAGACACTGTGTGAGGTGTGGCGCACAGTGGTGCTTAGTAGGAGTAGCTTTGGGCTGTTGGAGGAGGTGCGAGTGGGGGCGGAGGGGGGTTGTGGTTGTGGCGTGGAAGGGAGTTGAAGGGGAGTCGGAGTGGTTTCGGATACCCATACAATCCCCGGTTCTAGAGTTAAAAGGGCTGCTGGGTCTGTAGTGCTGACTGGTCGGCATTCTGGTTGGCCTGATCACGATTTATCTCCCCCTTCACATGATTGTCGGCGGCCCGTGTTTACTTCTCCTTGCTTATCTGTGCTCTTACCTAGAACCTTGGAACTACTCCCGCAGAGTTGATTCGGCATGAAAGCTAGGTCACAAAAGACAACGGTGAGAAAACTCACTAAGCTACCAATGCTGGCACCTATGTCAATAGGGAATCGCGTGAAAAAAGCAATGACATCTTCTGCAGTTTCGGGTTCCTCCGCTCTTCCCAGTTTCCTAAACTCTTCCCACCCATTCCACTCTTTCACAGTCAGGTTCTTAAAACCAGGGTGGGAATGTGAAGAAGCAAGATCTAAGGACTGTTTTCGGAAGGGGGCCACTCCTTCAGTGAATTTTGAATCAACATGCTCAATATGCTCAACAAATGTAACTCTGATTGATTGATGCTGCCGGGATCTTTGATGCAGGACTTAATGCAGGATCTTTCATTGTCTCCTCTTCACAATTTGAAATTGTCAACTGAGGCTACATTTAGTACCATACCAGAAAATATGCATTTATTCGTCTGAGACTTGAAGAACGAGCTACTTACCTTCGGTAACAATGTATCTGGTAGAGAAACAGTCTAGCCGCAGATTCCTTAACTTAGAATATCCCCAGGCGTCAGACTGGATCCGGAAAATCCCCTTCCCCAGCAGCACCCCTGCACGCCGGAGGGCGGTGCCGCCCGTCTGTCCTGACGTCGTCCACGGAAGTGACGTCAATGGAGCCATATAAGTCCCCCCTGGTGTGCTGACGTCAGTTTTTCGGAGCATTTGAGGACTGGGATAATAAGGCACAATCTCAACCTTAGAATCAGGTATTTTCAGAAACAAGGAGTAATTTGGGAGGGAATTATTCGTTTGCAAATTCATCAAATTAGTCAAGCCTGTTAAATGAGTTGGTAAATGTGGAGAAGGTTCCATCTAAAGAAATAGCATTTAACACTTCAAATACTTCCATTACATCGCGAAGGAAATAAATAGTCTAACAAACGGTTCAGGAGATAAGTCATTCCCCTGATCTACCTAGAACTACAGGCAATTGGGGCAATTGCAACAGCCAAGACTAAAATGGCTGACACAATGGATAGTCAAACAGTCAGCTGTACTGAACAAATACTTTTTGTTGAAGGACATAAAAAACGAGCTTCACACAGTGTGTAACCTTCAGGAGAATGTCATAAAAAATCAAAAATGCTTTTCCAAGCCGGAATTTTTTACCTTTCGAACTTGAGGAGTCTAGATGATATAGTCAGCCTATAACGATTATTACCAGAAAAACTTCCAAATCTTGATGCTTCACAATTTGTCCAAATTGACCAGTTGCAGAAGTCAAACAGTGCATTGGCGATGTGATGAACAATAGGGCTCAATGTCAATCTAATCATTCAAAGGTTTCTAACCCTAACGATCAACCGGTTACCAATCATCATCAAATTGAGAGGGATGATTCATCAGAGGCTGAGCCACTAACCACTGATCCAGATTGTAGGAAAGTTGCAACTATTCACCCATCATCTGTGACATTGAAATCAGTCATTGTAATACCCACTCTTAGTAGTAATAAAATTGCTCTAAGTATAACATCCCAGGAGGTTTCCACCTTGGACCATCTTAATAATAAAGATCATTGGGACGATGTATCTACAACCACTGCCAAGACTATCGCAGATGGGTTTTCATCTTTAGCAGCTGTCCTATCTGGTGCACTTTCTAATACAGGTACGAACACTAATCAATTGGTATCAAGCGCTCAGTGGTACCCTCAACAGATACAAATAGTTGGCGAAAGCAAAGAAACAAATGATGAAGCCAAAGGAGGACAGGACAAACTACTAGAAGTCTTGGCAAGTCGTTTTGCTGGCACCGCTGTGTATTTCAAGTTTAAAATCATCCTCTACTGCAACTTTGACTAACAATGCTGCAACCCAGGGCTTTATTTCCAAGGGCTGAAAGATATTTTGAATCATCAAATAATTTTGGAGTTACTACACTATTTCCAAGAATTAACAGATATTTCTTCTACAGGTTTGTTAAGTGTTCGATTCATCCAAGATGTTAGTACCCAAAATGAGTCCATGGGAGCAATTTGGGCTAATGAATTAATTATACAAAAAATACTGGCAAAAGAGTCTTAGTTAGCATCGTGGGATATTATATTATCAAAACCAGTAAAATCAAAATATCTTTCTATATTACAAGAGAGACTCGTACATTACAGGCCTATTAATAAAATACGCCATCTGCAGATCTTACAAAATTGCCCCGTTTAGAGAGGAAGAGGTTAGTTAGACAAACTCCCTGGAGGAACGCAACAGCTGCAGACTTGTTGACATTACAGAAATATCGACATGTTCATTATACAATGGAGTCGTACTCTAGAATAAAACAAGAATATTTGGTCTCTAATTTGAATCCAGGATGCAAACTAAAATACATGAGATTTTGTTTTTGGTTGATACCAATAGCTCAAATTGGGGGGTTTTGGAACACTAACTGTTTATCCTCAAAGGCTGTCACTTGTGTAATTATAAAGAGGAGTCTCTTGAGCACTTAATTTGTTTGTGTCCTAGTCTACTAGACATGGGGAAGTAATATTTGAAAAATGCACTTAATTTAATTAACTGTAGATCTGTCAAAGAGTCTGTTGCCAATTGTTTATCAATAACAGATTGTCAATGTATTGGGAAATTAACTCCAAGTTGATATCATGTTTATTGTGGTCTTAGTGTGTGTGATTGTATTTCTCATTGAATATTTGCAGATATATTTGCTATTTGAATGTATTTACTATTGTGATGAATATTTTAATATATTTTATACAATAAAGACATTCATTCATTCACTGGCACAGGTGAATCACCTGCCAGCACAGGCTCCATGATCCCACACGGTCATAAAATGTATGGTGGTGGTTCTGTTGTCCGAAAGATGGCAGGAAGAATATTTTTATGGCAAGATCGATGGCTCACAGCTCCAGCATATTTATGTGCAAACACTGCTCTGAGGACTAAAGGCCTCACTCCACTATTTCACATAGGTGGATGCCACTGTACAGCAAGAAGGAATCTGCGACCATGGTAGTCTGTGTCTGCAGAGAGCTGAAAGGACGAGCCGACACAAGATTGACTGAGTCCAGTGGCTACCTTATTGCTGGTTCCACTGTTGTCACAGCCACCACTTGAGGACCATGACACATTATATGGCTTTTGGAATTAATATGCTGCACGGGGCCAAGGAGCTACTAGGATGATTTGGGCCAGGTTGTTCCTGATCTTCTTTAGAACTCTGGACAGGACAGGCAGTGACGGTAAGGCATAAATGAGCCCTGAGCTCCACTCAAGGTGGAATGAGTCTTCAAGAGAGCCTCCTTGGGGACTCCAACACGCAGAAATGCTGACATTGTGCATTCTCAGCTGTGGCAAAAAAAATGAAGCCAGCGTTCACCCCACTGATGGAAGATGCCCTGACCCACCTCCGGATGCAAAAGTCATGCATGGACTGCTAAGTATTGGTAGCCAAGTTTGTCCACCCTGGCATTTAGAGATCCTGTCAGATGATTCACCACTAATGATCTCGCCATGTAGTTCACCACCAGAGAAATGCCCTAGCAGTCCAGCTACTCCCAGAGGCATAGAGACTCTTAGCATAGAACCCAAGACAGTAGCCTGCCCTGTTTGTTGCAGCACCTCATCACGGTGGTGCCCCTGCACTAGCCTTCCTCTGATGACAGGCATTAAGGCCTTCAACGCCAAGTGAATCACCCTCAACTCCAACAAACTGATGTGGAATTAAGAGCCTGGAAACTAGAGGCCTCTGATCCCCCCACACCCTTTCCCATATGGCCTCCCCAACCCAGAAGCGATGCATCTGTCACCACAGTCAAATCTGGGTGAGGTAAAGAGAGGGGCCTGCCACTGACCTAACTGTAGTCCAACAGCTAACTCTGCAGGTTGTTTGCAGTCTTCTCTGAAATCTGGATACAATTCAACTTTGGGTCCCACTGCAGAGCCCACATATGCCATCTGGCATGTTTCACAAGAAGGATGCAGGAACTCAACTATCCCTGTAGCCCCAGAGTAATCCTGCACTGAATTCCAGGACAAGGGCTAAAACTGCTCTGGGACAAAGGCACAAAACCGTACCACATCCAGAATGGTTTAGATGAAAGGGAGCAACTGCGAAGGAGGCAGGTGCAACTTTGACACATTGTTAGTAAACCCCAATGCTGGTTTGCCATGGTCTGGAGGTGGTTGACAACTCCTTGTGGCGAGGTAGTCATTGTGGTGAAGACTGATACCCCCGATCTCCAAAGGTGCGGTACTCCGACCACCGCCGTCGTTTTAGTTAACACCCGTGTGGAACTTGTGAGGCCAAAAGTAAGCACTGCAAACTGAAAATGGTCCTGGCCCTCAGTGAGCCACAGGTAAAGCTTGTGGGCCTGCAGGATAGGGTTATGGAAACAAGCATCTGGCATCTCCAATGCCACCATCCTGGCTGTGGGATCTAGGACAGACAGGACGTGGGCTAGTGTGAGAGTCTTGAATTTGCCCTTCTGTAGGAAGGTGTTTTGAGGATGGAGATCTAAAAGAGGATGAAGGCCTCTGTCCTTCTTCGGCACCAGGAAGTAGCAGAAGTAACACCAACCTCCTATTTTCGATGCCAGAAGCCCTCTCTTTGGCCACAAGGGCCTGCACTTCTTGCCACAAGGTGTAGAGGTATTTCTCTGTCAGCCACCATAATGGTGACAGAAGGTATGGTGGGTTGAAAAGAAATGAGAGGATGCAGCCCAATGTACAATTTGGATGACTCACTTGTCTGAGGTGATGACTTGTCACTCCAAGAGGAAATATGGGATCTGGTCTCTGAGAGGGCTGTTATGTGCTGGAAAGGACACACTAAAGTGGTTTTGCTGCTGCGGTTGCTGGAAGGGTAGGGAACTGGGTCACCTTGGCTACGAAAAGGCTGGAAGGCATGCTGGGCTGCCAGATAGACCCAAGGAACGTGCTGTGGCCCTATCTCCTTAAATCGTTCTAGGGATGAATCTACTTTTTCACCAAAAAGGTGAGAGCTATCGAACAGCATGTCCTTTAAGGGTGTCCGGACATCTCCAGAGAAGCCCATAGTCCTCATTCAGATGTGGCACTGAATCCTCACACTCATAAAAATCACCTTACCTAGCAGTCCGTCATGTCCAAGCCAGAGTAACTCACACATTTACCAGCGAATGGCATGTCCTTTACAGATGCCTGGACATCTCCGAAGAAGCTGCATCACAGCCATCTCGAATAGCTTGGGTCAGGGATGTCCTAAGATCTTTTGGTACTGCTGGTAAAACATGGGCCACCGTGTCCCATAGGGTATGAGAGTAGCTGCCTAGAAGACAGCTGGAGTTTATAGATTGCAGAGTAAAGCTTGTGGATAAAAAAATACATTTGCCAAAGGTCTCTATCGTTTTATGCTCACAATCAGGTGTGGTGGTGGGAAAGCATTGGGATTAATCTTACTGGTGGGTGCCTGCACCACCAAACTACCTGATGTGGGATGTTGAGCAAGAAAGTCAGGGTCACCTGGTGCCGGTCAACGGTGCCGAACGACCTGCCTATTGACTGGCAGCCCCGAAAATGGTTTCGCCCCAGGTGCCTAAAAGGGTATCTGTGAGGGATTTGTTTAATGAAAATATTGGTTCTGTAGATGCTTGCCTAGGCTGGAGTACATCTGTCAGAATATTTGTCTTCACCTCCATAGTGGGGAGTTGTACATCTAGTACTTCCGCTGCCCTCCACATAACTACAGTGAAGGAAACACTTTCTTCCATGGTTCGGCTGAGAGGAGAAAAAAGCCCAGTGTATGGAGAACTATCCAGGCCACTGGTGTCTTGTAGTGAATCATTAAAAATGTCCTGATCATACACTGGGATAAAATAACCCCCTCATCAAAAGTGTTATCTGAGTCAGTGCCAAAAAGATTGTAAATAGTCTGAGACCTAACGTGTGGTAAAGGCAAATTATCAGAATAACATGCCCTCTGGTGGACCCAGAGCTCACACCCGGTTGATGTTGTGATGGATTATGCTCGGAGTCTGAGAGCACAATAGATTGCAAATCCTTCTCTCGATTTGATGGTGTCAGCAATGATGATGATTCAAAGGGAACTGGTGCAGAAGTTGGAACCGAAATCTGCGCCAGAGTGGGTGCTGAACCAGAGGTGGGTTCAAGGAGCACAGATAGTGCAGAGGAAGGAACTACCGGTGAAAGTCTGGCTGGAGGTCCCTGCAGATCCTTGGGGCCCAAAGGCACACCAGATTGAACAGATAAAGTGCCACAAATATACAGCATGGCTTCCCTAAAGGCCTGCACTTGATGAGATGTCGGGCACTGACTAAGTAACTCAGGGTACACTGGGACTAGACTCAGAATCGGCCTCAATAGAGATCGGGAGTGAGAACAGATGATCTCACACCCTCTATGGAGTTCAAGAGTGTCAGGAAGGGGCCGATTCCTGCATGGATTTTTATGCTTCTTTTTAAACTTCCCCAAAGACTTTGATCGCAAAAATGATTTCCTGCAGGAACAACTTCAGGAACTGGATCTTTCTTTCGACTTTGACGGAGTCTTCTGATGTTTGGTGACAACCCGTTTTGCCTTACGGACTCAGACAGCCTCCAAATTCATCTGGGCACAGTCATCACAGGCCTTGGAATCGTGCTCTCTCTCTAGGCAACAAAGGCATACTTCCTGAGGGTCTGTGACAGATATCTATTTGCAACAGTCCCTGCAACAGTTTGAGCCCTGTTGTCTTAGGGGTGATATTGTCCCTTGCACAATGGTAAAACTTAGCTGAAAAGACCAAGATGTGGCTCTGGATCTGCTTCTGAATGATAGAAAGAAAGGAGGAACTGATGTTCGCAGGCTTGGGTGGGGATTATATGCCGTTCCATCCATCACTTCTACAGACTTCCGCAGTGATACTCTTGGTACGCAGGAGTATCGCTTTAAAGTTTCCAGATCTATTCTGACGCCTGGGGATTACTCACAAGGTGAGGAATCTGTGGTTATAAGTATCCATCAGAAAGTCTGCCTTGATGTTAGGCCCACTGTAACTTCAAGTTCCACTGAGGAACATGTGAGTGCCACTTGGCACAGCTGACTAGGAGAATGCAGAAGGCCAAAAAGCCCCATAGCTGCTCTTGCCGTGTTCCAGGACTGAAACTTCGGGATCCGAGCCTGACAGCCCTGGACTTGTTGCTACCGAGGACATGGCTTGGACTCCACTGTGCCCAAAACTGCACCAATAAATAGAAGTTTAAATGAAAGAATCGGGTAGAACTTCAAAACATTTATAGTGACCCTCAATGATGTCAAGAGAGCAGCCATAGTCTGGAGGTGTTCCGCGACTGACTGTGCCAAGCCTGTATTCAGCAGCCAGTCATCAAAATACAGGGACTTTCAAACTCCACAGTTGGGCAGCGACCACTGCCATCACTTTTGTGAATCATAGAGGAGTGCTGGTGAGACCAAAGGGAAGCAAGTCAAACTGAAAATGCATCTGAACCTCATTGAACAGCAGATAACACCTGCAAGACTGCAGGACAGCTATATGAAAATGTATGTCCTGCGAGTCCAACAATACCATCCAATTACACGGGTCCAGAACATGCAAAACCTGAGCAAACATGAGCATTTTTAATTTGTCCTTCCGCTAAAAGACATTTAAGAGTCAAAGGTATAGTAAAGGCCTGAGGCTTCATCCTTTTTTGAGACAAGGAAAAAGCAAGAGTAACAATCCTCACTGCTTTCTGAGTCCGATACACGCTTGATGGCACCCATGGAACAACAGGCAGATCCTTAAAAAAATATTCTTGTGTGGAAGGGATTGTGGTGGTGAGGAGGACAAAGTAGTTTTTAAAAATCTGTAAGACCCATCTGTTGGATCGCCAATCAGGAGGAAATCTTGAATTTTGTCCCCTACTGATTGGGCATGCATCACTAAGGACAAACTCAAATGGTTTAAAGGCTGTTGTAGCAGGGGAGGAGAGGTTGGAAGGCTGATGCCCCTCCTGACCATATGCTGCCTGCTAGACCAGTCTCCACAACCTCAAAACTGGCTGGGAAGGCTGTCTTTGTCTATATGCTGGCCCCCCTGGAAAAACTTCTAAACATCCGGAATTGATGGGGTTAACAGCCTAAAGAAATGCACTGTATCTCTGCTGTCTTTAAGGAATTCCAAAGCATTGCTCACCATTAGGGTGGCCTGTCACTGGAGCATTCAGTGGACCTTATCCAGGCTTATCTATTGGTACCCATCCCCTGCTAGGGATTCCGGGGTACTCTCTCCTGCACGGATAACATACTTGTCTGCATCTTGGCCATTACATATTGTAGGTGCAAAAGGTATACATGGGCACTATTTATTATGTTTGTCAGTTTTAACAATACAGGTATCATAGCCCATTTCATTCAATTTCACTAATCTAGCCATTCAAAGTACTTAGAAGGTACTAAGGTACAAACAATACATGCACATATTCTTATTGTGTATGTGAACATATGTTACAGAGTTTTTAAAGAACTCCCTGCCATACATTCACCGATATACTACACCCATGAACAGGGTCAGAATCGGTCTGGAAGATTAAAACTGCATAACCCTTTATAGCGCAGTAATTCACAGATTCAGACTAATACTTATTTACCTACCAGGTAAGGTTTCGGATTAGATACGGTTTGGTTTACTTGCCAAATACTTAAAAATCCTTCTCCATCAGCAACACCACACTGAAAAAGAAACAAAAAAACTATGTTATTGTTATGACTACACGCAAAAAAAAAGTTCATTCAGTGCTACAGAGCACAACCATGTCAAGAATTGTGAATTTTACTGATAACCTTAAGACCTATAACTACATGTGCAACATTATATAATATACAGTTTTAACAGTCAGTCTCTTTCCTTACATTATGTACTCGTCAGCAACCCTCAAGGTAACTTCTCTAAACACCAATAAACTACATTTCCCCTGCACAGAGGGTGAAAAGTAACAAAACACCATTCAGCATCAATCATCAGGCTTCCTCCATTATGAACTCACTTCCAGACACCTCCTCCTCTTTTTTCTCTGCTCAGCACAAAACTGAGTGCTGTTTTTTCTAACTTAATTGTATTAAGTGGTTAATGCATTTTGTACTCGGATGATTATCTGCAATGGGGAGTGAAAAACCTTTAATTATAGTGGCCACGTCTTCTTTCAAGCAGGTCTGCCTGCACATCACTCCTGCAGTGAGCAGATTAGAAATGGGTTGGCCGCCCACCCCCCAATAATCCATTAATGAAATCCTGCACCTCACCAGACACAGTGTGGATGGTAACATCAGGGAGTCTGGCCCCCACTAAAACTGACACGGTACTGAGGTGGTGTAGGAAATTGGATTACTGACTGAGGGTGGTGAAACCCTACTCAAGCAGCAACCACTTCTCTGTCAGGGCGAAACAGAAGAAAACCCCAAATTAAACAGCGCTTAATCCTCTGGTAGCTTGGCACAAAAGCACTGAGGCTTAATTTAGAGGCAATGTGTAAAATATTTATGCAGCACTTCAAACAGTAATAAAGTGAAAACACAACATAAGAAAAATACCGCACCAATTTAAAAAAAAGAGTAAAATCTAATAAATTATTGGACACCACCAACAAAATAGCCAATTAGTTGAATCGAAAATATGCAACTCCCAAGTTACACGTAAAATAGTGCCTAGAAGCACAAAGCGCCAACTGTGGTTATCAGGTCGCACCGGACTGGGCTAAAGTCACAGGTTCAGGACAACCGCGATGGAGCATGGGCTGGATACAGGGACCAGGTTAGGCCAGGTGAACAAATTAACTTAAATCCTAGTTGCGGAGTGTTGCGAGATTCTGGCATCGAGGATGCATTGTACAGCGATGGTTTTGAGGAACTGCGAAGCTTTGATGTGAGGTCCAGCGTTGTCACTGAGGATGCAGTCGACAAGGGGCATTGTAGCGTGGGTAAAGGATCAGGAAGGACACCAGAGCGAGGTAAAGAGGGTTTTTATTGGTTTTAGCAAGTGTTTCCTCCTGGTTGCCAGGGTCTTGGTCGTATATGGGCCGGGGTTGGGTTTGTGGACAGGACTCCGTTCGCTTCTTATCAAATCCCTCCTTGACTGGCGGCGGGTCCCCGGTGATGCCGTGGCCATGTAGCAGGAAACATAAGGAGACAAAAACCGGGGTAAGGCGTCGGTTCTGCTTTTTCTCTTAGTGAGAGGGGAGGGTTGTGATGGGGCACCTACTCACACATGAAATTCACTCCTATCGGGACTCACTCGTGATGTGCTCAGGTGATAGGTGACACCGCAAACCAACCAGATAATAAAGCAAGTGAAAAAGGAAACGCAGCTTCAGGGGCTATGGGGGTACGCTATCCCGCCTCCCGTACCAACCCACGAAGCGTTTGCGTACCTGTAAAAGCCACGCTCCTCCTGGAGCGTGGCAGGGCGACTCGTGTGGTCGTTGGCCTCCTGGCTCCGTCGGGGCTCCCGCTGACACGGCCTCTCGATCCGTCTCTTCCCTCGGCGATCCACTTCCTCCGTACAACACAGTATTCTCCTCCTCCGACTCGTCTCCGTCACTGGTGTTACTACACACGCTCTTCCGGGTTTCCAGCCTCCTTATAGGTCCAGGGAAGGTGACATCAAGGGGCGGAGTTACGTCCTTCGGGATCCACCATCCAGTGCCGCTGTCCTCTATAGAGTCGTTCAGGCCGGAGGGGCTTCTGGGACCTGTAGTCCAGGTGTCCTGTCGGGAAGAAACAAGAGGTGGAGAGGGGGGGGGCTAACGGCCCACCACTCTACAACGTCCATGCGTTTCTCTTCGGACGGGCCCACATTGTCACATTCCTCCCCCCCTGGATTCTCCCGATCGGGGAGAGGGAACACCCTGGATAGATAGTCTGCACTCCCGTTGTCCTTTCCCTTTTGGTGGCGGATTTCAAACGAAAAGGGCTGTAGTGTCAAAAACCAGCGTAGTACCCTGGGGTTCTGTGATTTATTTTTATATATCCACTGCAGGGGGGCATGGTCAGTGTACAGCATGAATGGATTCCCCTCCAAATAGTACCGTAGCTTGTCTACTGCCCATTTTATCGCTAAACATTCTCTTTCCACGGTCGGGTACTTTGTTTCCCTTGGGAAAAGCTTGCGGCTAATGTACAAGACTGGATGTTCTACTCCCTCCTCAGATAGCTGTGACAACACGGCGCCGAGCCCATGATTCGAGGCGTCGGTATGCAGAATGAACGGTTTGTTAAGGTCTGGGGAGGCGAGCACAGGGCTAGTGGTGATGATTCCCTTGAGGGTGTGGAAGGCCTCCTGCATGTCTTTACTGGGGTGTTGGAACTGTTGTGGGCGGCTATCTTTGCGTAGCATGACTGTTAGGGGGGTGGCTATTTCAGCGAATTGGGGAATGAACCTCCTATAATATCCAATCAGGCCTAGAAAGGCCCGAAGGTCTCTTTTGGTCTGGGGAAAGGTGGTTTCGGCTATTGCTCTTACTTTGTCTGCTTGGGGAGCAATTAAACCCCGTCCCAGCACATAGCCCAGATATTTCACCTTCTGATATGCAGCTCTGGACTTTTTGGAGTTTATGTGAAGACCGGCTTGTCCCAAGGCAGTCAGAATGGTGTGTAAATGGTCGAGGTGTTCATCCCAGGTTTTTACTAAAAATCACGATGTCATCCAGGTAGGCCGAGCAGTGATCGGTATGGTTTTGTAGTACTGTATTCATGAGCCTTTGAAACGTGGCCGGAGCTCCGTGCAGGCCGAAAGGAAGAACATTAAACTCGTAGAGGCCGTCCTCCATGGAGAATGCTGTCTTCTTCCTGTCTTCTTCTCTAAGAGGGACTTGCCAATATCCCTTGGTCAAATCCAACGTCGTTATGAACCGTGCTTCCCCCAGTTTTTCGATTAATTCATCTGTCCTTGGGATAGGATAAGCATCGAAAGAAGAGATGGTGTTCAGGGCTCTGAAGTCCATGCAGAATCGCGTCGATCCGTCCGGTTTAGGTACCATGACTATTGGGGAGGACCAGTCGCTGGTTGAGGGGCGTATGACCCCGAGCTCTAGCATGGTTTGGACCTCCTTCTTAACGGCCGCTCGCTTGGCTGCTGGTATTCTGTATGGCCTTTGTTTCACGATTTTTCCTGGGGTTGTCTGTATTTAATGTTCTGCCAAGGTGGTCTTTCCGGGTAGGTCTGAGAACAGGGGGGAAAAGGGGGTCAAGGCCTTCTGTAACTACGCTTTTGCTTCTGCCGAGAGGTCCTCGTTAATCACGAGTTGGTCAAGGGTGGACCCCTTTACACTAGACGAGGGAAGGGTCAGATGGATGTCTTGGGGAGGAGTCCCCAACCACTTCTTCAGGATGTTTATGTGATAGGTCTGTTGTCTGCGGGGTGTAATTCGCAGTCGGTAGGTCGTGTCCCCTAAGACACCCGTCACTTTGTAAGGGTCTTGCCAACCCGAAAACATCTTTTTTGTGGATGAGGGAAGCAGCACGAGGGCCCAATCTCCGACGGCCAGCTTTCTCCATCTCTTGCCTCGGTCGTAGCTGTTTTTTTGCCGCTTCTGACTTCTTTCCAGGTGGACGTATGCCAAGTCCCTCAGTTTCCATAGCTTGGCTTTTAACTGTTGGGTGTATTCCAATGTTCCTATGTTTTCTTCTTCTACTTCTTGTTCCCAAGCTTCCCTTGTCATCTCCAGTAATGACCGGGGTTGTCGCCCATAAAGGAGCTCAAAAGATGAGCATCCCAAACTACTTTGGACCTGCGCTCTGATGACATAAAGGGCCAGTGGTAGTAGGCGATCCCATTCCTTTCCTTCGATGACTAACATCTTCTTCAGGGTGGTCTTGAAGGTTCGGTTATACCGCTCTACGAGGCCGTCGGTTTGTGGGTGATAAACCGAGGTTCGGATGTGGTGAAGATCCAACACCCTGCACACTTCTTTCATCAATCGAGAGACAAAGGGTGTTCCCTGATCCGTCAGGATTTCTCTAGGGAATCCAACCCTTGAAAAGAGTTCCACCAGTCTGTCTGCAATCGCTGCTGAGGTAGGGGCCTTGAGGGGAAAGGCTTCGGGAAATCTGGTGGCATAATCCACAACCACCAAGGCATACTGGTTTCCTTTCCTGGTCTGAGGTAACGGCCCGATCAAATCCATTCCAATCCTTTCGAACAGATTCCCAATGATAGGCAGCGGCTTCAAGGGAACAGCTGGCGGTCATTGCGTGTTCTTCCTCGGACACTCCTCACAGGTCTGGCAGTGTATTTTGATATCCTTATAGATACCCGGCCCAAAAAAATGTCGGAGCACATTCTGGGTCGTTTTCTTGGCTCTGGTATGGCCAGCAGTGAGGTGCGAGTGGGGAAAAAATAAAATCCGTTCCCTGAACGTTGTTGGTACCAGGAGTTGTTCTGGGTCTCCAGGGTTGCCCTGTCTATACAGCAAATCGTTTTTAATCAGGAACCAGGGGTATAACAGGGGAGTAGTGTCCTGGCTTGCGTTAAAGAGGGTTGGGTCGTTGGTTTGGGCAAACCTATAGCTTTTGTCTATGATCCAGGGTTCGGGGCTGGTCAAGGCAGCAGAGGACGAGTTGAGCTCCCTCCTCGTTTTGGGGTTCCTGGATTGGCCTCTAATGGTGTGGGTAAACAGCCGTAGGAAGTCAGGATTGACTCTCCCTATGATAAGTTCCTCGGGAAGGGCCTCTAACACCCCAACGCTTACCGTGCAAGGAGACCCCTGGGGAGGAGTGAGAGATATGATAGCCAAGGGATAGAGTTTTATGTCCCCGTGTACACATTTGATGTGGACCACTGCATCTGGTACGTATTGGTTTGCTCGGACCATAGACCTATGTATTACAGACTGTTTACACCCTGAATCTAGTAATGCTTTGACCCCCCTTCCATTCACGTGTACACTTACATGGAATGCCGGTCCCATCTCAGCGGTGTAGAGGATTGACCTTGGAACATAACCCACGTCTATGGGTTCGTCACTGGTTTTTCTTTTGGGGCACATCCGGGCTAAATGACCCCAATCCCCACACTCAAAACACTGGGGACCACGGAAGGAGGGGATTTCCGGTTTGGGGGTCTTGTGACGGAAAGGCTCTGCGATCGGGCGGGATTTCTTCTCGGGTTTTATGGAGAAGGCCTTCCCCTGTCTCTCGCTCTCCCACGTTGAGGTACGAGGCTGAGCCCTTTAATACTGTGTGGCCATTTCTACGGCCTCTTCCGGGCTAAGGTGGGGATGCGGTTTCAGCCACCTTTGTGTAAAGTAGGGTAAAGCCTCTAAGAACTGTTCCAGGTACACCCTGTTCATGATTTCCTCCATGGTACTCGTGTGGGGCTTTAGCCATTTATCCGCTGCCATCTTGAAGCGAAACCATAGTGTTTTGGGGTTCTCCCCGGGCTGTCCTCGTTCCCTCCGGAAACGGACTCGGTAGGCTTCCGCGTCTAGCCCGAGGTGGTCTAGGATCACGTCTTTTACTTCGTTGTATGGAGTGTTGCCCGTGGCGTTGGCCACCTGGTACGCTGATTGTGCTTCCCCTGTTAACAGGGGAGCCAGAAAGAATGGCCACCTATCCTCAGGCCATCCACATGGCCTCGCCGCCCGCTCAAAATTTAACAGGAAAGCGTCCGGGTCCTCGCCCGGGACATATTTTTGCAGGGCTATGCCGGACAGTCTGTGTGGCATACTACGGGGTTCTCTAGGGGTAGGTACCGGAGAGGTCCCAAACATCTGTTGCAATCCATCGATCTGGGCAGCAAACGAGTCCTTAAAGACATCCCTATCAGCCTGCGCGGATGTCATTTGCCGTTCCACGGCCCATTCAAGTCTCTCTTGTCCTTTTAGCAAATGTTGAATGAGAGCGTCCATCATGGGGGTACTGATGGTTTCAGCTGGAGATCCCACTTGTGACACCAGTTGTAGCGTGGGTAAAGGATCAGGAAGGACACCAGAGCGAGGTAAAGAGGGTTTTATTGGTTTTAGCAAGTGTTTCCTCCTGGTTGCCAGGGTCTTGGTCGTATATGGGCTGGGGTTGGGTTTGTGGACAGGACTCCGTTCGCTTCTTATCGAATCCCTCCTTGACTGGCGGCGGGTCCCCGGTGATGCCGTGGCCATGTAGCAGGAAACATAAGGAGACAAAAACCGGGGTAAGGCGTCGGTTCTGCTTTTTCTCTTAGTGAGAGGGGAAGGTTGTGATGGGGCACCTGCTCACACGTGAAATTCACTCCTATCGGGACTCACTCGTGATGTGCTCAGGTGATAGGTGACACCGCAAACCAACCAGATAATAAAGCAAGTGAAAAAGGAAACGCAGCTTCAGGGGCTATGGGGGTACGCTATCCCGCCTCCCGTACCAACCCACGAAGCGTTTGCGTACCTGTGAAAGCCACGCTCCTCCTGGAGCGTGGCTGGGCGACTCGTGGGGTCGTTGGCCTCCTGGCTCCGTCGGGGCTCCCGCTGACACGGCCTCTCGATCCGTCTCTTCCCTCGGCGATCCACTTCCTCCGTACAACACAGTATTCTCCTCCTCCGACTCGTCTCCGTCACTGGTGTTACCACACACGCTCTTCCGGGTTTCCAGCCTCCTTATGGGTCCAGGAAAGGTGACGTCAAGGGGCGGAGTTACGTCCTTCGGGATCCACCATCCAGTGCCGCTGTCCTCTATAGAGTCGTTCAGGCCGGAGGGGCTTCTAGGACCTGTAGTCCAGGTGTCCTGTCGGGAAGAAACAAGAGGTGGAGAGGGGGGGCTAACGGCCCACCACTCTACAACGTCCATGCGTTTCTCTTCGGACGGGCCCACATTGTCACAGGCATGTAAGGCAAAGGCCTGCATCAGGGATTCTTCATGCTGCAGCAGTTCCAAAGCAGAGCTGCGAGGCAATATGTCATGCTGTGTCAGTTCAGACCACAGCTGGGCTGGCAGAGTACCTTCAGGCCCGCTTCCAATGGTCCATAACTAGGGCTGCACCAGTTGGGGAGACTAAATTGAGTTGGCAAGACTCACAGCAGACTGAGTCCAGGTACTGGATTCAAGGTGGCTGGAGCCTTTTCTCTCCCTGAGGCTCTGATCTGCTGGCCAAGCCAACTAGCCCTTGAAGTCACTCTGGTGATACTGGGATCAAGGTGCAGGTCCAGTCCTTACACTCAGGCATCAGAGCAACAGAGTAGATCTCCTTCTTGTAGAGCAGCACAGCAGTAATTCTGAGTCTTCCACACGTCCAGAGGTGTACTGAAGAGTTAAGTCTGACACTCCACTATTTATACCTGGTGCCTCCTTTGAATTAGGAGATGGTTTTACAGAATTCCCTTTGAAGTTCTTGAAATTTCCTGCCTCCCTTGCCCTGACTGCATGAACAATACAGTGGTGACAAGTCCTTTGCGTGAAGGCAGGGCACAGCCTATTAATTTGCAAGTGTGGGCTGTGCCCAGTTCCGCCCCCCCACACCCTTATCCTGCCAGTTGATGGTCCAGCCAGGCACACCTAATCCCTTTATTGTGTAGCTGTCAGGGAGGAATAAACGCAGTCCAACTGCCAACTACACCCAGTCATTTGACCCAGGAACAGGCCACAAATAGTTAGGGAAGGAAAATGCCAACTTTCTAAAAGAGGCATTTTCCAAGTTGTAACAAAAAATCCAACTTTCCCATTAAAGAGAGCTTTTAATGACAATTCTTTAGACAAGAAATCAACATTCCTACCTGCTCCAAATTGAAAGTTATCACTTGTTAAATGTACTGGGATAACCCAATGTTGTCCTATGGGAGAGGTAGGCCTTTCAGTAGTGAAAAACTAATTTAAGAGTTTTTCACTACCAGGACATGTAAAACATAAAAGTACATGTCCAACTTTTTAAATGCACTGTACCCTGCCTTTTGGGCTGTTTAGGATCTACCCTAGGGGTGACCTATACAGATTAAAAAATCCCAGTTTAGGCCTGGCAAATTGTTTATTATGCTAAGTCAAAATGGCAGTTTAATACTGCACTCACAGGCTGCAATACCAGGCCAGAGACAAGTTTAAAACACTATCTAACCATGCTTTTATTGAAATTATTACATTACATGCCACGATAAGACAGCACATTTGGCCTTAGTGGAGGTGTCCTTAAAAGCCAATATACCCTCTTTTCTACCATTTTGGAGGTTAGATATCATCTCATTCCCACCATGGTCGACAACTGCATAGAGTAGAACAGAACAGCATCCATACCCACTTAAAAATCAGTTCAGTAGCAGTATATGTTGTCCAACATCATGAAAAACATGTATTGCAAATACTAAACAGTGAATAAATTAGAAGAACAAGTTACTTACCTTCGGTAACGATATATTTGTAAGAGACATAGATTAGTTATAGATTCCTTACCTTAGGGAATTACCGCCAGACGTCAGACTGGATCCGGAGAATTTTTCGTCACCAGTACCCCTGCGCGTCGAAAGGTGGCATCGGTCGGCTCCGCGTTCGTCGATGGCGTCGTGGTCGCCGGGATGACGTCGCGGTAGCTACTTAGATGCCACCCTTGCGCGCTGACGCCAGTTCTTTCACACGACATTCCACGCCAGAAGCGCAGAGCCATGCAGGACACTGGCCACTGGTGCACAAAACTAGGGCCCTGAAAGGGATTCCCTGACCCTAGAAGTCAGTTCGCAGGACGGGGAGGATGGGTGGGGCGGTAAGGAATCTATAACTAATCTATGTCTCTTACAGATATATTGTTACCGAAGGTAAGTAGCTTGTTCATCTGAAAGAGACAATTCGTTATAGATTCCTTACCTTAGAACAGATACCCCAGCAATACCAACTCCGGAGGTGGGTCTGCGAGCTAAGTTCACACCAGAAAGTCCTGGAGAACAGAACGGCCAAAGAAGACGTCTCTCCGGACTTGGCTGTCCAGGCAGTAGTGTTTTGTGAATGTGTGCAGAGATGCCCACGTAGCTGCCTGAAAGATGTCATTGAGGGGGACTCCCCGTCCCAAAGCAGTGGTAGCTGTCGTCGCCCTGGTGGAATGGACGCGCAGTCCCACTGGAGGCTCCTTCTTTGCCAAAGAGTAGTAAGCTTTGATGCACAAAACGACCCACCTGGAGATGGTCCGTTTGTGCACGGCCCGACCTTTCTTGGCGCCCATGGAATCAACAAAGAGCTGGTCATCCACCCGGAATTGTTTGGTGCGATCCAAATAAAAGGAAAGCACAAGTTTTGGATCCAGACGGTGGAGCCTCTCTTCCTCCTTAGAAGGATGCGGAGGCGGAAAGAAGGTGGGCAAAGTGATGGTTTGACCAATGTGGAAAGAAGTAACCACCTTGGGAAGAGAGGCAGGTTTAGTTCTGAGGACGACCTTGTCCGGATGAACAGCCAGAAAAGGAGGCTTGGAAGAAAGTGCTAGGAGCTCACTCACCCTGCGAGCAGAGGTGATGGCAACCAGAAAGGCAATTTTCAAAGTGAGAAGTCTGAGAGGACAGTTATGAAGCGGCTCAGAGGGAGCGCACATAAGGTAGGTAAGAACCAAGTTCAAGTCCCACTGAGGTATTACGAAGGGAACAGGAGGAAAAAGATGAGTAATGCCCTTTAGGAAGCGATTTACAACAGGGGACTTGAAAAGAGAAGGCTGATATGGCTGAGAGATAGCCCTTAAGAGTGCCCAGAGCTGAGCCCTGCTAGGCCAAAGTAAGGAGGAACAAGAGAACCTCAGAAAGAGGGGCAAAAAGGGGATCCACAGCCTTTGCTGTGCACCATGCTACAAATTTGTTCCATTTGCAGACGTATACCGTCTTAGTGGAGGAACGCCTGGCTGCCAAGATAACATCACAGACTTCGGGAGGAAGGTCAAAGGCTGTCAACTGTCGCCGCTCAATCTCCACGCAAGGAGGTGGAGGCTGGACAGGTTCGGGTGGAGGACCGTCACCTGCTGCTGCGACAGAAGATCCTCCCGAAGAGGCAGTCAGATCGGAGGATCGATGGCCATGTGTAACAGCTCAGGATGCCGGCCTCTTCATGCCCAATCCGGAGCCACAAGGATGACTTGGGCCCGGTTGCGCTTGATCTTATTCAGCACTCTGGGCAGAAGTGGTATAGGCGGAAAGGCGTATAGAAGACCGCAACTCCACTTGCGACGAAAAGCGTCGCCTAGCGAGTGCCGCCTTGGAAATTCCAACGTGCAGAATTGCAGACATTGCGTGTTCTCTTCAGTGGCGAATAGATCTAACCAAGGCGCTCCCCACTGCTGAAAGAGACCTTGCGCCACCTCCGAGTGAAGACGCCATTCGTGATCCATCATGCACCTGCAGCTGAGTTCGTCCGTCCTGCCGTGAACACCTGCACTACTCTTCCCCGGACAGAGGGAAGGAATGCTTTTAGCGCAAGACGGATTGCCCGAAGCTCCAGAAGGTGGATGTGGAGCCCGGACTCCGCCGGAGACCAGAGGCCTCTGATGTCCGCCTCTCCCATACGGCCGCCCCATCCCAACAGTGATGCATCTGTCACCACTGTGAACTCTGGTTGGGGAAGGGAGAGTGATCCGCCGATGCCACCTTTCGACGCGCAGGGGTACTGCTGATGAAAAATTCTCCAGCTCCAGTCTGACGCCTGGGGTAATTCCCTAAGGTAAGGAATCTATAAGAACAAGTTACTTACCTTCGGTAACGATATATCTGTAAGAAACACTAGTTAGTTATAGATTCCTTACCTTAGAATTACCCCAGGTGTCAGACTGGATCTGGAAAGTTTTTTCGTCAGCAGTACGTCTGCACGTCGGAAGGTGGCGTCAGTCGGCTCCGCATCTGCCGTTGGCGTCGTAGTCGCCGGGATGACGTCGCGGTAGCTACTTAGACGCTGCCCTCGCGCGCTGATGTCAGTTCTTTCTTTTTCCACGCCAACCAGCGCAGATCTGGGAAGAGCGGTACCTCCAGTCATTTTTAGGTCTTGCCTAGGCAGCGCATGCGCGGTCTCGTTGACAGGCAGTATACAGTATAGCGCCCACTCTCCACCCATTTTTTTCATTGGCTTTTGTTCTAAATACTGCCTTCCGATTAGTTTGAGGATTGTTAGTCCCTCCTCATAAAGGCCATGTCGTCATTTGTATCCTTATACAGCCACTGGCCCCTTTACTGCCAACATTATTTAGTGCCCGTGTCTCCCCCGTCCCCTCCCGCAGTACTTGACTTTTCGGCCCACCAACACCACCCCCCCCCCCCACCAGCACTCCCGTTCGTGCCTTTTTGCCCGCCCGTACTCCCTTTTAAAATGCAATAGGACCCGCGTAAATGCGAGTTCTATTGCATTGCAAATGCTTGTTTTTAAATTAGTGCCTTACATAGTACGTTCTTCCCGCCTCCTCTCTCTCCACCCTTGGGAACTGCTGCGATTGGAAATGGAAAGAGGAACTTGGCATTGTTTGCAACGCTGTCGGCTGGGAGGAGGAGCAGGAAACACGGGTTGGTTTTAAACTGGACGATTGTGTTAAGCAGGAAACACGGGTTGCTTTTAAACTGGACGATTGTGTTATTAGCAGGGCCGTTTCTAGGTGTTTTGCCACCCTAGGCGAGAATTGAAAAATGCCGCCCCCTCCCTTTTACTACTATCACTCTCTCCCCCTTTCATCCAGGCTAGAAGAATTAATGCATTCGATATAAAAGAAGGTATAATACCATACTCTTTAGGCTTTAATTTACATCCGCATAACGCAGAGCTGCCATGGAAATAATTCAAGCGTCTGTAAAACTTGCTGTTACATAAAACGTCATAAAGGTGGCCAATGCCACGCGTGACACCTTCAGCTAATACAGTCCGTTCAGCCACTGCCCGATGCATTCGGTAACTTGCGCTTTTGTTTTTAGGTCTTGCCTAGCGTTGCAGCGCGAATGCGCTGCCATCGCTTTGCGAGGCATGCAGTATATACTGTAGCGTGGAAGCTTCGTGGAAGCTCCACCCACTCTCTGCCCATTGGCTTTTGTCTTAAATGCTGCCTTCCGATTGGTTTGAGGCTTGTTAGTCCCTCCTCATTCGTCCTTTGTATCCTTCCACGGCTACCAGCCCCTTTACTTCCAACAGTATTTTTCTTCCCCTGCCTTCCCCCTCCCCTCCCGCAGTCCGTGACTTCTCAGACCACATCAGCCCCCCACTCGCGTACGTGCCTTCTTCCCACCCGCACTTCCGATTCTAATGCAATAGGTCTCGCGTAAATGCGAGTCCTATTGCATTTTCAATGCTTGCTTATAAAGTCCTTTCTGTGACGTACGAGGCGGATTGGATATCCCGGCATGCCTCTGTTCGCACTTGCGTCTCGCTGGTTTTTTAAAGAGCTTGCTAGTTTATAATTACAGCGCAAGCATGCTCAGCCGTATCTTCAACTATGGCGGCTGCACCTTTGTTTAATTGGAACACTTACATCGATAGTTCACAAAACCATCGCCAAGCCGAAGATTATTTTGCGTCTCTAGATGGCAGCACGTTTAACTCATTCACTCATGGAAATACAGTGTATATATTTCCAGATGGCAGCACGTTTAATGCATTCACTCACGAACAAGCAATGTATTTATTTTTATTATACCTGTGTTATCATACGTATTCTGTTACCACCAGCGATGTCCCGCAGCATGTCTGCTCGTTTCTCGCCAGCGGCAGAATAACACCAACGGTATAAAAATGCTCAAATAACAATAGAACAGCCGCCGGACCCCAGCATTTAAACTGTGCGTTGGAGTAAATGTGATTTAGGGTATTACCGTGTACCCTGCTATACGAACAGCAACCACCAAAGAAACTGCAGCTGTGCTCACTTCGATTCATCCATTCATTATGCTATGCTCATGGAAGGGCTCGTATTTCTATACTTCACCTGTAACTTGGGGGTAAAAACAAACACTCCCAAATATTAGAGAATACAGTGATTTACTATACTAACTCTTGTCCTCGAACATCCAAGGAAGCGTTTGAGACCCTTGCATCAGCATCGGCATAAAAATAATGAATTGCTCTCACGTTCCCACCAAAACCTGAGAGGCGTGACAAAGGGTGCGTAAACGAGAGCGCAACACTAGGACTCGGCTCCCCACCCTACTCACTGTCTACCCTGGTCATTGTGACTGGAAGAGGGAGTCTTTGCTTAGGTGTCACTTAAGAGCAGCAACACTCAAAGCACGTCCAGGAGCCCGGGTGATTTTTAATATTCATTGACCAATCCCTCCATGATGCACAACAGCGCATGGGAAACAAAGGAAGCGAATCACATACACTAAGACCTTGCTAATGACTCAGTCACTAGCTCCTGCAGTGAAACAATAACAGATTTCAAGCCATGCTTCTTGATTCTTTTTGCCATGAGAGGGCATATGTGTGGGTCAGCTTCTCGTAGGTTCATAGACATATGGCGAAATATTTTTGCTGTAATCGGGACGGAGAGATGAGTAGAAATAGCAACAGCCCTCCTGTATTCTGCAGCTTTTTGTGTTGGGGGTGGGGGGGTTATAGTGGGGGTTTTAAGCAGAACAATACATGACGTGACTTTTTAATGATAGGCTGGAAATGTGTATTTGAGCCATATATATCTGTTCTTAATTATAATCTACCATCTTAAGTAAGAGTACCACCATTCACCTTTTTGTGATAAACCAGCGCTTTCAATGGAAATATAGAGGGGCAGGTACTCACTCTTTAGAGTACCTGTTTGCTCCTGTGGAGTGCCGTTTCTCTCCCATTAAAGGTATTGCAGCAGTGCTGAGAAGTGTAGGTACTCTCCCTTTCAAATTAAGGAAGTGCAGGTACTGAGTACCAGACAGTACCTGCACATTTAACACAGTTACAAATTGCTTAAATATTTACTTCTCTTTTCTTCGTAGCATGATAGTGGATAGAATAAGTCCTACCTTACAATTTAATAAATAGCTGCTATTACCATATTCAATTGTATCTCTATTTGACCTTACTCCCACAGACCTGGATTTTTACCCCACTGTTGGCAATCAAAAGAAAACTTTGTCACCGATTCGGTAAATTAGTAAAGCAGTGTTTGTTCTATCCTGTAAAATGTCTTATGCATTCACGGCATTAGTAGGACTGATTTTTTTTCTGCCAGATATGCACATTTGCGTTAAGTGAAGTGAACAAAATACAGTGAAATGTAAAATGCAATCGTTTGCCATCAATAAAGTGAGATAGAACGGTGGATTTAAAGGACCCTCTCCAACCCAGATCCAAGTGAATGGTATCAGCCAACAACTTGGCGCCCTGCCCTCTGCGTACTACTTGTGACCTAAGATATCTGCCCAAAAAGCACTGACATTACCTGGAGGTAAATCCATGATGGCCTTTCAGTGAAAGCGTTCATGTATAAAACTTGAATCAACAGCTACTGAAAGTGCCAAGGGATTGAACACAATGTGAATGCACTAGAAGACTATCACTCAGTCGCTCTCAACTCTGCCCCCTTTTTGCCACACACCTGCTGGGGACTATTTCAATACTGGTCACTAGTCACAAAGGGCAAAACAGCATTCAACACCAGAATAATCACATTCAGCTCACAAACGTTTTAGTCAAGGGTCCTTCTTTTTTTTTTTATTGGAAAAGTAACAAAACAATGCAGTAAGCAATACAGTAATGGCATTTAATTAAAATATTATTTACAAAAAAGATGTGAAAAACCACTAGTGTTGTGTCACACCACCGAAATCTAAAGACCCTAAACAAATTCCTTAAGTGGCCGCAGCATTTCCCTCCACCACCCACTCCCTTTCAGTGTGCTTGGAGTGAGGCAGCAAGAGGCACGGACATCCAGGAAACAAAAATACTTATTAACAAGCATTTGCAATGCAATAGGTCTCGCATTTGCGAGAGTTTAAGCTATTGGCATTGTAAATGACAATGCCTTTTATTTATGTGTTGGTTTTCAAAACAGATAAATAAAAGGCAGTGTCATTTAGAATACCAACAGCTTAAACTCTCGCAAATGCGAGACCTATTGCATTGCAAATGCTTTTTAAAATTTTTCTGGCAACTGCCTCTATTTAACTTTCATTGATAGAAAACGACCAGCAGAGGTCAGTAAAATACCAGAATCACTTTAGCATTCTCTAGATTCCAGTCCATAAAAATTGTCTTCCACAAGCAGCTGTAGACAATAATATTTTTTTCAAATCTTGTATTTCCAGTGATATGACCACCGAAGGCCCTGCTTTTATATTAAAAACAGAGCTTTGGACTATACCATTTCCCGCTGAAACGCTATATTTCTCTCCATGTGTTCCCATACCTGGCGTGTCACGCAGTTTGGTGCTTACTTTCTCTCCATGTTAAAGAACATTAGATGTTTCAGCACCCAGGCTAAAGTGCTGCATAGCTAAACACATATAAGGTCCCAAAGGCGAGACCGATTGCATTGCAAATGCTTGTTACCCCTTGTAAACGCGGACTATGAATCTACAACCAGAAAGTGTTTTTTGCCCCCCCCCCCCAAATAAAGTAATGATTGGATGAAGGTGTCACGCCTGGCACGATGCCACTAATCCCAACACAAGTATGGCAAATGCAACACTCAAGTGCCTCAGGCCACGGGTTGTTCTACCGAGAGCTGGTTCGTAAGTACATTGGTTGTTGCAGTTATTTCGGACTTCACAGCAGAAGTGATTGTTGCTGCATTTTAGAGCAGTAACAGCCCTCAGACAATAAACAAAGGCTATTGTAAATCGAAATAACGCTTCGATTGACGTTATTTTTGTCGTCGCGTTAAATCCGCAATCGACCAGTCTACAGAAAGTATTTCGAAACGTTATGTATATTTAGCTTCATATTTATGTCAAAATATTCTATCGCCTCATATTCTGTGCCATGCTGATTGGGATGCCCTTCCCCTGTACTAAGCGTGTTTATCCTAAGAACTGACTTTTATGCTGCATGGCATTTTTGAAACTTCAAATAATTAATGTGAAAGTGTTTTAAAAAAACTTTAAATAGCTTGATAGGTCAATGCACATGTTGCAGAAGGATATGAAGAAGAGCTTCCCTACAGACAGCAAGAGGTCGTAGGTTTGAAGCCTGGTTTGGTCAGATTAACTCAACCTTTCATCCTCTCAGGCTTGATGAAATGAGTACCAGTAATCTCGGCTTTAACTCATCCTTTCATCCTCTCAGGATCGATGAAATGAGCACCAGTAATCTCGGTTACGCTAAGGTGATATTTGTTAGTTGATAAAAAAAAAAAAAAGTTTTGAAATGGTTATTCTATTTAAACGTAACCACTTTTCCGCTCAGCAGCGCCATTTTATGAAGGGTGAGCAATAAAAACGCTGTAAGGCGTCAAAGGCTCGGCAGAGCGACCTCTGCCGAGTGACGCTCAAATAACAGGCTCTGTGAAGATTAGGAAGTGTTCACTTTATTGCAACTGTAAATTCTGGGAATACAATTTTGAGACTATAATCTAGAAAGGTGTCTGCAGAGCAGAATAGCACCCTATCCAGAGGCGTCTTCAAAATGATGAAAACGTGTGGCTTTTGTTCACCTTTGTATGGTGTTGTGTTTTAGAAGGCAGATGCCCGTGCGCACGGTGGGCTTAAATCTGCCCAAAAAGTAGACCCCCGCCAGGTATGGGTAAAAAGTTTCCCCCTTTTGCCGCCTTTGCCCTTTTGCCGCCCTAGGCGGCCGTCTAGTCTTGCCTAATGGTAGAAACGGCCCTGGTTATTAGCCACTGAATTGTCAGAGGCTGGGGGGTGACGATTAAGGCGAGGAATCCAAATCACATACTAATTCAGCCGCCATCGTCGATTCAGCATTGCCCGCTAGCTTTTGTCGTGTGCTTTGGCACAGTACGAGAGGCGTCTAACAGACTTGCTACGCAGTGTATGTCTAACAGTGCTGATTGGTTATAAGAAACTTGCTATCGCCTATTTCCATTTGGCAAAGTTCTGCATAATTAGAGCATCTTGGTGAAATCGAGGTTGGAGTTGGCAAGACGTAGAATCAAATTTATTTTTGTTAAGAAATACAGTGATGATGACGTCACTGTTTTTGGTGCGTTTATGAAGCTTTTCGTTCTCCAGATGAACCGCCAGACACGGATTTAGGGATAGGTAGTGCTTGGATGGAAACGTGCCTTTCTCTGTGTGGGTGTTGTGATGATGATGTGTGATAGGAGTTGGACTAGAGTTTTATGCTTATGTGATCAATCTAGTGATCCTGGGTCTTGTGGAGTTAGGGTGACCAGATCTTAAGAACCAAAAACTGGGACATTGTGCAAAAATAGAAGAAGGACTACAATTTTACATCAACGGAATGGAGCAGAATGACAGCCCTCATCAACATAGGATCACAGAAGAGGCACTACGAAAATAAATGTAATTTCTACAACCAGCATTATACCTTTTAATTAAATTGCTTACTTATAACAGCTTTTAACTAGCACAGCTTTAGAACACCCAAAAAAGTGCATCTTACTGTTTTCAGTCGACCCCCTCTTAAAATCGGGACATGAGCCAAAATTGCAGAAATCTGTCGGGACAGCTGGTGGAAAACCGGGACTGACCCGGCAAATCCCGGACGCCTGGTCACCCTATGTGGAGTTAAATATTAGCGCTGGAATCAGAAAAGGTATCCTTGTCCTAAAAGGTGTGCCCAACACCCCTGCCTCAGAGCTCACCAAAGACGTGCTTCAACAATACTGAGAAGTCTTTAACACCCGTTTCTAAGTGCTGTAAATAAGGGAGATTATAACCCACTTTGGTGGCCATATTGTATTTCAGCATATATATAGCGTTTACTACCCCTATGTGGGGGACTTAAGTGCTTGTCTGTATTGGCAGCAAGCCACGGTGTGTAGGGTGTGTGATTGTGTTGTCTTTCTTTTTTGCATTTCGTGCTTGAGGACCACCGAAGTGTGGTTATTGTGTTACTAGACTTCGTGCTTAATAGTGTGGTTTATGAAGAAATGGTGAGACAGACACACAGTTTATGGTATTCCGTGAGCTTGCAGCCAGATCGTACACGGAGTTACATGTAAACTGTCCGTCATTACGTGGTTAGACCTTCACAGCATGCGTGCTCCCTGATCAAGAGCCAAGCAATCACGTATACTCCTGTGCATTTTTGTTCTCTTCTTGAAATGTATCACTGTACAGAATACAACGTGCCCAGGCAATATATTTGTCCAAGACAAGTGTCACTGTGTAAAATACATAAAATAATCCTGTTCTAACAGCATGTAATAACTCAGGACGAATTGCCCTATTACATTGTACTTTTGCGTGGCATCCCTCCTAGGTTACAGTATCACTGCACAGCATTGCCCTGTCTCCGTGCATAACGCACAAGTTACTAACTTGTGTAACGATATATCTGTAAGAGACAGTAGTTAGTGATAGATTCCTTACCTTAGAATATCCCCAGGCGTCAGGCTGGATCCGGAAAGTTTTGCGTAGCAGTACCCTTGCGCGTCGGTAGGCGGCGTCGTGCGGCTCCGCGTCCGTCGTCGGCGTCGTGATCGCCGGGATGACGTCGCGGGCAGTACTTAGGCGCCGCCCCTGCGCGCTGACGTCAGTTCTGTACACGACTTTCCGCGCCAGGAACGCAGAGCCATGCAAGAAGCTGACACAGGTGTCTGAAAAATACTAGGGCCCTGAAAGGGATGTCCTTAACCCTAGAAATCAGTTCGCAGAACGGGGAGGATGGGTGGGCGGTAGGAATCTATCACTAACTACTGTCTCTTACAGATATATCGTTACACAAGTTAGTAACTTGTGCATCTGAAAGAGACACGTTAGTGATAGATTCCTTACCTTAGAATAGATACCCCAGCAATACCAACCCCGGTGGTGGGTCTGCGAACAAAGATCAGACAAGGAAGTCCTGGAGGACAGAACGGCCAAAGAAGCCGTCCCTCCGGACCTGACTGTCAAGGCAGTAATGCTTAGTAAACGTGTGCAGCGAGGCCCACGTAGCTGCCTGACAGATAACCGGCAGCGGAACACCGCGGCCCAAGGCCGTGGTAGCAGCCGTTGCCCTGGTGGAATGGGCACGCAGCCCAACAGGAGGCTCCTTCTTGGCCAAAGAATAGCAGGTCTTGATGCACAAGGTAACCCAGCGGGAGATGGTCCTCTTGTGCACCGCCCGACCTTTTTGGCGCCCACGTAGCCAACAAAGAGCTGGTCATCCACCCGGAAGTGTTTTGTGCGGTCGATATAGAAGGAGAGCGCACGTTTTGGGTCCAGACGGTGGAGCCTCTCTTCCTCTCTGGAAGGATGCGGAGGCGGAAAGAAGGTGGGCAAAGTGATGGTCTGCCCAATGTGGAAAGCAGTAACCACCTTTGGCAAGAAGGACGGACGCGTCCGAAGAACAACCTTGTCTGGATGAACAGACAGAAAGGGAGGTTTGCAAGAAAGAGCCTGGAGCTCACTCACCCGCCGAGCGGAGGTGATGGCCACCAGAAAGGCTGTCTTCAGAGTCAGAAGACGAAGAGGACAGTTATGCAGAGGCTCAAAGGGAGCGCACATTAAAAAGGTAAGAACCAAGTTCAAGTCCCACTGAGGCATCACAAACGGAACAGGAGGGAAGAGGTGAGTAATGCCTTTTAAGAACCTGTTAACAACAGGGGACTTGAAAAGGGAGGGCTGATCAGGGAGCCTGAGGAAGGCCGAGATAGCACAAAGATAACCCTTGATGGTACCCAGGGCAGAACCCTGTTGGGCCAGAGAGAGAAGGAACAGAAGGACCTCAGAAAGAGGGGCAGAAAGGGGATCCACAGCCTTTGCTGTGCACCATGCCACAAATTTGTTCCACCTGCAGGCGTATACCACCTTAGTGGAGGGACGCCTGGCTGCCAGAATCACATCACAAACTTCGGGAGGCAAGTCGAAAGGAATCAACTGCCGCCGCTCAATCTCCACGCAAGCAGGTGTAGACTGGACAGGTTCGGGTGGAGGACCGTCCCCTGCTGCTGCGACAGAAGATCCTCCCGAAGAGGCAGACGGATCGGGGGATCTATGCTCATATTGAGTAGCTCGGGATACCAAACTCTTCGAGCCCAGTCCGGAGCCACAAGAATGACTTGGGCCCGGTCGTGCCGAATCTTCTTCAACACTCTGGGTAGAAGTGGTATAGGCGGAAAGGCGTACAACAGACCGCAACTCCACTCGCGACGAAAAGCGTCGCCGAGCGAGTGCCGCCTTGGAAATTCCAACGCGCAGAACTGATGACATTGCGCGTTCTCTTCGGTGGCGAATAGATCTAACCAAGGCTCTCCCCACTGTAGAAAGAGTCCTTGCGCCACTTCCGAGTGAAGACGCCATTCGTGATCCATCATGCACCTGCGGCTGAGTTCGTCCGCCCTGGCGTTCAGAGAACCTGCCAGGTGTTGAACCATCAGGAACATGCCCTGATGTTCCAGCCATGTCCAGAGGCGCAGAGCCTCCTGACAAAGGGTCCAAGACCCCACCCCGCCCTGTTTGTTGCAGTACCACATGGCGGTGGTGTTGTCTGTGAACACCTGCACTACCTTCCCTTTGACAGAGGGAAGGAATGCCTTGAGTGCAAGCCGGATCGCCCGGAGCTCCAGAATGTTGATATGGAGCCGGGACTCCGCCGGAGACCAGAGGCCTCTGATCTCCGCCTCTCCCATGTGACCGCCCCATCCCAGAAGGGACGCGTCCGTCACAACTGTATGCTCTGGCTGGGGAAGGGAGAGGGATCTGCCCATGACCCATTGCCGGTTCGAGAGCCACCACTGCAACTGTTTTGCAGTCCCCTCCGAGATCTGGACGTGATCGGACAGGTTGCCCTGGTGCTGCGCCCACTGGAACTTCAGGTCCCACTGCAGAGCCCGCATATGCCATCTGGCATGATTGACCAGCAGGATGCAGGAGGCCATGAGGCCCAGCAGCCTCAGGGTCATCCTTACCGAAACCCAGGATAAAGGCCGAAAGATCGGAATCATAGCCTGAATATCCCGGACTCGCCGTTCGGGAGGATAGGCCCGAAACTGCGTCGTGTCCAGAACTGCTCCGATGAAAAGGAGCTGTGGAGAAGGAATCAGATGCGACTTCGGCACATTGATGGAGAACCCCAGCGAGTGCAGGAGTTCGGCCGTAGTCTGGAGGTGGGAGACGACTGCCTGGGACGAGCCCGCCTTCAGCAGCCAGTCGTCGAGGTAGGGGAAGACTGAAACCCCTGCCCGGCGCAGATGAGCTGCGACCACCGCCATCACTTTCGTGAACACCCGAGGGGCACTGGTAAGGCCAAAGGGGAGCACGGTGAACTGAAAATGCTCGGGGCCTACCGTGAACCGAAGGTAACGCCGGTGGGCCGGCAGGACGGGGATGTGGAAATACGCGTCCTGCAAGTCCAACGCTACCAACCAGTCTCCTGGGTCGACGGCAGTCAAGACCTGAGCTAGGGTGAGCATCTTGAACTTCTCCTTCCGGAGGAAGCGATTGACGTTCCGGAGGTCCAAGATAGGACGCATGTCCTCCTTGTCCTTTTTGGGCACCAGAAAGTAGTGGGAGTAGCAACCACGCCCTACTTCTGGGGTCGGAACATGCTCGATGGCCCTCTTGGTCAAGAGGGCCGTGACTTCCTTCTGTAGAAGCACCAAGTGATCCCCTGACATGCGGTGGAATTGAGGTGGCATGGCTGGGGGGTGGTCTCGAAGGGGAGGGAGTAGCCCCTTCGGACAATGTCCAAGACCCACCTGTCCGAGGTGATGGTGCGCCAGTGGGGAAGGTGATGGCGGACCCTGCCCCCTACTGGCGTGCTGTGCACCTGAAAGGAGGGACTAGGAGGGCTTGGAGGCCGCGGACGGGTTGGAGGTGGTGGCCTGACCCGCACGCTGGTTGCCCGATCCGCCACGGCGGAATCCACGTCCTCGGCCACGCGAAGACGCCTGCTGCGCGGGCCGGTGGCTGGGCTGCTGACGTGAAGGGGCGCCCTACCGTGGCCACGATAGGGGCGAAAAGCAGAAGGCAGCGGAGGGCGTGTAGCAGTAAGGCCCAGGGACTTGGCAGTAGCCCGTGAGTCCTTAAAGCGCTCCAACGCATGGTCTGCTTTGGACCCAAAAAGACCGACTCCATCAAAGGGCATGTCCATGAGAGTATTCTGGACATCCCCTGAAAAACCAGTGGTTCTCAGCCAGGCGTGGCGTCGGAGCGCCACCGTCGTTGCAATCGACCTGCCCAGCGAGTCGGCGGTGTCAAGGCCACAACGGATAGTGTATTTGGCCGCATCCCTTCCTTCCGCAATGGCGCGGGAAAGCAGTGCCTGGACCTCCTCAGGGCACTGGGGCAAAACATCCTCCACCGAATCCCACAGGGAGTGGGTATAGCGGCCCAAAAGACAAGCGGTGTTAACGGACCGCAAGCCAGCACTGGAGGAAGAAAAACCTTTCTTCCCAAACTGATCCAGGCGTTTGGATTCCCTATCCGGAGGAGCGGTAGGGAAGGCGGTTTGGGAAGCGGAGGCTTGGACAACCAAGCTCTCAGGAGTGGGGTGGACAGAAAGAAACAGGGGGTCGCCCGGAGCAGGGCGATGGCGTCGTGACACGTTCCGATCCACAGGAGCCCCTGTGTTGGGCTTGGACCAGGCGCCCAAAAGAACGTCAGTGAGGGCGTCGTTAAACGGCAGCACAGTCTCCGCAGAGGAGGCTGCCGGCTGAAGCACCTCTGTCAAGATGTTAGGCTTGACCGTCAAAGTAGGGAGCTGGAGACGTAAGGCCCCAGCAGCCCTACGCAACACCGTACCAAAATTGGCCCCCTCCTCCGTAGCCACGGGAGGAGACAGCATGCCAGTGTCAGGGGAAGTATCCAGACCACTGGCCTCCCCTAGACTCTCTGTCCAGTCCTCATCAAACTGACAGTTGCGCGTCAGAGGGTCATCAGACCCCTCCCAGTCCTCCTGGTCCTCCTCTGGTGCAAAATAAGGAGGAGGAGGGACATTTGGGACCCAAGGTCCCATCGGCGCCGGAGCCGGCGTCGAGCGACGTCGCTCCGGGTCCATGTCCGGAGCCGGAAGGAACTGAGGGACGACGCCGCCCGGAGCCCAGGGCGGCGTCGAGAACGGCACCGGAGACATCGGCGCCGGCGGAGGCGTGGTTAGGTCGACCGGCGTCGATGGGGGTTGTGGAGCCGGGATCGAGGCCGGGGCCGGAGCCGGGATCGAGGCTGGAGGCACGGGCGACGCCGGGGCCGGAGCCGTCGGCGACGCCGGAGCAACCCCATCAGGGCCCGCGGGGCCCGAAGGCGCACCGGAGGGGCCTGAAGGCCCGAAGAGGCGGGCCATGGCCGACAGGAATTCCTGTATTTTGGCCGGATCCGCCCCCGAACCCGGGAAGGGCGGGTATGACGGGGCGACTCCACAGGCATGTCCGGGGCCGCGGGGCGGGGACGATGCCGGGAGGGGCCTCAGCCGAGTCGCGAGACCGGCGAGGCGAAGTCCTAGAGCGATGATGCTTTTGGACTTTTTGTGCTTCGACTTACCGGACGAAGAAGACTTCGACGCCGACGACCGGTGTGGACTCCGCGATCGACCCCTGGACCTCTCACGCGACCGGGCCTTCCGCGGAGCCGAATGCCGGGCCTCGAGGAGCTTTCGAGACCGCTCTCGCAAAGCTTTCGGGTGGAGGGCCTGGCAGTCGGTACAGGACGCCGTGTCGTGGCCTCGGCCGAGGCAGAAGAGACACTCCCGATGCGGGTCGGTGACGGACATCATCCGCGCACAGGCGCCGCATCGCTTGAAGCCGGGCATCCCTACGACACCTCGAAAGATGGAAAAACAGTGAAAAAATCACCAAAAAGTATGGTCAAAAAATGACCAGGGCACTGCTCTTCCCGGATCTGCGCTTGCTGGCGCGGAAAAAGAAGAACTGACGTCAGCGCGCAGGGGCGGCGCCTAAGTACTGCCCGCGACGTCATCCCGGCGATCACGACGCCGACGACGGACGCGGAGCCGCACGACGCCGCCTACCGACGCGCAAGGGTACTGCTACGCAAAACTTTCCGGATCCAGCCTGACGCCTGGGGATATTCTAAGGTAAGGAATCTATCACTAACGTGTCTCTTTCAGATTACAGACGATAAACATGTAATTCCTGCAGTGTCGGCGTGTACCTGCAGGGAATAAAGAGCACTCATATATTGCTTCGTATAGCACACCCTATTTGAGCTCAGTGCATCACTACACAGGTTGAATGGTATCACAGACGTCTGCACCGGGAACAGGTTATCATGTGGCAATGATGCACAAGTTACTAACTTGTGTAACGATATATCTGTAAGAGACAGTAGTTAGTGACAGATTCCTTACCTTAGAATATCCCCAGGCGTCAGGCTGGATCCGGAAAGTTTTTTGCGTAGCAGTACCCTTGCGCGTCGGTAGGCGGCGTCGTGCGGCTCCGCGTCCATCGTCGGCGTCGTGATCGCCGGGATGACGTCGCGGGCAGTACTTAGGCGCCGCCCCTGCGCGCTGACGTCAGTTCTGTACACGACTTTCCGCGCCAGGAACGCAGAGCCATGCAAGAAGCTGACATAGGTGTCTGAAAAATACTAGGGCCCTGAAAGGGATGTCCTTAACCCTAGAAATCAGTTCGCAGAACGGGGAGGATGGGTGGGGCGGTAGGAATCTGTCACTAACTACTGTCTCTTACAGATATATCGTTACACAAGTTAGTAACTTGTGCATCTGAAAGAGACACGTTAGTGACAGATTCCTTACCTTAGAATAGATACCCCAGCAATACCAACCCCGGTGATGGGTCTGCGAACAAAGATCAGACAAGGAAGTCCTGGAGGACAGAACGGCCAAAGAAGCCGTCCCTCCGGACCTGCCTGTCAAGGCAGTAATGCTTTGTAAACGTGTGCAGCGAGGCCCACGTAGCTGCCTGAGAGATAACCAGCAGCGGAACACCGCGGCCCAAGGCCGTGGTAGCAGCCGTTGCCCTGGTGGAATGGGCACGCAGCCCAACAGGAGGCTCCTTTTAGCCAAAGAATAGCAGGTCTTGATGCACAAGGTAACCCAGCGGGAGATGGTCCTCTTGTGCACCGCCCGACCTTTTTGGCGCCCACGTAGCCAACAAAGAGCTGGTCATCCACCCGGAAGTGTTTTGTGCGGTCAATATAGAAGGAGAGCGCACGTTTTGGGTCCAGACGGTGGAGCCTCTCTTCCTCTCTGGAAGGATGCGGAGGCGGAAAGAAGGTGGGCAAAGTGATGGTCTGCCCAATGTGGAAAGCAGTAACCACCTTTGGCAAGAAGGACGGACGCGTCCGAAGAACAACCTTGTCTGGATGAACAGACAGAAAGGGAGGTTTGCAAGATAGAGCCTGGAGCTCACTCACCCGCCGAGCGGAGGTGATGGCCACCAGAAAGGCTGTCTTCAGAGTCAGAAGACGAAGAGGACAGTTATGTAGAGGCTCAAAGGGAGCGCACATTAAAAAGGTAAGAACCAAGTTCAAGTCCCACTGAGGCATCACAAACGGAACAGGAGGGAAGAGGTGTGTAATGCCTTTTAAGAACCTGTTAACAACAGGGGACTTGAAAAGGGAGGGCTGATCAGGGAGCCTGAGGAAGGCCGAGATAGCACAAAGATAACCCTTAATGGTACCCAGGGCAGAACCCTGTTGGGCCAGGGAGAGAAGGAACAGAAGGACCTCAGAAAGAGGGGCAGAAAGGGGATTCACAGCCTTTGCTGTGCACCATGCCACAAATTTGTTCCACCTGCAGGCGTATACCACCTTAGTGGAGGGACGCCTGGCTGCCAGAATCACATCACAAACTTCGGGAGGCAAGTCGAAAGGAATCAACTGCCGCCGCTCAATCTCCACGCAAGCAGGTGTAGACTGGACAGGTTCGGGTGGAGGACCGTCCCCTGCTGCTGCGACAGAAGATCCTCCCGAAGAGGCAGACGGATCGGGGGATTTACGCTCATATTGAGTAGCTCGGGATACCAAACTCTTCGAGCCCAGTCCGGAGCCACAAGAATGACTTGGGCCCGGTCGTGCCGAATCTTCTTCAACACTCTGGGTAGAAGTGGTATAGGCGGAAAGGCGTACAACAGACCGCAACTCCACTCGTGACGAAAAGCGTCGCCGAGCGAGTGCCGCCTTGGAAATTCCAACGCGCAGAACTGATGACATTGCGCGTTCTCTTCGGTGGCTCTCCCCACTGTAGAAAGAGTCCTTGCGCCACTTCCGAGTGAAGACGCCATTCGTGATCCATCATGCACCTGCGGCTGAGTTCGTCCGCCCTGGCGTTCAGCGAACCTGCCAGGTGTTGAACCATCAGGAACATGCCCTGATGTTCCAGCCATGTCCAGAGGCGCAGAGCCTCCTGACAAAGGGTCCACGACCCCACCCCGCCTTGTTTGTTGCAGTACCACATGGCGGTGGTGTTGTCTGTGAACACCTGCACTACCTTCCCTTTGACAGAGGGAAGGAATGCCTTGAGTGCAAGTCGGATCGCCCGGAGCTCCAGAATGTTGATATGGAGCCGGGACTCCGCCGGAGACCAGAGGCCTCTGATCTCCGCCTCTCCCATGTGACCGCCCCATCCCAGAAGGGACGCGTCCGTCACAACTGTGTGCTCTGGCTGGGGAAGGGAGAGGGATCTGCCCATGAACCATCGCCGGTTCGAGAGCCACCACTGCAACTGTTTTGCAGTCCCCTCCGAGATCTGGACGTGATCGGACAGGTTGCCCTGGTGCTGCGCCCACTGGAACTTCAGGTCCCACTGCAGAGCCCGCATATGCCATCTGGCATGATTGACCAGCAGGATGCAGGAGGCCATGAGGCCCAGCAGCCTCAGGGTCATCCGTACCGAAACCCAGGATGAAGGCTGAAAGATCGGAATCATAGCCTGAATATCCCGGACTCGCCGTTCGGGAGGATAGGCCCGAAACTGCGTCGTGTCCAGAACTGCTCCGATGAAAAGGAGCTGTGGAGAAGGAATCAGATGCGACTTCGGCACATTGATGGAGAACCCCAGCGAGTGTAGGAGTTCGGCCGTAGTCTGGAGGTGGGAGACGACTGCCTGGGACGAGCCCGCCTTCAGCAGCCAGTCGTCGAGGTAGCGGAAGACTGAAACCCCTGCCCGGCGCAGATGAGCTGCGACCACCGCCAACACTTTCGTGAACACCCGAGGGGCACTGGTAAGGCCAAAGGGGAGCACGGTGAACTGAAAATGCTCGGGGACTACCGTGAACCGAAGGTAACGCCGGTGGGCCGGCAGGACGGGGATGTGGAAATATGCGTCCTGCAAGTCCAACGCTACCAACCAGTCTCCAGGGTCGAGGGCAGTCAAGACCTGAGCTAGGGTGAGCATCTTGAACTTCTCCTTCCGGAGGAAGCGATTGACGTTCCGGAGGTCCAAGATAGGACGCATGTCCTCCTTGTCCTTTTTGGGCACCAGGAAGTAGTGGGAGTAGCAACCACGCCCTACTTCTGGGGTCGGAACATGCTCGATGGCCCTCTTGGCCAAGAGGGCCGTGACTTCCTTCTGCAGAAGTACCAAGAGATCCCCTGACATGCGGTGGAATTGAGGTGGCATGGCTGGGGGGGCGGACTCGAAGGGGAGGGAGTAGCCCCTTCGGACAATGTCCAAGACCCACCTGTCCGAGGTGATGGTACGCCAGTGGGGAAGGTGATGGCGGACCCTGCCCTCTACTGGCGTGCTGTGCACCTGAAAGGAGGGACTAGGAGGGTTTGGAGGCCGCGGACGGGTTGGAGGTGGTGGCCTGACCCGCACGCTGGTTGCCCGATCCGCCACGGCGGAATCCACGTCCTCGGCCACGCGAAGACACCTGCTGCGCGAGCCGGTGGCTGGGCTGCTGACGTGAAGGGGCGCCCCTACCGTGGCCACGATAGGGGCGAAAAGCAGAAGTCAGCGGAGGGCGTGTAGCAGAAAGGCCCAGGGACTTTGCAGTAGCTCCAACGCATGGTCTGCTTTGGACCCAAAAAGACCGACTCCATCAAAGGGCATGTCCATGAGAGTATTCTGGACATCCCCTGAAAAACCAGTGGTTCTCAGCCAGGCGTGGCGTCGTAGCGCCACCGTCGTTGCAATAGACCTGCCCAGCGAGTCGGCGGTATCAAGGCCACATCGAATTGTATATTTGGCCGCATCCCTTCCTTCCGCAATGGCGCGGGAAAGCAGTGTCTGGACCTCCTCAGAACACTGGGGCAAAACATCCGCCACCGAATCCCACAAGGAGTGGGTATATCGGCCCAAAAGGCAAGCGGTGTTGACGGACCGCAAGCCAGCACTGGAGGAAGAAAACCCTTCTTCCCAAATTGATCCAGGCGTTTGGATTCCCTATCCGGAGGGGCGGTAGGGAAGGCGGTTTGGGAAGCGGAGGCTTGGACAACCAAGCTCTCAGGGGTGGGGTGGACAGAGAGTCGCCCGGAGCTGGGCGATGGTGTCGGGACACGTTCCTATCCACAGGAGCCCCTGTGTTGGGCTTGGACCAGGCGCCCAAAAGAACGTCAGTGAGGGCGTCGTTAAACGGCAGCACAGTCTCCGAAGAGGAGGCTGCCGGCTGAAGCACCTCTGTCAAGAGATTAACCTTGACCGCCGCAGCAGGGAGTTGGAGATGTAAGGCTCCAGCTGCCCTACGCAACACCGTTGCAAAATTGGCTCCCTCCTCCGTAGCCACGGGAGGAGACAGCATGCCAGTGTCAGGGGAAGTATCTAGACCACTAGCATCCCCTAGACCCTCTGTCCAGTCCTCATCGTACTGACACTGTTGTGTCAGAGGGTCATCAGACCCCTCCCAGTCCTCCTGGTCCTCCTCAGGTTCAAAATAAGGGGAGGAGGGACATTTGGGACCCAAGGTCTCATCGGCGCCGGAACCGGCGTCGAGCGACGTCGGTCCGGGTCCATGTCCGGAGCCGGAAGGAACTGGGGAACGACGCCGCTCGGAGCCCCAGGCGGCGTCGAGAACGGCACCGGAGACATCGGCGCCGGCGGAGGTGTCGTTAGGTCGACCGGCTTCGATGGGGGGTTGTGGAGCCGGGATCGAGGCCGGGGCCGAAGCCGGGATCGAGGCTGGAGGCACGGGCGACGCCGGGGCCGGAGCCGCCGGCGACGCCGGAGCAACCCCATCAGGCCCGCGGGGCCCGAAGGCGCACCGGAGGGGCCTGGAGGCCCGAAGAGGCGGGCCATGGCCGACAGGAATTCCTGCACTTTGGCCGGATCCGCCCCGAACCCGGGAAGGGCGGGTATGGCGGGGGCGCCTCCACAGGCACGTCCGGGGCCGCGGGGCGGGGACGGTGCCGGGAGGGGCCTCAGCCGAGTCGCGAGACCGGCGAGGCGAAGTCCTAGAGCGATGATGCTTTTTGGACTTCTTGTGTTTTGACTTACCGGACGAAGAAGACTTGGATGCCGACGACCGGTGTGGACTCCGCAATCGACCCCTGGACCTCTCACGCGACCGGGGCTTCCGCGGAGCCGAATGCCGGGCCTCGAGGAGCTTTCGAGACCGCTCTCGCAAAGCTTTCGGGTTGAGGGCCTGGCAGTCGGTACAAGACTCCGTGTCGTGGCCTCGGCCGAGGCAGAAGAGACACTTCCAATGCGGGTCGGTGACGGACATCATCCGAGCACAGGCGCCGCAACGTTTGAAACCGGGCATCCCTACGACACCTTGATAGAGAAAAACAGTGAAAAAATTCACCAAAAAGTATGGTCAAAAAATGACCAGGGCACTGCTCTTCCCGGATCTGCGCTTGCTGGCGCGGAAAAAGAAGAACTGACGTCAGCGCGCAGGGGCGGCGCCTAAGTACTGCCCGCGATGTCATCCCGGCGATCACGACGCCGACGACGGACGCGGAGCCGCACGACGCCGCCTACCGACGCGCAAGGGTACTGCTACGCAAAAAACTTTCCGGATCCAGCCTGACGCCTGGGGATATTCTAAGGTAAGGAATCTGTCACTAACGTGTCTTTTTCAGATGTTCTTGTGATTAGCTGTTCCGCTGCACATGGTACAATGCATGCCCGGGCAGTGGTCGTGCGCATTTCGGTAGCTGTCCAGGCTGGCTCTGAGATGGTTCTGTCTTCTATTTGCAGTTAGGTGTGAGGTGGCTACTGCCTTGGGGTGGCAAAAGGGTTTCTGATGTGGGTGGCCCCATCATCAGTTTTGGAGATATTTGTAAGGGAGTGAAGGTTTGTCTTTGGCAAAGTGTCTGAATTCGCATCACAAGCACACCCTAGAAGCCCTGCCTTGGTGTCAACAGGCCCCTTTACTCAACCGTTTCTTATGTCGAGCCTAGAGGCTATGCCAGGGCCACAGGAATTATGCGATTGTGCAGCCACAGCGATTTTTGCATAATAAAAGATTTGCCGTATTTGCCACATAGTCCATCATTTGCCGCATAATCTGCTCAAACTGAAAAATTAAGTAATAGTTTTAAAAAATATGCCGCATTACATGGCATGAATTGTTTTTTCTTGCCGCATAATTCACTCAACCTTTACGTAGATTTTGGCCCTCCCATGCCACATAATTCTAGTGGCTCGGGCTATGTCCTACCACTTGTATAGTGTCTTTATCAAGAGTCCATTCCTGGGAGGTAGGAAGCATTGTACACTTGTGCGGCAGGAAACATGCTGCGTTTCTGCTTGGAAATGAGATGTGAATGAGAGACTAAGTGAGGATCTTTTGCAAGTGTGTCAAAGTTTGTATGGCTAAGTAGCTGCAGTGACCCCTAAAGAAATGAGATTTCCAAAATGCTGTTTTCTTGGGCGGGATGTATTTTCAAATTTTGTTCAAGCATCTAACATTTAGGAAATTATCGGACATTGTGTTATTATGCTAATAAAGTGTTTTCGTCAGTTACAACATACTCCATATATAACATTGTATCAGACCTGCCACCTTAAAAAAAAAAAAGCATTTGCAGTGCAATAGGTCTCGCATTTTCAAAACTTTAACCTATTGGTATTGTAGATGACAATGCCTTTTATTATTGCATTTTTTAAAATGCATAAATAAAAGGCAATGTCATTTACAATGACAATAGCTCAAAATTTCACAAATGCCAGACCTATTGCATTGCAATCAGCATTATTTCACTCCGCGCCACACACTTCCATGCCACACAATTAAATTCTACACATTTCCATTCCACACCACATTTTTCAAATCAACACAATTGCACAACACACCACATACATCCAATCCACACCACAGAATTTCGCATCATGCCACATAATTCACCAGCACACCGCATAATTAAACTCCACAAAATACCACTCCACCACACAAAATGACATTCCACATAATTACACTCTGATACATAATCCTAATCTACATAATTACAATACACTCAATACCACATAATTACTATCCACATATTTCCATTACACACCATGCCACAAATTTCCACTACACAAATCCCCACCACAATATTCCATCACACACCATTCCACAGCTAACAATTCCAAGGCACATAAATCCACTCCACACCACATAGATACGCTCCAATCCAAAACACATGGGTAAAAGACATTCTCATTTACAACGCCAATACCTCTAACTCTCAGAAATGCGAGACCAATTTGCATTGCAAATGCTTGTTTGACTGACTTTCAGATAACGAACATCAATGCAAAAGACATTCTGCAGGACAGACAGCTGAGCAACAATACCATTCTACTCAGGGCTACCCTGCCCATCACTGACGGAGGCAGGCAAAACCCAGAAGCAAACTGATGCCTGTAGACACTCAAGAACCCTACCCATATTGAGCTGGTAGCGGGCTTCCGAGGTATGTGCCACCTTTCACTCAGGAATCAGGGCAACAGAGTAGCTCTCCTTCTTGTAGAGCAGCACAGCAGTCCTTCTGAGTCTTCCAAACATCAAGATGTGTGAAGAGATACCTGAAATGGCCATTTTACCATCTAAACTCAGTCACGGGGAGACTAGTCGGATTTGCGTGCACCAGCGCAGCTAGGGGGAACAGTTCTGTTTTCGGCTTGCTGACCCGCAGGCCAGGCACCGCACCGAATTACACCCGGACTGACCTCTCAGGGTGTGTGATAGAAACGAGTGCGTCATCCGCATAAAACAAGACAGCATGAGTGTTGCTCCCAACCTCAATATCCCACTCAGTCATGTCTCAGCGGATCCGAATCGCCAATGGCTCCATCGCCAAAGCAAAAAGGAGCAGTGACAAGGGGCATCCCTGTCTTGTGCCTCTCTCAATACGTATGCCTTCCGACACATGTCCGGTGCAAATGTGTGCGACTGGCCCGTCATAGAGCAGCAGCACCCAGGACAGAAAAATCAGTCCCAGTCCAATTCTCCGTAGTACCTCCCAGAGATAGTCCCAATTGAGAGTTTTGAATGTATTTTCAATATCTAAAGCTACCAACACAGCCTCCAAGCCTCGATCAGCTACGGAGTGCAACACACGCGACAACCTCCGCAAATTCATCTGGGTCACTCTACCTGGCATGAAACTGCACTGTTCACTGTGCACTAAGTGGGTTACCACTCCTCACAGTCTGGGTGCAAGAGCTTTCACAAGTATTTTAGTATCAACCACTAGCATAGACAAGGGTCTATAAGAGCTGGAGTCTATAGGGTCCCCACCCGGCTTGGGGTGCAAAACAATCTGGGCCTCTCGCATGGATTGTGGTAGCATCCCAAAGCTCCTCGCCTCCAACAAGCGGGGGTAGCAGCTCAGAAAACACCCGATAGTATTCCACTGGGAGCCCATCCAGGGCCAGTGCCTTACAGCGTGCCATATCCTGGACCGCTTCCTGTAGTTCCTCCACCAGGAGCTCCCACTCCAGTCCCCTCACCTGCTCCTCCGTAAGCAGGTGGGGAGTAGCTTGCGCTCCAAATCATGATAGAATGTCCCATCATCCGTATTGGGTGCATACACATTCAACAGGTATACCTCCCTCCCGTCTAACAGGCCGTACAATAAAATGTACCTCCCCTCAACTTCAGCTTTAAATCGCCGAACCTGGAAGGGGACCGGAGGGGCGACCCATATTAAATCCCCACGGGCATAATTGGAGAACGTGGCAGAGAATAATTGCCCCCTCCATTTCTTTTGTACCTTCTGAACCTCGCTCTCCATCAGATGTGTCACCTGCAGCAGAGCAATATGTATGCCCTGCTGGAGGTATGTTTGTATCCTATACCGCTTAACATAGGAGTTGAGCCCACGAACATTCCACGTCACCAGTTTAAATCGGGCGGCCATGTCAACTATGTATTATTCATACCAGCCCCCATCCCACCCAACCCCACCCCGCTACCACCCAGTGCCACCACTTCATCACTCATATCGCCGGCATTACAGCATAACAAAAACAGAACACCCCATCTCACCGACGGGGTAAAAACAGAAGAACAATATGTGCCTCCCCAATCATCACAACCCTGCTACACCCACCCAGTCAAGAGTTCCTTACTCCACAGTAAACACCTATACCCACAACCTACAGACAGTCCTCAATCTCAGTGCTATCTGGATGGAAGCTGCACCTAGCGACTACAAATGCATTTGCCACCCCGAGAACATCACAGCCCCAGTCTCACACCTGCAACACACCAGTCACGCTCCCACAATGCCAATACATACATCCATACGCCCCATAGGCTATCACACAGAAAACCTCTCTCTAATACACTCAATATTAAACAATAAAAAGCTAACCTAAAAAACAAAAAGCTAAAAAAAACGACTTAAGGGTGGATGGAGGGGAGAGAAGCAGCCTTTCCCATGTTGCTCAGCACATGCCACCCAGCCGCTCACATCCACATGCCTTTCATAGAACGTGTTGACCAGTTCACCAGTCCGCTGCAGCAGGATCTCCATGGACCCCCCGGCTCTGTGTCCCACACAGACAGTCCATGGCACCACCTGCTCAGGGATGACAATACAATGGAGGACCAACACAGAGGAGCATCAGTGTCAGCAGAGCCAACTTAACCTCAGGTCCCACCCAGATCAAGAGTTTTCTCCACCACATCTACAGTGCTCTCATCAGAGTTGGAGACTGCCACCGCCTCCACCAGCGCCCTCGCCGCCTTTCTCTCCAATCGCTGTTGCTCCAAATACAATGACCCATCCTCTCAAACCACCACTAGGGAAGAGGATCGAGAGCCTCGTCGCCTATATTTTCCCACCGGTAGCGAGAGGCGTAAGCGCATTCTCCAATCTCCAGAACCACAGCAGGCCGGCGCTGGAATCCGACCATCACCCTGAATCTCGAGCCAGTCCCACACCGCCTCAGGTGTGGTGAAGAAATGTGAATGTTCATTGTGGATCACTCATTTTTGCTGTGTAAAGGAGCATGTAATGCAGTTCCATTGCTTTGAACTTTTTTTCACCTACCCAAAAGTTATGCGCATCTGCCTCGTCTTATCAGGGAAAATGCAAATCACATGGTTCTCAAAAGATGGGTCCACAGCCTGCTGGATCGCAGGTAGGATGGCATCTCTGTCTCTTTAGTTAAGTATTTTCGCGATCACAGTGCACGAGGGGTCCCAGCTGGTGGTCTCGGCGCCAAGTCACAATGAGTTCTCTCTACCACAAAGACAGGGGATAATTGAGCTGAGGGGATCGTAGCTGCAACCCAGCGTCCAAGAAACAGCTCTGGGCTTTGTCCCTCTGCATCCTCTGGGAAGCTGACAAATCTTAGATTGCAGCGTCAGGAGTGGCACTCCGCATGTTCGGCTCTGGTTTCCAGTGCAGCCGTCCTGGGAGGGAGGTCAATCAATTCAGCTCATAGAGAGGCGACCTTCCACTGAAGCTTGGAAACGTCTTGTTCCGTGGCCAGGGATTCTTCCGTCACCTTACGGAGGTGCAGTAGGCCAACGTCTTGTGTTACAGGCTCAATTTTTGCCTGAACTGTCGCACTTGATGCTTTAATCGCAGCCAGTATTTGGGTGCCCGTTGTGCCCTGCGGCTCCTGAAGGCCCTCCACCCGCTCCAGTAGAGGTAGATTCACCCCGACGCTCGTCCCTGGGGCCTTCAACTGGTCCATCTTAGTATGTGGGGCTCCTCGCTGTGGTCTATTCTTCCCCATTGTAACGTTGCCCAGCAGGAGGAGTAAGCCAGGCCAAATTCAAGTACCCCCAGCGATCTGCCCAGGTACCTGCAACACCAAATGTTAATCTGTGTCTCCAGAGGTGGCTCCAGGGGATACAGCAGCAAGCAACCACAGTGCAGAGACAACTGATTATCCCCTCCAGTTCATCATCCAATTCCGGCGCCAGTGGGTGAGAGGATGGAAGCCCAGGCACAGCCACCACAGCCTAACAGTGACACCAGGAGAGCCAAGGTAGAGTTATGCGAGTTACCAATTCACCTCCACCACCCGTAGTGCACAGGACCGCTCAGCATTCCACCCTGTTGTGCAGTAAAGCAGGTTTGGATCTCCATGGGTCCCGGATGCAGGCAACTACAGCAGCATCCAGTACACAAGAGGAAGGTATCTCGGCTACCGATTCCCTCCACAGTAGTCCCCCAGTATGTCTCCTGGGCGCTGGCTGAGGACAGGGGGAAGGAGAGGACAACCAGGATGTCCCTGGACCATCCGCAGCTCCTATGGCGCCAGACTTCCCAGGTAGTAGAGGCCGTTCAGGAGTACCCCAAGTCCTTGGCCAAATGGAGAAACTGGCGACAAGAGCTTCACCTCCTGCACCACAGTTGCTGGGCTTTTAAGTGGTGTGCAGCATCAGCAAACGGCTCACCTTCGGGGGGGGGAGCATTGTCGGGAGGGGGTCAGAGAGCAACTCTTGGAGCAGGGCAGTGGGGGCCCATGGCACTCACCAACAGTCAATAACTGATCGCCTCTGGGAAATCCTCCGAGCAGAGTATCAGCCTGCCATCTCAAGGCGAGCCAATCGCAAAAGGTGGCCACAGGTCCAGCCCCAAAATGAAGGCATTAAAGGCTCCTCCGAAGTTTAAATTGGGCAGCAGGGGTAGTCATCGGGACACAGCCCACGGACAAAGAAGCTGTCAGCCCGCAAGCTCCTCCTGTCTCATTCATCCATGTGCCGCTCTAAAGACTGCCGTCGCCTCCCAGGTGCGAGTCAGCCACGTTTCCCGACCCAGACTCCACGCAACTGCATTAGCCTGAGGTGCCGCACCACTGCCTCACGCCCCTCGCGGGAAACATCCCTCCATGCAGCAAATGTGTTCACAGGGATCATCACAGCAGTGCCTATCCTCCAGACGGCTCTCCTGTTGGCCACTAACACTGATGATGTAGGATTACCATGGGCCAGGACAGGAGCTCGAAAAGCTACGTCCTGGCGGCCATGTTACCAGGCCACGCCCCGTTTAAAACACTACTTAAGTGGGTGACACAATGAGTGCTGCAGGCTCACAAGTAGCATTTAATTTACAGGCCCTGGGTACATGTATTACTACTGTACTAGGGACTTGCAAGTAAATTAAATGCGACAATTGGGTGTAAGCTAATTTTACCATGTTTAAAGGAGAGAACACAAGCACTTTAGCACTGGAAAAGTGTGCAGAGTCCTAAAAGCCAACAAAAACAGAAGGGTGAAGGAAAAAAGTTTGTGAATCACCCTGCAGAGAGGGCCAAATCCAACAAGTGGGCAGGAAGAGCTTGGAAGATTTATCAGATGCTGTTGAGTAGCTTAAACCACTATCAGAAATAAGAAGTTATGGGTTCAACAAGGGATCACCTTTACTCCCAGTTTAAGGATGGAGGAAGAAGAAGACACATCCCAGATAGAGCAGGAATTACCGGAGGAGTTTGAACATTCTTTGCCTAAGGCAGTAAGTGAAGCCCTGAGATCCTTTAACAAACAACTGCTGTTCTTAGAAGCCTGCCTTATCCGAACCCCTGGAAAGGGAGGAAAAATTCTGAACCAAGAGAGATCTGAATCAAGGGGATCACATTATACCTCCAATCCCAAAACAGCTCCTCAAAAGTGCGACACGGGAAAACTTGAGGTGTTCGATAACATTTTAGAAGGCTTTCACAAGAGTGCATGAAAGCTTAAACATCCTCGGAGGGAGGAATACCAATAAAAACAACAACCTAGCTTTCCCAGAAGCTTTCCACTTGGAAGGAACCCCAAAGAAGGTGAGGGCGGGAAGACAACAGTGATATGTCCAATGTGAAACAGGATGTAGTAGTTCTAGGTATCCAGGACCCAACCATTTGGAGGGGCAGATGAGGAAGAAGAACCCCTAAGATATGCTTGAGCCAGATCAAATTAACTACCGGAGATCTATGGAATGGACCCCAGCTTCAAAAGTGACAAGCTACATCACAAATAAACAAGTTACTGACCTTCGATAACGCATTATCTGGTAGACCCCATACCTAACTGCAGATTCATTACATTTAAATTTCCCAGGTGTCAGGCTGGATCCAGAAACATTTTCATGAGTAGGACCCCTGGGTGCCGTTCGGGTGGCTCCGTGTGACATCGTCAGTGTCGTTAGCTTCGGTTATGATGTTGCGGTCGCCAACATAGGTTCCACCCAGGCGTACGGATGTCAGTACTATTCACTTTTCCATGCCAGAAGCGCAGAGTCATGGAGTGACGGACTTGAGAGTGTGTCATAACTAGGGCCCTGAAAAAGGGGGCAAACTTAGCCCAACAAATGAGTCAGCAGAGCAGGGAGGCATGGGTTGGTCTGTAAGGAATCTGCAGCTAGATATTGTCTCTACCAGATAATGCGTTACCGAAGGTAAGTAACTTGTTCATCTGATAGAGACTTCTAGCTGCAGATTCCTTACCTTTGAATAGATACCCAAGCCATACCATCCTGGCGGTGGGCTGTGGACAGATTTCTTACAACAAGAAGTCCTGCAGGACCAAACGGGAACAATGCCCGGCCCTGCAGACCTGACTGTCCAGGCAGTAATGCTTGGCAAACGTGTGCAGAGATGCCCTTGTTGCTGCCTGGCAATTGTCCAGGACTGGGAAGCCCCGAGCCAATGCTGTGGTCGCAGCCTTTCCCCTGGTGGAATGAGCTCGTAAGCCCTCAGGGGGCTGCTTCTTAGCCACGGCATATCAGATTTTAATGGAGACAACGATCCAGCAAGAAATGGTCTGTTTCTGCACTGCCCGGCCTTTATTAGCTCCCATGTAACCCACAAAGAGTTGGTCGTCCACCCGGAACTCTTTTGTGCTCTTTTTGGGTCCAGACATGGGAGACGCTCCTCTTCCTTAGACAGATGCGGGGGAGCAAAAAAGGTGGGCAACATGACTGATTGACGTAGATGGAATTGAGTCACCACTTTTGGCAAGAATGAAGCCCGGGTGTGAAGCACCACCTTATCCCTAAAGGTCATTATATAGGGAGGCTTGCATGACAATGCCTGTAACTCGCCCTCCGGGCAGATGTTATCACCACCAGAAAGGCTGTCTTGATTGTAAGCAGCCGAAGGGGACAGTTATGCAAAGGTTCAAAAGGAGCGCACATAAGAAATGTGAGAACCAAATTAAGGTCCCACTGTGGCATGACAAAGGGAGTGGGTGGAAACATATGTACAAGCACTGTTAAGAATCTATTTACAACAGGAGATTTAAACAAGGAGGGTTGATTCGGCAGCCGCAAGAAAAAGGACAGAGCCGAAAGATGACCCTTGAGAGTACCCAAAGTAGAGCCCTGTGGAAAAGAAGGATGGTAGATAAAGAGGCAAAAAGTGGGTCAACAGACCTTTCTGTACAATATTTTTCAAATATTTGCCAATGGCAGGTGTATACCATCTTAGTGGAGGGCCGTGTACACTGCCAAAATAGTGTTACAAACTTCAGGAGGAAAGGCGAAAGCTATCAACTGTCGCTGCTCAATCTCCATGCATGGAAGTTGAGAGTTCAGGTGGAGGACCCTTCCCTGCTGCTGCGACAGAAGATCCTTCTGAACGGGCAGCCTGATTGGAGGATCAATGTTCATTCAGAGAACCTATGGATACCAGACTCTCCGTGCCCAGTTAGGGACCACAAGAATGACTTGGCCCCGGTCACTCTTGATCTTCAGAACTCTGGGCATAAGTGGTATGGGCACAAAGACGTACAGGAGGCCTGAGCTCCACTCGCTATGAAAAGCGATAGCCGCGTAGAAAACACCAGCACGCAAAACTGCAGACATCGTGTGTTCTCTTCGGAGGCAAACAGATCTAACCAAGGATCTTCCCACTGCTGAAAGAGACCTTGCGCCAGCTTGGACTGGAGACGCCATTCATGATGCGCTAAGCATCGACGGCTGAGTTCGTCTGCTCGGGTGTTTAGAGAACATGCCAGATGATGAACCACCAGGGTTATGTCCTGTAGTTCTAGCCTTGTCCAGAGATCCAGGGCCTCTTGACAAAGGGCCCACGACCCCACCCCACCCTGCTTGTTGAAGTACCACATGGCAGTAGTGTTGTTTGTGAACACCTGCACTAATTTCCCCTTGACAGAGGTAAGAAATACTTTTAATGCCAATCGGATTGTCCGAAGCTCCAACAAATTGGTGTGGAGCTCCGACTCTGCCGGAGACCAGTGTCCCCTGATCACCTCTCCCAGATGGCTGCCCCATCCCAGGAGTGACGCATCTTTGTGTCATGAAAGGAAGCATCTGAGATGGAGTCAGGTGTGACTTCGGCACATTTATAGAGAACCCCAGAGAACGCAGGAGGTTCGCCGTAGTCGGAAGGAGGGAGACGACAGCCTGGGGCGAAGGTGCCTTCAACAGCCAGTTGTTGAGTTAGGGGAAGACGGACACCCCTAACCTGTGCAGATGAGCTGCGACCGCCGCCATCCTTTTGGTGAACACCTGTGGGGCGCTGGTAAGGCCAAAAGGTAACACGGTAAACTGAAAGTGCTCGTGGCCTACCGTAAAAATATGCATTCTGCAAGTCCACCACTACCAACCAGTCTTCTTGGTCTAGGGCAGACAAGACTGGAGTCAATGTGACCATCTTGAATTCTCCCTTTTGAGGAAGAGATTGATGGTCCCAAGACCCAAAATGGGCCTCAATCCTTTGTCCTTCTTCAGAATCAGAAAGTAGCGAGAGTAGCAACCATTGCCTACTTCTGAAATCGGAACTCTTTCTATAGCTCCCTCGGCCATGAGAGTTGTAACTTTCTCCGAGTAATGCTAAATGATCCTCTGCCAGCCGTTCTTGAATTTGCGGAATAGGAGGAGGAAAAGAAAGAACAGGAAGAGGATAGCCTTCCTGAATGATCTGCAAGACCCATCTGTCCGATGTTATGGACCTCCAAAGGAGGATATGGTGACACATTCTCCCTCCGACTGGAGTGAAATGGTCTCGTAGACTCAAACTAGGAGAGATTGGAGGCTGCAGCTGCCGAGGGCTGGGTTGAAGACAATTTCTGGCTATCATTTCGAGGTCGGAATGAACCACGTCCACGCACTACTTGGGGAGTCCACCCGGTATGGTGGCTGGGATACGGCTGACACAGCTGAAAACCCCTTCCAGAGCCACGAAAACTAGACTGGCCACGAGGTGTGATCGAGAGGCCCAAGGATTTGGCCATATCACGAGAATTCTTGAGGCGTTCCAAGGCCGAGTCAGCTTTCTCTCCAAAAAGACAAGTCACATCAAAGGGCATATTCATGAGATTAGCCTGGACAGCACCCGAGAAGCCAGATGTTCTGAGCAAGGCGTGGCGCCGTAAGGCACCATTGAAGAAACCACTCTACTCAGCGAGTCAGTCATGTCTAAGCCACACCTAATGGTGAATTTTGCTGCATTTCTCTCATCCTTCACTAGCCTGGGAGATTACGGCCAGGGCCAACTTCGGTGTAGGAAGCTGGCCCTGTATATACTATACCAAAGTAAGGTATAGTGTGCACAGAGGCCAGGGAGCCCCAAGAGGTACAGCAGAGGCTAAATTTGGCTTATCCAGAGGTTGTGTTAAGCATTTATTGTATTCACTCAATCAAGCCTGATGGCAGACACTCAGAGACAGAATCCAGACCAATTGGGTAAGTATGAAAAAGGTATACTTATATTTTATTTATGGAACCAAGCAGGACTTGGTACAGGTAGGTAAAATGTACTTTCAAATGTAAACCTTTACAAAGAAATGCAATTGTTATAGGTTGGTCTGTTTTTAAAAAGCAGATTAAATTACAGAGTAATTACTTTTAGGATACTTTTTGGTTACTTTCAGATTACATCGACTACTTGGGGTGGTATGCCTAGATATCACACCGAGGGATCTCACAATACGAGGACTTTTAAAGCTTTGCAGTTTAGTTACTCTTTTGCCATACAAACATCAGTTCAACACTTAAAACATTTTTAGGGTCAAAAACACAACATTGGTCCCTATGGGACAAAAATGGTTATCGGTTTCACAGGTAAGTATTCAACTCGAAGATACGAGTGGGAGTTTTGGGCGTTAGAACCAAAGTTCACCAAGGTCTAGGTAGGCAATCAAGTTTCACCACCAGCGGCACTGGGGCGGCTGGTGGCCCAATGTTAGCCAATGGGGCTAACAGGGCCTTCGGTTAGGGACTGCTTACGAGCAGGCCACTAGGGTGTGGGAGCAAAGCTCCTGGGGCTAAGGTCAGCCCTGCAGGAATGTATGATGGTACAACGCGTACCATCACAACGCGGTATGTTACATTGCGGTATTGACAACGCAAGTCGTTACATCGACTTGCGTTGCAGGGCGCTGGACTTAGGAATAGTGTGAATTACTATTCCAACTCCAGTCTACGTACAGTAGGGAAGGTGTTGGAATAGTAATTCACACTATTCCTTAGTCTAGAGCGCCCTCCAGTGCAAGTCGATGTAACGACTTGCGTTGTCAAAACCACGATGTAACCATACCACGATGTAAAGGTTGCGTGGTAAAGGATGTTTCCCGCCCTGCAGGGGCCAACGATCAGCACAGGAGCTGCACCACCAGCGGCACAGGGGCGGCCGGGTGCAGGGTGCCAAGAAGAGATCAGGGACCCTGAGGTTTCCAATGGAGACCTTCGGTTCGGCAAAGTTGCTGCAGGCTTGGGCAGGGAGACTTCCTGAAGACGACCACCGGCTGGAGAGGTATGTTGGATTCTTGGGGAATGCCTGGACACCATCAGTTGGGCCACCCAAGGCCTTGGGGCGTCGGGTGCAGGGGTTTTCTTCTGGCATCGGGTTTCTTTACCAGTTCCAGTCGCGGTTGGAGGGCCCTTCATATTGAGGCTGCAGGTGTCGTCTCGAAGCTTGAGGGAGGTCAGGGATCAACAGATCCCAGGTCAGGATCGCTGGGGAGACCACCTCATGGTGTTGGGCCACTCTAACTTGGGACGTGGGTGTCGGGTGCAGAATGGTGTAGAATCGCAGAGCCGCCTAGATCCGGATTCTGTGGTTAAGTCTTGGCTTGAGCAAATCCGGGGCTCACGGGAGACAGAGTCTGTAATGTGAGTGCAGGGCAGGTCCTCCGGGCGGCTGCTGGACACGCCAGTTTCTTCGCTGTAGGCAGGTCGGAGTCAGGACAGGCCGGTAGGGCTGGGGCCAAAGCAGTTGGTGTCGTCTTCTTCTTGGGTCAGCCCGGCTCTTCGGTCCTTCTTTCTTCCTCAAATCTGAGGAGGTAAGTTTCAGGGTTGCCCCTAAATACTAAATTTCCTTGGGGTGGGTACACTCCCTATTAAGCCACCCTCCAGTGGGAGGGGGCATGAGCCTCTCCCTAATTGCCTGGGTCCCCTCATCTTCAAGATGAAGGGGACCGAGATGTGTGTTTCACCTCACCTCCCCACCTGAGGGGTGGGGTTGGCAAAGGTGTGCACCCCTCTCCTAGCTTGGTTTTCCTGCCGATTCCCCAGCCCAAAGTGGGGGGCAGAACCGGTGGGAGCCAGTTGCTGGGGGCAGCAAAATGCAGGAACAGCTTCTAAAGGCAGCAGACCTTTGAAGCTTCCCCTTCGTGGACCCAGCCCATCCTGGGGGAGGAGGCATGACACCACTGGCCAGGATGGGCTTTGTTTCTGGACCCAGAGAGTGGAGGCTCTCTACCCAGGCGTCCAGAAATGTGTCTGGTGGTGGCAAATGGCAGGCAGCCATTCAGGAACCACACCAGGGCTGGTCATTTTTCAGGGGACATCTCTAAGATGCCCTATGAGTGCATTTTACATAAAATTCCACACTGGCATCAGTGTGGGTTTAATGTGCTGAGAAGTTTGCTACCAAACTTCCCAGGTTTTAGTAAAGCCATTATGGAGCAGTGGAATTTGTAATGACCAACTCCCAGACCATATACTCTTTATGGCTTTACAACACTTACAATGTATTGAGCCTTGTCCCACTAAAGTGTCTATGCCACTGTACCCTCACCTGAGGGCTAGTACATCCTGCTAGAGGGGTGGCTTACCTAGGCCTCAGGCAGTGGTTTGGAGGCATGCCACACAGGGATGTGTGCCATGTCGACTCTTCACTATTCTCTGCACCAAAACATGCAGCCTGCAATGGCAGTGTGTGGATGTTCAGGTATAAGGTCTCTAAGAGTGGCACAATAGGTACTGCAGCCCTTAGAGGCCTCCCCTGGTCAAAGAGCACTTGGTAACTGTGGTACATTTTACAAGGGGCCTACCTGTGGCCAGAGATGTGCCAATTGTGGGTACAAAGGTACAGTTTTGGGAAAGAACAGGTCCTGGGATCCTGATTGGCAGGGACCAAGGGCACATCAAGTCAGGTTGCATCAGATGTCAGGCAAAAAGTGGGGGGGTGGAAACCATGCAAAAAGGGGCACTTTCCTACATCCGGGACCAGTGGCAGCACTTGCTGAAAAGTCTCCCAAAGGGAGTGTGAGAAACGGCCGACTGCAATGCCAGGCTGGTAGAAGAAAACAATTTCTTCCCAAGTGTGTCCAGCCTCTTGGATTCCCTATCCGGAGGAGCGAAGGGAATGCACCATGGGATATCGAAGCCGGCACCACCAAGCTCTCAGGGGTGGGGTATTGGCGGAGGAACCTTGGGACGCCTGGAGCCGGTTGATGGCGGCGTACAATTGCCCTGTTCACAGGAGCCCCTGTACGTGGCTTGGATCATGTGCCTAGAAGGGCATCTGTCAGTGCTTCATTAAAGGGCAACAGGGGTTCGGAGGTGGAAGCCCCAGGCTGTAGCACTTTGGTCAAGAGATTAGTCCTGACCTGCATGGAGGGCCGCTCCAGTACAAGGACCTCTGCTTTTCTCCTTAACACCATGGCATAAGAAGCCCCCTCCTCCATAGCCACAGTCGGTGGGGAGCGCATGCCAATATCTGGGATGTGTCCAGTCTACTGGCTTGCCCAAGTTCCTCATACCAGTCCATCTGTTCCACTGGAATGTCTATTTGTTGTTCTGAAAGGTGCATTGACCCCTCCCAATCCTCACCCATGCCTGAAACCTCCTCAAAATGTGCAGGCAATGACATAGAACCTCTGGGTTCTGCCGGTGCCGGAATCAACGTCGAGGGAAGCCAATCCGACTCAGAGTCGTCGAGTATAAGGATGGGGCTGGTACCGTCGGTGGCGCTGAAGGCACCGACTTCGGGTCTGACACCGGGGAAGGTTGCGTAGGCACGACTGGCGTCTACCCGGATCCGGAATTTGATCCATGAGGCCCCACCAGTGTTGTGGCAGGAGCCGACAGCATCTAATCTAATGGGGCCCCCACTGATCTCGCGGGGCCCGAAGACTCACCAGAGGGGTCCGCCTACTCAAATAAGTAGGGTAAGGCCTCGTAAAATTCCTTTATTTAAGCGGGGGTCACTCCGACTCCTGGAAAAGGAGGGAGGCGCGAAGTTGAACCTGGCTCTGCCTCCACAGAACCGTGCCTAGAGCGTCGGTGCTCCTTACCTGTCTCGTCAACGAACAGACAAGGCGAAGATGAATTCCGCTTGGACTTCTTTTTCTTGTGCCTCTTCCTTGAGTGTCCCGAAGACCTTGAGTGGGAGGAAGAGGACTTGGGGCTCCTGGAGCTGTCCCACGACCTCCTCTTCTTGTAATGGACCTGGATCTCTGCGGAGTCTTGTTGGCTGGTGTTGACTGCCAAGCTGCAAGGAGCTTCAAAGCTTGCTCCTGCGAGCCTTCGGAGCCATGGCCCGACAGTCCCAGCACGACTTTGTGTCGTGGTCGCAAACAAGACACCACAGACAGACAAGGTGGGGGTCGGTTACCGACATGGCACTGTGACAGGTGCCACACGGTTTAAATCCTGTCCTTCTAGAAGACATAACTCGACACACAGGAAAAAAAAGTTTTGCTTGACAAAAAGTTTTAAAAAAAACTGTAAAAAGAGACAGAGGTGTAACTCTTCTCCGGATTAGCGCTTAACTGGCACAGAAAGAAAAGAACTGACGTCCGCACATCTGGGTGGCTCTTATATAGGTGACCGCAATGTCATAACCGAAGCTAACGGCGCCGACGACGTCACATGGAGCCGAATGGAGCCACCCGATGGCACGCAGGGGTACTGCTCATGCAAAAGTTTCCGGATCCAGGCTGATGCCTGGGAAATTCAAGGGTAACGAATCTACAGCTAGAAGTCTCTATCAGATAAGATATACCATGTCATAAAAAGGAAGTTAGGGCTTGCCTTAAAGCCAAACACCCTGTCTAACCAAAGAGGGAAAATCCATGTTTACTGTAGAAATTAATACATAAACTGACACATTCTTAGTGAAATACACGAAGAGCCGCCCAGAAGAGGATAGTTCGCTCTTGGAGGGCCTGCCAGGATAAGCTTCCGGCATTGGTGGCTTCACTCTCAAAAATCCTTCACATGGGGGCGGGGGGAGGTTGAGGCCAAAGCTTGAGGTGTTTTTTCCCCAGTCATTGTTTACGGAGGGGCCCAGAAATCAATGTGCCTGTTATGGAATGCAAATTACAGTTGTAACAGAAAGGCACACATTTCTCTGAATCAAAGTAGATCTGTAGTTGGGAGACATGATGCAGGAGCAATAGCCCAAGGATGCCTCTTCAGGGACACGTTGATTAAAGAACTTGGAAAGTTTGTAGCTACGTTTACCTCTGGATAAAACCCTGTTGTTAATAAAGAAGATTTATGGCAGAAGGGTTTTCACCGGTCCTAGAGGAGGCAGGGGATTTTTATCTGGACATTCCACCCAGTTAGGCCCCCATCGGGGGCAAGGGACTAGACGCAATAACAGTCAGCTGGATCTTAGACAATTCAGAATCTTCTTTCTATCTAGAGAAAACTAAAAGGCTAAAGAAAAAAATAGAGATGGCTTCATAGGACCAACAAACATCCCAAGAGGTTACTCCGGTAACATTAACCCTTTTCCCCTCAAAAGTTAGGAGGAAGGTGGAGGATTTTCTGCCAATATGGAGAGAGATCACAGGAGGTCTGTAGGTACAACAGACAGTCAAGGGCTTCCACAGAGTTTTATGGTCTCCAGGACAGCCAGTAAGAACCAAACCATTGAGGTTTTCAGAGCAGGAGACCGGCCCAATAGATGTAAAAGCAGTAGAGATGGTAAGGAAAGGAGCTATTTGTAGGTCAGTCCTCCACCTGAGTGGAGAAGAAAGCCAAAAAGCAGGCACCCATTATGAGACAGTTCTACAAGTGGATAGTTTATGGCCACTTCAAGATCATGGAGACCACTTCCTACATGAAAGCATTGGCTCGCGCATGCGCAATTAATTACTTCAGCAGCAGTCTAGTCGGCTGCCCGCGCGCCTTACTTCCTGGTATTTAATCATGACACAATCAGTCCTTGAAGCCGAGTTGCTTCCTGAGAAAGATGGAGCTCCTTCCCGTCCTCTTCTTCGACCGACCTATGCGTTACACAAATAAGTACGTTTTGTGCGCTTTGCTTTCGTTTTTCCCTAATTCATGATGTCCCGCACATCTAACTCACCTCCCCTTCACTACCCTTACAGAACTCTTGGCCTATTGACACAGCGCTCAAATTGATCCCGGCCTACTTGGGGCTTAATTCCCCTCCTCCCTATTTAAGTCTCCTGGTCATAGGAGATTGGTGAATTGTCTACCGGGCATTATCTAATTATACCTCCGACAAGTAAGTGCGTTTTGAGTTTACCACCAACGGTGTATTCAGACACCACTACCATAACGGCCCTTCTCAGACCTTCTTAATTAATTTTTTCTGCTAGGCCGTACCTTCACATTGTGCCTCATCAGTCCACGATGCCGTGCTGATCTCTCGTCCCAAGTTTTCAAACGCTACTGTAGGGTCATTGAGTAAGTACCTTCCTATATGCGTGGATACTCCCACCCAGTCCTCCTGGTGCCCCTGCATGTTTCACTGACGCTTATTTTTTGCGTTCCCCAGGGTGCCACTACCCCCACTGAGGCAGGTACCTACCACACTACCAAGACATTCTTGGTCACTTGTGATTCACTGACGCAAAGTTGAACTAGGCACTTATCACGCCGCCGGGATCCATTCTTCATAGTCTATAGTTCTACATCCTCTTGTTCTAATGTAATTTTTTGATTTACTCCTTGCTGAACCTTTATTCCGTCCTTTCTGGCATGTTAATTCTATTTTAGCTCTTCCCTCATTAGTCGGAAATGTGAAACATTGTTTAGTTACATTATTTAGGGACCACTTCATGGATTTTGAACCCTGCATTGCTTTTGCCCTATAGATATCACATGCTCACAATTCTGTCCTAATAAAGATCTCAAATTGTTGAGATCGAAACGCCGTCGACCCTTCTACAACTAAACTCCTTAATTTCTTGAATTAATTTTGTAAGGAGTTTTCGCTCTTGTTGTCAATGCGATGTATGTTTTTAGAATTCGTCTTCTCTCACCACATCACGTTCTTTTCCACTATATTGTGAGCACTGGATCTATAATCCACCTGCAGTAACATAGTAAATCTGGTGAAATAAATGAATTGCCTTACAATGTACATTTGCGTCCCATCCTATATATATGTCGTCTGAAAAAGTTCTCATGCCACATGATTACTGATTAATTCACTTTTCTACAAAATTCTCTCTCTACCGGGACCGAGCAGCCCTGTATGAACCATTGTCTCTTATAAACTATCTGAAACCCCAGGTGCGATAATAGGGTTCCCCTTGTGATGTAATACAGAGAGGACAGGTCAGGCCTTGAGGGAGTTGCAGAACCACCACCTGTGTTGCTGAGACTTTCAGAGTCCGTGGGATGTCAGGAACAGCAGACCTGTCAGCTTTGTTGCAGTGCCTGCAGATGCAGGGGAGTGACTCCTTCACTCCAAGGGAGATTACTTCGGGTGTCCTTGATGCCCACAGGCCTGGAGAGGAACCTGCATGAAGCACAAGCACAGACAATGGAGCCAGGCAGAACAGCAAGACCAGGAGCAGCAGGAGACTTCCTTGGTGTAGTCTCAGTTCCAGGCGAAGTCCAAGGTGCCCAGACGGTCGAAGTTGAAATGGTTTCGGGTTTGAATCTTGTCCCACTACGAACCTGAAGAGCCACCCACAGGTAAGCCCTTAAGTACCCTAAGGAAAGGGTTGGAACAGTTCAAGGGTCCCTCCCAGAGGAGGGGCTGGACAGAGGGGAGGATGCTCCCATGTCTTTTGTCCAGTTTCGGGCCAGTGCGGGAGCCAAGGGCTCCCTGAACTGGCTCAAACTGGAGTATGCAAGGAGGGCACCAAACGTGCCCTTCAAAGCAGTCTGGTGGTGCTGGCAAGCACCCCCATCCTAGCCCAATACAATAAGTCCTGTCTGGGAGGTGGTCACACCTCCCTGTGACAGAAACCAATTATTCTACCTTCCCCAGCCCGAGCGCAGCTCAGCAGCAGGAGGGCAGAATTGTGTCTGGGGTCGGCAGCAGCACTAGCTTGCTTGCAGACCCTGTAAGGCTGTTACCGGGAGTACTGGGGGCATTCCGGAGGAGCCCCTTGTGTATCGAATCATACCTCCAACACAGGTATCGGTGTTGGGGTATGAGTCCAACATGTTTGATACTATGCATGCCCAGGTTCAGCACAGCCAATATAAAGTTAGCCATCACGTAATGATGCATGGCTACTATATATATACAAATGGGCTGACCGCACTTACAAAGCCTGGAGAATCGACTCCGGGATTTGTAGGGGGTGTCCTGCTCGTGCAGAGCACCCTAACACTTATAACCCTGCCTGCAGGCCTGAAGGCCTGCATTGGGGTGACTGATAGGTTTTAAGTGTAGTGACCTCAGATATAAGGAAACTTATATCTGTCGTAAGTGGTGCTAGCACAAACTCACACAGGCTGCAATGGCTTGCCTATAGTCACAGTTTGAGTGGTCTCTCATGGGTGGCATAATACATGCTGCAGCTCATGGGAGATCCAAGGTTAGGAAAGCCAGGCTGGGTGGGAAGGCACTCTTCCACCTGGGCCCTCTTTACTGGAATAAGCTCCCCATGCATTTGAGACAATGCCCCGACCACCTACAATTCAGAAAGCATCTTAAGACTATTCTTTTCTGTTTCTGATTATGTTCTAGCAGCATAGCTTCTCCTGTTGCCTGTCCGAAGCGCAGAGATACCCCTTCGGGGGTCGATTCAGGCGCTATATAAATAAAATAAATAAAGAGGTGTACCTATGCCCTGGGTACCTTAGTACCATATACTGGGGACTTACATCGGTACACCAGGGGCCAATTGGGAAGGTACCAAAGTACTGACCACAGTCAAATTTAGGGAGAAAGCACAGTGACTGGGGTCCTGATTAGCATGATCCCAGTTACACTAGTCATAAAACAGAATAACACCAGCAAAAAGTGGGGATAACCATGAAAGCAGATCCTACAACCAGTAATCTACACCTTCCCTAAAATCCAGATGTTAGACAATCCTCCGTGGAGACCCAAAGTGTGAGGGTGCAGTTCAATTTTGGAGCCTCTGTGCCAATATATTGATTTTTTTCTAAAAACCTTGTCTAGGCCTGACCAGATCATACAGAAGGGACAGCATGCACTTCATCAAAATGATGGAAGGCACTGCTTTTAATGAAGACACAGAAGTACTTATCACAATGGACAGCCAACCACTCTACACGAATATTCTCCAAGCCGAAGCGTTGAGGGTAATTTCTGTTCTAATGGATACACGTGAACAACCCATGGAAGTACCTAGTAGGTTCATTCTGGAACTGGCCATGATCAGGATTTCAAACCAAGGGCATAGCCAGGGCTGCAGGCTTTGCGCCGGACCTGGCAAACCTCTACCTGGCTGATTATGAGGAACACAACATTTTACACCCAAGAATCCATTCATAGATAACATACTCAAATGGAAAAGATATATTCATGACGTTTTTCTGAGGGGTTTCCTGCATGATTTACGCTCATTCCATACATGGCTCAATACTCTATCAATAGACATCCAATTCACTATGGAACACAGCCCAATGGCCATTCCTTTTTGGACTTATGGGCGAAAGTGGAGCAAGAACAAGTTTTCGTCTCCCTTTACAGGAAACCTACAGAAAGTAACTCTTTACTCCATTATTCCAGTAGTCAATTCAAAATTTAATTTTTTTCCAATTCAATTAATCTTAATTCGGCCAATTTTTGGCCATATATGACAAAAAGCAATCTGACAGACAACATTTGTATAAAGTGCCAAATAAAATAGGTAAAATGTGTTAAAACCATGATTAAAAGTGTTAAATAAAGAATTTAAAAAGCGCAAAACAGATAAGTATTGTTTCAACAATGCGGACCCTCCATCGTTTTCCTAGTTCTAACTGCAGCTTTTAGAAAAGAACATACCCTGCAGCTAATAGCAGGCGTATTCAATAATTGCAAATGGGAAAAGCCTCTACAATTGCGTTGGCCCAATGATTTGAAAAGAGGTTTGAGCAAAAGTTTGCGATGGTATCTAAAAAAGTTGCAGAAAAACATATAGAGTAATAGCGACTGTTCAGAGACCCCATCGCAGGAACAAGTTAAAATATGTCCCCCCATATCAGTTGGGTTATCTGCACCCATGAGCCGCCAAACCGTACCAGCCCTAAAACGGAAGAGGGGAGACCTCTCCCATAGAGTGAGGCAAAGTGTATGTTATACTTTATGTATTATCACTTTGCCTTACTGTATTGTAAATGCCCTTTTCACAATGTTCTTAGAATACTCCCAGCTCCTAGCAACTGCGCTGTGTTTCAGTTGGAGCTGGAGCTGCTGTGGGAGTTGGCGCTTGCCTTCTCTTTCCTCCATGTAGCCTTAATAAACCTTCATATCTTAACCATGTCCAGCGTGGTTACTACAAAATTACTGGCGACGATCTAAAGCTACATGGCATTACCCTCGCGTGTGACGCCTTAAACATCCATATTCTCATCAAGTCTACAACCTACTCTCCAGCCATCATTCATCATCAAGTTCAAGCTAGTAACAGAAGAAACCTACAGTACCACACGGCGAAGCCTGGTTATTCCATCTACAACGGTAGGACCTTTACTCTTTGCCTCTCGCCTCGCCTCTTAACGCGCTCACGTATGCACATTGAGGCTATCAACTATGACTCATTTCGTTCGTTTTTGAGCCAAAGAATGTGTCTCCTACTTTTCGCCGCTACTTTGTCTTGACTTCTCTAGCTTTAATAAGCTAGCCTTGAACGACAAATTTGACTTTTCTGTTTACTTTGACTTTGTTTTCAACCTGTACCACGCGCAAGTGGCATTTTGAAGCTTAGTGTTGCTCGCGCCCACTCTCGAGCATCTACTATTACCTAGCAACACTCACCTGGCAACGTTTTTCGTCTACCAGCATTTCTCTCCGAGCGCCGGCATTTCTCTCAGAGTCTCCGTTCTCTTCTGGTTGTGACGTGTTCTCCTGCTGTTTTACGTACTTCACGCAGCGGCCGCCATCTTGGATTGGGGTCAATCTCGTAAAACGTCCTTGGCAAACAGTGTACCACACGGTGATACACACACCTTGGTATTTGAATTAGTGCAGGTTGCACCATCTTTAAACAGTGTGTCACTTTGGTATTTGAATTAGTGCAAGTTGCACCATCTTTAAACAGTGTGTCACGCGGTGATACACACACCTTCCATTCAAAATTTTACAGCTTTCACATATTGTGCCAAGTTCAACATTCAAGGAGGCGCTCTTCTCAAATTGTGTGCACTGCTTTATGCTTACAGTGACACACACCTTTACAACACTTTATGCAATTTACTTTCTCTATTGTTTCCAATGCTTGTTGCATCACTACATTAGTCTTAGACACTCATTGTGTATTTCTATTTTTTTGTTTTGTTTTTTGGTCCTTTCACTGTCTGAGACTTCACTTTATTTTTTATATCTTTAATATATCCTTCAAAAATGTGCACCTTGCAATCAGTTAATCCTCCTCCTCCTTTTTTGGATTCGCCAGGAGATCCGCCTGTTCGTTGGGAAATTTGGCATGACGCGTTTGAAATGTATTTGGGTGCCATTGGTGCTTCTCGTTTTGTTGCAGACAGAAAGAAATGTCTACTTCTCCATTCGTTAGGGTTTGAAGCAAGGTCCATCTTCAAACATTTACCACCCTTAACACAAGAAGAGTCTCAAGATTTGGATGAATATCAGCAAACAGTTTTAAAGCTCAAACACAGGTTCGACAAACAACCCAGTCTCATGGTTTTGAGGCACAAATTTTTCAAAAGGAAACAAACAGAGTCTGAAGATGTAGACTCCTACATTTCTACGTTACGCAAACTGGCTGCTGACTGCAAGTTCGAAAATTTCACTGATCAATTAATTAGGGATCAATTTGTCTGCCAATGTAAAGACAAAAATATCAGACAGAAACTTTTGAGCATGGCCGATCCTCCTTTGGAAGAAACTATAAAAATCGCTAAAAGCATTGAAATCTCAATGTTTTCTCTCAAAGAACTCGATGAGAAGCTTAATGATGTTGTCAATGTTGTCAAAGTTAATAATTTATCTAAGCAGCGGGTTAAGCCCAATGCTAGCTCTTCCAATGTTTCCTCTTTTCCTAAACCTCAAAACTCAAATTTTGTTAAAACTAATAGCAACATGTGTCTGAGATGTGGCAACCCATTTCACCAAAGAGGAGTTAAATGTCCTGCTATGGAAGTGATGTGCAATTATTGTAAAAAAATGGGGCACTTCGCTAAAGTATGTCTTAAGAAAAGAAACTTCAAAAAACCTACTGTGTGTTCGGTTGAATCAGACAGTAACTCTGATTCAGAAATTATATCTGTAGTCACTTGTGATGAAAACATAACAGATGGCTGTTCTCAAGTTGTGGTTGAGGGTGATCCGTCTTCATGCATAGATCCTGTTGTTGACATTAGGATAGGTCCCCACACTGTTAAGCTTCTAGTTGACTCAGGAGCTAAAATAACAATGATGACAAAAACTTTTTGAAGATGTTTGGGAGGGGTCTCAAACTCTTTCTCCTCCTGACAGGTCTCCAGTATCCTATGAAGGACGGAAAATTGAACTCTTGGGATTTTTCGAAGAGGAGTTGGCATTCAAGGATAGAAGGATCAAGGGAAAAATATATGTTGCTGTCAAAGGGCTCAACATTTTGGGATGGTTTCACCAGGGACTTTTTGGCATGATATTTAAGCCAGGTGCCAAAGAACAGGTTTTGGTGGTTGGGAACGAAGAAGAGAGTCAGGGTTGGAAGGATAAGTTTCCAGAGGTTTTTGGGAACGCATTGGGGAAAATAAAAGGTTTTAAACATAAAATAGTTGTGAAGGATGGAGCCATGCCAGTTAAGCACAAGCTTAGAGGGGTTCCGTTTAGTGTAAGAGAGGATTTAGACAAAGAACTCAAAAACCTTTGTTCTAAAGGTATCATCGAGCCCACAGAATCCTCTTTGTGGTTGTCGCCTTTGGTCGTGGCCAGGAAGAGGGGAGGAGATCTCCGCGTTTGCGTTGACTTAAGGTCCTTGAACAAAGAGATCTGGATAGACTCCCATCCTTTACCCAGAATAAGTGATCTTCTGGCTTCCACCAAGGGTGCTCTTTACTTTACCAAGTTAGACCTAGCCAGTGCATACCACCAGGTTGAATTGGACCCTGATTCTCGTCACTTGACTGCTTTCGTATCACCATTAGGCACTTTCCGGTATTGTCGTATGCCTTTTGGGCTGGCGTCAGCAGCCTCCGTTTTTCAGAGGATCATGGTCAACATCCTCAAAGGGGTTGAGAGTGTCTTAGTCTTTCAAGACGATGTATTGGTTTTTGGGAGGGATCTGGGCTCTCATAATGCTACACTTGAAAATGTTCTCACTCTCTTTAAGAAGAATGGTGTAGTACTAAAGGAAGAGAAGTGTGAGTTTCTCCGTTCTAAGGTAGAATATTTGGGTCATGTCATTTCTGATGAGGGCGTCAGTCCTAAGTCTGGGTTGTTAACAGCAATTATAGATGCACCAGCTCCTGCAGACAAGACTGGGGTCAAATCTCTTTTGGGTCTGTGCGAGTACTACTCGAGATTCGTCCCGAATTGTGCTTCAATTGTCAGGCCCATTAGCAGTCTTCTCAAAAAAGGGGTGAAGTTTCAATGGTGCAATGACTGTGAGGGTGCTCTTAATACAGTTAAATCTTCCTTAAGGGATGGTTCTGTACTCAAGCCGTTTGATCCGAATCTTCCCTGCTGTGTCACTGTAGACGCCAGCCAACTGGGTCTAGGTGCCATGTTGACTCAGACCGACAGAGGGGTTGAGAACACTATATGTTTTGCTTCAAGAGTCCTGAGATCTGCTGAGCTTCAGTACTCAGTCATAGAGAGGGAGTTGTTGGCCTGCACGTGGGCTATTGAGAAGTTTCGTTCGTATATATGGGGGAAAGGTTTTTGTTGCAGACGGATCACAAACCTTTAGTTAATATCCTTGGAGGTGGAATGAGCAAATGTTCTACTCCCAGGATCTTACGTATGGTCTCTAAACTCCTCCAGTATCAGTTTGATGTTAAACATATATCTGGGGGAAGAAATGGGCGAGCTGATTTCTTGTCTAGATTCCCTGTTAAATCAGATGAATCTGAAAATGTCAATTTATACGAGTTTTCCAATGAGGACTGTGAAGATTGTTTAGTAGCAGCGTAGGAGGTACCCTGTATGAATCTAGGCTCAGAGAATGAGTGGTTGCGAGCCATGGAGTCTGACTGCGTGCTTCAAGAGGTATGTTCTCATGTGATTGTAGGATGGCCTAGGGAGAAGGTTGTTAATGCACAAGTTACTAACTTGTGTAACGATATATCTGTAAGAGACAGTAGTTAGTGACAGATTCCTTACCTTAGAATATCCCCAGGCGTCAGACTGGATCCGGAAAGTTTTTGCGTAGCAGTACCCTTGCGCGTCGGTAGGCGGCGTCGTGCGGCTCCGCGTCCGTCGTCGGCGTCGTGATCGCTGGGAAGACGTCGCGGGCAGTACTTAGACGCCGCCCCTGCGCGCTGACGTCAGTTCTGTACACGACTTTCCGCGCCAGGAACGCAAAGCCATGCAAGAAACTGACATAGGTGTCTGAAAAATACTAGGGCCCTGAAAGGGATGTCCTTAACCCTAGAAATCAGTTCGCAGAACGGAGAGGATGGGTGGGGCGGTAAGGAATCTGTCACTAACTACTGTCTCTTACAGATATATCGTTACACAAGTTAGTAACTTGTGCATCTGAAAGAGACACGTTAGTGACAGATTCCTTACCTTAGAATAGATACCCCAGCAATACCAACCCCGGTGGTGGGTCTGCGAACAAAGATCAGACAAGGAAGTCCCGGAGAACAGAACGGCCAAAGAAGCCGTCCCTCCGGACTTGGCTGTCAAGGCAGTAATGTTTGGTAAACGTGTGCAGCGAGGCCCACGTAGCTGCCTGACATATATCCTGTAACGGAACCCCGCGGCCTAAAGCCGTGGTAGCCGCCGTTCCCTGGTGGAATGGGCACGCAGCCCAACAGGAGGCTCCTTCTTAGCCAAAGAATAACAGGCTTTGATACACATAGTGACCCAGCGGGACATGGTCCTTTTGTGTACCGCCCGACCTTTTTTGGCGCCCACGTAGCCAACAAAGAGCTGGTCATCCACCCGGAACTGGTGTGTGCGGTTGATGTAAAAAGAAAGCCAGACGGTGGAGCCTCTCTGGAAGGATGCGGAGGCGGGAAGAAGGTGGGCAAAGTGATGGTCTGCCCAATATGGAAGGCAGTAACCACCTTTGGCAAGAAGGACGGACGCGTCCTAAGAACAACCTTGTCTGGATGAACAGACAGAAAGGGAGGTTTGCGTGAAAGAGCCTGGAGCTCACTCACCCGCCGAGCAGAGGTGATGGCCACCAGGAATGCTGTCTTCAGAGTAAGAAGACGAAGAGGACAATTATGTAGAGGCTCAAAGGGAGCGCACATTAAGAAGGTAAGAACCAAGTTCAAGTCCCACTGAGGCATTACAAACGGAACAGGAGGAAAGAGGTGTGTAATGCCTTTAAGAAACCTGTTAACCACAGGGGACTTGAAAAGGGAGGGCTGATCAGGAAGCCTGAGGAAGGCTGAGATCGCACAAAGATAGCCCTTGATGGTGCCCAGGGCAGAACCCTGTTGGGCCAGAGAAAGAAGGAACAGAAGAACCTCAGAAAGAGGGGCAGAAAGGGGATTCACAGCCTTTGCTGTGCACCATGCCACAAACTTGTCCACCTGCAGGCGTATACCACCTTAGTGGAGGGACGCCTGGCTGCCAGAATCACATCACAAACTTCGGGAGGCAAGTCGAAAGGAATCAACTGCCGCCGCTCAATCTCCACGCAAGCAGGTGGAGGCTGGACAGGTTCGGGTGGAGGACCGTCCCCTGCTGCTGCGACAGAAGATCCTCCCGAAGAGGCAGATGGATCGGGGGAATCTACGCTCATACTGAGTAGCTCGGGATACCAAACTCTTCGAGCCCAGTCCGGAGCCACAAGGATGACTTGGGCCCGGTCGCGCCGAATCTTCTTCAACACTCTGGGTAGAAGTGGTATAGGCGGAAAGGCGTACAACAGACCGCAACTCCACTCGCGACGAAAAGCGTCGCCGAGCGAGTGCCGCCTTGGAAATTCCAACGCGCAGAACTGATGACATTGCGCGTTCTCTTCGGTGGCGAATAGATCTAACCAAGGCTTTCCCCACTGCCAGAAAGAGACCTTGCGCCACTTCCGAGTGAAGACGCCATTCGTGATCCATCATGCACCTGCGGCTGAGTTCGTCCGCCCTGGCGTTCAGGGAACCTGCCAGGTGTTGAACCATCAGGAACATGCCCTGATGTTCCAGCCATGTCCAGACGCGCAGAGCCTCCTGACAGAGGGTCTACGACCCCACCCCGCCTTGTTTGTTGCAGTACCACATGGCGGTGGTGTTGTCTGTGAACACCTGCACTACCTTCCCTTTGACAGAGGGAAGGAATGCCTTGAGTGCAAGTCGGATCGCCCGGAGCTCCAGAAAGTTGATATGGAGCCGGGACTCCGCCGGAGACCAGAGGCCTCTGATCTCCGCCTCTCCCATGTGACCGCCCCATCCCAGAAGGGACGCGTCCATCACAACTGTGTGCTCTGGCTGGGGAAGGGAGAGGGATCTGCCCATGACCCATTGCCGGTTCGAGAGCCACAACTGCAACTGTTTTGCAGCCCCCTCCTAGATCTGGACCTGATCGGACAGGTTGCCCTGGTGCTGCGCCCACTGGAACTTCAGTTCCCACTGCAGAGCCCGCATATGCCATCTGGCATGATCGACCAGCAGGATGCAGGAGGCCATGAGGCCCAGCAGCCTCAGGGTCATCCGTACCGAAACCCAGGATAAAGGCTGAAATATTGGAATCATAGCCTGAATATCCCGGACTCGCCGTTCGGGAGGATAGGCCAGAAACTGGGTCGTGTCCAGAACTGCTCCGATGAAAAGGAGCTGTGGAGAAGGAATCAGATGCGACTTCGGCACATTGATGGAGAACCCCAGCGAGTGCAGGAGTTCGGCCGTAGTCTGGAGGTGGGATCGACTGCCTGGGACGAGCCCGCCTTCAGCAGCCAGTTGTCGAGGTAGGGGAAGACTGGAACCCCTGCCCGGCGCAGATGAGCTGCGACCACCGCCATCACTTTCGTGAACACCCGAGGGGCACTTGTAAGGCCAAAGGGGAGCACGGTGAACTGAAAATGCTCGAGGCCAACCGTGAACCGTAGGTAACGCCGGTGGGCCGGCAGGACGGGTATGTGGAAATAAGCGTCCTGCAAGTCCAACGCTACCAACCAGTCTCCAGGGTCGAGGGCAGTCAAGACCTGAGCTAGGGTGAACATCTTGAACTTCTCCTTCCGGAGGAAGCGATTGACGTTCCGGAGGTCCAAGATAGGACGCATGTCCTCCTTGTCCTTTTTGGGCACCAGAAAGTAGTGGGAGTAGCAACCACGTCCTACTTCTGGGGTCGGAACATGCTCGATGGCCCTCTTGGCCAAGAGGACCGTGACTTCCTTCTGCAGAAGCACCAAGTGATCCCCTGACATGCGGTGGAATTGAGGGGCATGGCTGGGAGGGTGGTCTCGAAGGGGAGGGAGTAGCCCCTTCGGACAATGTCCAAGACCCACCTGTCCGAGGTGATGGGACGCCAGTGGTGAAGGTGATGGCGGACCCTGCCCCCTACTGGCGTGCTGTGCACCTGAAAGGAAGGACTAGGAGGGCTTAGAGGCCGCGGACGGGTTGGAGGTGGTGGCCTGACCCGCACGCTGGTTGCCCGAACCGCCACGGCGGTATCCACGTCCTCGGCCACGCGAAGACGCTTCCTGCGCGGGCCGGTGGCTGGGCAGCTGACGTGACTGGCCGCCCCTTCCGTGGCCACGAAAGGGGTGAAAAGCAGAGGTTAGCGGAGGGCGCACAACAGAAAGGCCCAGGGACTTGGCAGTAGCCCGTGAGTCCTTAAAACGCTCCAGCGCATGGTCTGCTTTAGAACCAAAAAGACCGACTCCATCAAAGGGCATGTCCATGAGTGTATTTTGGACATCACCCGAGAAACCAGTTGTTCTCAGCCAGGCGTGGCGACGTAGCGCCACCGTCGTTGCAAGCGATCTGCCCAGCGAGTCGGCGGTATCAAGGCCACAACGTATGGTGTATTTAGCCGCATCTCTTCCTTCCGCAATGGCGCGGGTAAGCAGTGTCTGGACCTCCTCGGAACACTGTGGCAAAACAGCCGTTACCGAATCCCACAGGGAGTGGGTATATCGGCCCAAAAGGCAAGCGGTGTTGATGGACCGCAAGCCAGCACTGGAGGAAGAAAAAGCCTTCTTCCCAAATTGGTCCAGGCGTTTGGATTCCCTATCCGGAGGGGCGGTAGGGAAGGCGGTTTGGGAGGCAGAGGCTTGGACAACCAAGCTCTCGGGGTGGGATGTTGGGAGAGAAACAAGGGGTCGCCCGGAGCAGGGCGATGGCGTCGGGCCACGTTCCTATCCACAGGAGCCCCTGTGGTGGGCTTGGACCAGGCGCCCAAAAGAACGTCAGTGAGTGCATCATTAAACGGCAGCACAGTCTCCGAGGAGGAAGCTGCCGGCTGAAGCACTTCCGTCAGGAGATTAGTCCTGACAGCCACAGTAGGCAATTGGAGGTGCAAGGCTCCAGCTGCTCTACGCAACACCGTTGCGAAATTAGCTCCCTCCTCCGTAGCCACGGGAGGAGACAGCATGCCAGTGTCAGGGGAAGTATCTAGACCACTGGCATCCCCAAGTTCCTCAGCCCAGTCCTGATCATACTCACACTGTTGTGTGAGAGGGTCTTCCGACCCCTCCCAGCTCTCCTGGTCCTCCTCTAGTTCAAAATATGGAGGAGGAGGGACATTTGGGACCCAAGGTCTCATCGGCGCCGGAGCCGGCGTCGAGCGACGTCCGTCCGGCTCCATGTCCGGAGCCGGAGAGAACCGGGGAACGACGCCGTCCGGAGCCCCGGACGGCGTCAGGAACGGCACCGGGGACATCGGCGTCAGCGCGGTTAGGTCAACCGGCGTCGATGGGGGTTGCGGTACCACCGGAGCCGAGGCCGGGATCAAGGCTGGCGGAACAGGCGACGCCGGGACCGGAGTCGTCGGCGACGCCGGAGCAACCCCATCAGGGCCCGCGGGGCCCGAAGGCGCACCGGAGGGAACTTGAGGCCCGAATAGGTGGGCCATGGCCGACAGGAATTCCTGTATTTCGTCCGGAGTCGCCCCCGAACCCGGAAAGGACGGGTAATGCGGGTGCGGCCCAACAGGCACGTCTGGGGCCGCGGGGACGGTGCCGACAGGGGCCTCAGCCGAGTTGCGAGACCGGCGAGGCGAAGTCTTAGAGCGATGATGCTTCTTAGACTTTTTGTGCTTCGACTTACCCGAGGAGCGCGAAGACTTGGACTCCGACGACCGGCGGGGGCTCCGCGACCGGCCCCTCGACCTCTCACGGGACCGGGGCTTGGTGCGGCGCAGAGCCGACTGCCGGACCTCGAGTAGCTTTCGAGACCGCTCTCGCAAAGCCTTCGGGTGAAGTTTCCGGCAGTCAGGACACAACTTCGTGTCGTGGTCTCGGCCGAGGCAGTAGAGACACTCTAGATGCGTGTCTGTGATCGACATCATTCGACCACAGGCGTCGCATGGCTTGAAGCCGGGCATCCCTACGACACCTAGGAGTCGATGAAGACTCGAAAAGAAACAGTGAAAAATTCACCAAAAATTTAGTCAAAAATTGACTAGGGCACTGCTCTTCCCGGATCTGCGCTTACTGGTGCGGAAAAAGAAGAACTGACATCAGTGCGCAGGGGCGGCGTCTAAGTACTGCCCGCGACGTCATCCCGGCGATCACGACGCCGACGACGGACGCGGAGCCGCACGACGCCGTCTACCGACGCGCAAGGGTACTGCTACGCAAAAACTTTCCGGATCCAGTATGACGCCTGGGGATATTCTAAGGTAAGGAATCTGTCACTAACGTGTCTCTTTCAGATTCTCTTGTTCAACCTTTCTGGAAGGTTCAAGATGAACTCACCCTGGAGGATGGTTTACTCCTCAGGGGGGGATAAATTTGTTCCTCCCCATGTATTCCGCATTGAAATAATACAGAGAGCTCATGAGGGGCATCTTGGCTGCACTCTCACTAAACGTCGTGTAAGGGACACTTACTGGTGGCCAAGGATGGAAGCTGAAATTGAGGAGGCTGTTTCCAAATGTTATGTCTGTGGTGCAGCTGACAAAAGATTCAAAGTATCTGTTCCTCCTTTGATGCCGATAGAGTGCCCGCAGGGACCATGGTTGAAGCTTGGAATAGACATCATGGGACCCTATGACAATCTTCAGGGTGGTTTACGATTTGTATTGGTTCTCATGGACTATGCATCCAAATGGCCTGAGGTTAAGTTGGTCAGGGAGGCTAACACCAAGGCCATTGTCTCTTTTCTGAAAGAAGTGTGGTTGAGAGAGGGGTGTCCAGAAATCATTGTCTCTGAGAATGGCACACAATTTGTGAGTCATGAGTTCCAAAGTTTTATGTTAGAATCAGGTGTCAAACACTGTAAAACATCTTTGTATCATCCCCAGTCAAACGGACTTGTGGAGAGAATGAATCGTGTGATTGGGGAGTGCATTAGATGGGCAAGAGCGGGGAATCATGACGTTCAGAAGGCTCTTGACAGTTTGGTTTGGTCCTATAGGACGACGCCTCATTCTTCCACCAAAGTTTGTCCTTTCGAATTGTTAAGAGGGAGAAAGGCCAATACCAGTTTCAGACCTGGTTGGATGACTAAGTGGGTAAAGTCTGATTCAGATGTTTCCAAATTAATGTCTACTGTGTTTGAAAACATGACCAATTCTCAGGTCAAACAAAAGGAATGGTTTGACGTCCAGAAAGCAGTCAAGGTTGTTCCTCTCGTGGTAGGAGACATGGTCAAAATAAAATCTCCAGTGCATACGAGGAAAGGTGACTGTAAATTCAGTGAACCTATTAAAGTTGTTAAGATTGTTGGGAATGCCGTTATGGTATCGGGAGGACATTGGTGGAACCTCAACAGAATTGTGAAGGTCCGCACCAAAGCCTCAGCCTCTCCTTGTCTAGCCTCTGAACCTTCTTGCTCAGATCAAACCATCGTCAAACGAAGTTTCAGACAAAAAGTTAGACCTGCTAGATATAGGAATTAAGTTTTTTCTTTTTGTGTATTGTGTTTTGTTTTGGGAAGAGAGAAGATACGTTATACTTTATGTATTATCACTTTGCCTTACTGTATTGTAAATGCCCTTTTCACAATATTCTTAGAATGCTCCCAGCTCCTAGCAACTGCGCTGTGTTTCAGTTGGAGCTGGCGCTGCTGTGGGAGTTGGCGCTTGCCTTCTCTTTCCTCCATGTAGCCTTAATAAACCTTCATATCTTAACCATGTCCAGCGTGGTTACTACAAAATCAAATAAAAAACGGGCTCTTAGCTAGCGAAGTGTTTTATAATAAAACAATACCCGCCCACTCTTTTCAACCTTTTTATGGAACCGCTCACCGACATTCTGAACCATTCTAACATTCATTACCACATGTACGCGGATGACACGCATCTGTACTTGAAGATCTCCTCTCCAGAGGACATAAAAAACATTAAACGATGCACTCTCACAAACTCAACGATGGTTAGCCCAGAACCATCTTTTGTTAAATACGCTCAAAACCGAATTCCTTCTGATTGCCCCCCGCAACCACTCTGCTCCTACCCTTGACTGGCTTAAACAACTCACTGCACTTAACTGCACCCCTCATGTGGTTGACTCTGCTAAATCGTTAGGCATTACCTTGGACAAATACCTAAATATGCAAGGGCACATCAGTGCAACTATTAGGGGAGCCAACTTTCAACTCAACACCCTTAAGAAAATCAAGCCTTTGCTTCCCCCTGAAGACATAAGACCTGCAGTACAATCCCTGGTTATCTCTCGACTGGAATATGGTTTGGTGACCCTTGCTGGGCTTCCCAAAGCTAGCCTGGCCCCACTCAGAGCCACTCTAAACCCCTCAGCCAGGCTCATCACGGGCGCCAGAAAGCATGACCACATTTCCCCCGACCTCATGCATATAAATTGGCTATCTATCAAAGCTAGGATACGTTTCAAGATAGCTTGCTTGACGCATAAAGCCATACATTACAACACCCCGGGTTACTTGGCGAAAAAGCTTGAACTATCTGGCTCAGCTCGGATCTTAAGAAGTACATCCACCCTACTTTTGAAACCTTCCAAATTCAAAGAGAAAATAACTTACAATCGTGCCTTCTCTGGACTTGCTCCAAGAATTTGGAACGCTCTTTCCTTCGAAATCAGGTCCAATCCTTCCACTGCATCATTCAAGAAACATGTTAAATGGCTACTCTTGAATGATCATTAACAGCATCAACCTGTACTCATTCTCAAGCCCCCCCGTCTACAGATGTGATACTTATTTTACACCATTTGTTTCGATGTATTTTCGCTTGTCTGTTCAATTGTTATCTCGTGCTATGGTCCTTCTGAATCTGTACTGGTTGGGCCGACTCCCCAACCCCGGAACTTGATTGTTTCCCCCCTTTGTTTGACAGTGTTTTAACTTAACTACATTATTTGTGCCATTATGTTGGTGTTATGCATGCCTTCACCTCTTTGTACAGCGCTTTGATACCAGTAAGGGTCATGTTTGCGCTTTATAAAACTCTTCAAAAAAATAAAAATAAAATAAATAAATACCGTGTTTTTCGTTAACTCAGTTTGCAGCCTTCTAGTTTCACAAAAACCCCAAAAGTGGCTCTTGACCAGTCATTTATCATCTTTTTTAATACTCTTCGAGGACACGAAAAGAGAAGCCAACCCCAGCTCCTGAAATGTGCGCAAGATGTAATTTAACTGGGGAATAGTGCTCTATTTATCCTAACTGAGACAGACCATGATGTGTCTACAGAGTTGAGCGTGCGGATTAGCCCACACACTGACCCACAATAATAGTGGGACTAACTGAACCCTGTTGGCTATGCATTGCTGGTTTAGCTCCAGGTGCATAATATGACAAGAGGTTGTGAGTGGTAAGTGTAAAAGCCTCCGGCATATATGATTTTCCTCTAGCTGGAGAAGGGCACTCTTGTGGAATTCCCAAACCCGCACCCCATACATGGCACCTGGGACACTGAGCACTATATACTTTCATCAGGGGCCAGATGGTTCCCCTTCCCCTTGTGCATGGCAGGTTAAAAATTGTACCAGCTAACCTACTCAGCTTAAGACATGAACTGTTCAGCTGGGGCTGCTAGGATCCTAAACTATTAAAAATAACTCCCAGGTGGCTAAACTTATTTAAGCTGTGCAGTGACTGACCCTTGATAACAAGCCTGCAGGTGGCAATCCTACCTGGACCACAGGCCATGATCTGGGACTTACCATAATTGGTAACCAAGTCAAGACTATTCATAAAATGGACAAAAAGCTCCACCAATGCCCGCAGGGCGTTTGGTGTCAGGGCCAGCATAACAGTGTCATCCACACAGAGCAATGCTGGCACCGGAGTATCAGCAACTCTAGGCGTGTCTACTGGGGTTAATGTCAAGTGTGGGCAGAGTTCATCGATATATAGTATAAAAAGCAACAGTGCCAAATTGCAGCCTTGGCGCACTCCAAGCTTCAAACAGACTTCCGGAGACATTTCTCTGTTCAAGCTCACCTTGGCTGTCGAGTCAAAGTGCAAATTAGGTAAGAAATTCACCAGGGATGTGTCAAGTCCCAAGTCCAGCAGCCTCAGCCAGAGCTTGGTCCTGTTGATGGAATCAAAAGCTGTAGAGAGGTCCAAAAAGGTTAGGTACAGAGGGCAGGGCCTGGCATTGATATATTTGTTGACGACGAGACTCAAATTTAGGCACTGCTCTACTGTACCCAGCCCTTGGAGGAATCCAAACTGGAATAGAGATAATATATCCTGCTCTTGTGCCCACTCAGTAGGCAATTGTATATCACCCTGATAATAATCTTTACTGAACTATTTAACAAAGAAATAGGCCTATAACACTTCAGCGACATACGATCGCCTTTTTTAAAGATGGGCACGATGGTGGAAAGTTTCCATGAGCGTGTAATGTGCGTATTTAAGGAACGGTTAAAAACGTTAGTGATCAAGGTGCCCCAAAGCATGACATTGCTTCTAATGAGATCAAGTGGGGTTGCATCAGGGCCTGGCTCCTTGCCTCCAGTACTCTGACGTATGGCCTGCTCTACTTCAGCTAGATTCACTACTACTGAGGATGAGTAAAGCAACCTAAGAGATAAAGAGTTGGTCAACTCAATGTTTTTTTCAAGATGATAAATGGAGGAGAAATATGCTGCCCAATTGGTGTCCAAGTTGTTACATTGAAACAAGGGGCTTTCAGGAGAGCTTCTGGATTTCAATCTTTTGAATATACCGCAAAAACAGTTGCTGTTTTTGCTCAATGTGACTTTTTCCAAGATTTCCCAATCCATCTTATGCAAGGTCTCCTTCCTGACTTTAAGAACGTGCTTATTATCTTCACGCGCAAACCAAACTTCAGCCTGATCTCGTGGGGTTGTAGACAAAGCTAATCTTAATCTCTAGTTTGCTACCGAACAATGCTCATGGAACAAGTATCGGCCCCACTTACCTGCCTTCACGGGTCTAAGGAGGTGTTGTTTTATTGCCTGGGTTAGTGCATCATAATGGGCTGATAACATGTTAACCCCCCCCCTGCTTCTGTTGAACAAGTTACTTACCTTCGGTAACGATATATCTGTAAGAAACATTAGTAGTGATAGATTCCTTATCTTAGAATATCCCCAGGCATCAGACTGGATCCGGAAAGTTTTCGTCAGCAGTACCCCTGCGCGTCGGTAGGTGGCGTTGTGCGACTCCGCGTCCGTCGCTGGCGTCGTGGTCGCCGAGATGACGTCGCGGGCGCTACTTGGACGCCGCCCACGCGCGCTGACGGCAGTTCTGTACACGACTTTCCGCGCCAGGAACGCAGAGCCATGCAAGATACTGACCACTGGTGCATTGAAACTAGGGCCCTGGAAGGGATGACCTTAACCCTAGAAATCAGTTCGCAGAACGGGGAGGATGGGTGGGGCGGTAAGGAATCTATCACTACTAATGTTTCTTACAGATATATCGTTACCGAAGGTAAGTAACTTGTTCATCTGAAAGAAACACATAGTGATAGATTCCTTACCTTAGAATAGATACCCCAGCAATACCAACCCCGGTGGTGGGTCTGCGAACCAAGATCACACCAGAAAGTCACGGAGAACAGAATGGCCAAAGAAGCCGTCTCTCCAGACTTGGCTGTCCAGGCAATAATGCTTGGTAAACGTGTGCAGCGAGGCCCACGTGGCTGCCTGACAGATGTCTTGCAGGGGGACACCGCGTCCCAATGCAGTAGTGGCTGCAGTAGCTCTGGTGGAGTGAGCACGCAGCCCCACCGGAGGTTCTTTTTTAGCCAAAGAGTAACAGGCTTTGATACACAAGACAACCCAGCGGGAGATAGTTCTCTTGTGTACCACCCGACCTTTCTTGGTGCCAACGTAGCCAACAAAGAGCTGGTCATCCACCCGGAACTGCTGTGTGCGGTTGAGATAAAATGAGAGCGCACGTTTTGGGTCCAGACGGTGGAGCCTCTCTTCCTCTCTGGAGGGATACGGAGGCGGAAAGAAGGTGGGCAAGGTAATAGTCTGCCAATGTGAAAGGCCGTAACCACTTTTGGCAAAAAGGAAGGACGGGGCCTGAGCACCACTTTGTCCGGATGGACTGAAAGGAAAGGAGGCTTACAAGAAAGAGCCTGGAGCTCACTCACCCGCCTAGCGGAGGTGATGGCCACCAGGAAGGTAGTCTTCAAAGTCAAGAGATGAAGAGGACAGTTGTGAAGAGGCTCAAAGGGAGCGCACATCAAGTATGTAAGAACCAGATTCAAGTCCCACTGAGGCATCACGAAAGGAATAGGAGGAAAAAGGTGTGTAATGCCTTTGAGAAATCTATTTACAACAGGGGACTTGAAAAGAGAGGGCTGATCAGGCAGCCTGAGAAAGGCTGAAATTGCAGAAAGGTAGCCCTTGATAGTGCCCAGATCTGAGCCCTGCCGGGCCAAAGAGAGAAGGAACAGTAGGACCTCAGAAAGAGGGGCAGAAAGGGGATCCACAGACTTTGCTGTGCACCATGCCACAAACTTGTTCCACCTGAAGGCGTATACCACTTTAGTAGAGGGACGCCTGGCTGCCAGAATAATGTCACAAACTTCAGGAGGCAAGTCGAAAGGAACCAACTGCCGCCGCTCAATCTCCACGCAAAGAGGTGGAGGCTGGACAGGTTCGGGTGGAGGACCGTCCCCTGCTGCTGCGGCAGAAGATCCTCCCAAAGAGGCAGTCTGATCGGAGGATCGATGCTCATACTGAGCAGCTCGGGATACCATACTCTTCGAGCCCAGTCCAGAGCCACAAGAATGACTTCGGCCCGGTCGCGCCTGATCTTCTTCAGCACTCTGGGCATTAGTGGTATAGGCGGAAAGGCGTACAACAGACCGCAACTCCACTCGCGACGAAAAGCATCGCCGAGCGAGTGCCGCTTTGGAAATTCCAACGCGCAGAACTGATGACATTGGGCGTTCTCTTCGGTGGCGAATAGATCTAACCAAGGCTCTCCCCACTGCTGAAAGAGACCTTGCACCACCTCCGAGTGAAGACGCCATTCGTGATCGAGCATGCACCTGCGGCTGAGTTCGTCCGCCCTGGCGTTCAGAGAACCTGCCAGGTGTTGAACCACCAGGGACATGCCCTGATGTTCCAGCCATGTCCAGAGACGCAGAGCCTCCTGACAGAGGGTCCACGACCCCACCCCGCCTTGTTTGTTGCAGTACCACATGGCGGTGGTGTTGTCTGTGAACACCTGCACTACTCTCCCCTTGACAGAGGGAAGGAATGCCTTCAGTGCAAGCCGGATCGCCCGCAGCTCCAGAAGGTTGATATGGAGCCGGGACTCCGCCGGAGACCAGAAGCCTCTGATCTCTGCCTCTCCCAAGTGGCCGCCCCATCCCAGGAGGGACGCATCCGTCACCACCGTAAACTCCGGCTGGGGAAGGGAGAGGGACCTGCCGTCGACCCAATGCCAGTTCGTGAGCCACCACTGCAACTGTCGTGCAGTGCCCTCCGAGATCTGCACGTGATTGGACAGGTTCCCCTGATGCTGCGCCCACTAGAACTTCAGGTCCCACTGCAGAGCCCGCATATGCCATCTGGCAAGATTGACCAGCAGGATGCAGGAGGCCATGAGGCCCAGCAGCCTCATAGTCACTCTGACCGAAACCCGGGACAAGGGCTGAAAGATGGGAATCGGAGCCCGAATATCCCGGACTCGCTGCTCGGGAGGATAGACCTGAAACTGCTCCGTGTCCAGAACCGCTCCGATAAAGAGGAGCTTCTGAGAGGGGATCACGTGCGACTTCGGCACGTTGATGGAGAACCCCAGCAAGTGCAGGAGGTCGGCCGTAGTCTGGAGGTGGGAGACGACAGCCTGGGGCGAGCCCGCCTTCAACAACCAGTCATCGAGATAGGGGAAGACTGAAACCCCTGATCTGCGCAGATGAGCTGCGACCACCGCCATCACCTTGGTGAACACCCGAGGGGTGCTGGTAAGGCCAAATGGGGGCACGGTGAACTGAAAGTGCTCGTGGCCTAACGTGAACCGTAGGTAACGCCGGTGGGCTCGCAGGGCGGGGATGTGGAAATAGGCGTCCTGAGCTAGAGTGAGCATCTTGAACTTCTCTTTGCGGAGGAAGCGATTGACGTTCCGGAGGTCTAAGATAGGACGCAGGCCTTTGTCCTTCTTGGGGACCACAAAGTAGTGGGAATAGCAACCACGACCTACTTCTGGCGTCGGAACGCGCTCGATGGCCCCCTTGGCCAAGAGGGCCGCAACTTCCTGCTGAAGAAGCACCAAGTGATCCCCCGACATAAGGTGGTACTGAAGTGGCATGGCTGGAGGGGTAGTCTCGAAGGGGAGGGAGTAGCCCCTCCGGACTATCTCTAAAATCCACCTGTCCGAAGTGATGGTGCGCCAGTGGGGAAGGTGATGGCGAAGCCTGCCGCCCACTGGTGTTTGATGGGCCTGAAAGTTCGGACTGGGAAGGTTTGGAGGCAGTGATGGCCAGGGTGGTGGTGGACTGACCCGCCCGCTGGCCCCTTGGTCCGCCACGGCAGAACCTGCGTCCGCGCTGGGATGATTGCTGCGCCGACCTGTGGCTCTGTTGCGAACGCTGCGGGGCGCCCCTTCCTGTGCCACGAAAGGAGCGAAAAGCGGAAGGCGGAGGAGAGCGGACTGCCGAGAGTCCCAAGGACTTGGCCGTAGCCCGCGAGTTCTTAAACCTCTCCAACGCGCTGTCCGCTTTGTCGCCGAAAAGGCGACGGCCATCAAAGGGCATGTCCATAAGGGTGTTGTGGACATCCCCCGAAAATCCAGTGGTCCTCAACCAGGCGTGACGGCGAACCGCCACCGTCGTTGCAATCGATCTGCCCAGTGAGTCGGCGGTGTCTAGGCCACAACGAATCATGAACTTTGCTGCGTCTCTCCCTCTGCAACAGCCTGGGAGAGAGCAGGCCGGGCCTCCTCCGGACACTGGGGCAGCACGTTCGCCACCGTATCCCACAGAGAGTGGGAATAACGGCCCAAGAGGCATGCGGTGTTCACGGACCGCAGAGCAGAGCTGGTGGAAGAAAAAAATGTCTTCCCAAACTGATCCAGCTTCTTGGATTCCCTATCCGGTGGTGCGGAAGGGAAGGCGGTTGGGGAAGCAGAGGCTTGGACAACCAAGCTCTCGGGGGTGGGGTGTTGGGAGAGGAAAATGGGGTCACCCGGAGCCGGGCGATGGCGTCGGGCCACGTTCCAATCCACAGGAGCCCCTGTGGTGGGCCTGGACCAAGTGCCCAAAAGAACGTCCGAAAGGGTTTCATTGAAAGGAAGCAGCGGCTCCGCAGAAGTAGCTGCTGGCTGAAGCACCTCTGTCAGGAGGTTAGTCCTGACGGCCACAGTAGGGAGCTCGAGGTGTAGGGCCTCGGCTGCCCTACGCAACACCACAGCATAACTAGCACCCTCCTCCGTAGCCACGGTAGGAGGAGACAGCATGCCAAGGTCTGGTGAGGTATCCAGACCACTGGCGTCCCCCAATTCCTCAGCCCAGTCCTGTTCAGACTCGCAGGCAGCTGCGAGAGGGTCCTCAGACCCCTCCCAGTCCTCCCCTTGCTCCTCAGGCTGTTCAACAGGTCTAAAATAAGGAGCAGGGACATGGGGATAGAAATCCCCAAGCAACGTCGACAACGGCATCGATCGACGCCGGCTCGACGCCGCGTCTACTTCGGGGCTGAAACTGAGGTGGACGTCGTCCCGAGGAGCGGGCGGCGTCAGAACTGGTGCCGGTGGAGTCGACGACGGTGGAGGCGTAACAAGGTCAACCGGCGTCGACCGGGATCCAGGCCTGGATCCAAGGGTGTCCTGCGGCGCTGGGGCCGGAGCCGACAGCGACGCCGGGGCCGGAGCCGCCGGCGAGGAAACGCGAGGACACCCATGCAGGACCGCGGGGCCCGAAGGCGCACCGGCGGGACCCGACGGCCCAAAGAGGCGAGCCATGGCCGACAGGAACACCTGTATTTGGGCCGGAGTCGCCGACGACCCCGGGAAGGGCGGGTAGTCAGGCGGCGTAAGCATAGGCTCTGCCGGAGCCGCGGGGGTGGCACCACACGCACCCTCAGCCGCGTCGCACGACCGGCGAGGGGAAGTTGAAGAACGATGGCGTTTCTTCGACTTCTTGTACTTCGTCTTACCTGACCCCGAGTGCGAAGACTTGAATCCCGAAGACCGATGATGATGATTCCGCGCGCGGTCCCTTGACCTCCCTCTGGACCGGGACTTTGAACGGCGCCGGGCTTCCAGCAACTTTCGGGACCGCTCCCGCAAAGTCTTTGGCGCCATGGCCCGGCAGTCGGGGCACGACTTGGGGTCGTGGTCGCGCCCCAGGCAGAAAAGACACACACGGTGCGGATCCGTCACCGACATCATGTGGTGACAATCCCCGCAGGACTTGAAACCGGGCATCCTACTGTACCAGGAGTCGATGACTCGAAGAAAAATAGAGACAAAAAGCCTCAAAAAAGTCAGTCAAAAATTGACTGGGGGTTCCTGCGCTTCCCGGATCTGCGCGTGCTGGCGCGGAAAAAGAAAGAACGGACGTCAGCGCGCGTGGGCGGCGTCTAAGTAGCGCCCGCGACGTCATCTCGGCGACAACGACGCCAACGACGGACGCGGAGCCGCACGATGCCACCTACCGACGCACAGGGGTACTGCTGACGAAAACTTTCCGGATCCAGTCTGACGCCTGGGGATATTCTAAGGTAAGGAATCTATCACTATGTGTTTCTTTCAGATAGGCAGTTTATAAATAGCCCCTGATGTTGAGTCAATAGTAAACAGTACATTTGCCGGGTCTTTAAGGCGCCATATAAGCCTAAGATCGCCAGTAGAGTGCAGGGTGGGAATAACATCAGCAGTGGGTTGAAGCCTGCTTATGGGTAACCCAATACAGCTCCTAAGGCGTTCGGATCCCCCCAATCAGACAACACAACTTCCCTTTAAGAAAATAGTTAATAAAGTCCCAGGCCACATAAATATAAATCGATGGTTGATGGGCGACCATGTCCCCTAAACGTTGGTGGGGGAAGTTCGTTGTCACTAAAAGTGTCAACTAAATTAAGTGTCAACTAAGTCGTGTTCAGCAAAATAACTAGCCAGCTCGAATCCCCTTGCTTCACTAAGATCCCCGTGAGATACTCCCTCATGGATACCTCCCTTCCTCAATTGCCCAACCAGCTTAGCATTTAAATCCCCACACAATAGGTAGGGGTGCTGGGTCATAGTATTATCATTAGAGGCCTGCATATTAGAAAGAATAGTAAACACTTGAGGACAGTGAACACATGTAGAATTGACAAAATCGTTATTATAAAAGTTAATTAAATGAAAAACATCTAAAAACCTCTTACTTGCAGTATTTGAAATGCTGTAGACACAGACTCAATAGATGTGACTTTCACACAAGGATTTATACGAATCCAAATCATGAGGTCTCCCATGGCCCTTCCATGTGAAGAGGGAATAGATGGACAGGTATAACAGGTGTAGCCATCAAAGCAGGTAGGTGCGGCAGCCTGGGTCTCCTGCAGGGCAACAATGTCAAACCTATTGATGAAGACCCTCCAGGCTGGGTTTTATAACTTCCCTTTGAGCCCTGCAACGTTCCAACTCAAAAGAGAGAGGTTATGGCCAGCACTGGGGCCAACAAACTCACCATCAAGGAGAGGAGTTGCACCTCACTGTTGGTGGGGACTGAAGATTTTGTAGTTGACAGTCAGTCCACACTTGCAAGAACGTCAAATCTGTTAAACGTATGGATAGGATAGCGGGCAATTGGCTGCCATAAGATGACTTCAGAGCGTTGCAGAGAAGCCCTTGGTATTTCACTTGGTGGATAGTGGGATGGAGGAAAAAATGGAAACAAACGCTGGTGTTTGTGGAAAACTTTAGATTGATCAGTTGGAGCACCCTCTGGGCTAACAATTCTCTGGGGATAGCAGCTTGGCAGTTTGTGGAAAAATCCCAGGGGCACCAGGGTGATAGCACTTCTTCGTGCTGAAATGGAATATGGGCCAAACAGTAAGTTGTGAACTAAATTCAGTAATCTAAAATTTATGATACACTGACTGGCCGGGTCTCCGGAGTCAGCCCTAATATAAGCGCACCTGGGCACCATTAAAATATATTTCGCATAAAAGATTGGGAATCCTCTATTCCGTACTAACCAAACCAAGGATTTGTTGAAAAGTTCCTCAAAGGATTCATTCTGCCCCTTTCGAAGGGGCAGGACCCCTAATAGCACTGCCACACAGGGACATGCAGCAGTCAGTAAATTGACCACAACTATGCCAGACTCCACCCCAGGTGTAGAAGATCCTTCAGATGGTATGGGTTCAGGCATGCAGGGGGGCCTGCCCCCAGCGGGCTCCACAGTTCTGATTGGTGCAACTGACGGTGTGTCCTTGTTGCACAAGTTACTAACTTGTGTAACGATATATCTGTAAGAGACAGTAGTTAGTGACAGATTCCTTACCTTAGAATATCCCCAGGCGTCAGGCTGGATCCGGAAAGTTTTTTGCGTAGCAGTACCCTTGCGCGTCGGTAGGCGGCGTCGTGCGGCTACGCGTCCGTCGTCGGGACCGCCGGGATGACGTCGCGGGCAGTACTTAGACGCCGCCCCTGCGCGCTGACGTCAGTTCTGTACACGACTTTCCGCGCCAGGAACACAGAGCCATGCAAGAAGCTGACATAGGTGTCTGAAAAATACTAGGGCCCTGAAAGGGATGTCCTTAACCCTAGAAATCAGTTCGCAGAACGGGGAGGATGGGTGGGCGGTAGGAATCTCTCACTAACTACTGTCTCTTACAGATATATCGTTTCACAAAGTTAGTAACTTGTGCATCTGAAAGAGACACGTTAGTGACAGATTCCTTACCTTAGAATAGATACCCCAGCAATACCAACCCCGGTGGTGGGTCTGCGAACAAAGATCAGACAAGGAAGTCCCGGAGGACATAACGGCCAAAGAAGCCGTCCCTCCGGACCCGACTGTCAAGGCAGTAATGCTTGGTAAACGTGTGCAGCGAGGCCCACGTAGCTGCCTGACAGATATCCTGCAGCGGAACACCGCGGCCTAAGGCCGTGGTAGCAGCCGTTGCCCTGGTGGAATGGGCACGCAGCCCAACAGGAGGCTCCTTCTTAGCCAAAGAATAGCAGGCTTTGATACACAAGGTTACCCAGCGGGAAATGGTTCTCTTGTACACCGCCCGACCTTTTTTGGCGCCCACGTAGCCAACAAAGAGCTGGTCATCCACCCGGAAGTGTTGTGTGCGGTTAATATAGAAGGAAAGCGCACGTTTTGGGTCCAGACGGTGGAGCCTCTCTTCCTCTCTGGAAGGATGCGGAGGCGGAAAGAAGGTGGGCAAAGTGATGGTCTGCCCAATAAGGAAGGCAGTAACCACCTTTGGCAAGAAGGACGGTCGCGTCCGAAGAACAACCTTGTCTGGATGGACAGACAGAAAGGGAGGTTTGCATGATAGAGCCTGGAGCTCACTCACCCGCCGAGCGGAGGTGATGGCCACCAGAAAGGCTGTCTTCAGAGTCAGAAGACGAAGAGGACAGTTATGTAGAGGCTCAAAGGGAGCGCACATAAGAAAGGTAAGAACGAAGTTCAAGTCCCACTGAGGCATCACAAACGGAACAGGAGGGAAGAGGTGTGTAATGCCTTTTAGAAACCTGTTAACGACAGGGGACTTGAAAAGGAGGGCTGATCAGGAAGCCTGAGGAAGGCCGAGATGGCACAAAGATAGCCCTTGATGGTACCCAGGGCAGAACCCTGTTGGGCCAGGGAAAGAAGGAACAGAAGAACCTCAGAAAGAGGGGCAGAAAGGGGATTCACAGCCTTTGCTGTGCACCATGCCACAAACTTGTTCCACCTGCAGGCGTATACCACCTTAGTGGAGGGATGCCTGGCTGCCAGAATCACATCACAAACTTCGGGAGGCAAGTCGAAAGGAATCAACTGCCGCCGGTCAATCTCCACGCAAGCAGGTGGAGGCTGGACAGGTTCGGGTGGAGGACCGTCCCCTGCTGCTGCGACAGAAGATCCTCCCGAAGAGGCAGACGGATCGGGGGATCTACGCTCATACTGAGTAGCTCGGGATACCAAACTCTTCGAGCCCAGTCCGGAGCCACAAGAATGACTTGGGCCCGGTCGTGCCGAATCTTCTTCAACACTCTGGGTAGAAGTGGTATAGGCGGAAAGGCGTATACCAGACCGCAACTCCACTCGCGACGAAAAGCGTCGCCGAGCGAGTGCCGCCTTGGAAATTCCAACGCGCAGAACTGATGACATTGCGCGTTCTCTTCGGTGGCGAATAGATCTAACCAAGGCTCTCCCCACTGCAGAAAGAGTCCTTGCGCCACTTCCGAGTGAAGATGCCATTCGTGATCCATCATGCACCTGCGGCTGAGTTCGTCCACCCTGGCGTTCAGGGAACCTGCCAGGTGTTGAACCATCAGGAACATGCCCTGATGCACAAGTTACTAACTTGTGTAACGATATATCTGTAAGAGACAGTAGTTAGTGACAGATTCCTTACCTTAGAATATCCCCAGGCGTCAGGCTGGATCCGGAAAGTTTTTGCGTAGCAGTACCCTTGCGCGTCGGTAGGCGGCGTCGTGCGGCTCCGCGTCCGTCGTCGTGATCGCCGGGATGACGTCGCGGGCAGTACTTAGACGCCGCCCTGCGCACTGACGTCAGTTCTGTACACGACTTTCCGCGCCAGGAACGCAGAGCCATGCAAGAAGCTGACATAGGTGTCTGAAAAATACTAGGGCCCTGAAAGGGATGTCCTTAACCCTAGAAATCAGTTCGCAGAACGGGGAGGATGGGTGGGGCGGTAAGGAATCTGTCACTAACTACTGTCTCTTACAGATATATCGTTACACAAGTTAGTAACTTGTGCATCTGAAAGAGACACGTTAGTGACAGATTCCTTACCTTAGAATAGATACCCCAGCAATACCAACCCCGGTGGTGGGTCTGCGAACAAAGATCAGACAAGGAAGTCCTGGAGGACAGAACGGCCAAAGAAGCCGTCCCTCCGGACCCGACTGTCAAGGCAGTAATGCTTTGTAAACGTGTGCAGCGAGGCCCACGTAGCTGCCTGACAGATAACCGGCAGCGGAACACCGCGGCCCAAGGCCGTGGTAGCAGCCGTTGCCCTGGTGGAATGGGCACGCAGCCCAATAGGAGGCTCCTTCTTAGCCAAAGAATAGCAGGCCTTGATGCACAAGGTAACCCAGCGGGAGATGGTTCGTTTGTGCACCGCCCGACCTTTTTGGCGCCCACGTAGCCAACAAAGAGCTGGTCATCCACCCGGAAGTGTTTTGTGCGGTCGATATAGAAGGAGAGCGCACGTTTTGGGTCCAGACGGTGGAGCCTCTCTTCCTCTCTGGAAGGATGCGGAGGCGGAAAGAAGGTAGGCAAAGTGATGGTCTGCCCAATGTGGAAGGCAGTAACCACCTTTGGCAAGAAGGACGGACGCGTCCGAAGAACAACCTTGTCTGTATGAACAGACAGAAAGGGAGGTTTGCAAGATAGAGCCTGGAGCTCACTCACCCGCCGAGCGGAGGTGATGGCCACCAGAAAGGCTGTCTTCAGAGTCAGAAGACGAAGAGGACAGTTATGTAGAGGCTCAAAAGGAGCGCACATTAAAAGGTAAGAACCAAGTTCAAGTCCCACTGAGGCATTACAAACGGAACAGGAGGGAAGAGGTGTGTAATGCCTTTTAAGAACCTGTTAACAACAGGGGACTTGAAAAGGGAGGGCTGATCAGGAAGCCTGAGGAAGGCCGAGATAGCACAAAGATAACCCTTGGTACCCAGGGCAGAACCCTGTTGGGCCAGAGAAAGAAGGAACAGAAGGACCTCAGAAAGAGGGGCAGAAAGGGGATTCACAGCCTTTGCTGTGCACCATGCCACAAATTTGTTCCACCTGCAGGCGTATACCACCTTAGTGGAGGGACGCCTGGGTGCCAGAATCACATCACAAACTTCGGGAGGCAAGTCGAAAGGAATCAACTGCCGCCGCTCAATCTCCACGCAAGCAGGTGTAGACTGGACAGGTTCGGGTGGAGGACCGTCCCCTGCTGCTGCGACAGAAGATCCTCCCGAAGAGGCAGACGGATCGGGGATCTACGCTCATACTGAGTAGCTCGGGATACCAAACTCTTCGAGCCCAGTCCGGAGCCACAAGGATGACTTGGGCCCGGTCGTGCCGAATCTTCTTCAACACTGGGTAGAAGTGGTATAGGCGGAAAGGCGTACAACAGACCGCAACTTCACTCGCGACGAAAAGCGTCGCCGAGCGAGTGCCGCCTTGGAAATTCCAACGCGCAGAACTGATGACATTGCGCGTTCTCTTCGGTGGCGAATAGATCTAACCAAGGCTCTCCCCATTGTAGAAAGAGTCCTTGCGCCACTTCCGAGTGAAGACGCCATTCGTGATCCATCATGCACCTGCGGCTGAGTTCGTCCGCCCTGGCGTTCAGGGAACCAGCCAGGTGTTGAACCATCAGGAACATGCCCTGATGTTCCAGCCATGTCCAGAGGCGCAGAGCCTCCTGACAGAGGGTCCACGACCCCACCCCGCCCTGTTTGTTGCAGTACCACATGGCGGTGGTGTTGTCTGTGAACACCTGCACTACCTTCCCTTTGACAGAGGGAAGGAATGCCTTGAGTGCAAGTCGTATCGCCCGGAGCTCCAGAACGAGAGCCACCACTGCAACTGTTTTGCAGTCCCCTCCGAGATCTGGACGTGATCGGACAGGTTACCCTGGTGCTGCGCCCACTGGAACTTCAGGTCCCACTGCAGAGCCCGCATATGCCATCTGGCATGATTGACCAGCAGGATGCAGGAGGCCATGAGGCCCAGCAGCCTCAGGGTCATCCGTACCGAAACCCAGGATAAAGGCTGAAAGATCGGAATCCTAGCCTGAATATCCCGGACTCGCCGTTCGGGAGGATAGGCCCGAAACTGCGTCGTGTCCAGAACTGCTCCGATGAAAAGGAGCTGTGGAGAAGGAATCAGATGCGACTTCGGCACATTGATGGAGAACCCCAGCGAGTGCAGGAGTTCGGCCGTAGTCTGGAGGTGGGAGACGACTGCCTGGGACGAGCCCGCCTTCAGCAGCCAGTCGTCGAGGTAGGGGAAGACTGAAACCCCTGCCCGGCGCAGATGAGCTGCGACCACTGCCATCACTTTCGTGAACACCCGAGGGGCACTGGTAAGGCCAAAGGGGAGCACGGTGAACTGAAAATGCTCGAGGCCTACCGTGAACCGAAGGGAACGCCGGTGGGCCGGCAGGACGGGGATGTGGAAATAGGCGTCCTGCAAGTCCAACGCTACCAACCAGTCTCCAGGGTCGAGGGCAGTCAAGACCTGAGCTAGGGTGAGCATCTTGAACTTCTCCTTCCGGAGGAAGCGATTGACGTTCCGGAGGTCCAAGATAGGACGCATGTCCTCCTTGTCCTTTTGGGCACCAGGAAGTAGTGGGAGTAGCAACCACGTCCTACTTCTGGGGTCGGAACATGCTCGATGGCCCTCTTGGCCAAGAGGGCCGCGACTTCCTTCTGCAGAAGTACCAAGTGAACCCCTGACATGCGGTGGAATTGAGGTGGCATGGCTGGGGGTGGTCTCGAAGGGGAGGGAGTAGCCCCTTCGGACAATGTCCAAGACCCACCTGTCCGAGGTGATGGGACGCCAGTGGTGAAGGTGATGGCGGACCCTGCCCCTACTGGCGTGCTGTGCACCTGAAAGGAGGGACTAGGAGGGCTTGGAGGCCGCGGACGGGTTGGAGGTGGTGGCCTGACCCGCACGCTGGTTGCCCGAACCGCCACGGCGGTATCCACATCCTTGGCCACGCGAAGACGCCTGCTGCGCGGGCCGGTGGCTAGGCTGCTGACGTGACTGGGCGCCCCTTCCGTGGCCACGATAGGGGCGAAAAGCAGAAGGTAGCGGAGGGCGTGTAGCAGAAAGGCCCAGGGACTTGGCAGTAGCCCGTGAGTCCTTAAAACGCTCCAACGCATGGTCTGCTTTGGAACCAAAAAGACCGACTCCATCAAAGGGCATGTCCATGAGTGTATTCTGGACATCACCCGAAAAACCAGTGGTTCTCAGCCAGGCGTGGCGACGCAGCGCCACCGTCGTTGCAATAGATCTGCCCAGCGAGTCGGCGGTATCAAGGCCACAACATATGGTGTATTTGGCCGCATCCCTTCCTTCCGCAATGGCGCGGGTAAGCAGTGTCTGGACCTCCTCAGAACACTGGGGCAAAACAGTCGCCACCGAATCCCACAAGGAGTGGGTATATCGGCCCAAAAGGCAAGCGGTGTTGACGGACCGCAAGCCAGCACTGGAGGAAGAAAAAGCCTTCTTCCCAAATTGGTCCAGGCGTTTGGATTCCCTATCCGGAGGGGCGGTAGGGAAGGCGGTTTGGGAAGCCGAGGCTTGGACAACCAAGCTCTCAGGAGTGGGGTGGACAGAGAGAAACAAGGGGTCGCCCGGAGCTGGGCGATGGCGTCGGGACACGTTCCTATCCACAGGAGCCCCTGTGTTGGGCTTGGACCAGGCGCCCAAAAGAACGTCAATGAGTGCATCGTTGAACGGCAGCACAGTCTCCAAGGAGGAGGCTGCCGGCTGAAGCACTTCTGTCAAGAGATTAGTCTTGACCGTCACCGTAGGGAGTCGGAGATGTAAGGCTCCAGCTGCCCTACGCAACACCGTTGCAAAATTGGCTCCCTCCTCCGTAGCCACGGGAGGAGACAGCATGCCAGTGTCAGGGGAAGTATCTAGACCACTGGCATCCCCTAGTTCCTCTGCCCAGTCCTCATCATACTGACACTGTTGTGCCAGAGGGTCCTCAGACCCCTCCCAGTCCTCCTGGTCCTCCTCCGGTTCAAAATAAGGAGGAGGAGGGACATTTGGGACCCAAGGTCTCATCGGGCGCTGGAACCGGCGTCGAGCGACGCCGGTCCGGCTCCATGTCCGGAGCCGGAGAGTACATGGGGACGACGCCGCCCGGAGCCCCGGGCGGCGTCAGGAACGGCACCGGAGACATCGGCGCCGGCGGAGGCATGGTCAGGTCGACCGGCGTCGATGGGGGTTGCGGTACCACCGGAGCCGGGATCGAGGCCGGGGCCGAGCCGGATCCGGGACCGAGGCTGGAGGCACGAGCGACGCCGGGGCAACCCCATCAGTGCCCGCGGGGCCCGAAGGCGCACCGGAGGGACCTTGAGGCCCGAAGAGGCGGGCCATGGCCGACAGGAATTCCTGTACTTGGGCCGGATCCGCCCCCAAACCCGGGAAGGACGGGTATTGCGGGGGCGACTCCACAGGCATGTCCGGGGCCGCGGGGACGGTGCCGGGAGGGGCCTCAGCCGAGTCGCGAGACCGGCGAGGCGAAGTCCTAGAGCGATGATGCTTTTGGACTTCTTGTGTTTAGACTTACCGGACGACGAAGACTTGGATCCCGACGACCGGCGAGGACTCCGCGACCGACCCTCGACCTCTCACGCGACCGGGGCTTGGTGTGGCGCGGAGCCGACTGCCGGGCCTCGAGGAGCTTTCGAGACCGCTCTCGCAAAGCTTTCGGGTTTAGGGACCGGCAGTCGGAACACGACTTCGTGTCGTGGTCTCGCCCGAGGCAGAAGAGACACTCCAGATGCGGGTCTGTGATGGACATCATCCGAGCACAGGCGTCGCAACGTTTAAAGCCGGGCATCCCTACGACACCTTGGCGTCGATATGAAAGAAACAGTGAAAAAATTCACCCAAAAAGTTAGTCAAAAAATGACTAGGGCACTGCTCTTCCCGGATCTGCGCTTGCTGGCGCGGAAAAATTAGGACTGACGTCAGCGCGCAGGGGCGGCGTCTAAGTACTGCCCGCGACGTCATCCCGGCGATCACCACGCCGACGACGGACGCGGAGCCGCACGACGCCGCCTACCGACGCGCAAGGGTACTGCTACGCAAAAACTTTCCGGATCCAGCCTGACGCCTGGGGATATTCTAAGGTAAGGAATCTGTCACTAACGTGTCTCTTTCAGATGTTCCAGCCATGTCCAGAGGCGCAGAGCCTCCTGACAAAGGGTCCACGACCCCACCCTGCCTTGTTTGTTGCAATACCACATGGCGGTGGTGTTGTCTGTGAACACCTGCACTACCTTCCCTTTGACAGAGGGAAGGAATGCCTTGAGTGCAAGTCGGATCGCCCGGAGCTCCAGAAGGTTGATATGGAGCCGGGACTCCGCCCGGAGACCAGAGGCCTCTGATCTCCGCCTCTCCCATGTGACCGCCCCATCCCAGAAGGGACGCGTCCGTCACAACTGTGTGCTCTGGCTGGGGAAGGGAGAGGGATCTGCCCATGACCCATTGCCGGTTCGAGAGCCACCACTGCAACTGTTTTGCAGTCCCCTCCGAGATCTGGACGTGATCGGACAGGTTGCCCTGGTGCTGCGCCCACTGGAACTTCAGGTCCCACTGCAGAGCCCGCATATGCCATCTGGCTTGAATGACCAGTAGGATGCAGGAGGCCATGAGGCCCAGCAGCCTCAAGGTCATCCGTACTGAAACCCAGGATAAAGGCTGAAAGATTGGAATCATAGCCTGAATATCCCGGACTCGCCGTTCGGGAGGATAGGCCCGAAACTGCGTCGTGTCCAGAACTGCTCCGATGAAAAGGAGCTGTGGAGAAGGAATCAGATGCGACTTCGGCACATTGATGGAGAACCCCAGCGAGTGCAGGAGTTCGGCCGTAGTCTGGAGGTGGGAGACGACTGCCTGGGACGAGCCCGCCTTCAGCAGCCAGTCGTCGAGGTAGGGGAAGACTGGAACCCCTGCCCGGCGCAGATGAGCTGCGACCACCGCCATCACTTTCGTGAACACCCGAGGGGCACTTGTAAGGCCAAAGGGGAGCACGGTGAACTGAAAATGCTCGAGGCCTACCGTGAACCGCAGGTAACGCCGGTGGGCCGGCAGGACGGGGATGTGAAAATAAGCGTCCTGCAAGTCCAACGCTACCAACCAGTCTCCAGGGTCGAGGGCACTCAAGACCTGAGCTAGGGTGAGCATCTTGAACTTCTCCTTCCGGAGGAAGCGATTGACGTTCCGGAGGTCCAAGATAGGACGCATGTCCTCCTTGTCCTTTTGGGCACCAGGAAGTAGTGGGAGTAGCAACCACGTCCTACTTCTGGGGTCAGAACATGCTCGATGGCCCTCTTGGCCAAGAGGGCCGTGACTTCCTTCTGCAGAAGTACCAAGTGATCCCCTGACATGCGGTGGAATTGAGGTGGCATGGCTGGGGGTGGTCTCGAAGGGTAGGGAGTAGCCCCTTCGGACAATGTCCAAGACCCACCTGTCCGAGGTGATGGGACGCCAGTGGTGAAGGTGATGGCGGACCCTGCCCCTACTGGCGTGCTGTGCACCGGAAAGGAGGGACTAGGAGGGCTTGGAGGCCGCGGACGGGTTGGAGGTGGTGGCCTGACCCGCACGCTGGTTGCCCGAACCGCCACGGCGGTATCCACGTCCTCGGCCACGCAAAGACGCTTGCTGCGCGGGCCGGTGGCTGGGCAGCTGACGTGACTGGGCGCCCCTTCCGTGGCCACGAAAGAGACGAAAAGCAGAGGTGAGCGGAGGGTGTACAACAGAAAGGCCCAGGGACTTGGCAGTAGCCCGTGAGTCCTTAAACCGCTCCAGCGCATGGTCTGCCTTTGAACCAAAAAGACCGACTCCATCAAAGGGCATGTCCATGAGTGTATTCTGGACATCACCCGAGAAACCAGTAGTTCTCAGCCAGGCGTGGCGACGTAGCGCCACCGTCGTCGCAAGCGTTCTGCCCAGCGAGTCGGCGGTATCAAGGCCACAACGTATGGTGTATTTAGCCGCATCTCGCCCTTCCGCAATGGCGCGGGTAAGCAGTGTCTGGACCTCCTCAGAACACTGCGGCAAAACAGCCGCCACCGAACCCCACAGGGAGTGGGTATATCGGCCCAAAAGGCAAGCGGTGTTGACGGACCGCAAGCCAGCACTGGAGGAAGAAAACGCCTTCTTCCCAAATTGGTCCAGGCGTTTGGATTCCCTATCCGGAGGGGCAGTAGGGAAGGCGGTTTGGGAGGCAGAGGCTTGGACAACCAAGCTCTCGGGGGTGGGATGTTGGGAGAGAAACAATGGGTCGCCCGGAGCAGGGCGATGGCGTCGGGCCACGATCCTAACCACAGGAGCCCCTGTGGTGGGTTTGGACCAGGCACCCAAAAGAACGTCAGTGAGTGCATCATTAAATGGCAGCACAGTCTCCGGGGAGGAAGCCGCCGGCTGAAGCACTTCTGTCAGGAGGTTAGTCCTGACGGCCACAGTAGGCAATTGGAGATGTAAGGCTCCAGCTGCTCTACGCAACACCATTGCAAAATTAGCCCCCTCCTCCGTAGCCACGGGAGGAGACAGCATTCCAGTGTCAGGGGAGGTGTCTAGACCACTGGCATCCCCAAGTTCCTCAGCCCAGTCTGGATCATACTCACACTGTTGTGTGAGAGGGTCCTCAGACCCCTCCCAGCTCTCCTGGTCCTCCTCTTGTTCAAAATATGGAGGAGGAGGGACATTTGGGACCCAAGGTCTCATCGGCGCCGGCGTCGGGCGACGTCGGTCCGGCTCCATGTCCGGAGCCGGAGAGAACCGGGGAACGACGGGGACGTCGGCGGAGGCGTGGTTAGGTCAACCAGCGTCGATGGGGGTTGCGGTACCACCGGAGCCGGGATCGAGGCCGGGGCCGAAGCCGGGGCCGGGAGCGAGGCAGGTGGGACAGGCGGCGCCGGGGCAATCCCATTAGGGCCCGCGGGGCCCGAAGGCACACCGGAGGGGCCTTGAGGCCCGAAGAGGCGGGCCATGGCCGACAGGAATTCCTGTATCTCGGCCGGAGTCGCCCCCGAACCCGGGAAGGACGGGTAATGCGGGGGCGGCGCCACAGGCACATCCGGAGCCGCGGGGGGGGGACGGTGCCAACAGGGGCCTCAGCCGAGTCGCGAGACCGGCGAGGCGAAGTCTTAGAGCGATGGTGCTTCTTAGACTTTTTGTGCTTCGACTTACCCGAGGAGTGCGAAGACTTGGACTCCGATGACGGGCGAGGACTCCGCGACCGGCCCCTCGACCTCTCGAGTGACCGGGGCTTGGTGCGGCGCGGAGCCGACTGCCGGAACTCGAGGAGCTTTCGAGACCGCTCTCGCAAAGCCTTCGGGTGCAAGGCCCGGCAGTCGGAGCACGACTTAGTTTCGTGGTCGAGACAGTAGAGACACTCTAAGTGCGGGTCTGTGATCGACATCATTCGACCACAGGCGTCGCATGGCTTGAAGCCGGGCATCCCTACCGACACTGTGGAGCCAAGATGACTCGAAGAAAACAGTGAAAAATCACCAAAAAGTTAGTCAAAAAATGACTAGGGCACTGCTCTTCCCGGATCTGCGCTTACTGGCGCGGAAAAAAGAAGAACTGACGTCAGCGCGCAGGGGCGGCGTCTAAGTACTGCCCGTGACGTCATCCCGGCGGTCCCGACGCCGACGACGGACGCGGAGCCGCACAACGCCGCCTACCGACGCGCAAGGGTACTGCTACGCAAAAAACTTTCCGGATCCAGCCTGACGCCTGGGGATATTCTAAGGTAAGGAATCTGTCACTAACGTTTCTCTTTCAGATGTTCCCAATAAGCAGATGGTTTAAGCCAGTGCGTTCATTGGATAGATTCCCTCTGTGAGATACTGGGCCTTGTGTTATCTCCAGATTAGGCACTAATAGCGGTGCCACATTAGACGACATTGCACATTGAGGGGAGACTGAAAGGCACACGCGACCGGCACTACTCAAGGTAGACTGACAAGAACATGGCGAGGTCCGAGGATAAAGCTAACTTAGCTTCCAAAACTTCCAGACACTTAAACAATGGAGAAAGTTCGGATATGAGCCAAATCCTGAGCCACTCAAAGTGCCCCTTCAGTAATGACGACAAACTATCCCCACTTGGTGGCGTAGAGGTCTCCACCCTTGGAGATGGCGCGCCACAGTGAGCCCCCATCTCTCTGGTCTGCAAGGAGGATAATGAAGGACCCATTTGTTTGGCACTAATGATGTTAGAAGGCTTCTTTAAGTGAGTGCCTTGCTTATTTCACTTTGGTAGTATTGAATTACGTGCTTCACTCCCGGATAAAAGGAGACTTCACAGCTTCGGAGAGTTTGCAGGGGGAGGGGATGGATCATGGCGGGAGGGATTACATGGCTTGGTAGTTGCAGATGAAGAGGCCACAGCGGGGGAATTTAGCAAACTCACTCCCATCCCAAGACTCTGATCACAGCCAACACCTAGTGATAGCCTCCTTTCAGTGAGTTCAATCTCGGTACGGATGACACTCACCGCACGCTCCAGCATGTGATCTATAGAAGTGCCACTACCACGAGGGGTAGAAACTAGTGCACAACTTGTGAATCAATCCAGCAAGCAATGATGTTAAAAACAATTGTGAAAAAACACTGGGAACTAGTGGAAGATCACCTCACCCCTTTTTTCTTTCAAAAGTGGCAACTATCTTAAAGATGCCCTGGTAAGGGAAGCTTTGCCACCCAAACCTAAGATCACCCTTGATACCCAGTGTGGATTACCTGCTTTAGTGGGCCATTACAAATGTGGCCATTGTGTGGTGTATAAATACTGTATCAATACAAAGGTGTTTTCGCACAAAAATATCAAAGTCTCACTCATTGGTTTTTCCAATTGCAATACTCAAGATGTTATTTATGCATTATGGTGCCCTTGTGACCTAACATACATAGGCCAGAAGATGCAAAAAATCAAATGTAGAATTCTACAACATAGAAGTGGAGTCAAATGTGGAGTCACAAGACAGCCGCTGGTTGAACATTTTCAACTACACCAGCACACAAGGGAAGATATACGATGACAGGTGATAGAGCACATCACACTTGGCCCACGTGGTGGTGATAATCAAACCTTTTATCACACAAGGATCTCCAATGGATGGACAAACTTGGATCAATTGCAGATGGCCTTAACACAGTAGAGGACTGGAGACAAGCAGCTTTCATTTGACTCGACTGAAGGGACACCATCAGACCCATTAAAAGGGACTGCATATAAATGAAATCTACTATTCTACTATTTTGAAACCATGCAAACGTGGATGTCAAATTGTAATGTAACCTTACATTTTTTGGTGCATTGTTCGCCTGTAGTAAGGATTTCTTTCATTTCCATGGTGTGTAAAGTAAATCTATATTTGTTGAATCTTAATATATTGCAAGTCTGTCCCTAATTTGTGACTTATGACCTTTCAGATATCTGTATATGGCTGCCAGGATTATTGATTTTATCTATTCAGATACATGTGACTATTTTTAACAGACATTTTCTACTTGGTGTTTTCACACTATACATACATCAAATTCAAAGATTTTTTCCATTTCCATTTTTGTTGGATGTGCCAAAATATTTAATTTCTTTATTCACATTTTTTATGTGGGTAATACCGTTTAGAATAGTTCATTTTTATAACAATTTAAATAATTTCAATCTTTTATGGCCAGCAGGATATTTCTGCACTTCACGCTTTCCTCCACTTGCACATATCGATGCAAACGTGCTACATAAACGAGAGAAAATGCATCTGCACGCTAATGGCCTCGGTTCGTGTCGGCCAAGCGTGCCGGATTCCCAAGTAGGTTCATTCTGTCTCTTTCCTGCGGCAGCGTGTGCTGCACTGGAGAATAGCCAGATCCCAGATGTAATGTTGATTTAAATTTCTTTTAAGTTACACCGATTAGCAGACAGTGTTCTCCGCAAGTGGTGAGTTCAATGCGCTCACTTTTCCTGCTGATAACGATCCTATTTGTCCTAAAGAAAATGGCTTTAAACATGTACAGAATCTATGACAATAGCCAGTCCCAGAAGGATATGTCTGTATTTACTTATTTTCAGCTACACCGATTAAGTGATGGTGTTATACACAATTGGTGAATTTAATGCGTTCCTTTGTTTCTGCTCACACAGTGATATATATTATATTTTTATATAAATATCTTGTGTATTTTCTAAAAAAGAGATGTTTTTACACATTTTCCTTCCAGTGACACTGATTACCAGATGGTGTTCACATTAAGTGATGAGTTTAGATGGACTTGCCAACTTTATATTTCCAAAGAATAGCTCCTTTGATTTACTCATACAGAGAAGTATCTCGCTCTTAGTAAACCAATCCTTATAATTTGTGGCCATGTGAATTTACATTTTAACAAAGGCTGATTCATTAGAGTACTCCCCTACCAGTGAGCCTGTTTTTTTCTGCCCTGAGACATTCGGTGTGCCAACACCTTGAATACTGATAAGAACAAGCATTTGCAATGCAATAGGTCTCGCATTTACGCAAGTTTGAGCTATTGACATTGCAAATAACAATGCCTTTTATTTTTGTTTTAGTTTTTAAAACATAAATAAAAGGCATTGTCATTTACAATACCAATAGCTTAAACTCGCGCAAATGCGAGACCTAATGCATTGCAAATGCTTGTCTTGCTTTACAGTGTGCCTCAATATAGCCCTTCATGCACTTTGCTATGACAGCAGATGCTTTTCAATCCTAACGCTTCGCCCTGCACAGACGGGTTTTAGTCAGGGTTTTGCACTTCATGCTCTATACGCGCTGGGGTATGAAGAGCGCAAACCAGGTTTAAGGCAGGCTGTGCGTACAGTGGGAATGAACAGATTGGGGCTTGACGCGCTGTCACCGGAAAGCGTTAGGGACAAGCCCGGAAATGAAATGCACTTTTAATTAGTTATCCCTTGCGTTTCACCAAAGCAAAGCGGCTATCTTTCTCGACCGCCAGTGCTCTCCAGACGTCCCTGTTTGCACGCTGCTTCCCTGGATACCACTGCGGAAGCAGTCTGAAGCCGCCAGGGCACCTCTTCTTGTTATTCTCACTTACGCTTCAGAACAATCACCCGAAGTGCTACCGGTCCCTGCCAGTTGAAGACCCGTCTGTAGTTTCTCCTCTCGTCGCCAGGGAAGTGAACATCAAGCATGGACCAGGGAAATGTAATAACTATGTATACTTTTTTTTAATTAAAAAAATAAAGAATTAATCGACTGAGGTTTTTTTCAACCATATAAAATATAGGAATAATGTACATGCCCGCTATTCCATGGATACATATAGAGAGATTACAAAGTAGTGAAGACCAGGAGTCGTAGACTTCAGAAACAGGTACGTTTAAAGCAGTAATAACAAGCATTTGCAATGCAATAGATCCTATTGCATTGCAAATGGTTAAGTTTAAAACTGAGCGCGGCGGCGCTTTAAGGACACTGCACTCGTTTTTTTTCCGTTTTTTTTTTACTTTAACATTGAGCGCAGTGTCCTTGAAGCGGGCGCTGCGCTCAGTGTTAAAGTAAAAAATATATAAAGAAACCGAGCGCGGTGTCCTTGAAACGGCGCCGCGCTCAGTTTTAAAGTAAAAAAAAGAAAAACTGAACGCGGTGTCCCTGAAGTGGACGCCGTAAAAATATAACAATAAATAAACAAATTAAGAAATACCAGGAACTGGAGAAGGCAGCCTGCTAAAAGGGGTGAAGCATACAAAGGCTAGTTTCTTTAGAACACTGTGATTGATTAATTGAGGTACTGGATTTTGTTAAGCCCTGCATCCTTCGTTTTTTTTTAATGTTAAACACTCTCACCCCACCATACGCTCGGCCGGCCAGGCCGCTCTCCACTAACAGAAATAACCTCTCCGACGCCCCATGCACAGCTTCCGAGAGGCTTAATACATCGTTTAAGTTTTACTTACTGAAAGTCTCTTATGCCTGCCCGAGGACTGTCGCTGTAGTTAACAAGCATCCCTGGGCTACCCATATCGGCCCTCACCACTAACACCACACCGTACCTCTCACAGACAGCAGTTCTCCTCTCAGCGATTCCACAGTTTCGAAAACAACTTTACTTTGGTTTTACCTCTAGCCCTCTGGAATATGAAAAACAAGTTAGCTATATAGCCTAACAAGCAGAGCTGCCGACTTTGTGTCTGGAGAACCGGGTTTGAGTCTCCGCGTCGGCTCTACATAACACACAGGGATGGTATCGGTCGGGCTGCTTAATTTTCGGATCCCGAAGCAAGGGCGATTAAATAGAACAAGCTGTCACCAATGCGCGAATGCAGCCGCGTGTGTATTTTTGCATCGCGCTTTCACTTTAACAATAGCAGTTAAAGTGAAAGCGCGATACAAAAATACACACGCGGCTGCCTTTGCTAAAGCCTAATTAAAACAAGCTGTCGCCATTAGGCGAACAGCCGCTTGTTTATATTTGCATCGCGATTTCACTTTAAGTGAAAGCGCGATGTAAATATAAAACAAGCGGCCGCCCTTGCCAAAGGTGACTAAAACAAGCTGTCGCCATTACGCAAATGAAAAAAAATAGTGCTTACCCATTAAAGGAGAATGTATAACGCCACAAGTAAAACATCCAGTCGGGATGGGCCGTCCAAAAAGGAGACAGGGCGGTAACAAACAAGCCTCATTTTCAATCGGAGGCCAGCGTTTAGCATAAACGATGACGCCAGCCAATCAAAAAGATGGGCGTGGCTTCAACTCCACTACAGAAATGTTATCGATTACATGACCCCTCGCAGAGCGAGGAGCGCATGCGTGCTCCAACGCTAGGCGAGACCTAAAAAAAGGCTTCCCAACATGCGGGATCTAATGTCTAAATACTCCTTACAATTAGTTATGCCCTGAGAAATTTGCCCCAGGCTTATTTGTCAACCTAATCATACTGCAACAAGCGAGATGATATATCCAAGTCTTCACATATCAGCGAGTTTGTTTTGGGTTTTCCTGGTTTGCATTTAGTGTTGCCATTGCTCTGAAACTTAATCATGCTATTTCTGATTTTCTTAGATGTAACACGTAATTCTGGTAAGTGCTGTTCAGTTCTGACGGACACCAAGTTGCACGTAACTCAATGGGATATTCATTAAATTGTTGATTTTTGTCTTCAAGCAGTTTAGTAGCCAAGAGATACACGTGAATTAAGATGTTTCTGAGTTACTCCATATTACGCCACACTATTCCGTTGTGTCAGTGACTGTCACAACTATTTGCTACGCTGCAGTCAACGCTAAATGCACAAGTTACTAACTTGTGTAACGATATATCTGTAAGAGACAGTAGTTAGTGACAGATTCCTTACCTTAGAATATCCCCAGGCGTCAGGCTGGATCCGGAAAGTTTTGCGTAGCAGTACCCTTGCTGCGTCGGTAGGCGGCGTCGTGCGGCTCCGCGTCCGTCGTCGGCGTCGTGATCGCCGGGATGACGTCGCGGGCAGTACTTAGGCGCCGCCCCTGCGCGCTGACGTCAGTTCTGTACACGACTTTCCGCGCCAGGAACGCAGAGCCATGCAAGAAGCTGACACAGGTGTCTGAAAAATACTAGGGCCCTGAAAGGGATGTCCTTAACCCTAGAAATCAGTTCGCAGAACGGGGAGGATGGGTGGGGCGGTAGGAATCTGTCACTAACTACTGTCTCTTACAGATATATCGTTACACAAGTTAGTAACTTGTGCATCTGAAAGAGACACGTTAGTGACAGATTCCTTACCTTAGAATAGATACCCCAGCAATACCAACCCCGGTGGTGGGTCTGCGAACAAAGATCAGACAAGGAAGTCCTGGAGGACAGAACGGCCAAAGAAGCCGTCCCTCCGGACCTGACTGTCAAGGCAGTAATGCTTAGTAAACGTGTGCAGCGAGGCCCACGTAGCTGCCTGACAGATAACCGGCAGCGGAACACCGCGGCCCAAGGCCGTGGTAGCAGCCGTTGCCCTGGTGGAATGGGCACGCAGCCCAACAGGAGGCTCCTTCTTGGCCAAAGAATAGCAGGTCTTGATGCACAAGGTAACCCAGCGGGAGATGGTCCTCTTGTGCACCGCCCGACCTTTTTGGCGCCCACGTAGCCAACAAAGAGCTGGTCATCCACCCGGAAGTGTTTTGTGCGGTCGATATAGAAGGAGAGCGCACGTTTTGGGTCCAGACGGTGGAGCCTCTCTTCCTCTCTGGAAGGATGCGGAGGCGGAAAGAAGGTGGGCAAAGTGATGGTCTGCCCAATGTGGAAAGCAGTAACCACCTTTGGCAAGAAGGACGGACGCGTCCGAAGAACAACCTTGTCTGGATGAACAGACAGAAAGGGAGGTTTGCAAGATAGAGCCTGGAGCTCACTCACCCGCCGAGCGGAGGTGATGGCCACCAGAAAGGCTGTCTTCAGAGTCAGAAGACGAAGAGGACAGTTATGCAGAGGCTCAAAGGGAGCGCACATTAAAAGGTAAGAACCAAGTTCAAGTCCCACTGAGGCATTACAAACGGAACAGGAGGGAAGAGGTGAGTAATGCCTTTTAAGAACCTGTTAACAACAGGGGACTTGAAAAGGGAGGGCTGATCAGGGAGCCTGAGGAAGGCCGAGATAGCACAAAGATAACCCTTGATGGTACCCAGGGCAGAACCCTGTTGGGCCAGAGAGAGAAGGAACAGAAGGACCTTAGAAAGAGGGGCAGAAAGGGGATCCACAGCCTTTGCTGTGCACCATGCCACAAATTTGTTCCACCTGCAGGCGTATACCACCTTAGTGGAGGGACGCCTGGCTGCCAGAATCACATCACAAACTTCGGGAGGCAAGTCGAAAGGAATCAACTGCCGCCGCTCAATCTCCACGCAAGCAGGTGTAGACTGGACAGGTTCGGGTGGAGGACCGTCCCCTGCTGCTGCGACAGAAGATCCTCCCGAAGAGGCAGACGGATCGGGGGATCTATGCTCATATTGAGTAGCTCGGGATACCAAACTCTTCGAGCCCAGTCCGGAGCCACAAGAATGACTTGGGCCCGGTCGTGCCGAATCTTCTTCAACACTCTGGGTAGAAGTGGTATAGGCGGAAAGGCGTACAACAGACCGCAACTCCACTCGCGACGAAAAGCGTCGCCGAGCGAGTGCCGCCTTGGAAATTCCAACGCGCAGAACTGATGACATTGCGCGTTCTCTTCGGTGGCGAATAGATCTAACCAAGGCTCTCCCCACTGTAGAAAGAGTCCTTGCGCCACTTCCGAGTGAAGACGCCATTCGTGATCCATCATGCACCTGCGGCTGAGTTCGTCTGCCCTGGCGTTCAGAGAACCTGCCAGGTGTTGAACCATCAGGAACATGCCCTGATGTTCCAGCCATGTCCAGAGGCGCAGAGCCTCCTGACAAAGGGTCCAAGACCCCACCCCGCCCTGTTTGTTGCAGTACCACATGGCGGTGGTGTTGTCTGTGAACACCTGCACTACCTTCCCTTTGACAGAGGGAAGGAATGCCTTGAGTGCAAGCCGGATCGCCCGGAGCTCCAGAAGGTTGATATGGAGCCGGGACTCCGCCGGAGACCAGAGGCCTCTGATCTCCGCCTCTCCCATGTGACCGCCCCATCCCAGAAGGGACGCGTCCGTCACAACTGTATGCTCTGGCTGGGGAAGGGAGAGGGATCTGCCCATGACCCATTGCCGGTTCGAGAGCCACCACTGCAACTGTTTTGCAGTCCCCTCCGAGATCTGGACGTGATCGGACAGGTTGCCCTGGTGCTGCGCCCACTGGAACTTCAGGTCCCACTGCAGAGCCCGCATATGCCATCTGGCATGATTGACCAGCAGGATGCAGGAGGCCATGAGGCCCAGCAGCCTCAGGGTCATCCGTACCGAAACCCAGGATAAAGGCCGAAAGATCGGAATCATAGCCTGAATATCCCGGACTCGCCGTTCGGGAGGATAGGCCCGAAACTGCGTCGTGTCCAGAACTGCTCCGATGAAAAGGAGCTGTGGAGAAGGAATTAGATGCGACTTCGGCACATTGATGGAGAACCCCAGCGAGTGCAGGAGTTCGGCCGTAGTCTGGAGGTGGGAGACGACTGCCTGGGACGAGCCCGCCTTCAGCAGCCAGTCGTCGAGGTAGGGGAAGACTGAAACCCCTGCCCGGCGCAGATGAGCTGCGACCACCGCCATCACTTTCGTGAACACCCGAGGGGCACTGGTAAGGCCAAAGGGGAGCACGGTGAACTGAAAATGCTCGGGGCCTACCGTGAACCGAAGGTAACGCCGGTGGGCCGGCAGGACGGGGATGTGGAAATACGCGTCCTGCAAGTCCAACGCTACCAACCAGTCTCCAGGGTCGAGGGCAGTCAAGACCTGAGCTAGGGTGAGCATCTTGAACTTCTCCTTCCGGAGGAAGCGATTGACGTTCCGGAGGTCCAAGATAGGACGCATGTCCTCCTTGTCCTTTTGGGCACCAGAAAGTAGTGGGAGTAGCAACCACGCCCTACTTCTGGGGTCGGAACATGCTCGATGGCCCTCTTGGTCAAGAGGGCCGTGACTTCCTTCTGTAGAAGCACCAAGTGATCCCCTGACATGCGGTGGAATTGAGGTGGCATGGCTGGGGGGTGGTCTCGAAGGGGAGGAGTAGCCCCTTCGGACAATGTCCAAGACCCACCTGTCCGAGGTGATGGTGCGCCAGTGGGGAAGGTGATGGCGGACCCTGCCCCCTACTGGCGTGCCGTGCACCTGAAAGGAGGGACTAGGAGGGCTTGGAGGCCGCGGACGGGTTGGAGGTGGTGGCCTGACCCGCACGCTGGTTGCCCGATCCGCCACGGCGGAATCCACGTCCTCGGCCACGCGAAGACGCCTGCTGCGCGGGCCGGTGGCTGGGCTGCTGACGTGAAGGGGCGCCCCTACCGTGGCCACGATAGGGGCGAAAAGCAGAAGGCAGCGGAGGGCGTGTAGCAGAAAGGCCCAGGGACTTGGCAGTAACCCGTGAGTCCTTAAAGCGCTCCAACGCATGGTCTGCTTTGGACCCAAAAAGACCGACTCCATCAAAGGGCATGTCCATGAGAGTATTCTGGACATCCCCTGAAAAACCAGTGGTTCTCAGCCAGGCGTGGCGTCGGAGCGCCACCGTCGTTGCAATCGACCTGCCCAGCGAGTCGGCGGTGTCAAGGCCACAACGGATAGTGTATTTGGCCGCATCCCTTCCTTCCGCAATGGCGCGGGAAAGCAGTGCCTGGACCTCCTCAGGGCACTGGGGCAAAACATCCGCCACCGAATCCCACAGGGAGTGGGTATATCGGCCCAAAAGACAAGCGGTGTTAACGGACCGCAAGCCAGCACTGGAGGAAGAAAAACCTTTCTTCCCAAACTGATCCAGGCGTTTGGATTCCCTATCCGGAGGAGCGGTAGGGAAGGCGGTTTGGGAAGCAGAGGCTTGGACAACCAAGCTCTCAGGAGTGGGGTGGACAGAAAGAAACAGGGGTCGCCCGGAGCGGGGCGATGGCGTCGTGACACGTTCCGATCCACAGGAGCCCCTGTGTTGGGCTTGGACCAGGCGCCCAAAAGAACGTCAGTGAGGGCGTCGTTAAACGGCAGCACAGTCTCCGCAGAGGAGGCTGCCGGCTGAAGCACCTCTGTCAAGATGTTAGGCTTGACCGTCAAAGTAGGGAGCTGGAGACGTAAGGCCCCAGCAGCCCTACGCAACACCGTACCAAAATTGGCCCCCTCCTCCGTAGCCACGGGAGGAGACAGCATGCCAGTGTCAGGGGAAGTATCCAGACCACTGGCCTCCCCTAGACTCTCTGTCCAGTCCTCATCATACTGACAGTTGCGCGTCAGAGGGTCATCAGACCCCTCCCAGTCCTCCTGGTCCTCCTCTGGTTCAAAATAAGGAGGAGGAGGGACATTTGGGACCCAAGGTCCCATCGCCGCCGGAGCCGGCGTCGAGCGACGTCGCTCCGGGGCCATGTCCGGAGCCGGAAGGAACTGGGGGACGACGCCGCCCGGAGCCCAGGGCGGCGTCGAGAACGGCACCGGAGACATCGGCGCCGGCGGAGGTGTCGTGAGGTCGACCGGCGTCGATGGGGGTTGTGGAGCCGGGATCGAGGCCGGGGCCGAAGCCGGAGCCGGGATCGAGGCTGGAGGCACGGGCGACGCCGGGGCCGGAGCCGCCGGCGACGCCGGAGCAACCCCATCAGGGCCCGCGGGGCCCGAAGGCGCACCGGAGGGCCTGACGGCCCGAAGAGGCGGGCCATGGCCGACAGGAACTCCTGTACCTTGGCCGGATCCGCCCCCGAACCCGGGAAGGGCGGGTATGGCGGGGGCGACTCCACAGTCAAGTCCGGGGCCGCGGGGGCGGGCCGGGAGGGGCCTCAGCCGAGTCGCGAGACCGGCGAGGCGAAGTCCGAGAGCGACGATGCTTCTTGGACTTCTTGTGCTTAGACTTACCGGACGAAGAAGACTTCGACGCCGACGACCGGTGTGCACTCCGCGAGCGACCCCTGGACCTCTCACGCGACCGGGGCCTCCGTGGAGCCGAATGCCGGGCCTCGAGGAGCTTTCGAGACCGCTCTCGCAAAGCTTTCGGGTTGAGGGCCTGGCATTCGGGACAAGACTCGGTGTCGTGGCCTCGTCCGAGGCAGAAGAGACACTCCCAATGCGGGTCGGTGACGGACATCATCCGCGCACAGGCGCCGCATCGCTTGAAGCCGGGCATCCCTACGACACCTTTAAGAGAAAAAACAGTGAAAAAATCACCAAAAAGTATGGTCAAAAATTGACCAGGGCACTGCTCTTCCCGGATCTGCGCTTGCTGGCGCGGAAAAAGAAGAACTGACGTCAGCGCGCAGGGGCGGCGCCTAAGTACTGCCCGCGACGTCATCCCGGCGATCACGACGCCGACGACGGACGCGGAGCCGCACGACGCCGCCTACCGACGCGCAAGGGCACTGCTACGCAAAACTTTCCGGATCCAGCCTGACGCCTGGGGATATTCTAAGGTAAGGAATCTGTCACTAACGTGTCTCTTTCAGATATACAGAGTTATTGCATAGCTCCCAAATCTAACACAAATGACTGAAACTTGATTCTTTAACTTCTAGGTGCTCCCATCATATCCTTTCGTCCCGATGATGACCCTTTTTAAAAAAAAATATTTTTATTAGCACTTTCGTTAATTAACACCTTACAATACAAGTTCCGCACCATGTGCATAAGTACTTGTTCATTGTAACTGTTCCGCATACAGAGGGGAAAGCAGGAGGGAAGAAGACAGAAACCTCAAAATTTGTTTTGCTTCCATGTACCGTATTTAATCTTTCCTTCCTAAATACGCTTGTTCTTATAAAACAAACAAGCTCCTGGTATAATAACGGTCTAGGTGTTAAGTATGTAGCGTTTGCTAATATCGTTTACCTAGTCTTTTCTGTTTATGACAAACTTATTCAACCAATAAAAACTACTCTTTCCTGGGGCCAACACTCACTCACTTCCTCATTTGTCTATTTTATTTATAGGTCCCGTCTCTTACCCACGTCAGGGGGGGCAGGGGTCGTGGGAGAGAGAGCCCATGCAGACAATTCTACAGCCTGTGTACACTATCTCCAAGTATGGCAAGTCCCTTATGACTTATTGGGATGGAATATGGTTGGTAGTGGACCCATCGTCTACTGCTGGTAGGGGGTCTCCAATAGTGTTCTCAACATCTCCTGATCCTCTAGTTTCCCAAGCCCTCATTACTTCGGCCCATGGTTCAGCTAGAGGTTTACGCCGTTTGGTCATTTTGTCCTCTTGAGTCAGCGCTCTTTCCTAAGCTCTGGCCAAGTCGAAACATCCTTCTCCCAGACAGATACTCTGAGGGCCGCAGTCGTTCACCAACTACGGGCAATTTGCCTTTTGGCCAGAAGCAAGGCTAGATCAATAAACCTGTGTTTAATTTTTTGGCTTTAGGTCTCGGGAATAGTCCTTACAGACAAACTTCAGGGCGGCTCATCAAGGTGCGCGCCAGGACTCCGTTGAGGATCTCTATAATCTTTTGCCAGTATGCCTGTATTACTGTACAACTCCAGATCATGTGTATAAAATTGGCATCTAATTCTTCACATCTAAGGCATTTCTGGTCCTTGACCCGATACATGATGTTAAGCCTGTGTGGTGTGAGGTAAGTCATATGGAGTATATTGAATTGTACAAGTTTAAAATTAGCATTCCTGGAGATCTTCTTAGGGCTCCCTAAGGTTTTCTTCCATTCCGTGCAGGTCAAGGGTCTACCAACCAGATCTTCCCATTTCTCCTGCAAGTGAGCCAGAGTCAGTTCCGTCATTTCCATTATCGCTTCGTAAAGCCATTTTACCAGGTGTCTGGCAGATCCTAGTGTCACCATTGTCTTGAGGGCCGGGTGTGTGCTGAGCACGTGTGTGTCCCTGCCCCAGAGTGTGGACAAAGTTAGGAACTGGCCCGGCCCTATTTCATGATATTCCAGAAATACTGGAAGGGGGAGTAATTCTCCATCCTAGTAACAGTCCTGGTCTGTGGTCACTCCCGCCGCAACTCATTCCTTCAACTTACCTTGTGTGAAGGGAGAACTGTCGCTTTTCCAAGGCAGCCCTACTATTGGTAGATCAGGTGCATAGAGGGGCAACCCTGCTCCGCGTTTTGTGCATCGATCCCAGCATTTTAGGGCTACTTTTAACTGCACTCCCATATTTTTAATCTTATATTTGAGATTCAGCATCCTGGGCAGGAGTAGCCCGTGTGGGGGTTGCCCAGGTAACGCCAATGTCTCCAGCCCCCTCCCGTCCAACCACTGTGCTAACCATTGGATTTGTGCCGCCAGGTAGTATGCCTCAAAATCCGGAGCATCCAAACCACCCATTATTATGGGGTGTCTTATGACCATGAGAGAGACTCTATTGCAACCATCATCCCATATTAGATCCCTCAGCAAGGCGTCCATGTCCCTGAACCATGTCTTGGGGATCACCACAGGTAGATTCCCAAACTAATATAACAGCCTTGGAAGTTTAACCATTTTGGAAAGCACTATTCTGGGCATAACCGAAAGCTTGAGGGATCGCCAGAAAGACACACTTGCTTTTACTGCACGCAGAGCCCTGCCCAGGTCCCCCCCAATAGGTCTGTCTGGCTATGGAACACCTGAACGCCCAGGTATTTGATGGAGCACAGTGACCAGGTAGGTCCTACTGGTAGGTCAATGGGTCTAGTCAGTGTGGTCCTTGCTGGGAAAACCTGGGTCTCCCGAGTGTTGACTTGTAGTCCTGACAATTTCGCAAATGCCTCTAAGATGTCAAACGCTCTCCGTATACCCTGCGTTCCATCCTTGAAGCATAATAAAATGTTGTCTGCATATAATGTAATCATATGCGCAGACTAATCCAGCGTTATTCCATGGCTCCCTCCCTCACATCTAAAGCGTTCTGCTAGAGGTTCCATCGCCAGAGCAAAGAGCAGCAGCGACAGTGGACAGCCCTGTCGTGTCCCCCTATATATGAAATAGGGTGAGGACACCACTCCGCCCATGCGCACTCTTGCCATGGTGTCCGAGTATAACAAACAAACCCATCGCAGCCACTCGTCTCCCAGACCCATTATCCTCATCACCTGTAGCAGGAAATCCCACCGCAGCGAATCGAAGGCCTTTTCCAGGTCGACCGCCACCACCAAGGTGACTGGGTACTTCGTCAGACCGTCATGAAATAAGACATGGTACAGTCTCCTCAGGTTGTTAGAGGTCGACCTAGTCGGGATAAACCCATTTTGGTCTGCATGAACCAGTCTCTGCATGTGGGGCATAAGCCTGGTGGCCAACATCCTACCTAGGAGTTTAAAATCGAGATTTAGCATTGACAGCGGTCGAAAGTCCGCCGTACCCGACTAATCCAATTTATTTTTAGGCACTGGAACCACCAACGCTTCTCTGGTGGAAACTGGGAGGAGGCCCACCTGTAGTGCCACAGCGTACATTTTCTCCAGATGGGGGGGGCTAGGAGCGCTAATTAAGTATAATAGAATTCCGCCTGGAGACTGTTCAGCCCTGGTGTCTTCCCTCTGGCCAGTTCCTTAATTGCTGTACTAATTTCCTGCGTAGTCATCGCCGTCTCCAGGCTTTTCCGTGCTGCCTGGTTCACACCTTGTAAACCCAAGCCCTCCAGGTAAGCCACCATATTGTCTTCCTGAACTTCCCCTGGTCTTCTATATAGTTTAACATAGTAGTCTCTGAAAAATAATTTTGGGAGAGAAGACTGTCAACCCCTCTGATGTTAGTATACTGGGGATCAGGGAGCCCCTGCTCTCAGGTCGAATCAGCCATGTTAGCATTTTCCCAGCCTTCCCCCCTTCCACATGCTGTCTCTCCTAATATGTGCGGGAATCCAAGAGCCTGAACCGTTCCCAGGTTTCATTGCGTTTACTTTTTACATCTGACAGTCGTTTCTTGTCCTCTTCATCTTTCCCGGTGGCCCTATCCAGGGTCTGTATTTGTGCTTCTAAAGTCTGGAGCTCTTGATTGATCTCCCGTCTAGCGCCCATGCATTGCCCCCTCACCACCATTTTTAACGCGTCCCACTTTATCAAGGGGGTTCTTGCAGTGCCTCGGTTTCGTTCAAAATAAGTCGAGATGGAGGTGGACAACTGCTGCCTGAAATAGTCGTCTTCAAATAAGTTGGGGTCCAGTCTCCATAGTGGGATAGGGGCTCTCTCTGGAGTTGGGGCGAATTTCAAAAGGAGAGGACTGTGGTCCGAAATGGAATGCCCTAAATATTCTGCCCCCGCCAGAGTAGATGCTACTTGCCTAGAACAGAGAAACATGTCTAATCTAGTGTGCAGGCCATAAAGTGGCGAATAAAAGGAGTATTCTCTGTAGTTTGTTTTGTAGCCTCCAAATATCTAACAGCTACCACCTAGACATCCATTCCCGGAGGCCCTTAGCCGTCATCGCTGCAGTTGTACCCCTCAAAGGTGGTGTGGATTTATCTATGTCCAGGTCAACTACACAATTGTAATCTCCCCCCAGGATCAGGTCGCCTGCTGCTATTTCCGACAATGGTTTAGAAAGCTGTAGTAGGAATTGAGTCTGATCCTGATTCGGGGCGTATATGCTCCCCAGTGTTATTTCTCTCCCTTTCAGTCTCCCCTTCACTAATACTAATCGCCCGTCTATATCAATAATTTTGTGTGTTGCGTGGAAGGGGTTGCCAGGCTTGATCCATATAAGGGCCCCTCTAGCATATGCTGAATAGGTCGTCGCGAACAACGCTTGAGTCTGGCAGCTTCTTCCATCGTCAGGTGCGTTTCCTGAAGCATTACTATCTGCGCGCCTCTGCGTCTAATATTATTTAGGATACTATAGCGTTTAGAGGGAGATCCCATGCCCCGAATGTTCCAGGATAGCAGCTTAAACTCCTCCTCCACTCTGCTTGGGGAGTTAGCCATTTTCTACATTTAATGACCACCCCCCCCCCCCAACAACAAACATCGACCTGAGTCATGTGTGGCGGACCCCATATTAGCAAACAACAATCCCAACACTACAACTCCAGACCCCAAGAGCGGACCAGCAAAAGCCAGCTGCCCAAACCTGCAAACAAACATTAGTTCAGTTACAACACCGCCTTCAGCTCCTCAGGCGATACACTCTGGTGGGGGGTGTGAAAGTCAAAGAACCTTGGAAGGACGTTGTTTCCATCCCAGTACCACAGTTCGTGGGGGAGGCCGACCAATGCTCACCCTGGGGAATTGTGATGTGTGAAATCTCTGGTTCCCAGGCTCTCATGTAAGCGAAGTCCTCCAGATGTCATCATTGTTAAATAATTTCATCCGCTGTGCGCGGAGTAACTTTCGGTAAGTCCGATTCATTTCCAGTGTTGTCTTCCGAGTCGGTTGAGTGAGCTAGTTGTTCAGTGGATGAACCTATTAGTTTGTCCGACTTTTAAGGCGACATCAGCATTGCCACCGCTTGCAGAGCAGCTTTTCTGTCCTGTTGCGTCTGAGAGGTTGTGGGCGTCTAGAGTGCACTCGCTTTCTTGTGGCACGTTATCTGTTTCTTGCTACGCGTTTCATCCCTCGGGGGCCCTGTTGTGGTCTGGGCAGGGGCGTGCCTTTTTATACACCTCCAGCCAAGACCAAGTCGCCTCTGGTGTGTTGCAGAAATGCGTGGTGCCGGCCAGGATAATTCTGAGCTTCGCTGGGAAGATCAAAGAGTACTGCAAGCTGGCTTCTCGGAGGGCCCTCTTGGCCTCAATAAAGGATGCTTGCTGTGCCTGCACTCGGGCTGTGAAGTCCGGGAACATCAAGACTTTGCTGTTGCCTAGGATGTAAGGTCCCCAGGCACGCGCCTGTTGTAGGATCGAATCCCTATCCCTATAATGTAACAATTTAGCCACCACCTGTCTTGGAGACCTCCCTGGGGCAGGTGCACGCCCAGGGACTCGGTGTGCCCTCTCTAGGGCGAAGAACTTGGAGAGGCAGTCAGGGGGCATTTCTTCTCATTTTTCTAGGAACATGAACATGTCCGTGCCCTCTGTACCCTGTGGGATGCCCACTATCCTGATGTTATTTCTTCTATTCCGCCCTTCGGCGTCTTCAGATGTGGTTCCAGCTCAGTCACTCGTGTGGTGAGGTCATCCAGGCGCGAAGCCCCTTGTTTGTGTTCTGGGAGAAGTTTGGCAACTGTGGTTTCAACTTCTTTGACCCTGTCAGACAGCTTATGGTGTTCGGCCTGTAATTGTCCCAGCCCCACTGACACTGTCCCTATATCTTTTTGTAGCGCCTCCTTAGCGTCTGCTATCGTCGCAAGTACTTTGTCTAGGAGGAGGGGCAGTGAGGTTTCTGCGTCCGCAGGTTCCCCACCATCTTTTTCGGTAGGCAGTGGGGAGGGTTCACGTGTATTAGGTTGGGTGTTCCCTGCCTTGCTCTTCGTTTTCGGCATCTTGACCCCCGTTATCGAGAATGAGGTGTAGGAAGAGAGTCCAATTTTTCATTAGTCCCTCCTTTCTAAATACTCGCCGGTCAGAGGATCTCTAGAGACTTATATCGCAAATTTCGCCGGTGATTCGGTGGTCTTCAGAGATTGAGGAGCCCAGTGGCAAGGATCCGCGTTATCCTGTGCGTATCTCCCCCTTCACCTTCATGCCATGCACCTCTCTCAATGTTGCAGGCCTCGACTGCCCCTACTGGACTAGGCTTTCCTCCCTCGCTGCTAGCGCTCCTCCCAGGGGAACCCACTCCCCTTCGCCTGATTCCAAGCACTATCCCTCTTCCCTGCACCGGACTTGCTGTTTTCTGTGCTCTGGGGTCGAAGGATGGCTTATGCTGCCGGTCGGGCCCAGTCCTTCCCTCAGTCTGGCCCAGTGATCATCGGTCAGGCCTTACTGCACAACACTTGGGCCTCTGCTTCGCACCCTGGCCTTTCCCTGTTTTCATTTGTGCCACTGGCTTCCTGTGGGTCTCTTAGTTTCTTTTTCCCACAGCGTCTGTTTTCTCCTTGCCACCACCATTCCCTAGGGGTCTCTCCCTCCTTCTTATGGGGGCTCGGTCCGATTCACAAGGGTGCTATCTTCCCCCTGGGCCATGCGCCTATTTTACTGCCATCGGACTCACCCAGGTGGGGGTCTCCTAGGGCTCGAGGATCCGATCCCCACCTCTCGGTGGCTCCCTGCTTTTGCTGCCGTTGCCCGGCCTCTCTGGTCTCGCCGGATCGTGCTACGATCTGTCGGGTGCTTGGGGGCCGAGCGCCTTGCTACGTGCTGACTCTGGTACTGTGCTTCGGGCCGGGCCCACTCAGGTGGGGGCCTCCTAGGACTCGAGGATCCGATCCTCATCCCTCGGGCGCTCATTGCCTTTGCCTCCCGGCCTCTCAGGTCCCGTTGGGTCGAGCTCTTATCTGCCAGGTGTTCTGGGGACGATCTCTGAGCCAATTCCGGAACTTTGCTTCGGGCCAGGGATACGTTCCTCCCGCGGCCTTCCCCACTCGGCCGCTCTAACCACTTAAGGGCCCTACGCTCTCAACACGTCTGTGCCTCTGTCCAGTGCTCCACTCCAGGTCTGTGCAGTGTGGCCAGTTTCTATGCAAGGCCGAGTGGGGACTCCCGGGAGGTTTCTCTCCCTTGCCGGATCACCGGTGTCTCAGGCCTGCGGCCCACAGCTGGTTCTTCGTTCGCCTCTCTGTGTCCCAGCAACTTCTGGAGCTCTCTTTTTGCTCTTCCTGCTTCCGTGCGGATACTGCTTTATTTCAACCCTTTGGGAGGGGGGTGCCTCCTCGCCCAGAAATGGAGAAATAAAGGATTTTTGCCTGACCGGGACGGAGCTTCGCACTTATGCGACTGCCATGTTGGTGCTCCCGGCCACGCCCCCCCTGTCCTGATGATGACCCTTGTTTCAATAATCTCTTTGTGGGGTCGAAACGTCGACATCTGGTATAGGGGACTGTTTTTCAATTGATTTTGGATAATTACACTCCTACACAGAGTGTTGTACAACATCTACGTATCCATATCAGTCACTTGTATATATGCTTTCTGTATAGCAGTTGCGCACTATAAACTCACCCGCTTCAATTGCACTGCGCCTTAACGCTATTGGAGCATCTTGTTTTAATTTATTTGTCAAATCAAATAGAGGATATCCTTGAATTGAGGTTTTATGAAATGAATTAAATAAATTGAGTTTTGATCTCTGGTTAAACTGATCTATTGATGGCTTTTACATGTTGTCACTGACGTCGAGGCTTACACTTCCCACATAGGGACCATTGTTTCTCTATTAGTTAGCTCACCAGTTGGCACATTAAAATACTCCCTTTCACATGCTGTACAGGTGGGGTCATGGCTGAGGCCACATGGCACCTACTGGAGGCATTGTGGAGCTATTGATTGGGCACAATTTACGGATTCAGTACGATGCTAATGAGGGGTAAAATCTGTTGACTTTGGATTAAAAGATAAATTCCTATATTTTGTATGTAGTAACGTGGAAAAGATAAGTCTTACATCATGTAGATTGTTTAAACTACAAAAAGGCTCCCATCGCCCATTTCTGGAAAATGTGCAAAAATGTAGCACTCTTTTCATGAGCAAGCCAAGGTTATATTTAATTCTTGGTAGGTTCAGACAGTAGGTTCACTAAAATGGGGTGAAAATTCCTTTACCATAGTTAATGCAAGGATATCCTTGTGTTACTCTTGCAAAAATTGTACCGAAAGAGGTTTAAACAATAAAAACAGAATCAATCAATGACTAAAAGTCATCCTATTATCCTTCTTAAATCTTTGCAGACTGACATGTTCTCGCAGTCTCTTTGATATAGAGAGGGCTTGATTTTTACCCAAGAAGTAGTAATCTCACGGCAATAACTACAATAACTGAACAATCCTGTATCAACAATACAGTAGATCCAAATCTGTGATAGTTACACGTCTTACAAGTAACATACTTTTATAATGGCCATACAAGTTACATTGAATAATGCAAATTAAGAACAATTCAAAACATCTACGAAGATGCACAAAGGATCAAGTACCTTGTTGCCTTGACAGTTGAAATACATTCTAGTAACCCTTGCATTCCCGGCCTGACGAAAGCATACAAGCTGCTGTGGGCGATTCCATTCAAACATTCGAACACTACCATCCTGAGCACCAGTGGCATCTGTGAAAAAATACCATAACTGTTTATTCTTAGTATGAAACACATGGTAAAATAGATAGGGGCACTTTCAACTGTTGTGATAAATGAACTCATAAAACATTGCATTATCTTAAAAATTGATAAGTCAATCAGTCCTCACTCTGACTTATGAACCTCGACTTACAATGCTCTGCATATAAAGGTGAATGATTGTTCTTTGCAGCCCCACCGGACTGTCCTTATCTGAATTACTTCAGTTTCTTGCCACCCTATGGTCTCTTCAAATAAACTCTATGAGAATTCCCCAGAAGTCTAGCACTAAAGTAATTCTCCCATTTCAACTTAGAAGTGAAAGCAACTGCAGCAATGTACACTTGGTAGGTTTGTTCACAAAGCTCACTAAATAACAATAACATTGAATCCCCCTCTTCAAGGAAAACAAACAGGAGTTGAAAGGTACTGAGAAGATTCTTTTAAATGTGCCACATTTCTTGTATACTTGTATTTAATCCAGTGGATTAACTGGCAACTGGACAGTTACCGTATTTGAGATGAATCCCCAGGCCAGGAAACTTCCTAGTATAAAGTTTGATACACAAGAGATAGCTATCAAGTAAAGCATAAAACCCTTTTAAAAAAAATTAAAAACCAAGCACTTTACTATCGACAAGCAAATCATCAGAAGCAAACGACAATACTGCCTCACATCGCCTCTAGCACCTGTTTTTTCAGCCTTTCTTTTCTGCCTCACTAAGCTATCCCATTCTGACGTTCCACCACAGTCTTGATACAGAAACCACCCAATCCAATCTGAAGTTTCTGAAATTTCCCTCCCCCTCCTGAGTGGTGCAAACAATACTGAATTCTTTCTTTGAACACATAATTTATCCACGAAACATGAAAACATCTCACATGAATTTTCTCCCTTAGAGAACACCAGGTGGGTAGGTAACATGGGCCAATTATAAGTAAAATGATAAAAAGAGCAACTTCTACATCAAAACCGAAAACTCCATTGTTATGCCCAAGTAGTTTTTCCCTTCTGCTGTGGAATTGCCCATTACTGCTGTCAGGGAAGATCCCAAGATTCAATTAGAGGGAAATGAAGCCAATACCATCAAATTAGAGGTACTTGTGGTAGCCTTTGCCATGGTTTATTATCTTTCCCTTCTTCTCTGCCTTCATGAAATCAGGAGTCAAGAAAATTATTTGAAATGAATCTGATCCCTCCTCTCGAACCATGTCCAGACCATCTATCTCCTCACCATGCCATCCAGTAGCTAGTATACCAGAGGTCTGTAGTCTCTACCATTATTCCTCTGTTATTCAGTCACTTCCTTAGGTCCCCATTACCTGAATTACTCCTTCATGCTGACTGGTTATAAATAAGCAGATGGTACTCAGATTGTTCTGAGGTGGGAATATCAATATCAGCACAATTCCTCAATTCTGGAATCTTGCCTCCATGCTATCCATGACTGGATAACCAGAACTCACCTGAAGCTCAATACTAACAAAAGTGAAATACGCTGGCAGTTGATCATCCTTCAGTGCTGGATGCGACAATGAGCATTTTTGTAGAGCCAGAATATAAGTCTGTACTAGAGTAGGTACAGGCCTATTAACGGGTCCCAAGGGGATAAATGGAACAGGGGAGGGATCCGCCAGTGGAAACTGAACTGGACACCCTGTGGCTTGGTTGGGTACAAATGTAAGATAGAGGAAGCTGGAATTGCAGTCAAAATTTGCAGCAAGGCCCTCTTTGAAGGTCTCATTCTGCTGCAGGGTCGGCGATGGCTTGAGTAACTAGGGGCGCAACAGAACCAATTGAGGAATTGGTTCTGTGGCAGGTTATTTCAACAGAGTTTAACTTACATCTTCATGTCCTCACGCCTTCTTTTTGGAGTCAGAGTGCCAAGATGGGAATGAGTCCCACTATGCTTTTTAATGCTTACATGTGGACTTGGATTTACTGGAAGTCTTCTAGGGGAAAGAGGAACAGTCATGGCAGCTGCCCCGAGAGTGAGTTCAGTGACTTGGAGCAGAATCAACATGAAGGCCGCAACATCTTGTGTTCGGCGACATACAATTTCGCCTCCTGGTCCTGAATCACCACTGGATGCATAAGGACCTATTTATCTCATAGCTTAAAGTCACAGCCCAAGCACCAAAGACATACCACATGCGGGTTTGCGACTGACACGTGCTTCCTGTAGTTATGGTGTAGTGTAGTTCCTATTTCTCTACTAGGCTCTGCGCATTGGAATAATATAACCTATAGGTTTGACATAGGAATGAGGTCGGTATGTCCCTATCGCACAAGTTACTAACTTGTGTAACGATATATCTGTAAGAGACAGTAGTTAGTGACAGATCCCTTACCTTAGAATATCCCCAGGCGTCAGGCTGGATCCGGAAAGTTTTGCGTAGCAGTACCCTTGCGCGTCGGTAGGCGGCGTCGTGCGGCTCCGCGTCCGTCGTCGGGATTGCCGGGATGACGTCGCGGGCAGTACTTAGACGCCGCCCCTGCGCGCTGACGTCAGTTCTGTACACGACTTTCCGCGCCAGGAACGCAGAGCCATGCAAGAAGCTGACATAGGTGTCTGAAAAAGTCTAGGGCCCTGAAAGGGATGTCCTTAACCCTAGAAATCAGTTCGCAGAACGGGGAGGATGGTGGGGCGGTAGGAATCTGTCACTAACTACTGTCTCTTACAGATATATCGTTACACAAGTTAGTAACTTGTGCATCTGAAAGAGACACGTTAGTGACAGATTCCTTACCTTAGAATAGATACCCCAGCAATACCAACCCCGGTGGTGGGTCTGCGAACAGATTCAGACAAGGAAGTCCCGGAGGACAGAACGGCCAAAGAAGCCGTCCCTCCGGACCTGGCTGTCAAGGCAGTATTGTTTGGTAAACGTGTGCAGCGAGGCCCACGTAGCTGCCTGACATATATCCTGCAGCGGAACACCGCGGCCTAAGGCCGTGGTAGCAGCCGTTGCCCTGGTGGAATGGGCACGCAGCCCAACAGGAGGCTCCTTCTTAGCCAAAGAACAGCAGGCTTTGATACACAAGATGACCCGGCGGGAGATGGTCCTCTTGTGTACCGCCCGACCTTTTTTGGCGCCCACGTAGCCAACAAAGAGCTGGTCATCCACCCGGAACTGTTGTGTGCGGTTGATGTAAAAGGCAAGCGCACGTTTTGGGTCCAGACGGTGGAGCCTCTCTTCCTCTCTGGAAGGATGCGGAGGCGGAAAGAAAGTGGGCAAAGTGATGGTCTGCCCAATGTGGAAGGCAGTAACCACCTTTGGCAAGAAGGACGGACGCGTCCGAAGAACAACCTTGTCTGGATGAACAGACAGAAAGGGGGGTTTGCATGAAAGAGCCTGGAGCTCACTCACCCGCCGAGTGGAGGTGATGGCTACCAGAAAGGCCGTCTTCAGAGTAAGAAGACGAAAAGGACAGTTATGCAGAGGCTCAAAGTGAGCGCACATTAAAAAGGTAAGAACCAAGTTTAAGTCCCACTGAGGCATTATAAACGGAACAGGAGGAAAGAGGTGTGTAATGCCTTTAAGAAACCTGTTAACAACAGGGGACTTAAAAAGAGAGGGCTGATCAGGAAGCCTGAGGAAGGCCGAGATTGCACAAAGATAGCCCTTGATGGTACCCAGGGCAGAACCCTGTTGGGCCAGAGAAAGAAGGAACAAAAGAACCTCAGAAAGAGGGGCAGAGAGGGGATTCACAGCCTTTACTGTGCACCATGCCACAAACTTGTTCCACCTGCAGGCGTATACCACCTTAGTGGAGGGACGCCTGGCTGCCAGAATCACATCACAAACTTCGGGAGGCAAATCGAAAGGAATCAACTGCCGCCGCTCAATCTCCACGCAAACAGGTGTAGACTGGACAGGTTCGGGTGGAGGACCGTCCCCTGCTGCTGCGACAGAAGATCCTCCCGAAGAGGCAGACGGAACGGGGGATCGACGCTCATACTGAGTAGCTCGGGATACCAAACTCTTCGAGCCTAGTCCGGAGCCACAAGGATGACTTGGGCCCGGTCGCGCCGAATCTTCTTCAACACTGGGTAGAAGTGGTATAGGCGGAAAGGCGTACAACAGACCGCAACTCCACTCGCGACGAAAAGCGTCGCCGAGCGAGTGCCACCTTGGAAATTCCAACGCGCAGAACTGCTGACATTGCGCGTTCTCTTCGGTGGCGAACAGATCTAACCAAGGCTCTCCCCACTGCTGAAATAGACCTTGCGCAGCCTCCGAGTGAAGACGCCATTCGTGATCCATCATGCACCTGCGGCTGAGTTCGTCCACCCTGGCGTTCAGGGAACCTGCCAGGTGTTGAACCATCAGGAAAATGCCCTGATGTTCCAGCCATGTCCAGAGGCGCAGAGCCTCCTGACATAGGGTCCACGACCCCACCCCGCCCTGTTTGTTGCAATACCACATGGCGGTGGTGTTGTCTGTGAACACCTGCACTACCTTCCCTTTGACAGAGGGAAGGAATGCTTTGAGTGCAAGTCGGATCGCCCGGAGCTCCAGAAGGTTGATATGGAGCCGGGACTCCGCCGGAGACCAGAGGCCTCTGATCTCCGCCTCTCCAGTGTGACCGCCCCATCCCAGAAGGGACCCGTCCGTCACGACTGTGTGCTCTTGCTGGGGAAGGGAGAGGGATCTGCCCATTACCCATTGCCGGTTCGAGAGCCACCACTGCAACTGTTTTGCAGTCCCCTCCGAGATCTGGACGTGATCGGACAGGTTGCCCTGGTGCTGCGCCCACTGGAACTTCAGGTCCCACTGCAGAGCCCGCATTTGCCATCTGGCATGATCGACCAGCAGGATCAATCAATCAATCAATCATGTCACTTATAAAGCGCACTACATACCCGCGAGGGTCTCAAGGCGCTGGGGAAGAGGGGGGTGGTGCTGCTACTGATCTAAGAGCCAGGTCTTGAGGAGTCTTCTGAAGGACAGTAGGTCTTGGGTCTGTCGGAGGTTGGTGGGGAGGGTGTTCCAGGTCTTGGCGGCGAGGTGGGAGAAGGATCTGCCGCCGGCGGTCATTTTCCGGATGCGGGGGACTGTGGCGAGGGCGAGGCTGGTCGAGCGGAGCGGGTGGGGGTGTAGAAGCTGAGTCGTCTGTTGAGGTAGGCTGGTCCGGAGTTGTGGAGTGCTTTGTGTGCGTGGGTGAGGAGCTTGAAGGTTATCCTCTTGTTGACAGGGAGCCAGTGCAGGTCTCTCAGGTGGGGTGTGATGTGGCTGCGTCGGGGGATGTCGAGGATAAGACGTGCAGAGGCGTTCTGGATGCGTTGCAGCAGTCTCAGGAGCTTAGCCGTCGTTCCTGCGTAGAGGGCGTTTCCGTAGTCCAGCCTGCTGGTGACGAGGGCCTGGGTGACTGTTTTTCTCGTTTCGGTGGGGATCCACTTGAAGATCCTGCGGAGCATTCGGAGGATGTTGAAGCAGGATGAGGAAACGGCGTTGACCTGTTTAGTCATGGAGAGGGTGGGGTCGAGGATGACCCCTAGGTTGCGTACGTGGTCGGTGGGTGGCGGGGCTGTTCCCAGTGATGTTGGCCACCAGGAGTCGTCCCAGGCTGAAGGGTTGGAACCAAGGATGAGGACCTCCGTCTTGTCCGAGTTCAGCTTCAGGCGGCTGGTCCTCATCCATTCGGCGACGGCCTTCATTCCTTCGTGGAGGTGGGCTTTGGCGGTGTGAGGGTCTTTGGTGAGCGAGAGGATCAGCTGGGTGTCGTCGGCGTAGGAGATGATGTTGAGGTTGTGCTGTCGGGCGACGTGGGCGAGGGGTGCCATGTAGATGTTGAACAGCATTGGGCTGAGGGAGGAGCCTTGGGGTACGCCGCAGATGATCTTGGCAGGAGGCCATGAGGCCCAGCAGCCTCAGGGTCATCCGCACCGAAACCCAGGATAGAGGTTGAAAGATCGGAATCATAGCCTGAATATCCCGGACTCGCCGTTCGGGAGGATAGGCCCGAAACTGCGTCGTATCCAGAACTGCTCCGATGAAAAGGAGCTGTGGAGAAGGAGTCAGGTGCGACTTCGGCACATTGATGGAGAACCCCAGCGAGTGCAGGAGTTCGGCCGTAGTCTGGGGGTGGGAGACGACTGCCTGGGACGAGCCCGCATTCAGCAGCCAGTCGTCGAGGTAGGGGAAGACTGGAACCCCTACCCGGCGCAGATGAGCTGCGACCACCGCCATCACTTTCGTGAACACCCGAGGGGCACTTGTGAGGCCAAAGGGGAGCACGGTGAATTGAAAATGCTCGAGGCCCACCATGAACCGCAGGTTACGCCTGTGGGCCGGCAGGACGGGGATGTGGAAATAAGCGTCCTGCAAGTCCAACGCTACCATCCAGTCTCCAGGGTCGAGGGCAGTCAAGACCTGAGCTAAGGTGAGCATCTTGAACTTCTCCTTCCGGAGGAAGGGATTGACGTTCCGGAGGTCCAAGATAGGACGCATGTCCTCCTTGTCCTTTTTGGGCACCAGAAAGTAGTGGGAGTAGCAACCACGTCCTACTTCTGGGGTCGGAACACGCTCGATGGCCCTCTTGGCCAAGAGGGCTGCAACTTCCTTCTGAAGAAGCACCAAGTGATCCCCTGACATGCGGTGGAATTGAGGTGGCATGGCTGGGGGAATGGTCTCGAAGGGGAGGGAGTAGCCCCTTCGGACAATGTCCAAGACCCACTTGTCCGAGGGTGATGGCACGCCAGTGGTGAAGGTGATGGCGGACCCTGCCCCCTACTGGCGTGCTGTGCACCTGAAAGGAGGGACTAGGAGGGCTTGGAGGCCGCGGACAGGTTGGAGGTGGTGGCCTGACCCGCACGCTGGTTGCCTGACCCGCCACGGCGGGAGCCACGTCCTCGGCCACGCAAAGACGCTTGCTGCGCGGGCCGGTGGCTGGGCAGCGGACGTGACTGGGTGCCCCTTCCGAGGCCACGAAAGGGGCAAAAAGCAGACGGTAGCGGAGGGCGTACAGCACAAAGGCCCAGGGACTTGGCAGTAGCCCTCGAGTCCTTAAAGCGCTCCAGCTCATGGGTCTGCTTTGTTTCCAAAAAGACCGACCCCATCAAAAGGCATGTCCATAAGGGTGTTTTGGACATCACCCGAGAAACCAGTGGTTCTCAGCCAGGCGTGACGGTGCAGCGCCACTGTCGTCGCAAGCGATCTGCCTAGCGAGTCGGCGGTATCAAAGTCACATCTGATGGTGTATTTAGCTTTATCTCTTCCATCCGCAATGGCGCGGGAAAGCAGTGTCTGGACCTCCTCAGGACACTGGGGCAGAACCTGCGCCACCGAGTCCCACAGAGAGTGGGAATATCGGCCCAAAAGGCAAGCGGTGTTGACGGACCGCAAGCCAGCACTGGAGGAAGAAAAGACCTTCTTCCCAAATTGATCCAGGCGTTTGGATTCCCTATCCGGAGGAGCGGTAGGGAAGGCGGTTTGGGAAGCAGAGGCTTGGACAACCAAGCTCTCAGGAGTGGGGTGTTGGGAGAGGAACAAGGGGTCGCCCGGAGCAGGGCGATGGCGTCGTGCCACGTTCCTATCCACAGGAGCCCCGGTGGCGGGCTTGGACCAGGTGCCCAAAAGAACGTCGGAAAGCGCGTCATTAAACGGCAGCAGTGGCTCCGAGGAGGTAGCCGCCGGCTGAAGCACTTCCGTCAGGAGGTTAGTCCTGACAGCCACTGTAGGCAATTGGAGGTGTAAGGCCCCAGCTGTTTTACGCAACACCGTTGCAAAATTTGCTCCCTCCTCCGTTGCCACGGAAGGAGGAGACCGCATGCCAGAGTCAGGGGAGGTGTCCAGACCACTGGCATCCCCAAGTTCCTCAGCCCAGTCCTGATCGAACTCACACTGCTGTGTGAGAGGGTCATCCGACCCCTCCCAGTTCTCTTCGTCCTCCTGTGGTTCAAAATAAGGAGGAGGGACATGCGGGACCCAAGGTCTCATCGGCGTCGGAGCCGGCGTCGAGTGACGCCGGTCCGGCGCCTTGTCCGGAGAGAACAGGGGGGCTCCGGGCGGCGTCGGAAACGGCACCGGAGACATCGGCGCCGGTGGAGGTGTTGTTAGGTCAACCGGCGTCGATCGGGGTTGTGGCAGCACCGGAGCCGGGGTCGAGGCCGGGGCCGGGGCCGGAGCCGGGACCGAGGCTGGTGTGACAGGCGGCGCCGGGGAAACCCCATCAGGGCCCGCGGGGCCCAAAGGCGCACCGGGGGGACCTTGAGGCCCGAAGAGGCGGGCCATGGCCGACAGGAACTCCTGTATCTCGGCCGGAGTCGCCCCCGAACCCGGGAAGGACGGGTAATGCGGGGGCGGCTCCACAGGCACTCCCCGGAGCCGTGGGACGGTGCCGACAGGACCCTCAGCCGAGTCGCGAGACCGGCGAGGCGAAGTCGTGGAGCGATGACGCTTCTTAGACTTCTTATGCTTCGACTTACCGGAGGAGTGCGAAGACTTGGACCCCGACGACCGATGAGGACTCCGCGACCGGTGCCTCGACCTCTCACGTGACCGGGGCTTGGTGCGGCGCGGAGCTGACTGCCTGACATCGAGGAGCTTTCGAGACCGCTCTCGCAAAGCCTTCGGATGCAAGGCCCGACAGTCGGGGCACGACTTGGGGTCGTGGTCGCGCCCGAGGCAGTAGAGACAATACTGATGCGGGTCCGTGATCGACATCATTCGACCACAGGCGTCGCATGGCTTGAAGCCGGGCATCCCTACCGACACCTTGGAGTCGAGCGACTCGAGAAAACAGTGAAAAAATTACCCAAAAACTTAGTCAAAAAATGACTAGGGCACTGCTCTTCCCGGATCTGCGCTTACTGGCGCGGAAAAAGAAGAACTGACGTCAGCGCGCAGGGGCGGCGTCTAAGTACTGCCCGCGACATCATCCCGGCGATCCCGACGCCGACGACGGACGCAGAGCCGCACGACGCCGCCTACCGACGCGCAAGGGTACTGCTACGCAAAACTTTCCGGATCCAGCCTGACGCCTGGGGATATTCTAAGGTAAGGAATCTGTCACTAACGTGTCTCTTTCAGATGAGTATATTAAACTTAATTACTTGTGCCAGCTAGCTCAGAGGCCACTAGGGAGTAGTTTCTGGCAACCGCATAAACATGACCACTTTGTTTCCCTTTAGAATTGGAACACGTCTCAGAATCGTGGAAACAATAGATAACAGTTTCACTCAGTCAATCGTGCATGCTTATTTACTACAGAGTTACACAGAAAGGAAAGACGGGCGTTTCAATAAAAGGGTTTTATTGAACAGTCTTGTTTCTCGTGTAAGAGATATGTGCTGTTATGATCAAAAGACAGTATGCAAGATAAATAATGTACAGCGTAAGCAGTAGAAATAAATAATACTGCGCTAGCATTATCTTTTAGCACATATTCACGTACATAAATAACATGAGCTAAAAATGTGAGTACTCATACGATGCGTCTCTAAGCTAGTTCTACCCCAATGTACCTAACCTAATCTAGGTGTAGGGAAAGGTAAGAAGTAGGTGGAGTATTCTCTAGTATGGTATACTAAGAGTATGTTAAGTCTAGTATGCCAAGAGTCCCTCTAGGTTCTAGTCGGCTCCATACCTTGAGAATGAGAGAGGTGGGAATCTCTTGCCGGATCTGGAACTCTAACACCGTGCGAAGGGAGTCAGAACACTGGAAGCTGGATTCTTCTGCGTGCAGGAATGACAGCGTCTTCTCAGTGCGTCAGGCCGGGATACGGGCTCCTCTAAAGTCGAGGTCTCCTCTAACTTGCTTGGGCGAGGGAAGGTATATTTATACCGGATAGGTGCCTCGGAATGTTAGCATTGACGTGTAGTCGGACAGAGGAAGACGTCAGGAATGAACCCTTAAGGTAGAACGGTTCATACATAATAGATGAGTTCTTGGGAAAATCAATAGTCCTGTGCTAGGGGAACTCCCGAAGCTTAAGGGTCTGGGTTCTAAGAACTCGTTGTGATGTTAGGGTGGACGGATGTCGGTGACCATGCCTGTATTTGGAGTGCACGGTTAATGCCTAAATAAGGACTGGGATTCTATGCCTATATAAGGGCAATGCGAATTGTGCCTATATAAGGACATGATTCAGGAAAACCTATATACGGACACCTAAAGCGGAATACAACACCCACTCCACTTTCGAATGACCGATAATACTAAATGCTAAATATTTAAATGCTAAACATAAAATTGAGTACCACATTTTGCTAAAAACATTTCTAAAAGCATATTAAAAGAAGTTTAAAATAAACTGTTGAAATGCAATAGGTACTGTACGTTTAAAGCATCGTTTTCCAGTCTAAGCATATTACCGAAATAAATGCAACATGAATGAATAAACAAATATATACATATGATGAAATGGTTGATAAGTTTTCAAAAATCAAAGCCATTGCATATCATGGTATTAAATGAAATGTTAGACAAGTAAGGTGACAATGTGTCCCTGGAAGTATTCAAAGAAGTCCGTTTTATAAGACTAGTTCTACTGTAAGCAGATTGTTCATTTGCCATGTCATTTCAAAAATTAAAAAGAAAAAGTTCAATTTCTGGGAAAAGATCCAAGTTTTGAAAATATGAAGGCCAAATTTCATTGTTCCCCTGGTACACTGTGAGCCGAATCAAAGTCAGTGTATGGGTCTGGTGTAAACATGAGATCATCTATTTCCATAGCCAAAATATCGTCCACCGAAGTTGGTGACATTTGGAACACCTCGTTCAGAAGGTTAATTGCACAGAGATGAGAAACATCGCCTTCAGCAGAAGATGCAATGTTCGCTTCTGTTGTTACCTGTGTGCCTGTTGATCCATCTCGTACCTCAGCAGCTGCCGGAAGCGTCTGTGAGATCTCAATGAATGCCGTCATCAGGATTGGTAGCCTCTGGGGACAACACAGAGCATGGGCCGTTATCGGGTCCAGCAGAGTATCGACATCCGTTGGCATGACTGATGGGAGTGTTAGACAGGTGTCTAGCACGCATTCTTCACCGCAAAACAGGCAGCGTATAACAGTTAAGATGCAATCTTGCCAGATTGGTCTGAATGACAGGAACCACGTTGTATTAAGTTCCCGTAGACGAGGCATGCCAAAAAGCTGTACTATTCGCTCACGGCATTTCAGTTCAAGGAGAGCTTTCTCCACATCGCTCGGAGTGATGTTGGCGAATAGGCTTGCCATAGCGTAGTAGGAGGAATAGAAACAGAATTCCTGCAACAAGTGCTAGAATTAATGGCACACCACCAAACACCGAATGTGCGAAGTTTGGGATGATTCCGAGGACAGCCTGGAAAGGTGCTAATAGTCCGGAACAGATGGTCTTAAATACATGTACAATTCAGCTCGTATCAGACATGTTAAAGATACGTCCCATCATTTCTACGAAATGTATAGGGCAGTTTGTACGAATTAAAGCCTGTATCTCAGCCAAAGTCCTTGCAACTTGTAAATCATAGATTTCTTTGGCCGAGGTCAGAGGCACTGTTTGTTGTATAAGCATGGCTTTCATTCTGCTTAAAGTATCAAATCGTATAAAAGAGACATTCAACGAAGGCAACAGAGGCGACTCCCTGACTGTGTCTATTGGGGCAAACAATACTTGCATACAGCAAGTGACCCTGGAGTTGACCGTTACTAGATATGGGATGCCTGGCAACATGCCACAGCAACTCTGATCATTCAACATGAGGTAACTCCCATTAGAAAGTTGGCCAAACGTTGGATTAATCACAGTAGCTGGTGTACCCTGCTGGTGGCAGGACAAATTTGCCACAGAACCATTACAAGCCCCGTGTAAAGAAATGTCCTGACAAATCAGTGAACCGCTTAGTGCACTTTCACAGTGTGTACCGCTCAGAAACACTTCACGATCCCCACTCCAACATCTATATGTGTAAGGTAAATTCCAGGATGTCTTAATGTATTCTTTACCCAACCTTTCATATTTGCCTGCTTGCATTTGTTTGAGGCAATACTGAAACTGAAAAGTAGTTACAGGCAGAGTGATTTTGCCATGAATAAGCCATTCTGTAGCTGGTTTTTCTGCCACTGTGAATGGTAATGTTTCCAGTTTTTCAATGCTCAGCACTGTATAATTTGCTCCTCTTTGTGCCAGTTCGATCTGTTTATCTGTTAGATTGTATTCTGCAAACAGAGCCGCTGTGTTGATAAAACGCCAAGGCACATAGCCCGCACGCAAAGATTGCAGCGTCCAGCTTAATAACATAATAGAACGCAACTGAGATTGGCGTTGTTGTAACATGGCTAAATCTTGTTCCAGTATGTCAATAGCAGAGGATACAATGTTGTCCAAAGAATAAATTCTGGATGACAAAGTTGTTAACCCGCTGTCGACCACAGTTAGAGTTTTCTCTAAGTTAATACGATCAATTTCACGTATTCGTTCTGCGGCCTCTGCCTGTGTCACTTTCCATGCTTCATTATAAGCAGCATAGATGCCGGCATATATGAAACGTTTTTGACGCGGTTTTCTTGGTCCAAGCAAGAATTCCCTAAGGTCTGCGTGTTCTTTAAGTAAAGATAAGTGTTGTTTCACATCCTTAAGTGTAGATTTTTGCAGCCAATCGAGGCATAATTTTCCTACACTGTATGTTGTTACTACCCCCGGATGTTGTCTTTGGACGTATCGTGGGTCTGGCCTATGAACAGTAAACCCCTGTGTTTTATTCAGGAATCTCTCTTGACAGTTGTTTGTGTCTAAGGGCCAGATCAACCATTTTCTCCAATCAGGATTTGTTCTGTTGAGTTGTAGTATGGTGTCAACTGTAACCGCTGCCTGTGTATTGTTATTACTGGCAGGTGTTGGTACAGAAGGAGTTTTCATGTCTTTGATCTTGGCTAACCCAAGCCAAGACGTTTGTTGGACCGTGTCATTCAAAAACATTATTTGCTGAGGGACGATACAGGCTCTAAACAAAGCTTCAATCCCCTGCACTTGCCAATCTTTAGTACCCCAGACAGATTTTGTGTCTATTGTGTCTTTCCACAAGTCGAAACCATGTCTAGACAGTTGGGCAATAAATGCTGCAGAGTAAATCTGTTTTGTATTTGTTAACATAATTTTCAGTCCTGTTTTGTTTACATTTTTATAGTAAAATGTTTCTGGATCATATGTATTGTATCCTGAAAAATATGGAAACTTTTTAGCAAATGTTTTTTAACTACCTTTGGGTGGTGTAGGACAATGCTCCCATTGGTTAAACAAACACAATTCTAGGTGTTGCAGATTTATGCAAAAAATGATGACCATAGTGGTTATAGCAATACAGCTGTTCATAGTCTGATGAACCCTCTAAATATTCATTAGAAAATGCAGCAGACTTTTCTAGGTCAAACATCATGTCATTTACAGTTTCAAAGTCCCAATCATCTGAATAGGTACTGGATGAAACCAAATCACTTAGTGAAATCTTAAATAAATGTGGAATGTTCAAATGTTCCGTAGGACCAAAGATATCGAAATCTGTTTTGTCCCACACTATACCATCCTGTATAGGAACGGCTGTGATGTTCACTGCTGACAAGTCTCTTGCTTCACGATGGGATGATTTGTGTGGTTTTAAAAGTAAGTTCACATCTTTACTTTCAATGTCCAAATGGATGTATCTGCCATTTATAAGCACGCTCATAGTCATAACCAAAGCTAGCCAAAGCAGAAAGAAAAATATTCCAGAAGCACAAGTTACCAACTTGTGTAACGATATATCTGTAAGAAACAGTAGTTAGTGACAGATTCCTTACCTTAGAATATCCCCAGGCGTCAGGCTGGATCTGGAAAGTTTTGCGTAGCAGTACCCCTGCGCGTCGGTAGGTGGCGTCGTGCGGCTCCGCGTCCGTTGTCGGCATCGCCGGGATGACGTCGCGGCCAGTACTTAGACGCCGCCCATGCGCGCAGACGTCAGTTCTGTACACGACTTTCCGCGCCAGAAACGCAGAGCCATGCAAGAAACTGACACTGGTGTCTGAAAACTAGGGCCCTGAAAGGGATGACCTTAACCCTAGAAATCAGTTCGCAGAACGGGGAGGATGGGTGGGGCGGTAAGGAATCTGTCACTAACTACTGTCTCTTACAGATATATCGTTACACAAGTTAGTAACTTGTGCATCTGAAAGAGACACGTTAGTGACAGATTCCTTACCTTAGAATAGATAGCCCAGCAATACCAACCCCGGTGGTGGGTCTGCGAACAAAGATCAGACGAGGAAGTCTCGGAGAACAGAACGGCCAAAAAAGCTCTCTCTCCGGACTTGGCTGTCAAGGCAGTAATGCTTGGTAAACGTGTGCAGCGAGGCCCACGTAGTTGCCTGACAGATGTCCTGCAATGGGACACCACGTCCCAAAGCCGTGGTGGCGGCTGTCGCCCTGGTGGAATGGGCACGTAGCCCAACAGGGGGCTCCTTCTCAGCCAAAGAATAGCAGGCTTTGATACACAAGACAACCCAGCGGGAGATGGTCCGCTTGTGTACCGCCCAACCTTGTTTGGCGCCCACGTAGCCAACAAAGAGCTGGTCGTCCACCCGGAACTGTTGTGTGCGGTTCAGATAGAAGGAAATCGCACGTTTTGGGTCCAGACGGTGGAGCCTCTCTTCCTCTCTGGAAGGATGCGGAGGCGGAAAGAAGGTGGGCAAAGTGATGGTCTGCCCAATTTGGAAGGCAGTAACCACCTTTGGCAAGAAGGACGGACGCGTCCTAAGAACAACCTTGTCTGGATGGACGGACAGAAAGGGGGGCTTGCAAGAAAGAGCCTGGAGCTCACTCACCCGCCGAGCCGAGGCTGTCTTCAGAGTGAGAAGACGAAGAGGACAGTTATGGAGAGGCTCAAAGGGAGTGCACATTAAAAAGGTAAGAACCAAGTTCAAGGCCCACTGAGGCATCACAAACGGAACAGGAGGGAAAAGGTGTGTAATGCCTTTAAGAAACCTGTTAACAACAGGGGACTTGAAAAGGGAGGGCTGATCAGGAAGCCGGAGGAAGGCCGAGATTGCACAAAGGTAGCCCTTGATGGTACCCAGGGCAGAACCCTGTTGGGCCAGAGAAAGAAGGAACAGTAGAACCTCAGAAAGAGGGGCAGAAAGGGGATTCACAGCCTTTGCTGTGCACCATGCCACAAACTTGTTCCACCTGCAGGCGAATACCACCTTAGTGGAGGGACGCCTGGCTGCCAGAATCACATCACAAACTTCGGGAGGCAAGTCGAAAGGAATCAACTGCCGCCGCTCAATCTCCATGCAAGGAGGTGGAGACTGGACAGGTTCGGGTGGAGGACCGTCCCCTGCTGCTGCGACAGAAGATCCAACCGAAGAGGCAGATGGATCGGGGGATCGATGCTCATACTGAGTAGCTCGGGATACCAAACTCTTCGAGCCCAGTCCGGAGTCACAAGAATGACTTGGGCCCGGTCGCGCTGAATCTTCTTCAACACTCGTACAATAGACCGCAACTCCACTCGCGGCGAAAAGCGTCGCCGAGCGAGTGCCGCCTTGGAAATTCCAACGCGCAGAATTGCTGACATTGCGCGTTCTCTTCGGTGGCGAATAGATCTAACCAAGGCTCTCCCCACTGTAGAAAGAGTCCTTGCGCCACCTTCGAGTGAAGACGCCATTCGTGATCCATCATGCACCTGCGGCTGGAGTTAGTCCGCCCTGGCGTTCAGGGAACCTGCCAGGTGTTGAACCATCAGGAATATGCCCTGATGTTCCAGCCATGTCCAGAGACGCAGAGCCTTCTGACATAGGGTCCACGACCCCACCCCGCCTTGTTTGTTGCAGTACCACATGGCGGTGGTGTTGTCTGTGAACACCTGCACTACCTTCCCCTTGACAGAGGGAAGAAATGCCTTCAGTGCAAGTCGGATCGCCCGGAGCTCCAGAAGGTTGATATGGAGCCGGGACTCTGCCGGAGACCAGAGGCCTCTGATCTCCGCCTCTCCCATGTGACCGCCCCATCCCAGAAGGGACGCATCCGTCACAACTGTGTGCTCTGGCTGGGGAAGGGAGAGGGATCTGCCCATGACCCATTGCCGGTTCGAGAGCCACCACTGCAACTGTTGTGCAGTTCCCTCCGAGATCTGGATGTAATCGGACAGGTTCCCCTGATGCTGCGCCCACTGGAACTTCAGGTCCCACTGCAGAGCCCGCATATGCCATCTGGCATGATCGACCAGCAGGATGCAGGAGGCCATGAGGCCCAGCAGACTCAGGGTCATCCGTACCGAAACCCAGGATAGAGGCTGAAAGATCGGAATCATAGCCTGAATATCCTGGACTCCCCGTTCGGGAGGGTAGGACCGAAACTGCGTTGTGTCCAGAACCGCTCCGATGAAAAGGAGCTGTGGAGAAGGAACCAGGTGCGACTTCGGCACATTGATGGAGAACCCCAGCGAGTGCAGGAGTCCGGCCGTAGTCTGGAGGTGGGAGACGACTGCCTGGGATGAGCCCGCCTTCAACAACCAGTCGTCGAGGTAGGGGAAGACTGGAACCCCTAACCGGCGCAGATGAGCTGTGACCACCGCCATCACTTTCATGAACACCCGAGGGGCGCTGGTAAGGCCAAAGGGAAGCACGGTGAACTGAAAGTGCTCGAGGCCTACCGTGAACCGCAGGTAACGCCGGTGGGCCGGCAGGACGGGGATGTGAAAATATGCGTCCTGCAAGTCCAACGCTACCATCCAGTCTCCAGGGTCGAGGGCAGTCAAGACCTGAGCTAGAGTGAGCATCTTGAATTTCTCCTTCCGGAGGAAGCGATTGACGTTCCGGAGGTCCAAGATAGGACGCATGTCCTCCTTGTCCTTTTTGGATACCAGAAAGTAGTGGGAATAACCACGCCCTACTTCTGGGGTCGGAACGCGCTTGATGGCCCCATTGGCCAAGAGGGCCGCAACTTCCTGTCGAAGAAGTGCCAAATGGTCCCCCGACATGCGGTGGTGCTGAGGTGGCATGGATGGAGGGGCAGTCTCGAAGGGGAGGGAGTAGCCCCTTCGGACAATGTCCAAAACCCACCTCTCCGATGTGATGGTGCGCCAGTGGGGAAGGTGATGGCGGACCCTGTCCCCCACTGGCGTGCTGTGGACCGGAAAGGACGGACTAGGAGGGTTTGGAGGCCGGGGACGGGGCGGAGGTGGTGGCCTGACCCGCACACTGGTTACCTGACCCGCCTCAGCGGGAGCCACGTCCTCGGCTGCGCCAAGGCGTTTGCTGCGCGGGCCGGTGGTTGGGCAGTGGAGGTGACTGGGCGCCCCTTCCGTGGCCACGAAAGGGGCGAAAAGCAGACGGCTGTGGAGGGCGCAAGGCGGAGAGGCCCAAGGACTTGGCCGTAGCCCGCGAGTCCTTAAAGCGCTCCAGCGCGCTGTCTGCCTTCTGGCCAAAAAGGCGGATACCATCAAAGGGCATGTCCATAAGGGTGTTTTGGACATTGCCCGAGAAACCAGTGGTCCTCAGCCAGGCGTGACGGCGAAGCGCCACTGTCGTAGCAAGCGATCTGCCTAGCGAGTCAGCGGTATCTAGGCCACATCTGATGGTGAACTTCGCTGCGTCTCTCCCTTCCGCAACAGCACGGGAGAGAAGTGCCTGGACCTCCTCAGGACACTTGGGCAGCACTTGCGCCACCGAATCCCACAGAGAGTGGGAGTAACGGCCCAAAAGGCAAGCGGTGTTCACGGACCGCAAGCCAGCACTGGCGGAAGAAAAAACATTCTTCCCAAATTGTCCAGTTTTTTGGATTCCCTATCCGGTGGAGCGGTAGGGAAGGCGCTCTGGGAGGTAGAGGCTTGGACAACCAAGCTCTTGGGGGTGGGGTGTTGGGAGAGAAACAGAGGGTCGCCCGGGGCGGGCGATGGCGTCGGGCTACGTTCCTGTCCACAGGAGCCCCTGTGGTGGGCCTGGACCAGGTGCCCAAAAGAACATCCGAAAGTGCGTCGTTGAACGGCAACAGTGGCTCCGAAGAGGTAGCCGCCGGCTGAAGCACTTCCGTTAGGAGGTTAGTCCTGACAGCCACCGTAGGGAGCTCGAGGCGCAGGGCCTCAGCCGCCTACGTAACACCGTAGCATAACTTGCTCTCTCCTCCGTAGCCACGGAAGGAGGAGACAGCATGCCAAGGTCAGGAGAGGTGTCCAGACCACTGGCATCCCCCAGTTCCTCAGCCCAGTCCTGATAAGGCTCACACTGAGCTGTGAGAGGGTCTTCAGACCCCTACCAGTCTCCCTCGTCCTCCAAAACAGGTGAAAAGTAAGGAGGAGGGACATAAGGAACAAAAGGTTCCATAGGCGTCGGAGTCGGCGTCGAGCGACGTCGATCCGGCTCCGTGTCCGGTGCCGGGGAGAACCTGGGGACGGCGCCGTCCGGGGCCTCGGACGGCACCGTGAACGGTACCGGTGAGGTCGGCGCCGGTGGAGGTGTGGTTAGGTCAACCGGTGTCGACCGGGATCCACGCCTGGATCCGAGGGGGTCCTGCGGCGCCGGAGGCGCCGGTGGTGCCGATGGAGGATCCCCACTGGGGCCCGCGGGGCCCGAAGGCGCACCGGGGAAACCCTTAGGCCCGAAGAAGCGGGCCATAGCCGACAGGAACTCCTGTATCTCGGCCGGAGTCGACGTCGGACCCGGAACAGGCGGGTAGGCCGGCGTCGGCTGCGCGGGCACCCCCGGAGCCGCGGGGCGGCCTTGTCTGGACCCTCGGCCGGGTCGCTAGACCGGCGAGGGGAGGTTTTAGAGAGACGCTTCTTAGACCTCTTGTGCTTCGCCTTACCTGAGGACGAAGACTTCGACCCCGACGAATGACGATGACTCCGCGACCGGCCCCTCGACCTCTCACGGGACTGGGACCTCGAGAGGCGCGGTGCCGAGCGCCGGCACTTGAGGAGCTTTCGGGACCGCTCTCGCAAATCCTTCGGAGCGAGGGACAGACACTCGGGGCACGACTTGGAGTTGTGGCCGCGCCCCAGGCAGAAGAGACACTCACGGTGCGGAACCGTAATCGACATCATGCGATTACAGATCTCGCATGGCTTGAAGCCGGGCATCCCTACTGACACCTTTGGAGTCGAAGCAACTCGAAAACTTGGACAAAAAAGTCTCAAAAAGATTCAGTCAAAAAATGACTGAGGCACTGCTCAATCCGGATCTGCGCTTACTGGCGCGGAAAAAGAAAGAGAACTGACGTCAGCATGCATGGGCGGCGTCTAAGTACTGGCCGTGACGTCATCCCAGCGATCATGACGCTGACGACCGACGCGGAGCCGCACGACGCCGCCTACCGACGCGCAGGGGTACTGCTACGCAAAACTTTCCGGATCCAGCCTGACGCCTGGGGATATTCTAAGGTAAGGAATCTGTCACTAACGTGTCTCTTTCAGATATAATCCATAGTTCAATCCATGGTGAAACCAGATAAGTCTTTCTAAGAAAATGAAAAAAGTCTTGGACTTGTTGTTTAAAAGTTCTTGATGCTGGCGACGTCTCAGGCTCACTCAGATCCTCAGAAAACGTATCAAAGTTAATGAAATAGCCAGAAGCAGTTCTGTCAATTGTTGGAATTGCATCAGCATTTGTAGAAATCGCTGGAACCAGTTGATCACTTGTTACATTGGTGTAGGCAGGTGTATTTGGACGAACTGTTACTTGAGTTTCAAGAGGGATGAGTTCCATAGCATTGTTGCTTAGTCCTTCATCTGTTATTGCTGAATTCTCGATGGTTATCAGTCTTTCAGTCTGAACCTCTTGGATAGTAGCGAGAGGAGTGCGTCTGCTACTAGGTCGGAGTCCACAAGGCCTACTATTTAGTATTGGCCACATACTGTGGTTTGATGAGGTCGATGGACACAAATCTTTTCTCCTTTTTTCTAGCAAGGGGCGGCAGAAGTACTGTTCTTGTTCCGTGTATGGCTAGGAAAGGTACTGGTTGTCTGTAAGAAGGTCCAAATTCCTTCTTGTCCGCAATTTTCTCTCTGACTAGATCCCCAACTTTTGGAATCCAGACAGGCCTTGCTGGCACTGCCGGTTTTCCCCCAGTGGTGGTTGGCTTCAGGAACACGTTGCTTTGTTTCGATCTTAGTTCATTTAGATCCTGTAAAATAGGCAAACGATCTTTGATATCAAAGGGTTTATTTTCCAGCACTGTGCCTATACATTCGAGATCAGGTACCCACATTCTTGTCCCAAATAGGACCTCATATGGAGTGACCCCCCTAGAGAACTTCTTGGCAAATTATTTAATGAGCGTTGGACCCCATAAAGATGTTTGACCCACCCATCACCCGAACCTAATACCCTAGCTGTTATAGACTGCTTTATGTCCCGGTTTTTCCTTTCCACAACAGAATTTCCCTCAGGATGAAACGGAGAGGAGTAGCGCAATGCAACGCCCACACTGGCCATGGCTTCTTTGTAAGCCGAGAGCTAAACGCAGGGCCCTGGTCAGAATGTAGTGTGCCTATTGCGTATGTGCCGATAAAGACTCGCAAATCTTTTATAACAGTTTGAGCGTCAGCCGAGCGCTGAGGCCATATCCATAGGAACCTTGACTTAGTATTTGCGGGATTGCATTTGTCCAAAAGGACGCCTGCGCGTAGATAGTCTAATGCTGTCTAACAATGGTGTCTGTACTGGGCAGGCGACTTCGTAGCATGGTGTCAGGTGGCGTTCTGCATCACGCTGTACCTTACAGTCTATGCAGTCATTGATGAAGATGTGAATCTGTGTATTCATTCCAGGCCACCAGTACATCTCTTTTAATGTCAATATTGTTTTAGAGATCCATTGATGTGACAGACCCTCCCCCAGATGTGTTTCATAAATCAAAGCTGCTCTACGTTCCATGTTTGGAATTACCCTATCCCCCACTCCAGGGATTCAAGCAAAGGAACGTTGTTCGCATCAACTACATAAGAGTACTTGAGTGGAAACTTTTTGGTAACGCTGCACCACTGCCTTTGCTCGTAGCATTGACAGCCAACATTATCTCACTGTCTATTCTCGTTTTTGAACGAGTGATCGCAGCTACGGAAGCCGTCTGAACAGCCCCCTTTGCGGCTTCGTCAGCCAATGAATTCCCTGCAACGTGAACGCCATCACGTTGATGACTCAGCGTGTGCATCACGTGAGCCTTTGGTAGTTCGCTTTTTAACTGAACTACTTGTTCCCAAAGTGTTTTATGCTTTATTGTGCCACCTTTTGCATCTTTGAACCCATTTTCAAGCCAATTTTGTATATATTCATTATACGACTGCACACAGTAGAAAGAATCGCACACTATTAGTGTGGGGAATTCGCGATCTGTACTTTCAAGTGCCAGTTTGTGCTTGTAGTTCAGCTCGCTGAGCTGTACAATCTCCTAGAGATTGAGTTTTAGTGACCATTGGTCTGAAGTTACCATCGCGCATGCGACCTTTAACGATTGCACACGCTGCACTGTAAGCTTGCTTACTCCCTGTAGCGGGTTGTGCGGATCCGTCAGTGTAAATTATGAATTCATACTGATCGAGAGGCAGAATTTCAGTGGGCAGAGGACATTCATGTTCATATTGCAGGAACGCTTGTGTTTTTAAATCAGGATCAAAAACATATTCAACATTTGTTGCAGCAAGAGAATTAACCCATTGTATCCATCTAGGATGTAATGCTTTAGCATTTGGAATGCTCGCTTTAGTTACCGCCTCCAAAGCCGGTACTGGGGTTACGGCAATAATGCGTTTCCCTTGGGCTAGAGCTCTTTCTTTTGCTACAGCGGTTTGAACTGCTGTCAGTATTTTTTCCAGTTGAAGTGAAGCGCATTTCTGCTTGTGTATACAAATGTGATTTGTATGCTATTGGCACTTTTTCACCCTCATTAAATGTTAAGTAGGTGAATCCGCATTGACCCGAAATTATTCGGATCACCAAATTGCGTTTACTTACGCGTGTTTGTAAGTGATTTGTTGCTAACATGTTAGCTTAGAGTGAACGCAAGATTTCTGTGTGTTCCTGTGTCCAATTTTTGATTGAAAAATCAGGTTTGATTAATGCGTAGAGAGGTTTAACCCTTTCTGCGTAATTAAGAATGTAAGTTCTTCCAAAATTTAGGAAACCCAGGATGGATTGTAAATTTTTCAGTGTTTTAGGAGGTTGGAGCAGCGCACACCTTTCTAAAAAGTTAGCTGCCAAGCTCTTGCCTTCACTTGAAAGCTCATATCCTAGGAAAAGGACATTGAGATGGGCAATTCTGGATTTTTTTTTACAGTTTAACTTATAGCCCTCAGAGGCGAAGCCCAATATAATGGTACTCACCCTGTTCAAGTGCCTATCCAGGTCATCGTCTGTCAGATAGATGTCATCGACATATGACAATGCCTCATTATCATAAATTTGTAGTAACTCCGTTACTCTCGCTGAGAATAACCCCGGGCTGTTTTTGCACCCTTGTGGGAGTCGACAAAATTGACGCTGGGTCCCCATTATTGAGAAAGCTGTTAAGTACCTGCTTTCAGGTGCTATATTTTGACAAAAGAAACCATTTGAGATGTCTAATGTGGTTTTATATTTTTTACGCACAATGTTATTCATTAATGCTGTACTATGTGCATTGTGCACTGCAAATGTTTTAGAACAAGTGTTTAAGTGTCTGTAATCCAAAACTAGACGATATGTATTGTCTGGTTTGGAGACAGGAACCAAAGGATTGTTCATTGAAGAGGTGCATGTTTCAATCACCCCTTGGTATTCAAGTTGATCTAAGATCTCCCTGACCTGTTTTTTAGCTTCTTGCTTTATTGGGTACTGCCTTTGTGCAGTAGGTTCATTTTTAGATGTATTTTATGGTGAGGTGAGTCCTCATCCCATCCTACATGATTTTTCTATAATGCTGGGGCCTGGGCAACTGCCCATTTCCTGGCATAAGTATATTTTAGGTGAATTGGAATATGGTTGGAGAAGGCAGGCATAATTATGTCCTCACCATGTGGGCACTCCTGACAAATTGTGGTGGCCAGTCTTTTTCTGCTAGAAGTATATCATAACCCCTTGAAAGTTTTTCCCAAAAGAGTGTTTTCACCTTTCTTGGTATGTCTCCTCCATTCGGAATGTTATTTCATATAACTTTTGTGGAGTACTAACCCTGGTGTCTACAGTCTCAACTGTGATGTACTCATTCAAGTCCACTATCTCCAGAAGTTCCTTCAGGTTCTGGCGAGCTATTGTGACTTCTGCCGCACTGTCCAGCATGGTCTGAGCCCATTCTCCGTTCTTGAGTTGTGTTCTCAGTATCCTCGGCATGTCTGACCTTCAGACCCGCTACCTTCTTTTTTGAGAATTGAGGTTTAGATTTATTTTTCGGAACGTGTTTGTCGTCTTTCAATTTCACGCGCTCTTCTCTATGTTCTGACCGTCCTCTTCTTTCCGATGTCTGTGACGAGATCTGAAAGGTACGAGAGGAACGTGTATCAGTATCTTGATACCTGTCGGTTTTCTTAAATTATCCCTATTCCTGAGGTTATACCTCCTTTCAGAGGGCTCCTTTTGAGGAGACCTACCTCGGGATTGAGAACGTTTCTCGTTTGAATTTTATTAGTTTCCCACTTCTTTTTAGAAGATGTAGGAGTTTGTTTAATAGAGTCCTTCTCAGGACTTTCGGATAGTTTTGGCTTCAATGGTCTTCCACCCAAACTATCTCTGCCTAATTCTGCATAAGATTGTTCTATTATTCTGGGTAGTTCTGTTTGTTGTTCTGCAACATCAAATTCCCTTAATCGTTGGCGGATCGCCACTGCTGCTGCCTCCCCTTTAATATTAGATAATATTATTGTTGAGACCTGGTCGAAGTTTTTCAGTAATTTCATACCTAAATTCAGAGCAGGCTCTGCCCTGTATTCGTTTTTAATTTGTTTCAGGACATCTGGTATTACTGCAATTGACGGAATACCATGTGTTTTAGTATAGATGGCAGCAAAGACTGAGCCCCAAGTGGTGCAGTCTTCCAGTTGTGGTGTGATCCCCATTGGTAAACAGATTGTTAGGATTCTGTGTTTCTCATAAGAGCTAGCATTTGGAAATACTGCTTCTATTTGAGTAATTTTTTGAGCTATCCAGAATGGAATTTGCTCACGTTTTGTGGGCATTTTACCCATGACTGCGTATAAAGTCTGTGGTGTAATTTTTAGTGTATTCCCCTGTTGAGGGGTTTGATTTGTAATTGTCAATGGTGGTTGGACTGTGAAAGTCCGCATGACATATTGGACTAATTGTCTGTAAATTTTTATTATCTCTGTAAGTTGAGTAAGTAATTCCTCGTCTGACATTATATCGATGTCAGGATGAGGTGCGTAGCCGGCTAGAATCGGCCATGTTGCTCCTGGTCTACCTAGTGGACCGAGCCTGGTAATGTTTTTGTGATGTTTTAGGGCGCCTTTAAACCAGAGCTGATGCTCCTGGTATGTTAGTGGAATTTCAATATCCTCGAAAGGAATATAGTCCTCTGGTGGTTCATCTTCTTTGTAGAAGTGAAACAGTTTTGTTACTGAATTTGATTCAGGGAATATTATCCATGAATAGAATACCTCTGTCTGAAAAGATTTGTGTGCCTCTATCACGAAAACTGCTCTACCGCCTCTTGGTGGTAGGCCGTGTTTTATAAGTTTTAGAGTGACGGCTCTTCTTAAGTTTGGATGGATGTCTATAATACCCTCCTCGGTTTCATTTAAACCTGTAAAGTTAAAAACTGTTACGACTGGATCAGCCGCAGCTCTACCGGTTTCGGTGGCATTGTCCCGGTTGGACATTTGTTTTTTGAAAAATGTAGAACAAGTTTCAAGGAAACGAAAGATAAGGTGCACAATATTTTGGAACACTGTATCCTTCAACGTTGAACAAACCAAACAACTAATATCTAGGGTTTTTGTCCTATTTAGTTATGGCGGATATTTAACCCTACCCACTCCAGACGTCTTATGGAGTATGTGAGTAGGGGTCTCTGAGAAAAGCACGACTGAGTTACTCAGTATCTAGCGTTAAATTACTGCCTTACCAAATGTTTGGGCGCCATGTAGTGTAGTTCCTATTTCCCTAATAGGCTCTGCGCATTGGAATAATATAACCTATAGGTTTGACATAGGACTGAGGTCGGTATGTCCCTATCGAGTATATTAAACTTAATTACTTGTGCCAGCTAGCTCAGAGGCCACTAGAAACTCCTTGAGAACAAGAAGGGAGTAGTTTCTGGCAACCGCATAAACATGACCACTTTGTTTCCCTTTAGAATCGGAACACGTCTCAGAATCGTGGAAACAATAGATAACAGTTTCACTCAGTCAATCGTGCATGCTTAGTTTCTACAGAGTTACACAGAAAGGAAAGACGGGCGTTTCAATAAAAGGGTTTTATTGAACAGTCTGGTTTCTCGTGTAAGAGATATGTGCTGTTATGATCACAAGACAGTATGCAAGATAAATAATGTACAGCGTAAGCAGTAGAAAGAAATAATTCTGCGCTAGCATTATCTTTTAGCATATATTCACGTACATAAATAACATGAGCTAAAAATGCGAGTACTCATACGATGCGTCTCTAAGCTAGTTCTACCCCAATGTACCTAACCTAATCTAGGTGTAGGGAAATGTAAGAAGTAGGTGGAGTATTCTCTAGTATGGTATACTAAGAGTATGTTAAGTCTAGTATGCCAAGAGTCCCTCTAGGTTCTAGTCAGCTCCATACCTTGAGAATGAGAGAGGTGGGAATCTCTTGCCGGATCTGGAACTCTAACACCCTGCGAAGGGAGTCAGAACACTGGAAGCTGGATTCGTCTGCGTGCAGGAATGATAGCGTCTTCTCAGTGCGTCAGGCCGGGATACAGGCTCCTCTAAAGTCGAGGTATCCTCTAACTTGCTTGGGCGAGGGAAGGTATATTTATACCTGATAGGTGCCTCGGAATGTTAGCATTGATGTGAAGTCGGACAGAGGAAGAAGTCAGGAATGAACCCTTAAGGTATAACGGTTCATACATAATAGATGAGTTCTTGGGGAAATCAATAGTCCTGTGCTAGGGGAACTCCCGAAGATGAAGGGTCTGGTTTCTAAGAACTCGTTGTGACGTTAGGGTGGACGGATGTCGGTGACCATGCCTGTATTTGGAGTGCATGTTAATGCCTAAATAAGGACTAGGATTCTATGCCTATATAAGGGCAATGCAAATTGTGCCTATATAAGGACTTGATTCAGGAAAACCTATATACGGACACCTAAAGCGGAATACAACAATGGAACAGCTCGAATCCTGCAGTTTTTGGCAGGGACATTATTCCCTAGCATACTGAGGAAAAACTGTAAATTATTGGGAAACTGACAAAGCTCTAGATCAGTGTTGGAAGGCATGGAAAAAAAGGAACTGACATCAGTGTGCCAGGGGATACATATATCAAACTGCACTCTGTTACTTCCGGGGTGGTATGGAGGCAAGGCTGAGCCCACAAAGCCACCTAGAAACATATGGGAGCACTGATAGAAAAATATATGGCTCCAGTATGGTACCTGGGGAATAGTCAAAGGTGACTACTCTGTGGTTAGAAATATCCATTCGATTTTTTTTTTTCTCAATGCACTCATAATCTGTATTTACCGCCTGATGGTGATGGTAACGTCTGGAGACCATGGAGCATCCACATGAATCCCCAAGCCCGGTAGGGTACTAAAAAAGAGTGTGTAAGACACTTTGAAACTAAACAATTTTTCTTATGATCCGGTTGGCCGGCATCTTAATGGCTGGGTTGGGATGGGAGGGTGGATAGGGTATTCCTATGTCATGACTGTATTTTTGTATGTGATCCTCAAATGGGACACCTTGAATAAAAAGTTTACAATAAAAATAATCTGCACTCACCACTACCCACTCCTAAACCCTAAAATTACCCTTGCTGCTCTTTACCATTACTCACCCCAAAACTCTAAATTTACCACTACCAAATCTGATGACAATTGCTACGATTCCGGTGTCAGAATGTCTCTCTTCTGCTCCGTCGACGAGGTCGTTGACTGTGTAATGCGTTTGATTGTTAATATCGTTGACGATCCCTGTGTCATAGGAGATTTAAATACCATCGCCGACGGGACTGTCGATGAAGTCGGCCTTGAGGTGGCCGTTGACTATGTCGTCGTCAGGGCAGCCTTCGACGATGCTGTCGACGAAGTCATCGTCGTCACTCCTCTCGAAGACACCGTTGTCACTGTCCTTGCTGAAGCCGTCAGCGCAGAGCTAACTGCTGTCGTTGGCAGCATAGTAGATTTTGCTGCCATCGTTGACAGAGCTGCCGTCGACAGGGTCTCTTTTGTCGATGAGGGTGTATGAGGGGTATGAGGCACTGAAGAAGAAGATGAAGACTTCTTGTGAGTAGAGCTCGTAGAAGGCTCAGAAGAGGCTAGTTTTTCAGGCGTTTTACTTGCTCTTGCCTTTTTAGAATTAGCCTTAGATGAGAAAGAAGCCACATGTTTCCTTTTATGCTCAGGAGTAGAGCGAACCTCTTCAATGTCAGAGCCAGAATCAGATCTGGACTTTTTCTTTTGCAGCCACAACAACAATTTTGCCTCTCTGTCTTTCAATTTTTTAGCAGAAAAGGTTTTGCAGTATTTACAGTCCCTTGGAACATGATTGGGATGTAGGCAATAAAGGCAGTCCTTATGAGGCTCTTCAGAGGACAATCTTGCCTTTCCACAAGACCTGCAAGGTCTGAATGATCTTTTCTTGGATCCTTCAGACATTCTCTCAAAAAAGAAGCCAAACAAAACACCTTTTCCTTCTAGAGAATTCTGAACTAGGAACAGTCAGGGTCAAAAGTTCACCACTATGAAGAGCTGAGCAGAGCTCAGGGAGACTCCTTCTCACACGACGTGCGGTTAGAAATCTTAAGTATGGTGGCTCTGCATTGGCTTGTGGTCTCAGGGCTGGTGCCTCATTGGCTGAAGTTTGGGCCTTTATAAAGAGGACAATGGTATAGCAAAATGCAATTGCTTTTGCATTGGTTTCTATGTACTTCTTTTGAGTACTGCTATTTAAGGTACCGTGAGACTCCCAACATGACGACAGGGAAGATTCAAGCATGTGAATCTATGAAAGATTCAATACTGGAGAATGTAAGTTGCTGCCTTTGAAGTCATAAATAAATTGTCAAAAGGATAATACAGGTGGGACTCGACCTTGCATGGACACAATGCGGCCAGTGGGTAACGTGTCCAGATGTCCGGCATGGGAAACGAGTGATCACTGCGTGTGCTGTGTTCGGATAGGCTCTTTGTTCCTAACTCATGTGGCATCCGATTTTATGGTGTTTTTAGGAGCGCACATACTTCCGCCGGCCATATGTGCTATATTGGGGCCAATCTCCCTTGACTATGGTAGTGTCGCTTCACCTATCTGTGGGATTAATGAACAAGTTACTTACCTTCGGTAACGATATATCTGTAAGAAACATTAGTTAGTTATAGATTCCTTACCTTAGAATTACCCCCAGGCGTCAGACAGGATCCGGAAAGTTTTTTCGTCAGCAGTACCTCTGCGCATCGGAAGGTGGCGTCGGTCGGCTCTGCGTCCGTCGTTGGCGTCGTAGTCGCCAAGATGACGTCGCGGTAGCTACTTAGACGCTGCCCTTGTGCGCTGACGTCAGTGCTGTACACAACTTTCCGCGCCAGAAACGCAGAGCCATGCAAGACACTGACCACTGGTGCACAAAACTAGGGCCCTGAAACGATGTCCTTAACCCTAGAAATCAGTTCGCAGAACGGGGAGGATGGGTGGGGCGGTAAGGAATCTATAACTAACTAATGTTTCTTACAGATATATTGTTACCGAAGGTAAGTAACTTGTTCATTTGAAAGAAACACGTTAGTTATAGCTTCCTTACCTTAGAATAGATACCCCAGCAATACCAACCCCGGTGGTGGGTCTGAGAACCAAGATCACACCAGAAAATCCTGGAGAAGCCGTCTCTCCGGACTTGCCTGTCCAGGCAGTAGTGTTTCGTAAACGTGTGCAGCGATGCCCACGTAGCTGCCTGACAGATGTCGTTCAGAGGAACTCCTCTTCCCGAGGCAGTAGTGGCTGCCGTCGCCCTGGTGGAATGGGTGCGTAGCCCCACTGGAGGCTCCTTTTTAGCAAGAGAATAACATGCTTTTATACACAACACGACCCATCGAGAAATGGTTCGCTTGTGTACGGCCCGACATTTCTTGGCACCCACGTAGCCAACAAAGAGTTGGTCATCCACCCGGAACTGTTTTGTGCGATCCAGATAGAAAGGAAGCGCACGTTTTGGGTCCAGACGGTGGAGCCTCTCTTCCTCTTTCGAAGGATGCGGAGGCGGAAAGAAGGTGGGCAAAGTGACAGTCTGCCCGATGTGGAAGGCAGTGACAACCTTGGGCAGGAAGGATGGACGAGTCCTAAGGACAACTTTGTCCGGATGTACAGAGAGAAAAGGAGGCTTAGAAGAAAGCGCCTGGTACTCACTCACTCGTCTGGCAGATGTGATGGCCACCAGGAACGCAGTTTTGAGAGTCAAAAGCCATAAAGGACAGTTGTGAAGCGGCTCAAAGGGAGCACACATTAAATAAGTTAAAACCAGGTTCAAGTCCCACTGAGGCATAACGAAGGGAATAGGAGGAAAAAGATGAGTTATGCCTTTCAAGAAGCGGCTTACAACCGGGGACTTGAAAAGGGAAGGCTGATCTGGAAGCCGAAGGAAGGCAGAGATGGCCGAAAGATAGCCCTGGACAGTGCCCAGAGCAGAGCCCTGCTGGACTAGAGAAAGAAGAAACACGAGAACCTCAGAAAGAGGGGCAAAAAGGGGATCCACAGCCTTTGCTGTGCACCATGCCACAAACTTGTTCCACCGGCAGGCGTATACCGTCTTAGTGGAGGGACGCCTGGCTGCCAAGATTACATCACACACTTCAGGAGGCAGGTCGAAAGACGTCATCTGCCGCCGCTCAATCTCCATGCAAGGAGGTGGAGGCTGGACAGGTTCGGGTGGAGGACCGTACCCTGCTGCTGCGACAGAAGATCCTCCCGAAGAGGCAGTCTGATCGGAGGATCGATGGCCATGTTGAGCAGATCGGGATACCAGACTCTTCATGCCCAATCCGGAACCACAAGAATGACTTGGGCCCGGTCGCGCCTGATCTTCTTCAGCACTATGGGCAGAAGTGGTATAGGCGGAAAGGTGTACAACAGACCGCAACTCCACTCGCTACGAAAAGCGTCGCCTAGCGAGTGCCGCCTTGGAAATTCCAACGTGGAAAATAGCCTACATTGCGCGTTCTCTTCGGTGGCGAATAGATCTAACCATCGCTCTCCCTACTGTTGAAAGAGACCTTGCACCACCTCCGAGTGAAGACGCCATTCGTGATCCATCATGCACCTGCGGTTGAGTTCGTCCGTCCTGGCGTTCAGGGAACCTGCCAGGTGTTGAACCACCAGGGATATGCCCTGATGTTCCAGCCATGTCCAGAGGCGGAGGGCCTCTTGACAGAGGGACCACGACCCCACCCCGCCCTGTTTGTTGCAGTACCACATGGCGGTGGTGTTGTCTGTGAACACCTGCACTACTCTCCCCTTGACAGAGGGAAGGAATGCTTTCAGTGCAAGACGAATGGCCCGGAGCTCCAGAAGGTTGATGTGGAGCCCGGACTCCGCCGGAGACCAGAGGCCTCTGATCTCCGCCTCTCCCATGTGGCCGTCCCATCCCAGAAGGGATGCGTCCGTCACCACAGTGTGGTCTGGTTGGGGAAGGGAGAGGGATCTGCCATTGACCCAATCCTGGTTCGTGAGCCACCACTGCACTTGTCGTGCAGTGCCCTCCGAGATCTGGACGCAAACGGACAGATTCCCCTGATGCTGCGCCCACTGGAACTTCAGGTCCCACTGCAGAGCCCGCATTTGCCACCTGGCATGATCGACCAGCAGGATGCAGGAGGCCATGAGGTCCAGCAGCCTCAGAGTCATTCTGACCAAACCCGGGATAGAGGCTGAAAGATAGGAATCATAGCCTGAATATCCCGGACTCGCTGTTCGGGAGGATAAACCCGAAACCGCGTCGTGTCCAGAACCGCTCCGATGAAGAGGAGCTTCTGAGAGGGAATCAGGTGCGACTTCGGCACATTGATGGAGAACCCCAGCGAATGCAGGTCGGCCGTAGTCTGGAGGTGGGAGCCCACCTTCAACAGCCAGTCGTCGAGATAGGGGAAGACTGAAACCCCTGATCTGCGCAGATGAGCTGCGACCACCGCCATCACTTTCGTGAACACCCGAGGGGCGCTGGTAAGGCCAAAGGGGAGCAAGGTAAATTGAAAATGCTCGTGGCCTACCGTGAACCGTAGGTAACGCCGGTGGGGCGGCAGGACGGGGATGTGAAAATAAGCGTCCTGCAAGTCCAATGCTACCATCCAGTCTTCCAGCTCGAGGGCAGACAAGACCTGAGCAAGCGTCAACATCTTGAACTTCTCCTTCCGGAGGAAGAGGTTGATGTCCCTAAGATCCAAGATAGGACGCAGGCCCTTGTCCTTCTTGGGGGACCAGAAAGTAGTGGGAGTAGCAACCACGACCTACTTCTGGGACAGGAATGCGCTCAATGGCTCCCTTGGCCAGGAGAGCCGTAACTTCCTGTTGGAGAAGGGCCAGATGATCCTCCAACATGCGGTGGTATCTCGGTGGCATGGCTGGAGGGCTAGGCTCAAAGGGGAGGGAGTAGCCCCTTCGGACTAATTGCAAAACCCACCTGTCCGACGTGATGGTGCGCCAGTGGAGGAGGTGATGGCGAATCCTGCCGCCCACTGGCGTTTGATGGGCCTGAAAGGTCGGACTAGGAGGGTTTGGAGGCTGCTGCAGAGGGGGGTTGGTGGACTGGCCCGCCTGCTGGCCCCCGGAACCACGACGGTTGTTCCCACGTCCCCGGCCGCGCAAAGGTTGGGTAACTTGCTGCGGCCTGTGGCTCTGGGCGGGAAGTAGCGGGGCACCCCTTCCGTAGCCACGAAAGGGGCGAAAAGCAGACTGCGGGGGGGGTGGTTGGAGAGGCCCAAGGACTTGGCTGTAGCCCGTGAGTCCTTTAAACGCTCTAGAGCGTTGTCTGCTTTGTCGCCAAAAAGGCGACGGCCATCAAAGGGCATGTCCATCAAGGTGTTCTGGACATCCCCTGAAAAGCCAGTCGACCTCATCCAGGCGTAGTGACGAAGTGCTACTGATGCTGAAATGGTCCTGCCCGGAGAGTCGGCAGTGTCCAGCCCACATAGTATGGCAAACTTCGCTGCATCCCTCCCGGCAGCAACAGCCTGGGAGAGCACTGCCCGGGCCTCCTCCGGACACTGAGGCAGCACCTGCGCCTATGCCACACCGAGTGGGAATAACGGCCCAAGAGACATGCAGTGTTTATCGACCGCAGTCCTAAGCTGGCGGAAGAGAAAATTTTCTTTTCAAGATGGTCCAGCTTCTTGGATTCCCTTTCCGGTGGAGCGGTAGGGAATGCGCTTTTGGAAGTGGAGGCTTGGACTACCAAGCTCTCCAGGGTGGGGTGTTGGGAGAGGAAAGTAGGGTCGCCTGGAGCCGGGCGGTGGCATCGGGCAATCATCCTGGCCACGGGAGCCCCCCTGTTGGGCCTGTACCACGTGCCCAAAAGGACGTCGGTGAGACCCGGAAAAAGAAAGAACTGACGTCAGCGCACGAGGGCGGCGTCTAAATAGCTACCGCAACGTCATCCCGGCGACTACGACGCCGACGACGGACGTGGAGCCAACAGACGCCACCTTCCGACGCGCAGAGGTACTGCTGACGAAAAAACTTTCCGGATCCAGTCTGACGCCTGGGGGTAATTCTAAGGTAAGGAATCTATAACTAACGTGTTTCTTTCAGATCTAAAGTTTCGTGTCTGTGCGTTTGTCTTCCATCTACGTGCCACCCCACTTGTGACCTATCAATCAATAACCTCGGGCCTAGGCCTCCGTGCTTGCCTAACTACGTATTTGCGTGTCGGGCTTGATATGGAGTTTACACAGGCGAATTAGTTAATAAAGATGCATTTTAGTTCACATAAATGAATGTATTGTTTTTCATATCAGCATCGACTTTTTCCGTATTAACATTCCCCCCTCTAGTTAATTTTCAACTACACCATATAACTCATACTTTGACAGTTGTTTTATTGGGGGCCTGTTGCTTATGCTCACTTTCGACACCTACTACCTTCCTAGTTACTCACATTTTTCCAATTTTGAGCACTGCGTTTTTACAGCAGGTAATCCCCAATTGTACAGACCTGCACAAAAATAGGAACACAATGAAAACTGGCAACAGTGATCTGCACAAACGGGTGATCCACCAAGGGAGCCAGGAGAACCAATCTGAAAACTACTCCTGCTCAGGGGCACCTACCTCCTCACATATATCTCTTTGTAAGTGGTGGAGTGCTTGGATGGCAGGTGTAAATGTCCAATTGTCTGCGCCTTTCCCTGGAAAAAAAGTGCAGCAGGCTGCACCGAACTTGGCACACACCCCTCCCTCCATCGCGGTCATCAAGTCCAATACATATCGATGCTTGCAGTTCTTCCTTGATTGAATTAAGGCTGAGCTCAGTGCTGGTCATCATTTTAAGCCTTTCCTACCTGGTTTTTGGCAACCAGCGTGCGTTGGCTTTTGTCTGCAGGGTGAAGAAGGGTATCGACTATCCTGCTTCCTGCCGAAACCTGTGTAACAGTCTGAATTATTCGGGAATGTCCTTGCACTGAGCCCAGTCAAAATAGTCCGCATTCCTTTTCTCGCGAGCCTGGTGGACCAACGTTGTATTCTTCCTTAACGGGTGCTGGTATAAGTCTGATAATTCTTCTCCAGGAATGACCACGGTTGGGGTGTGTATGGTGAACAGGGAACATCCAAGAAAACTCATAGGCAAACTCGCCGCACTGCCAGTAGAAATCCATCAGCGTGGAGGTGCCCCATTGCATATCCAGAATGTGCATGATCGTGCCACAGTTAGCATCCATCACCAACCTCTGAAATGTGGCAGGTGCATTGTACAAGTCAAAAGGCATTACCATAAATTGATAATGCCCAATAGGGGTTGAAAATGCTGTCATTGGTTTGGCATTCTCAGAGAGACTGATTTGCCAGTAACCAGCAGTCAGGTCAAATGTACTGAGATATTTGGCCGAGGCCAGAGTATCAATTAGCTCATCTGCCCTGGGAATTGAATAGACATCAGTCATAGTGACTGGATTAAAACCCCTATAGTCTAAACAAAACCTTATCTCTCTCTTACCATCTTGGGTGTGAGGTTGTGGCACAAGAACTACTGGACTAGCCCAAGGGCTATCCGAAGGCTCAATGACCCCCAAAGCAAGCATCTTTTGGACCTCTGTCCTGATGCAATCTCTGACATGGTCAGGCTGTCTCTATATATTTTATTCTTCACAGGCAGACTGTCACCTGTGTCCACTTCATGGGTACACAAGGTGGTTTGACTGGGTGTCAGAGAAAATAACTGGGTATTGAGGACTTTCCTGCAATCAGCTTGCTGCTGTTCAATGGGGCTGCCTGCCAAGGTTACCCCATCAACTGACCCATCAACAGGGTCCTGAGAGATATGTTCTAACTATATCCAGATGCTGTTGGAGGGTTTAAGGGACCCCCAACCACTGCAAGTGGGATTAAGGGGGCCTTTATCATGCCACCTGACTTACCATTGCTTGGCAAGTGACACAGAAGCGACAAAACTCCTTAGTATCCTCAGACATGTGGGGCCAATGAAAGTGAGGGACAAGCCTGTCCCAAGTCTTGCTTTGCCCAAGATATCCTGCAAGGGTAATGTCATGTGCTAGGGATAAAAGAAACCACCGGAATTTCCGAGGTATGACCAACCTCCTGGTGGTAGCAGGTTTGGGGTCTCTACTTTCAGAAAACAAGAGCCCATCTTCCCAATAGATCCTATGGGACCCACTGACACTGCCTGTCTCCTCAGCAGCAGCTTGCTGTCTGACCTGTTCAGCAGAGGGGCAGGATTTCGGCTCCAGACTCAAGTCTGCCCTGGAAGGGCCCCCTGCCCCCAAGAACTTTCCCGTGTCTGGCCCAAGTTCCTCTGGGACAGTTCCTGCAAAGGGGCTGAGGTCATCTCCCTCAGGAGACTGATCCTCACTGGGAGACTGAGAGGAGGATAATTACATACCCTTCCTGCTCCTTCTCTTAGGAGCTGGCTGGTCCATTCTTCCAGGATCCGAGCTCCCTCAGTGCCTAACTGTTTGGCGTGAGCCCTAGTAACAGTAAATGCACTGGCAGAGATTCCCTTCATCTCTGCATGTCTGCATGTGTCCTGAACTCCACTTCAGACCAGGCTGACGTTTCTAAGTCATTGCCCAACAAACAGTTCACATGTAGGACTAGGGAAACCATAACTATGTTAGGGCCAGTTACCCCTCCCCAGCTGAGATTCACAACTGCCAAGGAATGATCAACCCTGACATTGCTTGCATTGGTAACTTGGTAAAGTTGACCAAGTATGATCTGGTCAGGAGACAGAAGTTTCCCTGTCACCATAGTGACACTGGCCCCTGAATGCCACAGCTTCTTGGCCATTAATCAGGGGCTGCTGCCTGTACCTGCCCCAGTTAGTGGGCTGCTGCCCTTACTTGCCCCAGTTAGTGTGACTTACAGGTAAAGTGGCAAGTTCCATGCCACTGTCACAGACCTGGACAGCCTGAGTGGGTGTTCTGACTAGGCCAGAACCTACTTCGGAACCCAAGGATAACCCTACTAATCCCTTGGGAGCACTACTACTTGTACAGGCGCAAGTTGCCTTAGGGGCAGTAGTAGTAGTTTCTTTGGCGTTAGCTTTTGAGCAATTTGCATCCCTTGCTCTATGGCCTTTCTCCTTACACAGGTAACACCAAGGTTTCTTGCCTGAGGAAGAGGAGGTTTGGGACCCAACCCCAGAGGAAGATTTTTGGGGACCTTGTGAAGACTCCTTTTTGTCTTTACCTTTCTCCCCACCCTTCACTTGGGCCTCAGAAGAATCTTGCATCTTCTGGGCACCACCACCACCATTATTTCTGCTTGACCCTGGTGCGGACCCATTTGTCTGCCTTCTTTCTCAATGCTTGGGGAGAGGTGAGATCAGAGTTCACCAGGTACTGGTGCAGTTGCTGATTTGGAGAAGAATTAAGAATGTGCTCCCTCATCAATAAATTGTACAGCCCCTCATAGTCATGTACATTACTTCCATGAAGCCAGCCTTCCACAGCCTTAATAGCACTGTCTACAAACTCAACCCAATCTTGGGTGTTTACCTTCTGTGTGTCCCTAAATGTAACCCTGTATTGCTCAGTGGTTAAACCAAACCCATATATGATGGCACTCTTCAAGACTGTGTGGTTGTCAGCATCTTCCTCCTTGACAGTGAGAAGTTTGTTTCTACCTTTGCTAGCAAACGAGAGCCACACAGTAGCTGCCCACTGCCCTTAAGGGACATTCTGTACCTTACAGGACCTCTCGAAGGCAGTGATCCATTTATGGATATCATTCTCCTCCTGGTAAGGAGGGACTATCCTGCTCAGGTTCCTAGTATCAAAAGACTGTTCCCTGATCCTAGACTCGCTAGTGCTGCCACCATGGGACCCTAGTCCGAAATTCTTCCAAACCTTTTGCACTTCTAAGGTCTCCTTATAAAGCGCCAACTGCTCCTTCTTGAGCCTGAGCTTAGATCTCTCAAGTTTGAGCAGGTGATATTCCCTTTCTAAGGAGTCCTCCCTCCTGCTAGAGACCGAGGTCCCTATGGAAGTGTTAGAGGCATAGGAATTGACAGAGGAGGACCTAGACTTCCCCCGGACTCTTCAATTTCCCAGGAAGAACAAAGAGGGACCTACCTCTAGAGGCCTCCTCTGGGTCATCTAACCCATTCGCTGGGAGATCAGAGTTTACCAGTGTGGGGTCTTCAGACCCCTCTTGCCTAGGCTCAGAATTGTGGTCACTGGGGTGAGCCACCCCTGACCCTCTTCTTGGGCCTCACCCAACCCAGAGTTATCCTGCTCTTCTGGCCTTTTTGGATTCTGAAGGTCATACTGCAGGAGCATCTGTAAGAGCTGCTCTGTGTTAGGGTTGCTACCTGTCTTTAACTTCCTGGATGCAGCCAGGGTCCTAAGTTCCTGGAACTTAAGACCGCTCACTGTATCTAGAAGGTTTGGACCCACTGGCTTCCCCAACTAAAGACATGGTAAACTAGGTATAGTGTGGTGTTGCACCTACCTACCCTAGTGAAAACTAAACATCCAAAGATTGGAGAAAGGGTTGTTCTAGACCCTTGACTGCCAATCCAAAATGTTCAGTAGAACTTACTAATCACAAAAAGTATTTTATATGTGCCTAAGCTAGTAATGGTTTTTTCTCTAACCACACCTAGATTAGCTGGCAAAACAGTGCAGGCTTAAATCTCAACCACTACACACCAATGTAGGAGGCTGGCTTAGTATATGTTGCACACTTATTTGAGTGAAGCACCTTGCACTAATCCAGGCAACCCTTATGGTGATTTTAGTGGTCTTTGATAACCTTTCAAAGCTCTCAAAGTGGTAGCTATGCAGAGCAGCCTTCAGGCTTATCTTGAAGGAGTTTTAAGCAGCTTGTCTTACCAGGTTAATCATGTAGTGTAGGTTTAACAAAAAAGAACCACACAGTGTATATATAAAAATATGTCTATTTATTACACAACACTCACTAACACATTGGTATATCTCAGAGATATAAACATAAATACACAATAATACTTCAATTGCAATAAGGTAAGTAGCACAAAATAAAGTGGTCTCCAGGGTGAGACCAAAGCATGTACTAAAAAAGTGGAATGCGAACTGCGACCGAAGTCGAGACTTCGACCAGGAGACTCAGAGGAGCAGGGGACACAAGGAAACACCCAAGGTAAGTGCCAAGGAACCCCACAGAGGCTGCGTGCAGAGTGGAAACACAGCCACGTGTCCAATAGAAGTCAACAGGAAAGTCACGGTTTCAGTTTTGGAGAAGAAGGACCCTTCCCAGTGGACCCTGGAAAAAACCTGTGGAAGACGAAAGGTTGGAGAGTCAACCCACCTGTGGATTCCCCAAGAACCAGGTTACCTACACAGGGAAGCCGGATGCATAGGTGCGAATTGACGTCGGAAACCGCCATAGACCACAATGGAGTACTTCAGTAAAGATGCCACTAGAGAAGACTGTGCAAGAGTCCAGTGGAATCCAAGAGTGGATTCTTGAAGTGAAGAACATGTAAGCACAGGGGACAGAGGATGCGGGGAGGACGCTGTACCTGGCAGGAAGAGATGCAGACGGCTGGAGCTTCTTGTAGCCCAAAGATCTCTGGAGTGCAGTGCCAACAAGCCTTGGCAACGGCAAGTTGACGTGGTGCACAAGGGTTTGGTCCCAGCACTTCCGACGAGGGATACTGGCCTCAAACTTGCAGAGAGGACAGGTCAGGCCTCAAGGGAGTTGCTGAACCGCCAACTGTGTTGCTGAGCCTTTCGAAGTCCGGGGGACGTCAGGGGCAGCAGACGGGTCAGCTTCGTTGCGGTGCCTGCAGATGCAGGGGAGTGACTCCTTCACGCCAAAGGGAGATTACTTCAGGTATCCTTGATGCCCACAGGTCAGTTGAAGATCCTGGATGAAGCACAGACACAGGCGACAAAGAATACTTGCAGAACAGCAACACCAGGGGCAGCAGGAGTCTTCCTTGATGCAGTCTCGGTTCCAGGTGAAGTCCAGCGAAGTCCAAGTGTCCAGACAGTCGAAGAGTGACGTGGTTTCAGTCTCGAGTCTTGTCCCACTACGAATCTGAGGACCCACCCACAGGTAAGTCCTTTAGTAGCCTATGGGAAGGGTTGGAACAACTCAAGGGTCCCTCCCAGAGGAGGGGCTGGACAGAGGGAAGGATACTCCCATGTTCTTTGTCCGGTTTCGTGCCAGAGCAAGAGCCAAGGGCTCGCCTGAACTGGTTCAAACTGGAGTATGCCAGGAGGGCACCAAATGTGCCTTCAAAGCAGTCTGGTGGTGCTGACAAGCGCCCCCAACCCAAGTCCTGTCTAGGAGATGGTCACACCTCCCTGCGACAGGAAACCTATTGTTCTACCTTCCCCAGCTCGAGATTGGGTCAGCAGCAGGAGTGCAGAATCGTGTTTGTGGTCGGCAGCAGCACTAGCTTGCTGTCAGAAAGTAAAAGACCGTAATCAGGAGTATAGTGGGGTAGCCTAACAGAGCACCCCAGTCATGGGATCATACTTCCAAAACTGGAATCGGTGTTGGGGTATGATTCCAACATGTTTGATACCAAACATGACCGGGTTCGGTGCAGCCACTATATAGTTAGACATCAAGTAATGACTGATGTCCACTAAATATATAAAAATGCCTGACCACACTTACAAAGCCTGGAGAATCGACTCCAGGGTTTGTAGGGGTGTTCTGCTCATGAAGGGGCACCCTCACACCCATAGCCAAGCACTCTGCCTTCAAGACTGGAAGGCCTGCCATAGGAGTGACTTGTAGGTTTTAAGTGTAGTGACCTCAGATATAAGAAAACTTATATCTGTCATGAGAGGTGCAAGCACCAACTCACACAGGCTGCAATGGCAGACCTGTAGTCACAGTTTTAGTGGTCTCTCATGGGTGGCACAATATATGCTGCAGCCCGTGGAAGACCCCTGGTGTACCTATGCCCTGGGTACCTTAGTACCATATGCTAGAAACTTAAAAGGGTACACCAGTAGCCAATTACGGAGGTACAATAGTTATTACCAGGGTCAATTTAGGGGGAAAGCACAGTCCTAATTAGCAGGATCCCAGTCTGACTAGTCAAAAAAACATACTGACACCAGCAAAAAGTGGGAGTAACCATGAAAGCAGATCCTATTTTCCTACACCCCTACAATATCCATGTACATTCTCGGATATTGTGAGTGAACAGAGAAGCCATGAAGAGTACATGGGCTGGACACTCGTCATTACGAGTTCCCCAGCTCCGTGATGGCCTCACTGTACTATGGGATGTGTGGTACCAAGCATTTCGTCTTAATAAACCTGCACTTAGTCCAATGTCAGATTTATTAATAACTGCACACAGAGGACCCCTTATAGGGGTCCCCTGAACCCTACCCACCCTTAGTGTGGTTATCGACTGGTCCTAGCCAGCCTACCATTACTAGACAGAGTTTTGACCTAATGGGGTGAGTGACAGAACGCTCAGAGGTTGAGAACAAAATCTGTCCTGGGCGGAGGTGTTCATACCTTCACCCGGTCAGGAACAGCCATCTGTGGTGGGAAACTTTAAAGGCCTTGCTGCCTTTGAAACGTGAACCGCTGCAATTCCTGATAGAAGGAGTACCCCACCCTCCTGTCCTCACCCCGTTTTTGGCAGGAAGGCAGGCAGGAAGACTTAGAAAGAATAGGAGGTGTGTCCCCATCTGCCAACTCCACCCCTCAGGTGCTGAAGACAAGGTGAAGCACATTTTTCAGTGCCCACCATCTTGAAAAAGGTGGAACTTCTCCAATCAGGGCTAGGGCTATGTACCCTTCCCACAGGAGGTGGGCATACTAGAGGGTGTAGACACCTCAGGTAACGGGTCCCTTGGCCCCTACCTGTCACTCCCATGTAAACGCCCCTAAATGTAGTATTTATGTGGCATCCCCAGACCCTGAACTTAGATTCCACAGACACAAGAAGAAGACAAACGTAGAAACACTGTTGGACCGAGAACTGCTGACCTTGTGGTAGACTTTGGGAACAAACTCCGGCCTGCTACCATGGAACTCAACAATCGCCATCCTCCAGCTCTTCTCATTTCCGAGTGGCCTCCACAAACCCCAGAGGGTCACCACCACTTCGAAAATCGTCAAAGAACTCCCTCGAGATAGAGACACTATCTCCCTGCAGCCGCAGGTCTCCGAAACAGCAAAGTCTGGTCCAGCGTTGTCCAACTCCCTAGCCCGACCGACGTCTCCGAGTGCCATCCAAAGGTATATATACTTTGGAGGGTCAGCTCGGCCTCTACACCAAGTCTCGAGGCCCCAGTACTCATCGGAGCTGAAAAGCACCAACAACCGGGGGACCGGACCCCTTGCTGCAAAAACCTACAAATCCGAGTCCAGGTGGACTTCAACTTTGCAGCCCGCCAGCACCCGACGAGGGACATCCGGCGACCCACCTGAGCAGTGGCCCAGCAACTCCACAATCCTCGCTCCAAGGTGTCAGCTCCTGACCGCAAGGTGCTTTTTTGCGCACCATTGCCCAGTTGCACATCTTCTCTGCACCCAGCCCGCCAAGTAGGGCATCTTTAATCCAGCGGTGCTCACACGGCCCCAGAGCCCTTGCGACCCTACTCCCCCCCTCCCCCCTTGAGAGCCTTCGGACTTGTCTGCGAGCCCCTCTCTGCTTTGCTTTTGCAGGTGGCCCCTTCTCTTCGAAGCACGCCAGCTTGAGAGACCCATTTTGCCTTGTTTCTCTGAGCAATCCCGGAAGCCCCCAAGAAGTTGGCCTTGGCACTTTGGACATTGGCCCCGAACATTCTGATTTCCAAATGGGTAACCACCACAAATACTGTATTGCATTGCTTTTTTCCTATCTTAGGAAATATATTGTGTGTAAATGTGCACAACTGTGACTATTGCATTTTACTGTGATTTATTGTATTGCAGAAAGCATTTACCTTGTACCAAAGTTCTTGGTCTAAATTTATATAAAAAGAAGTACTATTTTTCTAATTTGGTTTTGATTTAATTCCTTGAGTGTGTGTAATCATTTATTGCCTTGGTGTGTAGATCAAATGCTTAGCACTACCCACTGATAAGCCTGACTGCTCGCCCACACTACCACAAAATAGAGCGTTATTATATACTTTTGCCTCTGTAAACCAGTAAGGATCTCTTTGACCTCTTTGCACAATGTACCCTATTGTGGTGCACTACATAGAGAGGTGGGTTTCCTACACCACGCAAGAAGGCGTAGAGTTGACAGCTTCGGGTGGAGGACCTTCCCCTGCTGCTCCGACAGAAGATCCTCCTAAAGGTGCAGACTGATTGGAGGATCAATGCTCAGTTGGAGAAGCTCGGGATACCAGACTTTCCATGACTTGGGCCTGGACAATCCTGATCTTCTTGAACACTCTGGACGGGAGTAGTATTGGCGGAAAGATGTATAGGAGGCCTGAGCTGTACTGGAGACAAAAAGTCTCTGAGCGAGAGTCGCCTTGGAAACTCCAGCGCGCAAAACTGCTGACATTGCGTGTTCTCGGTGGAGACAAACAGATCTAACCAAGGCTCCCCACTGTTGGAAGAGACCTTGCGCCACCTCTGAATGGAGATGCCATTGATGATCCGCTAGGCATCAAAGGCTTAGTTTGTGCATCCTGCAGTTCAGAGTACCTGCCAGGTGTTAAACCACCAGGGATATGAGCTGCTGCTCCAGCCACGTCCTGAGACACAGGGCCTCTTGATAAAGGGTCCACGACCCCACCCAGCCCTGTTTGTTGCAGTACCACATGGCAGTGGTGTTGTCTGGAAACACTTGAACCAGCTTTCCCTTGATTGAAGGAAGAAAGGCTTTCATAGCCAGGCAAATTTCTCAGAGCTCCAGCAAGTTGATGTGGAGTCTGGATTCCGTTGGAGACCAGAGTCCTCTGATCTCTACCTCTCCCAGATGGCTGCCTCATCCCAGAATTTACGCATCTGCCACTACTCTGTGGTCTGGTTGTGGAAGGGACTGCCTTTGACTCAATCACGATTGGTCAGCCAACACTGTAGGTCCTGTGCAGTTCTCTCCGAGATCTAGACCATGTCGGAGAGAGTCCCCTGATGCTGCGCCCACTGACTGAATTATTCATAGAGCGCACTATTGCAGAGGCGTCTTGGCACTTACGAGTGTGCAGGGACGGCAGCTAGCAGGTTCAGGGATGAGTGAAGAGCCAGGTTTTTAGTTCGTAATTCACCAGTCACTGCAAGATTGGCGGTTCTATCCCCGTCCTGGTCCCAACGCTCACGGGGATAGAACCGCCAATCATGCAGTAATCTGAGACTATTAATTATTTGTAGGCATATCAAGGCCTGCCCCTACCTCTAACTACGATAACTGGTGAATTACGAACCAACTCGGTATTACAGGTCTGATATTACCTGTACCCATATGTTCAATTTTTGAAACTCTCCGACTTGGAGCTACGATTTGGCTTAGATAGAAGAGAAAGAAAATTCTCATTATTAGCCTTGAGAAAGTCCTTTGGGACGAAACACGTGTCGGCTGCCTGTTGCGTATGAGTGGATTATGACAAGAGAATAAAGGATACAGAATAAAGAACATCTTTTGGACTTCTTCTTTCTCATGAGGATGGTCACTGCCTTATATACAGACTGGGACTGATTTGAGAAGTGCCTCGGCATATGTGTAATATATTTGGGGATCTCACAAGGGATTGTTATCTCCTTGGGGAACCAGTTTGGTCTTCTGGAGGCGGAGGGAGGCCTAATGCCTGGAGAGCACTAAAACTCACTAATCTATTGAGAAGTTACTTTCCGACAAACTGTGTGGATAGGATGTGCATTCGCAATTTGGCAACTCTGCCTTGGTGTTTTGTGTAATATATATATATATATATATATATATATCTATATCCACATGCCACGGAAAATTGAAGCGCACACTCGGAGCTTATGTTTATCTTCTTTTTATTGCCAACACGCTGGAAACACTGGACTAGATAAAAAATATATATATATATTCACTGAAAAAAATCAAAGGTTACAGGGACTTTATAGTCAGGAAATAGAATTAAAAAAACCTTAGATATTCACTGAAAAAACCAAAGGTTACAGGGACGTTATAGTTAGTCACAAGCACAAAACCATAGAAATTCAGCAGTTTTAGTTAGCTGAGCTAACCATAACTCGCGCCCTCACAATGCAATGCTTATGACCTCACATATTACATCACTCATGACATCACTGATGACATGATCCGGTGACTGAGTACTTCTGTTTCACACCACATGCTCTCTAAATGTGTGTAGTAGAAGCTGCATGCATCACTTGCTGTTCATTATACAGGGCATCCACATATAAAGCTGTGTGTTCAAGTGCTTCCGTGACTCCTGCCTAGCTGCGTGGTCCCCCTTCACTTGAACCTTTTGGGCCCCGGGGACCCATCCCCTGGGCTTGAGCCATTTTTTTAATGTTTTAATACTATGAAACAGGAGGGGGCCGTGCAGCCCCCCTCCCCCCGAGGCCGATTTCGGCATTGGGGACCCCATCCCCCGGGGCTAGGCCTTTATTTTTATATATTTTTTTAAAGGGGAGGGGGGTTGTGTGGCCCCTCCTCCACAGGCCAATTTTGGCCCCGGGGACCCCATCCCACAGGGCCCGGCCATTTCTTTTTTCTTTTTTTCAAGGAAGGGGGGCCGACTGGCCCCCTCCCGGGCCATTTTTGGCCCTGGGGACCCCATCCCCCAGGGTATTGGCTTCTTATTGGGGACCGCGGGGGGAGCCTCAAAGCCCCCGCGGTCCCGGCTGGCTGCTGCTTTTTACACACAGGTAGCTGCTGACATGCAGCTCCCTGGGTGTAAAAAGCAAGTGTGCTCCACTTTGAACAAGCGAGAGCAAAATGCTCTCGCTTGTTCAAAGCGGAGCACAGTGTTTGCTATGACATGGCGAGAGCAGTGCTTCCGCCATGCCATAGCAATCTGCAATGTCCCGGGGGTGGGCACACCGGGACATTGCTGGAGCCGGACCTGGGGGGTGGCGTTCCCCAGTGCCATGCCCCGGGTGGGCCAAATCCCAGGGCATGGTAAAAATAAAGTAGGGGGGCCATGTGGCCCCCCTTCTTTGGTCAGTAAGCCCCGGGGAGGTGGCGGTCCCCAGGGATGCATGGGGGGGCAGATCCCCCACGCATTATAATTTATTTTAGCCCCGGGGAGGTGGGGGGCCCCTCCTCCACAGGCCAATTTTGGCCCCGGGGACCCCATCCCACAGGGCCCGGCCATTTCTTTTTTCTTTTTTTCAAGGAAGGGGTGCCGACTGGCCCCCTCCCGGGCCATTTTTGGACCGGGGACCCCATCCCCCAGGGTATGGCCATCTCATTGGGGACCGCGGGGGGGAGCCTCAAGGCCCCCGCGGTCCGGGCTGGCTGCTGCTTTTTACACACAGGTAGCTGCTGACATGCAGCTCCCTGGGTGTAAAAAGCAAAGTGTGCTCCACTTTGAACAAGCGAGAGCAAAATGCTCTCGCTTGTTCAAAGCGGAGCACAGTGTTTGCTATGACATGGCGAGAGCAGTGCTTCCGCCATGCTATAGCAATCTGCAATGTCCCGGGGGTGGGCACACCGGGACATTGCTGGAGCTGGACCTGGGGGGTGGCGGTCCCCAGGGCCATGCCCCGGGTGGGCCAAATCCCAGGGCATGGTAAAAATAAAGTAGGGGGGCCATGTGGCCCCCCTTCTTTGGTCAGTAAGGCCCGGGGAGGTGGCGGTCCCCAGGGATGCATGGGGGGCAGAGCCCCCATGCATTATAATTTAGTTTAGCCCCTGGGCAGTGGCTGTCCCCGGGGGCGGCCTCCCCTGCATTTAAAAAAAAAAAAAATTGAAGTGTGTGCCCCAGGGAGGTGGCGTTCCCCGGGGAGCCGCGGCTACCTCGCCTATAATTATAATACTGCCCCGGGGAGGTAGCAGTCCCCGAGTCTTTGAATAGCCTAAGGAGGGGGGCCCCCTCCTTTGGTTTTACCATGACCCGGGATCTGGCCCACCTGAGGGTTAGTTTAAAGCTAGCGTGGGTGAATTCATTATAGCACCACTCACGGACACAGTCACAGACCCACTACGGGTATGAAAATGTGCAAATCACTTGGAGGCTTCACCAGTTTGGTCCGCCCACACTGGTAGTATTCAAAGGTCTTCCTGCCTTTTGCCAGAATGATGGACAGCTTAACAAGAGCCCCCCCAGCCCGTTTATCGCCGATTTTGGTGATGTATTCTTGATGCAGAGGAATATGAGGAAATCTCCACCAAACAAAGAAGCACTTTCTTCATATAGTTAAGAGGAAGTACTCTTGTTTGGTGGAGATTTTCCTCTTCAATATAGCAATATTCATGTTATCTCAGATTTCTGGACAAAGACTTACAAGGAACAATCACATTGTTGAAACACACACAAGGTAGCTGGAGACATTTCCTTATGGTCCATTACGCAGCTGTAGTGTAGAATACACACTGGACATTTACCCAATGAGGTAGCACTTACCAATTAACCAGTAGAAAGTACTCCAGTTGGGTAAGTATTTCGTGCAAAACTGTGGACTGTTGTTGGATAAAAGGGCAGGTGTGGTTCTGTTCTGACCCAGTCACTCACACAGCTACTAACACACCCATACAGTTAGTTACTCACACACCGACAGTCACTCATATACCCACTTACAGACCTATACAGGCACTCATACACCCACTCACAGACCCATACAGACACTCACACACCCACTCAATGACTGACTAATCCACTCACACACCCACCTACACAACTATACAGTTACTCACACATGCACTCACATGCCCACAAAGCTACACACACCCACTCACAGACCTATACAGCCACTCTCACACCCACCCACATAACCACTCACACTCACTCACAGACCCATACAGCCACTAACACGCCCACAAGACCACTCATACACCCATTTATAGACCCATAAAGACTCATACACCCAGTCACAGACCCATACAGACACTCACAAACCCACTCACACAGCCACTCCCACTCCCACACAGCTACTCCCACACCTACTCACAAACCCATAGACAGAGACATACCCACTAACTGACAAATCCATTCACACACCGACTCATACACCCATAGAGCCACTCACACACTCAGTCACTGACCCATACAGGTACTCACAGACCCACTCAGACCCATACAGGTACTCACAGACCAATACAGGTACTCACAGACCCATACAGCCACTCAAAAAACCCAATCACACACCCACTGACAAACCCATACAGCCACTCACACACCCACTCACCAACTGACAAATCCACTCGTACACCCTCACAATTCATTATAGTGCCACTCACGGACACAGTCACAGACCCACACAGGCACTCACACAATCACTCACAGACCTACACAAGTGCTTACACACCCACTCACAGACCCACACAGGCATTTACAGACCTGTGGCACAACTCACACACCCACTCACATTGCCACTCACAGACCCAGTGACAGACACAGAGGCACTCACACACCCATACCCATACAGCTACTCACATACCCACTCACAGACCCATACAACCACACACACCCCCCCCACTCACAGACCCATATGACCACTCACACACCCACTCACTGACCTATACAGCCACACACATAACCACTCTCAAAGTCAACAGGTTACAGTTACGAACAACGTTTGAGATGTCATGAGTGATGTCACTGACCATGTCATGAGTGATGTAAAATGTGAGGTCATAAGCAGTGCATTGCGGTTGCCTAAGTTGTAGTTAGCTCAAGTAACTATACCTGCTGAATTTTTATGGTTTTGTACAAGAGAAAGCTGAGCCTAACTATAACGTCCCTGTAACCTCTGTTTTTTTCTGCAGCACGTGAAAAGTCACATCTCCTTTTAGGTTACCGTGTAGATATTCAGCCAATGCATTTCGGGCAGGACACCCTTCGTCAGGGGTAACTGTGGTGGATAAAGGCCCATCAGCAACGGTATGTAATCTCGGTCTCTGAAATGAGTGCTAAACAGCCACCACCAAATGAAAATGCAATTAGTTGTGCCCCAAAATCCATGCTTAGTACAAACCCAAACTTATTTTATAAGAAAATAATAGAAATAAACAAGAAAATGATCAGTGTTACATTTTAATCCTGTTACAACATAAAACAAATGCACCATGTGTTCAACTGTCCATATACAACAACCAATTGTACCAAAAAATAACAAACAGTAAACTCATAGTGCAACACATATCTGATTTAAATCTTCAATGGCCTAGCGCCCTGGTCGGCAGCATGATTGCTTCATCTGGTGTTTGTGAAACCGACTGAATTGTGCTACTCAGTTATCAACCCTTTATGAGGCCCAGAGGTCAAACCCATTATTTAAACATGCTGTGAAGTTGAAATGACAGCGCACTAGTCAGTCATGAAATTTTGCATCGTGCCACTGGGGCAAGCATGCATTAAGCCTGCACGCCAGAACTCTGCCATTGAGAATCTTTCAGAACTTTTTGACCATGAGAAAAATAATGTGTGCACTCAATCATCTGATTTTGACATATATTTCTGTCCCTCATATTTTCTGCACCCTGAACAGTGAACAAACAAACAAGAATACCTGTTCAGAGGCTACACAGATTAACTGAATTTTAGCAAGTTCATAAGTGGGAATTATTGTTTACGTTTAAGCCTTTGCAGATGCATTTAAAGAGGGCTGTTTTTCGTTTCTGCATTGCTCAAGTCAATATTTCAGCTAAAGCATTTGAGTTTATAGCCTCTGATTTCTACTTTGATTTATTTTATTGCTTAATTGTTATTTTGTGTGTGCATATATTTGAGGAGCCTTTATAATGTTTACTTTTATAATACATTTCACAATCAGGAATTCTGGTGATCAGCATGTTTTAAGTTTTAATTCAGGAGCATGGAATGTACAACATGTTTTATTATTTCACGTATTTACTTCCTTTTAGTTTCATGGTTGAAAAGCTTCAGTTTAAACTTCACCAGTGGGCCTCACAAAGGGTTGATGACTGGGTACTTACTTTCGCACAGTTGGATTTTACAAAGACCAGATGAAGCGACCATGCTGCCAGCCAGAGCGCTGGGGCACTGAAGCACAAGTTACTAACTTGTGTAACGATATATCTGTAAGAGACAGTAGTTAGTGACAGATTCCTTACCTTAGAATATCCCCAGGTGTCAGGCTGGATCCGGAAAGTTTTTGCGTAGCAGTACCCTTGCGCGTCGGTAGGCGGCGTCGTGCGGCTCCGCGTCCGTCGTCGGGACCGCCGGGATGACGTCGCGGGCAGTACTTAGACGCCGTCCCTGCGCGCTGACGTCAGTTCTGTACACGACTTTCCGCGCCAGGAACGCAGAGCCATGCAAGAAGCTGACATAGGTGTCTGAAAAATACTAGGGCCCTGAAAGGGATGTCCTTAACCCTAGAAATCAGTTCGCAGAACGGGGAGGATGGGTGGGGCGGTAAGGAATCTGTCACTAACTACTGTCTCTTACAGATATATCGTTACACAAGTTAGTAACGTGTGCATCTGAAAGAGACACGTTAGTGACAGATTCCTTACCTTAGAATAGATACCCCAGCAATACCAACGACGGTGGTGGGTCTGCGAACAAAGATCAGACAAGGAAGTCCCGGAGAACAGAACAGCCAAAGAAGCCGTCTCTCCGGACTTGGCTGTCAAGGCAGTAATGTTTGGTAAACGTGTGCAGCGAGGCCCACGTAGCTGCCTGACATATATCCTGTAACGGAACCCCGCGGCCTAAAGCCGTGGTAGCCGCCGTTGCCCTGGTGGAGTGGGCACGCAGCCCAACAGGAGGCTCCTTCTTAGCCAAAGAATAGCAGGCTTTGATACACATAGTGACCCAGCGGGAGATGGTCCTTTTGTGCACCGCCCGAACTTTTTTGGCACCCACGTAGCCAACAAGGAGCTGGTCATCCACCCGGAACTGTTGTGTGCGGTTGATGTAAAAAGAAAGCGCACGTTTTGGGTCCAGACGGTGGAGCCTCTCTTCCTCTCTGGAAGGATGCGGAGGCGGAAAGAAGGTGGGCAAAGTGATGGTCTGCCCAATGTGGAAGGCAGTAACCACCTTTGGCAAGAAGGACGGACGAGTCCGAAGAACAACCTTGTCTGGATGAACAGACAGAAAGGGAGGTTTGCATGAAAGAGCCTGGAGCTCACTCACCCGCCGAGCAGAGGTGATGGCCACCAGGAATGCTGTCTTCAGAGTAAGAAGACGAAGAGGACAATTATGTAGAGGCTCAAAGGGAGCGCACATTAAGAAGGTAAGAACCAAGTTCAAGTCCGACTGAGGCATTACAAACGAAACAGGAGGAAAGAGGTGTGTAATGCCTTTAAGAAACCTGTGAACCACAGGGGACTTGAAAATGGAGGGCTGATCAGGAAGCCTGAGGAAGGCTGATATCGCACAAAGATAGCCCTTGATGGTACCCAGGGCAGAACCCTGTTGGGCCAGAGAAAGAAGGAACAGAAGAACCTCAGAAAGAGGGGCAGAAAGGGGATTCACAGCCTTTGCTGTGCACCATGCCACAAACTTGTTCCACCTGCAGGCGTATACCACCTTAGTGGAGGGACGCCTGGCTGCCAGAATCACATCACAAACTTCGGGAGGCAAGTCAAAAGGAATCAACTGCCGCCGCTCAATCTCCACGCAAGCAGGTGTAGACTGGACAGGTTCGGGTGGAGGACCGTCCCCTGCTGCTGCGACAGAAGATCCTCCCGAAGAGGCAGGGGGATCGACGTTCATACTGAGTAGCTCGGGATACTAAACCCTTCGAGCCCAGTCCGGAGCCACAAGACTGACTTGGGCCCGGTCGCGCCGAATCTTCTTCAACACTCTGGGTAGAAGTGGTATAGGCGGAAAGGCGTACAACAGACCGCAACTCCACTCGCGACGAAAAGCGTCGCCGAGCGAGTGCCGCCTTGGAAATTCCAACGTGCAGAACTGATGACATTGCGCGTTCTCTTCGGTGGTGAATAGATCTAACCAAGGCTCTCCCCACTGCTGAAAGAGACCTTGCGCCACCTCCGAGTGAAGACGCCATTCGTGATCCATCATGCACCTGCGGCTGAGTTCGTCCGCTCTGGCGTTCAGGGAACCTGCCAGGTGTTGAACCATCAGGAATATGCCCTGATGTTCCAGCCATGTCCAGAGGCGCAGAGCCTCCTGACATAGGGTCCACGACCCCACCCTGTCCTGTTTGTTGCAATACCACATGGCGGTGGTGTTGTCTGTGAACACCTGCACTACTGTCCCTTTGACAGAGGGAAGGAATGCCTTGAGTGCAAGTCGGATCGCCCGGAGCTCCAGAATGTTGATATGGAGCCGGGACTCCGCCGGAGACCAGAGGCCTCTGATCTCCGCCTCTCCCATGTGACCGCCCCATCCCAGAAGGGACGCGTCCGTCACAACTGTGTGCTCTGGGTGGGGAAGGGAGAGGGATCTGCCCATGACCCATTGCCGGTTCGAGAGCCACCACTGCAACTGTTTTGCAGTCCCCTCCGAGATCTGGACGTGATCGGACAGGTTGCCCTGGTGCTGCGCCCACTGGAACTTCAGGTCCCACTGCAGAGCCCGCATATGCCATCTGGCATGATTGACCAGCAGGATGCAGGAGGCCATGAGGCCCAGCAGCCTCAGGGTCATCCGTACCGAAACCCAGGGTAAAGGCCGAAAGATCGGAATCATAGCCTGAATATCCCGGACTCGCCGTTCGGGAGGATAAACCCGAAAATGCGTTGTGTCCAGAACTGCTCCGATGAAAAGGAGCTGTGGAGAAGGAATCAGGTGCGACTTCGGCACGTTGATGGAGAACCCCAGCGAGTGCAGGAGTTCGGCCGTTGTCTGGAGGTGGGAGACGACTGCCTGGGACGAGCCCGCCTTCAGCAGCCAGTCGTCGAGGTAGGGGAAGACTGGAACCAATGCCCGGCGCAGATGGGCTGCGACCACCGCCATCACTTTCGTAAACACCCGAGGGGCGCTGGTAAGGCCAAAAGGGAGCACGGTGAACTGAAAATGGTCGAGGCCTACCGTGAACCGCAGGTAACGCCGGTGGGCCGGCAGGACGGGGATGTGGAAATATGCGTCCTGCAAGTCCAACGCTACCATCCAGTCTCCAGGGTCGAGAGCAGTCAAGACCTGAGCTAGGGTGAGCATCTTGAACTTCGACCCAATGCCGGTTCGTGAGCCACCACTGCAACTGTCGTGCAGTGCCCTCCGAGATCTGGACGTGATCAGACAGGTTCCCCTGATGCTGCGCCCACTGGAACTTCAGGTCCCACTGCAGAGCCCGCATATGCCATCTGGCATGATTGACCAGCAGGATGCAGGAGGCCATGAGGCCCAGCAGCCTCAGAGTCACTCTGACCGAAACCCGGGACAAGGGCTGAAAGATGGGAATCAGAGCCCGAATATCCCGGACTCGCTGTTCGGGAGGATAGACCCGAAACTGCGCCGTGTCCAGAACCGCTCCGATGAAGAAGAGCTTCTGAGAAGGAATCAGGTGCGACTTCAGCACATTGATGGAGAACCCCAGCAAGTGCAGGAGGTCGGCCGTAGTCTGGAGGTGGGAGACGACTGTCTGGGGCGAGCCCGCCTTCAACAACCAGTCGTCGAGATAGGGGAAGACTGAGACCCCTGATCTGCGCAGATGAGCTGCGACCACCGCCATCACTTTGGTGAACACCCGAGGGGCGCTGGTAAGGCCAAAGGGGAGCACAGTGAACTGAAAGTGCTCGTGGCCTACCATGAACCGTAGGTAACGCCTGTGGGCTGGCAGGACGGGGATGTGGAAATAGGCGTCCTGAAAGTCCAGCGCCACCATCCAGTCTTGTGGGTCGAGAGCAGACAAGACCTGAGCAAGAGTGAGCATCTTGAACTTCTCTTTGCGGAGGAAGCGATTGACGTTCAATCAATCAATCAATCATGTCACTTATAAAGCGCACTACATACCCGCGAGGGTCTCAAGGCGCTGGGGGAAGAGGGGGGTGGTGCTGCTACTGATCGAAGAGCCAGGTCTTGAGGAGTCTTCTGAAGGCCAGTAGGTCTTGGGTCTGTCGGAGGTTGGTGGGGAGGGTGCTCCAGGTCTTGGCGGCGAGGTGGGAGAAGGATCTGCCGCCGGCGGTCGTTTTCCGGATGCGGGGGACTGTGGCGAGGGCGAGGCTGGTCGAGCGGAGCTGGCGGGTGGGGGTGTAGAAGCTGAGTCGTCTGTTGAGGTAGGCTGGTCCGGAGTTGTGGAGTGCTTTGTGTGCGAGGGTGAGGAGCTTGAAGGTTATCCTCTTGTTGACAGGGAGCCAGTGCAGGTCTCTCAGGTGGGGTGTGATGTGGCTGCGTCGGGGGATGTCGAGGATAAGACGTGCAGAGGCATTCTGGATGCGTTGCAGCCGTCTCAGGAGCTTAGCCGTCGTTCCTGCGTAGAGGGCGTTTCCGTAGTCAAGCCTGCTGGTGACGAGGGCCTGGGTGACTGTTTTTCTTGTTTCGGTGGGGATCCACTTGAAGATCCTGCGGAGCATTCGGAGGATGTTGAAGCAGGATGAGGAAACGGCGTTGACCTGCTTAGTCATGGAGAGGGTGGGGTCGAGGATGACCCCTAGGTTGCGTACGTGGTCGGTGGGTGGCGGGGCTGTTCCCAGTGATGTTGGCCACCAGGAGTCGTCCCAGGCTGAAGGGTTGGAACCAAGGATGAGGACCTCCGTCTTGTCCGAGTTCAGGTTCAGGCGGCTGGTCCTCATCCATTCGGCGACGGCCTTCATTCCTTCGTGGAGGTGGGCTTTGGCGGTGTGAGGGTCTTTGGTGAGGGAGAGGATCAGCTGGGTGTCGTCGGCGTACGAGATGATGTTGAGGTTGTGCTGTCGGGCGACGTGGGCGAGGGGTGCCATGTAGATGTTGAACAGCGTTGGGCTGAGGGAGGAGCCTTGGGGTACGCCGCAGATGATCTTGGTGGCCTTGGATCGGAAGGGGGCGAGGCGGACGCTTTGTGTTCTGCCGGAAAGGAAGGATGTGGTCCAGTCCAGGGCCTTCTCTTGGATCCCGGCGTCGTGAAGGCGTGTTCGTAGTGTGTGGTGGCAGACCGTGTCGAAGGCGGCTGATAGGTCCAGGAGGATGAGGGCTGCTGTTTCTCCGTTGTCTAGCAGGGTCCTGATGTCATCGGTGGCGGCGATGAGGGCGGTTTCGGTGCTGTGGTTGCTGCGGAAGCCGGACTGGGAAGGGTCCAGGATGTTGTTCTCCTCGAGGTAGCGGGTCAGTTGTTTGTTGACGATTTTCTCGGTGACCTTCGCGGGGAACGGGAGCAGAGAGATGGGTCGGAAGTTCTTGAGGTCCTTGGGGTCTGCCTTGGGTTTCTTGAGTAAGGCGGTGATCTCGGTTTTCCGGGAAGGTTGCTGTCTCGAAGGAGATGTTGATTATTTTCCGGAGATGGGGCGCGATGGCTGTACTGGCTTTGTTGAAGATGTGGTGAGGGCACGGGTCTAGCGGTGAACCGGAGTGGATGGTGTTCATGATCTCGCTGGTGTCCTCGTCATTGATGTTGGTCCAGGAGAGCAGGCGGTTGGTGGTTGTGGGGGCAGTGGTCTCGGTGGTTGCCGGGGCGGTCGTGGTGTTGAAGCTGTCGTGGATGTCGGCGATTTTGCGGTGGAAGAAGGTCGCCAGTGAGTCGCACAGGTCTCGCGACGGCTGGATGTCGTTGGTGTTGGAGCTGGGGTTGGAGAGTTCCTTCACGATGTTGAAGAGCTCTTTGCTGTTGTGTGCGTTGTTGTCTAGGCGGTCTTTGAGTGAGGCCCTTTTGGCGGATCTGATGAGGTGATGGTGACTGCGGGTGGCGCTCTTGTGGGCGGCGTAGCTGTCCGCTGTCCGTTCGTGGAGCCAGATCTTCTCCAGTTTTCGGCATGTTCGTTTGGAGGCCTGGAGGTCTTCGGTGAACCAGGTGGCTTTCTTGCTGGTGTGGCTGTTGGGCGGATTCTTGAGCGGGGCGAGGGTGTTGGCGCAGTCGTCGATCCACTGTCTGAGGTTGCGGGCGGCGGTGTCGGGGTCGGAGGGTTCGGCGGGTGGGCTCAGGGCGAGGATTGTGGTTAGCTGGTCTTCCGTGACTCTGCTCCAGCAGCGGCGAGGCATTTGTTCGGTGAGGTGGTGCATGGTGGGCTTCCTGTAGGTGAAGTGGATGCAGTGGTGGTCAGTCCAGTGGGGTTCGGAGGTGTGGTTGAAGGAGACGTGTGGGCTTGCGGAAAAGATGGAGTCGAGCGTGTGGCCGGCGGCGTGGGTAGGTTCCGGAGGTCTAAGATAGGACGCAGGCCTTTGTCCTTCTTGGGCACCACGAAGTAGTGGGAATAACAACCACGACCTACTTCGGGCGTTGGAACGCGCTCGATGGCCCCCTTGGCCAAGAGTGCCGCAACTTCCTGCTGAAGAAGGTGGCATGGCTGGGGGGGGTAGTCTCGAAGGGGAGGGAGTAGCCCCTTCGGACTATCTCTAAAAGCCACCTGTCCGAAGTGATGGTGCGCCATTGGGGCAGGTGATGGCGGAGCCTGCCGCCCACTGGCGTTTGATGGGCCTGAAAGTTTGGACTAGGAAGGTTTGGAGGCAGAGGTGGCGGGGGTGGTGGTGGTCTGACCAGCCCGCTGGCCCCTTTGTCCGCCACGGCGGAAACCGCGTCCGCGCTGGGATGACTGTTGCGCCGGCCTGTGGCTCTGTTGCGAACGCTGCGGGGCGCCCCTTCCTGTGCCACGAAAGGAGCGAAAAGCGGAAGGCGGAGGAGGGCGGACTGCCGAGAGTCCCAAGGACTTGGCCGTAGCCCGTGAGTCCTTAAACCGCTCCAACGCGCTGTCCGCTTTGTCGCCAAAGAGGCGACGGCCATCAAAGGGCATGTCCATAAGAGTGTTTTGGACATCCCCTGAAAATCTAGTGGTTCTCAACCAGGTGTGGCGGCGAACCGCCACCGTCGTTGCAATGGATCTGCCCAGTGAGTCGGCGGTGTCTAGACCACAACGGATCATGAACTTGGCTGCGTCTCTCCCCTCTGCAACAGCCTGGGCGAGAGCAGGCCGGGCCTCCTCCGGACACTGAGACAGCACGTTCGCCACCGTATCCCACAGGCAGTGGGAATAACGGCCAAAGAGGCATGCAGTGTTCACGGACCACAGCGCAGAGCTGGTGGAAGAGAAAATCTTCTTCCCAAACTGATCCAGCTTCTTGGATTCCCTATCCGGTGGTGCAGAAGGGAAGGCGGTTGGGGAAGCAGAGGCTTGGACAACCAAGCTCTCGGGGGTGGGGTGTTGGGAGAGGAAAATTGGGTCACCCGGAGCCGGGTGATGGCGTCGGGCCACGTTCCTATCCACAGGAGCCCCTGTGGTGGGCCTGGACCAAGAGCCCAAAAGAACGTCCGAAAGAGCTTCATTAAAGGGCAGCAGCGGCTCCGCAGAAGTAGCTGTTGGCTAAAGCACCTCTGTCAGGAGGTTAGTCCTGACGGCCACAGTAGGGAGCTGGAGGTGTAGGGCCTCCGCCACCCTACGCAACACCACTGCGTAACTGGCTCCCTCCTCCGTAGCCACGGTAGGAGGAGACAGCATGCCATGGTCTGGTGAGGTATCCAGACCACTGGTGTCCCCCAAGTCCTCAGCCCAGTCCTGTTCAGACTCGCAGGCTGCAGCGAGAGGGTCGTCTGACCCCTCCCAGTCCTCCCCTTGCTCCTCAGGCTGTTCAACAGGCCGAAAATAAGGAGCAGGGACATGGGGATAGAAATCCCCAAACGGCGTCGAGAACGGAATCGACCGACGCCGGACCGACGCCGCGTCCACTTCGGGGCTGAATCTGAGGGCGACGTCGTCCCGAGGATCGGTGCCGGTGGGGTCGAAGTCGGTGGAGGCGTAATGAGGTCAACCGGCGTCGACCGGGATCCAGGCCTGGATCCAAGGGTGTCCTGCGGCGCTGGAGCCGACAGCAACGCCGGGGCCGGAGCCGCCGGCGAGGAAACCCATGCGGGACTGCGGGGCCTGAAGGCGCACCGGCGGGACCCAACGGCCCAAAGAGGCGAGCCATGGCCGACAGGAAGTCCTGTATCTGGGCCGGAGTCGCCGATGACCCCGGGAAGGGCGGGTAGTCGGTCGGCGACTCCATGGACTCCACCGGAGCCGCGGGGGTGGCACCACCCATACCCTCAGCCGCATCGCGCGACCGGCGAGGGGAAGTTGGAGAACGATGACACTTCTTCGACTTCTTGTGCTTCGTCTTACCTGACCCTGAGTGCAAAGACTTCGATCCCGACGATCGCCGATGGTGACTCCGCGCACGGTCCCTCGACCTCCCTCTGGACCGGGACTTGTCACGGCGCGGAGCCGACTGCCAGGCTTCAAGCAGCTTTCGGGACCGCTCCCGCAAAGACTTCGGAGCCATGGACCGGCACTCCGGGCACGACTTGGGGTCGTGGTCGCACCCCAGGCAGAAGAGACACACGCGGTGCGGGTCCGTCACCGACATCATCCGATGACAGTCCTCGCAGGATTTAAAACCGGGCATCCCTAACTGCACCAAGAGTCGATATCGACTCGAAAAAGGGTGAGAAAAAGATCTCAAAAACCTAGTCAAAAAAGACTAGGGATACCGCTCTCTCCGGATCTGCGCTTGCTGGCGCGGAAGAAGAAAGAACTGACGTCAGCGCGCGTGGGCGGCGTCCAAGTAGCGCCCGCGACGTCATCTCGGCGACCACGACGCCAACGACGGACGCGGAGTCGCACGACGCCCCTACCGACGAGCAGGGGTACTGCTGACGAAAACTTTCCGGATCCAGTCTGACGCCTGGGGATATTCTAAGGTAAGGAATCTATCACTATGTGTTTCTTTCAGATGTATACATTAATGGTACCTTGACATTATAAGATGGCAGATACAGGCATTGTGTATAGGGATGCAATTGAAAACGGGTGCCGGGCACGAACATACAAACAGTGTACCGTTATCCATAGGGAAAACAACGAGTGCATTGAGGAACGTATTATAACTCATTATAACTGATTGTATATGAAATGCACTGCAAATGACACAATTTGATTTCACAGGCATTTGATTATGTTACAAGATGGCCACCGGTTTACCCATGAAATGTTGTTGATAACAAATGTTGAAGCGCGTCAACTGTTTTGATGAATCATCGCTGTCACCCAAACACACCGATTTAAGTATTTAAATGACGAAAATATGCCGGCCTCCATTGTCAAAATTTATTTTTAGGTCGAGCCTGAGCCAGCACGCAAGCGCTGCTCTGGGGATGATCTGTTGTAGTTCAGTACGGGACAGAAGCCCCACTCACTCCCCGCCCATATTTTTCATTGGCTTGTGTCATTGTCCGTCCTAAATGCTGGCTTCTGATTCATCAATAGGCTTGTTAGTCCCTCCTTAGTACGGCCATGTCTTCATTTGTAACCTCGCATGGCTACTGGCCCCTTTACTTGGTTGTTACACGGTACATGTACTATTTTCTTCATTGAGTTTCTCTTTCTGCCGACAGGTTCCTACGTGGACACGGATCTGCCGTATCTGTGCTAAAACGCCCTTCCGCGGCGCTTCGCAGATACTGTAGCCGGTGAATAACCCCTCGATGCTGCATTCCAGCTCGGCGCTCTCGCGGGCTGGGTGTCTTCAAGTTGGGCTCGGTTCTGCGCACATGTGATGACAGGAATGAAGCGTGTTCTGTGTGTCTCCGGCTCTCAGCTGTCGGCGCTTGGGTTATTTGGCCTGCAAAGTTGAAGGCAGCAGCTGTCACTGCAGCACAGCCTCCTTCACAGCTGTTGACACCGGTCCCCCCTACCATCCATTTCTGCCAGTGGCACAAGTTACTAACTTGTGTAACGATATATCTGTAAGAGACAGTAGTTAGTGACAGATTCCTTACCTTAGAATATCCCCAGGCGTCAGGCTGGATCAGGAAAGTTTTTTGCGTAGCAGTACCCTTGCGCGTCGGTAGGCGGCGTCGTGCGGCTCCGCGTCCGTCGTCGGCGTCGTGATCGCCGGGATGACGTCGCGGGCAGTACTTAGACGCCGCCCCTGCGCGCTGACGTCAGTTCTGTACACGACTTTCCGCGCCAGGAACGCAGAGCCATGCAAGAAGCTGACATAGGTGTCTGAAAAATACTAGGGCCCTGAAAGGGATGTCCTTAACCCTAGAAATCAGTTCGCAGAACGGGAGGATGGGTGGGCGGTAGGAATCTGTCACTAACTACTGTCTCTTACAGATATATCGTTACACAAGTTAGTAACTTGTGCATCTGAAAGAGACACGTTAGTGACAGATTCCTTACCTTAGAATAGATACCCCAGCAATACCAACCCCGGTGGTGGGTCTGCGAACAAAGATCAGACAAGGAAGTCCTGGAGGACAGAACGGCCAAAGAAGCCGTCCCTCCGGACCTGACTGTCAAGGCAGTAATGCTTTGTAAACGTGTGCAGCGAGGCCCACGTAGCTGCCTGACATATAACCGGCAGCGGAACACCACGGCCCAAGGCCGTCATAGCAGCCGTTGCCCTGGTGGAATGGGCACGCAGCCCAACAGGAGGCTCCTTCTTAGCCAAAGAAAAGCAGGTCTTGATGCACAAGGTAACCCAGCGGGAGATGGTCCTCTTGTGCACCGCCCGACCTTTTTTGGCGCCCACGTAGCCAACAAAGAGCTGGTCATCCACCCGGAAGTGTTTTGTGCGGTCAATATAGAAGGAGAGCGCACGTTTTGGGTCCAGACGGTGGAGCCTCTCTTCCTCTCTGGAAGGATGCGGAGGCGGAAAGAAGGTGGGCAAAGTGATGGTCTGCCCAATGTGGAAAGCAGTAACCACCTTTGGCAAGAAGGACGGACGCGTCCGAAGAACAACCTTGTCTGGATGAACAGACAGAAAGGGAGGTTTGCAAGATAGAGCCTGGAGCTCACTCACCCGCCGAGCGGAGGTGATGGCCACCAGAAAGGCTGTCTTCAGAGTCAGAAGACGAAGAGGACAGTTATGTAGAGGCTCAAAGGGAGCGCACATTAAAAAGGTAAGAACCAAGTTCAAGTCCCACTGAGGCATCACAAACGGAACAGGAGGGAAGAGGTGTGTAATGCCTTTTAAGAACCTGTTAACAACAGGGGACTTGAAAAGGAGGGCTGATCAGGGAGCCTGAGGAAGGCCGAGATAGCACAAAGATAACCCTTGATGGTACCCAGGGCAGAACCCTGTTGGGCCAGAGAGAGAAGGAACAGAAGGACCTCAGAAAGAGGGGCAGAAAGGGGATTCACAGCCTTTGCTGTGCACCATGCCACAAATGTGTTCCACCTGCAGGCGTATACCACCTTAGTGGAGGGACGCCTGGCTGCCAGAATCACATCACAAACTTCGGGAGGCAAGTCGAAAGGAATCAACTGCCGCCGCTCAATCTCCATGCAAGCAGGTGTAGACTGGACAGGTTCGGGTGGAGGACCGTCCCCTGCTGCTGCGACAGAAGATCCTCCCGAAGAGGCAGACGGATCGGGGGATCTACGCTCATATTGAGTAGCTCGGGATACCAAACTCTTCGAGCCCAGTCCGGAGCCACAAGAATGACATGGGCCCGGTCGTGCTGAATCTTCTTCAACACTCTGGGTAGAAGTGGTATAGGCGGAAAGGCGTACAATAGACCGCAACTCCACTCGTGACGAAAAGCGTCGCCGAGCGAGTGCCGCCTTGGAAATTCCAACGCGCAGAACTGATGACATTGCGCGTTCTCTTCGGTGGCGAATAGACCTAACCAAGGCTCTCCCCACTGTAGAAAGAGTCCTTGCGACACTTCCGAGTGAAGACGCCATTCGTGATCCATCATGCACCGGCGGCTGAGTTCGTCCGCCCTGGCGTTCAGGGAACCTGCCAGGTGTTGAACCATCAGGAACATGCCCTGATGCACAAGTTACTAACTTGTGTAACGATATATCTGTAAGAGACAGTAGTTAGTGATAGATTCCTTACCTTAGAATATCCCCAGGCGTCAGGCTGGATCCGGAAAGTTTTGCGTAGCAGTACCCTTGCGCGTCGGTAGGCGGCGTCGTGCGGCTCCGCGTCCGTCGTCGGCGTCGTGATCGCCGGGATGACGTCGCGGGCAGTACTTAGGCGCCGCCCCTGCGCGCTGACGTCAGTTCTGTACACGACTTTCCGCGCCAGGAACGCAGAGCCATGCAAGAAGCTGACACAGGTGTCTGAAAAATACTAGGGCCCTGAAAGGGATGTCCTTAACCCTAGAAATCAGTTCGCAGAACGGGGAGGATGGGTGGGCGGTAAGGAATCTATCACTAACTACTGTCTCTTACAGATATATCGTTACACAAGTTAGTAACTTGTGCATCTGAAAGAGACACGTTAGTGATAGATTCCTTACCTTAGAATAGATACCCCAGCAATACCAACCCCGGTGGTGGGTCTGCGAACAAAGATCAGACAAGGAAGTCCTGGAGGACAGAACGGCCAAAGAAGCCGTCCCTCCGGACCTGACTGTCAAGGCAGTAATGCTTAGTAAACGTGTGCAGCGAGGCCCACGTAGCTGCCTGACAGATAACCGGCAGCGGAACACCGCGGCCCAAGGCCGTGGTAGCAGCCGTTGCCCTGGTGGAATGGGCACGCAGCCCAACAGGAGGCTCCTTCTTAGCCAAAGAATAGCAGGTCTTGATGCACAAGGTAACCCAGCGGGAGATGGTCCTCTTGTGCACCGCCCGACCTTTTTGGCGCCCACGTAGCCAACAAAGAGCTGGTCATCCACCCGGAAGTGTTTCGTGCGGTCGATATAGAAGGAGAGCGCACGTTTTGGGTCCAGACGGTGGAGCCTCCCTTCCTCTCTGGAAGGATGCGGAGGCGGAAAGAAGGTGGGCAAAGTGATGGTCTGCCCAATGTGGAAAGCAGTAACCACCTTTGGCAAGAAGGACGGACGCGTCCGAAGAACAACCTTGTCTGGATGAACAGACAGAAAGGGAGGTTTGCAAGAAAGAGCCTGGAGCTCACTCACCCGCCGAGCGGAGGTGATGGCCACCAGAAAGGCTGCCTTTAGAGTCAGAAGACGAAGAGGACAGTTATGCAGAGGCTCAAAGGGAGCGCACATTAAAAAGGTAAGAACCAAGTTCAAGTCCCACTGAGGCATTACAAACGGAACAGGAGGGAAGAGGTGAGTAATGCCTTTTAAGAACCTGTTAACAACAGGGGACTTGAAAAGGGAGGGCTGATCAGGGAGCCTGAGGAAGGCCGAGATAGCACAAAGATAACCCTTGATGGTACCCAGGGCAGAACCCTGTTGGGCCAGAGAGAGAAGGAACAGAAGGACCTCAGAAAGAGGGGCAGAAAGGGGATCCACAGCCTTTGCTGTGCACCATGCCACAAATTTGTTCCACCTGCAGGCGTATACCACCTTAGTGGAGGGACGCCTGGCTGCCAGAATCACATCACAAACTTCGGGAGGCAAGTCGAAAGGAATCAACTGCCGCCGCTCAATCTCCACGCAAGCAGGTGTAGACTGGACAGGTTCGGGTGGAGGACCGTCCCCTGCTGCTGCGACAGAAGATCCTCCCGAAGAGGCAGACGGATCGGGGGATCTATGCTCATATTGAGTAGCTCGGGATACCAAACTCTTCGAGCCCAGTCCGGAGCCACAAGAATGACTTGGGCCCGGTCGTGCCGAATCTTCTTCAACACTCTGGGTAGAAGTGGTATAGGCGGAAAGGCGTACAACAGACCGCAACTCCACTCGCGACGAAAAGCGTCGCCGAGCGAGTGCCGCCTTGGAAATTCCAACGCGCAGAACTGATGACATCGCGCGTTCTCTTCGGTGGCGAATAGATCTAACCAAGGCTCTCCCCACTGTAGAAAGAGTCCTTGCGCCACTTCCGAGTGAAGACGCCATTCGTGATCCATCATGCACCTGCGGCTGAGTTCGTCCGCCCTGGCGTTCAGAGAACCTGCCAGGTGTTGAACCATTAGGAACATGCCCTGATGTTCCAGCCATGTCCAGAGGCGCAGAGCCTCCTGACAAAGGGTCCAAGACCCCACCCCGCCCTGTTTGTTGCAGTACCACATGGCGGTGGTGTTGTCTGTGAACACCTGCACTACCTTCCCTTTGACAGAGGGAAGGAATGCCTTGAGTGCAAGCCGGATCGCCCGGAGCTCCAGAAGGTTGATATGGAGCCGGGACTCCGCCGGAGACCAGAGGCCTCTGATCTCCGCCTCTCCCATGTGACCGCCCCATCCCAGAAGGGACGCGTCCGTCACAACTGTATGCTCTGGCTGGGGAAGGGAGAGGGATCTGCCCATGACCCATTGCCGGTTCGAGAGCCACCACTGCAACTGTTTTGCAGTCCCCTCCGAGATCTGGACGTGATCGGACAGGTTGCCCTGGTGCTGCGCCCACTGGAACTTCAGGTCCCACTGCAGAGCCCGCATATGCCATCTGGCATGATTGACCAGCAGGATGCAGGAGGCCATGAGGCCCAGCAGCCTCAGGGTCATCCGTACCGAAACCCAGGATAAAGGCCGAAAGATCGGAATCATAGCCTGAATATCCCGGACTCGCCGTTCGGGAGGATAGGCCCGAAACTGCGTCGTGTCCAGAACTGCTCCGATGAAAAGGAGCTGTGGAGAAGGAATTAGATGCGACTTCGGCACATTGATGGAGAACCCCAGCGAGTGCAGGAGTTCGGCCGTAGTCTGGAGGTGGGAGACGACTGCCTGGGACGAGCCCGCCTTCAGCAGCCAGTCGTCGAGGTAGGGGAAGACTGAAACCCCTGCCCGGCGCAGATGAGCTGCGACCACCGCCATCACTTTCGTGAACACCCGAGGGGCACTGGTAAGGCCAAAGGGGAGCACGGTGAACTGAAAATGCTCGGGGCCTACCGTGAACCGAAGGTAACGCCGGTGGGCCGGCAGGACGGGGATGTGGAAATACGCGTCCTGCAAGTCCAACGCTACCAACCAGTCTCCAGGGTCGAGGGCAGTCAAGACCTGAGCTAGGGTGAGCATCTTGAACTTCTCCTTCCGGAGGAAGCGATTGACGTTCCGGAGGTCCAAGATAGGACGCATGTCCTCCTTGTCCTTTTTGGGCACCAGAAAGTAGTGGGAGTAGCAACCACGCCCTACTTCTGGGGTCGGAACATGCTCGATGGCCCTCTTGGTCAAGAGGGCCGTGACTTCCTTCTGTAGAAGCACCAAGTGATCCCCTGACATGCGGTGGAATTGAGGTGGCATGGCTGGGGGTGGTCTCGAAGGGGAGGGAGTAGCCCCTTCGGACAATGTCCAAGACCCACCTGTCCGAGGTGATGGTGCGCCAGTGGGGAAGGTGATGGCGGACCCTGCCCCCTACTGGCGTGCCGTGCACCTGAAAGGAGGGACTAGGAGGGCTTGGAGGCCGCGGACGGGTTGGAGGTGGTGGCCTGACCCGCACGCTGGTTGCCCGATCCGCCACGGCGGAATCCACGTCCTCGGCCACGCGAAGACGCCTGCTGCGCGGGCCGGTGGCTGGGCTGCTGACGTGAAGGGCGCCCCTACCGTGGCCACGATAGGGGCGAAAAGCAGAAGGCAGCGGAGGGCGTGTAGCAGAAAGGCCCAGGGACTTGGCAGTAGCCCGTGAGTCCTTAAAGCGCTCCAACGCATGGTCTGCTTTGGACCCAAAAAGACCGACTCCATCAAAGGGCATGTCCATGAGAGTATTCTGGACATCCCCTGAAAAACCAGTGGTTCTTAGCCAGGCGTGGCGTCGGAGCGCCACCGTCGTTGCAATCGACCTGCCCAGCGAGTCGGCGGTGTCAAGGCCACAACGGATAGTGTATTTGGCCGCATCCCTTCCTTCCGCAATGGCGCGGGAAAGCAGTGCCTGGACCTCCTCAGGGCACTGGGGCAAAACATCCGCCACCGAATCCCACAAAGAGTGGGTATATCGGCCCAAAGACAAGCGGTGTTAACGGACCGCAAGCCAGCACTGGAGGAAGAAAAACCTTTCTTCCCAAACTGATCCAGGCGTTTGGATTCCCTATCCGGAGGAGCGGTAGGGAAGGCGGTTTGGGAAGCGGAGGCTTGGACAACCAAGCTCTCAGGAGTGGGGTGGACAGAAAGAAACAGGGGGTCGCCCGGAGCGGGGCGATGGCGTCGTGACACGTTCCGATCCACAGGAGCCCCTGTGTTGGGCTTGGACCAGGCGCCCAAAAGAACGTCCGTGAGGGCGTCGTTAAACGGCAGCACAGTCTCCGCAGAGGAGGCTGCCGGCTGAAGCACCTCTGTCAAGATGTTAGGCTTGACCGTCAAAGTAGGGAGCTGGAGACGTAAGGCCCCAGCAGCCCTACGCAACACCGTACCAAAATTGGCCCCCTCCTCCGTAGCCACGGGAGGAGACAGCATGCCAGTGTCAGGAGAAGTATCCAGACCACTGGCCTCCCCTAGACTCTCTGTCCAGTCCTCATCATACTGACAGTTGCGTGTCAGAGGGTCATCAGACCCCTCCCAGTCCTCCTGGTCCTCCTCTGGTTCAAAATAAGGAGGAGGAGGGACATTTGGGACCCAAGGTCCCATCGGCGCCGGAGCCGGCGTCGAGCGACGTCGCTCCGGGTCCAAGTCCGGAGCCGGAAGGAACTGGGGACGACGCCGCCCGGAGCCCAGGGCGGCGTCGAGAACGGCACCGGAGACATCGGCGCCGGCGGAGGTGTCGTGAGGTCGACCGGCGTCGATGGGGGTTGTGGAGCCGGGATCGAGGCCGGGGCCGGAGCCGGAGCCGGGATCGAGGCTGGAGGCTCGGGCGACGCCGGGGCCGGAGCCGCCGGCGGCGCCGGATCAACCCCATCAGGGCCCGCGGGGCCCGAAGGCGCACCGGAGGGGCCTGAAGGCCCGAAGAGGCGGGCCATGGCCGACAGGAACTCCTGTACCTTGGCCGGATCCGCCCCCGAACCCGGGAAGGGCGGGTAGGACGGGGGCGACTCCACAGGCAAGTCCGGGGCCGCGGGGACGGTGCCGGGAGGGGCCTCAGCCGAGTCGCGAGACCGGCGAGGCGAAGTCCGAGAGCGACGATGCTTCTTGGACTTCTTGTGTCGAGACTTACCGGACGAAGAAGACTTCGACGCCGACGACCGGTGTGCACTCCGCGAGCGACCCCTGGACCTCTCACGCGACCGGGGCTTCCGCGGAGCCGAATGCCGGGTCTCGAGGAGCTTTCGAGACCGCTCTCGCAAAGCCTTCGGGTTGAGGGCCTGGCATTCGGGACAAGACTCGGTGTCGTGGCCTCGGCCGAGGCAGAAGAGACACTCCCAATGCGGGTCGGTGACGGACATCATCCGCGCACAGGCGCCGCATCGCTTGAAGCCGGGCATCCCTACGACACCTGAAAGCTGGAAAAACACAGTGAAAAATCACCAAAAAGTATGGTCAAAAATTGACCAGGGCACTGCTCTTCCCGGATCTGCGCTTACTGGCGCGGAAAAAGAAGAACTGACGTCAGCGCGCAGGGGCGGCGCCTAAGTACTGCCCGCGACGTCATCCCGGCGATCACGACGCCGACGACGGACGCGGAGCCGCACGACGCCGCCTACCGACGCGCAAGGGTACTGCTACGCAAAACTTTCCGGATCCAGCCTGACGCCTGGGGATATTCTAAGGTAAGGAATCTATCACTAACGTGTCTCTTTCAGATGTTCCAGCCATGTCCAGAGGCGCAGAGCCTCCTGATAAAGGGTCCACGACCCCACCCCGCCTTGTTTGTTGCAGTACCACATGGCGGTGGTGTTGTCTGTGAACACCTGCACTTTACCCATGAAATGTTGTTGATAACAAATGTTGAAGCGCGTCAACTGTTTTGATGAATCAATGCTGTCACCCAAACACACCGATTTAAGTATTTAAATGACGAAAATATGCCGGCCTCCATTGACAAAATTTATTTTTAGGTCGAGCCTGAGCCAGCACGCAAGCGCTGACAAAGGGAAGGAATGCCTTCAGTGCAAGTCGGATCGCCCGGAGCTCCAGAAGGTTGATATGGAGCCGGGACTCCGCCGGAGACCAGAGGCCTCTGATCTCCGCCTCTCCCATGTGACCGCCCCATCCCAGAATGGACGCGTCCGTCACAACTGTGTGCTCTGGCTGGGGAAGGGAGAGGGATCTGCCCATGACCCATTGCCGGTTCGAGAGCCACCACTGCAACTGTCTTGCAGTCCCCTCCGAGATCTGGACGTGATCGGACAGGTTGCCCTGGTGCTGCGCCCACTGGAACTTCAGGTCCCACTGCAGAGCCCGCATATGCCATCTGGCATGATTGACCAGCAGGATGCAGGAGGCCATGAGGCCCAGCAGCCTCAGGGTCATCCGTACCGAAACCCAGGATAAAGGCTGAAAGATCGGAATCATAGCCTGAATATCCCGGACTCGCCGTTCGGGAGGATAGGCCCGAAACTGCGTCGTGTCCAGAACCGCTCCGATGAAAAGGAGCTGTGGAGAAGGAATCAGATGCGACTTCGGCACATTGATGGAGAACCCCAGCGAGTGCAGGAGTTCGGCCGTAGTCTGGAGGTGGGAGACGACTGCCTGGGACGAGCCCGCCTTCAGCAGCCAGTCGTCGAGGTAGGGGAATACTGAAACCCCTGCCCGGCGCAGATGAGCTGCGACCACCGCCATCACTTTCGTGAACACCCGAGGGGCACTGGTAAGGCCAAAGGGGAGCACGGTGAACTGAAAATGCTCGGGCCTACCGTGAACCGAAGGAAACGCCGGTGGGCCGGCAGGACGGGGATGTGGAAATATGCGTCCTGCAAGTCCAACGCTACCAACCAGTCTCCAGGGTTGAGGGCAGTCAAGACCTGAGCTAGGGTGAGCATCTTGAACTTCTCCTTCCGGAGGAAGCGATTGACGTTCCGGAGGTCCAAGATAGGACGCATGTCCTCCTTGTCCTTTTTGGGCACCAGAAAGTAGTGGGAGTAGCAACCACGCCCTACTTCTGGGGTCGGAACATGCTCGATGGCCCTTTTGGTCAAGAGGGCCGTGACTTCCTTCTGTAGAAGCACCAAGTGATCCCCTGACATGCGGTGGAATTGAGGTGGCATGGCTGGGGGGTGGTCTCGAAGGGGAGGGAGTAGCCCCTTCGGACAATGTCCAAGACCCACCTGTCCGAGGTGATGGTACGCCAGTGGGGAAGGTGATGGCGGACCCTGCCCCCTACTGGCGTGCTGTGCACCTGAAAGGAGGGACTAGGAGGGCTTGGAGGCCGCGGACGGGTTGGAGGTGGTGGCCTGACCCGCACGCTGGTTGCCCGATCCGCCACGGCGGAATCCACGTCCTCGGCCATGCGAAGACGCCTGCTGCGCGGGCCGGTGGCTGGGCTGCTGACGTGAAGGGGCGCCCCTACCGTGGCCACGATAGGGGCGAAAAGCAGAAGTCAGCGGAGGGCGTGTAGCAGAAAGGCCCAGGGACTTGGCAGTAGCCCGTGAGTCCTTAAAGCGCTCCAACGCATGGTCTGCTTTGGACCCAAAAAGACCGACTCCATCAAAGGGCATGTCCATGAGAGTATTCTGGACATCCCCTGAAAAACCAGTGGTTCTCAGCCAGGCGTGGCGTCGGAGCGCCACCGTCGTTGCAATAGACCTGCCCAGCGAGTCGGCGGTGTCAAGGCCACAACGTATAGTGTATTTAGCCGCATCCCTTCCTTCCGCAATGGCGCGGGAAAGCAGTGTCTGGACCTCCTCAGGACACTGGGGCAAAACATCTGCCACCGAATCCCACAGGGAGTGGGTATATCGGCCCAAAAGACAAGCGGTGTTAACGGACCGCAAGCCAGCACTGGAGGAAGAAAAACCTTTCTTCCCAAACTGATCCAGGCGTTTGGATTCCCTATCCGGAGGGGCGGTAGGGAAGGCGGTTTGGGAAGCGGAGGCTTGGACAACCAAGCTCTCAGGAGTGGGGTGGACAGAGAGAAACAGGGGTCGCCCGGAGCTGGGCGATGGCGTCGTGACACGTTCCGATCCACAGGAGCCCCTGTGTTGGGCTTGGACCAGGCGCCCAAGAGAACGTCAGTGAGGGCGTCGTTAAACGGCAGCACAGTCTCCGCAGAGGAGGCTGCCGGCTGAAGCACCTCTGTCAAGATGTTAGGCTTGACCGTCAAAGTAGGGAGTTGGAGGCGTAAGGCCCCAGCCGCCCTACGCAACACCGTACCAAAATTGGCTCCCTCCTCCGTAGCCACGGGAGGAGACAGCATGCCAATGTCAGGGGAAGTATCCAGACCACTGGCCTCCCTAGACTCTCTGTCCAGTCCTCATCGTACTGACAGTGTCGTGTCAGAGGGTCATCAGACCCCTCCCAGTCCAACTGGTCCTCCTCTGGTTCAAAATAAGGAGGAGGAGGGACATTTGGGACCCCAAGGTCCCATTGGCGCCGGAGCCGGCGTCGAGCGACGTCGGTCCGGAGCCATGTCCGGAGCCGGAAGGAACTGGGGACGACGCCGCCCGGAGCCCAGGGCGGCGTCGAGAACGGCACCGGAGACATCGGCGCCGGCGGAGGTGTGGTTAGGTCGACCGGCGTCGATGGGGGTTGTGGAGCCGGGATCGAGGCCGGGGCCGAAGCCGGAGCCGGGATCGAGGCTGGAGGCACGGGCGACGCCGGGGCCGGAGCCGTCGGCGACGCCGGAGCAACCCCATCAGGGCCCGCGGGGCCCGAAGGTGCACCGGAGGGGCCTGAAGGCCCGAAGAGGCGGGCCATGGCCGACAGGAATTCCTGCACTTTGGCCGGATCCGCCCCCGAACCCGGGAAGGGCGGGTATGGCAGGGCGACTCCACAGGCATGTCCGGGGCCGCGGGGACGGTGCCGGGAGGGGCCTCAGCCGAGTCGCGAGACCGGCGAGGCGAAGTCCTAGAGCGATGATGCTTTTTGGACTTTTTGTGTTTCGACTTACCGGACGAAGAAGACTTCGACGCCGACGACCGGTGTGGACTCCGCGATCGACCCCTGGACCTCTCACGCGACCGGGGCTTCCGCGGAGCCGAATGCCGGGCCTCCAGGAGCTTTCGAGACCGCTCTCGCAAAGCTTTCGGGTTAAGGGCCTGGCATTCGGGACAAGACTCCGTGTCGTGTCGGAGGCAGAAGAGACACTCCCAATGCGGGTCGGTGACGGACATCATCCGCGCACAGGCGCCGCAACGTTTGAAACCGGGCATCCCTACGACACCTTGAGAGATGAAAAAACAGTGAAAAAATTCACCAAAAAGTATGGTCAAAAAAATGACCAGGGCACTGCTCTTCCCGGATCTGCGCTTGCTGGCGCGGAAAAAGAAGAACTGACGTCAGCGCGCAGGGGCGGCGTCTAAGTACTGCCCGCGACGTCATCCCGGCGATCACGACGCCGACGACGGACGCGGAGCCGCACGACGCCGCCTACCGACGCGCAAGGGTACTGCTACGCAAAAAACTTTCCGGATCCAGCCTGACGCCTGGGGATATTCTAAGGTAAGGAATCTGTCACTAACGTGTCTCTTTCAGATGAGGGGCGCAGAGCGTCTCCAGCAGCCGGGCAGAGCCAGCACCGCCAGCTGAGCCAAAAGTGTAAACAGAAGAAGGGAAGTGCTGTGACAGTGCATCTTGACCACGGAGTGGGCGCAGTCGTCACAGGAGGGGCTCACGATGAACACCAATGCCATTTATGCAAGCCAAAAGAAGTGGAAGCCTGTCCAGAAAGTGTAAGATCACCCTCGTTGTTTTTGGTCTTTCTGTCTCCCCTGCGCCATTTCTGCGGGGTTACTTAAGAGCATTTTGCATAATCGCCTCCTCAGGAAAAGGGCTGTAATAAACACTCCTGTCCCAATAATAGCTGCACGCAGTTACACCTTGCTTTGCTTAGTAAGATGCAAGCTGTGATACGATAGAGCGTAGATAAACTGCAGTGTCTGTGCCACCCAGCAGAGCACGTGGCTCTCAAATGGGCGGTTGTCGCCTCAGCGTTGCAAAGAAGAATTAAAGATATTGCTGTTTGTTGTACTCGCTGTTCATTGGAGCCAAAACACATTTACACACACGGACCCTTGTGCGTTGCCTTTCTGTGCAGCGCAGTTCTAAATGACTATCATTGCGTGCATTCATTGCTACAGAAGTTAACGTAGTGTAGCACAAATAAATTAATTTGTATTGCGGGGCTGATAAAACAGATGTTTGGAAAATGCAGGGGAGTGCAGTAAATACTATGGCTGATATAAGAACACAGTATAGTACACACAGCGCCTCTGAAACAGGCAAGAGGTAAACGTGCTGCTGCACGCCTGCGTTGTGTAAACACGAGGGAATTGTGGGCAGTGGGCTTGTCTCGTGTTGTAACTACAAGTGACCAGCGATAGTCTTGCGCTCCAACAGGTGTGGGTGTGCAGATTTTCACTCAGGGCCGTGCACTTGGAAGTGTGGCGCACTTGGCAGCGTGTTCGAAGTGTTTTGGGGCGTGACCAGGGAACGGGGGGCATAGCACATGCCTCTCCAGAGCAGAGGGACGGAGTGTTTTCTCAGGGATCCACTGCTCGCCCCCTTGCCCCAAGCCCCCTCACTCGAGTGCCAAAACAGTGGCAGTAGGCCAGAAGCTTTCGGTCATAAAATGTTTTTTTGGGGGGCGTTGTGTGTTTGTGGTTGGGCAGTGACGCCGTCAGGGAAGTACTAGTGGGGTTTCCTCGGGTTGTTTGTCAGGGGCACACGCCCTTTTACGGTAAACCACGACCTCTCCCCACATACTGCACATGGGTACAGGCATGAGAAACATGAGTGATAGGTTTTGTTTTGACATTGATGTTGATGCTGCACAGGGTCTGTTTTTAGGTCGAACCTGAGGGAAGTGCTGTGACAGTGCATCTTGACCACGGAGTGGGCGCAGTCGTCGCAGGAGGGGCTCACGATGAACACCAATGCCATTTATGCAAGCCAAAAGAAGTGGAAGCCTGTCCAGAAAGTGTAAGATCACCCTCGTTGTTTTTGGTCTTTCTGTCTCCCCTGCGCCATTTCTGCGGGGTTACTTAAGAGCATTTTGAATAATCGCCTCCTCAGGAAAAGGGCTGTAATAAACACTCCTGTCCCAACAATAGCTGCACGCAGTTACACCATGCTTTGCTTAGTAAGATGCAAGCTGTGATACGCTAGAGCGTAGATAAACTGCAGTGTCTGTGCCACCCAGCAGAGCACGTGGCTCCCAAATGGGCGGTTGTCGCCTCAGCGTTGCAAAGAAGAATTAAAGATATTGCTGTTTGTTGTACTCGCTGTTCATTGGAGCCAAAACACATTTACACACACGGACCCTTGTGCGTTGCCTTTCTGTGCGGCGCAGTTCTAAATGACTATCATTGCGTGCATTCATTGCTACAGAAATTAACGTAGTGTAGCACAAATAAATTAATTTGTATTGCGGGGCTGATAAAACAGATGTTTGGAAAATGCAGGGGAGTGCAGTAAATACTATGGCTGATGCACAAGTTACTAACTTGTGTAACGATATATCTGTAAGAGACAGTAGTTAGTGACAGATTCCTTACCTTAGAATATCCCCAGGCGTCAGGCTGGATCCGGAAAGTTTTTTGCGTAGCAGTACCCTTGCGCGTCGGTAGGCGGCGTCGTGCGGCTCCGCGTCCGTCGTCGGCGTCGTGATCGCCGGGATGACGTCGCGGGCAGTACTTAGACGCCGCCCCTGCGCGCTGACGTCAGTTCTGTACACGACTTTCCGCGCCAGGAACGCAGAGCCATGCAAGAAGCTGACATAGGTGTCTGAAAAATACTAGGGCCCTGAAAGGGATGTCCTTAACCCTAGAAATCAGTTCGCAGAACGGGGAGGATGGGTGGGGCGGTAAGGAATCTGTCACTAACTACTGTCTCTTACAGATATATCGTTACACAAGTTAGTAACTTGTGCATCTGAAAGAGACACGTTAGTGACAGATTCCTTACCTTAGAATAGATACCCCAGCAATACCAACCCCGGTGGTGGGTCTGCGAACAAAGATCAGACAAGGAAGTCCTGGAGGACAGAACGGCCAAAGAAGCCGTCCCTCCGGACCTGACTGTCAAGGCAGTAATGCTTTGTAAACGTGTGCAGCGAGGCCCACGTAGCTGCCTGACAGATAACCGGCAGCGGAACACCGCGGCCCAAGGCCGTGGTAGCAGCCGTTGCCCTGGTGGAATGGGCACGCAGCCCAACAGGAGGCTCCTTTTTAGCCAAAGAATAGCAGGTCTTGATGCACAAGGTAACCCAGCGGGAGATGGTCCTCTTGTGCACCGCCCGACCTTTTTGGCGCCCACGTAGCCAATAAAGAGCTGGTCATCCACCCGGAAGTGTTTTGTGCGGTCAATATAGAAGGAGAGCGCACGTTTTGGGTCCAGACGGTGGAGCCTCTCTTCCTCTCTGGAAGGATGCGGAGGCGGAAAGAAGGTGGGCAAAGTGATGGTCTGCCCAATGTGGAAAGCAGTAACCACCTTTGGCAAGAAGGACGGACGCGTCCGAAGAACAACCTTGTCTGGATGAACAGACAGAAAGGGAGGTTTGCAAGATAGAGCCTGGAGCTCACTCACCCGCCGAGCGGAGGTGATGGCCACCAGAAAGGCTGTCTTCAGAGTCAGAAGACGAAGAGGACAGTTATGTAGAGGCTCAAAGGGAGCGCACATTAAAAAGGTAAGAACCAAGTTTAAGTCCCACTGAGGCATCACAAACGGAACAGGAGGGAAGAGGTGAGTAATGCCTTTTAAGAACCTGTTAACAACAGGGGACTTGAAAAGGGAGGGCTGATCAGGGAGCCTGAGGAAGGCCGAGATAGCACAAAGATAACCCTTGATGGTACCCAGGGCAGAACCCTGTTGGGCCAGAGAGAGAAGGAACAGAAGGACCTCAGAAAGAGGGGCAGAAAGGGGATCCACAGCCTTTGCTGTGCACCATGCCACAAATTTGTTCCACCTGCAGGCGTATACCACCTTAGTGGAGGGACGCCTGGCTGCCAGAATCACATCACAAACTTCGGGAGGCAAGTCGAAAGGAATCAACTGCCGCCGCTCAATCTCCACGCAAGCAGGTGTAGACTGGACAGGTTCGGGTGGAGGACCGTCCCCTGCTGCTGCGACAGAAGATCCTCCCGAAGAGGCAGACGGATCGGGGGATCTACGCTCATATTGAGTAGCTCGGGATACCAAACTCTTCGAGCCCAGTCCGGAGCCACAAGAATGACTTGGGCCCGGTCGTGCCGAATCTTCTTCAACACTCTGGGTAGAAGTGGTATAGGCGGAAAGGCGTACAATAGACCGCAACTCCACTCGTGACGAAAAGCGTCGCCGAGCGAGTGCCGCCTTGGAAATTCCAACGCGCAGAACTGATGACATTGCGCGTTCTCTTCGGTGGCGAATAGATCTAACCAAGGCTCTCCCCACTGTAGAAAGAGTCCTTGCGCCACTTCCGAGTGAAGACGCCATTCGTGATCCATCATGCACCTGCGGCTGAGTTCGTCCGCCCTGGCGTTCAGGGAACCTGCCAGGTGTTGAACCACCAGGAACATGCCCTGGTGTTCCAGCCATGTCCAGAGGCGCAGAGCCTCCTGACAAAGGGTCCACGACCCCACCCCGCCTTGTTTGTTGCAGTACCACATGGCAGTGGTGTTGTCTGTGAACACCTGCACTACCTTCCCTTTGACAGAGGGAAGGAATGCCTTGAGTGCAAGTCGGATCGCCCGGAGCTCCAGAAGGTTGATATGGAGCCGGGACTCCGCCGGAGACCAGAGGCCTCTGATCTCCGCCTCTCCCATGTGACCGCCCCATCCCAGAAGGGACGCGTCCGTCACAACTGTGTGCTCTGGCTGGGGAAGGGAGAGGGATCTGCCCATGACCCATTGCCGGTTCGAGAGCCACCACTGCAACTGTTTTGCAGTCCCCTCCGAGATCTGGACGTGATCGGACAGGTCGCCCTGGTGCTGCGCCCACTGGAACTTCAGGTCCCACTGCAGAGCCCGCATATGCCATCTGGCATGAGTGACCAGCAGGATGCAGGAGGCCATGAGGCCCAGCAGCCTCAGGGTCATCCGTACCGAAACCCAGGATAAGGGCTGAAAGATCGGAATCATAGCCTGAATATCCCGGACTCGCCGTTCGGGAGGATAGGCCCGAAACTGCGTCGTGTCCAGAACTGCTCCGATGAAAAGGAGCTGTGGAGAAGGAATCAGATGCGACTTTGGCACATTGATGGAGAACCCCAGCGAGTGCAGGAGTTCGGCCGTAGTCTGGAGGTGGGAGACAACTGCCTGGGACGAGCCCGCCTTCAGCAGCCAGTCGTCGAGGTAGGGGAAGACTGAAACCCCTGCCCGGCGCAGATGAGCTGCGACCACCGCCATCACTTTCGTGAACACCCGAGGGGCACTGGTAAGGCCAAAGGGGAGCACGGTGAACTGAAAATGCTCGAGGCCTACCGTGAACCGAAGGTAACGCCGGTGGGCCGGCAGGACGGGGATGTGGAAATAGGCGTCCTGCAAGTCCAACGCTACCAACCAGTCTCCGGGGTCGAGGGCAGTCAAGACCTGAGCTAGGGTGAGCATCTTGAACTTCTCCTTCCGGAGGAAGCGATTGACGTTCCGGAGGTCCAAGATAGGACGCATGTCCTCCTTGTCCTTTTTGGGCACCAGAAAGTAGTGGGAGTAGCAACCACGCCCTACTTCTGGGGTCGGAACATGCTCGATGGCCCTCTTGGCCAAGAGGGCCGTGACTTCCTTCTGTAGAAGCACCAAGTGATCCCCTGACATGCGGTGGAATTGAGGTGGCATGGCTGGGGGGTGGTCTCGAAGGGGAGGGAGTAGCCCCTTCGGACAATGTCCAAGACCCACTTGTCCGAGGTGATGGGACGCCAGTGGTGAAGGTGATGGCGGACCCTGCCCCCGACTGGCGTGCTGTGCACCTGAAAGGAGGGACTAGGAGGGCTTGGAGGCCGCGGACGGGTTGGAGGTGGTGGCCTGACCCGCACGCTGGTTGCCCGAACCGCCACGGCGGTATCCACGTCCTCGGCCACGCGAAGGCGCTTGCTGCGCGGGCCGTTGGCCGGGCTGTGGACGTGACTGGGCGCCCCTTCCGTGGCCACGAAAGGGGCGAAAAGCAGACGTTTGCGTAGGGCGCACAACAGCAAGGCCCAGGGACTTAGCAGTAGCCCGTGAATCCTTGAAACGCTCCAGCGCATGGTCCGCCTTTGAACCAAAGAGACCGACTCCATCAAAGGGCATGTCCATGAGAGTATTCTGGACATCCCCTGAAAAACCAGTGGTTCTCAGCCAGGCGTGGCGACGCAGCGCCACCGTCGTTGCAAGCGATCTGCCCAGCGAGTCGGCGGTATCAAGGCCACAGCGGATGGTATACTTAGCCGCATCACGCCCTTCCGCAATAGCGCGGGTAAGCAGTGTCTGGACCTCCTCAGAACACTGCGGCAAAACATCAGCCACCGAATCCCACAGGGAGTGGGTGTATCGGCCCAAGAGGCAAGCGGTATTAACAGACCGCAAGCCAGCACTGGAGGAAGAGAAAGCCTTCTTCCCAAAGTGATCCAGGCGCTTGGATTCCCTATCCGGAGGGGCGGTAGGGAAGGCTGTTTGGGAGGCAGAGGCTTGGACAACCAAGCTCTCAGGGGTGGGGTGTTGGGAGAGAAACAGGGGGTCGCCCGGAGCCGGGCGATGGCGTCGGGCCACGTTCCTATCCACAGGAGCCCCTGTGGTGGGTTTGGACCAGGCACCCAAAAGAACGTCAGTGAGTGCATCGTTGAACGGCAGCACAGGCTCCGAAGAGGAGGCCGCCGGCTGAAGCACTTCAGTCAGGAGGTTAGTCCTGACGGCCACTGTAGGCAACTGGAGATTTAAGGCTCCAGCAGCTCTACGCAACACCGTTGCAAAATTAGCCCCCTCCTCCGTTGCCACGGGAGGAGACAGCATGCCAGAGTCGGGGGAGGTATCCAGCCCACTGGCATCCCCAAGTTCCTCAACCCAGTCCGGGTCAAACTCGCACTGTTGTGTGAGAGGGTCGTCAGACCCCTCCCAGCTCTCCTGGTCCTCCTCAGGTTGAAAAGATGGAGGAGGAGGGACATAAGGGACCCAAGGCCTCATCGGCGCCGGAACCGGCGTCGGGCGACGCCGGTCCGGCTCCATGTCCGGACCCGGGGAGAACCGGGGAACGACGCCGCCCGGAGCCCCGGACGGCGTCGGAAACGGCACCGGGGACATCGGCGTCGGCGGAGGCGTGGTTAGGTCAACCGGCGTCGATGGAGGTTGCGGCACCACCGGAACCGGGGTCGAGGCCGGGGCCGGAGCCGAGGCCGGGACGAAGGCTGGTGGGACAGGCGACGCCGGGACCGGAGTCGACGGCGACGCCGGAGCAACCCTATCTGGGCCCGCGGGGCCCGAAGGCGCACCGGAGGGACCTTGAGGCCCGAAGAGGCGGGCCATGGCCGACAGGAATTTCTGTACTTCGGCCGGAGTCGCCCCCGAACCCGGGAAGGACGGGTAATGCGGGGGCAACTCGACAGGCACGTCCGGGGCCGCGGGGGCGGGGACGGTGCCGACAGGGACCTCAGCCGAGTCGCGCGACCGGCGAGGCGAAGTCTTAGAGCGATGACGCCGCTTAGACTTCTTGTGCTTCGACTTACCGGAGGAGCGCGAAGACTTGGATTCCGACGAACGGCGGGGACTCCGCGTCCGGCCCCTCGACCTCTCCCGGGACCGGGGCTTGCTGCGGCGCGGAGCCGACTGCCGGACTTCAAGGAGCTTTCGAGACCGCTCTCGCAAAGCCTTCGGATGAAGTTTCCGGCAGTCAGGGCACGACTTCGTGTCGTGGCCTCGGCCGAGGCAGAAGAGACACTCGAGGTGGGGGTCCGTGATGGACATCATACGACCACATACCTCGCAGGGCTTAAAGCCGGGCATCCCTACGACACCTTAGGAGTCGTGAAGACTCGTTGAAGAGAACAGTGAAAAATTTCACAAAAAGATAGTCAAAAAGTGACTAGGGCACTGCTCTTCCCGGATCTGCGCTTACTGGCGCGGAAAAAGAAGAACTGACGTCAGCGCGCAGGGGCGGCGTCTAAGTACTGCCCGCGACGTCATCCCGGCGATCACGACGCCGACGACGGACGCGGAGCCGCACGACGCCGCCTACCGACGCGCAAGGGTACTGCTACGCAAAAAACTTTCCGGATCCAGCCTGACGCCTGGGGATATTCTAAGGTAAGGAATCTGTCACTAACGTGTCTCTTTCAGATATAAGAACACAGTATAGTACACACAGCGCCTCTGAAACAGGCAAGAGGTAAACGTGCTGCTGCACGCCTGCGTTGTGTAAACACAAGGGAATTGTGGGCAGTGGCCTTCTCTCGTGTTGTAACTACAAGTGACCAGCGATAGTCTCGCGCTCCAACAGGTGTGGGTGTGCAGATTTTCACTCAGGGCCGTGCACTTGGAAGTGTGGCGCACTTGGCAGCGTGTTCGAAGTGTTTTGGGGCGTGACCAGGGAACGGGGAGCATAGCACATGCCTCTCCAGAGCAGAGGTACGGAGTGTTTTCTCAGGGATCCACTGCTCGCCCCGCTGCCCCAAGCCCCCTCACTCGAGTGCCAAAACAGTGGCAGTAGGCCAGAAGCTTTCTGTCATAAAATGTTTTTTTGGGGGGCGTTGTGTGTTTGTGGTTGGGCAGTGACGCCGTCAGGGAAGTACTAGTGGGGTTTCCTCGGGTTGTCAGGGGCACACGCACTGCACATGGGTGCAGGCATGAGAAACATGCGTGATAGGTTTTGTTTTGACAATGATGTTGATGTTGCACAGGGTCTGTTTTTAGGTCGAGCCTGAGCCAGCGCGCAAGCGCTGCTCTTGGCCCCCACTCGTCTGATATCGTCCCCTTTAACACTTGAGAGGCTCTCTCCCTCCTGTCTCACACCGTGACCTCTAAACCCTAAGCCACATACTTACACTGTATAATACACCCCTCTCCCTTCAGTTTCATCTTATGACCTCTTACTCTTTAACCCTTTTAATATCTCACTGTGTATTTACAATTTACTCCAAACTACCCCTCTTTCTTCAGTTTCAGGTTATGGCCGCTTACTCCTGAGATGCCTACTTCAGCCTTAGAATAGGTAGGAAGAAGTTGCCAGCATTACAAGAACCAAAAAAAACTAGAAGATGTCTTCTTGGTTATATATAAAGTAACAAAAATGTTTATAATACGTTTTTATTATAACTTTTCAACATGATGCACAGCAGCCACACTGCTCTACAGCATAGCTTAAAGACATTGGCAAAGCCAATAGCTCTGGTTAAACACTTATAAGGTCCCAAAGGTGAGACCTATTGGCTATGCCAATGCTTGTTCTGTTTTGTGGCCAATAAATTCTGGTTAGAACATTTCTCCGTGAGTGCGCGACCCTTTGTTTGTGAAACAGATGTAACATGAATCTGCCCTCGCATGCCACGGCACCCGTTATCCGAGAGGAGCAGCAGCTCCTGGCAGATATTTTTTTGGGGAAAAAACACACACAAACGCACAAAAACTTACCTGTCTGGTGCAGGCATGCATGGTAAACCCTGCGTGGTAAAGGCAGCTTTGGAAAGGCTCTATCCCATCACAGTGTAATCTAAAGTACCTAAAAAAATCTCTTTCCTTAACTATCATTGCACGTGATGGTAGGTTGAACAACATAACCTATTTTCTAACCAGGATTTCATGATTCTAAGCCCAACGATGGCCCATATGTATGTATATATGTCAATGAATCATGTGTATCAGTAGTTACATTTATGCTTTTGATTTATTCTTCCTAATGTTACAGTCAATGCATAAAAAAATACATAAATACACCTCTTTCCAACAACAGGTGGAACAGAAGAGTCTTCATATAAACAGGACTACTGAAGTAAATGAATTTGATCAGACTGCCAAACTCTGGAAGCCTCCCCATGTGGCCTTTACAAACAGATTCTTTTGCCATGCTTTGATTTGGCCCTCTGGGTCAAAAACACCCACAACTGTTTCCTGCGGAGGGGCTGAGGCATCAGCTGGAACGAGGCTAGAACCAGCAGGCCGTATACCAGTCATAGCTCTCAATGGAACCATAGGGCCTGCAGCCAAGTGGAAGCCCTAAACATAAACATGGGGCCTACAGGTGTACCAGGGGGATCCACTGAACATTGCCACCATGACATTCAGAAATTGCGCTAGATTCGCACCCAAAACTCAGGGTAGGTTGGAGTGGGCGCTGGAACCAGGAATTTCACTGAGGCTGGAGACAGAAGGGGGGCTGGGGCCGCAGCTGGTGCTGGAGTGAGGGATGCCTGTAAGGGATCTTCAAGTTCAGTGATGTCTACCAGCTCTGGCTCGGAGGACAGCTTAGGGAGACCTCCCTCGCTCTAGGGCAAGACAATTGGCCGAGCATTTGTCCCGACTTCTCCTCTACTTATGGTTTGTCTTCCTTTCCTTAAAGTCTTAGTGTGCACGAGGCTGCATTTGTTACATGACTAGGAGTCATACTTCTGCCCAAGCACCACAGGCAGCACTTGTGAAGGATAGAAATAGACATCTATCCGTGGCAGAAGCGGCAAAGTTAAAGCCTGATATTTTTTAGGAGGCCAAAATCCTCAAAATACTGCAAAAAGACAATTTTGTAAAAAAGAATATCAGAGACCAGCTCTGGACCCAGGGCGTGGAAAAAATAGAACAGACAGGGCACCGGGATGGCAATACTTGGCTCCAACAATGTCACATCAGTGCAGCAGAAGACCTAGTACTTTGCTTTGTATTGTTGTTTACATTTCTAATTTTGCCTGATGGTTACTGTAGGAAATTGGGTTACTGTTTGAGGGGGTGAAACTGTACCCAAGCAGCAACCAAATTCTTGTCAGGGCGAAACACAAGCAAACCCCAAATGAACCTGTGGCCAACCCTCTGGTACCTTGGCACAAGCAGTCAGGCTTAACTTAGAGGCAATGTGTAAAGTATTTATGCAGCACTTCAAACAGTAATAAAGTGAAACAAACAACACAAGAAAAGTCCCACACCAATTTAGAAAAAGAGAGTAAAATGTAATAAATTACTTGAGACCAAAAAGTTCTGGAGATAAGCAATTTCAAAGATTTAAGCTAAGTATAGCGCCTAAAAGCACAAAAGCCATTCACGGTTATCTGGTCATGTGAGACAGGGTGAAAGTCAAACTTTCAAGCTGACAGCGATGGAGCTAGGGCCATATATGGGGACAGGTTTAGTCTAGCTAAAAGCGTTAACTTTAGAAATCTAGCACGAAGAATTCCATTTGTGGTGGAGGGAGCCACGGGGAGTGTTTAACGGTTCCCACTGAAAAGGTAAGACTGCGTTTTAGGACAACAGAACTTCAGAATGTAGGGACTGAATCCATCCACACCATCAGAGAATGTCGGTCCAATTCATAGCTAGCTCACAGTGCCTCACCCAAACCCCTAATCTTCCTGGGGTGGCAGGTGATTTTGGCAACCTCGAATATGACACTCTGATCCCCAAAGGAATTGTGAAAACAGATCCTACCCCTTTCGTTGTTTACTTCCGCATCCCTATGGTAAAACCCAAGAAAGACACACAATTGTAATCTTACATAGAAAGAATGAGCTGCAATTATTAGGCAGAAAAAACACAGCAGTGTAACCAGCATGATGAACATGGTGAAAAGAATAAACAATCCAACCATGGCAGTCTGATTTCTATATATTTCTACCTGTCAAAACCCCTACTCTGAGAGCATAGTGGGTGTATCCTCTGCCTGATCTCTTAGGTTAGCCTGAGCCCCCATACCTGGATGACTTGGACAGGGAATCGGCCTGTAGTGGAATTGGCAACCCTTCTCTGCAGGATGGACGATCAGTGTCAGAAAGCTGCATCTCAAACACAGAATCCGTTTCATGGCAGTCGTGACCGGAGGGCTCCTCCCACCCATAAAAGATCAGTGCACCATTTATATAATAAAAACCACACTGTGTTGGAGGTACAGACCTGATGCATAGATATGTCTAGATGTTAGAAGCTGTTTCCAAACAGGCAACGAAAGCACTAAGATATCTTGTTCCGCGTTCCTAACTTTGAATGGAGTGTACTGATTACATAACGAGAGAGGTTTTCTAAAAACCAGCAACATGTACAGCGTCTTCTCAAAACAATATTGTGCAAGCAAAACATGTAAAAATAACATTACTAAAACGATATCTGTTAAAACACTTAAGATATAAAACTAAAACTATAACCCAAGAAGGCCTCACGACAGGAGCCGGGAGAGCATCGCGGATGGTCGTAACTGTAGCGCGAAGAGCAGACCAGACATCGCTGTAGTGCAAAGATCTTGTTGTGCATCGTGGACAGTCGCTGCTGGAGATTCGTGTTGGTAATCTCCACAGGTTGTCAATGCTGTAGTGAGGAGTGCAGATCTCACATTGCTGGACATCAATGGCGGTTACTGTGGCGCAAAGAGTCGGGTTCACCAAAGCGTCATGTTGGCGAGCAGCATGATCTTGGTGCCAACAGGCCTGTTCGCAGTCACAAAGAGCCCAAAACTTCAGGATTTCTCCTTTTCCTGGAGAGGGAGCTCAACTGAAGTTACATCAAAGGTCCAGGACCAGAGAGGCACCTCTTTGGGATCAGGAACTCACACCAGCAGAGGCCAGTATGGCTCAGGCAGGTCCAGGCAGCAGGTCAGCTGGGCAGATGCAGGGAGTCCTCTGGAACTTGTCGTGCCCCTGTACCTCAGAACAGGAGGCCAGTCAGCTGATCCTTGGAGTCAATTCAGCCTGGGATGAAGTGTGCAGGTCCAGTCTTCCTTCTCAGCAAGCAGGGCAGCAGGCGGCAAAGTAGCAGGGCAGTAGAGTGGTAATCTTTCTTGCAGCAGAGCAGCACAGCAGTCCTTCTTTTGTAGTATCCACAGGACCAGGAGTGTAGAGAAGAGTTTGGTCTTAGGGTCCAATATTAATACTTGGTGCCAGCTTTAAAGTAGGGGAAGGTCCCTAAGTGATCTTGTTACGCTTTCTTCCCTGACTGGTGCATGGTCATTTGGTTTAACAGTGTTGTAGTTACCTATCATTGTAGCGCCAGGACACCAGTTTGGTGACAGTTTGCACTTTACAAATAGTATAAATAAAATAAATATAAAGATTTTGGTGGTTTCCACCCCGGGGGTGTTTGTAATTTTCTGTCTGACTGCCATGGCCAGCTGATCAGGGGGGACAAAAGACTAGTGTCAAACCATTTGTAAGTGTGCTCAGGCAGAGGCTTTGTGATGTGCAAGTGTGGTAGGTGACAGCTCCTCCCGCCTCATCATGTCAGAGATGGCCCATCCTGCCAACATCTATTCCCCATTTGTCTCACTGTCTGGGAACAGTACACAAAGACTGTAGGAGGCTGGCTTAGTATATGGAGCACACTTATTTAAGTGAAGCACCTTGCACTAATCTAGACAACCCTTATGGTGATTTTAGTGGTCTTAGACAACCCTAGAAAGCTCTCTAAGTAGTAGCTGTGGAGAGCAGCCTTCAAGCTTAGTCCAAAAGGAGTGTTAAGCAGCCTGTTTTACGAGAACTAATCATATAGTGTAGGTTAAACGAAAAAGAACCACACAGTGTAGTTATAAAAAAAGTTATATTTATTATACACACTCACTAACACATTGGTATATCTCCTACCCAGAGATATCAACACAATACACACAATATTTCAAATGTAAAACCGGTAAGAAAGCCCAAATACACAGTGGTCTCCAGGGGGAGACCAAACCATATACTGAAGAAGTGGAATGCGAACTGCGACCGAAGTTGGGACTTGGACCAAAAGACTCATAAGAGCTGGGGACCCAAGGAACCACCTGAGGTAAGTACCCAGGAACCCCATGGAGGCTATGTGTAGAGTGGAAACACAGCCACGTACTCAATGCAAGTCAATGGGAAAGTCGCGGATGCAGTTTTCAAGAAGACAGACCTTTCCCTGTGGACCTTGAAGAAACCCTGTTGAAGACAGAAGGTTGGAGAGTCACCCCACCGTGGATCCCCCAGGAACCAGGATACCTACACCAGGGAAGCCGGGTGCATAGTTGCGAAATGACGTCGGAAACCGCCGTAGACCACAATGGAGGACTTCAGAAGAGAGGTCGCTAGCGAAGAATGTGAAATAGTCTGGTGGAAACCAAGGATGGATTCTTGAAGAGGAGTACCTGCAAGCAGAGGGGACAGAGTTTATGCCACACGGAAGTGACCAGGAGGCATGGAAGACAAATGACCACCGATGAAGGAAGCTGCAGGAGTGATGACGGGGACCTGGTCGCTGCAGCTGTGAGGACCTGGCGATGCTGTGGAAGACCAGGAGTCGTTCACGAGATGTCCCACGTTGGAAGTCGAAAACCAGAATGTGTCTGGCGGGAGCACCAACAAGCCTTGGCAGCAGCAACAGACTTGGTAAACGAAGGTGCAGCCTGCGGACCAGCAAGGTCCATGGGACTCACCATGTGCAGGAGTGTCAAAGCAGGCCCCAAACAAGCAGGAGAGCCCACTGAACCCAAAGAAGACCCTCAAGAGGACCTACAGGAATGATACACTGTATAGTTTTATACAGTACAGGAGTCGCAAGAGGACCAAAGATGCAGGCCCACAGTGCAGAGTATGTGCTGACGAAGTTCTTGGCAGGAAGAGATGCTGGAGGCTAGAGCTTCTTGTAGCCCGAAGATCTCAGGAGGACACAGTCAACAAGTCTTGGCAACGGCAAGTCAACGTAGTGCATAGGGGTTCTGTTCCAGCGGTTCAAACGAGGGATACTGGCCTCAAACTTGCTGAAAAGACAGTGCAGGCCTCGAGGGAGTTGCAGAACCACCACCTGTGTTGCTGAGCCTTTCGGAGTCCATAGGACGTCAGGAGCAGCAGACTGGTCAGCTTGGTTGCAGTGCCTGCAGATGTAGGGGAGTGACTCCTTCACTCCGAGGGAGACTCCTTTGGGTGTCTTTGATGCCCTGAGGCCTGGAGAGGAACTTGGATGAAGCAAAGGCACAGACGACGCAGAAGACTGACAGGACGACGAGACCAGGAGCAGCAGGAGTCTTACTTGGTGCAGTCTTGGTTCTAGGCGAAGTCCAACGAAGTCTGAAGTGCCCAGACGGTAGAAGTTGAAGTGGTTTCAGGTTTGAATCTTGTCCCAGGACGAATCTGAAGATCCATCCACAGGTAAGCCCTTAAGTACCCTAGGGAAAAGGTTGTGACAATTCAAGGGACCCTCCCAGAGGAGGGGCTGGACAGAGGGTAAATACTCCCATGCCCTTTGTCCACTTTCGCTAAGAGTGGGAGCCAGAGGATCCCTGAGCTGGCTAAAACTGGAGTATGCAAGGAGGGCACCAAATGCACAAGTTACTAACTTGTGTAACGATATATCTGTAAGAGACAGTAGTTAGTGATAGATTCCTTACCTTAGAATATCCCCAGGCGTCAGGCTGGATCCGGAAAGTTTTGCGTAGCAGTACCCTTGCGCGTCGGTAGGCGGCGACGTGCGGCTCCGCGTCCGTCGTCGGCGTCGTGATCGCCGGGATGACGTCGCGGGCAGTACTTAGGCGCCGCCCCTGCGCGCTGACGTCAGTTCTGTACACGACTTTCCGCGCCAGGAACGCAGAGCCATGCAAGAAGCTGACACAGGTGTCTGAAAAATACTAGGGCCCTGAAAGGGATGTCCTTAACCCTAGAAATCAGTTCGCAGAACGGGGAGGATGGGTGGGGCGGTAAGGAATCTATCACTAACTACTGTCTCTTACAGATATATCGTTACACAAGTTAGTAACTTGTGCATCTGAAAGAGACACGTTAGTGATAGATTCCTTACCTTAGAATAGATACCCCAGCAATACCAACCCCGGTGGTGGGTCTGCGAACAAAGATCAGACAAGGAAGTCCTGGAGGACAGAACGGCCAAAGAAGCCGTCCCTCCGGACCTGACTGTCAAGGCAGTAATGCTTAGTAAACGTGTGCAGCGAGGCCCACGTAGCTGCCTGACAGATAACCGGCAGCGGAACACCGCGGCCCAAGGCCGTGGTAGCAGCCGTTGCCCTGGTGGAATGGGCACGCAGCCCAACAGGAGGCTCCTTCTTAGCCAAAGAATAGCAGGTCTTGATGCACAAGGTAACCCAGCGGGAGATGGTCCTCTTGTGCACCGCCCGACCTTTTTGGCGCCCACGTAGCCAACAAAGAGCTGGTCATCCACCCGGAAGTGTTTCGTGCGGTCGATATAGAAGGAGAGCGCACGTTTTGGGTCCAGACGGTGGAGCCTCTCTTCCTCTCTGGAAGGATGCGGAGGCGGAAAGAAGGTGGGCAAAGTGATGGTCTGCCCAATGTGGAAAGCAGTAACCACCTTTGGCAAGAAGGACGGACGCGTCCGAAGAACAACCTTGTCTGGATGAACAGACAGAAAGGGAGGTTTGCAAGAAAGAGCCTGGAGCTCACTCACCCGCCGAGCGGAGGTGATGGCCACCAGAAAGGCTGCCTTTAGAGTCAGAAGACGAAGAGGACAGTTATGCAGAGGCTCAAAGGGAGCGCACATTAAAAAGGTAAGAACCAAGTTCAAGTCCCACTGAGGCATTACAAACGGAACAGGAGGGAAGAGGTGAGTAATGCCTTTTAAGAACCTGTTAACAACAGGGGACTTGAAAAGGGAGGGCTGATCAGGGAGCCTGAGGAAGGCCGAGATAGCACAAAGATAACCCTTGATGGTACCCAGGGCAGAACCCTGTTGGGCCAGAGAGAGAAGGAACAGAAGGACCTCAGAAAGAGGGGCAGAAAGGGGATCCACAGCCTTTGCTGTGCACCATGCCACAAATTTGTTCCACCTGCAGGCGTATACCACCTTAGTGGAGGGACGCCTGGCTGCCAGAATCACATCACAAACTTCGGGAGGCAAGTCGAAAGGAATCAACTGCCGCCGCTCAATCTCCACGCAAGCAGGTGTAGACTGGACAGGTTCGGGTGGAGGACCGTCCCCTGCTGCTGCGACAGAAGATCCTCCCGAAGAGGCAGACGGATCGGGGGATCTATGCTCATATTGAGTAGCTCGGGATACCAAACTCTTCGAGCCCAGTCCGGAGCCACAAGAATGACTTGGGCCCGGTCGTGCCGAATCTTCTTCAACACTCTGGGTAGAAGTGGTATAGGCGGAAAGGCGTACAACAGACCGCAACTCCACTCGCGACGAAAAGCGTCGCCGAGCGAGTGCCGCCTTGGAAATTCCAACGCGCAGAACTGATGACATCGCGCGTTCTCTTCGGTGGCGAATAGATCTAACCAAGGCTCTCCCCACTGTAGAAAGAGTCCTTGCGCCACTTCCGAGTGAAGACGCCATTCGTGATCCATCATGCACCTGCGGCTGAGTTCGTCCGCCCTGGCGTTCAGAGAACCTGCCAGGTGTTGAACCATCAGGAACATGCCCTGATGTTCCAGCCATGTCCAGAGGCGCAGAGCCTCCTGACAAAGGGTCCAAGACCCCACCCCGCCCTGTTTGTTGCAGTACCACATGGCGGTGGTGTTGTCTGTGAACACCTGCACTACCTTCCCTTTGACAGAGGGAAGGAATGCCTTGAGTGCAAGCCGGATCGCCCGGAGCTCCAGAAGGTTGATATGGAGCCGGGACTCCGCCGGAGACCAGAGGCCTCTGATCTCCGCCTCTCCCATGTGACCGCCCCATCCCAGAAGGGACGCGTCCGTCACAACTGTATGCTCTGGCTGGGGAAGGGAGAGGGATCTGCCCATGACCCATTGCCGGTTCGAGAGCCACCACTGCAACTGTTTTGCAGTCCCTCCGAGATCTGGACGTGATCGGACAGGTTGCCCTGGTGCTGCGCCCACTGGAACTTCAGGTCCCACTGCAGAGCCCGCATATGCCATCTGGCATGATTGACCAGCAGGATGCAGGAGGCCATGAGGCCCAGCAGCCTCAGGGTCATCCGTACCGAAACCCAGGATAAAGGCCGAAAGATCGGAATCATAGCCTGAATATCCCGGACTCGCCGTTCGGGAGGATAGGCCCGAAACTGCGTCGTGTCCAGAACTGCTCCGATGAAAAGGAGCTGTGGAGAAGGAATTAGATGCGACTTCGGCACATTGATGGAGAACCCCAGCGAGTGCAGGAGTACGGCCGTAGTCTGGAGGTGGGAGACGACTGCCTGGGACGAGCCCGCCTTCAGCAGCCAGTCGTCGAGGTAGGGGAAGACTGAAACCCCTGCCCGGCGCAGATGAGCTGCGACCACCGCCATCACTTTCGTGAACACCCGAGGGGCACTGGTAAGGCCAAAGGGGAGCACGGTGAACTGAAAATGCTCGGGGCCTACCGTGAACCGAAGGTAACGCCGGTGGGCCGGCAGGACGGGGATGTGGAAATACGCGTCCTGCAAGTCCAACGCTACCAACCAGTCTCCAGGGTCGAGGGCAGTCAAGACCTGAGCTAGGGTGAGCATCTTGAACTTCTCCTTCCGGAGGAAGCGATTGACGTTCCGGAGGTCCAAGATAGGACGCATGTCCTCCTTGTCCTTTTTGGGCACCAGAAAGTAGTGGGAGTAGCAACCACGCCCTACTTCTGGGGTCGGAACATGCTCGATGGCCCTCTTGGTCAAGAGGGCCGTGACTTCCTTCTGTAGAAGCACCAAGTGATCCCCTGACATGCGGTGGAATTGAGGTGGCATGGCTGGGGGGTGGTCTCGAAGGGGAGGAGTAGCCCCTTCGGACAATGTCCAAGACCCACCTGTCCGAGGTGATGGTGCGCCAGTGGGGAAGGTGATGGCGGACCCTGCCCTCTACTGGCGTGCCGTGCACCTGAAAGGAGGGACTAGGAGGGCTTGGAGGCCGCGGACGGGTTGGAGGTGGTGGCCTGACCCGCACGCTGGTTGCCCGATCCGCCACGGCGGAATCCACGTCCTCGGCCACGCGAAGACGCCTGCTGCGCGGGCCGGTGGCTGGGCTGCTGACGTGAAGGGGCGCCCCTACCGTGGCCACGATAGGGGCGAAAAGCAGAAGGCAGCGGAGGGCGTGTAGCAGAAAGGCCCAGGGACTTGGCAGTAGCCCGTGAGTCCTTAAAGCGCTCCAACGCATGGTCTGCTTTGGACCCAAAAAGACCGACTCCATCAAAGGGCATGTCCATGAGAGTATTCTGGACATCCCCTGAAAAACCAGTGGTTCTTAGCCAGGCGTGGCGTCGGAGCGCCACCGTCGTTGCAATCGACCTGCCCAGCGAGTCGGCGGTGTCAAGGCCACAACGGATAGTGTATTTGGCCGCATCCCTTCCTTCCGCAATGGCGCGGGAAAGCAGTGCCTGGACCTCCTCAGGGCACTGGGGCAAAACATCCGCCACCGAATCCCACAAAGAGTGGGTATATCGGCCCAAAAGACAAGCGGTGTTAACGGACCGCAAGCCAGCACTGGAGGAAGAAAAACCTTTCTTCCCAAACTGATCCAGGCGTTTGGATTCCCTATCCGGAGGAGCGGTAGGGAAGGCGGTTTGGGAAGCGGAGGCTTGGACAACCAAGCTCTCAGGAGTGGGGTGGACAGAAAGAAACAGGGGGTCGCCCGGAGCGGGGCGATGGCGTCGTGACACGTTCCGATCCACAGGAGCCCCTGTGTTGGGCTTGGACCAGGCGCCCAAAAGAACGTCCGTGAGGGCGTCGTTAAACGGCAGCACAGTCTCCGCAGAGGAGGCTGCCGGCTGAAGCACCTCTGTCAAGATGTTAGGCTTGACCGTCAAAGTAGGGAGCTGGAGACGTAAGGCCCCAGCAGCCCTACGCAACACCGTACCAAGATTGGCCCCCTCCTCCGTAGCCACGGGAGGAGACAGCATGCCAGTGTCAGGAGAAGTATCCAGACCACTGGCCTCCCCTAGACTCTCTGTCCAGTCCTCATCATACTGACAGTTGCGTGTCAGAGGGTCATCAGACCCCTCCCAGTCCTCCTGGTCCTCCTCTGGTTCAAAATAAGGAGGAGGAGGGACATTTGGGACCCAAGGTCCCATCGGCGCCGGAGCCGGCGTCGAGCGACGTCGCTCCGGGTCCAAGTCCGGAGCCGGAAGGAACTGGGGGACGACGCCGCCCGGAGCCCAGGGCGGCGTCGAGAACGGCACCGGAGACATCGGCGCCGGCGGAGGTGTCGTGAGGTCGACCGGCGTCGATGGGGGTTGTGGAGCCGGGATCGAGGCCGGGGCCGGAGCCGGAGCCGGGATCGAGGCTGGAGGCTCGGGCGACGCCGGGCCGGAGCCGCCGGCGACGCCGGATCAACCCCATCAGGGCCCGCGGGGCCCGAAGGCGCACCGGAGGGGCCTGAAGGCCCGAAGAGGCGGGCCATGGCCGACAGGAACTCCTGTACCTTGGCCGGATCCGCCCCCGAACCCGGGAAGGGCGGGTATGACGGGGGCGACTCCACAGGCAAGTCCGGGGCCGCGGGGGCGGGGACGGTGCCGGGAGGGGCCTCAGCCGAGTCGCGAGACCGGCGAGGCGAAGTCCGAGAGCGACGATGCTTCTTGGACTTCTTGTGTCGAGACTTACCGGACGAAGAAGACTTCGACGCCGACGACCGGTGTGCACTCCGCGAGCGACCCCTGGACCTCTCACGCGACCGGGGCTTCCGCGGAGCCGAATGCCGGGCCTCGAGGAGCTTTCGAGACCGCTCTCGCAAAGCCTTCGGGTTGAGGGCCTGGCATTCGGGACAAGACTCGGTGTCGTGGCCTCGGCCGAGGCAGAAGAGACACTCCCAATGCGGGTCGGTGACGGACATCATCCGCGCACAGGCGCCGCATCGCTTGAAGCCGGGCATCCCTACGACACCTGAAAGCTGGAAAAACACAGTGAAAAATCACCAAAAAGTATGGTCAAAAATTGACCAGGGCACTGCTCTTCCCGGATCTGCGCTTACTGGCGCGGAAAAAGAAGAACTGACGTCAGCGCGCAGGGGCGGCGCCTAAGTACTGCCCGCGACGTCATCCCGGCGATCACGACGCCGACGACGGACGCGGAGCCGCACGACGCCGCCTACCGACGCGCAAGGGTACTGCTACGCAAAACTTTCCGGATCCAGCCTGACGCCTGGGGATATTCTAAGGTAAGGAATCTATCACTAACGTGTCTCTTTCAGATGTGCCCTTCAAAGCAGTCTGGTGGTGCTAGCAAGCGCCCCCACCACAGCCCAATACACTAAGTCCTGTCTGGGGAGGTGGTCACACCTCCTTGCGACAGGAATCCTATTGTTCTACCTTCCCCTGCTCGAGCCTGGCTCAGCAGCAGGAGGGCAGAATTGTGTCTGTGGTCAGAAGCAGCACTAGCTTGCTGTTAAGATGCTGAAAGGCTAGTACCGGGAATACAGGGGGGGCCTAGGGGAGTACCACAGTACATGGGATCCTACATCCAACACTGTAATCGGTGTTGGGGTAGGATTCCAACATGTTTGATACCAAACATGACCGGTTTCGGTGCAGCGAATATATGGTTAGACATCTCATATTTGACTTGATGTCCACTATATGTATTAAATGACTGACTGCATTTGCAAAGCCTGGAGAATCGACTTCGGGGTTTGTAGGGAGGTGTCCTGCTCATGCAAGGCACACTCACACTTATAGCCTAGCACCCTGCCTTCAGGACTGAAAGGCCTGCGTTAGGGGTGCCTTAGGGGTGACTTATAGGTTTTAAGTGCAGTGACCCTAGATATAAGGAAACTTATATTGGTTTTAAGTGGGGCTAGCACCAACTTACACAGACTGCAATGGCAGGCCTGTAGTCACAGTTTGAGTGGTCTCTCATGGGTGGCCTTATACATGCTGCAGCCCATGGGAGACCTCTATGCCCTGGGTACCTCAGTACCATATACTAGGGACTTACTAGGGTACACCAGTAGCCAATTGTGGAAGTACTAAAGTACTTAGCATAACAAATGTAGGGAGGAAACACAGTCACTGGGGTCCTGATTAGCAGGATCCCAGTCAGACTAGTCAGAAAACAGAATAACATCAGCAAAAAGTGGGGGTAACAATGAAAGCAGATCCTACTTTCCTACAAAGACCAACAAGAAAATCCAGCTTTAAAAAAATGGTTAGCACAAAAGGGGTCCCTATATACCAGCATGGTTGGACCACTATTATAAACCAAAAAATGCAAAAAAGCTACTTGCAAATAAGGACTTCATATAAAGATGAAGACCCTTAATTTCATGATCAAACTGGTTATTCTAAATGAACAAGTTACTTACCTTCGGTAATGATACATCTGTAAGAGGCATATATTAGTTATGGATTCCTTACCTTAGAATTACCCCCAGGCGTCAGACTGGATCCGCAGAACTTTTTCTCAGCAGTACCCCTGCGTGTCGGTAGGTGGCGTCGGTCGACTCCACGTTCGTCGATGGCGTCGTGGTCGCCGTTGTGACGTCGCAGTATCTACTTAGACGCCGCCCCTGCGCGCTGACATCAGTTCTTTACACGACATTCCACACCAGAAGCGCAGAGCCATAAAAGACACTGACCACTGGTGCACAAAATCTAGGGCCCTGAAAGGGAGTCCCTCACGCTAGAAGGCAGTTCGCAGAACGGGGAGGATGGGTGGGGCAGTAAGGAATTCATAACTAATATATGTCTCTTATAGATCTATAGTTACCGAAGGTAAGTATCTTGTTCATCTGAAAGAGACTATTAGTTATGGATTCCTTACCTTAGAATAGATAACCCAGAAATACCAACCCCGGAGGTGGGTCTGCGAACCAAGTTCACACCAGGAAGTCCTGAAGAACAGAGCAGCCAAAGAAGCCATCTCTTTGGACTTGGCTGTCCAGGCAGTAGTGTTTAGTGAACATGTGCAATGAAGCCCACGTGGCCGCCTGGCAGATATAATGAAGGGGGACTCCACGTCCCAAAGCAGTAGTGACCGCCGACTCCCTGGTGGAATGGGCGCGCAACCCTACTGGAGGTTCCTTTTTCGCTAAGGAAAAGCAGATCTTTATGCAAAGAACGACCCATCGAGAGATGGTGCGCTTTTGCACGGCCCAACCTTTCTTGGCGCCCACATATCCAACAAACAGCTGATCATCCACCCGGAATTGTCTTGTGCGATCCAAATAAAATGAAAGCGCACGTTTTAGATCCAGATGGTGGAGCCTTTCTTCCTCTTTAGAAGGATGCGGAGGCGGAAAGAAGGTGGGCAAAGTAATGGTCTGTCCTATGCGGAAAGAGGTATCCACTTTGGAAACAAAAGAAGGTCGAGTCCTAAGAACAACCTTGTCTGGATGAACAGCAAGGAAAGGAGGCTTAGAGGAAAGAGCCTGGAGCTCACTCACCCTGCGAGCAGAGGTGATGGCAACCAGAAAGGCAGTCTTCAGAGTCAAGAGTGAGAGGGCAATTATGCAGCGGCTCAAAGGGCGCGCACATCAAATAAGTCAGAACAAGGTTCAAGTCCCACTGGGGCATTACAAAAGGAATAGGAGGAAAAAGATGAGTAATGCCCTTAAGGAAGCGATTTACAACAGGGGACTTGAAAAGAGAAGGTTGACCAGGAAGGTAAAGTAAGGCCGAAATGGCCGAAAGATAGCCTTTGAGAGTGCCCAGAGCAGAGCCCTGCTGGGCCAAAGAACGCAGGAAGAGGAGAACCTCTGAAAGAGGGGCAGAAAGGGGATCCACAGCCTTTGCTGCGCCCCATGCCACAAATTTGTTCCATCTACAGGCATATACCGTTTTGGTGGAGGGACGCCTGGCTGCCAGAATAACGTTACAGACTTCGGGAGGAAGGTCGAAAGCTGTCAACTGTCGCCGTTCAATTTCCACGCAAGGAGGTGGAGGCTGGACAGGTTCGGGTGGAGGACCGTCCCCTGCTGCAGCGACAGAAGATCCTCCCGAAGAGGCAGTCTGATTGGAGGATCGATGGCCATGTTCAAGAGCTCGGGATACCAGACTCTTCGTACCCAGTCCAGAGCAACAAGAATGACTTGGGCCCGGTCGCGCTTGATCTTCTTCAGCAATCTAGGCAGAAGTGGTATAGGCGGAAAGGCGTATAGAAGACCGCAACTCCACTCGCAGCGAAAAGCGTCGCCGAGCAAGTGCCGCCTTTAAAATTCCAACGTGCAGAAATGCTGACATTGCGCGTTCTCTTCCGTGGCGAATAGATCTAACCAAGGCTCTCCCCACTGCTGAAAGAGACCGTGCATCACCTCCGAGTGAAGACGCCATTCGTGATCCATCAAGCACCGGCGGCTGAGTTCGTCCGCCCTAGCGTTCAGAGAACCTGCCAGGTGTTGAACCACCAGGGACATGCCCTGATGTTCCAGCCAGTTCAAGAGGCGAAGAACCTCCTGACATAGGGTCCACGACCCCACACCGCCCTGTTTGTTGCAATACCACATGGCGGAAGTGCTGTCTGTTAACACCTGCACTACTCTTCCCTTGATAGAGGGAAGGAATGCCTTCAGTGCCAGACGAATCGCCTGGAGCTCCAGAAGGTTGATGTGGAGCCCGGACTCCGCCGGAGACCAGGGGCCTCTGATCTCCGCCTCTCCCATGTGGCCGCCCCCTCCCAGAAGTGATGCATCTGTCACCACTGTAAACTCTGGTTGGGGAAGGGAGAGGGATCTGCCCTGGACCCAATCCTGGTGCGTAAGCCATGACTGCAACTGATGTGCAGTCCCTGCGGAGATCTGGATGACATCGGACAGATTCCCTTGATGCTGTGCCCACTGGAACTTCAGGTCCCACTGCAGAGCCCGCATATGCCATCTGGCATGATCCACCAGCAGGATGCAGGAGGCCATGAGGCCCAGTAGCCTCAGGGTCATCCGTACCGAAATCCGGGATAGAGGCTGGAACATCGGTATCATAGCCCGAATATCCCGGACTCGCTGTTCGGGAGGATAGGCCCGAAACTGTGCTGTGTCCAGAACGGCTCCAATGAAAACGAGCTTCTGGGAGCGGGTTAAGTGCGACTTTGGCACATTGACTGTGAACCCCAGCGAATGCAAGTGGTCCGCCATAGTCTGGAGGTGGGAGACGACAGCCTGGGGCGAGCCTGCCTTCAAAAGCCAGTCGTCGAGATAGGGAAAGACTGGAAACCCTGATCTGCGCAGATGAGCTGCGACCACCACCATCACTTTCGTGAACACCTGAGGGGCGTTTGTAAGGCTAAAGGGGAGCACGGTAAAGTGAAAATGCTCGTGGCCTACCGTGAACCGTAGGTAACCCCGGTGGGCAGGCAGGACGGGGATGTGAAAATAAGCGTCCTGCAAGTCCAACGCTACCATCCAGTCTCCAGGGTCGAGGGCAGACAGGACCTGAGCCAATGCCAACATCTTGAACTTCTCCTTCCAGAGGAAGCGGTTGACGTCCCTGAGGACTAAGATAGGACGCAGGCCTTTGTCCTTCTTGGGCACCAGAAAGTGGTGGGAGTAGCAACCACGACCTACTTCTGGGACAGGGATGCGCTCGATAGCTCTCTTGGCCAAGAGAGCCGTAACTTCCTGACGGAGAAGGGCCAAGTGATCCTCCGACATGCGATGGGATGTAGGTGGCATGGGTGGAGGCGTAGTCTCGTCAGGGAGGGAGTAGCCCCTTCGGACTGTTTGCAAAACCGTGATGTGCCAGTGGGGGAGGTGATAGCGGATCCTGCCGCCCACTGGCATCAGGTGGCCCTGAAAGGTCGGACTAGGAAGGTTTGGAGGCTGCTGCAGAGGGGGCACTGGAGGACTGGCCCGCCCGCTGGCCCCCAGACCCACGTCGCTGGGTCCCACGTCCCCGGACGCACAGAGGCTGGGTAGCTTGCGCCGGCCTGTGGCTCTGGGCAGAATGTGGCGTGCCACCCCTTCCGTAGCTACAAAAGGGGCGAAAGGCAGACTGCATGGGGCACGAGGTGGCAGCGAGGCCCAAGGATCTGGCTGTAGCCTTAGAGTCCTTGAAACGCTCGAGCGTGTTGTCTGCCTTGTCGCCAAACAGGCGACGGCCATCAAAGGGCATGTCCAAAAGTGTCGATTGGACATCTCCCAAAAAGCCAGTGGACCTCAGCCAGGCGTAGCGTCTCAGGGATACGGACGTTGAAATTGTCCTTCCTAGCGAGTCGGCAGTGTCCAGCCCACAGCGGATGGCGAACTTTGCTGCGTCCCTCCCTTCGAGAAGCGCACGGGAGAGTACAGTCAGGGCCTCCTCCGGGCACTGTGGCAGCACTAGCGTGACCGAATCCCACAAGGAGTGGGAATAACAGCCCAAAAGACATGCGGTGTTCACTGACCGCAGTCCTAAGCTGGCAGAAAAAAACATTTTCTTCCTAATATGGTCCATCTTCTTGGATTCCCTATCTGGGGGTGCAGTAGGGAATGCGCCTTTGGACGTTGAGGCTTGGTCCACCAAGCTCTCAGGGGTAGGGTGTTGGAAGAGGAAAAGTGGGTCGCCCTGAGCCGGGCGGTGGCGTCGGGCAATCATCCTATCCACAGGAGCCCCTGTGCTGGGCTTGGACCAAGTGCCCAGTAGGATGTCTGTGACGGCTTCGTTAAAAGGCAGCAGGGGCTCAGAAGAGGCTGCCGCTGGCTAAAGCACCTCAGTCAGGAGGTTAGTCCTGACCGCCACCGTAGGAAGCTCAAGACCTAAGGCATCAGCCGCCCTTCGCAACACCACAGCGTAGGAAGCTCCCTCCTTGTAGCCACGCTAGGGGGAGAAAGCATACCAGGGTCTGGTGATGTGTCAAGACCACTGGCATCACCCAACTCCTCTCTCCAGTCCGGCTCTTGTAGCTCGCCTGTTAAAGGGTCCCCAGACCCCTCCGAGTCCTCGTCCTCTGGCCGCCACTCAGGGCGAAAGGGAACGCCAGGATAGAAAATAGGCACAAAATTGTCGGCCGGCGTCGGTCGACGCCGGTCCGGCTCCGGTCGACGCCGGTCCGGCTCCGTTTTTTAGTCAAGTGGAGGGTTGGGGACGACGCGAGCCGGGGGTGCGGCCGGCAGGGGTGTCGCCAACAGATTCGGTACCGGAGAAGGTGTTGTGAGGTCGACCGGCACCGATCCGCATCCAGGGCTGTATCCTCGGGGGCCCTGCGGCGCCGGGACCGAAGCCGCCAGCATCGAAGGCCTAGAGCCCCCAACCGAGTCCGCAGGGCCCAAAGGCGCGCAAGCGGAGTCGGGCTGCCCAAAGATGGAGTGGAGGGCTTCGTAAAATGTACAAAGTTGGGGAGGGGTCGCTCCGGCTCCAGGAAAGGGGGGGAAACTCGGAGCTGACCCAACAGGCTCCACGGGCGGAGTCGCAGGACGACTACCTTCCACATTCCGCGTCGGCCGACGGTCAGGGAGAAGGCGAAGAACGACGGTGCTTCTTTGACTTCTTCTTGTGCTTCGACTTTCCTGAAGACGAAGACGAAGACTTCGATGAAGAGTGGTGGTGGTGGCTCCACAACCGGTCCCGTGACCTCCCTCTCACCTGGGACCTCGAGCGGCGCGGAGGCGACTGCCGGGCCTCCAGAGGCTTTCAGGACCGGTCTCGCAAAGACTTCGCGGCCATGGCTCGACAGTCGGAGCACGACTTTGGGTCGTGGTCGTGCTCCAGGCACCAGAGGCACACGAGGTGTGGATCCGTGACGGACATCAATTTGTGACAGGAGTCACAAGGCTCGAAGCCGGTCCAAGGACGGGACATCCCTACGTGCACCAGGAGTCGGAAGACTCGAAAAAAGATGTCGACAAAAGTCGAAAAAGATTCAGTAAAAAATTGACTAAGGGTACCGCTCACTCTGGATCTACGCTGGCTGGCGCGGAAAAAGAAAGAACGGACGTCAGCGCGCAGGGGCGGCGTCTAAGTAGACACCGCGATGTCACGATGGCGTCCATGACGCCGTTGACGAACGCGGAGCCAACCGACGCCACCTACCAACGCGCAGGGGTACTGCTGAGAAACAATTCTCCAGATCCAGTCTGACGCCTGGGGGTAATTCTAAGGTAAGGAATCCATTACTAATAGTCTCTTTCAGATTTAGTTCATTGCAAAGCATGATAAAAAAAATAATTTTTAAGAGATTCATACACAATGATAGCCAGAATGCATAACCATATAACCCATTAGTGAGCGTAAGCAAAAAGCGTGCTCAGTTGTGCTAAGCCTCATAGAAAAGTAAATCGCTCTTGCTACGGTGTTTGGGCATCAATTAAGTAAAACTTTAAGGCAATCAGAAGAACATTAAGGTACAACACTCTCATGCTATGTGAAAACAAGTTGCACAAAATGGTTACCCATCCTGAGGAGACCCCAAAATCAATGGGGTCGAAACGAGTCTAGAAGTGTGACTAGGTTACGGAACTTGAGGCTTGGAGAGGAGTAGACTTGTGAGAGAGTGGGCTTCTCCGAGACAAAAAAAAACGTCACAACCCCCGGTCTTCATAAAAAGGACACAGTACGGATTTCAAGATAACAGACTACAGACATTAGCCATACTATTACTTATGTAAATAACAGGACTGGAATCAATGGCCCTTTATATTAATGTTTATTTTAGAGATTTTTCTTGACTATAACATTTTCACATGTATTGTTGCTGGGTAAGCACAACTGAGCACGCTGTTTGATTACGCTCACTTATGGTTTATTCAGATATACATTGTAGCTTGATTAATGTGCCTAATGGACTATGGTTGTATGACTCTCTTAAAAATGCTTTGCAATGAATTAAATACATTTTGAATAACCAGATTGATCATGAAATTAAGTGTCTTGATCTTTGGATGAAGTCATTATTTGCAAGTGGTTCAGGCAAGGTTTTGTTAACTTTCTAAAAGTGACATTTTCAGAATGAGACATAAAATCCAACTTTACCATTAAAGAGGGTCTTAAAGGAAGAGTTACTTACCTTCGGTAACGATATATCTGGTAGAGACACAGTCTAGCCGCAGATTCCTTAACTTAGAATATTTCCCCAGGCGTCAGACTGGATCTGGAAAATCTTTTTTCCCCAGCAATACCTCTGCACGCCGGGAGGCGGCGTCGCCCGGCTCCGTCCTGACGTCGTCCACAGAAGTGACGTCAATGGAGCCATATAAGCCCCTCCCCGTGTGCTGACGTCAGTTTTCTACAGGAAACTTTTCCGCGCTACAACGCAGAGCCATGCAAAAAACTGCGATAGCATAGGAACAGTGTGTGTTAAAAAAGAGCAAAATCATTTAGAATGAGAAACAATAGGAAGTTGAAAAAGCACCCAGTACCCGGAGGGACTGAAGGGAGCTCACAGAGCACTTGCTGCAAGCAAGAGCCCAACAAATTGCCAAGCCGTGCCCCACCTGGAGGGGGTAACGGCTGCGGCACAAAAGATATGACAAGCCAGGCACAGCTTGTCACCACAGGAGGGAAATTAAAAGAACCACAATATTGAAGCAACATGTTGCAAGACAAGTGACTAGAAGGGAACGACCACCAGAAAGTTCACTACACACACCCTCCAGAGATTGAAGGACTGTAGCACCAAAGAGAACCCAACCCAACCGACTGCCATAGAAATAAGGAGGCACAGGCGTGGGCGGTGGGTGGGAATCAAAAACAGAATAACTCCATGCGGAAGGAACACAGATGGAGCAACATGAGAAGGCAATGAAAAGTATAGTCCTGAACCACCTAAAAACGTGGATGGAGTGGAGAGCCAAAGGGCTCGAAAGCCGAACAACACCCCCTGCGCCAAAGGAAGGTGCGAGAACACGCCACCAACCAAACACTAGGACGGAGGGGAGGCCGAAGGGCCCCACGCAGAACAACACACCCTACCCCAGTGTGAGGTGCGAGAGCACACCTCCGGAAGACCAAGGCCACCAGAAAAGGTGGGGCTAGGTTGAAAAACACCATATGAAAAGGCCTTCGCAGAGCGGGGAGGATGGGCGGGCATTAAGGAATCTGCGGCTAGACTGTGTCTCTACCAGATATATCGTTACCGAAGGTAAGTAACTCTTCCATCTGGTAGAGACATCTAGCCGCAGATTCCTTAACTTAGAATAGATACCAAAGCCATACCCCATAGGAGGAGGGTCTGCGAAACAACCACCAAGTTCCAGGAGAACATATTCGTCAAAAGGCTGACGAAATACGGTGGGAACCGCAATACCAGGGCAACTGACATTAGACCCAGGAAACTCCGTAAGGGACATGAACAAGGGACGGCAAAGACACCAAAATCCGGCGAGGGACGGTGTGAGACCTCTCTCGTCCAGACACAGATGAAAGGAAAAGGTCAGTGCCAACGTAAGAAACAATGCAGCGACTCCTTCAAAGAAGGATCCCAGCACCGGTCCCTATGATCCATGAGGAACGGAGCCCCAAAGGGGCAAAACAACATGACAACGGTAGAGCATACCGCCTGAACATACACCACAGTGGATGCCAAAATGAAACAGGGGACAGTCCGAAGACTGTCCGGCCAAGAACAGGAGCTGCAACAGGAGGCCCGTGTGTGTAAGAAAAAACACACATCAAATGTGTACCCCTTAGGACATGTGACAACAGTGGCAAGGCCGAACCCAGAGTCCAGTGCCAACAGAGACAGAACAGTCACCATCGTGCAAAAGTTCAGTAGGTAGGCATGCAGCCAACGTGCCAAAAGGTACCACTGTGAGGGGATAACCTGCAAAGCCAGGAACACATAGAGGACTCTATCCGGAAGGAGCGAGTGAGCAAGAAGGCCTGATACTAGAGCAAAAAGAACCTAGTATGCGCGAGCACCCCCGTGGCGTGTAGAACCTACGACATATACACAAAGAGACAGGAATGTTGCTACACATACGTGCATTGACGAAACCCTAAACAGGGGAGTAGCTCAATCAGTACCACTGTACCGGTGTGCGGTATAACAGTCACAGAATGCAGAAAAAACAACAGTACCCCGAGGGGGAAGAAACCTGGACTCCCGTGAGGCAGGCGGGAACATAGACCACGATACTGCCAGTAAGGTTTGAGAGAAGGCACAGACAGAAGCCTGTCACCAAAAAGCATACACCGTCATAGACCAACACTGTTCACCTACAAGGAGAATGTCGAGAAGAATACAAGCACAGTAATGTTACGTAAAGAAGCAACTGTGCCAGAAATGGGAGTAAGAACTAAGAAATATGCACAGGGCAGGAGCGGACAAACCGGACCCCCTGTCCTGCAAGAAGCAAGGAACCGGAGACCCTGACAGGGAAGTGGGGTAGGAGGCGACACACACAGCCGAGACAGAGCTGACAGGAACTCCCCTTGCCCTAGGCAAGAACCCCGACAGTGCTTGAGCCACAAGAAAAGACGTAGAGCACAACCTGAGTGCACTAAACAGCAAGTATTCAGAGAATACAGAAGAGACTGTTCCGGAACGGAACAGAAGGACCTGCCCCCCAGGGGCTCATGTCCACCTGGAGACAGGCGAGACGGGCACAGCGAGGCTGCAAGAACACGCCAGGAAAAAAACGCGTGACAAAACCCCAACGAAACAGCAGGGAAGAACGCCCCTACTGAGGCGGGGAGGTACCACGGACCAACCGTAGACAACCAATTGTAACCCCCGGAGAGAAACCAACCCCATGGAACTCACCAGAGGAGACATCCTACAACAGTAGAAATAGTCAACTTGCGGCAAAACTTCCTGGGTAAGGAAGAGTAGCAATATAACAGCCAACAAATACCCCACATAGGGTCAGGCACAACCCTACAAAAGAAGGGTCCCTCTTGAGACAAGCTCGTAGGCAGAGGCTCAAAAGAAAGGTAAACACAGCTTAACCAGCTGGACCAGAAAAAGGGAATAACGTGGATGAACAGCCACGCAACCCAGAACATCTGTAACCCACAACGGGTAAAAGAAAAGAAAGTGACTGCACCGTCATGAAACCAAAAATCCTCCACGAGGATTAAAACCTGGGAAGACAATCAAACACAGACAAGAGGCGCCTGACCGCCGAATCAGCATGGGCGTCAAAAAGAGTGACCCCATCAAATGGTAGATCTGTAAGCCGCTCCTGAACATGCTCTGGGAAAACGCCATCGCGCAACCACGCATGGGGGCGCAAGACAACCGACCTGGCCATAGCCCGACCCACGGAGTCAGTGGTGTCCATGGCAGACCGAATCGAAAATTGCGCCATATCATGGCCATCACAGATTATACGTGCCAGATCGGCACGAGAGCTCTCCGGCAAGGAGGGGAGGAGCAGCTCAACAGAGTCCCAAAGGGCAAATGTAGCCCGAGCAAACACACACAACGTGTTTAGGGACCGGAGGCCCGAGCTGGCGGATGCAAACACATCACGGCCACATGACTCCAACCACCGAGACTCCCGAGTGGGAGGATGCAACGGAACCGGAGTGGCAGAGAGCGCTGCCTGAATCACAAGTCCTCCAGCCCCAGGATGGAGGGTCAAACAGGCAGGGTCATCGGGAGCCGGGCGATGGCGATGTGCCACAGCACGATCTACGGGGTCCCCCGAAGAGGGCCTCGCCCACGTCCCGAGAAGGATGTCAAATAATGACTCCACAAATGGCAGCAATGGCTCCATGTCCCCTGTGTCCTGGTGGAGAAGATCCAGCAAAGGCTCCGAAGGTCTAGAGACTGAGGGCGGCTGCATCCTCAAAATGTCTGCAGCCCTGCAAACAGCCCTGACAAATGTCCCACTAGCCTCCGTGGCCCTGCGAGGCGGTGACAGCAAGTCATCAGTAGGTGACGGACGCAAGCTAATCTGGCCACCTTACAGAGGCTCAGCAAAAGGATGAGTAGGCCAATGCCCCACTGGCGCCCGCTCTGGAGAGCGTTGAAAGGACTCAGGGGGTGGGGAATCCATTGGGACCACATCCTCCACCAATAAAGCCGGAGATGGTACCGGCGTCGAACGGCGTCGAGGCGACGTCGAGCCGGCGTCGGCGACCTCCGAAAAGGCCTCGACCGGCTGAGTGGAGCAAGCGTCGGCGACCTCCGAAAAGGCTTCGACCGTCCGATTCGAGCCGGCGTCGGCGACCTCCGAAAAGCCCTCGACCGCCCGAGTCGAGCCGGCGACCTCCGAAAAGGTCTCGACCGGCCGGAGTCGGACCGTCGTCGACTCAACATCCCCCGAGGTGGAAACCTGCGGGGAGAGAATGCGCCGAAGCGGTGCCGCAGCCACTTCCAGCGACATCGCAGGGAGCCTCGGAAGGCTGTGCGACGGCGCTGTGGAAAGGCGAGACGTCATGGGATGCCCCTACGGGCCGTGTCCTGATGTTGCGGCGACGTCGGAGTCAGGGCACTCGGTCGGAGCCGAGGGTAAACCCGCTGGCGGAGTCCCGACCTGAGTCCCTACCCCCCCCTGCGGGGCCCGAAGGCGCGCCAGGGAGGGTCAAAGCAAGAAAGGACTGCAGGGCCCTGCAGTAGTCCTCCATCTGAGGTCGAGTCGCCCCAGCACCCGGAAACGGGGGATATGCGGGGTCCGACTCCTGGGGGCCCCGAGTCCGGCAAAGACTGGGAGCTGCGGGCCCCGACGTGATGTCGACGCGAAGCCGACGACTTCCACGACTTCCGTTTGTGCTTACCTGAGGTAGGCGAATGACGGAAACGGTCCCAGGACCTGCCCCGAACAGGAACGTCCTCCTGTGAGGACCGGCGCCGCGTGGACGTCTCCGCTGGAGAAGGAGACCGGTGTCGCGAGGGGTCTGTTCGGGACATCCGGGCAGACAGCAGCTTCATGCGGCGTTCCCGCAGGGATTTCGGCCGCAGCTGGCGGCAAGCGTCGCACTCCACAGAGTCATGGTGCTCCACATACAGATTTCGTGAGGGTCCGTCGCTGACATCTGTCGCGAGCAGGACCGGCACCGCTTGAAGCCCGCAGGCATCGAACACACTGTTCCTTGACGCAAAAAGGCATCGAGAAGGCCTAAAGAGAACAAAAACAGGCCAGAGGTATCACTTTCCTGGATCCGCGTTAGGACGCGGAAAAGAAGAAAACCGACGTCAGCACGCCGGGAGGGGCTTATATGGCTCCATTGACGTCACTTCCGTGGACGACGTCAGGACGGAGCCAGGTGACGCTGCCTCCCGGCGTGCTGAGGTATTACTGGGGAAAAAAGATTTTCCGGATCCAGTCTGACGCCTGGGGAGATATTCCAAGTTAAGGAATCTGCGGCTAGATGTCTCTATCAGATTTACAATTCTTTAGACACCAAACTCAATATTCCGACATGTTCAGAGTTGAAAGTTGTCACTTATTAAATGAAATAAGGTAGCCCAATGTTATCTCGTGGGAGAGGTAGGCCCTGCAGTAGTGAACAAGTATTGGTAAATACATTAGGTTTCGCCTATGTGATTAATAATAAGCTGTTTTTTGGTCGAGTCTAAGGGCATCGCGCATGCGTTGCTCGCTCTGCGAGGCATGCTGTATTAGGGTATGCACTGGAAGCCCGTCCACGCTCCGCCCATATTTTTAATTGGCTTGTGTCATTGTCCTTGGTAAAGGCTGGCTTCCCATTCCTTATTAGGCTTGTTAGCCCCTCCTGAGTGCCACCTTGTCTTCTGTTGTTACCTCCCATAAGGACTTGGCACTTTTACTAGTGTCCTAATTCGGGTGCTTTCATTAGCAATCCTGAGAACTATTTACTTTATTATTGTACACCCCACTTACAGGACGCCAGCTTCAGCAATGCCGGCTGCTTCCTAACACAGTTTGCACTTGTATATCTTTCTCCGAGAAGCAACTTGAGCACTACTGATGGCTGCTTGCATTTCTCCGAGATGCTGTTTATTCATTTTTAATAAAGAGATCCAGGCAGGAGATAATATTTACCGCCCACATAGAGGATCGAACCCTTTCTCCAGCTCCAAAGTCAGCAGCCTTAGATGGTAAGCCACCTCTTCGGTTAAAGGCATTATGCTTTTTTTAGGGGGTTTATCTTAGTTTCCCTCACCTAGTCACCCTCCCATCATGCACCCACCCTTAACCCCTTCCTCCCTTTTGCTTTCCTGAGCTCCCCCAGGAGCGCATGGGAAGTGTGCTCCCTTCATTACACAAACGTGTACAACAAGCGCTTTCACTTTAAATTTAAAGAGCCTCACGTCGAGTCTCTCTTCCAGAGCCCCTCCCTGCCAGCCTTCACAACATCCACACACCACGCGTTAGATGGGGTAAATTTTAGTTGCTTTCTGCCTAGCCCGTCATTTGGGAATGATTGCTTTGTTCTTTTTAACTAGGACTCGTGTGCACACTTTTTTTGTTCTTGTTTTTCATTGCCTGCATTTCTTTGTACCTGTACTTCATTGGCTCCGCTTCCGGTACTTTTACAATACTGCCTTTTAAATGCGGTACGTTTGAGCAGTGTCCCTGGTTGTGGAAACGTGTTTTCCTGTTTGAACATCCTCATATAAGATGCCAGCACAATTGTGTTCGATAACGCCCCGAAAATTTTACCTGTCTGAAAGCACCAGGTGCTTTTTGTAAAATAAATTTGCACCCGATTTTATTTCCCCTTCTAGAAAATAACAGCCGTGACGAAACGAGGAAGAGTTTACTCTTTTCCACTCCAACGGGCTGTAGAAAGCCAGAGTGGCATGTGCATGTCCTGAGTACATTTGCTCCCTGGAAACATCTGAGTGCTGCTGCACTTCCCTGTGCTCTGGAGAGTTTACACAAACACCACATCCTTTACGCCAAGATGGATCCTGCCGGAGGGCTGTTGGGGGTAGGAGGGGGTGCACAGCGCTTAACTGAACAAAAGGCTGGCCTTTGGAGCCGGGGACTGCTGTGTCTGCGAAACGTGTTGTTCAGAAATCACTGCTGTGTTCAGGCAATTGTGTTCTTTGTTTGTTGGCATTGGCACCTTTGAAGAGGGGGAGAAGTTGGTATGTTTAAGGAAGGGATTGCCCTACCTCACCTCCCCTCCCCTTCTCGTGCATGTCCATGCAGGAATGTCTGCTGGGCACCAACCAGTTCTGTAGAAGAGTTTTCAGAACAGTGTTGCCGATGGCTCTCTGCTGCGAGAAGGGAATACTTACTTTTTTGGCTATGTCGGTTTTAACATACTGTGCCACTCAGCTTGTGTGATGCTGATCATAAGTGATTCACAACTTTATTTTCTACTTTCCACAACAGTAAATCTTTGCTGCATGTTTGACGAGTGTAGTTTGGAAGTTTACCTCCTTTAAAAGTGTGTCCATTTTATTCTCGTGATCCGAGGCACCAAACATTCTGTAATTTAAATTATACTAGGCGGATCTAAAGTTATTGAAAGACGGAAATATAATTATCCAGTTTTTTTTCTAAACTACCTTGCATTACAACAGTACACATTAAGACCGAAATCGGAACGCAAACCCACACAGCCTGAAAATGCAATAATACGCTGTTAAGGCAACCAGCAGTGTACTTAACTACATCGTATATTTACTGGGAAAAGAGCCCAAGTACTAACCGATGGAATACGTATCTACTGTGGCACAGCTCTGTCATCGCCCAGAAAAACCTAACCACTTATAACAAGGATTTGCAATGCAATAGGTCTCGCATTTACGCAAGTTTGAGCTATTGGCATTGTAAATGACAATGACTTTTATTTATGTTTTGGTTTTTAAAACATAAATAAAACGCATTGGCATTTTTACAATGCCAATAGCTTAAACTCGCGTAAATGCGAGACCTATTGCATTGCAAATGCTTGTTCTTCTAAGTTGTAGCTCGCTGAGTAGTTGTACGATATAAGTTAAAGAAAGGCTGTTAAAGTGTTATGACTTGTTTATGTACAAATAAGCAATATATTGTGCTGTTACTAGTGGTATAGTGGGAGTAAGTAATAGCAACATTTAAAAAAATTAAATGACAGAGGGAAATAATAGAATGTATTGATGTAATAGCAATATTATGTGTTTAAAGGAGTCTTGACAACTTTTGGGCCTGGTGCCACTGAACCTGCTGCACCATTCAAATCATGCCCCTAGTGCCTGCAAGATAACTGCATGTGTGACTGCCTGTTTAGTAGTAAAATATAGCAATATTTGGTGTTTAGAGGAGTTACTACAACTTTTGGCCCCGGTGCAACAGCACCTGCTGCACCATTCAAATCATGACCCTATTATCTGCACTTGTGACTGCCTATTTAGTAGTGCAATATTACAATATTTGGTGTTTAAAGGGGCTCCTAGAGCTTTGGACCACAGTGTCACTGCACCATTGAAATCATGACCCTAGTGCCTGCAAAATAAATGCACTTCTGACTGCCTGTTTAGTAGTTAAATATAGCAATATTTAGTGTTTACAGGAGTTCTGACAACTTTTGGCCGCGGTACCACTGCACCTGCAGTGCCATTGAAATCATGGCACTAGTGGCTGCTACATAACTGCTCTTGTGACTGCCTCAAATCAAGCCCCTTTTAACTGAAAGATAACTGCAATTATGTCTTCCTGTTTATTGGTAGTCAAATATAGCAATATGATGTGTTTAGAGGAGTTCTGAAAACCTTTGGGCCCTGTGCTACTGCACCTGCTGCACCATTCAAATCATGACCCTGTTGCCTGCAAGATAACTGCACTTGTGACTGCCTGTTTAGTTGTAAAATATAGCAATAATCTGTGTTTAGTAGGTTGCCTTGAGCTTTTCGTCCGGGTGCCACTGTACCTGCTGCACTATTGAAATCATGACCCTAGCGCTTTCTAGATAACTGAACTTGTGACTGCCAGTTTAGCTGTAAAATATAACAATATTAGGTGTTTAGAGGAGTTCTGACAACTTTTGGACCATGTGCCACTGCACCTGCTGCACCATTCAAATAATGACCCTTTTGCCTGCAAGATAACTGCACTTGTGACTGCCTGTTTAGTTGTAAAATATAGCAATAATCTGTGTTTAGTAGGTTGCCTTGAGCTTTTCGTGCCGGTGCCACTGTACTTGCTGCACTATTGAAATCATGACCCTAGCGCTTTCTAGATAACTGAACTTGTGACTGCCAGTTTAGCTGTAAAATATAACAATATTAGGTGTTTAGAGGAGTTCTGACAACTTTTGGGCCCGGTGCCACTGCACCTGCTGCAGCATTCAAATCATGACCCTGTTGTCTGCAAGATAACTGCACTTGTGACTCCTGTTTAGTAGTAAAATATAGCAATTTTAGGTGTTAAGCGAGGTGCCTACAGCTTTTGGTTCTGGTGTCAATGCACCTGTTGCACCATTGAAATCATGACACTGTTGTCTGCAAGTTATCTGCACTTGTGACGGCCTGTTTCGTTTTACATTTTAGCAATAATCTGGGTTTAGTGGGGTCCATAGAGCTTTTGGCCCCAGTGCCATAGCACCTGCTGCACCATTCAAATCCAGTCCCTTTTAACTGCAATTGCGACTGCCTGTTTAGTTATGATACAGCAATATCATGTGCTTAGAGGAGTTCAGACAACTTTTGGGCCCGGTGCTGTTTATTTATTTATTTAAAGTTTTGTATAGCGCGAACATGACCCTAGCGGGTATCAGAGCGCTTTACATAAGGGTTGTGGAAGACATAGGTAGATAGTTCCGGGAGAAAAGTAAGCAATCTACATCAGGAGCAAAAATGTTAGCGAAAGACATAGGTAGATAGTTGTGGGAGAAAAGTAAGGCAGTATACAACAGGAAGAAAAATGACAAATTGGCGGGAGACATTGGGCCGTAACAGAGGCCAGGTAGTAGCTAAATCAGCTAAACAGGATAGGCGACAAAAGGAGAAAAGCTTCTAGATCAGTGCAGTGTTCATCAGTAGAGCTTTCACTTTCCTTTTGAAGGCTACTGTTGAGGGAATCATTCTTGTTTCCACAGGTAGGGAGTTCCAGATTCTCGGGGCAATGCCAGAGAATGTACGCTTGTAGGTTTTCAGTTTTTTAAATTTCTTCGGTTTCAGGAGCAGTGTGCTGGTGAGGGCCGGGAGCCACCCGAAAGTTCTAGCTTATTAGTCAGGTAGAGAGGGGTATTGATGTGTAGAGCTCTATGTGTCATACAAGCAATTTTTAACTGGATCCTTGCCTCAAATGGAAGCCAGTTGAGCGATTTCAGGTCCGGCGAGATGTGGTTGGATTTCTTGAAACCAGTGACGAGTCTAGTCGCACAAGTTACTTACTTGTGTAACGATATATCTGTAAGAGACATTAGTTAGTGATAGATTCCTTACCTTAGAATATCCCCAGGCGTCAGACTGGATCCGGAAAGTTTGTGTCAGCAGTACCCCTGTGCATCGCTAGGCGTCGTCGTGCGGCTCCGCGTACGTCGCTGGCATCGTAGTCGCCGAGATGACGTCGTCGGAGCTACTTAGACGCGCGCGGACGTCAGTTCTGTACACGACTTTCCGCGCCAGGAACGCAGAGCAATGCCAGAGACCGACTACTGGTGCAATAGAACTAGGGCCCTGAAAGGGACTACCTGAACCCTAGAGAACAGTTCGCAGAACGGGGAGAATGGGTGGGCGGTAAGGAATCTATCACTAACTAATGTCTCTTACAGATATATCGTTACACAAGTAAGTAACTTGTGCATCTGAAAGAGACACGTTACTGACAGATTCCTTACCTTAGAATACATACCCAAGCAATACCAACCCCGGTGGTGGGTCTGCGAAGTGAAATCACACCAGAAAGTCACGGAGAACCGACCGGCCAAAGAAGCCGTCTCTCCGGACTTGACTGTCAAGGCAATAGTGCTTAGTGAAAGTATGCAGCGAGGCCCACGTGGCTGCCTGACAGATGTCTTGCAGGGGGACACCGCGTCCCAATGCTGTAGTAGCCACTGTCGCCCTGGTAGAATGGGCACGCAGCCCTACCGAAGGTTCCTTTTTAGCCAGAGAGTAACAGGCTTTAATACACAAGACAACCCATCGGGAGATAGTCCGCTTGTGTACAGCTCGGCCTTTCTTGGCGCTCACGTAGCCAACAAAGAGCTGGTCGTCCACCCGGAACTGTTGTGTGCGGTTGAGATAGAATGAAAGCGCACGTTTTGGGTCCAGACGGTGGAGCCTCTCTTCCTCTCTTGGAGGGTGCGGAGGCGGAAAGAAAGTGGGCTGAGTGACAGTTTGCCCGATATGAAAGGCAGTGACTACTTTTGGTAGAAAGGAGGGACGTGGTCGAAGCACAACCTTGTCCGGATGAATCGCCAGGAAAGGAGGTTTACATGAAAGAGCCTGAAGCTCACTCACACGCCTAGCGGAGGTGATGGCCACCAGGAAGACAGTTTTCAAAGTTAATAACCGTAAAGGACAGTTATGAAGAGGCTCAAAGGGAGCGCACATTAAGTATGTGAGAACCAGGTTCAAGTCCCACTGAGGCATCACAAAAGGAATAGGAGTGAAAAGGTGAGTAATGCCTTTGAGAAATCTATTGACAACAGGGGACTTGAAAAGAGAGGGCTGATCAGGCAGACTGAGAAAGGCTGAAAGAGCAGAAAGGTAGCCCTTAATAGTGCCTAGAGCAGAGCCCTGCTGGGCCAAAGAGAGAAGGAACAACAGGACCTCAGAAAGAGGGGCAGAAAGGGGATCTACAGCTTTCGATGTGCACCATGCCACAACTTTTTTCCACCGGCAGGCGTATACAGTTTTAGTTGAGGGACGCCTGGCTGCCAGAATTACATTACAGACTTCAGGAGGCAAGTCAAATGGAATCAACTGTCGCCGCTCAATCTCCACGCAAGGAGGTGGAGGCTGAACAGGTTCGGGTGGAGGACTGTCCCCTGTTGCTGCGACAGCAGATCCTCCCGAAGAGGCAGTCGGATCGGAGGATCCATGCTCATACTGTAGCTCGGGATACCAAACTCTTCGAGCCCAGTCCGGCGACACAAGAATGACTTGGGCCCGGTCGCATCTGATCTTCTTCAGCACTCTGGGTAGAAGTGGTATAGGCGGAAAGGCGTACAACAGACCGCAACTCCACTCGTGACGAAAAGCGTCTCCGAGCGAGTGCCGCCTTGGAAATTCCAACGCGCAGAACTGCTGACATTGCGCGTTTTCTTCGCTGGCGAATAGATCAAACCAAGGTTCTCCCCACTACTGAAAGAGACCTTGTGCCACCTCCGAGTGAAGACGCCATTCGTGATCCATCATGCACCGGCGGCTGAGTTCGTCCGCCCTGGCGTTCAAAGAACCTGCCAAGTGTTGAACCACCAGGATAACGCCCTGGCGTTCCAGCCACGTCCAGAGGCGCAGAGCCTCCTGACATAGGGTCCACGACCCCACCCCGCCTTGCTTGTTGCAGTACCACATGGAGGCGGTGTTGTCTGTGAACACCTGCACTAGCCTCCCCTTGACAGAGGGAAGGAATGCCTTGAGTGCAAGTCGGATCGCCCGGAGCTCCAGAAGGTTGATATGGAGCCGGGACTCCACCGGAGACCAGAGGCCTCTGATCTCCGCCTCTCCCATGTGACCGCCCCAACCCAGAAGGGACGCGTCCGTCACAACTGTGTGCTCTGGCTGGGGAAGGGAGAGGGATCTGCCCATGACCCATTGCCGGTTCGAGAGCCACCACTGCAACTGTTTTGCAGCCCCCTCCGAGATCTGGACGTGATCGGACAGGTTGCCCTGGTGCTGCGCGCACTGGAACTTCAGGTCCCACTGCAGAGCCCGCATACGCCATCTAGCATGATCGACCAGCAGGATGCAGGAGGCCATGAGGCCCAGCAGCCTCAGGGTCATCCGTACCGAAACCCAGGATAAAGGCTGAAAGATTGGAATCATAGCCTGAATATCCCGGACTCGCCGTTCGGGAGGAGAGGCCCGAAACTGCGTCGTGTCCAGAACTGCTCCGATGAAAAGGAGCTGTGGAGAAGGAATCAGATGCGACTTCGGCACATTGATGGAGAACCCCAGCGAGTGCAGGAGTTCGGCCGTAGTCTGGAGGTGGGGAGACGACTGCCTGGGACGAGCCCGCCTTCAGCAGTCAGTCATCGAGGTAGGGGAATACTGGAACCCCTGCCCGGCGCAGATGAGCTGCGACCACCGCCATCACTTTCGTGAACACCCGAGGGGCACTGGTAAGGCCAAAGGGGAGAACGGTGAACTGAAAATGCTCGAGGCCTACCGTGAACCGTAGGTAACGCCGGTGGGCCGGCAGGACGGGGATGTGGAAATAAGCGTCCTGCAAGTCTAACGCTACCATCCAGTCTCCAGGGTCGAGGGCAGTCAAGACCTGAGCTAGGGTGAGCATCTTGAACTTCTCCTTCCGGAGGAAGCGATTGACGTTCCGGAGGTCCAAGATAGGACGCATGTCCTCCTTGTCCTTTTTGGGCACCAGAAAGTAGTGGTAGCAACCACACCCTACTTCTGGGGTCGGAACATGCTCGATGGCCCTCTTGGCCAAGAGGGCCGTGACTTCCTTCTGTTGAAGCACCAAGTGATCCCCTGACATGCGGTGGAAGTGAGGTGGCATGGCTGGGGGGGTGGTCTCGAAGGGGAGGGAGTAGCCCCTTCGGACAATGTCCAAGACCCACCTGCCCGAGGTGATGGGACGCCAGTGAAGGTGATGGCGGACCCTGCCCCCTACTGGCGTGCTGTGCACCTGAAAGGAAGGACTAGGAGGGCTTGGAGGCCGCGGACGGGTTGGAGGTAGTGGCCTGACCCGCACGCTGGTTGCCCGAACTGCCACGGCGGTATCCACGTCCTCGGCCACGTGAAGACGCTTGCTGCGCGGGCCGGTGGCTGGGCAGCTGACGCCCCTTCCGTGGCCACGAAAGGGGCGAAAAGCAGAGGTTTGCGGAGGGCGCACAACAGAAAGGCCCAGGGACTTGGCAGTAGCCCGTGAGTCCTTAAAACACTCCAGCGCATGGTCTGCTTTGGAACAAAAAAAGACTGACTCCATCAAAGGGCATGTCCATGAGTGTATTCTGGACATCACCCGAGAAACCAGTTGTCCTCAGCCAGGCGTGGCGACGTAGCGCCACCGTCGTTGCAAGCGATCTGCCCAGCGAGTCGGCGGTATCAAGGCCACAACGTATGGTGTATTTAGCCGCATCTCTTCCTTCCGCAATGGCGCGGGTAAGCAGTGTCTGGACCTCCTCAGAACACTGTGGCAAAACAGCCGCTACCGAATCCCACAGGGAGTGGGTATATCGGCCCAAAAGGCAAGCGGTGTTGACGGACCGCAAGCCAGCACTGGAGGAAGAAAAGCCTTCTTCCCAAATTGGTCCAGGCGTTTGGATTCCCTATCCGTAGGGGCGGTAGGGAAGGCGGTTTGGGAGGCAGAGGCTTGGACAACCAAGCTCTCGGGGGTGGGATGTTGGGAGAGAAACAAGGGGTCGCCCGGAGCAGGGCGATGGCGTCGGGCCACGTTCCTATCCACAGGAGCCCCTGTGGTGGGCTTGGACCAGGCGCCCAAAGAACGTCAGTGAGTGCATCATTAAACGGCAGCACAGTCTCCGAGGAGGAAGCTGCCGGCTGAAGCACTTCCGTCAGGAGATTAGTCCTGACAGCCACAGTAGGCAATTGGAGATGCAAGGCTCCAGCTGCTCTACGCAACACCGTTGCGAAATTAGCTCCCTCCTCCGTAGCCACGGGAGGAGACAGCATGCCAGTGTCTGGGGAAGTGTCTAAACCACTGGCATCCCCAAGTTCCTCAGCCCAGTCCTGATCATACTCACACTGTTGTGTGAGAGGGTCTTCCGACCCCTCCCAGCTCTCTTGGTCCTCCTCTGGTTCAAAATATGGAGGAGGAGGGACATTTGGGATCCAAGGTCTCATCGGCGCCGGAGCCGGCGTCGAGCGACGTCGGTCCGGCTCCATGTCCGGAGCCGGAGAGAGCCGGGGAACGACGCCGTCCGGAGCCCCGGACGGCGTCAGGAACGGCACCGGGGACATCGGCGTCAGCGGAGGCGTGGTTAGGTCAACCGGCGTCGATGGGGGTTGCGGTACCACCGGAGCCGGGATCGGGGCCGGAGCCGAGGCCGGGATGAAGGCTGGCGGGACAGGCGGCGCCGGGACCGGAGTCGTCGGCGACGCCGGAGCAACCCTATCAGGGCCCGCGGGGCCCGAAGGCGCACCGGAGGGACCTTGAGGCCCGAAGAGGCGGGCCATGGCCGACAGGAATTCCCGTATTTCGGCCGGAGTCGCCCCCGAACCCGGAAAGGACGGGTAATGCGGGGGCGGCTCCACAGGCACGTCCGGGGCCGCGGGGACGGTGCCGACAGGGGCCTCAGCCGAGTCGCGAGACCGGCGAGGCGAAGTCTTAGAGCGATGATGCTTCTTAGACTTTTTGTGCTTCGACTTACCCGAGGAGCGCGAAGGCTTGGACTCCGACGACCGGCGGGGACTCCGCGACCGGCCCCTCGACCTCTCCCGGGACCGGGGCTTGGTGCGGTGCGGAGCCGACTGCCGGACCTCGAGTAGCTTTCGAGACCGCTCTCGCAAAGCCTTCGGGTGAAGTTTCCGGCAGTCAGGGCACGACTTCGTGTCGTGGTCTCGGCCGAGACAGAAGAGACACTCTAGATGCGGGTCTGTGATCGACATCATTCGACCACAGGCGTCGCATGGCTTGAAGCCGGGCATCCCTACGACACCTAGGAGTCGATAGACTCGAAAAGAAACAGTGAAAAAATTCACAAAAAGTTAGTCAAAAATTGACTAGGGCACTTCTCTTCCCGGATCTGCGATTACATGCGCGGAAATCGAAGAACTGACGTCAGCGCGCAGTGGCGGCGTCTAAGTACTGCCCGCGACGTCATCCCGGCGACCACGATGCCGACGACGGACGCGGAGCCGCACGACGCCGCCTACCGACGCGCAAGGGTACTGCTACGCAAAAACTTTCCGGATCCAGCCTGACGCCTGGGGATGTTCTAAGGTAAGGAATCTGTCACTAACGTGTCTCTTTCAGATACTTTGTATTTTACATACCAAAAATTTATAAAAGCAGTTATACACCTACACTTCTGTGTCTGTGGTTAGCTTCTCTCTCTGACATCAACGTGACTCTGTACATTGCCATTGTGTGCATCTTTATTATTACTATTTTTACTAGTTCACAGGAGCCACTGTTACGCTTCCAATCACTTTCGTGAACACCCGAGGGGCGCTGGTAAGGCCGAAAGGGAGCACGGTGAACTGAAAGTGCTCGTGGCCAACCGTGAACCGCAGGTAACGCCGGTGGGCCGGCAGGATGGGGATATGAAAATAAGCATCCTGCAAGTCCAACGCTACCATCCAGTCTTGCGGGTCTAGGGCAGACAAGACCTGAGCAAGCGTGAGCATTTTGAACTTCTCCTTCCGGAGGAAGCGATTGACGTTCCGGAGGTCTAAGATAGGACGCAGGCCCTTGTCTTTGTTTGGAACCAGGAAGTAGTGGGAGTAACAACCACAACCTACTTCTGGCATCGGAACGTCCTCGATGGCCCCCTTGGCCAAGAGGGCCGCAACTTCCTGCCGGAGAAGTGAAAAAGTGATCCCCCGACATGCGGTGGTACTGAGGCGGCATGGCTGGAGGGGTAGTCTCGAAGGGGAGGGAGTAGCCCCTTCGGATTATCTGCAGAACCCACCTGTCCGAAGTGATGGTGCGCCAGTGGGGGAGGTGATGGCGAATCCTGCCGCCCACTGGCGCTCGGTGGGCCTGAAACACCGGACTAGGAAGGTTTTGAGGCAGTGGTGGCAGGGGTGGTGGTGGACTGACCTGCCCGCTGGCCCCGTGACCCTCTTTGGCGGGCCCCCCGATCGCGGCTGCGCTGAGACTGTTGCTGCACAGGCCTGCGGCTCTGAAAGGAACGCGTTTGTGCGCCTCGACCTCGAAAGGAGCAAAAGGCAGACCCCAAGGGAGTGCGCGTGGTGGCAAGACCCAAGGACTGGGCCGTAGCCCGGGAGTCTTTAAAGCGTTCCAATGTGCTGTCCGCTTTGTCACCAAAGAGGCATGTGCCACCAAAAGGCATGTCCAACAAAGTGTTCTGGACATCCCCGGAGAAGCCAGTTGTTCTGAGCCAGGCGTAACGGCGCAGCGCCACTGTTGTGGAAATTGCTCTGCCGAGGGAGTCGGCGGTGTCAAGGCCACAGCGAATAATGAATTTCGCATCATCTCTCCCCTCGGTAATGGCTTGGAAGAGCACCGCCCGAGCTTCCACCGGACACTGAGGCAGCACCTGTGCCACTGTGTCCCACACAGAGTGGGAATAGCGGCCCTACAGGCATGCAGTATTCACCGCCCGCAAACCGGAACTGGCAGAGGTTAAAATCTTTTTCCCAAACTGCTCAAGTTTTTGGGATTCCTTGTCCGGAGGTGCGGAAGGGAATGCGCTCGGAGAGGCAGAGGCCTGGACAACCAGACTTTCAGGCGTTGGGTGTTGCGTGAGAAAACTGGGGTCGACCGGGGCCGGGCGATGGCGTCGCGCCACACTCCTATCCACAGGAACCCCTGTGTTAGGCTTGGTCCAGGTGCTTAACAGAATGTCTGTAAGCGCATCATTAAAGGGCAGTAGCGGCTCCGCCGAGGAGGCCGCCGGCTGCAGCACTTCAGTCAGGAGATTGGTCCTGATAGGCACGGATGGGAGCTCGAGGTTAAGAGCCTCAGCCGCCCTACGCAACACCACAGAGAAGGACCCAACCTCCTCCGGAGCTACGGAAAAAGGGGACAGTGTACCAGGGTGCGGAGAGAAATCCAGATCACCCGGACCCTCCACATCGCCCTCCCATACCAGCTCATCCTCACACTGAGCTGCGAGGGGGTCCTCAGACCCCTCCCAGTACTCCCCCTTTGTCCACCGTCTGTTTAAGAGGCTGGTAAGAACGAGGGGCCTGGGGAAAGGGAATAAATTCCCCTCCTGGAATAGGAATTGGAGGGTAATAGACCAATCCAGGCTCGACGTAGTCTGGGCCCATAGGCAACGGCGTCGTGTCCGACGTCGGCCCAGGCGCCGGAGGCGGCGTCGGCCCAGACGCCGGAGGTGGCGCCGGTCTCGGTGCCGGAGGCGGCGCCGAGGACAAAGCCAACGGTGCCGCAGGGCATCTTGCCGGCGTAGCCGGGGCCAGAGGCGGCGGCACGTGGCAGAACCACCCAACGGGGCCCGAAGGCGCTCCGGAGGGTCCCGATGGGGCAAATAAACGGCCCATGGCCGACAGGAATACCTGTATTTCTTCCGGAGTCGCGTACGGCCCCGGGAAAGGCGGGTAGGCCGCAGGCAACAACGGAGGCTCCACCGGAGCCGCGGGGCGTGACCGCCCGCCCCCTCCACCGCGTCCCGCGACCGGTGAGGGGTAGACGAAGAGCAACGTCGCTTCTTCGACTTCTTATGGCGCAGAACCGATTACCGGACCTCCAACAACTTTCGGGAACGCTCCCGCAAAGCCTTCGGCGCCATGGCCCGACAATCGGGGCACGTCTCGGAGTCATGGGCGTGCCCCAAGCAGAAGAGACACACGTCATGCGGGTCCGCCACCGACATGGTCCGACGGCAGTCCCTACAGGACTTAAACCCAGGCTTCCCTACTGCACCAGAAGTTGAGTACTCGACAAAACAAGAGAAACAAGTCTCAGAAACTAAGTTAAAATATTAACTAGGAGTACCGCTCTCTCTCGGATATGGGCTTGCTGGCGCGGAAAAAGAAAGAACTGACGTTAGCACGCGTGGGCACGTCTAAGTAGCTCCGACGACGTCATCTCGGCGACTACGACGCCAGCGACGTACACGGAGCCGCACGACGACGCCTACCGACACGCAGGGGTACTGCCGACGAAAACTTTCCGGATCCAGTCTGACGCCTGGGGATATTCTAAGGTAAGGAATCTATCACTAACGTGTCTCTTTCAGATGCAGCATTCAGGGATGCTCTGAGGGGGGCTAAATTGAGTTTCGGAAGTCCGCAAAGAGTGGCACTGCCGTATTCAAGTCTTGAGATGACTAGTGCTTGCACGGCCAATTTGAAGTCATCTTGTGGAAGGTAGGGTTTAAGTTTTCTGAGGATGCTTAGTTGGAAGCTCACACCTTTGGTAGATGCTCTGATATGGTCTTGCATGTTTAGGTTCTTATCTAGCACAACTCCCAGTGATTTCGTGGAGTCAATGATGTGTGGTGTGCAGTTGAGAGGGGTGAGGTTTCTTAGATATTTCACCACAGTGGGGGTTTGCTTAGTAGGTGAGATGAGGAGGAATTCCGTTTTAAGGGTGTTTAGTTTGAGATGGTTGGCAGTTAGCCAATTTAAGGTTTTGAGTAGGGTACCGTTGAGTGATTGGATATCTTCGGGAGAAGATATTTTCATGTACAGTTGGGTGTCATCCGCATACATGTGATATTGGATGTTGGAAGCTTTGAGGATTACAGTCAGAGGTTCAATGAAAAGGTTGAAGAGCGTTGGGGAGAGTGAGGACCCTTGGGGGACACCCAGCGTGCAGGGACTGGAGTTGGATAGGTTTTGATTGGATTTGACTCTTTGCGTTCTGTTGTTGAGAAAAGAGGCAAACCATTTTAGGACTGTGCCTGAGAGCCCCATCCTGTATTCCAAGAGGCTAAGTAGGTTGTCATGTTTGACCGTGTCAAATGCAGAGGAGAGATCGAGCAGTATTAGTAGGCAAGCTTCATTCTGGTCCAGCACAGTGAGAGCATCATCTACAATATGAGTGATGGCCGTTTCAGTGCTGTGGCCAGAGCGGAAGCCAAATTGGAATTGGTCGAGAAGTTGGAATTGCTCGATGTGTTTGCGCAGTTGTTTATGTACACATTTCTCGAGGAGTTTTGCCAGGGTAGGGATGTTTGTGATTGGTCAATAGTTATTCAGGTCTTCAGGGTCCGCCGTGGGTTTTTTGAGAATAGGGAGAACTAGGCCCGCCTTCAGGCAGTCAGGGATCTCACCTTGAAGAAGAGAAGCGTTGATGATCTTGGACCAGATCGGGACTAGTGATCCTATCATTTCTTTAAAGAAGTTGGGGGGGGAGGGGGTTATTGAAGTGATTTGAAGGTTTCAGGGACGAGAGTGTGCTGAGGATGTCAGTGTCGTTGAGGGGTGTGAATTGACTCCAAGAGGCATTGTTATTGGGAGAGAGACAGGGCGGCGTAAGAGGGGGCGAGGGTAAGGAGGAGTCAGGAGAGGGTGAGAGTTCGATTAGAGCAGACTTAAGGTCAGATTCGATCTTACTCACCTTTTCACGGAAGAAGTCAGCAACGGCATCGCAGTTTGGCTGAGGGCAGGAGATGTGTGGGGATTGGCCCGAAGTGTTATTGGATTGTAACTTGATCAACTCAAATAGCCTTTTCGGGCGATTTTTGGCTTTGTCAAGTTGGGATTTGAAGAAGGTTGCTTTCGCCGTTCTGATGAGTTTGTTGTATCTACTCCTTTTTAGTCTTAGAGTTTTTAGTAGACCAGTAGATGGAGCGGATCACCAAGGGCGTTCTGCTAATCTCAGGCTGCGTCTGTCAGCATTTAGGTTGTCATTGAACCAAGGTTTGGAGTCTTTGATGGGTTTTCTTTTTAGTTGAAGGGGGCAGTTGCATTCAGGGCAGACAGCATGGCGTTGTTATAGTGCTCAGTGAGGTTGTGAACGTCGGCCATGTTTGCAGGCGGCAGTAGGGAGATATTGTAGTGAGAAATGAGCTCATTTACGTTTGTATTATGGAGCGATCTTTTCCACTGTTTTAGTTTTAGTTGTTGTGATCTTTTGGAGTTCCAGCTTTCAAGGATACGGAAGGTGATATAGTAATGGTCAGACCAGTCACAGGAGAGAATAGATTCGAGCCAGATAGAGTTGGGATTGGAGATGATTAGATCTAGGGTCGAGCCTAAGTTCTGCGTAGGACTGTCACAGAATTGGTTCAGGGAGAGGTCAGTTAGGAAGTTTTTGAGAGTATTAACCGCCTGATCATGCGGGTCATTCCAATGGAGATTGAAGTCTCCAGGGAAGATCTGGGGACAGTGGCGGCCCATGTTGGAGGAGATGATTTCCATAGTTTGTTCAATTAGAGGGAGGTTGTCTCCAGGAGGGTGGTAGAAGATGTGCAGGCTGCATAAGGGTCTCTGCTTGCTAGTGATGTCTATGCATAAATATTCACAGTATGAGAGATTGGCTGAAGGGGACTGTTTTGCTGAGAGAGAGTTGTGGTAGATACAGGCTATGCCACCTCCCGGTTTCTTAACTCGATCGAGTCTGATAATGTTGTGGTTGGGAGGGACTAGAATGTCAAGGATGGGGCCTGAGGAGTCGGTGAGCCAAGTTTCGGTGAGGATAAGGAGGTCAAGTTCCTGAACCAGGATAAGATCTGCAAGGTCCGTGGCATGTTTCGCGGCTGATCTACAATTGAGTAACATGCATTTCAGGTGTGATTTGTGGTCAGTGAGCGAGGGCTGCATAATGGGGATCTGCATGAGGTTATTAATGTTTAAGGCATTGTCGTTGAGTCTGGGAGCTCTATGCGGGTTAGATGTGATGGATGTGATGCTTTGTATAGCCTCCGTGTTGCCTTGCTTGAGATTGGTCGTTACAGGGGCATTTAAAGGAGCGTTGTAAGTTCGGAGGAGGGAGAGAATATCTGGTTCAGATAAATGATTTTTGGATCTGGCGGGTCTAGATGGGGCGTTAGGGTAGGGAGTGGTATTCCAGTTCTGGCCTGGGGGTTTCTGCCCGGGGTCAATGGGTAACAAAGTGGAAGGAGATGGTAGATTATGGTGGTGTTGAATCATATGCAGGGTCTTCTGTGAGCTCTTGTTGGAAGAGAGATCAAGGGCAAGCTCCGCGGTGGTGTTAATGAGATTTTGAATGACAGTTTTGAGATTTAGAAGATCCTGGTTTATTTCCTTGAGCTTATGAGCAGGATCCGCTTGTGGATCATGGCTCTTGTGGAGGGGAGGAGGAGTGTTGTACACTAGGGTGGACATAGGCGAGTTCAAGGAAAGGGGACGAAGGGGAGGGGGTACAACGATGGAGAAAGGGAACTATGTAGGAGAGAGCTAGGAGGTGAGGGAGTGGGGGCGGTGTAGCAGAGGTGATCGGGGCTAGGGATAACCATTGCTTCGGCTTTACGGGAAGGGAGTAGGTCAGGTCTGGGTGGCCGGGGCACGGTGGGTGAGTCTGAAGAGCCTAGGATTGGTGGTGTTAGGGCCCTATGGGTGCTGTTCGAGGTATGTGGGGCAGTCAGCAGGTGGTTGTGGCAAATTAGAGAGGGATCACGGTGGTCCTGAGTCAGAGTGGGAGTTAGGGGAAGGTAATTCCTAGAGTGAATAGGGTATTACTGTGGTCCAGCGATTTTTTAAGAAAGTTGAATCTGTCATCAAAGATGGCCAGGTTGCGGTCAGTGGCCTGAATTAGTATAGTCCCATTGTTGTAGATGGATATAGTAGCATTAGCTCTAAATGTGGGTGACGTCACAGCAAGGAGTCAAAGACCGTGAGGAAATTTCTTGGCTGAGCCTATTCTGAGTAAAGTGTGGAACACTATTCTCCACTGAGCTCTTCTTTTAGTATGAAAGATGAGGTCACTAGTAATAGCACCTTTTTTTTTTTAGACAGAAATAGGGGTCAGAGATAAGGGTTTCAGGGTGAGCTTTGAGTAGTCTATGTTTCAAAGATTTAATCGCGTTTTTGGAGAGGTTGGTCGGATAATTAATTATGTAGCTATTCGTACCTAACTTCTCTAGTCTGGAGTCCAGTCTGCACTGAACGAGGGAGGGCATGATGGAGAGAGCTTGGGTCACGAGTATTAGAAGAGAGGTAGGGGTGTAGAGGTGTCCAGTAAATAATCCTCGGTACCCGTACCTGGGTATCTGCCGTACCTATAGCATGAAGGATCAACAGCAGGGCAAGGTGGTGGATGAGGATGCGGAATTTCAATGCGGGCTGATTTGAGGCGAGTTGGGGTTCACCTGTTCAGGGCCGAGCTGACGCTAGCACAGGGAGAACCTCAGACGGGCGGGCACACAGTAGTTAGAGGCCAAAACAGGGTAGAACCGGGCACCACCATTTTGTGGAGTATCAGGCGGTGTATTGTCGGTAGCGGTTGTGAGGCAGATTAGGGATTGGATACGCAATGGTCGGGAAACCTGGTTAGAGGGGAAACGGAAGAATCGGGCAACGCCAATTAGAGGAGCACCGGACTGAGTATAGTCGGTAGCGTATTGAGAGGCGAACTAGGACCTGGATATGCGGCGGTTGGCATGGAGGCAGGGCGCAGACCCAGGTGTCTATCAAGTAGGCTGCAGATAAAAGTGGACCAATTACCTAGATAGGGGGGGGGCAAGGGGGATGAGTCTTGGTCGGCAGGCTCAACGCCAGGATTAGGATTAGGGCTGTGTTGTTAAGATGATCAGCACACCAGTTCTGAGTTAGGTAACCGCTCAAACATCGGGAGCCCAAACGACCTGGGGCTAGGCCGTTGTTGTGGTGTACAGCAAGATGGAAGAGATGAAATGCTGTCTAGCAAGAACAGAGCAATGCCTTGGAAACCTGGAGCACTGCACGTCACTGATAGAGTCAGGCTGCAACATCTGAGATCATGAAGCCCATAGCAATGGCCACAAGTGTTGAATACTTTGCACCTATGACAATGGCCCCAAGTGTTGAATAAATTGAACAGGTGTCAAGAGTTACCTGTAATAGAGATCTGAGACCTCCCTTTCGATCTAGATCAAAGAACATGTCAATCCGGGCCTCACCAATTTAATGCTTACAAGGTGGAGGAGCACCGTCCATCGCAGCGTGGTAATCGCAGGCGGCCAAGAGGTAGGTCGTTAGAGACTGTTTGGAGCAGTCGAAGCGCCGCCATTTTGAGGAGGCCAAATCGGAGGACAGGATGCCGGCGGTAGCAGCAAGGCACGGCAGTCAAAGCAATCAGGGCCTCGCCATTTTAATGCATACACAGCGGAGGAACGCCGGCCATCTCAGCGCGGTAATTGAAGGGACAGATAATGTTGCGTGGAGGCAGGGATCGGTAGCCAGATCCCGCGGTCAGGCCTTACATCGCTTGGTGGGCGCTCAGACGGTCAAGAAGTAGGTTGTTAGAGGCGGATTTGCAGTTGAAGCGCCGCCATTTTGAGGAGGACAGAGCGGAGGTCAAAATGCCAGCGGTAGCAGCACGACACGGCAATCAAAAGCATCGGCACAACATCAGCACGTCCATCAAAGGTATCAGGATGTGTGGAGGGGCGAGCGGGCAACAGAAGGCGCAGGGCCCCAGCGCAGTAGTCAGTCAACAACTCTGTTTGGCCCGGCTTGTCGATCATTTGGCCCATTTATCGACCCATGGCGGCAAAAGGAGGTTGTGAGTCATGCTTACCCCAGGGCGGTTCGGTCGTGCAGAAGAGCGGTGCGGTTCATAGGCACAGACCGCGGTTCTCCAAAAACGAGGTGCTTCGTTCACCAAGGAGCAGTGCGGCGCAGTGGCACACGTCGCTCCGGATTCTTCTAGCGCCGTGCTTCGAACATCATGCACTCAGGGAGAACAGCGAGAGAGGTGTGGCGTGGGTCGTCGGGTTCCCGGTGATCGTTGGAGGTGGAGGGCAGAGGGCAGCACCCCGCTACGGTTCTTCAGATGAGGTGCATAGCAAAACCGCCACCCAGGGAGCACAGTCCTCGATGTTGGGACCTGCAGGGGAGCAGCGCGATGTAGCGGCACGTACCACTCCGGGTCGTCCAGCGAGGTGCCTCACGCAGCAGCCACCCAGGAGGCGCAATCCTTGAGGCAGACGGCGAGAGAGATGTAGAGAGGCTCGTCATTCTCCCGTAGACCGTCTCAAAAGGCGCACCACAGCACCGCAATTATCGGAGGCGGAGGGGCTGCTGAACGTCGTGTCGAGAGCTCGCAGTGTTCGATCAGGAGTCAAGGAGAGATCCTCTTCGCAGGTAAGTCAAAGTAGGCCCCGGCGATCCAGTGACTAATGGTAAAAGATGCCAGAGAAGGGCGGATGGCGGGGTTAACAAGGGGATATAGACCGATATGGTAATCCCCAACCCGGGAGCTCCTGCAGGGAGCTCCTACTTGGCGGCCATCTTGGCATATAATCCCATTGCACCTGCTGCACCATTCAAATCATGACCCTGTTGTCTACAAGGTAACTGCAATCATGGCTGCCTATTTAGTAGTAAAGCACAAGTTACTTACCTTCGGTAACGATATATCTGTAAGAAACATTAGTTAGTGATATATTCCTTACCTTAGAATTACCCCCAGGCGTCAGACTGGATCTGGAAAGTTTTCGTCAGCAGTACCCCTGCGCGTCGGAAGGTGGCGTTGTGCGGCTCCGCGTCCGTCGTTGGCGTCGTGGTCTCCGAGATGTCGCTGCAGCTACTTAGACGCCGCCCTCGCGCGCTGACGTCAGTTCTTTCTTTTTCCGCGCCAGCAAGCGCAGATCCAGAGAGAGCGGTACCCCCATTCATTTTTTGACTGAGTTTTTCGAGGCCTTTTTGTGTCTATTTTTTGAGTCGATCGACTCCTGCTGCAGTAGGGATGCCCGGCTTCAAGTCCTGCGGGGACTGTCATCGCATGATGTCGGTGATGGACCTGCACCGCGTGTGTCTTTACTGCCTGGGGCGCGACCACGACCCCAAGTCGTGCCCCGACTGCCGGGCCATGGCGCCAAGGCCTTTGCAGGAGCGGTCCCGAAAGTTGCTTTAAGTTCGGGGCTGAAACCGGGGGCTGAAACCGGGGGCGACGTCGTCCAGGACGGGCGACATCGGAAGTGGTGCTGGAGGAGTCGACGTCGGTGGAGGTGTCACGAGGTCAACAGGCGTCGACCGGGATCCAGGCCTGGATCCATGGGGGCCCTGCGGCGCCGGAGCCGACAGCGAATCCGGAGCCGCCGGCAGTAAAGGGCAAGGACCCCCAGTCGGACCCGCGGGGCCCGAAGGCGCACCGGCGGGGCACGACGGTCCAAAGAGGCGAGCCATGGCTGACAGAAATTCCTGCAGCTGGGCCGGAGTCGCCGACGGACCCAGGAAGGGCGGGTAGGCCGGCGGCGACTGCGTAGGCTCCGCCGGAGCCGCGGGGGAGGCACCACCCGCACCCTCAGCCGCGTCGGGCGAGGGGAAGTCGGAGAACGACGGCGCTTCTTCGACTTTTTTCAGTGCTTTGTCTTACCTGACCCAGAGTGCGAAGACTTCGATCCCGATGAACGATGGTGGTGGCTCCGCGACCAGTCCCTCGACCTCCCACGGGAGCCGACTGCTGAACTTCAAGCAACTTTCGGGACCGCTCCCGCAAAGGCCTCGGCGCCATGGCCCGGCAGTCGGGGCACGACTTGGGGTCGTGGTCGCGCCCCAGGCAGTAAAGACACACGCGGTGCGGGTCCATCACTGACATCATGCGATGACAGTCCCCGCAGGACTTGAAGCCGGGCATCCCTACTGCAGCAGGAGTCGATCGACTCGAAAAATAGAGACAAAAAGGCCTCGAAAAACTCAGTCAAAAAATGAATGGGGGTACCGCTCTCTCCGGATCTGCGCTTGCTGGCGCGGAAAAAGAACTGACGTCAGCGCGCGAGGGCGGCGTCTAAGTAGCTGCAGCGACGTCATCTCGAAGACCACGACGCCAACGACGGACGCGGAGCCGCACAACGCCACCTTCCGACGCGCAGGGGTACTGCTGACGAAAACTTTGCGGGTCCAGTCTGACGCCTGGGGGTAATTCTAAGGTAAGGAATCTATCACTAACGTGTTTCTTTCAGATATATAGCCTAGCTCTTGTATATTAACCTTATTTTTAACTCACAATGTTTATTACAACATTTAGAATTTGATCACAATGACAAAATAGATTAAGCTGAAAAAAATAAATCCGATAATGCCTACAAAGTGCAAAGAAAGGCACTGAGGCATGAACAGGAAATGCCACAAACATTATAAGGCTAAAGCATCTGCTTTACACAACTTAGTAATAAAAAGCAAGCATTCCAGCATACTGTTAGAAGATGTCTGCCTTTTTACATGGGAAGAGATCATCTCTTGACAGTGAATGGGGCTTAAATAGTGTGAATAGCTTTAGTAGTATTGTAAATGTGTGCAGCCAGGGGAAGTTAACAGAAAAAAAGTTCCACACAAAAGCAAATGAACACAAGAATTCAGCTTGGGGAATGAATAGGAGCCCCCTTTTAAGATATATTAAATACAAGAGATTTCACAAGCACAGCGCGAAATCTATAAACGAATTAAAGAGTGTTTTACTACCAGAACATGTAAAACTTAAAAACCCAACATGTCTGTAAGGAGGAGCAGACTCCAGGTAATTTAAGGTTTCTTTATTTAAGTCAGCAGGACGACATCGACATGGACGCACCGCTTTCAAAGAGCCCACCAACTGCCTGACCTCACGATCTAGAACTCCCCTGCCGTAATCTTCTATGCATTCTCTCGGCGCGTGGAACCTCCAGACGCCCAGAGAATGTACATAAGAATCCAACACATCTTTCCCCTTTACATCAATAAATAAATACATAACACCTAAAAAATAAAGGACAAAAATTATAACTTTGGTACACTTGAATCAGAAGGAGGAATCGCACATAATAAAATGATCAGCATTATAAAACATAATCCTGGAACTTAAAAGGTAATTTGGTAGGCCCATGACTTTGGTCTCCTTATCATCTTTGACCCGAACCTGGTTCTTAGTTCGGTCACTCAAACCCAGCTTTGACACAGAAATCTTCCCTTTGTTCCACCACTTGCCATCATCCAATTTTACCACACTTTTATTGACTTTCACAACTTTTTTCAGGGCAGAGAATTTGGACTCCCCTTTAGGTAAAATCCTGGAACACTTCACTCTCACCATATCACCTACATCAAACTTTAACTGCTTAGAGCTTAGATCAACATGTAATTGATCGTATCTGCTCTGTGCTTCAAATCATCTACCGACGCGCAGGGGTACTGCTGACGAAAACTTTCCGGATCCAGTCTGACGCCTGGGGCTATTCTAAGGTAAGGAATCTATCACTATGTGTTTCTTTCAGATATCCGTATACGGGGAGTGCCGAGGGGAGCGGAGGATAGTGACATAATGTCCTACAATGCTGAACTCCTCCATGCCATTCGTGGGGATGATGACGCTTCACTACCAGCAATAGATAGAGTACACCCCATGGCTCCTCCCAAAGGATGGTCGGAATCTGCCCCAGATATCCTGACACAGTCCCAATTCTTCTTCGAAAAGGAGGTTATCTTGAAGGTTGTGAGGAACAGGGCCATACCCTTCCAGGGCCATACGATTCAACTATTTCAGGATCTCTCCCCTATTACCCTCCGTCGTCGTTGAGACTTCTGGCCTGTCAAAACTGAGGGAGCTTAATGTTCCATTTGTTATCATGTTATCATGTTTACTTGGGAGGGCAAAAGCAGAGCTATCTGCCCCCTAACGGAAGCTAAACAACTTCTCAAACTTCAAACAGATCCACCTGGAGGCGCTGCTTCACCCCCACAGACACCTTCCAGAGAATCGTTGCGCCCCATCTAGTCCTTTGTGCCGCTGCGCCGCATTAATAAAAACAATAAAGCCACAGCCTCCCAGGAAACAAAAAAGGACATTATTCAACACCTTTGTAATATGGATTAACAATCCTCCCCAACTATATTGGCCGCAGGCTCTGTGTGACTTGCCTCAGGACCTTCATGACTTCATTTAAGTAATATCTCACAGAACCTGCCTTTCAGGAGGACCCCAATCTTGTGAGCGTGCTCTGAATCTTCCATAGCCGTGTGGCCACACGACATGCATATGGGTTCTCATGTAGTAGCTTAGGCCTAGAGTAAATATATTGCAATGGTCCACCCTAATGTCTGAACCCTTGCATGTCCTCTGCCAGGAGCCCCCTTGACCTTGAAGGTCCAGGGACACCCCCCTGATGCACATTGATTTTCTCTTTAACTCGTGTTATGATTTCTGCTGGCTGCGGGGATCTGGGGCCTGTAGAGGACATCTCTGCTACGCGGTCTTACCTGCTTGACAATGAAATCCGCCCACTGCTGTTCAATGATCCCATGCCAACGATGGCCGTCCTCCCTCGAATCACAACCTTGGAGAATGACTTCTCTGCTGTGCCCGGCTTATTACCTTGCTAGCCACAAGAGGACTTGAATGGAATTGTTAGGCCCTGTTGGCCTCACGATTTTGTGGTTTTTCTCTAACCTAATTTTATTTCAGGTCGACTACACTGCTGGGGGGCCTCTCTCATTGTCCCCGAGCATACACTACAATTGTCTAATTCCTACAGATACTTATGCCACAACCTTAGCCCTTTCAGGTACTCAAGCTGTCGAAATGGCTTCTCTCCAGACTGTGTCCTGGTCTAAGACCCACACGCAGGATAATGACGTTACTCTGATGGGTTATTTCTGTGCTTCTATCCAGTATATTTTTACATATGACCTGATAGTTCCATTATTCTACCTACTCTTTCTTACAATGACTACCAAACGATATACCAAATTACTCTCACTTAATGTGAAGGGACTAAACTCCCTTAATAAGAGAAGGCAAATATGGCGATACCTCCTTTTACAGGACTCTGATGTTGACTTCCTCCAGGAGACTCACCTCCTGAGGGAGGATGCTCCTCATATGTTTCATCCAAAACACCTGCACTGCTTCAGCGCACACGAGCTTACGAAGACAGCGGGAGTGACCATCATGTGCAAGGTGGGTTTCTACACTCAGATATTGAAGACAGTACGCAATGTCAATGGTCGCTATGTGAAAGTTACTATGCACCATGGTTCCTTGCTACTCGCACTTAAATGTCTACTCCCCTAATCAGGCACAAGTCCTCTTCCTTCGGGACTAAATGCGGGGACAGCTGGCAGCTGCGAATGGGTACATATTATGGATAGGCACTTGAATCTAGTGTGGGACCCCCAGATTGACCAAACTGTCACCTCCTTCCAGGGCCCTGGGGCAATGTCGGCAGCGCTCAAAAGAGAACTTACAGACCTGGGCTTGATAGATGCTGGAGGTAGACACCCTGACGCTTGTGATTATTCATTCTATTCACATGTACACACATCCTATTCAAAAATAGATCACATCTTCATCACCCACTCTCTGCAACGAGAGCTGAAATCTGTCTCCATCTCGAACATTTCCATATCTGATCACGCTCATGTTTAGGTTGTGTGGAACTGGGGTGGGAACTCGTGGCGGGGACAGCCACGCTGGCGATTCCCTCCACACCTTAGATCTGGTAGATGTTGCCGAAATCACAGATTATTTTGAGCTCATGATCTTCCGGAGACTATGGGCCACATCCTCTGGAATGGCTTTAAGGCTTACAGGGGTGTCATTTCCTCTATTGCAATAACCTGCATGAGGGAATCCAGACTGGTCGAGACAAATTTAACATCGGAAACTAAGGCTCTTGAGCGACTTGATCAGTCTGCCCCCTCTCGACGCAATAGGAGACAGCTGGCCTTGTTGGAACAAATAAAGCATACTTGCTTTAATACAGCATTATCATGAAGGGGGAGATAAGGTGGGAGCGCTTCTGACCGGCAGACTACGCAAGCAACATGCTCGTAGACACATAGCTAATATTAAGAGGGACACTGATCGTTGGGCCACTACCGAACAGGTAAAACAACAGGCATTCCACACCTTTTATCAAGCCCTCTACACTGAGAAAAATGCCTCACGAGCACTCAGATTCCTGTCGCAGCTCTTGTCCGGGGGACCCTATTGACTCGGTTCATGCTGAACTGCTGGAGGCCCCTATTACACTTGCTGAGCTGGTGCGGGCTATACAGTAAAACACCCGGCCCGATGAGTTGCTGGTGGCCTTCTACTGAGTCTTTCTTCCCTCCACCCACAGCCACTTGCTGGGGCTCTTCAATTAATTCTCCTCTGAATCAGGCCTCACCCAAACGATGGCGGCCGATATTGCCCTCATTCCTAAACCTGGCAAGGATCCTTCTCTATGTGCCTCCTATTGCCCATTTAAACACAGATGCCAAGATCTACATTAAGATCTTGACAACCGCCTGGAACCCTATCTCCCTGGTTTAATTGAACCTCACCAGGTTGGCTTCATCCGTAACCAACAGGGGCAGATAACATCCATCGGGTTGCTCATCTGGTGGAAAAGACCAACCGGCATAATATCCCCGCCTTCCTTCTCTCGCTTGATGCGGAGAAGGCTTTTGATCGGGTTAGCTGGCTGTTCGTCAGAGCAGTGCAATGGAAGTTAGGCCTCGGGCAGAGTATGATATCCTGAATCATGGCCTCCTATGCAGCTCCTACTGCTACCATTCAGGTCAATGGTCAACACACATAGCCAATTCACTTAAGGCTAGGCACTCGACAGAGGTGCCTACTATCTCCCCTGCAGTTTGCTCTAGTGGTGGATCCCCTAGCCATTACTATCCAACAGACTGAGTCAATCATCAGCATTCATTTTGGTGGGTATGCTCATAAAATGAGTATGTTCGCCTATTACTCACGCTCACCCGACCAGCGACGTCTCCCCCTGCGGTAGTTCATGCTCTGACTTTGAACGTGTTTCTGGCTTTAAGGCTAATTTGTCCAAGTCACAGGCCTTAAATCTCACAATCCTCAAATTGGACCTCCCCGTCTTGTAGACTCTTGCACCATTTCAATGGGCTCCGCATACCATCCGCTATCTGGGTCTCAATTTGACCTCCACCTTATCGACCTGAACGAAAGCTAATTGCGTATCCTACCGCAAATCTATCTTAGATGCATGATCTTTAGCGCTGGTGGTCCCTGCCTGTATCCTGGCTGGGGCGACTTAACGCTGTCAAGATGTCTATTCTCCCTATGATCCTCTACCTATTTCAAACGCTGCCAACCTCTATCCCACAGGAGTACATCAAACATCTTCAACGAGACATTTGTGCCTTCACCTGTGGGGGGGAAACGACCCAGATTCCCGGAATCTGTCTTGATGCTCCCAAGGGACCGGGGGGGACTCACTTGCCCCAATCTTCTTGAATACTATTGGGCATCACACCTCCGTTTGTTATCTGAATGGGTGGCACGGAAGAGCGAGAAGCACTGGTTCAACATTGATAGGTTGTCGCCTGCAGACCTCTTTGGCTCCCTAAGCATGCCCGACCGCAGAGTGCTTATATCGCGTCCTTAAGATCTGGGATATATTTCACTCCCCAAACACTCCCCTGGCCCGAAACCCGGACTTCACCCCGGCCCTGGAACATCACTCATTTCCTAGCTGGGAGGGAGATTGCCGCACCCTGCACGATCTGTTTACAGGAACCTCCATTAAAACATTTCAACAATGCCAACAGGAATTCCAAATACCTAAAACAGCTAGGCTTCAATATTGTCAGCTGTGCCACTGGGAACTACACCCCACAAATATTCAAGGTGCGATGAGACAATTTAATCCTTTCGAAACATTGGTCAGGGTTTAAGATGGCATGAGAAATTTAATATCCCGTACCTACCAGGTCATTAACACTCGGGCCCAGCGTGTCTGTACACATATCAATCACAATGGCAAGCTGATTCCACTGAGGGTATCGCCCAAAAGCAGTGGGTGACGCTCTGGCAACATAGCCCCAGGATTTATCGCAGTATACCACAACGCGAGTCAGCATACAAACTGATGACACAATGGCATTACACACCGATAAGCCTTTGCACCATTTATCGCACCACATCTGATCCTTCCTGGTGCTGTAATTCGGCACCTTGTGATTTTCACCACATACGGTGGTTGTGCGCTGTCATTTCCATTTATTGGGAAGAAATCCTGAGCCACATTAAGGGCATGCTGGGCTTCCCCCTCACTGCCTCCTATCTCACAGCAGCCTTGGGCATACGCCCATGGAATTAGAGGGCATGACTCACACGGACTGGTGTCTAGCGGGTCACCTGCTGGGTGTTGCCAGGCAACTTATAGCTCACCATTGGAAAAGACCCCCTGCTCCCCCTGTTGGCCTTATGGTTTACACGCCTCTGGCACGTTATGGCCATGGAGCTCTTATCATATAGAATTGCACATTCTGATACTAAATTTACTTGCATCTGGCAACCTTTAATTGACTATGTCACACGTTTGGAATATATCTGTTTCAATACTGCCAAACTTAAAGTGCTCCAGCTTTTCGACTGAGATTCACCTAAGTGGGAGAGGCATGGTCCTGGCGCCTTTGACAAGCCCTGCACACATCTTTTCGCCCCACCCAGGCACCCCAACAACTAACAATATTTCACAAACACTTACCCTTCCAAGTGGACAGGAGGCCTCCCTGATCAATCAATCAGGGGTTTGTAAAGCGCACTACTCACCCGTGAGGGTCTCAAGGCACCCGATTGATGATCGGCTCAAATACATTCTGCCTTCTTGACCTTTTGTACAGTGTTTTCAAAGTTTTATTATTTTGTAATAATTGCAGGTTCATGCAAATGTCAAAGACCGGTTTGTCCTTCCTGGTGCCATTCTGTTGTGAATGGGGAATTTATCGTTATACGCCTTCTCTGCTTATTATAGTGTTCCATTCTCTGTCGATTTGTGAAAGTTTTTTCAATAAAATGTTTTCAAATTTAAAAAAGTGACACCAATGTGACCCAATTTTTTAATTTTCTCCATATTACCACTCTATTCACCTTATCAAAGGCGGCACTAAAGTGGAGGTGACAAGAGTAGAGCCCTGTTCTGCTATGAATTACCTATTGTGCCGATAGATTAATCACCAAAACGTTATCCAAGGTTTCGCACCCCTTCCAAAACCCTGTCTGAAACATAGGCAATAGACCATTGTCCTCTACCCAATCCTCCAAAAGTGAGAGCAGGGGGGGGCGTGGCTTAGCAGCCGTCGAGAATGGCCGCAGCCTGAACGAGCTCCTTCCTTCCCAGCGCTTATCCTGTGCTATCTTGGGCCATCCACCAAAAATGATACATTGAAGCGTGAGTGCTCCACCCCCGGACCCCCTGGGCGACTCTGGGGCTCCTGGTGAAGAGTGATTCTGGATACAGAGCGTGGTAGTCCGTGTCCTCTGGCCGAGGCGGGGACTGCGCACTGTGGGCCCGGAGGCCGCTGGCGAGGTGCTCCCGGCGCAGACGGAGTAAAACGGGGGGCCCGAGGCGGCGAAAAACGGAATCGGCCTGACAAAGCGGACAGAGAAGGGAAAGCCCCGGCGCGGGCCATTCTGCCGGGGGCCACGGCTCTGAGGCCTGAACAACGAGCCGCGCTGTGCGGGCATCGGCGGACTGGAGGTGAGGAGGCTTGGGGGCCCACGAGGGGGTACGGAGTCGCAGCCGATGCGTCGGAAGTCCCAACTAACTGAGCTGGCTGAACGTGGACGCTGAAACGGGTGGTGAAGGCACGTGGCAGGGTAATCTGACGTGGCCCAGTGGACGCGACAGGGGCAAATCGAGGTCCCGGCCTGAGGCCTGTGAGTGGAGGAGGCCTCGCCCGGGCCTCTGACTTTTACTGGAGGGGCGGTCCCCGGAAAGACCTACTGCCTGCTGGTGCCAGGAGGAGGAAAGAAGGCAGAAGCCTCCGTCCTAGAGAAGGGCTGCCCGACTGCCCTGCTGTACCTGCGATCCGGGGGGGCACAAGGGTAGACGAAACCTGGGCGAGACACTGGCCCCTGAGCAAGTATTTTACACTGCGGCCGAGACTGGTTGGGCCTTTCAAAGACGACCGGGAACAAGGGCCCTGTGGAAAACACCTGACGTGGGGGCGGGGCAGGAGTGGCCACGAGTGAGAGACTCTGGAGGTGCAGACCTGGAGCAGATGCGGTACACGCTGAGGTACCAATTGCAAGGGGCGTCCTGGATGGAGGGAGAGTGACCCTAAAAAGATTCCCTATATCTGAACCGGAGAGGTGCAGAAGACGCAAGCCCTTTCTGTGTGACCACGGGAGCGGCAAAGTGTGTATTGCGGGGCTGCTACTGAGGTGGGGAGAAGCCCCAATCTGCCTGAAGGAAGACGACCTATCCGAGCGCAGGTGTGGGGGCCGGGGGAGCGTTTTGTCACTCCACATATATAGAGGAGGAAAAGGGTTGGACTCCGTCACTCATACACTAGTGAATGTTGAGCTCAGGTGGCGTGGACAGTGGTCGAGGACGACGCGTGCAAGTGGCAGTGGTCTGCTTGGAGTAACACGTGTGTTGAGGGTCGAGGTAAAGCAGCGGTTGCGCCCGAAACATTCAGTGCGGGCTTGGTCCATCTCGCCACAGGGTTGCCCTTGCGGGGCCACCTAGTGCTCTCACCCGGTGGACGATCAGGAGGTGTGCAGCATGGCGACGGGGGGGAGAGGTCCCAAGGCCAGCACCCAAAAGCAGCTAGTGAAATTCGCATGGTCCAAAAATGATGAAAGAGGTGAATCGCCGCAAGCGGAGAAGGATGGAGGGGCAGCCGCCTCTACAAAAGACCCGGAGCCGACTCTCCACGATGTCATGGCGGCAATAAATGGTGTGCGTGCGTCAGTAGACACGGTCACCGTGGAGGTTTCCCTAATCAGAGCCGACCTCAAAAAGATGGACGAGAAGGTCAAAGAGCTCAAGATAGTAACAAGTGCCCTGCAGACAGATACTTCGGAACTTCAAATGCAAATGCTTGAAATGCAGAAGAAGCAGGACAGAATGTCGCAACAGCTTGATGATTACGAAGGCCGGGCCAGACGCAATAACATTCGTATCCTAGGGGTTCCGGAGAAAACGGAGGGGCCGGCTGCTGACCTGTACGTGGAAGATCTCATAACGACACACCTTAAACCTAAGTCCTTGTCCAGCTATTTCTCTATTGAACGAGCCCACAGGGTACCAGGGGGTAGACCGAGACCAGGCGCGCCCCCGAGGCCCCTTATTGCTCGGGTGTTCAACTTTCGAGATAGAGACACTATCCTGCAGACGGCACGTTCGAATCCCCCCCTGAAGATAGATAACTATGAAGTGGCTTTCTTTCCTGATTTTACGGCCAAGGTTCAAGCTCAACGTCGCAGCTTTCAGGCGGTGAAGAAGGAACTGCGAGATCGGGAGGTGAAATATGCGATGCTCTTTCCTGCGCGGCTGAGAGTGGAATCCGAGGGCAAGTCGTGGTTCTTTGACTCACCAGAGGCAGTCTGGGAATGGATGGAAGGCTGGAGTACAGTGGGAAGCCACAGGAGAGATCGACCTGGGGGCCGTGGCCAGCACAGAGGGGTCCGCACGGAGGGGATGGACTCTGGCTCTGCAGAAACGGACAGTCAGCTGCAGAAGCAGGACTGATGAACTGGGGCTATGAGACTGGAGAGTCCTGGAGCGGCTGGAAGTGCAAGTAGGGGGGACTGGGGGAGGGGTGGAAATACCCATCATTATGTGACAGTGTAACTGAGTGGACCTAAAGTACAGATACAGGCTGATGGGCTTCATTGAAGTGATCTGAAAGGAATAAGATATCATTAAGTGTGGATGGCTAAGAGACAAGTCAATTGTGATGTGTACCTGCGGGAAGGGGGATCAGTTTACCCCGTGCATTTTTAGCATTTCGGGGGGGGAGAGGCGCACTCTGCCATGTTTGGGGGTGGGTAGTTTTAAATCCACGGGCAGGGGGGCAGGGAGGGGGATGGGAGTTGAGGGGGTCGGGATGGGGGGATGGGGGAGGGGGGGTGTTCCAGAGTCCTTTATTGTTTGGCCGCAATACAAAGTGGGTGTGTGATCCTCAGGCATGAGGTGGACACGCTGACACGTAAGCGCTTCTGTGACACGTCAACCTATCAATGTAATGTGTGGCCATGCAGCAACTTTCAGGCTAGCTTCGAAAATGGCGGACATAGGTGGGAAAGTGTTACTTTTATCGGTGGGATGAGTCAGGATTTATTTGTTATAATGCAGACCTGTCAGATAGTAGATGAAACCGTGCTATATGATGGGGGGTGATAGGGAATCAGTGCTCTCTGTCCTGTCCTGGAATGTCCGCGGATTGGGGGATAAAATAAAGAGAGGGACTGTCCAACAATATCTGAAGAGACAGTCCCCGGATCTTGTTCTACTGCAAGAAACCCACTTAGTGGGAAACAAAAGCAGGGCTCTTAACAGGTGGGGATACCGGCTCCTGGTGCATGCCGATTATACCACTTGCTCCAGGGGAACGTGTATTCTGATTAAAAAAGGCATACCCTTGATAGTGCACAAGACATGGACCGACCCGGGGGGACGGTTTGCTGTGGCCGAAGCCCAGTGGGAAGGAAGGGCCCTTAATATAGTTTCTGTTTATCTGCCACCGGCATTGGGTAGAGCTGCCTTAGCGGATCTGGGCAAAGTATTGACAAGACTCCCTGACGGCACCTTGATAATGGGCGGAGGCTACAATATGACAATGGATGATACGGTTGACAGATACCCGCAGAGACAGGGGGCCAGACCAAACGAACTTATGGCGGAGTTCACCGCGGCTATGGGCCTCTCAGATGTGGGGCGGGAGTTGCAAGCAGCGGATTCCAAATATACGTACTTTTCAAGTGTGTATGGTAGTCTTTCCCGAATTGATTATTTTCTAACATATACGGCCTCTATAGGCAATTTTAGGCTTCCCCGGACGCTACCCAGAGGTATCTCGGATCACTCCCCTGTTGGGGTAGAATTTACTTACGGGGATCGACAGCTGAGACATACTATAGTGATTAACCCGTGGCTGTTGAAAATACCTGATATCAAGGAAGAGCTCTGTGTGCAAACGGGAAATTTTTTCACCGAGAATCTGGGATCGGTGGACTCGGCCCAAACGATAAGGGAAGCATATAAGGTGGTCCTAAAGGGGTATGCTCTCTCACTGAAAACGAAATATATTGCAAATAGGCGCAAGCTCCTAGTCCACTTAGAGGAGGAGCTTCGTGGACTTGAGGCGGAACATGCACGTACTCCCTCAGAAGATACACTACATAGTTTGATGCTGAAACAAGAGGAGTATAGACTTAAGGCGCGTGAACACATGATGGCTAAGCTTGGGGCCGCCCAACACAGGTTGTACGAGCTGGGAGATAGGGCGGGGAAGACATTAGCTTGGCTGGAAAGGAGAGAACAGGGGACGAGGTGGGTGCCCCGCCTAATATTGTCTAGTGGAGAGGTGCTTTGTCATCCCAAGGATATAGCGGAAGCATTTGCAGGCTACTTTGAAGGGTATATTCTCCCTCCACTAGGTATATGGCAGAGGACTCGCGCCAGCTCTTGGAAGAAAGTGACATTCCGACTCTCTCGAAGCTGGACAGGGATGCGCTGGAGGAAGATCTGACAAACGGAGAAATCCAGAAAGCTATTGGCCAAATTAAGTCGGGGAAGGCGATGGGGCCAAATGGCACCCCGTTGAGTTCCTTAAGGTTATGGCCTCTCAGGTTGTCCCACATCTGCGGGCAATGTATGAGGAAAGTTGTGAGAAGGGTGTCTTGCCAGTAGACCAGCGTCTGGCTAGTATAGTTGTTATTCATAAAACAGGAAAGCCTGTGGAAGATTGTAGCTCGTACAGGCCCATCTCGCTGATAAATGTAGAGGCGAAGATCTTAGCCAAAGTACTTGCCACACGCCTAGGAACTGTAATTTCCTCCTTAGTGCACCCAGATCAATCTGGCTTCATGCCCAGGAGAAATACGGCTCTTAATATACGCCGATTGCACAATGTGATGGCCCGACGGGAATTTTTGAGAGAAGATGCTGCTATATTGTCCTTGGATGCCTCAATGGCATTCGATTCGATTGAGTGGCCATACCTCTTCGAAGTGCTGGTGAGGGTTGGGTTGGGCCCTAAATTTATAAGCTGGGTGAAGCTGCTATATACCGACATCCAGGGGCAGGTGAGAGTCAACAACTACACGTCACATACGTTTACGCTACGAAGGGGCACCAGACAGGGATGTCCACTGTCCCCGATGCTGTTCTCCCTGATGTTGGAGCCCCTCGCGGCATGGATCCGTCGGGATGTGAGGGTGCGAGGTCTTAGATGGTCGTTGGAGTGTGAGGACAGAATATCCCTATATGCGGACGACATCTTGCTTTACCTGGCCTCCCCATACGAGTCTATACACACTGTTCTGAATATCTTCACAAACTTTGGGAAATACTCAGGATATGCAATAAACTGGAATAAATCTGTATTGTTTGTTTTACATGGAAAAACTCCCCGTCTCCCAAGAGACTGTGTGTTAGTGGTAGCGGAAGAGGGCTTTAAGTATCTAGGAGTCTTTATCACGTCTGACCCAGCTCTCTTTTACAGCCGCAACCTGGCGCCCCCGTTAGCCAGACTGAGAACGGATGTTAAGCATTGGCGGTCGCTGCCTCTGTCTTTGGTGGGCCGCGCTGCTCTTTTCAAAATGCTGGCGCTCCCGCGATTCTTGTATATTCTCCAGAACTGCCCACACCGAATTCCAGACGCGTATTTCGTAGCGGTTGAAGGGGAGGTACGCACTCTGTTATGGGATGGCAAGGCCCCTAGAATTTCGTTTCAAAAGCTAACGAAGGGGTGGTATGATGGGGGTATAGCGCTGCCTGACATCAGGCTGTATTACTGGGCTTCCCAATTGGTGGTCGTAAACTCTTGGATGTATGCCCCGCCAACGGATCCGGCATTTGCCTTAGACAGGTACCAGATGGATCGTTCGGGCTATTTGGGTGCCCTATATTCCCGCACACAGAAACAAAGCTATATTGGCCCAACACTGCACACGGTGCAAATCTGGCGTTTGGTGACTTCGCGGTTGGGATGGGCGGGCGTCCTCACTCAGGCAACGCCACTATGGTATGCGCAGAAATTAGGCATGCTGTGCTATCAACCAGGATTTGACAGATGGGATGTCATTGGTATTTCGACAGTGAAAGATCTGGTTAAAAGGGCGCAATACTCAAATTTGAGGAGCTCCAGAAGAGCTATCAGTTGGCGCCGGGAGAGGTTTTCAGATATCTGCAAATCAGGCACGCCCTGCGGGCGGCCTTCCCGAGCTGCGAAAATATACCGGACTCCTCGCCTCTGGAGGATCGCCTGCTGGATGGGCCACTGCAGTCTAAGGCGATATCTTTGACTTATAAAAAACTTAGTAATAATTTGCCAGATGCCTTCGGCAAGCTTAAGGAGCAATGGGAGGAAGACCTGGGACCGATCGATGAGGAGGATTGGCGACAGGCTCTTATGTCACCTAGAGAGGCGGCCATAGTGCTTAGATTTAGACTAATACAGCTCAGGATTCTGCATCACTCCTATATGACGGGGATAACGCTGGCCAAGATAGGGTCTAGGCCGGATAACCAGTGTTTGAAGGGATGTAGGCAGCCAGCGACTTTCTATCATATACTGTGGGAATGCCCGCTGGTGCGCGATCTCTGGGAGATGGCCACGAAGCATATGCAATCTGCATTCGGGAAGAAAATGCACCTGACACCCAGATTGGGTTTGCTCAATATATGGGAGGACACGGACCTGACTGACATAGAACAACAACTGGCGACGCTGGGATACACACTAGTAAAAAGGGAACTGGCGAAGGGATGGGGTGGAGTGGCACCTCCTGCGGTGTCAGTGTGGCTAAAAGAGCTTGACAGGTGCATGATAGCGGAGAAAGCGGTCTTCATAGCTAGAGGATGCCCAAAGAAGTGGGATAAGAAATGGATGAAATGGAATAAGCACAGAGGAGAGATCTGTGAATCACCCATGGTGGAATTGTACATGCGGAGAAATACGGACAGAGATGTAACTGTTTAAAGTATCTGTTGCCTCACCCTATGTAGCAGGTATGGAGATGTTTCCCAACGAAATAGCAAGTCCATAGGCCTCTCATACCCTGAGTGCAGGGTAGAATTGTCTGCACACACATCATTTGGCCTGTATTGCAAGTTGCAGGATAAAGTTTTCCTTACGTGACTCTGGTGGGAGGGGGGGGGGGTAGGGTGATGGGCAAGTTAAAGTTATGATGTTATGTGTTTTGTTGTTTTTTTAACAAGACTGACCTATTTACATCCCAGTACACTACTGTATGTATCAATACAAATGTTTAGGATGTGCTAGTATCTCTTGACAGGACGGTAGTATATCCTTGAGGAGCTGCCTCTTATATATATTTGCCTACGAAATGTAATGCTGGCCTAAAGTATAGTGCTATGTTTGCACAGATATAAATAAATAAAAACATATTAAAAAAAAAAAAAAAGTGAGAGCAGGATATATGAGAAGATTTTCATTATCGAGGAGGGCAATGGTCATAAAATGTTTCAGGTTGTGCAAGCTTCTTGTGCAGGGGATGTAGGATTGAACCTCTCTAGGAATAGGGTACTACTTGTGTTTCCAAAATTGAATTATACATTTAACAAGAAGGAGCATCCCAAGTCTCCTTATTAGATTTAAATATGGAAATGGGAATCCGGTTCGGCTGGAAGCGGTATTCATCCTGCTTGGCAACCCTATTTACAGTGAGTATGTACATATCATCCTGCTCGGAGCATGCGTCTATGTATTCAAATTTTTCCGGTTGGCCAACAAAATACAAATCAGAGACAAACGTTATCCAAGTGCCTGCACCAATGTTACTGGTCTCAGTTTTCAGACATTCCAACAACCAAATTAGCTCCCAGAATTTTTCAGAGTCATGTTGGCCGCCCATTCTTTGATATCATGCCATCGCTTCTATTTAAAGGTATGTTTTTCTTTCCAGCATTTACACCTGTAGTGAAGTGTTAAGGCTTTCAGTTCTTGGAAATAGGCATGATTTCCAGCCCTCCTCAGATGTGTTATCTGCTTTCTCAAAGTGCCCAATTTTGCTGTATACCAGTTGTTCAACTGACCTCGGGAGCCCCCTTGCTCGTTCTGTTGAGAGGATGTGAAATGGTCACAAGGTTGGAAGCCAGTCTGTTGATTAGTCTGTTACCTGAAGTGCTTATCCAGTTATCAAAGAGCCGGGTTGAGTGCGGGTTCCAATTTATTTTCTTAAATTTTGGTGCCTCCTCCTTCAGTGAGATTGTTTCAAATCTCTCATTCTGGCTGATCCTCCACTTCACTTTGATAGCCTGTGAGCAATTTTGTAACAGCCAATTTGTTGGAATAGAGAAGGTGATACAAGGCTGTAGTCAAATAGCGGGTCTTCAACACATGCCTTTATCCCACGTGCATCACGTGTTGTATAACACACAAGCCTTTACCCTGCATTGCATGTTGTAAATGCATGTTGTACATATGTATACTTTGTATATATATCTGTGTGTGTATATATATATATATATATATATATATATATATATATATATATATCAAACAAATGCCCGAAAGCTTGAAGTATGCACTCACAGCTGACGTGAGCCTTGCGGTTCAATAACAACGAAGACCAGCATCAACATTTCCAGGCTGCTTTATTAGTGCCAACGCGTTTCGAGGCTCCAGCCTCTTCTTCTTGGGCAACTGGTAAGATGCGGCATAGATTTTCCAAGTCTGCATGCTACCTTTTATATGTATAGCCCCCAGTGGGCCACGCTTCTTTTGCGCTAATTCTCGAGGTGCATGCTGGGAATTACAGTCCCTCATGGAAGTTCATTGTTCCCCTTAGTGGGTCCCATGCCACATCTCTTTTATAAACAGCTTTCATCAATTTAAAGTACCTTTAGTGGGCCCCTTTCATGTCAGCCAGGTCAGTATTTCATCATCAGCTGTGCTGACTGCGGTGTCGGTAAAATTCCATTCCCGCGCAGCCTTTCATAATAATCCAAAACGGTGCACTCTTCCACGGCAGGGCAGCCGTGCAATTCCATAATAAACAAATGCCCGAAAGCTTGAAGTATGCACTCACAGCTGACGTGAGCCTTGCGGTTCAATAACAACGAAGACCAGCAACAACATTTCCAGGCTGCTTTATTAGTGCCAACGCGTTTTGAGGCTCCAGCCTCTTCTTCTTGGGCAACTGGTAAGATGCGGCATAGATTTTCCAAGTCTGCATGCTACGCCCCCAGTGGGCCACGCTTCTTTGCGCTAATTCTCGAGGTGCATGCTGGGAATTACAGTCCCTCATGGAAGTTCATTGTTCCCCTTAGTGGGTCCCATGCCACATCTCTCTTGTAAACAGCTTTCATCAATTTAAAGTACCTTTAGTGGGCCCCTTTCATGTCAGCCAGGTCAGTATTTCATCATCAGCTGTGCCGTCCGCGGTGTTGGTAAAATTCCATTCCCGCGCAGCCTTTCATAATAATCCGAAACGGTGCACTCTTCCACGGCAGGGCAGCCGTGCAATTCCATAACAAACAAATGCCCGAAAGCTTGAAGGACGGCACAGCTGATGATGAAATGCTGACATGAAAGGGGCCCACTAAAGGTACTTTAAATTGATGAAAGCTGTTTACAAGAGAGATGTGGCATGGGACCCACTAAGGGGAACAATGAACTTCCATGAGGGACTGTAATTCCCAGCATGCACCTCGAGAATTAGCGCAAAGAAGCGTGGCCCACTGGGGGCTATACATATAAAAGGTAGCATGCAGACTTGGAAAATCTATGCCGCATCTTACCAGTTGCCCAAGAAGAAGAGGCTGGAGCCTCAAACGCGTTGGCACTAATAAAGAAGCCTGGAAATGTTATTGCTGGTCTTCGTTGTTATTGAACCGCAAGGCTCACGTCAGCTGTGAGTGCATACTTCAAGCTTTCGGGCATTTGTTTGTTATATATATATATCTACTGGCGGTCGCCAGTAGATAGTTATAGTTAGGACCTAGTTTCCATAGGAAAAGCGTTTTTTCTTTTCCCAATAACTTTGGCGCCGGTTGACGAATCTTCGCGAAATTTTCAAAACTTGTGGCCCGCTCAGGTCAGCTCCTATCCTGAAAGTTTCGGGTTGATTCGCGAAGCGGGGGCCGAGAAAAAAGGGGGGTCCCAAAACGTGTTTTCTACATGTTAATTTCCATAGGAAACTTTAGACACTGCTACAGCTCCAACTGCTGAACGAAATTACACCAAATTAGGCAAAAAGGTAGCCCTTGGTTCAGAAAGAGCCTTTTTGTTAAATGGTGTAAATCCGTTCAGTAGTTCCTGAGAAATTAAAAAAAAAAGAGGTCGGAAAATCAATTTCCCATAGGAAACTTTAGACACGGCTACAGCTCGAACTGCTGAACGGAATTACACCAAATTTGGCAAAAAGGTATCCCTTGGTTTAGAAAGAGCCCTTTTTTAAAAATAGTGTAAATTCGTTCAGTAGTTGCTGAGAAAATCAAAAAATAAACGTTTCGATATCTAGAGGCACGGAGGATCCGCGGACCCTCCCGACCACGAGCTTTATTCTAATTGGCTGTCAACACTCCAAACAAGGAAGTGTTGGCAGCCATCTTGTGGCTCGGTAGAACCGAGTCACAAGAAAACAGTAGAAAAAACGTTAAAAAACAAGAAAAGGGGGCAGGGTAGAAACACCCTGACCCCCTAGGCCTGCTCAGGGCCAAAAAAAGCTTTTTTTTCTTTAAAAAAAAAAAATCAGCAAAATTCGCGTAGGATCCGCGAATCCTGCTGTGAAAATAAAAAAAACGAAGCGCGGGCTTCCGCACTTCGTTAATATTTAGCCCCCGGGTGGGCCAAGTCCCGGGGGCATGCAAAATTGTAATTGCGGGGGCCCAGTGGAGGGCCCCGCAGCCCCGGGGACCGCCACCCCCCAGGGCTGTCTTTAAATATTTGCGGGGGCACTCGGGCCCCCCGCAGCCCCGGGGACCGCCACCCCCCTGGGCTTGTTTTTTATAATGTGTGGGGGGCCTCCAAGGCCCCCCCAAGCCACGGGAACCGCCACCCCCGGGGCTTTTGTTGAATGTTTGCGGGGGGCACCCGGCCCCCCCGCAGCCCCGGGGACCGCCCCCCCCGGGGCTTGTTGTTTTTAAAAAAAAAGAACCTGTGTGGGGGGGCTCGAGCCCCCCCACATGCCCCGGGGACCGCCACCTCCCCGGGGCTTTCTAACTGAAGGGAGGGGGGCCGGGCGGCCCCCCTCCTGGAGCCCTTGATGGCCCTGGGGACCGCCACCCCCCAGGGCCGGCTCCTGCAGTGTCCCGGGGTGCCCACCCCCGGGACACTGCTGTTTGCTATGGCAGGGCGGGAGCCTCGCGGCTCCCGCCCTGTCATAGCAAACGGTGGTTTTTCCAAAATCCAAACCACATTGCTTTTCCACACGGGGAGCTGCATGTCAGCAGCTCCCCATGTGGAAAAGCAATGCCGGCTCCTGCAGGACGCGGGGAGCCGGCGGGACCGTGGGGGCATTGGGGCTCCCCCCACGGTCCCCAACGAAGAGGCCAGGCCCCGGGGGATGGGGTCCCCGGGGCCAGGAGTGGCCTGGGAGGGGGGCCACGCGGCCCCCCTACCCCATGATAATACAATAAAAAAAATAAAAAAACACGCAAAGGCCGGCCCCGGGGGAGGGGATCCCCGGGGCCATAAATGGCCTGAGGAGGGGGGCCACGCAGCCCCCCTCCAAATATATATATTTTTTAAATAAACACTGACCATGCCCCGGGGGATGGGGTCCCTGGGGCCGAATATGGCCTCGGGAGGGGGGCCATGCGGCCCCCTTCCATTTTTGAAAAAAATGGAAAAAATAGGGGTCAGGCCTGGGGGATGGGGTCCCCAGGGCCCATAAAATAGGAAAGGAAGGGGGGCCACACAGCCCCCCTTCTAAAAAAATAAAAATAAATAAATAAAAAAAAAACCGGCATCGCACAGAGGCCCCGCCCCCTCCCAGCAACACTCTGCAAACGCGCCCTGTGGCGCGTTTTAAGTTGGGGAATTAATTCCTCTTTAATCCTGAGGGTCCCTGGGGGCCAGCTAGCCCACCAGGTACCTCCAGTAAGCACCACAGGGCTGCCTTGCAGAGAGGTGGTCCAGGCCACGCCCCTTTTTACACCTCTCTGCAACGCAGCTCTGTGGCGCTTACTGGAGGTAGCTGGTGGGCTAGTTGGACCCCAGGGACCCTCAGGATTCAAGGGGACTTAATCTCCCAACTTAAAGCGCGCCACGGGGCGGGATTGCACAGTGGTGAAGGGAGGGGGCGGGGCCTGATGTGACAAGTGTGCAAACGCGCTCCGTGGTGCGTTTTAAGTTGGGGGATTAAGTCCCCTTGAATCCTGAGGGTCCCTGGGGTCCACACTTGTCACATCATAAATTCACCATGCACTCTCCTTGCAGTATTCTAATCATTCTAATCATCCAGTCAGTACCCATGCACTCATGCAATGACCCATGCACTAACTCATGCACTGATACAATACCCTGAGCACTACTGATGCAGTCCAGCCATCTCTTTGTCACTACCCATGCACTCCTCCAATCACCCAGCCAGCACCATGTACTTATCCAATCACTCCGCCAAAACCCAAGCACTTATAGATTCACCAAGCGCTCTCCTTGCAGTACTCTAATCATCCAGTCAGTACCCATGCACTCATGCAATGACCCATGCACTAACTCATGCACTGATACAATACCCTGAGCACTACTGATGCAGTCCAGCCATCTCTTTGTCACTACCCATGCACTCCTCCAATCACCCAGCCAGCACCATGTACTTATCCAATCACTCGACCAAAACACAAGCGTTTATAAATTCACCATCCACTCTCCTTGCAGTACTCTAATCATCCAGTCAGTACCCATGTACTCATCCAATGACCCAGGCACTAACTCATGGCAAATACAGAGGAGGTCATGCTAATCACAGGGGTACCCCAACGCATAGTGTTCCCTAGTGTATGTAGGTGTTTTCACTGTATTCTAAGTGTCTTTTAGCATAGCACCGGCTCTAGGGCCGGTTAGTCAGAGTCAGTTACCACCAGTACCCGTCAGCAAAAAGTTGGGGGCACAGGAGGACTTTCTGCTCCTCTGTTGGTTCTTTCTGCACATCTCTTGCTTCTTCTTGCACTTTTCTTCCTCTTTCTGGACTTCTGTTGCCTCTTTCTGCATTTGTCTTGCTTCTTTGTGCGCTTTTCTTCCTCTTTCTTCACATGTCCTACCTTTGTAGGCATAGTTAGAAATTAGCATTTAAAAAACCTTTTAAATTCACTGAAAAAACCATAGGTTTCAGGGACTCACTGAAAAAACCACAGGTACATTATAGTTGGACATTTCACTCGTACAAAACCAGAGAAATTCCCCCGTTATAGTTAGTTCAGCTAACTATAACTCGCGCCCCCGCAATGCACTGCTGATGACGTCACATATTACATCATTCATGACATGGTCAGTGACATCACTGATGACATCATCCACGTGAAAATCTGATGCACCTCCTCACACTCTAATATAACCTTTGATACACCCACTGTAAAATACAGACTACCATTTTCGAAACCATCGACACACCAATACCAGTTACTCCATGCGCACTCACTGATTCCTACGTCTACACACACATCCACTCATTCACCCATACAATCACTCATACATGCAGTCACTCATCAATACAACACTATCATATGCACTCATACACCTATACAGACACTCACACACTGCCACTCATCCATGGAGTTACTCACACCTAGTCAGTCATGCAAAGAATCAATCACACTCCCATTTACTCACCTATACAGATAGTAACGCATACTTACTCTCTTATATAATCACTGATACAAGTACACACTCATCCATACAGCCACTCTCACAATCACTGACTCTCACGTATAGTCATTTATACTCCAACTCTCACATACACTGCCTTTTCCCTATGTAGTTACTTGGACATGTACCACTGAGACATCCATTCACTCACCCATACACACACTCACCCACCCATACAGCTGTTTCCACATGCACTCTTGAACCCATACACCCAGTGAATCAACCACTCACACATCTATGCACAGAGTCACACACCTCCCATCCACCCATACACACACTCAGTCTCCCATACAAATTCTCAAGCAACCAATCAATAACCGATATAGACACTCATGTAGCTACTCACCAACCCATGCATCCAGTAAAACACAAATTTTACATCCAGTAAAACACATTTAATCACTCACTTATACAGTCAGTCACGCACCTACTAAATCATCCATCCAGACACTTATACACCCACTCATTCTTCAATACACCTTGGCATATATATAAAACAAATTTAAACTTTACAGAAACACACAGTCACTGGATGATGTCATCAGTGATGTCACTGACCATGTCATGAATGATGTAATATGTGACGTCATCAGCAGTGCATTGCGGGGGCGCGAGTTATAGTTAGCTGAACTAACTATAACGGGGGAATTTCTCTGGTTTTGTACGAGTGAAATGTCCAACTAACTATAACGTCCCTGAAACCTGTGGTTTTTTCAGTGAATATATATATATATATATATATATATATATATATAAACAATCACCCTCCCGACATCCACACCAGAAGCCTCGAATTGGATTCAGTGGAAACCTACTTCATTGGTTCTCCTCCTACCTATCCAACCAACACATGGGCACCTTCAGATGCCAAAAGATCCTGAGTCATCTGTGAAGTTCCCCAGGGTTCCATCTTATCTCCTGTCATCTTCAATTTCTACATGGATCTCAATGGGACTATTCTCACCAACACGTTGAAGACAGACAATTAATTTAAATTCTTTTCTGCTCTAGACATCCTAAGCCTCAAACACTGCTTGCACCTCGTCCAGACTTGGATTGCCACTTATGAACAAAGTGTAACCTCTCACTCAAAACTACAGATAGTGGAGGGTGTGGGGGGTGTCAGGCCCACATGAGGACTTTTTTATAAAGGAAATCATTATTTTATGGAGGAGCAGATCCAGTAATGCCATTGTTGGACGTAGCTGGTTGATAGAAACATTTGTTTTTCAACTTTACACAATCACCGAGGCATAAACAACTGTAACACGAAGTAACTTACACCTACATTTTCAAATAATAATGATTTATTCTTAACACAATATATGGCACACTTGCAATAGAGTAACAGACTGCATGAAGCACCGATAGGTCGAGGTATCGAAGGCATGCCTTTTTACTCTTTCTAAATTTGAAATAAAAGCAAATATTAGTCGTAACTTTATTTTGCCCAATGTTACAGGGAACTAATAAAAAAGGACTTACAATACTGGTGCACAGGATGTGAAGCCATTCTCTTGACATTATTCAAATTTCTCTTCATTAGCTGCAATTTAAAAGGAAGGCCAAGGTTAACTTAAGTATGCACTCAAGGTCAACAAGAAAAAATGTATTGATTTCAAACATAACCATTATGATTTTAATGCTATTTAATTTGTTCATATTCCAAAGCACCAGAAACTACTTGAAATTCTGCACTCTATGTGCATAACATATGGTTCCACTTTTTGCATCTGTTTAGTTATGAATTTTCATCCACAAATGCATTTTTTTATTTGCCTATTACCATTAACAGACCCCATTGACGGATCTCAGCAAATCTGCCCCTCACTAGCGTAGTCAATGGGGTCCTGTATTCCAAATTTCATGCACTTCCTTGGAGGAGAAAAAAAATAAAGAGGTCAAAATGGGATGTGTTCCCCATTTTAGCTCCAGTTGGAAACTATGCTCAGACCTCCAGCCATACCACTGGACAGATTTACAAAAACATGGTATAAAAGTAGGAGGTGAAAAACTCAGTAAGTCTTAATTTTGAATTAACCAAAAATATTTTCCAGAGTGGCTTGACATATATTAGAACCAGATTTGTTTTGATCAGAATCAAGACAAAAAAGTCTGGAAATATGTGAACAGATTTCCAGGTGGTGATTTTAAACATGTCTGAGAATATGAAAATCTGACACCGATTGTTAAAATGGAACACATGGTAGTGTTCTACTGCTGAAAGGGCTTGAAATTCTCTAATCCTATGAGCCACGTTAATCTGCACTAGGAAAGCAGTCTTCCAAGTCTGATGAGGTTATGAAGCCTTCTGAAAAAGTCGAAAAGGAGGACACATTCATTTTAATAAAACCAAATGTAGCTCATAAACAGGCGAGGGCACACTTACAGGAGGAAAGAGTTTATTTTCACACATCTTATAGTAGTTTATGATGGGAGTTCTAAAAAGGATGCTTGATTACCTGTAAAATATTACAGCGACAAGGAGGATCTTCGCAGATGAGAAGAACAAGTTACTTAGCTTCGGTAACGATATATCTGTAAGAAACATAGGTTAGTTATAGATTCCTTACCTTAGAATCTCCCCCCAGGCGTCAGACTAGATCCGGAAAGTTTTTCGTAAGCAGTACCCCTGTGTGTCGGAAGGTGGCGTCGGTCGACTCCGTGTCCGTTATCGGCGTCGGGATGACGACGCGGTAGCTACATAGACGCCGTCCTCGCGCACTGACGTCAGTTCTGCACACGACTTTCCACGCCAGTAGCGCAAAGCCATGCAAGACACTGACCACTGGTGCACAAAAGTAGGGCCCTGAAAGGATGTCCTTAACCCTAGAAGTCAGTTCGCAGAACGGGGAGGATGGGTGGGGCTGTAAGGAATCTATAACTAACCTATGTTTCTTACAGATATATCGTTACCGAAGGTAAGTAACTTGTTCATCTGAAAGAAACAGTTAGTTATAGATTCCTTACCTTAGAATAGATACCCCTGCAATACCAACCCTGGAGGTGGGTCTGCGAACTAAGTTCACACCAGAAAGTCCTGGAGAACAGAATGGCCAAAGAAGCCGTCTCTCCGGACTTGGCTGTCCAGGCAGTAGTGTTTTGTGAATGTGTGCAGAGTTGCCCACGTAGCTGCCTGACAGATGTCATTTAGGGGGACTCCTCGTCCCAAAGCAGTGGTAGCTGCCGTCGCCCTGGTGGAATGGGTGCACAGTCCCACTGGAGGCTCCTTCTTTGCCAAAGAATAGCAGGCTTTGATGCACAGAACGACCCACTTGGAGATGGTCCGTTTGTGCACGGCCAGACCTTTCTTAGCTCCCACGTAACCAACAAAGAGCTGGTCATCCACCCGGAATTGTTTGGTGCGATCCAAGTAGAAAGAAAGCGCACGTTTTGGATCCAGACGGTGGAGCCTCTCTTCCTCTTTCGAAGGATGCAGAGGCGGAAAGAAGGTGGGCAAAGTGATGGTTTGGCCAATGTGGAAAGAAGTAACCACCTTGGGAAGAAAGGAAGGTGGGGTTCTAAGGACGACCTTGTCCGGATGGACAGACAGAAAGGGAGGCTTGGAAGACACAGCTTGCAGCTCACTCACCCTGCGTGCAGAGGTGATGGCCACCAGAAAAGCAGTTTTCAAACTGAGAAGTCCGAGAGGACAGTTATGTAGTAGCTCAAAGGTAGCGCACATAAGATAAGTCGGAACTAAGTTCAAGTCCCACTGGGGCACTACGAAGGGAACAGGAGGAAAAAGATGAGTAATGCCCTTAAGAAATCTATTTACAACAGGGGACTTGAAAAGAGAAGGCTGATCAGGGAGCCTGAGGAAGGCTGAAATGGCCTAGAGGTAGCCCTTAAGAGTGCCCAGAGCAGAGCCCTACTGGGCCAAAGAACGGAGGAACAAGAGAACCTCAGAAAGAGGGGCAGAAAGGGGATCCGCAGCCTTTGCTGTGCACCATGCCCCAAATGTATTCCATCTGCAGGCGTATACCGTCTTAGTGGAGGGACACCTGGCTGCCAAGATTACGTCACAGACTTCGGGAGGCAGGTCAAACGACGTCAACTGCCGCCGCTCAATCTCCACGCAAGGAGGTGGAGGCTGGACAGATTCAGGTGGAGGACCGTCCCCTGCTGCTGCGACAGAAGATCCTCCCGAAGAGGCAGTCGGTTCGGAGGATCGATGGCCATGTTGAGCACCTCGGGATACCAGACTCTTCGTGCCCAATCCGGAGCCACAAGAATGACCTGGGCCCGGTTGCGCTTGATCTTCTTCAGCACTCTGGGCAGAAGTGGTATAGGCGGATAGAAGACCGCAACTCCACTCGAGACGAAAAGCGTCGCCTAGCAAGTGCCGCCTCGGAAATTCCAACGGGCAGAATTGCTGACATTGCGCGTTCTCTTCAGTGGCGAATAGATCTAACCAAGGCTCTCCCCACTGCTGAAAGAGACCTTGCACCACCTCCGAGTGAAGACGCTATTCGTGATCCATCATGCACCTGCGGCTGAGTTCGGCCGCCCTGGCGTTCAGGGAACCTGCCAGGTGTTGAACCACCAGGGATATGCCCTGATGTTGCAGCCATGTCCAGAGCCTCTTGAAATAGGGTCCACGACCCCACCCCGCCCTGTTTGTTGCAGTACCACATGGCGGTGGTGTTGTCCGTGAACACCTGCACTACTCTTCCCCGGACAGAGGGAAGGAATGCTTTTAGTGAAAGACGGATCGCCCAAAGCTCCAGAAGGTTGATGTGAAGCCCGGACTCCGCCGGAGACCAGAGGCCTCTGATCTCCGCCTCTCCCATGTGGCCGCCCCACCCCAGCAGTGATGCATCTGTTACCACTGTGAACTCTGGTTGGGGAAGGGAGAGGGATCTGCCGCTGAGCCAATCCTGGTTCTTTGGCCACCACTGCAATTGACGTGCAGTGCCCTCCGAGATCTGGTCGCAATCAGACAGATTCCCCTGATGCTGTGCCCACTGGAACTTCAGGTCCCACTGTAGAGCCCACAGATGTCACCTGGCATGATCTACCAGCAGGATGCAGGAGGCCATGAGGCCCAGCAGCCTCAGGGTTATTCTGACCGAAACCCGGGATAGAGGCTGAAAGATCGGAATCATAGCCCGAATATCCCGGACTCGCTGTTCGGGAGGATAAGCTCGAAACTACGTCGTGTCCAGAACCTCTCCGATGAAGAGGAGCTTCTGAGAGGGAGTCAGGTGTGACTTCGGCACGTTGATAGAGAACCCCAGCGAATGCAGGAGGTCTGCCGTAGCCTGGAGGTGGGAGCCCGCCTTCAACAGCCAGTCGTCGAGATAGGGGAAGACTAGAACCCATGATCTGCGCAGATGAGCTGGGACCACCGCCATCACTTTCTTGAACACCGGAGGGGCATGGTAAGGCCAAAAGGGAGCACGGTGAACTGAAAATGCTCGTGGCCACTGTGAACCGCAGGTAACGCCTGTGGGCCAGCAGGACGGGGATATGGAAATATGGGTCCTGCAAGTCTAATGCTACCATCCAATCTCCGGGGTTGAGGGCAGACAGGACCTGAGCCAACGTGAGCATCTTGAACTTCTCCTTCCGGAGGAAACGATTGAGGGCCCAGAGGTCTAAGATAGGACGCAGGCCTTTGTCCCTCTTGGGTACCAGAAAGTAGTGAGTAGCAACCGCGACCTACTTCTGGCACAAGGACCCTTTCGATAGCTCCCTTGGCGCAAAGAGAACTGCAACTTCCTGGCGGAGAAGGGCCAAATGATCCTCCGACATGCGATGGAAGGATGGTGGCATGGAGGGAGGGGTAGTCTCGAAGTGGAAGGAGTAGCCCCTTTGGACTATTGCAAAACCCACCTGTCCGACATGATGGTGTGCCAGTGGGAGAGGAGATGGCGAATCCTGCCACCCACTGGCCTCTGGTGGCCCTGAAAGGTCGGACTAGAAGGGTTTGGAGGATGTTGCAGAGAGGGCTGTGGTGGAGTGGCCCGCCCGTTGCCCCCAGAACCACGGCGGTGGGTCCCCCGTCCCTGGCCGCGCAGGGGCTGAACAGCTTGCGCCGGCCTGTGGCTCTGGACGGGACGTGGCGGGGCACCCCTTCCGTAGCCACGAAAGGGGCGAAAAGCAGACTGCGTAGGGCGAGAGGTCGCCGCAAGGCCCAAGGATCTGGCCGTAGCCCTAGAATCCTTAAAGCGTTCAAGCGCCGAGTCTGCCTTATAACCGAAAAGGCGACGACCATCAAAGGGCATGTCCAGTAAGATGGATTGGACATCCCCAGAAAAACCAGACGTCCTCAACCAGGCGTAGCGCCTCAGGGCTACTGATGTGGAAACCGCTCTGTCCAGTGAGTCGGCGGTATCCAGCCCACATCTGATTGTGAATTGGGCTGCGTCTCTACCCTCTGCCACTGCGCGGGTGAGAACGGCCCAGGCCTCCTCCGGGCACTGTGGCAGCACTTGCGCAACCGTATCCCACACTGTATGTGTATAACGGTCCAAGAGGCATGTGGTATTCACAGACCGCAGCGCTAAGCTGGAGGAAGAAAACCTCTTCTTCCCAAGATGGTCCAGCTTCTTGGACTCCCTATCTGGGGGAGCAGTAGGGAATGCGCCTATAGAGGACAAGGCTTGGACCACCAAGCTCCCCGGGGTCAGGTGTTGGGAGAGAAAAAGCAGGTCACCCGGGGCCCGGCGGTGGCGTCTGGCAATCATCCTGTCCACAGGGGCCCCTGTGCTGGGCTTGGACCAAGTGCCCAGAAGGACATCCGTGAGGGCTTTATTGATGGTCAGAAGGGGTCTTGAAGAAGCCGCTGCCGGTTGAAGCACCTCTGTCAGGAGGTTAGTCCTGACTGCCACTGTAGGAAGCTCCTGCCCCAAGGCCTCAGCCGCCCTACGCAACACCACTGCATATGACGCTCCCTCCTCCGTAGCCACGGTAGGGGGGAGAAAGCATGCCAAGGTCTGGGGAGGTATCTAGACCACTGGCGTCACCCAGGTCATCTCGCCAGTCTGGCTCGTCGAGTTGATCACCTAAAGGGTCCACAGACCCCTCACACTCCTCCTCACCCTCGTCTTGTCGGGGGTGATGCTGGAGTCGGCGCCGTTCGGGGGCATGACCGGCGCCGGGGGCGTGTTCGTCAGGATCGGCGCCGGGGAAGCTACCGTGAGGTCGACCGGTGTCCATCCGGATCCAGGCCTGGATCCTCGAGGGCCCTCCGGCGCCAGTGCCGGAGTCGCAGGCATCAAAATCCCAGGGCCCTCAACCGAGTCCACGGGGCCCGAAGGCGCACCAGCGGAGTCAGGCTGCCCAAAGATGCTGTGAAGCGCCTCGTAGAAAGCTCGTAGCTGGAAAGGGGACGCTCCGGCAAAGGGAAAAGAAGGGAAGCGCGGAGCCGCCCCAGGAGCAGGCTCCAAAGACGGAGCTGGAGAGCAATGACGCTCCGGGTCCCGCGTCGCGTCGGCCGAGGGACGGGGAGAAGGTGAAGAGCGACGTTGCTTCTTCGCCTTCTTTTGTGCTTCGACTTACCCGTAGATCTTGAAGACTTGGAAGATGAATGATGGTGGTGGCTCTGCGACCGGTCCCGAGACCTTCCTCTCGACCGGCACCTCGAACGACACGGAGCCAACTGCCGGGCCTCCAACAGCTTTCGGGACCGCTCCCGCAAAGACTTCGGATTCATGGCCTTACAGTCGGAGCACTACTTCGGGTGGTGGTCGTGCCTCCAGGCACCTGAGGCACACGAGCTGGGGGTCCATAACAGACATCAGGCAGTTACAGGCCTTGCACAGCTTAAACCCGGTCCATCGATGGGACATCCCTCGTACACCAGGAGTCGGTAAGACTAAAAAAGAATTCAACAAAAAGTCGAGAAAAAAAGTAGTAAAAAAATGACTAAAGGTGTAGCTCTCCCTGGATCTGCGCAAAGCTGGCGAGGAAAAAGAAAGAACTGACAGCGCGCAGGGGCTAAGTAGACACCGCGACGTCATTCGGGCTACCACAACGCCAACGACAGACAAGGAGTCGACCTACGCCACCTACCGACACGCAGGGGTACTGCTAAAGAAAAATCTCCGGATCCAATTTGACGCCTGGGGGTAATTCTAGGGTAAGGATTCTATAACTGTCTCTTTCAGATACACAAGAATAATTTGAAATAATATGGTAAGTAGCACAAATGAACAAGTTACTTACCTTCGGTAATGCTTTTTCTGGTGGATACAGTATTTGCCAGTGGATTCCTCACCTTTTGAATCACCCCATGCGCAGCATTCCATTGAAACTTTTCTCCATAGCTCTCCCACGTTGAAGAGGAAGTCATAATCGAACAGCTCCGCACGCAACTCCGCGTGACATCGTCAGAGCCATAAGAAGACCTCATCAGCATGCTGACGTCAGTTCCACCCATTTTTTCCGTGCCTTCGAGGCGAACGGGTGAACCGGCAACATTTTCACAAGTATACATAGTATACAAAACCGATTAAAGCTGGAAATTCTAAAATATAGACATTTCCTAATGACAAGTATCACATTATTCCAATTATTTCAATAATAAAATACATAAATTGCATGTCAGACATTTTTTGGTATAAACAGGCAGGCCACGGGGAGGCGGGAGTATCAGTGAGGAATCCACAGGCAGATACTGTATCCACCAGAAAAAGCATTACCGAAGGTAAGTAACTTGTTCTTCTGATGGATACATCTGCCTGTGGATTCCTCACCTTTTGAATTGAATCCTCAAGCAGTCTCGCTCCTAGCGGAGGGTGCCTGCCTACCTATACCATAAAAGCCTGCAGCGCAGACCGTGCAAAAGGGCCTTCCCACCTCACCTCCGAGTCTAAGCAATAGTGCTTCAGTAAATTGTGGAGGGAGGCCCAAGTTGCCGCCTTGCAGATATCTACAACGGGGACGCCTCTAGCTAAAGCCGAAAAAGACTTAGCTCTGGTGGAATGAGCTCCTTCTTTGCCAAGAAGGCATAGCATTTCTTAATACAGAGGATGACACCTGGACAGTGGTCTTTTGTGGACAGCCTTGCCCTTCATCTTGCCCACATAACCGATGAAAAGTTTGTCATCCAACCTTAAGTCCTTAGTCCTGTCCAGGTAGAAGCTGACCGCCCTCTTGGGGTCCAGGCGGTGAAGTCTTTCCTCCTCCTTTGCAGGGTGAGGGTAGAATGTGGGTAAAGTGATGGATTGCCCTAGGTGGAAAGGAGTGACCACCTTAGGCAGGAAAGCAGCTCTGGTCCTAAGAACCATCTTATCCGCATGAAATGAGGTAAATGGAGGCCTGGAGCTAAGAGCTTGCAGCTCACTCACCCTCCTAGCGGAAGTGATTGCAATCAGAAATGTTGTTTTAAACGCCAAGAACCTTAAGGGACAACTATGTAAGGGTTCAAAGGGAGATCCCATCAAGAAAGTGAGAACCAAATGCAAATCCCACTGAGGCATGATAAAGGGAGTGGCAGGAAACCTATTGGTAAGACCCTTAGTGAATCTCATAACTATGGGAGATTTAAACAGAGAGGGTTGATCTGGTAAACAGAGAAAAGCTGACAAGGCAGACAAGTAGTCTTTAACAGTAGCTACTGCACAACCCTGTTGAGCCAGGGAAAGAGAGAAACTCAGAATATCAGACAAATAGGCCTGCAAAGGATCAATCGATCTCTCTCCACACCACTTAACAAACTTGGCCCACCTACCAGAATAGACAGATTTGATGGAGTGTCTTATGGCCGATAAAATAACATCAACCACATCCGGCGGGAGAGAGAAAGAGCTCAGATTGCCCCGTTCAATCTCCAGGCATGGAGGTGCAGGCTCAGGAGGTGGGGGTGTAAAGCCTGCCCCTGTGACTGTGAGAGGAGGTCTGCCCTGAGAGGGAGACAGAGCGGAGGGTGCAATGAGAGGTAAAGGAGGTCTGTGTACCACACCCTCCTTGGCCAATTCAGAGCGATCAATATGAATTGGGCCCGGTCTTGGCAAATCTTCCTCAGAACCCAAGGAATCCAGGGCATAGGAGGAAACGCATAAAGAAGCTGTGAGCCCCAAATCGAACTGAAACGTGTTCCCAAATGCTCCCCGCATCGGATACTGGAGACTGCAGAACGACAGGCAGTGTGCGTTCTCATGAGTGGCAAAAAGGTCCATCAGAGGGAACCCCCACATCCTGAAAATATATGGAACCACCTCCGGATGGAGAAGCCACTCGTGATCGGCTGAGTACTGCCGACTGAGACTGTCCGCACGCACATTCAGCTCTCCGACCAGATGATTCACAATGACGCAAATCTGATGGTCCTGAGCCCAGGACCAGAGTCGCAGAGACTCTCTGCAGAGACAGTTTGACCCTACTCCTCCCTGCTTGTTGATGTACCACATCGCAGTAGTGTTGTCCATCAGGATCTGAATCGACTGACCGCAAAGGGAGGGAAGAAAGGCATTGAGAGCCAAACCTATCGCCCACAATTCCAGAAGATTGATGTGAAACAATCTTTCCTCTGAAGACCAAAGGCCCTTGACCTCCAGATCCCCCAGATGAGGTCCCCACCCAAGAGTGGAGGCATCCGTTATCACTGTGGCCACCGGAGAAGGAGGTTGAAACGGCTTCCCTTGAGACAGGTTGTCCGAAACACTCCACCATAACAACTCAGCAGCAGTGTCTCTGGAAATCTTGACCACCTCCTTGAGATCTCCGTTGTGTTGAAACCACTGCCTGCGAAGGCACTACTGGAGGGCCCTCATGTGCCAGCGTGTATGGTTGACCCACAGTATGCAGGAAGTGAACAGACCGAGCAGGCGCAAGACCTTTAGGACTGGAACAACCGCTCCATTCTGAAAAAGTGGAATCATAGCCGAATGTCTTGAATCATCTGCAGAGGTGGGAAGGCACGACTCAAAGTAGTGTCCAGTACTGCCCCTATGAACAGATTGCGCTGAGAGAGCACCAGGTGCGATTTGGGTACGCTTATCGAAGAACCCAAGTTGAACAACAGACGCGTTGTTACTTGCAAATGATGCAGCACCATCTCTGGTGATTTTGCTTTGAGCAGCCAGTCGTCCAGATAGGGAAATACAGGAATCCCCGACCTTCTGAGATGTGCTGCTACCACCGCCATCACCTTTGTGAAGACCCAAGGTGAGGAAGTAATACCGAAGGACCGCAAACTGGTGGTGTTGAGACTCCACCGTAAAACGGAGATACTTCCGATGCGACTTCAGGGTGGGAATGTGAAAATACGCATCCTGCAAATCGATCAACACCATCCACTCTTCCTGCTGCAATGCCAAAAGTCCCTGAGCCAGGGTCAACATCTTGAACTTCTCCTGCTTGAGGTAACAATTCAAGACCCTGAGGGCTAGGATCAGCCTCAATCGACCATCCTTCTTGGGAATCAGGAAGTACCGGGAGTAGCATCCCCGACTCCTTTCCTGCTCATGAACCACTTCTATTGCACCTTTTTGCAGTAAAGATAGAACCTCCTGCTGTAGTAGCAACAGGTGCTCTTCTGAGCACCAACCCTGATTGGGGGGAGGGAGGGAGGGCAGGGAAGGAGGGGTGGAACTCCCGGAAGGGTGGGGCATACCCATTCTCCACAAGGTTCAACACCCAGAGATCTGAAGTGACAGACCTAAAATTCCGAAGAAAATGGGACACCCGTCCTTCCATGGGACAAACATGCTCTAGGATAGAGGAGCTAGAGCTGCTTCCCTGCCATACCAGTTGGAGGGACAGGAGAGGAGGAGGAGATTTGCTGCCGAGCCGTACCTCACAGACCTCTACCTTTTCTCCTGTATGACCTGAACAGGGGGTTCGCCTGCAGCTGCTGCTTGGCTCAAAAGGATAAAGTCCTGCCAAAATCGTGAAACCTGCGATATCCAAAACCCCTGGACTGGAGACCCAACAATCTTGCTGTGGCTCTGCTATCTTTTTTTTCGTTTAAATCTCTTTTATTAAATTTTTCATCAACAAGAATAGTAACATTCACAGACACCAGGCTTTGAGTATTACTGGCAGAGCTTGGCAAGCAGTCGATACAGTGCACATTATTAGTCCACAGTCTTGAGACTTTAAAGGATAAGACATGAATTAAAACCTTGCATTGCATCGGGCAAGAACAGATGTGTAAAATTTTTGCACTTCATTAAGGTTTTGTCCACATTGCCCTCCCCGCTATCTAGGGTCGTTACCATGAGCCCACCGTTGCACAAGTTACTAACTTGTGTAACAATATATCTGTAAGAGACAGTAGTTAGTGACAGATTCCTTACCTTAGAATATCCCCAGGCGTCAGGCTGGATCCGGAAAGTTTTTGCGTAGCAGTACCCTTGCGCGTCGGTAGGCGGCGTCGTGCGGCTCCGCGTCCGTCGTCGGCGTCGTGATCGCCGGGATGACGTCGCGGGCAGTACTTAGACGCCGCCCCTGCGCGCTGACGTCAGTTCTGTACACGACTTTCCGCGCCAGGAACGCAGAGCCATGCAAGAAGCTGACATAGGTGTCTGAAAAATACTAGGGCCCTGAAAGGGATGTCCTTAACCCTAGAAATCAGTTCGCAGAACGGGAGGATGGGTGGGCGGTAAGGAATCTGTCACTAACTACTGTCTCTTACAGATATATTGTTACACAAGTTAGTAACTTGTGCATCTGAAAGAGACACGTTAGTGACAGATTCCTTACCTTAGAATAGATACCCCAGCAATACCAACCCCGGTGGTGGGTCTGCGAACAAAGATCAGACAAGGAAGTCCTGGAGGACAGAACGGCCAAAGAAGCCGTCCCTCCGGACCTGACTGTCAAGGCAGTAATGCTTTGTAAACGTGTGCAGCGAGGCCCACGTAGCTGCCTGACAAATAACCGGCAGCGGAACACCGCGGCCCAAGGCCGTGGTAGCAGCCGTTGCCCTTGTGGAATGGGCACGCAGCCCAACAGGAGGCTCCTTCTTCGCCAAAGAATAGCAGGTCTTGATGCACAAGGTAACCCAGCGGGAGATGGTCCTCTTGTGCACCGCCCGACCTTTTTGGCGCCCACGTAGCCAACAAAGAGCTGGTCATCCACCCGGAAGTGTTTTGTGCGGTCAATATAGAAGGAGAGCGCACGTTTTGGGTCCAGACGGTGGAGCCTCTCTTCCTCTCTGGAAGGATGCGGAGGCGGAAAGAAGGTGGGCAAAGTGATGGTCTGCCCAATATGGAAAGCAGTAACCACCTTTGGCAAGAAGGACGGACGCGTCCGAAGAACAACCTTGTCTGGATGAACAGACAGAAAGGGAGGTTTGCAAGATAGAGCCTGGAGCTCACTCACCCGCCGAGCGGAGGTGATGGCCACCAGAAAGGCTGTCTTCAGAGTCAGAAGACGAAGAGGACAGTTATGTAGAGGCTCAAAGGGAGCGCACATTAAAAAGGTAAGAACCAAGTTCAAGTCCCACTGAGGCATCACAAACGGAACAGGAGGAAAGAGGTGAGTAATGCTCTTTAAGAACCTGTTAACAACAGGGGACTTGAAAAGGGAGGGCTGATCAGGGAGCCTGAGGAAGGCCGAGATAGCACAAAGATAACCCTTGATGGTACCCAGGGCAGAACCCTGTTGGGCCAGAGAGAGAAGGAACAGAAGGACCTCAGAAAGAGGGGCAGAAAGGGGATTCACAGCCTTTGCTGTGCACCATGCCACAAATTTGTTCCACCTGCAGGCGTATACCACCTTAGTGGAGGGACGCCTGGCTGCCAGAATCACATCACAAACTTCGGGAGGCAAGTCGAAAGGAATCAACTGCCGCCGCTCAATCTCCACGCAAGCAGGTGTAGACTGGACAGGTTCGGGTGAAGGACCGTCCCCTGCTGCTGCGACAGAAGATCCTCCCGAAGAGGCAGACGGATCGGGGGATCTACGCTCATATTGAGTAGCTCGGGATACCAAACTCTTCGAGCCCAGTCCGGAGCCACAAGAATGACTTGGGCCCGGTCGTGCCGAATCTTCTTCAACACTCTGGGTAGAAGTGGTATAGGCGGAAAGGCGTACAACAGACCGCAACTCCACTCGTGACGAAAAGCGTCTCCGAGCGAGTGCCGCCTTGGAAATTCCAACGCGCAGAACTGATGACATTGCGCGTTCTCTTCGGTGGCGAATAGATCTAACCAAGGCTCTCCCCATTGTAGAAAGAGTCCTTGCGCCACTTCCGAGTGAAGACGCCATTCGTGATCCATTATGCACCTGCGGCTGAGTTCGTCCGCCCTGGCGTTCAGGGAACCTGCCAGGTGTTGAACCATCAGGAACATGCCCTGATGTTCCAGCCATGTCCAGAGGCGCAGAGCCTCCTGGACAAAGGGTCCAAGACCCCACCCCACCCTGTTTGTTGCAGTACCACATGGCGGTGGTGTTGTCTGTGAACACCTGCACTACCTTCCCTTTGACAGAGGGAAGGAATGCCTTGAGTGCAAGTCGGATCGCCCGGAGCTCCAGAAGGTTGATATGGAGCCGGGACTCCGCCGGAGACCAGAGGCCTCTGATCTCCGCCTCTCCCATGTGACCGTCCCATCCCAGAAGGGACGCGTCCGTCACAACTGTGTGCTCTGGCTGGGGAAGGGAGAGGGATCTGCCCATGACCCATTGCCGGTTCGAGAGCCACCACTGCAACTGTCTTGCAGTCCCCTCCGAGATCTGGACGTGATCGGACAGGTTGCCCTGGTGCTGCGCCCACTGGAACTTCAGGTCCCACTGCAGAGCCCGCATATGCCATCTGGCATGATTGACCAGCAGGATGCAGGAGGCCATGAGGCCCAGCAGCCTCAGGGTCATCCGTACCGAAACCCAGGATAAAGGCTGAAAGATCGGAATCATAGCCTGAATATCCCGGACTCGCCGTTCGGGAGGATAGGCCCGAAACTGCGTCGTGTCCAGAACCGCTCCGATGAAAAGGAGCTGTGGAGAAGGAATCAGATGCGACTTCGGCACATTGATGGAGAACCCCAGCGAGTGCAGGAGTCCGGCCGTAGTCTGGAGGTGGGAGACGACTGCCTGGGACGAGCCCGCCTTCAGCAGCCAGTCGTCGAGGTAGGGGAAGACTGAAACCCCTGCCCGGCGCAGATGAGCTGCGACCACCGCCATCACTTTTGTGAACACCCGAGGGGCACTGGTAAGGCCAAAGGGGAGCACGGTGAACTGAAAATGCTCGGGCCTACCGTGAACCGAAGGTAACGCCGGTGGGCCGGCAGGACGGGGATGTGGAAATATGCGTCCTGCAAGTCCAACGCTACCAACCAGTCTCCAGGGTCGAGGGCAGTCAAGACCTGAGCCAGGGTGAGCATCTTGAACTTCTCCTTCCGGAGGAAGCGATTGACGTTCCGGAGGTCCAAGATAGGACGCATGTCCTCCTTGTCCTTTTTGGGCACCAGAAAGTAGTGGGAGTAGCAACCACGCCCTACTTCTGGGGTCGGAACACGCTCGATGGCCCTGTTGGTCAAGAGGGCCGCGACTTCCTTCTGTAGAAGCACCAAGTGATCCCCTGACATGCGGTGGGATTGAGGTGGCATGGCTGGGGGGGTGGTCTCGAAGGGGAGGGAGTAGCCCCTTCGGACAATGTCCAAGACCCACCTGTCCGAGGTGATGGTACGCCAGTGGGGAAGGTGATGGCGGACCCTGCCCCCTACTGGCGTGCTGTGCACCTGAAAGGAGGGACTAGGAGGGTTTGGAGGCCGCGGACGGGTTGGAGGTGGTGGCCTGACCCGCACGCTGGTTGCCCGATCCGCCACGGCGGAATCCACGTCCTCGGCCACGCGAAGACGCCTGCTGCGCGGGCCGGTGGCTGGGCTGCTGACGTGAAGGGCGCCCCTACCGTGGCCACGATAGGGGCGAAAAGCAGAAGTCAGCGGAGGGCGTGTAGCAGAAAGGCCCAGGGACTTGGCAGTAGCCCGTGAGTCCTTAAAGCGCTCCAACGCATGGTCTGCTTTGGACCCAAAAAGACCGACTCCATCAAAGGGCATGTCCATGAGAGTATTCTGGACATCCCCTGAAAACCAGTGGTCCTCAGCCAGGCGTGGCGTCTGAGTGCCACCGTCGTTGCAATCGACCTGCCCAGCGAGTCGGCGGTGTCAAGGCCACAACGTATGGTGTATTTAGCCGCATCCCTTCCTTCCGCAATGGCGCGGGAAAGCAGTGTCTGGACCTCCTCAGGACACTGGGGCAAAACATCCGCCACCGAATCCCACAGGGAGTGGGTATATCGGCCCAAAAGACAAGCGGTGTTAACGGACCGCAAGCCAGCACTGGAGGAAGAAAAACCCTTCTTCCCAAACTGATCCAGGCGTTTGGATTCCCTATCCGGAGGAGCGGTAGGGAAGGCGGTTTGGGAAGCGGAGGCTTGGACAACCAAGCTCTCAGGAGTGGGGTGGACAGAGAGAAACAGGGGGTCGCCCGGAGCTGGGCGATGGCGTCGTGACACGTTCCGATCCACAGGAGCCCCTGTGTTGGGCTTGGACCAGGCGCCCAAAAGAACGTCAGTGAGGGCGTCGTTAAACGGCAGCACAGTCTCCGCAGAGGAGGCTGCCGGCTGAAGCACCTCTGTCAAGATGTTAGGCTTGACCGTCAAAGTAGGAAGTTGGAGACGTAAGGCCCCAGCTGCCCTACGCAACACCGTACCAAAATTGGCTCCCTCCTCCGTAGCCACGGGAGGAGACAGCATGCCAGTGTCAGGGGAAGTATCCAGACCACTGGCCTCCCTAGACTCTCTGTCCAGTCCTGATCGTACTGACAGTGTCGTGTCAGAGGGTCATCAGACCCTCCCAGTCCAACTGGTCCTCCTCTGGTTCAAAATAAGGAGGAGGAGGGACAGTTGGGACCCAAGGTCCCATCGGCGCCGGAGCCGGCGTCGAACGACGTCGGTCCGGATCCATGTCCGGAGCCGGAAGGAACAGGGGGACGACGCCGCCCAGGGCGGCGCCGAGAACGGCACCGGAGACATCGGCGCCGGCGGAGGTGTCGTTAGGTCGACCGGCGTCGATGGGGGTTGTGGAGCCGGGATCGGGGCCGAAGCCGGAGCCGGGATCGAGGCTGGAGGCACGGGCGATGCCGGGGCCGGAGCCGTCGGCGACGCCGGAGCAACCCCATCAGGGCCCGCGGGGCCCGAAGGCGCACCGGAGGGGCCTGAAGGCCCGAAGAGGCGGGCCATGGCCGACAGGAATTCCTGTACTTTGGCCGGATCCACCCCCGAACCCGGGAAGGGCGGGTAAGGCGGGGGCGACTCCACAGGCATGTCCGGGGCCGCGGGGGCGGGGACGGTGCCGGGAGGGGCCTCAGCCGAGTCGCGAGACCGGCGAGGCGAAGTCCTAGAGCAATGATGCTTTTTGGACTTTTTGTGCTTCGACTTACCGGACGAAGAAGACTTCGACGCCGACGACCGGTGTGGACTCCGCGATCGACCCCTGGACCTCTCACGCGACCGGGGCTTCCGCGGAGCCGAATGCCGGGCCTCGAGGAGCTTTCGAGACCGCTCTCGCAAAGCTTTCGGGTGGAGGGCCTGGCAGTCGGTACAAGACTCCGTGTCGTGGCCTCGGCCGAGGCAGAAGAGACACTCCCAATGCGGGTCGGTGACGGACATCATCCGCGCACAGGCGCCGCATCGCTTGAAGCCGGGCATCCCTACGACACCTTGAAAGATGGAAAAACAGTGAAAAAATTCACCAAAAAGTATGGTCAAAAAATGACCAGGGCACTGCTCTTCCCGGATCTGCGCTTGCTGGCGCGGAAAAAGAAGAACTGACGTCAGCGCGCAGGGGCGGCGTCTAAGTACTGCCCGCGACGTCATCCCGGCGATCACGACGCCGACGACGGACGCGGAGCCGCACGACGCCGCCTACCGACGCGCAAGGGTACTGCTACGCAAAAACTTTCCGGATCCAGCCTGACGCCTGGGGATATTCTAAGGTAAGGAATCTGTCACTAACGTGTCTCTTTCAGATTATGGGAGCGCCAGATACTGCCAGTACGAAGGAGTCAGGGGCATGTCCCCTGTCATCTGTTAGCCTGTCGGGAATTAACAAAAAGGATGGGTGAAGTCCCAACATCAAAAAGACCTAAAGAGATAGAAATAGGAAAGAATAGTACAGGAAAGAGGAGAGAGGGAGAGAAGGTGATTCTGTAGCTTCTTGGTGTAGGGGCGCCCCAGGTAAGGATGTGTACATATCATTGGCGTAGAACTACCTCCACATTCTACAGGAAGGAGAGTGAACTCCCCCCAGCTCCTATCCTGTTTCCTCGTCACATATTCCTCCCCTTGGAAGTATAGGGTCAGCAAATAGTTGGATGGCTCTCAGGCGGGGTGGGACTGATCGGGCATGCTCCAGTTTAGAGAGGTGTGTGATCAAGGGCTGCAATGTATGTTCAAATTTAGCATCAGTGTGTGCCACAGACAAGTGAGCCATATCGTGTAGGGTGGGGTGAAGGCTTTCTTCCAATGGAGCGCAATGACCTGCTTCCCCGCCGTGAGCATGTGAAAAATCAGGCGCCAGTCTGAATGCGTCATAGCTTTAAGGGACCTCGGGCGGATCCCTAGTAGTATTGCCCCCGGGTCGTGCGGGAAGGGAAAGCCCACCACCTCCCTAATGTGGCTTAGGATCTCTTTCCAGTAGATAGTGATAAGGGGGCAGAACCACCATTCTGCTATCTTTAAAGTGCTGCAGCGCCGAGTCCGCTTTGGCACCAAAAAGACGCGATCTGTCAAAAGGCAAGTCCAATAGGGTAGCCTGGACATCCAGTGAAAACCCAGACCCCCGTAGTCAAGCGTGCCTCCTGCTCGCAACAGAGGAACCCATTACCCTGGCAACAGAGTCCACAGTGTCCAGACCCGATTGAATGACCTGGCGGGCTGCAGCTTGAGTATCAGAAAGTACCTCATAAAAATGGCCCTGAACATCTTCCGAAAGCTTCGGGAGCACCTCCTTCACTGAGTACATCAGAGCATGGATATAGCGACCCAACGGGCATGTCCCATTTGTCAACTTTAGAGCCATACTAGCCGAAGAGAATCATTTCTTGGCAGATTGATGCATACGTGTGGATTCTCTATCTGCAGGTGTAGATGGGAATGAGCCTGCAGACGTTTTAAAGGAGCAAGACACTTGGACTACCAAACTCTCTGGTGATGGGTGGATGGATACGAAAGCAGGATCCCCCGGAGATACCATATACCTCCTCGCCACAGACCTGGACACTGCAAGAGCAGTCAATGGTTTCTGCCACACCTCCAAGACAGGCTCAGTCAAAGCCTCATTAAAAGGAAGCAAGGGTTCAGAGACAGAAGAAGGGGAATGAAGCACCTCCGTCAAGATGTTAGATTTGAGTTCAGCAGTAGGCAATGGCAAATCTTGCAGATCCGCTGCTTTCCTAATTACAGAATGATACGAAGACACCTCTTGCATTGGAAGGCCTTTTGGTGAGGAGAGTTCCCATTCAGGAGATGGATCCAGGCCACTAGCCTCCTGCATGCCCTCAAATTCTTGTACAGGGTCGACAATCTCACCCTCTTCAGCCTCCTCCTGCTGCTCTTTATACTCCTCCTCTTCCCTCAGTCTTTGTGCTTCACTTCTGGACCTCCTTCTTGGGACCGGCGTCGGTGGCGCCCGACGTGGCGCCGGTGACTTCGGGACTGGCGTTGACGGAAGTTTCACCGGGATAGTAGATGACGCCGGAAGAGGTCGTGCAGATGCCAGACGGCGTCGGTGAGGATCTGTCCAACGGCACTCTTCCCTCCAGTGACTGCACCGGCATCGAGAACCTTGGCGTCGGGAGAGGCCAACTCCCCGGAGCCATTGGCATAAAAGGCATGAGAGGTGCCTGAGGGAAGTGAGGTGGCAAGCCTCCCAAGAAGTATGCAAGCGGACCAATGGGGCCAACCGGTGCACCAGCATGGTTAGCCGCTCTGGCAAACAAGCCAAACATTGCATCGAGGAAATGCGAAGGATCCGTACCCGGAGTCAGGAAGGCAGGATATCCTGGATCCGGTACTGCGGGTTCTGAGACTGCTCAGGGAGGCAGCCTAATTGGCTCTGGTTGCGGCGCCGGAGACCCTGGAGCTGCGGCAGAGTGGGTGGCGGCAGAGGTGTTGTTTCTCTCAGCCCCGGTGAAGCTCTCCAAGCCGGAGACTGGGCTGGAGTCACTTGAGGAGAAGGAGAGATTTCATCCTTGCGATGGCGTCGGAGTTCCATCCTTTGATGAACGGCGTCGAGATCCATGGCGTTGGTTCTTTTTATGTTTCTTCGACGACTTCGAGGTATGCGGAGTCAGTGACTTGGACCGGGACCTCGACCTCCTTCAACATCTTTTCTGTTTTTTCACTTTAGCCACAAACAGCTTGGCTTCCCTCTCCTTTAAAACCTTGGAGTTTATGTGCCTGCATGATTAACACTCCCCAACGTAGTGGTCTGATGAGAGGCACCACAAACAATCTTCATGGGGGTCAGTAATTGCAATTTGACCCCCACATTCCCTGCATGGCTTAAAACCGGACTTCTTCTGGGTAGCCATGATCGCTGCTATAAATACACAAAGTACATGCAACAAAGAAACTCCCAGAAATGGAGAGCCCTGGGAAAACGTTACGCGACAATGGCGCGGAAAAAAAGAGGACTGACGTCAGCATGCCGACGAGGTCTTCTTATGGCTCCGATGACATCACGCAGAGTCGCGTGCGGAGCCGTTCCATTATGACGTCCTCATTTACGTGGGAGAGCTATGGAGAAATGTTTCTGTGGAATGCTGCACATGGGGTAATTCAAAAGGTGAGGAATCCACAGACAGATGTATCCATCAGAAATACACTGGTCTACAGGGGGAAACCAAACCATATATTAAGAAAGTGGAATGCGTACTGCGAAGGAGAACGGGACTTGGACCAGAAGACTCAGAGGAGCTGGGGACACAAGGAACCACCTAAGGTAAGTACCCAGGAACCCCACGGAGGCTGTATGCAGATTGGAAGCACCACCGCGTGCCCAATGGAAGTCAACGGAGAATTCGCAGTCGCAGTTTTAAAAAAAAAGGGATCCTTCCCGGAGGACCTCGAAGGAGCCCTTTGGAAGACAGACGTTTGGAGAACCACCCCACCCGTCGATGCCCCAGGAACCAGGTTACGTGCACCAGGGAAGCCCGGTGCATAGGGGCGAAGAGACATCAGAACCTGTTATAGACAACAATGGGACACTTCAAAGAAGATGCCACTGGAGAAGACTGTGAAGGAGTCCAGTGGAATCCAAGGGTAGAGTATGGAAGTGAAGAAGCTGCAAGCAGAGGGGACAGAGTCTGTGCAACTCGGAGGTGACCAGGATACATGGAAGCACAATGCCCACCGATGTCGTTAGGTTCAGAAGAGACAATGGTCAACTTAACGCTGCAGCAAGGAGGACCAGGCGACGATGAGAAAGACCAGGAGCAATGCACGAGCTGTCCCACGTCAGATGTCAGTGTCTGGCGGAAGCACCAACAAGCCTTAGTAGCCGCAACTGGTGTGGAGAACAAAAAGAAGCAAACATTGGGACTAGCAAGGTCCAAGGGACTCACCAAAGGCAGGGGAGCCCACTGAAGCAACGGAAGACCCTTGAGAGGACCCACAGGCCAGAGGCACAGGAGTCGTGCGAGGACCTCAAGCAGATCACCAAAGTTGGAGGCCCACGATGCAGGAAATGCAGGTTCGACTCTGTTCTTCAGGAAGTGAGGTGCTGGAGGATGAAGCTTCTTGTAGCTCGAAGATCTCAAGAGTGCATAGTCTACAAGCCTTGGCAACGGGAAGTCGACGTGGTGCACAGGGATGCAACAGCCCCTACAAGGGATACTGTCCTCCAAATTGCAAGGAAAACAGGTCAGGCCTCTAGGGAGACACAGAATCACCCCCTGTGTTGCTGAGCCTTGGGATGTTGTTGAGACGACAGGAGCAGCAGACCGATCAGCTTAGTTGCGGAGCCTGCAGATGCAGAGGTGTGACTCCTTGACTCCAAGGGAGATTTCTTCGGGTGTTCTTAATGCCCACAGGTCTTTTGCAGAACCTGGATAAAGCACAGACGCAGACGACTTGAAGAACAGCGAGACCAGGAGCAGCATTCTCGGTTCCAGTCAAAGTCCAACGAAGTCCAAGTGTCCAGATGATTGAAGAGTGACGTAGTTTCAGCATGGAGTCTGGTCTCAAGACGAATCTGAGGATCCACCCTAAAGTACCTTTGAGAAAGGGTTGGGACAACTCGGGCGTCCCTCCTAGAGGAGGGGCTGGATAGAGGGGACGATACTCCCATGTCATTTGTCCAATTTCACGCCAGAGCGGGAACCAAGTTGGGCACCAAATGCACAAGTTACTAACTTGTGTAACGATATATCTGTAAGAGACAGTAGTTAGTGACAGATTCCTTACCTTAGAATATCCCCAGGCGTCAGGCTGGATCCGGAAAGTTTTTGCGTAGCAGTACCCTTGCGCGTCGGTAGGCGGCGTCGTGCGGCTCCGCGTCCGTCGTCGGGACCTCCCCTGCGCACTGACGTCAGTTCTGTACATGACTTTCCGCGCCAGGAACGCAGAGCCATGCAAGAAACTGACATAGGTGTCTGAAAAATACTAGGGCCCTGAAAGGGATGTCCTTAACCCTAGAAATCAGTTCGCAGAACGGGGAGGATGGGTGGGGCGGTAAGGAATCTGTCACTAACTACTGTCTCTTACAGATATATCGTTACACAAGTTAGTAACTTGTGCATCTGAAAGAGACACGTTAGTGACAGATTCCTTACCTTAGAATAGATACCCCAGCAATACCAACCCCGGTGGTGGGTCTGCGAACAGATTCAGACAAGAAAGTCCCGGAGGACAGAACGGCCAAAGAAGCCGTCCCTCCGGACCTGACTGTCAAGGCAGTAATGTTTGGTAAACGTTTGCGAGGCCCACGTAGCTGCCTGACATATATCCTGTAACGGAACACCGCGGCCTAAAGCTGTGGTAGGGGGGCGTGGCCAAGATGGCGGACTGAGAGGTCGCTTGTCCCGGAGGCTCCCGGCCTACTCGCCCGGCTATAACCTAGCATTTGGCCCGAGTGAAGCGCGGCTCACAGTGAGAAAGAGCGGGGGAGTGCGGCGGCAGTCTCCGCAGAGCAACAGGAGGCGATTCGAGCCTACCCGAGGGCAAAAACGACGGAGGTGAGCGGGCGGACTCGACGAGAGAAAATGGCACCCGGACCGGAGGATCGATAGTGCGGGGACGCCGGCAGCGGCAGGAGAGACCCCGAGCAGCGGAGCCACAGAGACGACCCATCGGGACCAACAGCAAACCCTAGGTGCCCAGAGGTGCGGTGGCGCTGGGAGCGGAGCGCCGGCGCGACTGGAGCCCGGCAGCGGCCCACCACGACCGCGAAAGGGATCGGACTCCCCAGGCTGAGCGGGCCTGTCATCGGCCTGTCACCGCTGCAACGGGACGGGGAGCAGCGCCGCTTCGAGAAGGGCCCACGCTGACGAGACGACGGAAGAGGTGAGGAGGGAATGAGGTGATCCGCGCCCGGGGCTCCAACAGGCTCGGAACATCCGAGGGGCCTGGAGTGCGTGGGAGGAGACGACTACGAGAGCGCACAGGCCCGTCGAGCACCAGGTCGGGCGCTGGGGGCCCGAACAAGGGGACCTGCGGAGAGGGGGATCGTGACTCCCGCACCTGTTGTCGCCGGAAGAGAGCACGTCCACAAGAGGGACCTCGTAAGGACCAGGCATAGTAGGGGCCCGCACCAGTGAGCTAGGGAGAGAGAATCCAGGGACCCCGGATGGCGCACAGAGCGCCGAGGCCTGAGATCTGAGAGGCCACAACGCAACGCACACAGGGAGCGGTGGCAGGGACAAGACAAGCCTAGAGCACCTTACTACGGAGGGGCCACTACGCGAAGAAGGCGAGCGGTGGGGGGGGTGTAGAGATCAGAAACGAGCCCCCGACACCGGGTTAAAAGAGACAACCAATTCCTCCGTGAGCAGGCCCCACACTTACGCAGAGTGGAAGTGGGGGAATACCGCTAACAGGTCAGGACGGTGGCCGCTGCGGCCCCAGGGGGCACAACATAGACGGAGCATGACAGAAGGCCTTAGAGCAGATTTGGAACGCGACTGACTCCTGTGGGGAGAAAGGAGAGGCCTCGCGTGCACTCCCGTCATTAGGATAGCCGAGAGAGTCTGAGTCTGTGTCCGACTATAGAGCGACGCGGGGGAAAGTGGAGAGGCGGAGAGGAGAACAGAGGAGCCAACACTCGGCTAGATCAGTCGGCTGGTGGAGGAGAGGGGACCTAGCCGACAACAGCCGCCACGAGGACGGCTCGGGAGCGAGGGGTGCCTTGAGATCCCCACCTGTTGGCAGGCCCAGCAATGTCCTCGGTGAGGAAGAGAGGGGAGAGATCTCTGAAGGAAATGCTAACTAGAGGACCCCTGCCTACGGACAAAGGTAACAGAACATCTCCTCCCCAGAAAACCCAACCAGACCCGGAAGACGGGGAGGTCCCCATCACCCGCTCCTTCTTGGAGTCGCTTTTCAACGTCCTTCGAGACGACTTCCAGACCCTTAAGAGTGAAGTGGCGGGGGAGGTCCGCGAGATTCGCCGAGATGTTGATGCAATAGGTGAAAGAGTAGCGGCAATAGAGGAAAAAGACATCACCAAAGGGGAAGAAGTCGAGCAACTCCAACAAGAGGTGATCCGCCTGCGAGATCAACAACTGGATCTCCAGGCACACGCCGAAGACCTCGAAAACCGCTCACGAAGAAACAACATCCGTGTCAGGGGAGTCCCTTTGAAAACGGAAGGATCAGATGTGAACCAGTACCTCCAAGGCTTGTTTAGAGACATACTAGGGGAGCCTCAAGACTTTCCTATCCGCATAGACAGAGCACACCGAGTTGGTCTGGCGAGACGGGCCCCTGCTCCTCCGCCAGACATCCTTGCCTTCCTACCGGATTTTCCTCTCAAAGAAAGAATACTGCGGGAGGCACGGTCGAAACAACCTCTACAATATCAGGGACTTTCCATTGCCCTATACCAGGACCTCGCCGCTAGTACGCTACAAAAAAGGAGAGACTTTAGGGAAGTGACTACCCACCTAAGAACACAAGGAGTGGCGTACTCATGGGGACATCCTTTCCGCCTTATCTTTAAAATGAACGGCAAACTGCACCAACTCCGATCCTTCCAGGAAGCATGTAAGATCCTGGGCTTGGAACAAAGAACCACGGAAGAGTCACCCAGTCGCACACAGAATCTGCCGAGGAATGAGTGGCGGACAGTGGGGGGCAAACGCTCCCCCAATACAGAACTACGTCCAAGCTCAGACACAATGGCGCAAGAGAGACTGCTGGCGCTAGAAACAGTACAGAAAGAAACCGCGCCGACGACCCCACCATGACTGTACCAGAGGGACCACTTAGCATTGGTATTGCAATAGCCGGGGGGGGCTCGGGGGCGGGGGGCCCGGGACACTTGGTCCACACACTTACCCCGATTCTTTACTTACCACATGCCCAGGGTTTCGTACGAAGGGCAATGGACAATGAGGGGACTCTGGGGTTTACAAGTTGGGGTTAGGGAGGGTAGAAGAGGTCAGGGTGGGGGAGGGGGCGACAGAGTTTCTATTCGTTACCGGGTTGGGGGGACGAGGGAGTTGGGAAAGGGGCGGGGGGAACCGGTGTGCTGCCTACGGAGGGGACACATATGAGATACATATCCGTCTGTGCAGGGTATCGCGAACACAGGAGGGGGCTTGGAGGACATAAGAGGTGGTCTCCACCAGTCATGGCTGTTGACCACAGGACTACCCTATGTCAAGGTCCGCTTTGCAGATACTAACTCTTAATGTGCGGGGACTGAACAATCCCATTAAAAGAAGAGCGGTACTATCCTATTTAGAGAACTCGGGGGCGTCGGTGTGCCTCTTGCAGGAGACATCTCCTCTCCAAGGATTGGCACCGCATGAAAACCCGAGCCTTTCCCCACCAATTCTACTCATCTACTTCAGATAAGAAAGCGGGGGTGGCCATTCTGATATCTAAATCATTCCCGGGAACGGTAGGGGTCAAAGTGGCAGAAGTGAAAGGCCGGTTACTAGCCTACACACTTTGGGTGGGAGGTGCCCCTCTGGTGGTGGGCTCGATCTATGCCCCGAACTCGGGACAAGAACAATTTTTGATAACTGGCACTATCCGAGGTCTTATGTTCGCAGGAGCGGAAAGTGGTCATAGGGGGGACCTGAATCTGGTCATGGACGCTGAGAAAGATAGATCGGGGCAACGATATGGCCAAACAGGGGCAATTTCTAAGGCAGGAAAGGACTGGCTAAAGGATAGGGGTCTCCTGGACTTCTGGAGGGTGACTCACCCCCATCTCACACAATTTTCCTATTACTCCCATGCACACCATACATACGCTAGGCTAGACCACTTCATAGGGACCACAGAAGTACATACAATGGTGGACACAGTAAATATCACACCAGCAGCACTCTCGGACCATGACGCAGTGGTAATGATTCTCTCTATCCCCTCAGTTAAGCGACCTCCAGGGAGGTGGAGACTCCGAGAAACTTTGCTTTCCAGAGCAGGGGTGTCCCAACAACTACAACAATGCATCTCTAATTACCTCGCGATAAATGACTCCCCAGACACGCCTCTTTCAGCACTCTGGGGGCGTTGAAGGCCGTGGTGAGAGGCGAACTAATCGCTATCTCTGCCGCCGAAACCAAAGAACGCAGAGAAAAACGGGAACTCCTTACAGAGAAAGTGTTAGAACTGGAACGCATACACCAGCGGCTAGGCGCGCCGCGGATATGGCGTCAACTAAAAGCAGCACGAGCACAGCTAGGATCATTAGACCTTGACAGAGCCGAATACGCGGCCCTCCGACTGAAGCACTTATACTATGTGGGGGCGACAAAACGGGACGACTCTCAGCTAGTAAGCTCAGGGCCCGAGTCCAACGGGCCAAAATACAAACGCTTCGGAAAGATGATGGGGAACCGGCTGAGGGAGATGAGAAGATTGCTGCGGTCCTTCGGGACTATTATTCCACGCTCTACGGGGAAACATCACAGCTAGGTGGTGACGGGGCCACATACCTCCAGGGAGCAGCCACGTCGGCGCTGGACGCCGCGGGAGCTGAAGCACTAGACGCGCCCATTACGATAGAGGAGGTGATTGGAGCTATTTCCCGTCTTAAACCCTTGAAGTCGCCGGGCCCTGACGGGTTCTCGGCGGGATTTTATAAAGCCCTGTGCCCACTTCTAGCCCCGATTCTCACGCGGCTTTTAATTCCTTCCAGGGACCTGGGACTATACCTAGGGACATGCTGACGGCAGACATCGTAGTCATCCCTAAACCGGGGAAAGACGCAACCCAATGTAGTTCTTACCGCCCAATTTCCCTCCTCAATCTCGATCTGAAGTTGTTCACGGGGATCCTAGCAGCTCGATTAGGCCCGCGACTGCCCGGAATCATTGAACCGGACCAGTCGGGTTTCATCTCCAATCGTCAAAGCAGTGACAACACTAAACGCATACTGCATTTGATAGATAAGGCCCATCGCACTACCATGAACGCCATACTGCTATCGGTCGACGCAGAAAAAGCGTTCGACAGAGTCAGTTGGGACTTCCTAGACAAAACCTTAGCTCATTTCGGCGTGGGGGATCGCTTCCGAACATGGGTAGCGAGTTGCTACTACAAGCCCGCGGCAGTAATTAGGGTAAATGGCGTGACATCCCGACCCTTCGAGATACAGAGAGGTACGAGACAGGGATGCCCTCTGTCACCCCTTCTTTTCGCCCTATACGTAGAACCGCTAGCGCAACGAATCCGAGACAACCCTGATATTTTAGGTATCCCTTTCGGGGGGAACAGCATACCGTGAGCCTATATGCCGATGATATCCTGGCAACTTTGGAGTCCCCTGAACGCTCAGTCCCCGCCTTCTTGCAAGAACTGACCGCCTTCGGTCAAGTGTCCGGCTTCAAGATGAACGTACAGAAATCCATGGTTTTACATCTAGGGAGTGGGGCAGAACAGCGGGAGGAAGACCGCCCACAATATGGTGAGTTGCAGTCTCGTGCCTCAATTACCTACCTGGGGATAGAACTCGCTCCCTCTGTGGCGCGCACGGTCACACAGAACTATACTAAACTCCTCGCCCAAATTCAGAAAGATCTTAGACAATGGCAAAAACATTCTTTATCCTTACAAGGCCGCATAGCCGCTATCAAAATGAATATCTTGCCCAAAGCTCTCTACATCTTTCAGACCATACAGGCCTGGCCCCCACCGGGGACCCTACACAAACTCCAGAGCGCGGTGCAACAATTCATTTGGGCTGGGGCCCGCCCGCGCATGCGTAGGGATCTTTCACACCGGCCCCCAGACGAGGGAGGATTGGGTATCCCAAATTTCTTAGAATATTTCAGAGCGGTGCAACTTCGACACTTAGTGGAGTGGAGCAGACCCGAGTCCGAAAAAGATGGCTGTTCCAGGACCGAGCACTGGCGAAGCTTTCCTTGTGGAAGGTGCCTTTCCTCAAACGGTCAGATAGACCACCAAATCTCAGGGGCTCCCCAGTCACCAATACGCTGCTAAGAGTCTGGGACTCGGTGGCGGTCAAACGCGGATTCACATCCTTTCCCTCACCAATGACTCCCATATTCGATAACCCGGAGTTTTTACCAGGGCTTGAAGAACGAGCGTTTCCGCAATGGCGAACCACGGAATGCAGGTCGGCGGGACACCTCTTCGATCTGGAGGGGTTTCTGCCGCTGGCGGAATTACAACAACTCTATACAATCTCCGCCCCGCAACGCTACCAATACTTTCAAATCCGCCACTGGCTCCTCCATCCCGAGGTGAGACCGCTAGTCCACAGGAAGCTCACCACGTATGAGAGATGGTTATTAACCAAAGATTCGGATAAAAAGATGATCTCTGACTTGTATAACATGTTGCGTCCACCAGTTCCCTCCTTACCCTCTGCGGGACAGAGGCGATGGATGCGGGAACTCGGCAGGGACTTAACGGCGAAGGAGTGGCAAGCGATATATTTTCGGGCTAACCACACAGCCCGCAATACAGCTAGCAGAGAAGCGGCGGTCAAAGTGGTTACCTACTGGTACCTAACACCGGCCAGACTACACAAAGGGAACCCTGATCGAAGCCCGACTTGTTGGAGGGGCTGTGACGAAGAGGGCACACTGACGCACCTATTATGGGACTGTAAAGAAGTGACTGACTACTGGGGTGCCATCTTAGATGACATAGATAAGCAATTCGAGACTGAAATTCCCCGATTCCCCGCATACACGTTACTGGGGTTTCCCAATCCACTCACTTACCCCCTGAAGTCGATTAGGGGCAAACAGATGGGTCTGGCGATGGGGGCAGCTATTCAACACATTCTCTCATTATGGGGGACACAGACCCGACCAACACACACAGGTTGGCTACATAAACTTTGGTACCTTATAGGTATGGAGCGGATCCAAGCCACCCTGACGAACTCTACAGATACTTTCCGCACCATCTGGCGTCCACTGCTGTCCCTGTTAGAACTTGAAATGACTGAATTAACATGCACTAAATACCTCCGTATCCTAAGGCTCACCGAAAGGGGACATACCGACGAGCCATCTTAACCTGCTCACTAATACAAGACTCCCACATCAGGTTCCTCAGAATCACTTATTCAGCACACCGGTTCGGGGAGGGGGGAAGGGGGGCTAGGGAAGGGGGAGGGGGTCAGGGAGTTTCTTTCGTTTGTTGTTGATTCACACATCAGCATCATATATTGCGGACTGCAGACACCCCAGGCAACACCCCCCATGAGTCTACCTCCATGCTCGGCCAGAACCGGCTTCAAGATGATGCATTTATATGTCTATGGATGTGACGAAAATGGGAGGGAGGACGATCATATATGTATCTTATGGGTTTGTCTGTTGTAACCAAAGCTACATCATTATTTTGATATGTCTGAAAACAATAAAAAACAGAGTTAAACCATAAAGCTGTGGTAGCAGCCAAAGAATAGCAGGCTTTGATACACAAGGTGACCCAGCGGGAGATGGTCCTTTTGTGTACCGCCCGACCTTTTTTGGCGCCCACGTAGCCAACAAAGAGCTGGTCATCCACCCGGAACTGTTGTGTGCGGTTGATGTAAAAGGAAAGCGCACGTTTTGGGTCCAGACGGTGGAGCCTCTCTTCCTCTCTGGAAGGATGCAGAGGCGGAAAGAAGGTGGGCAAAGTGATGGTCTGCCCAATATGGAAGGCAGTAACCACCTTTGGCAAGAAGGACGGACGCGTCCTAAGAACAACCTTGTCTGGATGGACAGACAGAAAGGGGGGTTTGCAAGAAAGAGCCTGGAGCTCACTCACCCGCCGAGCGGAGGTGATGGCCACCAGAAATGCTGTCTTCAGAGTAAGAAGACGAAGAGGACAGTTATGTAGAGGCTCAAAGGGAGCGCACATTAAGAAGGTAAGAACCAAGTTCAAGTCCCACTGAGGCATTACAAACGGAACAGGAGGAAAGAGGTGTGTAATGCCTTTAAGAAACCTGTTAACCACAGGGGACTTGAAAAGGGAGGGCTGATCAGGAAGCCTGGTGAAGGCCGATATCGCACAAAGATAGCCCTTGATGGTACCCAGGGCAGAACCCTGTTGGGCCAGAGAAAGAAGGAACAGAAGAACCTCCGAAAGAGGGGCAGAAAGGGGATTCACAGCCTTTGCTGTGCACCATGCCACAAACTTGTTCCACCTACAGGCGTATACCACCTTAGTGGAGGGACGCCTGGCTGCCAGAATCACATCACAAACTTCGGGAGGCAAGTCGAAAGGAATCAACTGCCGCCGTTCAATCTCCACGCAAGCAGGTGTAGACTGGACAGGTTCGGGTGGAGGACCGTCCCCTGCTGCTGCGACAGAAGATCCTCCCGAAGAGGCAGACGGATCGGGGGATCTACGCTCATACTGAGTAGCTCGGGATACCAAACTCTTCGAGCCCAGTCCGGAGCCACAAGAATGACTTGGGCCCGGTCGCGCCGAATCTTCTTCAACACTCTGGGTAGAAGTGGTATAGGCGGAAAGGCGTACAACAGACCGCAACTCCACTCGCGACGAAAAGCGTCGCCGAGCGAGTGCCGCCTTGGAAATTCCAACGCGCAGAACTGCTGACATTGCGCGTTCTCTTCGGTGGCGAACAGATCTAACCAAGGCTCTCCCCACTGCTGAAAGAGACCTTGCGCCACCTCCGAGTGAAGACGCCATTCGTGATCCATCATGCACCCGCGGCTGAGTTCGTCCGCCCTGGCGTTCAGGGAACCTGCCAGGTGTTGAACCATCAGGAATATGCCCTGATGTTCCAGCCATGTCCAGAGGCGCAGAGCCTCCTGACATAGGGTCCACGACCCCACCCCGCCCTGTTTGTTGCAATACCACATGGCGGTGGTGTTGTCTGTGAACACCTGCACTACCTTCCCTTTGACAGAGGGAAGGAATGCCTTGAGTGCAAGTCGGATCGCCCGGAGCTCCAGAAGGTTGATATGGAGCCGGGACTCCGCCGGAGACCAGAGGCCTCTGATCTCCGCCTCTCCCATGTGACCGCCCCATCCCAGAAGGGACGCGTCCGTCACAACTGTGTGCTCTGGCTGGGGAAGGGAGAGGGATCTGCCCATGACCCATTGCCGGTTCGAGAGCCACCACTGCAACTGTTTTGCAGTCCCCTCCGAGATCTGGACGTGATCGGACAGGTTGCCCTGGTGCTGCGCCCACTGGAACTTCAGGTCCCACTGCAGAGCCCGCATATGCCATCTGGCATGATCGACCAGCAGGATGCAGGAGGCCATGAGGCCCAGCAGCCTCAGGGTCATCCGTACCGAAACCCAGGATAAAGGCCGAAAGATCGGAATCATAGCCTGAATATCCCGCACTCGCCGTTCGGGAGGATAAACCCGAAACTGCGTCGTGTCCATGACTGCTCCGATGAAAAGGAGCTGTGGAGAAGGAATCAGGCGCGACTTCGGCACGTTGATGGTGAACCCCAGCTAGTGCAGGAGTTCGGCCGTTGTCTGGAGGTGGGAGACGACTGCCTGGGACGAGCCCGCCTTCAGCAGCCAGTCGTCGAGGTAGGGGAAGACTGGAACCCCTGCCCTGCGCAGATGGGCTGCGACCACCGCCATCACTTTCGTGAACACTCGAGGGGCGCTGGTAAGGCCAAAAGGGAGCACGGTGAACTGAAAATGCTCGAGGCCTATCGTGAACCGAAGGTAACGCCGGTGGGCCGGCAGGACGGGGATGTGCAAATATGTGTCCTGCAAGTCCAACGCTACCATCCAGTCTCCAGGATCGAGAGCAGTCAAGACCTGAGCTAGGGTGAGCATCTTGAACTTCTCCTTCCGGAGGAAGCGATTGACGTTCCGGAGGTCCAAGATAGGACGCATATCCTCCTTGTCCTTTTTGGGCACCAGAAAGTAGTGGGAGTAGCAACCACGTCCTACTTCTGGGGTCGGAACACGCTCGATGGCCCCCCTGGCCAAGAGGGCTGCAACTTCCTTTTGAAGAAGCACCAAGTGATCCCCTGACATGCGGTGGAATTGAGGTTGCATGGCTGGGGGGATGGTCACGAAGGGGAGGGAGTAGCCCCTTCGGACAATGTCCAAGACCCACCTGTCCGAGGTGATGGCACGCCAGTGGTGAAGGTGATGGCGGACCCTGCCCCCTACTGGCGTGCCGTGCACCTGAAAGGAAGGACTAGGAGGGCTTGGAGGCCGCGGACGGGGCGGGGTTGGTGGCCTGACCCGCACGCTGGTTGCCTGACCCGCCACGGCGGGAGCCACGTCCTCGGCCACGCGAAGACGCTTGCTGCGCGGGCCGGTGGCTGGGCAGCGGATGTGACTGGGCGCCCCTTCCGTGGCCACGAAAGGGGCGAAAAGCAGACTGTTGCTGAGGGCGCACAGCAGAAAGGCCCAGGGACTTGGCTGTAGCCCGCGAGTCCTTAAAGCGCTCCAGCGCATGGTCTGCCTTTGTCCCAAAAAGACCGACTCCATCAAAGGGCATGTCCATAAGAGAGTTTTGGACATCACCCGAGAAACCAGTGGTCCTCATCCAGGCGTGACGGCGCAGCGCCACTGTCGTCGCAAGCGATCTGCCTAGAGAGTCGGCGGTATCAAGGCCACATCTGATGGTGTACTTTGCCGCATCTCTTCCCTCCGCAATGGTGCGGGAAAGCAGTGTCTGGACCTCCTCAGGACACTGGGGCAGAACTTGCGCCACCGAGTCCCACAAGGAGTGGGAATATCGGCCCAAGAGGCAAGTGGTGTTGACTGACCGCAAGCCAGCACTGGCGGAAGAAGAGACCTTCTTCCCAAATTGATCCAGGCGTTTGGATTCCCTATCCGGGGGAGCGGTAGGGAAGGCGCTTTGGGAAGCAGAGGCTTGGACCACCAAGCTCTCAGGGGTGGGGTGTAGAGAGAGGAACAGGGGGTCGCCCGGAGCAGGGCGATGGCGTCGGGCCACGTTCCTATCCACAGGAGCCCCTGTGGTGGGCTTGGACCAGGTGCCCAAAAGAACGTCTGAAAGCGCCTCGTTGAACGGCAGCAGTGGCTCAGAGGAGGTAGCCGCCGGCTGAAGCACTTCCGTCAGGATGTTAGTCCTGACAGCCACTGTAGGCAACTGGAGGTTTAAGGCCCCAGCTGCTCTACGCAACACCGTTGCAAAGTTTGCTCCCTCCTCCGTTGCCACGGATGGAGGAGACAGCATGCCAGAGTCAGGGGAGGTGTCCAGCCCACTGGCATCCCCAAGTTCCTCAGTCCAGTCCTGATCAAACTCACACTGTTGTGTGAGAGGGTCATCAGTCCCCTCCCAGTTATCTCCGTCCTCCAATTCAGGTTCAAAATAAGGAGGAGGAGGGACATGTGGGACCCAAAGTCCCAGCGGCGTCGGAGCCGGCGTCGTGCGACGCCGGTCCGGCGCCATGTCCGGAGAGAACCGGGGAACGGCACCGGAGACATCGGCGCCGGCGGAGGTGTAGTTAGGTCAACCGGCGTCGATGGGGGTTGCGGCAGCACCGGAGCCGGGATCGGGACCGAGGCTGGTGTTACAGGCGGTGCCGGGACCGGAGTCGCCGGGGAAACCCCATCAGGGCCCGCGGGGCCCGAAGGCGCACCGGGGGGACCTTGAGGCCTGAAGAGGCGGGCCATGGCCGACAGGAATTCCTGTATCTCGGCCGGAGTCGCCCCCGAACCCGGGAAGGACGGGTAATGCGGGGCGGCTCCACAGGCACTCCCGGAGCCGCGGGGACGGTGCCGATAGGAGCCTCAGCCGAGTCGCGAGACCGGCGAGGCGAAGCCGTCGAGCGATGACGCTTCTTAGACTTTTATGCTTTGACTTACCGGAGGAGTGCGAAGACTTGGACCCCCGACGACCGATGAGGACTCCGCGACCGGCCCCTCGACCTCTCACGTGACCGGGGCTTGGTGTGGCGCGGAGCCGACTGCCGGACCTCGAGGAGCTTTCGAGACCGCTCTCGCAAAGCCTTTGGGTGCAAGGCCCGGCAGTCGGGGCACGACTTCGTGTCGTGGTCGCGGCCGAGGCAGTAGAGACACTCTAAGTGCGGGTCTGTGATCGACATCATGCGACCACAGACGTCGCAGGGCTTGAAGCCGGGCATCCCTACCGACACCTTTGGAGTCGAGAGACTCGTGTTGAAAAACAGTGAAAACTCACCAAAAAGTTAGTCAAAAAAGATGAATAGGGCACTGCTCTTCCCAGATCTGCGCTTACTGGCGCGGAAAAAGAATAACTGACGTCAGCGCGCAGGGGCGGCGTCTAAGTACTGCCCGCGATGTCATCTCGGCGGTCCCGACGCCGACGACGGACGCGCACGACGCCGCCTACCGACGCGCAAGGGTACTGCTACGCAAAAAGTTTCCGGATCCAGCCTGACGCCTGGGGATATTCCAAGGTAAGGAATCTGTCACTAACGTGTCTCTTTCAGATATGCCCTGTAAGCAGTCTACTGGTGCTGGCGTCCCCACCCCAGCCCGATACACTAAGTTCTCTCTGGGAGGTGGTCACACCTCCCTGTGACAGGAAACCTATTGTTCTACCTTCCTCTGCTCGAGCTTGGCTCAGCAGCAGGAGGGCAGAATCGTGTCTGTGGTCGGCAGCAGCACTAGCTAGCTGGCAGACCCTGAAAGGCTGTTACCAGGAGTACAGGGGGGTTCCTTAAGGAGCCACCCAGTACATGGGATCATACTTCCAACACTGGAATCAGTGTTAGGGTATGATTCCAACATGTTTGATACCAAACATGACTGGGTTCGTGGCAACCAATATATAGTTAGAAATCTTGTAATGACTGCTGCCGACTATATGTCTTAAAATGGCTGACCCCACTTTCAAAGACAGGAGAATTGACTCTGGGATTTGTAGGGGTGTCCTGCTCATGCAGGGGCACCCTCACACTTGTAACCAAGCACCCTGCCCTCAGGACTGAAGAGCCTGCCATAGGGGTGACTTATAGGTTTTAAGTGCAGATATAAGGAAGCTTAATCTGTTGTGAGAGGTGCAATGGCAGGCTTGTAGTCACAGTTTAAGTGGGCTTCCATGCACGGCAAAATACATGCTGCAGACCATGGGAGACCCCTGGTGTACCTATGCCCTGGGTACCTTAGTACCATATACTATGGACTTATAAGGGTACACCAGTAGCCAATTGTGGAGGTACCAAAGTGCTTACCAGAACCAATTTAGGGGAGAGATACAGTTGCTGGGATCCTGATTAGCAAGATCCCAGCAGACTAGGTCAAAAACACACTGATACCAGGCAAAAAGGGCCAGTAACCATAAAGGCAGATCCTAATTACCTACAACCTCTAAGAGAGAGATTGTTTAGCTGCTACTAAGATAAATAATCTGTAACACCAGTTGTTCTCCTTCTGAGACCAATGATCTTCCAGGCATTGTTAGAGGGGCCTCACATGATGTCTTCCTTTCAGGACAATAGAAATGCAGGTAGCCATAGAACCCAGTAAATAGGATACCTTACAAGCTGTTAGGTAGGGTACCTTTAAAAAGAATTGACAGTTCCTCCAGATTGACACTCTCGCCTCCGAAGGAAACATCTTTCTTCATTCTGTGTCTAGGGTTACCCCCAGGTAAGACAGATCTTGGACTGGCGATGTCTCATATTAATGGATGTTTGTCTGCAACCCTAACCTGCGCTTGATGATTGCAAGCCCTTCTCTATATTTTGAAAGCTGTGGGTCTTTATCAGCCAGACATCGAGGTGATGGTAAATGAATATCCCTTGGCATGGAAGGTGGGCTACTACTACAGTTATGCATTTGGAAAATATTCAGACCACAAGGTAGAACTGCATATTGGTTGTGTGGTGTTCCCATTATAAACCTCAGGTAAATTCTGTGTCTCTTCGTTATTGGAATGTGGAAGTAGGTATCTAATAGATCCACAATGCACACGCAATCTCTTTGCCTGAGATTCAGAAAAAAATGATGAGGAACTAGCATACAAATTGTTTCACCAGAGATTTTCTTGAATAAGTCCCTCTCCTCCAGCGCAGGGCAGAGGTTGGTTCTATTGTTTGCTTTTTCAGCAACACAGTGGTTTCTTTAGCCAGGTTGGGCAGTTGAAATTTCAATGGGGGATTTCGTAGAAAAGGAGATGGTGGTGCCTTAAAACATAGAGAATAGCCACCTGATACAATAGTCAGCACCCAGCTGTCTTTTGCGATTTTTCCCCACTCTTCGAGATGATGAGCTATTTCCTCTCCACTGGAGTGACTGTCGAATGGTGGGGGTGGGGGTGCATTTGAGGAGTTACTGGCAACTATTAGACAGCGGGAATCCTGATGAGTTAGTTGATTGAGTTGATTTACTCTTAGATCCAAACATCCTATAAGGGTATCTTAGTCCCTGCTGAGGATAGGGACAACGAGGGGAACGAACCCTCTGTAGATAATTTCAGCGTACTCTGTACCTGTATTGTGAGCTGAAGAATTTCTTCTTCTACTGAAGACCGACCGCCTTCAAGGCTTCATTATTCAAACTCACCATTTCTCAATATCTATAGCATTACATCAAGTTTGAGGGTAATTAAGAGCAAATAGGAAGAATAGTGCAGGGTGATCCGATGACAATAACAAGATATGGCAACTCCGTCGAGCCAATAGCCACACCGATGACCAAGTTTGATACCAGACAGCCTTTGGGAACCAGCTCCATAAAATCTTGCCTGCGATGTATTGGTAAGTCATCGGCAAAGGACTAAAGATCTCATGGCATAACAGCCTAGAAATGCCAGCACACTAAAAGAATATAATGCTGCGGATGCTGTTCAACAAATCTTTTAGCCACAATTTTATCAGGAGGCCAATGCATGTCTCCTTCTTAAGAGAGTCAGGCTTGTGATCTGCTTTCAAGAAATCAGTAAGGGTTCCGGTTTGGCCAGCTTGTACTACTTCATCAGAAGGAGAGTTACTGCTGTCATAGTGGCCAGTGTGAGGAACTTTTCTTCCACCAATTCTAATAAGCCTAGCAACAACGGCAGAAGAGGCCTAGGAGATGCTTGTGGTTGAAGGATCTGCATTTGTTTGTGATGCCTCCATAGGTATGTTTAATTTTGAGACTCCCTGCGCCAAATATCAAGAGAGGCGGTGATGCCATCCACTATGGTGATCCTCACAGGAAACTCCAAACACAGAATTGGCGTAACACCCTCTTTGCGTGCTACAAAAAATCTTTTTCTCTAACACGCCTAGATCAATGTCAGCCTTACAACCTACTGCTACTCTCACTCCAGGGAAATAGCCAATTCCAAGAATCGGATGAGGTAGGCTCACTCACATAATGTGACATGCTTCATCATTTGCCACCTCTTCCAACCATGGTGAGATAATATTACCAGGGCGGACTTAACCTCAGGAGGAGGCTTTCCTGAGGGAGTTCTTAGAAATTACTTATTTTTTCTGGATAAAATACTTGGATCCAGCTCAATAATTAAAAAAGCCTTAACCACAAAGCATCCTTTATTCAGGTGGTTTCCTAGGCTTGTTTAAAAAATACCATAAGTTGTTCTCAGAGGACGTGAATGGTTGCTATGACCTTTACATACCATTGAGAGTTATCCTGCCAACATGTTTCTGTCCTTCCACTAGAGCCAAACAGTCTCAGGCATTCTTCAGGGCCGGGTCTATATATCCCTACATTTAATATATTAATAGTGAAAAGTACCATGGAAAGCATATAGAGAGGACCTACCTCTCTTCAAAAATTCACCAGGAACTCTAACCTAGTGCCTGGCTCAACGGTCAATTGCCTCATGGTCTCTTAGACGCCTTCTATACACTTGCCTCAAGGTAGAGTGCCCACGTTGGTCCTACCGTGCCCCATTGAACAGCCGACTGGGTGCTCACAGAAAAGCCTGCAGGCGAAGTGAGCATATATGACTATATTGACGCTCCATCGTGCAAACATAAAAGAGAGGAGATGAGAATAAAGTTGATCTGACTCAACTACGCTTCCTTGGCGTGGGTAAAGCAACTAAATCCTTCCAAGGAGATTGAAATGTTTTAGGAAGAATACTACCACCCATTGACCATTTGGGCGCCCACAATTTTTTCCTTCCTTTGGATGACACAGAAGTATGCCCCGACACATCTTTAGAAGAGGAAGATTAGGAGGCTGTAGAGGGTCTTTTGCTGGAATAATGACTCTAAGAGGCCCAAACGCTGCAGAGATTGCTTAGTATATGGCAACAGCCTTAAAATCTTACTGGTGATCTATTCCTTCTTGCATAAAGGTCAATGTTGAAAATCTTGATGAAGATTTGGACAACCTCAAGTGGTGCATTGACTGCGTTAGCACCAGCCATGAATGATGCAGTGACACTGAGTAAATTGATGGTTAATGGGACAACGTTGAACACCTGGAGTGCTTAGATATTAGACTTGCAGGACTGGTGCCACTGATGATGTTTTGACATCATGCCAGTCCTCAATAGCGAACATGGCATGGCTTTCACCGACAGCGAGTGAGAAACAACCTTGACAGGAATTATGAGGATGGCGTCTCCGGTTATTCAATCTCCAATCCCTGGTTCTCCCTCTGTGAGAAACAAACAATTTACTAACCTTCTGTAACGCCTGATATGGTAGAGACTAGCTGTAGATTCCTTTCCTCAGAATGATGCCCAGGTGTCAGACTGGATCTGGAATTTCTTTTGTGAGCAGTACCCCCTGCATGTCTGTAGGTGGCGTTCTGCTCCGCGTGGCATCGCTGTCCATGCCGTTACTGACATGTGCAGTGCCTAAATAGGCGCGACCCTGCAGCGCTGATGTCTGTTTCTTTTTGTGACTTTCCACACCAGAAAAGTGGAACCACAAAGAACACTGATCACTGGTGTGCGAAACAACGGCCATTAAAAGGGGAGCAGTCCCTTACTCTGAAATCCGTTCGCAGAGCGGAGAGGATGGGTGGGTCAGTAAGGAATCTTCGGCTAGCTAGAGTTTCTACTCGATAAGGCATTACCGAAGAGTTGCTCATCTGATAGATACTTCTAGCCGCAGATTCCTAACCTTACAATAGCTACCCAGGCAATACTTCCCAGTAGCTGGGACAGCAACATGGATATATATTAGCAATCCTGTGGGACTGAACGGACAAAGTGCACTGACTGTCCAGGCACTAGTCCTTCATAAACATGTTCAGTGAAGCCCACGTTGATGCTTGACAGATATCCAGGATAGGTACTCGGAGAGCTAACCCAGTGGTCCTAGCCATGGTTCTGTTGGAGTGAGCACGTATTTCCTTAGGAGGTTGCTTTTTGGCCAGTACTTAGCAGGTTTTGATGCAGAGCACTATCCATCGTGAGATGGGTCGCTTCTGTACCGCCTTCCCTTTTTTGGCCCCGACGTATCCAACAAAGAGTTTATCATCCACTTGGAACTTTTTTGTGTGGTCAAGGTAAAAAGACAACGTTCTTTTTGGCTCCAGTTGATAGAGTCTCTCCTCTTTTTTAGTGGGGTGAGGGGGGAGTGTAAAAGGTAGGCAGGATGATGGACTGGCCTATATGAAAGGGAGTTACCACCTTCGGAAGGAAGGATGCTCTAGTCTGAAGGACCAGTTTGTCTGGATAGATAGTGAGGTACGACAGCTGAGATGACAAAGTTTGCATGACACTCTGGGCAGAGGTTATCACCACTAGGAATGCCATTTTTATGGTAAGGAGCCTGATTGGACAGCTGTGTAACAGCTCGAAAGGAGTACACATTAGGAATGTGAGGATTCAATGGAAGTTCCACTGTGCCATAATGAAGGGTGCAGGTGCTAACATGTATTGGAGACCTCTTGACAATTGGTCCACGGCCCCACCCCGCCCTGTTTGCTGCATTACCATATGGCAGTGGTGTTGTCCATGAACACCTGCACCAGCCTACCCCTTATTGGAGGCAGAAAGGCTTTCAAGGCCATTGGATTGCCCGACGGTCCCGCAAATTGATGTGGCGTCTGGATTCCACCAGAGACCAGAGTCCTCTAATCTCAACCTCTCCCAGAGGGCTGCCCAAGACCAGGAGTGACGCATCTGCACTACAGTCAGCTCTAGTTGGGGAAGGGAGAGGGGTCTGCCACTGACCCATTTGCAGTTCGTTAGCCACCACTGCAGATCTTTTGAAGTTCCCTCCAAGTGAGATTTCCCTGATGCTGCGCCCACTGGAACTTCAGGTCCCACTGCAGAGCCCTCATATGCCAACGGGCATTTGCCATGAGAAGGATGCAGGAGGCCATGAGGTCCAGCAGCCTCAAAGTCAGTCTCACCGAAATCCATGAGAGAGGCTGAAACATCAGTATCACGGACTGAATATCCTGGGCTCGCTGCTCAGAAGGAAAGGTCTGAAACTGCACACTATCTAGAAAAACTCCCCAAAAAAAGGGAGTGTTTGAGGAGAAGTTAGGTGTGACTGTGGCACGTTGATAGTGAAACCCAGCAAGTGCAGGAGGTTCACTATAGTCTGAAGGTCGGAAACGACTGCATGGGGCAAGCCCGTCTTCGAAAGCCAATCGTTGAGTTAGGGAAAGACTGGAATCTCTGACCTTTGCAGATGAGCTGCAACCACTGCCATCAGTTTTGTGAACACCTGAGGGGCAATGGTAAGGTAGAAGGTGAGCACGGCAAACAAAGTGCTTTTAGCTAACTGTAAATTGCAGGTAACGCCGGAGTGCAGGCTGGACGGGATCTGAAAACAAGCGTCCTGATCCTATCCAGTCTGCTGGGTCCAGGGCAGACAGGACTTGTGCAAGCATAAGCATTTTGAATTTCTCCTTTTACAGGAAGAGATTAAGGGACAGGTCTAAAATAGGACGAAGGTCTCCGTCCTTCTTGGGCACCAGAAAGTAGTGGAAATAGCAACCACAACCTACTTAAGTTGCTGGCACCTACTTTATTGCCCCCTTGGTCAAGATAGCTAACACCTCCTGATGAAGCAAGGAGAGGTGATCCTCCGTCAGCTTGTCGCAAGTAGGTGGCATTGGTGGTAGGGTGGTCACAAAGGGGATGGAGTAGCCTCTTTGCACTAGCTGCAAAAACCAATGGTCAGATGTTATTGACCTCCAGTAGTGCAGGTCATGGCATATCCTACCCCATACTGGATGCCCATGATTGTCAGAGGGCATACTAAAGAGGTTTGGAGACTGCGACTACCAAGGAGGTAAACTGAGTCGACTTCTGGCTGCCACGTGGTCTGTGGAACCGCACCTTCAGCCACAAAACAATTGTGCAATTTGCTGGCCGGGGTGGCTGGGCATGTACAGAAGCAGCTGGAAACCCCTTCCGTGGCCATGAAAAGGGCAGAAGGCAGACTGTGGTTGACAGTGGGGCAGTGGAAAGGCCCAAGGGCCTGGCTGTAGCTCTACTATCCTTAATGCACTCGATCGCAAAGTCCACCTTCTCTCCAAACAACCAAGAGCCATCAGAGGGCATGTCCAAAAGTGAGGCCTGGATATCCCCCGAGAAGCCAGTGGCTCTCAGCCAGGTGTGGTGCCAAAGGCCACCGATGATGAAATCGCTCTGCCCAGCGAGTCGGTCATTTAAAGTCCACATCGGATGGTGAACGTGGCTGTGTCCCTCCCATCAGCAGCTGCCTGAGAGATTATGGCTAGAGCCTCCTCCGAGACCATTGGCAGCACTTGTGCAACTGATTCCCAGATGGTATGGGAGCAATTGCCCAAGAGGCACACAGTGTTCACTGACTGTAGTGTTGACTGTAGTGTCAGGCTGGTGGAAGAGAACCTCCTCTTCCTGAATGTATCCAACCTTTTGTACTCCCTGTCCGCTGGAGTGGTAAGGAATGCACAGGGATTAACCTTGGAGGTGAAGGCCTGGACCACCAAGCTTCCCCAAAGGTCCCCAGGGGCAGGGTGATGGTAGAGAGCAACTGTCCTATCCACGGGATCCTCTGTGAGGGGCTTGGGCCCTGAGTGGGACATCAGAAAGGGCTTCAATAAATGGGAGTGATGGTTCTGTGTGGTCAACTCCTGGCTGAAGCACCTCCATCAAGACGTTTGTCTTGACGGCCACTGAGGGTAGCGTAAGATACAGGACCTCAGCCACCCTCCGCACCACAACTGAGAAAGAGGCACTCTCTTCCGTAGTCACAGTAAGGGGAGAGACCAGGCCAGTGTCTGGGGAGATGTCCAGTCCACTGACATGCTCCAGATCCTCATACCAGTTGTCCTCTGTCTCTCCTGGTATCCACGAGGGTCCGTAGAGCCCTCCTGTTCATCCCCTAATCCAGACCTATCATACAAATAAGGCACTGGGTCCGTCATGGGGGTCTGCCCACTCCGTCAGGTCCAGTGCGGGCGTCGGACCATGCCTGTGCGGCTCCATGTCGGAATGGAGCTGCCGTGGAGCATCGGCAGATCCATCAACAGCTCAAAAGGGCCAAACTGGCACCAGGGGTGAACCCATGGGCAGGGGACCACTAGGGGCTCCTCCCGAGCCCACGGGTCCTGAAGGCACTCTAGCCGGGATGGGCTACCCAAACATGAGGTGCATATCCTCATAAAATTCCCCTAACTTGGCGGGGGTTGCTCCAGCTCCCGGAGTTTCTGGGAGGCACGGAGACGGCCCAGGCTCTACCACAGAGCTAAGCCTAGAGTGACAATGCTCCCTCATCTCGTCGGATGACTTTGACGGACATGGTGAAGTCGAAGATCTCTTTGAGTTCTTACTTTTCTTATGCCAGTGGGACTTACCCAATTTTCCCGACAACCTCGACTGCGACGACGAGCGCTTGGGATTGGCTCCTTGACCAATCTCGGGACCTTCCTCTCGACCGATTGTGAGCGTCGCGAGGAGGTTGAGGGATCGCTCCCTCAAGGCCCTGGGGTTGCATGGCGCGGCAATCGACACAAGCCTTAGCATCATTGCATCATGGTCGCCCTCCAAACACCAGAGGCACACCAAATGTGGGTCCATCACTGACGCCAGGGGACAAAGACAAAAAAAACCTTGATAAAAAGTCGAAAAAGGTCTGTCAAAAAAGACTGGGTATAGCTCTTCTCCGGATCTGCGCTGACTTGCGAGGAAAGAAAAGACCTGACTTCAGCATGCTGGGGTGGGGCCTATATAGGCACTGCACATGTCACTTTCGGAGCGGACGCCACATGCTTACAATGCACGCCTATAAGTTTGAAAATGTCCTCATTACGTAGACATATTAGACAGCAGTCTGATGTACAGGTGCTACAATGCAGTATGCAGTTTTGAAAAAGGATTTTTTGACTTTATAGTCTACGACTTGGAGAATCTTGCCTTTGATAGGCTGTTGAGGGTACTCCACAATATTGTGACATCTTGGACTTCTCACTCTCTCTATTCACACACCTAAATATATTTCTTATGAAGTATTTCGGGAAATGTACTTCTTGCAAGACTGCTTTTCTCATTTTTATAAACTTAATTTAAAAAATAATAAAAATAAAGTATTTTGAGGTCCCATCACATGGTGGTGAATTATTCTTATGTCAATCAAGACGTATAAAGCAAAACTATATTTACATTTGTTTATGTGCAATTTTAGGATCATTTGTAACTTAGCCACTCTTGCTGGGGGTTTCAAACACAATTGATTCTGGAATGACAGGTGCAGCATTTGCCTTTAGTGATAAAGTCTGATGGGAACAAAGCTGTTTAATAAAGTGAAACCAATTTGCATTTAGCTTGAGTGATGCCATTCTCATTTGCTGTTGCTCTTTTATAAATACCAATTTTGTTGTTGTTCCAAAAAGTAAGAATATAGGCAGGAAAAGAAAATATGAATGGCTTACATTGCAAATTATATACACTGTTATGCAAAGTGCAAATACTGACCTCTGTCTTGCATTCAGTGGATCACTATGTGCATTTTAGCTAGCAGTAGACACAGGGCTAATAAACGGTAATGCATGCGCTTTTTCTTTGGACAAGGGTGAAGACCGAGTAGAAACTACTTTAAAATCAACTTAAAGGAGGGTGGGATAGTTCACAATACAGAGATGTCCACGGGTATCCAGGTGTATCCGGGGGTGATCTGGTTGGGCATTTCCAGACCATGCCTTCGTCATGCCCCATCAGATCATTCTCCTGAGTTGGAATGTTGCTTTATGTTGATGCCAATTATATAGACTGTAAGCTCATGTACCATTATGCTACCTTGTGTTGCCCTGGCCTTAAAAAATAAAGATGTTTGTAAAAGAAAAATCTAATTAACCATATTTCCCACTGACCACTGGAAGCAGGCAAGAACTCACGTCCAGCTAACGGTACTGGTGTAGATGCCCAGATCATGTGTAGTAGGTGAGTTTTAGTGTTTCCACATTTTGGACAACTCAACCAACACATTAGGATATATTTTATGCATGATCATGGATGTAAGAGATGACCTATGTAAATATTTAAATTAGCAAAGGCGGAACTGAGCATTCCCTGAAGCTTCACTACTATAATTGAATATCTTGGGCCATTCATCATACACAAACTCCATTTCTAATCGCTAAATCTTGTTGCGAAGCAGGACACACTGCTTTATAGACAGATGACATAGGGTGTCTCCCCTCAAGTAAGTGCTAAGATTTCTAGAGGGGTATCAGTTTCTGGTAGTCTGCTTGGGAAAACGCACATAAATAAAAATTTCAAATGTTGAATATTATAGTGTCAATAGTCTTCATTGTTATATTTAAACAACGTTGCCAAGCACTGGACTTATCAAAAAAGGTCAAGTAACCCTAGAACGTTTGGACAAATGTTCCAACTCCTGCAATACTAAAGAAATTAGAGCAGACTCTCTACAATTCACTCTTTCTGGGACTAGGGAGACATAAGACGATTGTTGATAATTTGAGGGGAATAGCCTTCTGACTTACAGGAGGCCTACTTCTGCACCTGGGTGGCCCCTCACACAATATTAGTGCTGAAGTAGTGTCCCTGCCTTCCTGCGGCACTGCACGACAAATATGAAATTATGGCAGCCCCATTTACTTCTACAGCATTGCTCGTCGACTCAGGCATTTCTTTTGATGAGGACGCAGCTACAAAGAAGAAATGCTTCTTTTTTTTTTTATTATCAACCACCTGAGTGTCCTTTTTTCTCTTATGATTTGCCCTTATCCTTTGTGTAAGGCACCCGTACTCGCTGCAGCAACCATGCATGAGTTCCAGTGACCATGTTGTCTCTGCAGGCGGCAGAGTCAGCTTCAAGGCTTTCTTTTAAGCTACAGAGCAAGTTTCGGCAATGCCGTGCTCTAGTTGCGGGCTCACTACTGGCTTTTCACTCACTTCCGCCTATGTATCCGCATCACCATGGCAACAGGGCATGACGCTCTAGCGCACGCCCCCGGAACAATTACTAGCAACCAAGAGGGGTTTGTTTCCGGGTACGTCGGGGCGTGTCTCCTCACAGGTGTAGCCACCTAAAGCCAATCAATGGCAACATAAATAGAGCCTCCCCGTGGTTTTCTCTCTCACCACGGAGCCGCGGGTTGGCATCATTTGGAGCGAGGCAGTGTCGACCGAGACGTAAGTACGGCATAGCCGTTAAGGAAACCCTTGCGTTGCAGGCTTCGGACATCCGCCAGCAATTACCAAAACCTTTTTCCAACTTTATTTAACAGAATTACGTGGGCGACACCCTTCCCTACCAGTTACAGAGGCTCATGGAGCATTATCTCCTACATTACATAGTATGTATTGACCAATGTTTGAAGACATTATGTACATACGAACCTTTTGACAATTACTCTAGTCACAAAAATAGAGTGTGTGATTTCTGTTCCGTGTGTGTGTGTCTCGTTTGTCTCCTTTTTTTCCACAGGTCATTGCACAGATAGACCACGATATTATTAGCACCAAGAATACACTACAGTCACCATGTGGAAATTTTACTTTATTTTTTATCTATTCTCCTTTCACAGGTTTCGCGTGTTTGCGCATGGGAAAGCGCTATTAATTGTACTTTCTCTTTCAGATTAACATATTAGAGGTACTATTAGGTATCGTATTAAGTGCATGAAATTCCTGCATTTTTCCTATATTTTTTCACTTTTGTATATAGCACACCTACTTGGCTTTATCAACATAGTGAGTACTGAGGGGATCTTTCAGTCCTGATGAAGAAGCCTTTGCTTCGAAACATGTTGACTTTATAGGAGTATCCGCACATTATAGGCAGGACATCTCCGCATCACCTTTTTAACAGGTCCAGCCTCGACGACCTATTAAAGTTTTTTAAGTCCATGAGGCCAGGTCCTTTTTAATTCACCTACCTTTATTCACTCCAGACCCTTCCTCTCACTACCCCATCACTACACATAGTATTGTTGGAACAGTGCTCCCACGTAGTCGTAGGTCGTAGCACGCCCCGTCCCACAGCGGGGTGGGAAGACCCCTATGATGAAGCATGACACCAAGAGCCCTTTTGGTGTGTGAGGGGAATTTAAGCAAATACTGTGTGCATCCACTCCAGGATGAGAAACACACTTCCCTAACACAGTCAGACCTTTTATGAATAACCCCCCTTTATGTTGGATCTCTTTGATTTAACTACAGAGCATTAGAGGAGGACGTATCCACCCTAGTGTCCGTGTACGACACTACCTCTTCACTCCCTAATCTTGTTACTTAAAGCAAATTCTTTCTAAAGACAGGGGAGCATGAAACATGGTCCCCACAGGCTGGTCACCTGGGGTCCTGGCCTTCCCTAAGACAATTTCTACTTCACCTCTGGATACAGTGCACATTGTTCTGGCTAGGTGGTTTTTGAAAATGCCAACCACATATATGAAAATATGAAATTATGGCATCCCCATTTACTTCTACGGCATTGCTCGTCGACTCAGGCATTTCTTTTGATGAGGACGCAGCTACAAAGAAGAAATGCTTCTTTTTTTTTTTTATTATCAACCACCTGAGTGTCCTTTTTTCTCTTATGATTTGCCCTTATCCTTTGTGTAAGGCACCCGTACTCGCTGCAGCAACCATGCATGAGCTCCAGTGACCATGTTGTCTCTGCAGGCGGCAGAGTCAGCTTCAAGGCTCTCTTTTAAGCTACAGAGGCCACAAAATGTGCAACCCCACTACAGGGGCATAAGAAACAATTGGCACGAAGGAGCCCAAAAACAACGTTAGTACCCTGTGGCACTAGTCCTCCCTGGGGAATTCTTTCTGAGAGACCACACCATGACCCCTTTTATATATAACCCAGCTGAGGATTAATCATGTTTAACCATAACCTTTTGGGCCATGCCATTTTTCCTGCACCCCTCGCAAACACTCTATTAACTTCTGTATAGAGTGCCGCATCCTCCCATCGTTCCTCTTAATACCTCTGCATTTGAGTGTTTTTTAAGTGGTACTTTACAGCTGTACTGTGGGGTCAGTGCTTTTACTATACCGCTCACATTGCGTTTGAAAGAGCCGCCTGCTGCAATGCGACGCTCCGTCTGCGGCCCCACTACGGGACTCTGACTCTTCCATTTCCGTGAATAAAGCAGTTTCGGCAATGCCGCGCTCTAGTTGCGGGCTCACTACTGGCTTTTCACTCACTTCCGCCTATGTATCCGCATCACCATGGCAACAGGGCATGACGCTCTAGCGCACGCCCCGGAACAATTACTAGCAACCAAGAGGGGTTTGTTTCCGGGTACGTCGGGCGTGTCTCCTCACAGGTGTAGCCACCTAAAGCCAATCAATGGCAACATAAATAGAGCCTCCCGCGGTTTTCTCTCTCACCACGGAGCCGCGGGTTGGCATCATTTGGAGCGAGGCAGTGTCGACCGAGACGTAAGTACGGCATAGCCGTTAAGGAAACCCTTGCGTTGCAGGCTTCGGACATCCGCCAGCAATTACCAAAACCTTTTCCAACTTTATTTAACAGAATTACGTGGGCGACACCCTTCCCTACCCGTTACAGAGGCTCATGGAGCATTATCTCCTACATTACATAGTATGTATTGACCAATGTTTGAAGACATTATGTACATACGAACCTTTTGACAATTACTCTAGTCACAAAAATAGAGTGTGTGATTTCTGTTCCGTGTGTGTGTGTCTCGTTTGTCTCCTTTTTTTCCACAGGTCATTGCACAGATAGACCACGATATTATTAGCACCAAGAATACACTACAGTCACCATGTGGAAATTTTACTTTATTTTTATCTATTCTCCTTTCACAGGTTTCGCGTGTTTGCGCATGGGAAAGCGCTATTAATTGTACTTTTTCTTTCAGATTAACATATTAGAGGTACTATTAGGTATCGTATTAAGTGCATGAAATTCCTGCATTTTTCCTATATTTTTTCACTTTTGTATATAGCACACCTACTTGGCTTTATCAACATAGTGAGTACTGAGGGGATCTTTCAGTCCTGATGAAGAAGCCTTTGCTTCGAAACATGTTGACTTTATAGGAGTATCCGCACATTATAGGCAGGACATCTCCGCATCACCTTTTTAACAGGTCCAGCCTCGACGACCTATTAAAGTTTTTTAAGTCCATGAGGCCAGGTCCTTTTTAATTCACCTACCTTTATTCACTCCAGACCCATCCTCTCACTACCCCATCACTACACATAGTATTGTTGGAACAGTGCTCCCACGTAGTCGTAGGTCGTAGCACGCCCCGTCCCACAGCGGGGTGGGAAGACCCCTATGATGAAGCATGACACCAAGAGCCCTTTTGGTGTGTGAGGGGTATTTAAGCAAACACTGTGTGCATCCACTCCAGGATGAGAAACACACTTCCCTAACACAGTCAGACCTTTTATGAATAACCCCCCTTTATGTTGGATCTCTTTGATTTAACTACAGAGCATTAGAGGAGGACGTATCCACCCTAGTGTCCGTGTACGACACTACCTCTTCACTCCCTAATCTTGTTACTTAAAGCAAATTCTTTCTAAAGACAGGGGAGCATGAAACATGGTCCCCACAGGCTGGTCACCTGGGGTCCTGGCCTTCCCTAAGACAATTTATACTTCACCTCTGGATACAGTGCACATTGTTCTGGCTAGGTGGTTTTTGAAAATGCCAACCACATGTGGCTTAGACCATTTGGAAGATGCAGATGAGCCACATCACATAGGGTTCACTGTTGTGGGAACCTGATGGCACACTCCAGCCACCCAGAGTTTCTGTTTAGGGCCTTTTGGCAATTTTCAGATCTAGCCTGCTGCTTTTTAAGCTGATGTTCCTCTAATGAGGAAGAGAAAAGGAGAACAGCCCTCCTGCCCTTTCATCTCTTAACAGCCTATATCATCTGGGGTCTTCAGTAGCTGCACCCTATGGCTCTCAAAGTAGACAACGACTTACTGCACTCCCCAGATCCCACAGCCTCCTGGACAGAGCTTCAGCTTCTCGCAGCTGTCTGGGAGTAACCCTTCATAGAGCATCTCTAGTCAGAACTAGTCCACAGGATTTTCAGGGTAACTCTTCTCTAGGATCCCAAGCAAGTCCATCCTCTACTGTCCCCAGAGGGAAGGGGAACAGAGTGTCACGAGGAGACAGAGTCCCTAGAAATAAAAGATCAGCATATCCCTTTGCTCTAGATAGGAGTTTGTGAACGCGTTGAGACTTTCCTCCCAGGCTGTTCTTATAGCCCATATAAAGTCGGGCGTGGAGACTCTGAAAACTGAGGGCACTAAACGCAGACCAGTCACGGCTCTCTGGAGATAAATTGTGACTGAAAAAAACATTGGAAATGTCAAAAATGGTTTTATATTTTTCACGGATGTTATTATTTATCAGTTCCGTACTACGTGTAGCTTGCACCACAAATGTGCGAGTATAACTGTTCAAGTGTCTGTAATCTAAGAAAAGGCGATAGGAATGATCAGGTTTCAGAACCGGAAAAAGAGGGTTATTCATTTGTGAGAGAGAGGGTTCAATTACTTCCTGGTACTTCAGTTGGGAAAGAATTTCTTTAACGGGTGCCTTCGCATCCCATTTAATAGGATACTGCGGTTTCTACCCGAGGTGTGGACCGTATAGGAACAACATGGTAAGGAGAATCCTTATCCCAACCAGTATAGTTAGGGTAATGTGTGGGGGCCAATACAAAGGTCTATTCAGAGGCATAAGCTTGTTGAACCTTGTCTGGGACAAGGTGCGAGAAAGAAGGGAGAATAACATTCTCACCTTAGGGACATGCAAGAAGAAAAGGTGAGAGGCAGCATATGCCAAGAGAATGTCATAAGACGTAGTTAAATTGTCCCAAAATATTGCTTTAATGAACAAGATTCTTACCTTCGGTAACGATATATCTGTAAGAAACATTAGTAGTGATAGATTCCTTACCTTAGAATATCCCCAGGCGTCAGTCTGGATCCGGAAAGTTTTCGTCAGCAGTACCCCTGCGCGTCGGAAGGTGGCGTCGTGCGGCTCCGCGTCTGTCGTAGGCGTCGTGATTGCCGGGATGACGTTGCGGCAGCTACTTAGACGACGCCCTCGCGCGCTGACGTCAGTTCTGTACACGACTTTCCGCGCCAGGAACGCGGAGCCATGCAAGATACTGACCACTGGTGCATTGAAACTAGGGCCCTGAAGCACAAGTTACTAACTTGTGTAACGATATATCTGTAAGAGACAGTAGTTAGTGATAGATTCCTTACCTTAGAATATCCCCAGGCGTCAGGCTGGATCCGGAAAGTTTTGCGTAGCAGTACCCTTGCGCGTCGGTAGGCGGCGTCGTGCGGCTCCGCGTCCGTCGTCGGCGTCGTGATCGCCGGGATGACGTCGCGGGCAGTACTTAGGCGCCGCCCCTGCGCGCTGACGTCAGTTCTGTACACGACTTTCCGCGCCAGGAACGCAGAGCCATGCAAGAAGCTGACACAGGTGTCTGAAAAATACTAGGGCCCTGAAAGGGATGTCCTTAACCCTAGAAATCAGTTCGCAGAACGGGGAGGATGGGTGGGGCGGTAGGAATCTATCACTAACTACTGTCTCTTACAGATATATCGTTACACAAGTTAGTAACTTGTGCATCTGAAAGAGACACGTTAGTGATAGATTCCTTACCTTAGAATAGATACCCCAGCAATACCAACCCCGGTGGTGGGTCTGCGAACAAAGATCAGACAAGGAAGTCCTGGAGGACAGAACGGCCAAAGAAGCCGTCCCTCCGGACCTGACTGTCAAGGCAGTAATGCTTAGTAAACGTGTGCAGCGAGGCCCACGTAGCTGCCTGACAGATAACCGGCAGCGGAACACCGCGGCCCAAGGCCGTGGTAGCAGCCGTTGCCCTGGTGGAATGGGCACGCAGCCCAACAGGAGGCTCCTTCTTAGCCAAAGAATAGCAGGTCTTGATGCACAAGGTAACCCAGCGGGAGATGGTCCTCTTGTGCACCGCCCGACCTTTTTGGCGCCCACGTAGCCAACAAAGAGCTGGTCATCCACCCGGAAGTGTTTTGTGCGGTCGATATAGAAGGAGAGCGCACGTTTTGGGTCCAGACGGTGGAGCCTCTCTTCCTCTCTGGAAGGATGCGGAGGCGGAAAGAAGGTGGGCAAAGTGATGGTCTGCCCAATGTGGAAAGCAGTAACCACCTTTGGCAAGAAGGACGGACGCGTCCGAAGAACAACCTTGTCCGGATGAACAGACAGAAAGGGAGGTTTGCAAGAAAGAGCCTGGAGCTCACTCACCCGCCGAGCGGAGGTGATGGCCACCAGAAAGGCTGCCTTTAGAGTCAGAAGACGAAGAGGACAGTTATGCAGAGGCTCAAAGGGAGCGCACATTAAAAAGGTAAGAACCAAGTTCAAGTCCCACTGAGGCATTACAAACGGAACAGGAGGGAAGAGGTGAGTAATGCCTTTTAAGAACCTGTTAACAACAGGGGACTTGAAAAGGGAGGGCTGATCAGGGAGCCTGAGGAAGGCCGAGATAGCACAAAGATAACCCTTGATGGTACCCAGGGCAGAACCCTGTTGGGCCAGAGAGAGAAGGAACAGAAGGACCTCAGAAAGAGGGGCAGAAAGGGGATCCACAGCCTTTGCTGTGCACCATGCCACAAATTTGTTCCACCTGCAGGCGTATACCACCTTAGTGGAGGGACGCCTGGCTGCCAGAATCACATCACAAACTTCGGGAGGCAAGTCGAAAGGAATCAACTGCCGCCGCTCAATCTCCACGCAAGCAGGTGTAGACTGGACAGGTTCGGGTGGAGGACCGTCCCCTGCTGCTGCGACAGAAGATCCTCCCGAAGAGGCAGACGGATCGGGGGATCTATGCTCATATTGAGTAGCTCGGGATACCAAACTCTTCGAGCCCAGTCCGGAGCCACAAGAATGACTTGGGCCCGGTCGTGCCGAATCTTCTTCAACACTCTGGGTAGAAGTGGTATAGGCGGAAAGGCGTACAACAGACCGCAACTCCACTCGCGACGAAAAGCGTCGCCGAGCGAGTGCCGCCTTGGAAATTCCAACGCGCAGAACTGATGACATTGCGCGTTCTCTTCGGTGGCGAATAGATCTAACCAAGGCTCTCCCCACTGTAGAAAGAGTCCTTGCGCCACTTCCGAGTGAAGACGCCATTCGTGATCCATCATGCACCTGCGGCTGAGTTCGTCCGCCCTGGTGTTCAGAGAACCTGCCAGGTGTTGAACCATCAGGAACATGCCCTGATGTTCCAGCCATGTCCAGAGGCGCAGAGCCTCCTGACAAAGGGTCCAAGACCCCACCCCGCCCTGTTTGTTGCAGTACCACATGGCGGTGGTGTTGTCTGTGAACACCTGCACTACCTTCCCTTTGACAGAGGGAAGGAATGCCTTGAGTGCAAGCCGGATCGCCCGGAGCTCCAGAAGGTTGATATGGAGCCGGGACTCCGCCGGAGACCAGAGGCCTCTGATCTCCGCCTCTCCCATGTGACCGCCCCATCCCAGAAGGGACGCGTCCGTCACAACTGTATGCTCTGGCTGGGGAAGGGAGAGGGATCTGCCCATGACCCATTGCCGGTTCGAGAGCCACCACTGCAACTGTTTTGCAGTCCCCTCCGAGATCTGGACGTGATCGGACAGGTTGCCCTGGTGCTGCGCCCACTGGAACTTCAGGTCCCACTGCAGAGCCCGCATATGCCATCTGGCATGATTGACCAGCAGGATGCAGGAGGCCATGAGGCCCAGCAGCCTCAGGGTCATCCTTACCGAAACCCAGGACAAAGGCCGAAAGATCGGAATCATAGCCTGAATATCCCGGACTCGCCGTTCGGGAGGATAGGCCCGAAACTGCGTCGTGTCCAGAACTGCTCCGATGAAAAGGAGCTGTGGAGAAGGAATCAGATGCGACTTCGGCACATTGATGGAGAACCCCAGCGAGTGCAGGAGTTCGGCCGTAGTCTGGAGGTGGGAGACGACTGCCTGGGACGAGCCCGCCTTCAGCAGCCAGTCGTCGAGGTAGGGGAAGACTGAAACCCCTGCCCGGCGCAGATGAGCTGCGACCACCGCCATCACTTTCGTGAACACCCGAGGGGCACTGGTAAGGCCAAAGGGGAGCACGGTGAACTGAAAATGCTCGGGGCCTACCGTGAACCGAAGGTAACGCCGGTGGGCCGGCAGGACGGGGATGTGGAAATACGCGTCCTGCAAGTCCAACGCTACCAACCAGTCTCCTGGGTCGAGGGCAGTCAAGACCTGAGCTAGGGTGAGCATCTTGAACTTCTCCTTCCGGAGGAAGCGATTGACGTTCCGGAGGTCCAATATAGGACGCATGTCCTCCTTGTCCTTTTTGGGCACCAGAAAGTAGCGGGAGTAGCAACCACGCCCTACTTCTGGGGTCGGAACATGCTCGATGGCCCTCTTGGTCAAGAGGGCCGTGACTTCCTTCTGTAGAAGCACCAAGTGATCCCCTGACATGCGGTGGAATTGAGGTGGCATGGCTGGGGGTGGTCTCGAAGGGGAGGGAGTAGCCCCTTCGGACAATGTCCAAGACCCACCTGTCCGAGGTGATGGTGCGCCAGTGGGGAAGGTGATGGCGGACCCTGCCCCTACTGGCGTGCCGTGCACCTGAAAGGAGGGACTAGGAGGGCTTGGAGGCCGCGGACGGGTTGGAGGTGGTGGCCTGACCCGCACGCTGGTTGCCCGATCCGCCACGGCGGAATCCACGTCCTCGGCCACGCGAAGACGCCTGCTGCGCGGGCCGGTGGCTGGGCTGCTGACGTGAAGGGCGCCCCTACCGTGGCCACGATAGGGGCGGAAAGCAGAAGGCAGCGGAGGGCGTGTAGCAGAAAGGCCCAGGGACTTGGCAGTAGCCCGTGAGTCCTTAAAGCGCTCCAACGCATGGTCTGCTTTGGACCCAAAAAGACCGACTCCATCAAAGGGCATGTCCATGAGAGTATTCTGGACATCCCCTGAAAAACCAGTGGTTCTCAGCCAGGCGTGGCGTCGGAGCGCCACCGTCGTTGCAATCGACCTGCCCAGCGAGTCGGCGGTGTCAAGGCCACAACGGATAGTGTATTTGGCCGCATCCCTTCCTTCCGCAATGGCGCGGGAAAGCAGTGCCTGGACCTCCTCAGGGCACTGGGGCAAAACATCCGCCACCGAATCCCACAGGGAGTGGGTATATCGGCCCAAAAGACAAGCGGTGTTAACGGACCGCAAGCCAGCACTGGAGGAAGAAAAACCTTTCTTCCCAAACTGATCCAGGCGTTTGGATTCCCTATCCGGAGGAGCGGTAGGGAAGGCGGTTTGGGAAGCGGAGGCTTGGACAACCAAGCTCTCAGGAGTGGGGTGGACAGAAAGAAACAGGGGGTCGCCCGGAGCGGGGCGATGGCGTCGTGACACGTTCCGATCCACAGGAGCCCCTGTGTTGGGCTTGGACCAGGCGCCCAAAAGAACGTCCGTGAGGGCGTCGTTAAACGGCAGCACAGTCTCCGCAGAGGAGGCTGCCGGCTGAAGCACCTCTGTCAAGATGTTAGGCTTGACCGTCAAAGTAGGGAGCTGGAGACGTAAGGCCCCAGCAGCCCTACGCAACACCGTACCAAAATTGGCCCCCTCCTCCGTAGCCACGGGAGGAGACAGCATGCCAGTGTCAGGAGAAGTATCCAGACCACTGGCCTCCCCTAGACTCTCTGTCCAGTCCTCATCATACTGACAGTTGCGTGTCAGAGGGTCATCAGACCCCTCCCAGTCCTCCTGGTCCTCCTCTGGTTCAAAATAAGGAGGAGGAGGGACATTTGGGACCCAAGGTCCCATCGGCGCCGGAGCCGGCGTCGAGCGACGTCGCTCCGGGTCCATGTCCGGAGCCGGAAGGAACTGGGGGACGACGCCGCCCGGAGCCCAGGGCGGCGTCGAGAACGGCACCGGAGACATCGGCGCCGGCGGAGGTGTCGTGAGGTCGACCGGCGTCGATGGGGGTAGTGGAGCCGGGATCGAGGCCGGGGCCGAAGCCGGAGCCGGGATCGAGGCTGGAGGCCCGGGCGACGCCGGGGCCGGAGCCGCCGGCGACGCCGGAGCAACCCCATCAGGGCCCGCGGGGCCCGAAGGCGCACCGGAGGGGCCTGAAGGCCCGAAGAGGCGGGCCATGGCCGACAGGAACTCCTGTACCTTGGCCGGATCCGCCCCCGAACCCGGGAAGGGCGGGTATGACGGGGCGACTCCACAGGCAAGTCCGGGGCCGCGGGGGCGGGGACGGTGCCGGGAGGGGCCTCAGCCGAGTCGCGAGACCGGCGAGGCGAAGTCCGAGAGCGACGATGCTTCTTGGACTTCTTGTGCCTGGACTTACCGGACGAAGAAGACTTCGACGCCGACGACCGGTGTGCACTCCGCGAGCGACCCCTGGACCTCTCACGCGACCGGGGCTTCCGCGGAGCCGAATGCCGGGCCTCGAGGAGCTTTCGAGACCGCTCTCGCAAAGCTTTCGGGTTGAGGGCCTGGCATTCGGGACAAGACTCGGTGTCGTGGCCTCGGCCGAGGCAGAAGAGACACTCCCAATGCGGGTCGGTGACGGACATCATCCGCGCACAGGCGCCGCATCGCTTGAAGCCGGGCATCCCTACGACACCTTAAAGATGGAAAAACAGTGAAAAAATCACCAAAAAGTATGGTCAAAAATTGACCAGGGCACTGCTCTTCCCGGATCTGCGCTTACTGGCGCGGAAAAAGAAGAACTGACGTCAGCGCGCAGGGGCGGCGCCTAAGTACTGCCCGCGACGTCATCCCGGCGATCACAACGCCGACGACGGACGCGGAGCCGCACGACGCCGCCTACCGACGCGCAAGGGTACTGCTACGCAAAACTTTCCGGATCCAGCCTGACGCCTGGGGATATTCTAAGGTAAGGAATCTATCACTAACGTGTCTCTTTCAGATAGGGATGACCTTAACCCTAGAAATCAGTTTGTAGAACGGGGAGGATGGGTGGGGCAGTAAGGAATCTATCACTACTAATGTTTCTTACAGATATATCATTACCGAAGGTAAGTAACTTGTTCATCTGAAAGAAACACGTAGTGATAGATTCCTTACCTTAGAATAGATACCCCAGCAATACCAACCCCGTTGGTGGGTCTGCGAACCAAGATCACACCAAAAAGTCACGGAGAACAGAACGGCCAAAGAAGCCGTCTCTCCGGACTTGGCTGTCAAGGCAATAATGCTTAGTAAAAGTGTGCAGCGAGGCCCACGTGGCTGCCTGACAGATGTCTTGCAGGGGACACCACGTCCCAATGCAGTAGTAGCTGCTGTTGCCCTGGTAGAATGGGCGCGCAGCCCCACCGGAGGCTCCTTTTAGCTAGAGAATAGCAGGCTTTTATACACAAGACAACCCAGCGGGAGATAGTCCTCTTGTGTACAGCCCGGCCTTTCTTGGCGCCTACATAGCCAACAAAGAGCTGGTCATCCACCCGGAACTGTTGTGTGCGGTTGAGGTAAAATGAGATCGCACGTTTTGGGTCCAGACGGTGGAGCCTCTCTTCCTCTCTGGAAGGGTACGGAGGCGGAAAGAAAGTGGGCAAGGTGATAGTTTGCCCGATATTGAAGGCAGTAACAACCTTTGGCAAAAAGGATGGACGTGTGCGCAGCACAACCTTGTCCGGATGAACAGACAGAAAAGGAGGTTTACATGAAAGAGCCTGGAGCTCACTCACGCGCCTAGCGGAGGTGATGGCAACCAGGAAAGCAGTCTTCAAGGTTAATAAACGAAGAGGACAGTTGTGAAGCGGCTCAAAGGGAGCGCACATCAAATAAGTAAGAACTAGATTCAAGTCCCACTGTGGCATCACAAACGGAATAGGAGGGAACAGGTGAGTAATGCCTTTGAGAAATCTATTTACAACAGGGGACTTGAAAAGAGAGGGCTGATCAGGTAGCCTGAGAAAGGCTGAAATTGCAGAAAGGTAGCCCTTGATAGTGCGCAGAGCCCTGCTGGGCTAAAGAGAGAAGGAACAGTAGGACCCCAGAAAGAGGGGCAGAAAGGGGATCCACAGCCTTTGCTGTGCACCATGCCACAAATTTGTTCCACCTGCAGGCGTATACCGATTTAGTGGAGGGACGCCTGGCTGCCAGAATGACATCACAGACTTCGGGAGGCAAGTGAAATGGAATCAACTGTCGCCGCTCAATCTCCACCCTAGGAGGTGGAGGCTGGACAGGTTCGGGTGGAGGACCGTCCCCTGCTGCTGCGACAGAAGATTCTCCCGAAGAGGCAGTCGGATCGGGGGATCCACGCTCATACTGAGTAGCTCGGGATACCAAACTCTTCGAGCCCAGTCCAGAGCCACAAGAATGACTTGGCCCCGGTCGCGTCTGATCTTCTTCAGCACTCTGGGTAGAAGTGGTATAGGTGGAAAGGCGTACAATAGACCGCAACTACACTCGCGACGAAAAGCGTCGCCGAGCGAGTGCCGCCTTGGAAATTCCAACGCGCAGAACTGCTGACATTGCGCGTTCTCTTCGGTGGCGAATAGATCTAACCAAGGCTCTCCCCACTGTTGAAAGAGACCTTGCGCCACGTCCGAGTGAAGACGCCATTCGTGATCCATCATGCACCTGCGGCGGAGTTCATCCGCCCTGGCGTTCAGTGAACCTGCCAGGTGTTGAACCACCAGGGAAATGCCCTGATGTTCCAGCCATGTCCAGAGGCGCAGAGCCTCCTGACAAAGGGTCCACGACCCCACAACGCCCTGTTTGTTGCAGTACCATATGGCGGTGGTGTTGTCTGTGAACACCTGCACTACTCTCCCCTTGACAGAGCAAAGGAATGCTTTGAGTTCAAGTAGGATCGCCCGGAGCTCCAGAATGTTGATATGGAGCTTGGACTCCGCTGGAGACCAGAGGCCTCTGATCTCCGCCTCTCCCATGTGGCTGCCCCATCCCAGGAGGGACGCGTCCGTCACTACTGTGTGCTCCGGTTGGGGAAGGGAGAGGGATCTGCCGCTGACTCAATGCTGGTTCGTGAGCCACCACTGCAACCGTCTTGCAGTGCCCTCCGAGATCTGGACGTAATCCGACAGATTCCCCTGATGCTGCGCCCACTGGAACTTCAGGTCCCACTGCAGAGCCCGCATATGCCATCTGGCATGATTGATCAGCAGGATGCAGGAGGCCATGAGGCCCAGCAGCCTCAAGGTCATCCTGACCGAAACCCAGGACAAGGGCTGAAAGATTGGAATCATAGCCCGAATATCCCAGACTCGCTGTTCGGGAGGTTAGACCCGAAACTAAACTGCGCTGTGTCCAGAACTGCTACGATGAAGAGGAGCTTCTGAGAGGGAATCAGGTGCGACTTCGGCACGTTGATGGAGAACCCCAGCAAATGCAGGAGGTATGCCGTAGTCTGGAGGTGGGAGACGACAGCCTGGGGCGAGCCCGCCTTCAACAACCAGTCGTCGAGATTGGGGAAGACTGAAACCCCTGATCTGCGCAGATGAGCTGCAACCACCGCCATCACTTTCGTGAACACCCGAGGGGCGCTGGTAAGGCCGAAAGGAAGCACTGTGAACTGAAAATGCTCGTGGCCTGCCGTGAACCGCAGGTAACGCCTGTGGGGCGGCAGAACGGGGATATGAAAGTAAGCATCCTGCAAGTCCAACGCTACCATCCAGTCTTGTGGGTCTAGGGCAGACAAGACCTGAGCAAGTGTGAGCATCTTGAACTTCTCTTTGCGGAGGAAGAGATTGACGTTGCGAAGATCCAAGATAGGACGCAGGCCCTTGTCCTACTTTGGAATCAGAAAGTAGTGGGAATAACAACCACGACCTACTTCTGGCGTTGGAACGCGCTCTTTGGCCCCCTTGGCCAAGAGTGCCACAACTTCCTGCTGGAGAAGTGCCAAGTGATCCCCCGATATGCGGTGGTATTGAGGTGGCAAGGCCACAACGGATCGTGAACTTGGCTGCATCTCTCCCCTCCACAATAGCCTGGGAGAGTAGTGTCCGAGCCTCCTCCGGACACTGAGGCAGCACCTGCGCCACCGTATCCCACAGACAGTGAGAATAACGGCCCAAGAGGCATGCGGTGTTCACCGACCGCAGCCCTAGACTGGCGGAAGAAAAATCCTTCTTCCCAAATTGTTCCAGCCTCTTGGATTCCCTGTCCGGGGGTGCGGTAGGGAATGCTCTTGGGGAAGCGGAGGCTTGGACAACCAAGCTCTCAGGTGTGGGGTGTTGGGAGAGGAAGATGGGGTCGCCCGGGGCCGGACGATGGCGTCGGGTCACGTTCCTGTCCACAGGAGCCCCTGTGTTGGGCCTGGACCAAGAGCCCAAAAGAACGTCCGAAAGTGCGTCATTAAAGGGCAGCAGTGGTTCCGCAGAGGTAATTGCTGGCTGAAGCACTTCCGTCAGGAGGTTAGTCCGGACAGCCACAGTAGGTAGCTCGAGGTGGAGAGCCCCGGCTGCCCTACGCAACACCACAGAAAAAGAAGCACCCTCCTCCGTAGCCACGGTAGGAGGAGACAGCATGCCATGGTCTGTAGAGGTGTACAGACCACTGGCATCCCCCTACTCCTCTGCCCAGTCCGGGTCATACTCGCATTGAGCAGCGAGAGGGTCCTCAGACCCCTCCCAGTCCTCCCCTTCCTCCTCATGCTGTTGTACAGGCCTAAAAGAAGGAGGATGGAGATAGAGAAACAGATTCCAAACGGCGTCGGAATCGGCGTCGGTCGACACCGTTCCGGCACCACTTCGGGGCTGAAACCGGGGACGACGACGTCCGGCGTGCCGGGCGACTCGAAACGTGGTGCCGGTGTGGTCGATGTCGGTGGAGGTGTCACGAGGTCAACTGGTGTCGACCGGGATCCACAGGAGTCCTGCGGTGCGGAGGCCGGAGCCGACGGCGATGCCGGGGCCAGAGCCGCCGGCGTCAAAGGGCGAGGACTCCCAGTCGGGCCCTATGCTCCCTGGAGAGGCCCGACGGCCCAAATAGGCGAGCCATAGCGGACAGGAATTCCTGCACCTGGGCCGGAGTTGCCGATGAACCCGGGAAGTGCGGGTCGGTCACCAGCGACTGCGTAGGCTCTGCCGGAGCCGCGGGGGTGGCACCACCCGCACCCTCAGCCAAGTCGCGCGACTGGCGAGGGGAAGTCGGGGAACAATGACGTTTCTTCGACTTCTTTTGGCGCTTCGCCTTACCTGACCCCGAGTGCAAAGACTTCGATTCGGACGACTTCCGATGGTGGTGGCTCCGCGACCGGTCCCTCGACCTCCCTCTGGACCGGGACCTTTCACGGCGCGGAGCCGACTGCCGGGCTTCAAGCAGCTTTCGGGACCGCTCCCGCAAAGACTTCGGTGCCATGGACCGGCAGTCGGGGCACGATTTGGGGTCGTGGTCGTGCCCCAGGCAGAAGAGAGACATGCGGTGCGGGTCTGTCACCGACATCATCCAATGACAGTCCTCGCAAGACTTAAACCCGGGCATCCCTAACTGCACCAGGAGTCGTATCGACTCAAAAAGATAAGACAAAAAATCTCAAAAAAACTCAGTCAAAAAAGACTGGTGGTATCGCTCTCTCCGGATCTGCGCTTGCTGGCATGGAAAAAGAAAGAACTGACGTCAGCGCGCGAGGGCGGCGTCAAGTAGCTGCCGCGACGTCATCCCGGCGATCACGCCGCCCTACAACGGACGCGGAGCCGCAGGACGCCACCTTCCGACGTGCAGGGGTACTGCTGACGAAAACTTTCCGGATCCAGACTGACGCCTGGGGATATTCTAAGGTAAGGAATTTATCACTACGTGTTTCTTTCAGATTGTGTGTTTAACGTCCCCTTCAGTTTGTATATCCAAATGATCTAGTCTGTCTTGAGGTGCTCGGGTATCTGCGGTTTCAACCGTAATAAATGTATCAGTTGCTTTTGTTACCAGAAATTGGTGGAGATTCTGGCATACTATGCTGACTTCTGCTGCGCTGTCAGTCATAGGACTTTATTAAGCACACATATCACAAGTGGGTCCCAAAGGGCTAGCCAAAACCCAAAGAGGGAAGGAAAGACGACAACGGCAGAAAAAGAGAATGATCAGAATAGCCAGGTTTTTAGCCTTCTCCGAAACCGACTACGGTCGGTAACCATACGCAGCTGCAGTGGAAGAGAGTTCCACAAAGTAGGGGCGAGATATGAAAAGGATCTGCCGCCATTCCTGGCGGTGCGAATCTTGGGAAGAGTGAGAAGATGTTTGTTTACGGACCTAAGGGTTCTACTAGGTTGGTACCAGATGAGGTTTTGGCAAGATAACTTGGCCCATTCCCGTGAATGGTTTTATGTACAAGACAGATGATCTTAAAACTGATTTGTTTCCTGATGGGGAGCTCTCAGACTTGGTGCCGACGGGGACCGTGAAGGTAGATTTAATACAAAACTGGCGGCAGTGTTCTGTAGCACTTGGAGCTTGGTAAGAAGCTCTGCATTGATGGAAGCCATCAGGTCATTTCCGTAATCGAGCCGACTGATGACTAGACCCTGGACCAGCGACTTCCTGGATTCAACTGGGATCTATTGGAAGATCTTGGGTAGGTTTCGCATTAGTCCATAGCAGATGGCCGTCACATGGTTAACATAGTCTTTCATGGACAATTTGTTATCGATCTTCACTCCAAGGTTACGGACCACCAGTTTAGGGGAAGGACAAGGGCCAAGATTGGGAGGCCACCAGTCACTGGACCATAGTTCTTGGGCCTTCCCAAAGAAAATAATCTCTGTCTTACTGGCATTAAGTTGCAGGTGGTTGGTTTGCATCCAGACGTTGATGTCGGTCATGCAGTTTATGAATCTGAGTTTGGTGTCAGTTGGATCTGGGCCAAGAGTAATCAATAGTTGTGTGTATTCTGCGTACGAGTGTCGAACCCATGCGATCCAATCATTCTTGCCAGGGGTGCCACATAAAGATTGAAAAGCGTTGGACTTAGAATGGATCCCTGGGGAACTCCCTTCTCAACCGTCTGGCTACGAGAGACAAGGGTACCAATTTGTACCGTCGAAGGACGATCAGTTAAGTAACTCCTGAGCCAGTTTAAGGCAGTTCCCCTGATTCCCATCTCCCACAGTCAATGCACTAGAGTCCTGTGGGGGATGGTGTCAAAAGCAGCAGATAGATCAAGTAGGACCAGCATGTCCAGGACAAGTCTTTTATTGTCTACTACCTCTATCAGCGATGTTTCAGTGCTGTGGGCTGCCCGGAACCCTGATTCGAGAGGAGAGTCACCGCCCAACTTCTGTTCAGGAGGAGGCTTCTCACAGTCTGTGGCATATTTTGCAGTTATAGCAGCAACTTTCTTTTTCTGAAATGGAGGTTTATATGGAGGAGGTCTATCCTCCATTTTTATCTCCACGTCAGACAAGTGTTGTGTCTCCTGTTTCGGCTGGACGTACTTTCCTTGTCTGCAATCAGATCGTGCTCCTCTGACGTACTTCTGGTCAGATGATTCCTGAAAGGGACGAGGAAAACGTGTATCAGAGGACTGATACTGGTCAGGAGTCCTACTTTGAGTGTGATAACATCTGTTAGAGGACTCTGGGGGTGGAGTACCGCCACGTTGTCTAGTTTTTTGTTGTTGTTTAGATTCCCATAGTTTTTTAGGAAACTCAGGCTGGTCTGGCATCCTTATCTGAACTAGGGTTGCCAAGTGGTGGTACAGGTGGTCTGGTCCCTAAACTATTATGTCCTAGAGACGTGTATCCATTAGCAACAATGACAGGCAACTCGCGCACGCAGTCGGCTACTTCCACTGCGGCAACCCGCTGGCGTATAGCCGAAGATTCTGATTCACCAATACCAGTAAAAAGAATCATTTTGGAGATGATGGGGAAATTTCCAACAAGTTTCATTTCCAAATCAAGGGCAGAACCTGCCCCATCCTCATTCTGTATCTGTTTCAGGACGTTCGGTAGAACGGCCACAGAGGGAGTGCCAGAACAAAGAGTGTAAACCGTGGCAAAAATTGTCCCCCAGGAGTTGCAGTCCGGTAGACTGGGAACCAGTCCATTGGGTAAGCACATAGCCAAAATTCTGTGCTTATCTTGTGGTCTGGTGAGGGGAAACAGCTTCAAGTTGGTCAATTTTTTGGGCGATACAAAATGGTATTTCTTCACGATTTGTGGGTCTTTTGCCCATAAGTGAATGAACAATTACAGGAGTAATTACAGGACCCACCGGTTGTTGGGCCTGTCCTTGTATGCCAAGTCTAGCCGGACCAGTTATCAAAGCACAGGAAATATATTGCGTGAGACATTGATATAGTACGACTAGAATATTATATAAAGCACATGACTCTACTAAGTTAATATCTGCCATATTAGGATACGGAGTATAGCCCACTAATGCCGGCCATTTGGCCCCTTCAATACTTAAGGGACCCATTCTAACAGTCCCAAGGACGAGGGGGAGGACGCCATCAAACAAAGTTTCTTACATGGTGTACTTTTGCAGCTTGAAGAATTTTCTGGTTTCACATGCTGAGCATTATTCCGCCATCTAGTGGTTGGGTCCGGAATTGGTGTATTTGTTTTGTTTTGGGGTTTTTTCTGCTTGCTGGTGGGTGTCGACATACTACCATTTGGTGTCCCTGTGTGATGTCGCCGTGCTTCCTCCGGAAGCTCCCACCTTTGGTCGCCATCTTCGTTGTTTTTTTTTCTCTTCTGAAGATAACTTCCTTTTTGTTGCTATATTGTATTCCTGTGTTTATTCTTCTTATTGTATTATTTTATTTTTCCCTTGTATCAACTTCCTTGGCGGAGGGGGTGGGTTCGCTAGTGAGTCCAGAAAACTCTTCAAGCTGCAAAACTACACCGACAGGTAAGAAACTTTACATTTTGCAGCGTGAATCTTTTCTGGATTCACATGCTGTGCATAGATTTTGTAGCGGTTTGTTCATTTTGTGGTGGCTGGGTGGAACATAAGCATTGGTTTGTGAATAGATGTTGCAAGATATTTTGTCCGACCTGTGCTTCTTTATTCCTTTGGATGTCCACGCAGTAGTGTTTAGTGAACGTGTGCACTGAAGACCATGTTGCTGCCATGCAGATGTCTTGAATTGGAGTATTTGCTAGAAAGGTGATAGTTGCCCCTTTCTTTCTTGCTGAATGAGCTCATGGAGCTGTTTGCAACGACTGTTGTGTTTGCTTGTGGTACAGCTGTATAGCTTGAGCAATACATCGTGCAATTGTGTTCTTGGTTACTGGCCTTCCCAAGAAACTGTTTGCAAAAGTCACAAAGAGTTGTTTTGTCTTCCTGTATTCTTTCAATGTAGTACATGACTGCCCTTCTAGCGTCCAGAGTGTGTAATGCTTTCTCTGCCTACGTCTTCGGATTTTGGAAGAAGCTTGGAATTTGTATGGACTAGTTTATGTGGAATTGTGAAACCACCTTCGGCATGAAGTGTGGATCTGTTCCCATGACGATTCTGTCAGTACACATTTGGAAGTAGGGTTCCTGCAAAGTTAACGCCTGCAACTCACTAACTCTATGCAGTGATGTTATCGCTACTAAAAAGGCAGTCTTTAGTGTCAGCATTTGTGGCGTGGCCTTGTGTAGTGGCTCAAAAGGTGCTTTCATTAGCTGTGCCAATACTATATTTAGGTTCCATGTGTGTGCAGAAACTCTTTTTGGAGGTGCAATTCTTTTTGCTCCTTCTAGGAATCTTTTGACTACGTGAGAGGTGAAGAAGCTCTTTCCTGTGTGTCCCCTCGTGTATGCCACGATTGCTGCCAAGTGAACTTTTAACAATGCGTAAGTTAACTTACTATGCAGTAGATGAGACAAGTACTTCAGGACTGTCTTTTCTCTTGTGATTTTTTGGGACAGACCCTCTTTGGCGCACCATAAGGAGTTTCTTTTCCATTTGGCTGTATAACACTTTCTAGTGGTTGGGTTTCGTGCTTCCCTTAGGACTGCATAGTGCTTTCTGGCAGTTTTAGGTGTGCAAATTCTATGTTCTCAGGAGCCATGCAGCGAGGCTCAGGCTCTTGGTGGAGCACCTTCCCCTGTTGCATGGTTAGTAAGTCTTGTCTGTTTCATAATTTGTGGAATGACCCCTGAGATATCTCCATTATCTCCGAGAAAAAGGTCTGTTGCGCCCATTGTGGTGCTATGAGAATCATTGTCATGCGGCTGATTTTGCATTTGTTGATTACCTTGTGTTGTAGTGGTATCGGGGGGGGGGGGGGAGGAGCGTAAGCAAATATCCCTGACCAGTTTATCCATAGTGCATTCCCTATGGATCTTTTGTACGGTTGCCTGGATGCAAAGTTTTGGATTTTGCATTGCGGGGTGTTGCAAAGAGGTCTACTTCTGGAGTTCCCCATTTTTGGAATATTCTGTTGAGTTGGTACTGATTTATCTCCCACTCGTGGGACGATGAGTTTTGTCTGCTCAGTCTGTCCGCTTCCACATTGTCTTTTCCTGGCAGGTGAATTGCTATTATGTCTATGTTTCGTGGAATCGCCCATTCCCAGATTTGCTGAGCTAGTGTTGACAATTCCAGAGAATGTGTTCCACCCTGTTTGTTGATGTAAAACATGGTGGTCGTATAGTCTGTTTGTATCAGAACTGTCCTTGCTTGTAGCTGCCTTTGAAAGGCTTTTAAGGCTACAAACACTGTTTTCAGCTCCAGAATGTTTATGTGTTTTAGACCTTCCTGCTGTGTCCACACTACCCTCACTTTGAGGTTGTTCATGTGAGCGCCCCATCCCATCTGTGAGGCATCTGTTGTTATGGTCACTGTTGTAGTTGGCTGGTTGATAGTCTTTCCTCAGGTTATGTTCTCCTTGTTCCACCATGTTATCTCTTGCTGTATCTTTTGTGCAACAACCACTAGATCGTCCCAACTGCCTGTTGCTTGTGACCATTGTGTTTGAAGCCATTCTTGGAATGGTCTCATGTGCAGCTGAATGTGTGGGATCAAGTGAATGCATGAGGCCATCATTCCTAGTAGTTTCCCCACTGTCCTCACTGTCAGAGCTTCCGGTAAAGCTGCGTCTCCTTCAGTATGGCTATTGTTCGTTTTTTGTTTGGTAACACCCTTCCCAGCACTGTATTTATTCTTGCTCCTAAGAACAGTTTTTCTTGTGGCTCTGTTGAGGATTTTTCCCAGTGTATAGAAAAACAGAGTTTGGCTAATGTAGCTATTACTTGCTGTATGTGCTTTTTGCAAAGACTGTACGAGCTTGCCCTTACTAGCCAGTCGCCTAAGTATGGGTATACATGGATTCCTTGCCTTCTTAAGTGTGCAGCTACTGCTGCTAGGCACTTTGTGAACACCCTTGGTGCCGACTTAAGTCCAAATGCTAGCACCTTGAATTGGTAGCGAGTGTTGTTGACTACAAATCTTAACAGTTGTCTGTGTTTGTTGTTCATGGGGATGTGCAGATAGGCATCCTTTAAGTCTATTGTTGTCATGTAGTCTCCCTCCTGCAAATGTGGTAATACGTCTTGCAGGGTAGTCATTTAACATTTTTGTGTCTTTACGAATTTGTTGAGGAATCCGAGGTCCAATATCTGTCGCATTGTGCCGTCTACCTTTGGAACAAAGAAGAACGTAGAGTAAATTCCTTTGTTTCTTTGTTTGTATGGTACATGTTCTATTGCTCCCTTGGCTTGAGCTCTTGTACTTCCTGGAGTAGCAGAGCCGTCTGTCTTGGAATGCACCTTTCTTTTTGGCCTTTTGATTGGAGATGTTTTGACTAGCTCTATGCAGTACCTGTGTCGTATTATGTTTAAGACCCATTTGTCTGACGTTATCTCTTTCCACTGTGCGAGAAAGTTCTGTAGTATTCCTCCCACTGATGTGCAATGTTCTTTGAAGAAATTGTTTGTATTTAGAGTTTGTGTCTTTGCGCGCACTCTGTGTGTAGATTTTAGAGTGTGCGTTTTTGCCTGAATGCAGTCACTGTGAAGTTGCAGGTGTTCCTCCCCTTTGTGGAAGGCCTCTTCCATGGGGCCGTCCTCGAAAGGATTGTCTTCCTTGTTGAAATTGCCAGTTTTGTTGCTGACCCTGTTGTTGGCTGCTGCTTCCTCCCTAGAAACTTTGTTGGTATGTATGATGCGAGGTAGTAGGTTGATGGTTCCCTCTACCTGCTGGCCTTCTTGCGGAAGCTGTTACTCTACGTATTCCTCCTCTGAATTGTAGTGCCCCCATAGATTGCGCCGTTTCATTGTCCTTTTTAAGTTGGTTAAGTGTGTCATTCACCGCGCTTCCAAAGAGCTGCTCCCCATTGAATGGTGCCTTTAATGTTATTTTGCACCTCTGGTTTGAACCCAGAGATCCGCAGCCATGCGTGTCTTCTCTCAGTGATGCCTATCATCATTTGTCTGCTTGATGTTTCTGCTGCATCTAGTTCTTCCCCCTCTTCTACCAGGTGGCTTGCCCTTCGCTGATATTGTTCAGGTAGGTGTTTCAACAGCTCTCCTACTTCTTCCCAGTGCTGGTATGCATGCCTGTTTAGTAAAGTGTTGGAGTTGGCGATGTGCCACTGGTTCGCTGCGCTTCTTTCGACCTTTCTCCCCATAAGGTCCATTCTCTTGCTTTCCTTGTCTGGCGGTGGACCAGTAGTGGTAGGTACATTAGCCCTTTTCCTGGCCGCGGCTGTTATAATGGAATCAGCTGTAACTGTTCCTTTGATGTAAATTGGATCCTTGGAGGAGTGTTTATATTTCTTCTCTGCCCTAGGCGTGACTGCCTTACATGTGGCAGGCTCCGTAAAGGTCTCTTTCCCCTGGTCTAGCACACTTGGTAACATGGGCAGCAACTGTGTTCTTGAATGCATAGGCATTAATGTCTCGAGTAAGAAACATGATTGAGGCTTCTCTTCCTCCAGTTGCACCCCATAGGTTTCTGCTGCTTTTCTGATGACTTGATTGTACATCCCAATGTCGTCAGGAGGAGAAGGCCTTGAAGGGTAGGTGTCGACCGCCTCTTCAGGCAAGTCCGTGTCGAGGTCATGCCACTATAGTTCCTGAACTTGTGATGTTTCGGACTCACGATTGGTTTGTTCTTCTTCTTTCTCAAAAAAACCTCTTCTTCTTACCCTTCGAACGGCTCGGGCGTCATAGGGGGCTCTTATTCCTCGAAGCTTGTCTCCTTTTCCATCGAGGTTTTTGGCGGTATCTTGAACTGCTTCAAGCTCTTGTCGAATTCTCTCTTACGTTGTAAGATACTGGCCATTTCAGCTTCGAGCCTTTTCTTCTTCTTCTCGATCTCCGAAGCGTGTGTTTTGGCGTCAAGAGTTTCTGACATTCCCTTTGAGGTCGATGGCACCTTTTCCGCTGCTTGCGTTTCGGCGTCGAAACTTTCAGGTCGTTTCTTGGTGGACGACGACGGCTTCTCTGTAGCTGCGTGCGTCGTGCCCTGTTTGTCTGTTTCGACCTCTCTTGCTTCGACATTGAGGCGTCTATACCTTGATCGTCTTTCGACATCTTGGTTTTTTCGAGGGTCTTTGCCGCTCCGGAGTCCTTGCTTAAGGATCCTATGGGCGGTTTTTTCTGCGACGCAACTGCGGTCGTCGAGTGCTTTGACGCCGATGCTGCTTTTGCGGTTCTGCAAGTCTGTTTTTCGTGACTCGAGTATTGCCTTCAAGGCCAACGGTTCTCTTACGTCTCGCCAAGTCTTCTTTTCGACCTCCATGATTTGGACTTAGACGTCTGTGTCGCCAGCTGGTCCCTCTGCTACATTTTCTTTGTCGTCACTGGAGAGGCCCAGGTCTCTCAGCGACGGTGGCGCACTCTGGCCTTGCATGTTGTAATTGGCTCTTCTCTGCCTCTCTCTTACTCTCAACGTCTTTGGTGCAAACGCCAAACACGCGTTGTAGTCCTCACTTCGATGATCCACTGGTAGGCAGATTGCAGACCGGATGCTGGCCCTTCTGGGTGTATTTATGGTGGCAATTAAGGCAAAACTTGAATGGTGTTTTGTCCATTACCACGTACAGGGAGCCCCCTGTACATGCATTTCCTGTACGGCGTCGACAAAGCTGACTTTCCGCGTCCCTGCGCCCTCCGGCACCTCGATTTAACGTAATGTACCTTGACTAGTCGTCTTTTTGGTGTTTTTTTTAATTTTCCTATCATTTTCTTTGACTCTTCTTGGAGCTCCTTCTGTAACGATCCAGACCCAACGGTGGAAAAAAAGAATCTGAAGATGGCGACCAAAGGTGGGAGCTTCCGGAGGAAGCAAGTCGACGTCACACAGGGACACCAAATGGTGGTATGTCAACGCCCACCAGCAAGCAAAAAACAAAAAAAACAGGACAAATACAACAATTCCGTACCCAAACACTAGATGCATGAATAATGCACAGCATGTGAATCCAGAAAAGATTCACGCTGCAAAACCACATCTGCTGTTCCGAGACGTAAGAGGAATTTCAAGAAGCAAATATGGACGATCTGCATTACGTTACTGCAGCATTGTGTATTCATGAAAGGTATTATCAATAGTATCGGCAGCCGGAAATGTGACCCTGGAATAGAAAATGTCCACCTCTACAACAAAAAACACAGGAGCACCTGCATTAGGGACTCCATGTTGTAACAAATGCTGAGTAACTTGCGGACAGCAGTTAACACTAATGACAATGGGCTGTGCCATAACTAATTAAGGAAGGATTCAAAGCGTAGCACAAAGAGGGTTATAAAACCTATTAATATTCAAGCTCGGAAAACCAAACAGAACTAGGTACTCCCTTGTAACTGTGGAGGAGAAATCTCTAGCACCACGGATGTCTCTGGGAAAAGTTGCCAGGGAATTGTGGACAAGCTCAAGCACTACTCAGGGTTCCCGCAAGTAAGTACCACACCAATTGTTGACAGCGCCATGCTGCAGGGATTCTGCTCTAGAACAGAACTATGCTTGGAATCATAGAACATCAGTATGTAGGGACTGAGTCACCATACCACCTCAGTAACTATGAGTCCGACTAGCTATAGTATCTCACTTGCCTTCCTAACCTTACCAGAGAAACAAGTGAATTGGCTCCCCAGGACACAACACTCTCGATCCTCTCAGGTATCCTGGTTGCAGGACACACCCTTTCGCTCTCTCACTCGTACTGGTCCACAATAAAATAGCCAGGAGACATGAAGGAAGTTTCAAATATTTAAACTATTGTGCTCTGAGATGCAGTATACGCGCCACAATTAGAAAACAAATGCATAATAAAATACTGTTAGCATGGTTAATAATCCATATGAAATAAAAAGCTGTGTCATTTTATAGGGCAGAGTGACCTAAGACCCCCTCGCCTACTACTAAAGCTAAATGATTATATATGAAAGATCACTGGGATTACTGGCAGACCCCGAACCTTAGCAAACACAGATGGACATCCTACATCTCAGCAGTCGCAGTGCTCTTGTCTCAGAACTCTGTTTCCATGTGTGTTTTTGGTTCATGTGCTCAGCTATATGGCAAGACGTGCACAAAAACAACAGCAGCATTCTTGTGTTATGTCTAGGTATCTAGTGCCTGGCCAGAGAGAACAACAAGGATCATTGTTTGAGTGTGTCTGTGGTGTTCAGACTAAATCCCAGGAAAAGAACAGAATATAAAAACATATGCAGGTTCTGTGTGAAAGTACAATGTGGCGCAAAGGCAAGCATGTTTATATAGCAACGTGTGCAAAGGAAAATGAGGCCTACAACGTGCGCAGTCAGGCTAACATAGGGAAAACTACAATGGGCCATGCAGGAAACACACAACAGTGTATTATCCCTGGCCTCGAGGTGGCTTGTTTCTAATCTCCCTCTCCGTAGGTATCGACTGGTTAAAGAACCCTAGTCCCTTTCCCAGCTGCGGCATAGTACTTGATCAGGGAGTGCTTGGCATCTCTTCTGTGGATGAGGAGTTGGGGTGCTGTAATGCTTCCACTAAGAACTCCCATGGTCTGACCACGTGTAGCGATCCATGCCCTCTCCTGGCCTCCATGAGACACACTGGTCCTTCATATCTAGCCCATCTTATCAGTTCTTTCCTCCACTTGGTCTCCTTCAGGCCCCCCAGGGTCTTCTAGTTCCTGGCTATTTCCCTTTTCGCTAATATTCGGGCTAGGTCCTGAAACTTGCTTGTGTTCTTAGTCTTAGCTGTGTGTGGGAACCAATGTAAGAGAGAGTACCCAGGAGTGCACTGAACCTCTCGTTCGGTAACCTCAGTCAAGACCCCCGCAATTGTCTCCCAATAATCCACCAATTTTAGGCATCCCCAGAACATGTGGAAAAACTCGGCTCCAACCTCCTCACCCCGGGGGCACTTCGCATAATCTATCGCAAAATACCTATTAATCCTCCCTGGAGTGAGGTACGCTCTTTGGCGCACATAAAAATTAATAAGCTTGAATCATGCATTTTTTGATACTTTAGGCATGAGGGCCACACAAGTCTCCCAATCCTTCTCCGTGATGGGAATCCCGAGGTCTTTTTCCCAGTGGACTCGCAGAATGTCTAGCTGTAGCAGCATATCTCTGCGTAGTCGCCGATAGAGGCAAGTGACTGCCTTGTAAGTTCCCGAAGAGGTGACTACATATTGACAGCTTTGGGAAAAAGAAGTATGCAGTTGCTATGAGAAGCTGAAGGTTTTACCAAGAGGAGACGAGGGGGGGGAGTGTTTCTTTAGGAGCAAGGCCCCTCAGACATCCCAAGGGGTCTCATACTTCATCGGGCAGCTCCTCGTTGGGCCAGCGATGAAATGCCGAACGGGCCCCATGAGGGGCCTCTTTGCAGGAGTTCTTTTCTTTTTGCTGATGTGGAGATTTGTGTGTGATGAAATGGGTGTGTGGCTGTAGTGAGTAGAATGGAGGGAGTGTGCTATAAAAAGAACTATAGGAGCCCAAAAAGCCAATTTAGTCGGTGGGTTCCTATGTTATGGTTAAAAACATAGATCTCACCCACGCTAGGACTCCCCTCGTAAAAGCGGCGTAATCTGTGTAATAGGCCTGTCAAATGTCTTCACGGAGTCTGGCCTGCGCGAGAATGTGGTTGCGGTCTCTGTAGAGTAGCAGTCTAGACACCACTGGGTGCGGCGGCGCCCCTGGCAGGTGCGGCCAAGCTGGAATCCTGTGCACCCTCTCCAGCGCATTGAAAGAAGAGAGAAGTCCCTCTCTTCCTCTCTTGCTACCTCCTCTCGAAGCTATTTCTTCAAGTAGGCCACCATGTTTCTCCCTTCAGTGCGCTCCGGGAGGCCTATGACTCGGATGTTGTTCCTCTACAACCTGTTTTCACTGTATTCAGCTCTGGCCTCCAAAGTGAGGACCATATCTTCCATGGTAGCAAGTCTGTCTTTCAAAGTCGAGATATCCGAAGGCACATCTGATAACGTACGCTCCGTATTGGTGGCTCCTTCCGCAAGGCGCTGATGGTCATTATTCAGGATGGCCAAGTCTGCTCCCAGAGCATCAAACTTTGTCTCTAGTGTAAAGTGCCTCTTTGGAGACACTGATGGCCTGCATAATGTCTTGCAGTGTAAATCCCTCTTCTTGGGACTTGCAACTATGGGAGTGCTCCTGCCCCTCTGCCAGTGATACTCTCTGTTGCTGTCAGTTCCCCAGCCTCTGGGTTCCGCTGCCTCGTTGTCTGGCCTATCGGCGCCCAACAGCATGTCAGGATCTACATTTCTTATGGGGTGGGACCCATCCGTTTCTTGCCATGTGCGGGGCAGCGACATGATGAACACCTCCTCTACGTGAAACAGCAGCACTCAATGGGCATCAGGGCAGGCCAGTTCACTGTGGGGTAAATAGCGAGCTGCAGTTCTGGGTACTCTCTTGGTAATATATTAGGCTCTCTCCTAGGACTGGGGGAGGGGGTGCACTTTCAGGGCTGCAAGTGTTCTCAGGAGCAGCACCCCACAGCCAGTCGTGAACTCCAATGCCCAGGTCCGCCAACTGCGTCACACCAACTACTTCCAGATGAGCACTTCTCCTTGGGTGCACCACAAAGCGTGCACGCCCAGTGCAGCGCATAGGGTGCCATGTCCAGCTATGGGCCTGCTCCCAGTATAGTATTAGGTTCCACAATCGGGGCACACCAGAGCTGGCACTGCTCCAATTATGCCGTGGGGGTGCTGTACCGAAGGGCACCGGGGCCCCTTCTCACCCAGGTCTCAGTGCCAGTCCGACTGATCCACCAGCAAGCTCCCCTGTCTCACTGCAGGATCTCCAGCAAGATAGGCCCGGTTATCGGTGGTGGCACAGTTCAGGCCAGAGCCCTGTCAGTAAGAGAGATTCCCTCGAGGCCTACCCCTTGGGTCCTCAAGGCACCGCATGCCTAAGTCGTGCGCATTCAGGGTACGAGCCAGTGGTAGCACGGGTGATGGTCCAGCAGGGATGCCCTGCGCGCCAAGTCCATCGGGCTCAGATCACACAGAGCCCACCTCTTCCGTGGATCCACTCCCCTTGGGCGCAACGCTGCGTCGGTCCCCCAGGCAAAGTAAAGCTCCACCAGGGTAGGCTCAGGGTCACGGGCCATGGCACATCACTCGAAAGCTTCGGCAGACCTCGCACAGCTCTCTGTTCCGTGGGTACTCTCCCCCACCTCATCAGGAGCTTGCAGCTGCCATTTTGGGAGTGGGCCGTGTCATCTGCACCAGCTGTCATCAAAGGCTGCGGCGGGACCCGTCTGGCCCCAATCGGGGTGGTATCATGTGCGGGGAGGGTAATTGGGGTACACTGGTGACAGTGATGTCCCCCTGGGCTTGCTCGATTAGCAGGATATTAGCGGATGGGGGTCTTCCGGAGGGAACTCCATTGCCGGCTGGCCTAGCCCCCTTCAACTAAGGTGTTGTTAACCAAGGTTTTAACTTTTTATGATACAGTTGATTGAATCTCACACTGAACCTAATGCACAAGTTACTAACTTGTTTAACGATATATCTGTAAGAGACAGTAGTTAGTGACAGATTCCTTACCTTAGAATATCCCCAGGTGTCAGGCTGGATCCGGAAAGTTTTGCGTAGCAGTACCCCTGCGCGTCGGTAGGCGGAGTCGTGCGGCTCCGCGTCCGTCATCGGCGTCGTGATCGCCGGGATGACGTCGCGGCCAGTACTTAGACGCTGCCCATGCGCGCTGACGTCAGTTCTGTACACGACTTTCCGCGCCAGAAACGCAGAGTCATGCAAGAAACTGACACTGGTGTCTGAAAACTAAGGCCCTGAAAGGGATGACCTTAACCCTAGAAATCAGTTCGCAGAACGGGGAGGATGGGTGGGGCAGTAAGGAATCTGTCACTAACTACTGTCTCTTACAGATATATCGTTACACAAGTTAGTAACTTGTGCATCTGAAAGAAACACGTTAGTGACAGATTCCTTACCTTAGAATAGATACCCCAGCAATACCAACCCCGGTGGTGGGTCTGCGAACAAAGATCAGACGAGGAAGTCTCGGAGAACAGAACGGCCAAAAAAGCCGTCTCTCCGGACCTGGTTGTCAAGGCAGTAATGCTTGGTAAACGTGTGCAGCGAGGCCCACGTAGCTGCCTGACAAATGTCCTGCAATGGGACACCACGTCCCAAAGCCCTGGTGGCAGCTGTCGCCCTGGTGGAATGGGCACGTAGCCCAACAGGGGGCTCCTTCTTAGCCAAAGAATAGCAGGCTTTGATACACAAGACAAGCCAGCAGGAGATGGTCCGCTTGTGTACCGCCCGACCTTTTTTGGCGCCCACGTAGCCAACAAAGAGCTGGTCGTCCACCCAGAACTGCTGTGTGCGGTTCAGATAGAAAGAAATCGCACGTTTTGGGTCCAGACGGTGAAGCCTCTCTTCCTCTCTGGAAGGATGGGGAGGTGGAAAGAAGGTGGGCAAAGTGATGGTCTGCCCAATGTGGAAGTCAGTAACCACCTTTGGCAAGAAGGACGGACGCGTCCTTAGAACAACCTTGTCTGGATGGATAGACAGAAAGGAGGGCTTGCAAGAAAGAGCCTGGAGCTCACTCACCCGCCGAGCGGAGGTGATGGCCACCAGAAAGGCTGTCTTCAGAGTGAGAAGACGAAGAGGACAGTTATGGAGAGGCTCAAAGGGAGCGCACATTAAAAAAGTAAGAACCAAGTTCAAGTCCCACTGAGGCATCACAAACGGAACAGGAGGGAAAAGGTGTGTAATGCCTTTAAGAAACCTGTTAACAACAGGGGACTTGAAAAGGGAGGGCTGGTCAGGAAGCCTGAGGAAGGCCGATATTGCACAAAGGTAGCCCTTGATGGTACCCAGGGCAGAACCCTGTTGGGCCAGAGAAAGAAGGAACAGTAGAACCTCAGAAAGAGGGGCAGAAAGGGGATTCACAGCCTTTGCTGTGCACCAAGCCACAAACTTGTTCCACCTGCAGGCGTATACCACCTTAGTGGAGGGACGCCTGGCTGCCAGAATCACATCACAAACTTCGGGAGGCAAGTCGAAAGGAATCAACTGCCGCCGCTCAATCTCCATGCAAGGAGGTGGAGACTGGACAGGTTCGGGTGGAGGACCGTCCCCTGCTGCTGCGACAGAAGATCCTCCCGAAGAGGCACGCGGATCGATGCTCATACTGAGTAGCTTGGGATACCAAACTCTTCGAGCCCAGTCCGGAGCCACAAGAATGACTTGGGCCCGGTCGCGCCGAATCTTCTTCAACACTCTGGGTAGAAGTGGTATAGGCGGAAAGGCGTACAACAGACCGCAACTCCACTAGCGACGAAAAGCGTCGCCGAGCGAGTGCCGCCTTGAAAATTCCAATGCGCAGAATTGCTGACATTGCGCGTTCTCTTCGGTGTCGAATAGATCTAACCAAGGCTCTCCCCACTGTAGAAAGAGTCCTTGCGCCACCTCCGAGTGAAGACGCCATTCGTGATCCATCATGCACCTGCGGCTGAGTTCGTCCGCCCTGGCGTTCAGGGAACCTGCCAGGTGTTGAACCATCAGGAATATGCCCTGATGTTCCAGCCATGTCCAGAGACGCAGAGCCTCCTGACAAAGGGTCCACGACCCCACCCCGCCTTGTTTGTTGCAGTACCACATGGCGGTGATGTTGTCTGTGAACACCTGCACTACCTTCCCCTTGACAGAGGGAAGGAATGCCTTCAGTGCAAGTCGGATCGCCCGGAGCTCCAGAAGGTTGATATGGAGCCGGGACTCCGCCGGAGACCAGAGGCCTCTGATCTCCGCCTCACCAATGTGACCGCCCCATCCCAGAAGGGACGCATCCGTCACAACTGTGTGCTCTGGCTGGGGAAGGGAGAGGGATCTGCCCGTGACCCATTGCCGGTTCGAGAGCCACCACTGCAACTGTTGTGCAGTTCCCTCCGAGATCTGGACGTAATCGGACAGGTTCCCCATATGCTGCGCCCACTGGAACTTCAGGTCCCACTGCAGAGCCCGCATATGCCATCTGGCATGATCGACCAGCAGGATGCAGGAGGCCATGAGGCCCAGCAGCCTCAGGGTCATCTGTACCGAAACCCAGGATAGGGGCTGAAAGATCGGAATCATAGCCTGAATATCCTGGACTCGCCGTTCGGGAGGATAGGCCCGAAACTGCGTTGTGTCCAGAACCGCTCCGATGAAAAGGAGCTGTGGAGAAGGAACCAGGTGCGACTTCGGCACATTGATGGAGAACCCCAGCGAGTGCAGGAGTCCGGCCGTAGTCTGGAGGTGGGAGACGACTGTCTGGGACGAGCCCGCCTTCAACAACCAGTCGTCGAGGTAGGGGAAGACTGAAACCCCTGACCGGCGCAGATGAGCTGCGACCACCGCCATCACTTTCGTGAACACCCGAGGGGCGCTGGTAAGGCCAAAGGGAAGCACAGTGAACTGAAAGTGCTCGAGGCCTACCGTGAACCGCAGGTAACGCCGGTGGGCCGGCAGGACGTGGATGTGAAAATATGCGTCCTGCAAGTCCAACGCTACCATCCAGTCTCCAGGGTCGAGGGCAGTCAAGACCTGAGCTACGGTGAGCAGCTTGAACTTCTCCTTCCGGAGGAAGCGATTGACGTTCCGGAGGTCCAAGATAGGACGCATGTCCTCCTTGTCCTTTTTGGGCACCAGAAAGTAGTGGGAATAACAACCACGCCCTACTTCTGGGTTTCGGAACGCGCTCGATGGCCCCCTTTGCCAAGAGGGCCGCAACTTCCTGTCGAAGAAGTGCCAAATGGTCCCCCAACATGCGATGGTGCTGAGGTGGCATGGCTGGAGGGGCAGTCTCGAAGGGGAGGGAGTAGCCCCTTCGGACAATGTCCAAAACCCACCTGTCCGATGTGATGGTGCACCAGTGGGGAAGGTGATGGCGGACCCTGCCCCCCACTGGCGTGCTGTGGAACGGAAAGGACAGACTAGGAGGGTTTGGAGGCCGCGGACGGGGCGGAGGTGGTGGCCTGACCCGCTCGCTGGTTACCCAACCTGCCTCGGCGGGAGCCACGTCCTCGGCCGCGCGAAGGCGTTTGCTGCGCGGTCCGGTGGCTGGGCAGTGGACGTGACTGGGCGCCCCTTCCGTGGCCACGAAAGGGGCGAAAAGCAGACTGCTGCGGAGGGCGCAAGGCGGAGAGGCCCAAGGACTTGGCCGTAGCCCGCGAGTCCTTAAAGCACTCCAGCGCGCTGTCTGCCTTATTGCCAAAAAGGCGGATACCATCAAAGGGCATGTCCATAAGGGTGTTTTGGACATCGCCCGAGAAACCAGTGGTCCTCAGCCAGGTGTGACGGCGAAGCGCCACTGTCGTAGCAAGCGCAGGGGTGTGGAAATTTGTCAAAAATCTACTTGGCCAATGGACAAAATGTTACAGAAATCTACTTGTCCTGGGCAGATATCTGCTTGCCCCACCTATTCCATAAATCACTAAGGTGGGTCTGCACGGTGAGAACCTGCACTGCAATCAGTGCAACATACTGTGCAACATTATTTCAAGCGCAAGTCCAATTATGCAGTGCATGGTCATGCATCCTTAAATGCAACTGTTGTACTGGCAGGTTGTACAGTATTTGCGTAGATGTGTCAGTTTGCACTGCACCCAATTATCAACCAGTATGCATGTGACAAAATTTCAATTGTAGAGAAAGAGTACCTAAAGAGAGTGCAGACCAGTGATTGACTACATTTCTTGAAGCATATTTGGCATAGACTGTCGGAATATGAACCTGTAGGACAGAAGGGTGTTCTCCATCCTAGGGCCAACTCATAGCTGTCCAGATTAAAAAATACTGACATGGGAACATGATCTGATAAACATGTGAATGTGAATAACTGCACTTCTTGGCAGAGCTTATGAACGATTCATGGGGCAGCCAAAATTGCGTAGCAGAGGTGCTGTGGTTCACTGAGGCAGTATCCACAAGTACAAACACACAAGAGGCAGTAATGGGCAGTTAAATCAATCTCTCCTTTTACATTCCTGGGCAGGTGAGGTGTGATTATACTATTGTGCACTCACTGCAAAATCTCCACATTCTTCTCACACACAAGGAGCATGTGCAGCACTGGCAGTAGCAACAGGGTTCTCTTGTGCACAGTAGTGGTATAGTAATGGCACCAGAAGAGTAAGCTCCCCAAACACGAAGAGGAGCAGCTCCGCAATAGATGTGCAAGTTTGTCTCACTTAGATTTGTGAAGTAGTCACTTTTTCTTTAAAATCCGAGTTCTCTGCCACTTGTCTCTCTCCTTCCAATGTCCCCAGCCCCCACTGCCCACCCAAATGTGCCTGTTATCTTCTGGGAAAATCCTGTAATTCTGTTGCTGGATGCTGACATACGAGTACTGGGAAGCCTGGTGAAAGATAAGGTTTTAACGCAACTTGTGCAATCAGTTTGCTTTTTCAGAAGCTGAGCGTTCTGAGGGTCTAAGGGATGATGCTTGGATATTTCTAAATGGGCACATGCATAAAGAAGGCACAAAGTCAGGCACAGAGGAAAAACACTCCTTGTCAAATCATATAGGGAAAGAGAAACAAGCCTTTATGTCTACATAGGACGAATACTCACACAGGTGGCAGAGCCACTTTTCCTTGGATCCGGTATGGGCTCATTTTTACTGCTGACGTAACTGTGCAACAAAAATGCAACAATACAGCGGTTGCATAAAATTGAGGTGGGAATATTGTATAATTTCATGCAGTTGTCAATAAAACGTGATTGTGAAACTTATAAATTTAAATTTTGATAATTTCTGCTTTATATTGAACTCGGTTCTGCAATTTTTGCCATTTTACATCGTTGCAAATGACAGATGGTCCCCCACTGATGGCAGGTCCTGTGTGCATGCGTAATTTATAACAGAGCCACTCTAATTATGAGATTCTACAGCTGAGACGTTTTCCTCATAATTTGCCACATAATCATGCTGCCTAAACTGCATATTTTAACAAAAATGTTGATTCTAGCTCAAACAGATCAAAAGTTTTTAAAAAGAGGGCAACCCATCCTGCCACACAGTGAAAAGCCCATCACAAGTTAGTGACTGGTCACTTTTACATTGCTGTATTTGGGTGCTAATCTGAAAGTAATAAGGCAAAACATTTATACTGACGTTGTTAACATATACCGTTGTAAAACAAATGAAGTAATACGATAAACAAAAATGTGCTGCATTCTGCCACATAATTCTAATTTTTTGTGGCCACATAATTTAGTCAACCCTGCCGCATAATTTAGACCTTCCCTGCTGCTTCATTACAGTGGCTCTGTTTATTGAGCACAAACTGGCAAAGCACTTTGCATGGTGGGGGTGGTTTACAGTAGGTACAGGAATTGAGAAATGCAACCAAATAGAGGTACATGCTAACAGGAATGAGCCCAAAATGTGGAGAATAACCAGTTTCTTGCCAGATCAAGCCTGTAAAATTGACACTGACGTGAGGCTTTTCCTCTGCTGCAGTGGCAAGATTGGAAAATAAAGTGGAGGCACTGATTAAGCGAGAAGAGTGGAGGGAAGGTGGAGGTAATGGAATAAGGAAAAGGCAAGAAAGACTGTGGAACGGAGACCCCAGGCAAAAATGTAGACATGCGATGTTTCAGGCGCCAAGAGTGGCCCACGTTTCAGTGAGCTGTGTGAAATACGCTGCACACACAACATTGCCTGGAGCACGAAGATACTTTCTGCCTGCTTCATTATGTGGCGTTTCTTTTATTCAAATTTAGCTTTATTGTTTAACCCCAGGAAAAAGATGCAGTTTAAAAAATGTTTCTATTTACAGCGCACGCACAAGACTGCCTTTTCTGTAAGACTGCCAGGTGTTAAAGTATAATCGTTTGCTCTGTGCCCCTGAATGCGACCTCGTCCATAAAAGCAGGTCAATGTCTGTAAATAGTAAGCCTCTATTCGTTGTGTTTTCACTCATTACCAACGCTGCACTGGTTGCATTGCAATAGGCGCCTCATCGATCAGCCGATAGCAGTGGAGAAGTTCCCGCCTTACTGTAAATTAACATGCCAAACATTTGACCCTGCCCCCACGCCCACTGATCCCAAACCATTACATGCAGCATCACAGTTAACATACTTTTATTAAGGCTCTGACTGCTGCAAAACCCTTTATTAGATTGACTCACCTGCTGGTGAAGCATTCACTGTGTCGGAGACAGCGACTTTCCGCTCCCCATTCCAGGAAGTGCCTCGCAGCGCACCAAAGATAAGTGGACTGCCCTGGACGGATTCCAATGGTCAGGGCGATCGAACCCTGCAGCAATCAGTGACAGAGAGACCACAAGACCAACCGGCCCGCAGCGCTGGGACCCAGACAGCAGCAAAAGTGTTTCCGGCCTCGGCGCCCGCCCTTGCACGTTCAGCAGCTGGGTTCCAAGAGCAGGTGGGCTGCACCAGTGTGGAACTCACGCTAGAACACTGACGTCTAGCGTGACACTACCCCAGCCAATCACTGGCTAGATAGAGCCCAGTCATGGGCTTCCATCCAGTCAAAGGCCTCCAAAGGCTTCCTGACAGCATTTCAATTGCCTGTGAGCCCCAGAGTGCCGACAGCTAATTTCTTTTTTGTGATTTAATGTCTACTTGTCCGTCGGACAAAATTAGACAATAAATCTTCTTGCCCTTCATAAAATTCTAGTTGGTTCGGGCGTCGGGCGATATGATTCCCCCACCCCTGAAGCGATCTGCCTAGCGAGTCAGCGGTATCTAGGCCACATCTGATGGTGAACTTCGCTGCGTCTCTCCCTTCCACAACAGCACTTGCGCCACCGAATCCCACAGAGAGTGGGAGTAACGGCCAAAAGGCAAGCGGTGTTCACAGACCGCAAGCCAGCACTGGAGGAAGAAAAAACATTCTTCCCAAATTGGTCCAGTTTTTTGGATTCCCTATCCGGCGGAGCGGTAGGGAAGGCGCTCTGGGAGACAGAGGCTTGGACAACCAAGCTCTCGGGGGTGGGGTGTTGGAAGAGAAACAGAGGGTCGCCTGGGGCCGGGCGATGGCGTCGGGCTACGTTCCTGTCCACAGGAGCCCCTGTGGTGGGCCTGGACCAGGTGCCCAAAAGAACGTCCGAAAGTGCATCGTTGAACGGCAGCAGTGGCTCCGAAGAGGTAGCCGCCGGCTGAAGCACTTCCGTCAGGAGGTTAGTCCTGACAGCCACCGTAGGGAGCTCGAGGCGCAGGGCCTTAGCCGCCCTACGCAACACCGTTGCATAACTTGCTCCCTCCTCCGTAGCCACGGAAGGAGGAGACAGCATGCCAAGGTCAGGAGAGGTGTCCAGACCACTGGCATCCCCCAGTTCCTCAGCCCAGTCCTGATAAGGCTCACATTGAGCGGTGAGAGGGTTTTCAGACCCCTCCCAGTCTCCCTCGTCCTCCAAAACAGGTGAAAAGTAAGGAGGAGGGACATAAGGAACAAAAGGTTCCATCGGCATCGGCCTCGGACGGCGCCGGGAACGGTACCGGTGAGGTCGGCGCCGGTGGAGGTGTGGTTAGGTCAACCGGCGTCGACCGGAATCCACAAGGGGGTCCTGCGGCGCCGGAGCCGCCGGTGGTGCCGAGGGAGGATCCCCAATGGGGCCCGCGGGGCCCGAAGGCGCACCGGGGAAACCCTTAGGCCCGAAGAGGCGGGCCATGGCCGACAGGAACTCCTATATCTTGGCCGGAGTCCACGACGGACACGGAACAGGCGGGTAGGCCGGCGTCGGCTGCGCGGGCACCCCCGGAGCCGTGGGGGCGGCACCGTATGGACCCTCGGCCGGGTCGCGAGACAGGCGAGTGGAGGTCTTAGAGCGACGCTTCTTAGACCTCTTGTGCTTCGCCTTACCTGAGGACTAAGACTTCGACCCCAACGAATGACGACGACTCCGCGACCGGTCCCTCGACCTCTCATGGGACCGGGACCTCGAGCGGCGCGGAGCCGAGTGCCGGGCCTCGAGGAGCTTTCGAGACTGCTCTCGCAAAGCCTTCGGAGCGAGGGACCGACACTCGGGGCACGACTTGGGGTCGTGGCCGCGCCCCAGGCAGAAGAGACACTCACGGTGCGGATCCGTAATCGACATCATGCGATTACAGATCTCGCATGGCTTGAAGCCGGGCATCCCTACTGATACCTTTGGAGTCGAAGCGACTCGAAAACTTGGACAAAAAAGTCTCAAAAAGATTCAGTCAAAAAATGACTGGGGGGGCGTGGCCGGGCAAGATGGCCGAACAGACGTAGATCGTTTCGGCTCCCGGTCCGCGCTGCTGTCCTGGGCCTCTAACGGCGACTAAACAGAGTCTCTGCTGCTGTGCCAACCACCGATGACCACCTGACGGTGCAGGGCCCGTTTTCGACCCCTGGGGTCTTTGCCAGCATACTCCAGTGACCAGACTCAGGGCCCTGCCTGGGACGGCCGGCCGCGTGCTAATATGGCGGCCCCTACCCTGTGACTTCCGCAAACCTTTGTCACCGGGAGCAACGTCCGCACAGCTGGCGCGGTAGCAGAACGGCAGTGCCCATCGAAGACCCTCTGTAGGTGCGGGATATATCCTGCGGTCTCAGCGCTATTGCCGGCCTCCCGTTGTGCCCTGATTTGATGGCCGGCTGGGGACGGAGCGGACCCTAACAAAATGGCGGCCCTCACCTGTTGACTGCTGCGGAACCTCAATCTCCGGGAGGGGCGGCCACGGACCTGAAGCCGTCGATGAGTCGCCTTCCCCACATCGCGATCTGTGACAGGTGCCCGCAGAGGCGCCGGGAGCGTTGCAGCGGTGGTGCGGCTGCCTGGTTGAGACCGTCGCTGCGCCTCTGAAGTGCCGCGCTGCTACATGGGACCCCCCAGGTGCGTGGATGGTTCAGCGGGGAGTTGGAGAGGGTTTGGCACCTCCTCAGTGCAAGTAACACCCCGGGAGGCGCAGACGGAGCATCCACAGGCTGCCCGACTGCGGGACATTTGCGCTCTGCCTGACCTTAAGATGGCGGCTATGCCAGGACTGTGCACATCGATGAGCGGCTCTCCCGTGGCTCCCGCGCGTTGAGATTACTTAGTGCAGGCCAACTCGACCTTCAACTTGCGACACTAGGTCTCCTCTACTCCCCTCCATACCCAAGGTACTCACCGCACAGGGACAGATTGGGACGGCGCGGGGGAGGTGACGCCCATGAGGAAGATGAAGCCCGCCACCAGGTCGCTTTCCTGAACACGGTGAGCTCCTACGGTGCACATGAGAGCAGCACTTCAGCGACAACCCACTCTCCACCCGATGCCCTGAGGACCACCCCACTTCCGCGACTCCCTGCACTAGCCTCATCGGGATCAAACCTCATATGCTACCCTAGCTCCCACAAGGGGACGTATACCGCGAGGAGCCTCAATTCGTTGAATACTTTGTGTGTCCACGACGCCCACACTCCCCCCATCGAGTAGGAGGTACGCCATCGAGTAGGAGGTACACTGACGCGGCCGTTCAGCGCTGGCGATACACCAACCGTAAGGAGGGAATCCCACCCCGTCAGACACCGCGGTCTCCCTCTCCACTCGGCACAGCACCAGAGATCCGCCTGGGCCTGTCCCTATGCCACCGAAGAAGGGGACGAGTAAAATCACGAACAAGGTGTCCGACTTTTTCGCAGCTGCGGACAGGCGCCTGCCACCTGCACAGGACGTGGGAGCAAGCACGATGGCCCTCACTAAGGAAGATCTCTTGGCCACCCAGCGAGATTTTAAAGTGGAATTCCGGACTGAACTGGCTCACGATCTCAAGGCATCGATCGATCAACTGAAATCCGACCTCACAGGTCGACTAGCCTCCCTTCAACAAGATGTGGACTCAGTGGGCACGAGAGTAGTGGACCTGGAGGCACAAACCCAGGAAATAGACAAACACACCGCCGCCCTGCGGGATGATGTTAGCACCCTCCAGGACCAGTTACTCCAAACCCAGCTAAAGGCGGAAGACCTTGAAAACAGAGCGCGAAGAGACAATCTGCGCACCCGGGACCTGGAAGAAGGGGCAGAAGGATCAGACCTTGAAGCGTTCCTGGAAGGACTGTTCTCTGAAATCCTCAGCCCACAGACACTCAAGATACAACTGGAAAGAGTTCAACGGGTTGGGAACCTGACGACTGGTGAGCGGAAGCGGCCGCGAGATGTGCTCGCCAAATTTCACTCCTACAAAGTGAAGGAGGCGGTCCTGCTGGCGGCCAGGAAAAAAGGAACTGTCTCCTTCCAGGACCACACGTGCACTGTCTTTCAAGTCTTGGCGCCGGCCACCCTAGCCAGGAGACAACTATTTCGTCCTATCACATCGAAACTACGCGATGATAATATTCGATATCGATGGACGTATCCATTTGGCCTAGCCTTTGAATATAACAACAAACAGCGCCACCTCACTGATCTGAAGGAAGGGTTGGAGCTCTTGGGCCTCCCCTCCGATGACCCCGACCCAACTCGCGGCGCAACACAGGAACCGGCGAAGAATGGCTCTCCGAGGCGCCAATGGACCACTGGCTCCCGAAGGAACCGTAAATGAGATTCATCCGAGAACAGATAAGCGACCGCCAGAGACATGGTAATAGACTCCCACGACTACTTTCACCCATTCCAAACCGCTCTCAGGGAGGCGATCACTCAATGAAACGAGGGAGGCCATATGGGTCGCACTGCCACCGTTGTCCATGAATTCACTTCTTCCTTAGTACATTGATCCCGCACCCAGCGGGTACACCTCGCGGCCACTCGATGGTGGGGGTAAAAGCATCTACGGCTTGTCAATGGGCGACGCTGCGCTTTACGGCGTGATGAGCTCCGTTCCGGGGATCCTCTACGACCAGTCTGGACTTGGGCCCATCTCATCCGCAACTGGTCATTCCGCCACCCGGCTTCATCCCACCACCGCTACGAAACACAGTAGAGACACTTGAATCAGCTTTGAGGCCTTATTACAACCTATAACTCTGTGGAACTTTATCTTCGATCCTGATAAGACCGAATGCGCACCACTCTGGTACCCCGGGGACGGATGGGTTCCCGGGCTGACTTCGAGACCCGACCAGCAAGAACTGGCTCCACCAGAGAACAGATGCCTCGTGGTCGCCCGACGCTTTGGTCATATCCCAGGACGGGCGCGGACGGGGACCTCGGTCCCACCGTCCCCCCAACACCTCCGTTAGGGTTTCTCAACTCTTTGTTGGGGAATCAGTGCTGACATCACTTGTTCATGATGTTATGTTGGTTTTTGGGTTATTTTGTTCATGGGGAGGGTGCGGGTTTAGGGGATGGTGGCGGCTTTTTACAGATACTTTATGTTGGTTTATTCCGCTCAGAAGGTCTTCTCAATCACGAACACATACAGGTTCTTTCCTGCCTTTGATTAGTCTGCTTAGACAGGGAGAGGCGATGCACCGACACGAGATGGAGGAGGGAGAGTTCATTCTAGATAGATGGTAATAGCAATAGGCTCTTGGAATGTGAAGGGGCTTAACTCTCCCCAGAAACGTCAGAAGGTTTGGAAATATATTATTGACCATCACCTTGATATAGTAGCACTCCAAGAGACGCACCTCCCTAGGACCGAGGACACACGCTTTCGCCATAAGCAATACCTCTTGATCTACCGATCCTCCGCTTTGACTAAACACAGAGGAGTTGTGCTTCTCTTTCACACCTCTATAAAATTCCAGCCCACTGCCGCCCAGACAGATGAAGACGGCCGACTGGTCATGGTAAAGGGCATTTTGAGGGGTACACTCTGTACGTTCATTGCAGCATACGCCCCCAACACAGACCAGACAGCGTTTCTCAACACATTGGTGGGGAAGATTCTTGATTTTGCAGAGGGACCCACAATTCTTTTGGGAGATTTTAATTTGACGTGGCAAGCAGATCTAGATAGCACCCATCATCACAGATCGGACACAAGTTCCTTCTCCACAGAAACCAAACAGCAGCTACAAGATCTAGGCCTCAGAGACGCATGGCGCACCCTTTACCCTCAGACACGCGATTATACGTTCTACTCGCATGTACATCGCACATACTCCAGACTTGACTACATTTTTGTGAGCCAGACACTCATGGAGCCCTTGCGGGAGGCTAAGATTTTTCCCTTTCGGTATCGGACCACTGCCTTGTGACGATCTGCTTAGACTGGCGTAACGCTACTTCTGCTGCCCCTAAATGGTACTTCCCGGCTGCCCTCACGAGGGATAGGGTACTGTGCACCGAGCTACGAGGCACAATCACAGACTTTTTTAGACTGAACACCCCAGAAGACACCTCCGCATACACTAATTGAGACGCGTTCAAGGCAGTCTTTAGGGGGAAATGCATTGCCCTCAACTCCGCTCTAATCAAACAACGGACCAAAGAGAGGGAAACCCTTGAGGCTGAACTGACCATAGCCGAAACAGCCCATAAAACTAATCCTACTAGAGACACTCACCGCGCCCTTACCGCCTTGCGGGGGAAACTTAAGAGCTATTTACAACAATAGGGTGGAGTTTACACTTCTAAAACTGCGTCATCTCTCGTACTCCCAAGGCAACAAGATAGGCAAACACCTCGCCTGACAATTAAAGGAGAAACGAGAAAGGGAGTATATAGGAGGCATACGGAGGGAGGATGGAGAACTAATTCATAAGGATGAAGACAAAACCGATATCTTCGGTTCCTTCTATAGGTCCCTCTATACTGGGGAGCAGCGGGACATAGACTCGCAACTTAACTACCTCCGGACACTACAATATCCCCAGGTGTCCCAGGAATGGAACGAAAAACTCACAGCCCCAATCTCCCCAGAAGAAGTGGGTACCGCCATAAAATCACTTAAACCACACAAAGCCCCGGGACCTGATGGGTTCACGTCCCAATTCTATAAAGTTTTTGCCCCGGATCTCATTCCACACTTAACGCGACTTTTTAACACTATGGCAGAGGACGGAGAGATCACCCGCTCAATGGCTGAAGCTATGGTCACAGTTATCCCCAAACAGGGGAAAGACCCACAGCTATTCTCTTCATACCGCCCCATCGCTCTCCTCAATTTAGACGCAAAACTTTACTCTTCCATCTTAGCGGCCCGACTAAACAATCTCATGCCCGACCTAATCCACCCTGATCAATCGGGATTTATCAAGGGCCGACAGACCCATGACAACACGCGGCGCATTATACATCTGATCGAGAAGGCTACTAAACAGGGTATCCCTGCGGTGCTTGTCGGGCTAGACGCAGAGAAGGCCTTCGACAGGGTGGATTGGTCCTTTCTTTTTAATACACTCACGCAAATTGGATTCGCATCCAGATTCATCCGTATGATTCGGGCCAATTATGTCCAACCGTGCTCCAGGGTACAGGTGAATGGGGTGATGTCTGCGCCCTTCCTTCATTCAAGAGGCACTCGACAGGGATGCCCACTTTCGCCCCTCCTATTTGCGCTCAGCATTGAGCCGCTCGCGATGGCCATAAGGGCGAACACAGAGATACGGGGACTTCCCTTTAGTGGCGATTCCCATAACATATCCCTATTTGCTGATGATGTGCTTCTGTCCCTTGCTGACCCGTCACACTCCCTTCCTCCGCTCCAAACTGAGCTTGTGAGATTTGAGGACGTAGCAGGGTTTAAGGTTAACCTAAGCAAATCATATATACTTAATCTCACCCTTCCAGAGGCTGAGGTCCAGGAACTCCAGGGGCGCACCTCGCTCCAATGGACCACTGGCTCGCTCCAATACCTGGGGGTACATCTGACGCCATGAGTAGAAGGGCTCTACCGAGCCAACTTTCCCCCCGCTCTCTGCCGCTTACAAAAGGATCTTACGAGATGGAAGCCGCTTTTTATATCCTGGCTTGGGCGCATACATGCAATTAAGATGACAGTACTCCCTAAGCTTCTTTACCTTTTTCAAGCCCTACCCATAGAACTTGAGAAAGATTTCCTCCCCAGAGTCAAGTCCATGATGTTACAATTCATTTGGCAGGGTAGCCGAGCACGCTTTTCCTTTTCAATACTACGCAGATCGCGGAGGGAGGGCGGGGTGGGCCTACCTGATTTCGGCCTGTACTACAAAGCAGCTCAATTGCGGGTGGTGACGGAATGGTCCAAACGTGAATCAGAGAAACACTGGCTGCATATGGATCGCTCCATAGCAGGGAGAACCATTTGGGACCTCATATGGCGGCCCAAAATGGACCAACCCAAAAATGCATATATTAGCACCCCCACACGCACTACCCTGAAAGTATGGGACTCCGTCTCAGGGAGTGAACAATGGACCACATTTCCCTCGCCTTACACACCCCTCCATTTTAACCCGGCCTTTCCACCAGCTCTTCATGAAGGACCCTTTGACGCCTGGAGGGAGGGGGGCTGTCGGGCACTAACACACCTCTTCCACAATTTCGACCTTCTTAGCTTTGAGAATTGCAAAAGGGACTATGGCCTAGAGAGCTCTGAGCACTTCCACTATATTCAGCTGCAGCACTGGGCCCTTTCACCACACATACGGGAAGCTGCCACACGTCCCCTTACGAAATTTGAGATCTTTGCTCAAAACGTAGACTCCATGAAAGGGGTGATTTCGTTCCTATACAATTATCTCCTTACAACTGCACACTCTCCATGGCCCCGTTATATGCATATGTGGGAAGGGATGGCGCAACGAGACATCTCAGACAAGGAATGGTCGGGGCTATGGTCCGATATCACGAAATTCAACCACTCCACAGAACTCCGGGAGGCCCACCTTAAGACAATGATGGACTGGTATCTACACCCAGCTAAACTCAAGAGGATCTTCCCAACCTCCTCAGATAGATGCTGGAGAGGGTGCGGCCTTCTGGGCGATTTCCAACACATCTGGTGGGACTGCCCTACAATACGCCCTTTTTGGGACGAAATCCTGACACATATTAAAGACATCCTGGGTTACCCCATCCCGACTACCATGGCTGAGATCCTTCTAGGCCTCCGTGATCCATCCCTTGAACACCAAACTAAAGCAGACAAAGCTATTATGTGGATGTGTATAGGGGCAGCAAAGGTGGCCATAGCGGCAGCTTGGAAGAAAAGGGAGGCTCCGGCGGTCTCCCTCTGGCACTCTCGGCTATGGAAACTGCTCAGCCTCGAAAGAATGTCCGATATCTTTCGTGACGATTATAAAAATTTTGAGTACAGGTGGGGACCGCTGGTTTCATTTCTCACACGAGGATTACCCTTGGCCGTCTGTCCGCCCTCCATTAGAGACATGCATCTCTTTCAATTCTGACCTACCTATCTTTGATCAGCCCTGAGCGTAGCTAGAGACCCTTAGCCGCCACCATCATCATTCTGTGGGTGGGGGGAGGGTGGGGACTTTATTTGGGGGAGTTCTTTTTCTTAGGACACTCCTTCCCAGTTGGAGGGTATGGCATGCCACCGTCACAAAGAAGACGAGACGGACTGGCACCTTCTTTTTTATTCCTAAGGCAGACATGTTCTGCGCCTACGTGTATTAGAAACTGTACTTTTCACAATTGCAGTTCTTTATGAGACGTACGAGGGGACATGAACTTTGTGTTGCAACCCGGCCTCGACTTTTTTTTTGTTTTTTACTGCATTATCGTGATCACGCATGACGGTGACGGTTTTGATGTAATGTATTGCCGTTTTGAACAAAATGCCAATAAAAACATGTTTGACAAAAAATGACTGGGGCACTGCTCAATCCGGATCTGCGCTTACTGGCGCGGAAAAAGGAAGAACTGACGTCAGCGCGCATGGGCGGCGTCTAAGTACTGGCCGCGACGTCATCCCGGCGATCACGATGCCGACGACGGACGCGGAGCCGCACGACGCCGCCTACCGACGCGCAGGGGTACTGCTACGCAAAACTTTCCGGATCCAGCCTGACGCCTGGGGATATTCTAAGGTAAGGAATCTGTCACTAACGTGTCTCTTTCAGATACCTTCATAGACGACAAAAGGTAACCGATCATGGTTGGCGGTATATCCACAACCCAGATGGGATTTTTGGTCACTCTTCGCTGCCCATTATGTATTGAATGTCTCCTCGCTAGCCTCACTGGCAGTGGTGAAGTGGTTCTGCCACCGGGTCCACACTTTCCTTAAGTGGATGTTGTATAGGAAAGGGATATATCACGTCTCAGGAATTCATAGTGAATCATTTACGCTTTTTGTTTTTAATCCCTTTTTGGTCATGGTGTTGGTTTTCTAAGTCGTTAGTCATTGTCACCATTTTTGGGTATATCGACCGCGGTCTTGATTTGTTTTCGTAAGCCTGCTATTATATTTATATTCTGTTGTATGCTTTCTTAATGCTCCTTTTGTGCGTTTAATTTCGGACATTTTTTACACTATTGGTATCTATATACTCTTCGCATGTCCCAAGGATGCAAGTAAAGGGGCCTTGATAACGCACATGAGCTTTGAGCACTGCAAAGCAAAGACAAAATGAATAATGGTCGATTTCTTGATTTTACTTATGGTAGGTTGCTACCATTTTGTCGCCCTGATGAAGACCCCACTGAACTTAACATAGGGGGTTGAAATGTCGACGTAATACATTGTTGACTATCATTCAGTGTGGAAAAGAGATCGGAACAACCAATAAGAGTTCTAGGTCATTTAGAGTGTTCCGCAAATTAGTCAACAGTGTTTTTTTAATTTTCTTGTATGTCACCCGTACACTAAAGATCACACTTGTCACTTTTCACTTACACTGCACCTTACTTTTGGAGCATCTGCATATTGTTTTAAGGTTATCATGTATTTGCTAGTTTTTTCATCAATGAGTAAAACACATCTGTATTAATGTAACAAACTGCATCTTTCTTTTTGTTATTAGTTTTGTCAGGACAGTGTAGGCATAAGGCTCTTGCTGAGGGAATGATTGTTTTCTATTGTTTAGTTTAATGTCCACATTCCCGGGATTACAGGGTGGACCCATATTTGTTCTTGATCTTTTCTTTTTGTAGTAACGCACAAGTTACTAACTTGTGTAACGATATATCTGTAAGAGACAGTAGTTAGTGATAGATTCCTTACCTTAGAATATCCCCAGGCGTCAGGCTGGATCCGGAAAGTTTTGCGTAGCAGTACCCTTGCGCGTCGGTAGGCGGCGTCGTGCGGCTCCGCGTCCGTCGTCGGCGTCGTGATCGCCGGGATGACGTCGCGGGCAGTACTTAGGCGCCGCCACTGCGCGCTGACGTCAGTTCTGTACACGACTTTCCGCGCCAGGAACGCAGAGCCATGCAAGAAGCTGACACAGGTGTCTGAAAAATACTAGGGCCCTGAAAGGGATGTCCTTAACCCTAGAAATCAGTTCGCAGAACGGGGAGGATGGGTGGGGCGGTAAGGAATCTATCACTAACTACTGTCTCTTACAGATATATCGTTACACAAGTTAGTAACTTGTGCATCTGAAAGAGACACGTTAGTGATAGATTCCTTACCTTAGAATAGATACCCCAGCAATACCAACCCCGGTGGTGGGTCTGCGAACAAAGATCAGACAAGGAAGTCCTGGAGGACAGAACGGCCAAAGAAGCCGTCCCTCCGGACCTGACTGTCAAGGCAGTAATGCTTAGTAAACGTGTGCAGCGAGGCCCACGTAGCTGCCTGACAGATAACCGGCAGCGGAACACCGCGGCCCAAGGCCGTGGTAGCAGCCGTTGCCCTGGTGGAATGGGCACGCAGCCCAACAGGAGGCTCCTTCTTGGCCAAAGAATAGCAGGTCTTGATGCACAAGGTAACCCAGCGGGAGATGGTCCTCTTGTGCACCGCCCGACCTTTTTGGCGCCCACGTAGCCAACAAAGAGCTGGTCATCCACCCGGAAGTGTTTTGTGCGGTCGATATAGAAGGAGAGCGCACGTTTTGGGTCCAGACGGTGGAGCCTCTCTTCCTCTCTGGAAGGATGCGGAGGCGGAAAGAAGGTGGGCAAAGTGATGGTCTGCCCAATGTGGAAAGCAGTAACCACCTTTGGCAAGAAGGACGGACGCGTCCGAAGAACAACCTTGTCTGGATGAACAGACAGAAAGGGAGGTTTGCAAGAAAGAGCCTGGAGCTCACTCACCCGCCGAGCGGAGGTGATGGCCACCAGAAAGGCTGTCTTTAGAGTGAGAAGACGAAGAGGACAGTTATGCAGAGGCTCAAAGGGAGCGCACATTAAAAGGTAAGAACCAAGTTCAAGTCCCACTGAGGCATCACAAACGGAACAGGAGGGAAGAGGTGAGTAATGCCTTTAAGAACCTGTTAACAACAGGGGACTTGAAAAGGGAGGGCTGATCAGGGAGCCTGAGGAAGGCCGAGATAGCACAAAGATAACCCTTGATGGTACCCAGGGCAGAACCCTGTTGGGCCAGAGAGAGAAGGAACAGAAGGACCTCGGAAAGAGGGGCAGAAAGGGGATCCACAGCCTTTGCTGTGCACCATGCCACAAATTTGTTCCACCTGCAGGCGTATACCACCTTAGTGGAGGGACGCCTGGCTGCCAGAATCACATCACAAACTTCGGGAGGCAAGTCGAAAGGAATCAACTGCCGCCGCTCAATCTCCACGCAAGCAGGTGTAGACTGGACAGGTTCGGGTGGAGGACCGTCCCCTGCTGCTGCGACAGAAGATCCTCCCGAAGAGGCAGACGGATCGGGGGATCTATGCTCATATTGAGTAGCTCGGGATACCAAACTCTTCGAGCCCAGTCCGGAGCCACAAGAATGACTTGGGCCCGGTCGTGCCGAATCTTCTTCAACACTCTGGGTAGAAGTGGTATAGGCGGAAAGGCGTACAACAGACCGCAACTCCACTCGCGACGAAAAGCGTCGCCGAGCGAGTGCCGCCTTGGAAATTCCAACGCGCAGAACTGATGACATTGCGCGTTCTCTTCGGTGGCGAATAGATCTAACCAAGGCTCTCCCCACTGTAGAAAGAGTCCTTGCGCCACTTCCGAGTGAAGACGCCATTCGTGATCCATCATGCACCTGCGGCTGAGTTCGTCCGCCCTGGCGTTCAGAGAACCTGCCAGGTGTTGAACCATCAGGAACATGCCCTGATGTTCCAGCCATGTCCAGAGGCGCAGAGCCTCCTGACAAAGGGTCCAAGACCCCACCCCGCCCTGTTTGTTGCAGTACCACATGGCGGTGGTGTTGTCTGTGAACACCTGCACTACCTTCCCTTTGACAGAGGGAAGGAATGCCTTGAGTGCAAGCCGGATCGCCCGGAGCTCCAGAATGTTGATATGGAGCCGGGACTCCGCCGGAGACCAGAGGCCTCTGATCTCCGCCTCTCCCATGTGACCGCCCCATCCCAGAAGGGACGCGTCCGTCACAACTGTATGCTCTGGCTGGGGAAGGGAGAGGGATCTGCCCATGACCCATTGCCGGTTCGAGAGCCACCACTGCAACTGTTTTGCAGTCCCCTCCGAGATCTGGACGTGATCGGACAGGTTGCCCTGGTGCTGCGCCCACTGGAACTTCAGGTCCCACTGCAGAGCCCGCATATGCCATCTGGCATGATTGACCAGCAGGATGCAGGAGGCCATGAGGCCCAGCAGCCTCAGGGTCATCCTCACCGAAACCCAGGATAAAGGCCGAAAGATCGGAATCATAGCCTGAATATCCCGGACTCGCCGTTCGGGAGGATAGGCCCGAAACTGCGTCGTGTCCAGAACTGCTCCGATGAAAAGGAGCTGTGGAGAAGGAATCAGATGCGACTTCGGCACATTGATGGAGAACCCCAGCGAGTGCAGGAGTTCGGCCGTAGTCTGGAGGTGGGAGACGACTGCCTGGGACGAGCCCGCCTTCAGCAGCCAGTCGTCGAGGTAGGGGAAGACTGAAACCCCTGCCCGGCGCAGATGAGCTGCGACCACCGCCATCACTTTCGTGAACACCCGAGGGGCACTGGTAAGGCCAAAGGGGAGCACGGTGAACTGAAAATGCTCGGGGCCTACCGTGAACCGAAGGTAACGCCGGTGGGCCGGCAGGACGGGGATGTGGAAATACGCGTCCTGCAAGTCCAACGCTACCAACCAGTCTCCTGGGTCGAGGGCAGTCAAGACCTGAGCTAGGGTGAGCATCTTGAACTTCTCCTTCCGGAGGAAGCGATTGACGTTCCGGAGGTCCAAGATAGGACGCATGTCCTCCTTGTCCTTTTTGGGCACCAGAAAGTAGTGGGAGTAACAACCACGCCCTACTTCTGGGGTCGGAACATGCTCGATGGCCCTCTTGGCCAAGAGGGCCGTGACTTCCTTCTGTAGAAGCACCAAGTGATCCCCTGACATGCGGTGGAATTGAGGTGGCATGGCTCGGGGGGTGGTCTCGAAGGGGAGGGAGTAGCCCCTTCGGACAATGTCCAAGACCCACCTGTCCGAGGTGATGGTGCGCCAGTGGGGAAGGTGATGGCGGACCCTGCCCCCTACTGGCGTGCTGTGCACCTGAAAGGAGGGACTAGGAGGGCTTGGAGGCCGCGGACGGGTTGGAGGTGGTGGCCTGACCCGCACGCTGGTTGCCCGATCCGCCACGGCGGAATCCACGTCCTCGGCCACGCGAAGACGCCTGCTGCGCGGGCCGGTGGCTGGGCTGCTGACGTGAAGGGGCGCCCCTACCGTGGCCACGATAGGGGCGAAAAGCAGAAGGCAGCGGAGGGCGTGTAGCAGTAAGGCCCAGGGACTTGGCAGTAGCCCGTGAGTCCTTAAAGCGCTCCAACGCATGGTCTGCTTTGGACCCAAAAAGACCGACTCCATCAAAGGGCATGTCCATGAGAGTATTCTGGACATCCCCTGAAAAACCAGTGGTTCTCAGCCAGGCGTGGCGTCGGAGCGCCACCGTCGTTGCAATCGATCTGCCCAGCGAGTCGGCGGTGTCAAGGCCACAACGGATAGTGTATTTGGCCGCATCCCTTCCTTCCGCAATGGCGCGGGAAAGCAGTGCCTGGACCTCCTCAGGGCACTGGGGCAAAACATCCGCCACCGAATCCCACAGGGAGTGGGTATATCGGCCCAAAAGACAAGCGGTGTTAACGGACCGCAAGCCAGCACTGGAGGAAGAAAAACCTTTCTTCCCAAACTGATCCAGGCGTTTGGATTCCCTATCCGGAGGAGCGGTAGGGAAGGCGGTTTGGGAAGCGGAGGCTTGGACAACCAAGCTCTCAGGAGTGGGGTGGACAGAAAGAAACAGGGGGTCGCCCGGAGCAGGGCGATGGCGTCGTGACACGTTCCGATCCACAGGAGCCCCTGTGTTGGGCTTGGACCAGGCGCCCAAAAGAACGTCAGTGAGGGCGTCGTTAAACGGCAGCACAGTCTCCGCAGAGGAGGCTGCCGGCTGAAGCACCTCTGTCAAGATGTTAGGCTTGACCGTCAAAGTAGGGAGCTGGAGACGTAAGGCCCCAGCAGCCCTACGCAACACCGTACCAAAATTGGCCCCCTCCTCCGTAGCCACGGGAGGAGACAGCATGCCAGTGTCAGGGGAAGTATCCAGACCACTGGCCTCCCCTAGACTCTCTGTCCAGTCCTCATCAAACTGACAGTTGCGCGTCAGAGGGTCATCAGACCCCTCCCAGTCCTCCTGGTCCTCCTCTGGTGCAAAATAAGGAGGAGGAGGGACATTTGGGACCCAAGGTCCCATCGGCGCCGGAGCCGGCGTCGAGCGACGTCGCTCCGGGTCCATGTCCGGAGCCGGAAGGAACTGGGGACGACGCCGCCCGGAGCCCAGGGCGGCGTCGAGAACGGCACCGGAGACATCGGCGCCGGCGGAGGCGTGGTTAGGTCGACCGGCGTCGATGGGGGTTGTGGAGCCGGGATCGAGGCCGGGGCCGGAGCCGGAGCCGGGATCGAGGCTGGAGGCACGGGCGACGCCGGGGCCGTCGGCGACGCCGGAGCAACCCCATCAGGGCCCGCGGGGCCCGAAGGCGCACCGGAGGGGCCTGAAGGCCCGAAGAGGCGGGCCATGGCCGACAGGAATTCCTGTATTTTGGCCGGATCCGCCCCGAACCCGGGAAGGGCGGGTATGACGGGGCGACTCCACAGGCATGTCCGGGGCCGCGGGGCGGGGACGGTGCCGGGAGGGGCCTCAGCCGAGTCGCGAGACCGGCGAGGCGAAGTCCTAGAGCGATGATGCTTTTTGGACTTTTTGTGCTTCGACTTACCGGACGAAGAAGACTTCGACGCCGACGACCGGTGTGGACTCCGCGATCGACCCCTGGACCTCTCACGCGACCGGGCCTTCCGCGGAGCCGAATGCCGGGCCTCGAGGAGCTTTCGAGACCGCTCTCGCAAAGCTTTCGGGTGGAGGGCCTGGCAGTCGGTACAGGACGCCGTGTCGTGGCCTCTGCCGAGGCAGAAGAGACACTCCCGATGCGGGTCGGTGACGGACATCATCCGCGCACAGGCGCCGCATCGCTTGAAGCCGGGCATCCCTACAACACCTCGAAAGATGGAAAAACAGTGAAAAAATCACCAAAAAGTATGGTCAAAAAATGACCAGGGCACTGCTCTTCCCGGATCTGCGCTTGCTGGCGCGGAAAAAGAAGAACTGACGTCAGCGCGCAGGGGCGGCGCCTAAGTACTGCCCGCAACGTCATCCCGGCGATCACGACGCCGACGACGGACGCGGAGCCGCACGACGCCGCCTACCGACGCGCAAGGGTACTGCTACGCAAAACTTTCCGGATCCAGCCTGACGCCTGGGGATATTCTAAGGTAAGGAATCTATCACTAACGTGTCTCTTTCAGATACCTTTTTACCTCGAATATTTTGATGAGGGAGAAGAGTGGGAAGGAAACCTTGATCTTGTCCTGGCCCTAGAATGGTGCAGTGACATCTACGGGCGTGCTCTGCCAGCCACAAAACATTTGGCTTCTCGTCCTTTTATTTCTTTTGTCTAAACTAAAGAATGAGGTGGAAGGCAAATGGCAACGGAATTGATTTGTTCTAATGTAAACTGGTTTCCACCCAAGAAGGAAATATAGCTGCATATTTAATTACATTTGGGCCTTAAGAAGACACCGACTGAAGGTTTAATTCTAGGGAGCAGAATGTCATCATCTTCATCATCCTTGTGGATGACTGTCTTTAGAGATCCCATCCTGCCTGAGTGGGATCCTTGTATTGTAAAAGGGTCACTGCCAGAGTCGCTCCCTTTACAGCACTGAAGTTCTGCCAAGAGGACTGCCTATTTAAAGCACTTGCTCGTCAAGCATTTTTGTTCAGAGCAACAAACTGCCAAAGTGGGACTTCATTTTCCTTGAACATGGGGGCCCTTCTCCATTTTCCTTTTCTGCTATGCATAGCGTGGTGGACACAGGAAGGTAAAATGAGTGATGTTTGTTTTGCCCTCAATAAGGTGGGATGGCCGTCACTGTGACCTGGCAGCAACTTGGTGAATGAGCCGCTTTGTGAAACTCTTCTTGCAGACATGATAATACAGTGCAGTGATAATGAAGTGAATGCAGAAAGTATCAAACTTCCAAAAAGTACAGATATAAATATCCAGATATTAACCAAATGTATTCACAAAATATTAAAATGCTAATTAAATATTTGATACATAACAGCAGCAGAAAGCATACATACCACGCCAGCACCAGTGGCGGTCTGACAGCTTCCCAGCCAAGGCATTGATGAAGAAGTCTGCATTTGATTCACGACAAATGAGGCTGCACCTGACTGAGGAAGAGTTGTCATGGAACCACGATAATCAAGATCATCTGAACTGCGAAGGCATGAACACTAATTATTGTAATTACTACACAATAAGAATTACTTGTTATGAACAATGATATATGTTTAAAATAACATGCATTGAAAACAAATGGAAAAAATATATGCAATATGTTTACTTGTCCTCATTACTATGTCCTTGCTTATAGTGTTCATATGAATTGTTACATGTCTACAACATTACTCTTTTTTTTGGTTTTAAAAACCTTTCCTATTACGCTACAAATTGTATTGTATCGCATTACAGTGCAACAAGAAAAATTTGCAATAATGCAGATTGCATATTGTAATGATTCAGTTAACGATGAAGCTGGGGTAATGAAGTTAATTTCTATTTTTGTAAAAGATAATCTACTGACACCATTGACTATACCCTATAAATTTTGTTCTAGAAATGATAAACGTTACCTGCACTTCTGAAATTTCATTCACAAACCATGATGCATTTTTGTAATGTATTTGAATTTATAACACCGTCAAAATGTGAAATATTAACATTTCTTCGCTTTATATTATCAAAATAACAGAAACACAATTTGCACACACACTAGTTACAGTAAAATATTCAATTACTAAAATAGGCAAGTTAAACATAATATTTAGAAAATAAAACATTGAACAATAATTATGGACAGTAATAACTAAATTCTTAATCTGAAAGGCGGACACATCCAACATGGAGCATGATCAAGGGAGTCATAGAAAAAATTTACTTGATCACTCACTTTGGCAACTACTCTATTAATGGTTCTGATTGTTTGCATTTTGTTTACTTGACGAGAGCTAGAAATAAATTATCCCTTCCCCAGTGACAGTGTCCATTTTAACTTCTGGAAATTCAACAGGTATGGAGGAATTGCAGTCAGTGGCCTGGTTCTGAAATCATCAGCGTGTTTCATTTGCATGTGTTGCTAAGGAATTAAACCTGTGACAGAGTTGGCTCTACCTCATTTCTGAGGAAAACACAAAGTGAAGGACCCAAACCAAAATGATGGTGCTGTGCACCATGCCACAAAGAATCACTTTCTTTGAAAAAGATCAGGAAAGTCAAAAAACAACAAAAACACTACAACATGGGGAAGACAAAACAGCTCAAGAACACAGGTAAGGATTACTGGCATGGGTATGGACACCAATTTACTGACATTGTCACAGGTGAGTTGAACTGGACTCTCTTTCTATTAAAAAAGGCCCAATATAGAGATCTGCACACGGGTCATGCCAATGTTCCCTGGGCCCTGCGTTTGAGGGAGCCTGAGAAAGCAACTGATGTTAGCGTGCATGGATGGCGCTTATACGTGGCTCCGTTCATCACTTCCGGAGCTGCACAACACCACCTACCGGCATGTAAGAGTATTGATTAAAAGTTTCATGATTCAGCCTAAAGCCTGAGAAATATTCACAAAGTGAGAAATGTGCAGTTAGAAGTATCCATCAGAAGCTACTGGTACCAAATTCAGCAGTAGTCAATTCAACAATTTTGGAAGGAATCAATGTGAACTGGAAAATATATCTCACAAAAACACTACTGCATTGCTGGCTGTGGATGCCGAAAAAAAAAACTTCGGCCCAGTTGCTGTGACAATCCATCCCATCCACAAAAAATGCATAGTGTTGATGATGAGATAACCAATTGAGTAGGCCCACAATGCCAACGGCCACTTTCATCCATGATTTATCTGGGAACTGAATTGGTTTTAATGAAGAGGTAACCACGTTAAGACATTTCTCCAAATTTCCACAAACAACACACTCCCTAACAACAGAGTCAATCTCTTTGTCCATTGAGGGACACCAATAATGAGCTCTTATCCTTCGCTTGATCACGGTGGCTCCCAAATGGGCATCATGAGCATAACTGTATCAAACATTAAAGTATTAAAGGGAGAAATAACTTTGTCTCCTCTCACAACAACCTCATCCTCAATGGAAAGTTTTTCAGCCACCTTACAGTATATGGCTGTAGCTCCAAATGCATACTTCTTTTTTTGGGTCATGCCCACCTTTACATGACCCATAACCTCGTCCTCATTACTGGCACACTTCCATTAAGCTTCTGAACAAGCTCTTAATTCTAAAACATCAATGGCTGCTATAAAACAATGTACATCATCATCTTGATTTAACTCAACTGCAACAGTTTAGTCGGAGACAAGCAATACGTGGAGTTGCATACCTTACATTCTCAACATTCAAATTAGGGGTGTATGACCTAGGCATCTTTGCATTTCTCATTTCTACTTTGACCTGATCAAATGTTTCCTGGCATCCCACATAAACTGAATCTTTTCTTTTTAATTTGGAGGCACTTTATTTTAGTAGCATATCCTGGTATGAATCTAGAATAGAAATCACAGACACCAATGAATGAAAAAAGTTCATCTTAGTTTTTGGGGTTAGGACAATCAACCACCACTCTGACCATACCAGGCCTAGGACTGAAAACCTCACCTGAAATGTGATGTCCCAAAAAATCTATGTTTTTTCCAAGAACTCAGACCTTTGCCTTTTGACCACAACACCTCTTTCAGAAATATTTTTAAAAACAGATCTAAATATCTTATGCTCTTTCAGATTTTTCACATAAATAAGCACATCGTCCTCAGGGCCGGACTGGCCATAGCGGGCACCGGGCGTTTCCCCGGTAGGCCGCTAGGGTGGGGGCCGGTTCTGGGCCCCTGCGGGGCCGTTTTTATTACCGGAGGTCGGCAATATCGGCCCCCGGTAACAAAATCGGCCGAAACCGGCCCTCGCAAACTGCTCGGCTGCACTCCCCCCTCACCCCAGGGGGGGCCGGCTGAGCAGTTTGCCAGGGCCGGTTTCTGTTCCCAGTCCGGCCCTGATCGTCCTGGAAGACCACTAATCCATGTACATCACTCAACAATTAAGCCATGGTGCGCTGGAACACTGAAGCAGCGGACACAAGTCCAAATGGCATGCGACAAAACTAGTAGGTACCAAATGGTGAATTGAAAGCAGTGTAATGCCTGGAAGATTCCTCTAAAACGTCCTGATGGTACACAGAAGCTGGATCATCTTTGAAAACCATTCAGCCACACCCAACTTTTCCAACAGTTCATTGATTCTGGGCTACGTACGAGTATGGACCCAAATTTCCTTGTTGAGACTGTGTAAATGCCCACAAAGCCTCAAATCCCCATTGCGTTTATGGACTTCAACTAAAGGACACAACTATAAAGATGACTCCACAGGTTCATTAACACCTTTAGTCTACAGCTCAGTCAACTGTTTTCCAAATTATCTTTCAAACTAAATGGAACAGCCCTAAACTTGTGTTTTACCAAAACAGAACCTTGTTTCACCATAATTTTGTGTTAGAAACCCAAAACCCTCAATAACTTAAACGTAAGACACTTCAGAACTCCTGTTCTATTTCACTTGCCATTGATTGCTTCTTAACAACTAACACACGTTCGCTTGTACCAGGTTTAAGTACCGTGCCAAGCAGACCTTGATGGAACCAACCCAAAATATTTAGTCATCTAACTAAAGAATAGACCTTACCTTGAATTTAGCATCTTTTAAACTCAAGCATATCCTCTATGACACCTTCCAATTCTATATTTCTATCTTCATATGATACTGGGATCTATCTGTAGGAAATAACTTCCTGTTACCCCGTATTTTACTAAACAATTCTGAGATAATCATAGTAATCCTCACTCTGGAGTCAACTAAAAGAAGTAAACCCTTACCACCAACCAAAACATCTATATAATGGTCTATACATGGATTGGAATCACCGCTGACTACAGTATCATCTGACACTACAATAAACATTTCTCGAAATTCACTGATGAATTATTGATCTGTATCACTTTGACTGAATTCATCAATCACAATGTTTAGCTCACATACTTTACTGCGATCACTTTGACATACCTTTGCAAAATGACCCACTTTTGCACACTTACGGCATGTTACATTCCTAGCAGGACATGCTTTACCCCCTCCACTATGAGGTTTATTGCCATACCCGAAAGAGAAAGTTACTTACCTTCATTAACGCCTTATCTGACAGAGACAGGATCTAGCCACAGATTCCTTACCTTTGAATTCTCCACAGGCGACTGACTGCATACGGAATTTCTTTTTTTATAGCAGTATCTGTGCATGTCGGTAGAGGGTGTCACCTGACTCCATATCGACATCGTCCAACGGATGTGACATCGGCTTAGTCCATATAAGTCCTCCCCTGAAGCGCTGACATCAGTTTCTTCCGTGACTATTTTCCACACCATAAACGTGGAGTCACTTATAGAAACTACCTATGGAAATAGTGTGCCCAAAAGGAGACATCTATATGTCAAAATAATTACGAAGTCCTAATGAAAGGAATATAATTCCCAGAAAGGGATCTTGTAGACAAAAGTAACAACCAGTTTGCAGAACGGGGATGATGGGAAGGTCGGAAAAGGAATCTGCGGCAAGATTCTGTCTTTACCAGATAAGGCGTTACCGAAGGTAAGTAACTTATTCATCTGATAGAGACATCTAGCTGCAGTTTCCTTACCTTTGAATCAGATACCTAAACAATGCCATCCCTAGAGGAGGGTCTGCAAACTGATGCCACTAAAGATCCCTGACTAGGACTAGCCAGTCTGTTATAAGAGAGAGAGTGACCAGGCTTGTCTAGGAATATAGGTGAAGAAAGAAGACGTCCCACCAGAAGGATTGTGGACAACCCCTGGGGAACTGAAATCCGTAATCATGGAAAAGCATGGGGAAATGACACCCATGGCAGTGGAATACAGAAGTGTTGGAAAAGAAAACTTTCTATAATCCTAATACTACATAGCTTCCTCAATGGGCCATTAGTGGACGGGGCTGAAGTACAAGTTACTTACCTTCGGTAACGATATATCTGTAAGAGACATATATTAGTTATAGATTCCTTACCTTAGAATTACCCCCAGGCGTCAGACTGGATCTGGATAAATTTTTTCGTAGCAGTACCCCTGCGCGTCGGTCGACTCCGCGCTCGGCGTCGTGGTCGCCGGGATGACGTTGCGGTATCTACTTAGACGCTGACTTGAGCGCGGACGTCAGTTCTTTACATGACATTCCACGCCAGACGCGCAGAGCCATGCAAGACACGGACCACAAAACTAGGGCCCTGAAAAGGGAGTCCCTTACCCTAGAAGTCAGTTCGCAGAATGGGGAGGATGGGTGCGGCGGTAAGGAATCTATAACTAATATATGTCTCTTACAGATATATCGTTACCGAAGGTAAGTAACTTTTTCATCTGAAAGAGACAATTAGTTATAGATTCCTTACCTTAGAATAGATACCCCAGCAATACCAACCCCGGAGGTGGGCCTGCGAACTAAGTTCACACCAGAAAGTCCTGGAGAACTGAATGGCCAAAGAAGCCGTCTCTCCAGACTTGGCTGTTCAGGCAGTAGTGTTTCGTGAACGTGTGCAGGGATGCCCACGTGGCTACCTGACAGATGTCATTGAGGGGGACTCCACGGCCCAAAGCAGTAGTGGCTGCCTTCGGACTATCTGCAAAACCCACCTGTCCGATGTGATGGTCTGCCAGTGGGGGAGGTGATGGCGGATCCTGCTGCCCACTGGCAACGCTGTGGCCCTGAAAGGACAGACTAGGAGGGTTTGGAGGCTGCTGCAGAGGGGGCGCTGGTGGACTGGCCCGCCCGCTGGCCCCCTGATCCACGACGCTGGGTCCCACGTCCCCAGCTGCGCAGAGGCTGACAGTTTGCAGAGGCCTGTGGCTCTGGGCGGGACGTGGCGAGGCACCCCTTCCGTATCCACAAAAGGGGCGAAAAGCAGAGTGCGCAGGGCGAGAGGTGGTAGCGAGGCCCAAGGATCTGGCCGTAGCCCTGGAATCCTTAAAGCGCTCGAGCGCGTCCGCTTTGTCGCCAAACAAGCAACAGCCATCATGGGCATGTCCAAAAGAGTCGATTGGACATTACCAGAAAAGCCAGTGGACCTCAGCCAGGCGTAGCGTCGCAGGGCTACTGACGTTGACATTTTTCTGCCTAGCGAGTCTGCGGTATCCAGCCCACATCTAATGGCGAACTTCGCTGCATCTCTGTCCTCAGCAACTGCACGGGAGAGAACGGCCCAGGCCTCCTACGGACACTGTGGCAGCACCTGCGCAACCATATCCCACACAAAGTGGGAATAACAGCACAAAAGACATGCAGTGTTCACTGACCGCAGTCCCAAGCTGGCGGAATAAAACATCTTCCAAAGATGGTACAGCTTCTTGGATTCCCTATCTGGGGGAGCAGTAGGGAATGTGCTCTTAGAAGTAGAGGCTTGGACTACCAAGCTCTCAGGTGTGGTGTGTTGGGAGAGGAAAAGTGGGTCACCGGGGCCGGGCAGTGGTGTCGGGCAATCATCCTATCCACAGGAGCCCCTGTGCTGGGCTTGGACCAAGTGCCCAAAAGGATGTCAGTAAGAGCCTCATTGAACAGCAGTAGGGGCTCCGAAGAGGCCGCTACCGGTTGAAGTACCTCGGTCAGGAAGTTGGTCCTAACCGTCACCGAAGGAAGCTCAAGGCCTCAGCCACCCTACGCAACACCACTGCGTATGAAGCTGGCTCCTCCGTAGCCACAGTAGGGGAGAAAGCATACCAGGGTCTGGTGAGGTATCCAGACCACTGGCATCACCCAACTCCTCTCTCCAGTCCGGTTCACTCAACTGGTCAGCTAAAGGGTCACCAGACCCCTCCCAGTCCTCCTCGTCCTCTTCTGGCTGCCACTCAGGGCGATGGGTAACGCCAGGATAGAACAATGGTACAACAGTACTGCTAGGCGCCGGTCGACGCCGGTCCGGCTCTGTGTCCAGGTCAGGGTGGAGGCCGGGGTCGACGCCGGCTGGAGACACAACTGGCGTCGGAAGGGGCGGAGGTGTCGTCAGTGGATTTGACGCCGGAGGAGGTGTTGTAAGGTCGACCGGCGCCGATAAGGATCCAGGCCTTGATCCCTGGGGGCCCTGCGGCGCCGGGGCCGAAGCAGCCGGGTTCGAAGGCCTAGAAACCCCAGCCGAGTCTGCGTGGCCCAAAGGCGCGCAGGCAGAGTCTAGCTGCCCAAAGATTGAGTGGAGGGCTTCGTAAAAACTACGAAGTTGGGCAGGGGTCGCCCCTGCTTCCGGGAAGGGAGGGAGGCTCGGGGTCGACCCAAAAGGCTCCACGGGCGGAGCTGGACGACTACCTTCCACAACCCTTTGTCACGTCGGCCGATGGACGGGGAGAACGCGAAGAGCGACAATGCTTCTTCGCCTTCTTTTTGTGCTTCAACTTACCCGAAGACGAAGACTTTGAAGATGAGTGGTGGTGATGGCTCCGCGACCAGTCCCGCGACCTCCCTCTCGACTGGGACCTCGAGCGGCGTGGAGCGGACTGCTGGGCCTCAAGAAGCTTTCGGGACCACTCCCGCAAAGACTTCGGGTTCATGGCCCGGCAGACAGAGCACAACTTCGGGTCGTGGTCGCGCTCCAAACACCAAAGGCACACGAGATGCGGGTCTGTAACCGACATCAATTTGCGACAGGAGTCGCAAGCCTTGAAGCCGGTTCGAGGATGGGACATCCCTACGTGCACCAGGAGTCTAACGAATCGAAAAAAAGTCAACAAAAGTCGAAAAAGAGTAGTCAAAAAGTGACTAGAGGTACCGCTCTCTCCGGATCTGCGCTGGCTGGCGCGGAAAAAGAAAGAACTGACACGCGAGGGCGGCGTCCAAGTAGATACCGTGACGTCATCCCGGCGACCACGACGCCGAACGCGGAGTGGACCAACACCATCTACCGACGCGCAGGGGTACTGCTACGAAAAAATTTCTCCGGATCCAGTCTGACGCCTGGGGGTAATTCTAAGGTAACGAATCTCTAACTAATTGTCTCTTTTAGATGGTCAAGGACAACAGCCAATGTCACTGAGCCAGAGCTTCTTGCCGTAGAAACAAGACTGTGAGCCAAATCTGCCCTGAGAAATGCAGAAAAAGAGGGGGGAAGGGGAAATCTAGGAACACATCCACGATGTAGAGAGCACTAATCAATTCTTCAAGAGAACAAGTATTGGCATATACAACTTGTGGTCAGAGAAAATACTTAGAGAGAGAATTGAGCCCTCTGGGACTATCTAATGTAGACAACACAGAGGAGGAATGGTTAGCTATTGCAAATGCAACGACCAAGTGAAGGTCCGACTAGGACACAAGGGAAGGTGCAGTGACATAAGCAGAAACGTAAACCCTCCTAAGAAAGTCAGCATACAATGACTTGCAACACAGAACATATATAAATAGATGCATAAAATATATATATGAAAATATACATACATATATATTCATACATGTACACACACACATATTGTAGAAAACCCGACCTCTCTATTTAGTGCACCACAATGGGGTACACTGTTCAGAGAAGTCGAAGGGACCCATATTGGTTTACAGAAACAAAAGTAGATAATACAAACGCTCTATTTTGTGGTAGTGTGGGTGAGCAGTTGAAGTCTGCTTGGACTCAGTTTTGTAGGCTTTTGCACCAAGCAAATGTACCTTCGGCTGGCACTGAGAGATGTCAGTTGGGCTGTGGAGCTGCACAACGCTGGACCGGACTTTGCTGTTTTGGAGGCCTACGGCTGCAGGGAGATAGCACCTCTATCTCTAAGGGAGTTTCTCTGGTGATTTGCGAAGTGCTGGAGACTCTCCGGGGTTTGTGGAGGCCACACAGCGATGACACAAGTTGGAGGATGGTGATTCTTGAGTTCTGTAGCAGCAGGAAGAAATTTGCCCTCAAAGTCCACCACAAGGTTTCCAGTTCTCGGTCAGAACAGCGTTTCTTCGTTCTTCTTCCTTCTTGTGAACATGGATACTACTGTTCAAGGTTTGGAGATGCCACCTAAATGCACAAGTTACTAACTTGTGTAACGATATATCTGTAAGAGACAGTAGTTAGTGACAGATTCCTTACCTTAGAATATCCCCAGGCGTCAGGCTGGATCCGGAAAGTTTTTGCGTAGCAGTACCCTTGCGCGTCGGTAGGCGGCGTCGTGCGGCTCCGCGTCCGTTGTCGTGATCGCCGGGATGACGTCGCGGGCAGTACTTAGGCGCCGCCCCTGCGCGCTGACGTTAGTTCTGTACACGACTTTCCGCGCCAGGAACGCAGAGCCATGCAAGAAGCTGACATAGGTGTCTGAAAAATACTAGGGCCCTGAAAGGGATGTCCTTAACCCTAGAAATCAGTTCGCAGAACGGGGAGGATGGGTGGGGCGGTAAGGAATCTGTCACTAACTACTGTCTCTTACAGATATATCGTTACACAAGTTAGTAACTTGTGCATCTGAAAGAGACACGTTAGTGACAGATTCCTTACCTTAGAATAGATACCTCAGCAATACCAATCCCGGTGGTGGGTCTGCGAACAAAGATCAGACAAGGAAGTCCTGGAGGACAGAACGGCCAAAGAAGCCGTCCCTCCGGACCTGACTGTCAAGGCAGTAATGCTTTGTAAACGTGTGCAGCGAGGCCCACGTAGCTGCCTGACAGATAACCGGCAGCGGAACACCGCGGCCCAAGGCCGTGGTAGCAGCCGTTGCCCTGGTGGAATGGGCACGCAGCCCAACAGGAGGCTCCTTCTTAGCCAAAGAATAGCAGGTCTTGATGCACAAGGTAACCCAGCGGGAGATGGTCCTCTTGTGCACCGCCCGACCTTTTTGGCGCCCACGTAGCCAACAAAGAGCTGGTCATCCACCCGGAAGTGTTTTGTGCGGTCGATATAGAAGGAGAGCGCACGTTTTGGGTCCAGACGGTGGAGCCTCTCTTCCTCTCTGGAAGGAGGCGGAAAGAAGGTGGGCAAAGTGATGGTCTGCCCAATGTGGAAAGCAGTAACCACCTTTGGCAAGAAGGACGGACGCGTCCGAAGAACAACCTTGTCTGGATGAACAGACAGAAAGGGAGGTTTGCAAGATAGAGCCTGGAGCTCACTCACCCGCCGAACGGAGGTGATGGCCACCAGAAAGGCTGTCTTCAGAGTCAGAAGACGAAGAGGACAGTTATGTAGAGGCTCAAAGGGAGCGCACATCAAAAAGGTAAGAACCAAGTTCAAGTCCCACTGAGGCATTACAAACGGAACAGGAGGGAAGAGGTGTGTAATGCCTTTTAAGAACCTGTTAACAACAGGGGACTTGAAAAGGGAGGGCTGATCAGGGAGCCTGAGGAAGGCCGAGATAGCACAAAGATAACCCTTGATGGTACCCAGGGCAGACCCCTGTTGGGCCAGAGAAAGAAGGAACAGAAGGACCTCAGAAAGAGGGGCAGAAAGGGGATTCACAGCCTTTGCTGTGCACCATGCCACAAATTTGTTCCACCTGCAGGCGTATACCACCTTAGTGGAGGGACGCCTGGCTGCCAGAATCACATCACAAACTTCGGGAGACAAGTCGAAAGGAATCAACTGCCGCCGCTCAATCTCCACGCAAGCAGGTGTAGACTGGACAGGTTCGGGTGGAGGACCGTCCCAGCTGCTGCGACAGAAGATCCTCCCGAAGAGGCAGACGGATCGGGGGATCTACGCTCATACTGAGTAGCTCGGGATACCAAACTCTTCGAGCCCAGTCCGGAGCCACAAGAATGACTTGGGCCCGGTCGTGCCGAATCTTCTTCAACACTCTGGGTAGAAGTGGTATAGGCGGAAAGGCGTACAATAGACCGCAACTCCACTCGTGACGAAAAGCGTCGCCGAGCGAGTGCCGCCTTGGAAATTCCAACGCGTAGAACTGATGACATTGCGCGTTCTCTTCGGTGGCGAATAGATCTAACCAAGGCTCTCCCCATTGTAGAAAGAGTCCTTGCGCCACTTCCGAGTGAAGACGCCATTCGTGATCCATCATGCACCTGCGGCTGAGTTCGTCCGCCCTGGCGTTCAGGGAACCTGCCAGGTGTTGAACCATCAGGAACATGCCCTGATGTTCCAGCCATGTCCAGAGGCGCAGAGCCTCCTGACAAAGGGTCCACGACCCCACCCCGCCTTGTTTGTTGCAGTACCACATGGCGGTGGTGTTGTCTGTGAACACCTGAACTACCTTCCCTTTGACAGAGGGAAGGAATGCCTTGAGTGCAAGTCGGATCGCCCGGAGCTCCAGAAGGTTGATATGGAGCCGGGACTCCGCCGGAGACCAGAGGCCTCTGATCTCCGCCTCTCCCATGTAACCACCCCATCCCAGAAGGGACGCGTCCGTCACAACTGTGTGCTCTGGTTGGGGAAGGGAGAGGGATCTGCCCATGACCCATTGCCGGTTCGAGAGCCACCACTGCAACTGTTTTGCAGTCCCCTCCGAGATCTGGACGTGATCGGACAGGTTGCCCTGGTGCTGCGCCAATTGGAACTTCAGGTCCCACTGCAGAGCCCGCATATGCCACCTGGCATGATTGACCAGCAGGATGCAGGAGGCCATGAGGCCCAGCAGCCTCAGGGTCATCCGTACCGAAACCCAGGATAAAGGCCGAAAGATCGGAATCATAGGCTGAATATCCCGGACTCGCCGTTCGGGAGGATAGGCCCGAAACTGCGTCGTGTCCAGAACTGCTCCGATGAAAAGGAGCTGTGGAGAAGGAATCAGATGCGACTTCGGCACATTGATGGAGAACCCCAGCGAGTGCAGGAGTTCGGCCGTAGTCTGGAGGTGGGAGACGACTGCCTGGGACGAGCCCGCCTTCAGCAGCCAGTCGTCGAGGTAGGGGAAGACTGAAACCCCTGCCCGGCGCAGATGAGCTGCGACCACAGCCATCACTTTCGTGAACACCCGAGGGGCACTGGTAAGGCCAAAGGGGAGCACGGTGAACTGAAAATGCTCGGGGCCTACCGTGAACCGAAGGTAACGCCGGTGGGCCGGCAGGGCGGGGATGTGGAAATATGCGTCCTGCAAGTCCAACGCTACCAACCAGTCTCCAGGGTCGAGGGCAGTCAAGACCTGAGCTAGGGTGAGCATCTTGAACTTCTCCTTCCGGAGGAAGCGATTGACGTTCCGGAGGTCCAAGATAGGACGCATGTCCTCCTTGTCCTTTTTGGGCACCAGAAAGTAGTGGGAGTAGCAACCACGCCCTACTTCTGGGGTCGGAACACGCTCGATGGCCCTCTTGGTCAAGAGGGCCGTGACTTCCTTCTGCAGAAGTACCAAGTGATCCCCTGACATGCGGTGGAATTGAGGCGGCATGGCTGGGGGGTGGTCTCGAAGGGGAGGGAGTAGCCCCTTCGGACAATGTCCAAGACCCACCTGTCCGAGGTGATGGTACGCCAGTGGGGAAGGTGATGGCGGACCCTGCCCCCTACTGGCGTGCTGTGCACCTGAAAGGAGGGACTAGGAGGGCTTGGAGGCCGCGGACGGGTTGGAGGTGGTGGCCTGACCCGCACGCTGGTTGCCCGATCCGCCACCGCGGAATCCACGTCCTCGGCCACGCGAAGACGCCTGCTGCGCGGGCCGGTGGCTGGGCTGCTGACGTGACGGGGCGCCCCTTCCGTGGCCACAATAGGGGCGAAAAGCAGAAGTCAGCGGAGGGCGTGTAGCAGAAAGGCCCAGGGACTTGGCAGTAGCCCGTGAGTCCTTAAAGCGCTCTAACGCATGGTCTGCTTTGGACCCAAAAAGACCGACTCCATCAAAGGGCATGTCCATGAGAGTATTCTGGACATCCCCTGAAAAACCAGTGGTTCTCAGCCAGGCGTGGCGTCGCAGCGCCACCGACGTTGCAATAGACCTGTCCAGCGAGTCGGCGGTATCAAGGCCACATCGTATCGTGTATTTGGCCGCATCCCTTCCTTCCGCAATGGCGCGGGAAAGCAGTGTCTGGACCTCCTCAGAACACTGGGGCAAAACAGTCGCCACCGAATCCCACAGGGAGTGGGTATATCGGCCCAAAAGACAAGCGGTGTTGATGGACCGCAAGCCAGCACTGGAGGAAGAAAAACCCTTCTTCCCAAATTGATCCAGGCGTTTGGATTCCCTATCCGGAGGGCGGTAGGGAAGGCGGTTTGGGAAGCGGAGGCTTGGACAACCAAGCTCTCAGGAGTGGGGTGGACAGAGAGAAACAGGGGGTCGCCCGGAGCCGGGCGATGGCGTCGGGACACGTTCCTATCCACAGGAGCCCCTGTGTTGGGCTTGGACCAGGCGTCCAAAAGAACGTCAGTGAGGGCATCGTTAAACGGCAGCACAGTCTCCGTAGAGGAGGCTGCCGGCTGAAGCACCTCTGTCAAGATATTAGTCTTGACCGCCACAGTAGGGAGTTGGAGACGTAAGGCCCCAGCCGCCCTACGCAACACCGTTGCAAAATTGTCTCCCTCCTCCGTAGCCACGGGAGGAGACAGCATGCCAGTGTCAGGGGAAGTATCCAGACCACTGGCATCCCCTAGACCCTCTGTCCAGTCCTCATCGTACTGTTGTGTCAGAGGGTCATCAGACCCCTCCCACTCCTCCTGGTCCTCCTCTGGTTCAAAATAAGGAGGAGGAGGGACATTTGGGACCCAAGGTCCCATCGGCGCCGGAACCGGCGTCGAGCGACGTCGGTCCGGGTCCATGTCCGGAGCCGGAAGGAACTGGGGGACGACGCCGCCCGGAGCCCCAGGCGGCATCGAGAACGGCACCGGAGACATCGGCGTCGGCGGAGGTGTCGTTAGGTCGACCGGCGTCGATGGGGGTTGCGGAGCCGGGATCGAGGCCGGGGCCGGAGCCGGGATCGAGGCTGGAGGCACGGGCGACGCCGGGGCCGACGGCGACGCCGGAGCAACCCCATCAGGGCCCGCTGGGCCCGAAGGCGCACCGGAGGGACCTTGAGGCCCGAAGAGGCAGGCCATGGCCAACAGGAATTCCTGTATCTGGGCCGGATCCGCCCCCGAACCCGGGAAGGACGGGTATTGCGGGGGCGACTCCACAGGCATGTCCGGGGCCGCGGGGACGGTGCCGGGAGGGGCCTCAGCCGAGTCGCGAGACCGGCGAGGCGAAGTCCTAGAGCGACGATGCTTTTTGGACTTTTTGTGCTTGGACTTACCGGACGAAGAAGACTTCGATGCCGACGACCGGTGAGGACTCCGCGATCGACCCCTGGACCTCTCACGCGACCGGGGCTTGCGCGGAGCCGAATGCCGGGCCTCGAGTAGCTTTCGAGACCGCTCTCGCAAAGCTTTCGGGTTGAGGGCCCGGCAGTCGGAACACGACTCCGTGTCGTGGCCTCGGCCGAGGCAGAAGAGACACTCCCGATGCGGGTCTGTGATGGACATCATCCGAGCACAGGCGACGCAACGTTTAAAACCGGGCATCCCTACGACACCTTGAAGTCGATTCGAAGAAAACAGTGAAAAAATTCACCAAAAAAGATAGTAAAAAAATGACTAGGGCACTGCTCTTCCCGGATCTGCGCTTGCTGGCGCGGAAAAAGAAGAACTGACGTCAGCGCGCAGGGGCGGCGCCTAAGTACTGCCCGCGACGTCATCCCAGCAATCACGACGCCGACGACGGACGCGGAGCCGCACGACGCCGCCTACCGACGCGCAAGGGTACTGCTACGCAAAAACTTTCCGGATCCAGCCTGACGCCTGGGGATATTCTAAGGTAAGGAATCTGTCACTAACGTGTCTCTTTCAGATACTAAATTTAGGGGCGTTTATAAGGGAGTGACATGTAGTGGCTAATGGGCCTCTTACCTGGGGCATCTACACCCTCTATCATGCCCACCTCCTGTGGGAGGAGGACATAGCCCCAGCCCTAATTGGAGAAATCCCACCATCTTTGAGATGGTGGGCACTGAAAAATCTGCTTCACCTCGCCTCTAGTACCTAGGGGTGGAGTTGGCAGAGGGGGGCACACCTCCTAGTCTTACTAAGTTTTCCCATCTGTCTTCCAGCTAAAAGGGAATGAGGACAGGAAGGGAGGGGGCTGCTCCTTCTATCAGGAGAGGCTGGGGTTGCATATCAAAGGTGGCAAGGCATTTGAACATTCCCGCCACAGATGGCTCTTACTGACCAGGGAGAAGTTGTGAACACCTCCGCCCAGGACAGGCTTTGTTCTCAACCTCTGAGCGTGCTGGCGCTCACCCCATGAGGTCAGAACTCCGTCTGGTGGTGCAGTGTCTGTGGGCATGGCACACAGGGATGTGGGCCATGTCAACTCTTTGGTTTTGTCTGCACCAAGGCACGCAGTCTGCAGAGGCAGTGTGCATGGTACAATTCGTGCTGCTACCCTTGGGGTCCCTCCTCAGTGCCAATGACCTAGGTACCAGGGGTACCATTTACTAGGTACTTACTTACATGGGGTACTGAAGTTGTGCCATTTGGGAAACAAAAGGTACAGTTGGGGGGGAAAGAGCTTCTGGCAAAGGGGACCTGATTGGCAGGAACTCTGCGCACTTCCATAAGAAATTACATAATTTTCCAGGCAAAAGGTGGGGGCTAACTATGTCCAAAAGATGCACTTCTATATATACACACACACACATATACATACACACATACACATCTACATGCATAACAGAGATATGCCTAAAGAAAGGTACATATAATTATACCAAACATCAGGTATGGATCAAAGCTGTGACAACGGAAGAGTAAAAATTATAGATATAGTAGAACTGAGCTGACAATCAGCAACATGGTATTGTTTAAGAGGATAGAGATATCGGAAGATACAACACACCCTACAACAATAATGGCAATCGAACATGAAACAACACTACTGACTGAGTGGCTACAATCAATAGAATAGAGAAATGAAGACCACTATCCAGGTCTGTAAAAAAGATCAAGTTGAACAAAGGCCAACACACGGAAGGACTATACAGATAACTAGTCTCCATCCCAACAGAAAGAATATCTGATAGAAGAACGGACCTGGCTGAAGCAGCGGATAAAAGCCAGGGTAAATAGCTGTGTAAAGTCCAAGAGCCACGAAGTGGAGGTCTAAAACCAAAAGATCGCTATGAAGCTGAAGTAACATATGGAGTTGCAGTGCATACAAACACAACAAGTGTTGAGGCCAGGTAAGAAATGTCTTTACAGGAGACAGGATCCATAAAAACACTGGAAGGTATAATCGAAGCACAGAAAAAAACCTTTAGCATACCTCGACTATGGAGGAGAAAAGAACCCACATTTTTCAAAGGAAGATAAGGGAGAGAGAGAGAGAAAAAATCCACAACCAAAAGGAATCTCCAATTAAGGAATAAGTGGTATAACGAACCACCAAGGGTTGGAACCTTATCACGGCCTGTGAGGATTGAGAGAAACTCTCAGAAAAAGAATCCGAAAGGATCACCAAATGTCCTTACGAATCAAACCCAAGAGAGATGGTGGTCAAGGAACACATGTTAGAGAAGGAACGTAAGATGAAAAAGCAGCCATGAACCCCGAAAAGGGGTAGAAGGCAACATCTGAAGAACAACCAGTCCAGTAACTAAATGTTGTGATTGGTATCTCTACTGTCAAAGAATGTGTTTCCAACAAGGTACAAGGCATTTCCCAAAAGCGAAAAGCAAATAACTGCTTCACACAGGGTAGAAGCAGATTAAAGACAGCAAAGGCAATGGCACAGGAAAGAAAAGGTCGGAAGAGTAATCCACCCATAGCCAAGATATGGACAAGGTACTTGCACAAGAAACCTTGAGAGAAAGAGAAGTGGCAGGAGTCCTTTTTGCCAATGCATAGCAAGTGCTAACACAAAAAGAGATGCCTATGGCCTGAAAAAGTACCCAAGTGGGAACACTGACTAGGCCAGGGGCAGACCATGTACCGTAGGCCTATGCCCCCGTGCGTCTGCTAGGGAAAAGGGACGCCAGATTGAGTGTAAGGAAAAAAACCATGGTGAGGAGAAATACACTCGACAAAACATGCCTGGGAGGGGGGGATGGGAGGACAGCAGAAACCGCTTGCACTATCTTACCAAAAGCACATCATTTGAAGTACCCTATAAGGGGAACTAGGCAACGGTGCATTCGCACAATGCAAGCAAAATACACTATATAGAATCAGAACTTGGGCAGAAAAAAACATCTTCAGAAAAAAAGAAGAACACTTTGCAGCAACAGGTGTTGAAACCCACTAGGGCCACAAAGTAATATGTGTCCCAAATAACGGGGACCATAACCTGTCATCGACAGTTTAAGAAGTAATCAAAAATACCTGCAGAGGGCAGGAACACCTCAATGGGTGCCACCCGTAGTTGGAGATTGAAAAGAAAAAAGCCAATGGGCACTGCCCTAGTACGGCTCACATGTGACAGAAATCAAGAAGCCCATTCAATGTACAAGCCTAATTCTGGAGGAATAAAGGAGGCAGAGGGTATAGAAAAATAGAGACCAGATCCTGTTTCACCACGACTGTCCTGAAAACGCTGAAAGGCGGAATCGGCGTGAGCGCCGAAAAGATGTACCATAGAAAGGCATATCCACTAAGGTGGATTGAACAGCCTCCGAAAAAACAGAGTTGGGTACCCAGGCACAATGGCGGAGTGCCACTGAAAGAACCATGGCTCACTCAACAGAATCTGTGGTATCCATGCCATATCAAATCAGCAATTGGCCATCATGGAGCAACTGAGTAAGATTGTTCCGGGTCTCATTGGAAGCGAGGGGTGCAGGCACGAAACTGAATCTCACAACGTGAGAAAACCGGCTCAGAACACAATTAGAACAAATGGTCCGCAAGGCTGAACTAGTGGGAGAAAAAAAATGCCGGCCAATATATCGAGACTCCTTGACTCCCTGTCTGGGGGGACATTAGGAAGGGCGCTGATGTCAGGGGAGGCAGTAGCAGCCCTTACAGCAAGGCTGTGAGGAGTAGGCTGCCAGAGTAGGCAGGCCGGGTCCCCAGGGGCAGGACAATGCCTGTGTGCTATATACCGGTCCACTGGGGCCCCGTAGGAGGCTTAGCCCAAGATCCCAACAAAATATCATCTAGGGCTTCACTGTAAAGGAGCACATGCTCAACCCCCATGTGGTCCTGATAAAGCACACCAATTAATGGGTCGATGGCCACCTCCACAGAAGGGAGCTGGAGCTCCATAACCGTAGCTGCCATCCTCAGAAGTTCAGCAAAGGTGGAGCTTAACTCTGTAGCGAGGATGGGAGGAGAAAAGAGGCCAGAGAATGGGGAGAGTCAAGGCCACTAGCCTCACCCAACTCAGGAAGCCAACTAACCTCCTGAGGAGGCTGGACAGTTCCAGTCATGGGGTGAATAAACCCCATTTCTTCTCCTTCTACACTAAAAACCTGTTCTCCTGGAGAAAAACCAGTAGAGGTGCCTCAGAAGGAGGAAAGATGTCCAGGGCTAACTGCAACACCGGAACTGCCACCAATGAAGTCTGACTTCACTCTGGCAACACACCGGCTACGGAGAGGAGAGATGACCTAGCGTTAATAGGAGTTGCCGACGTCGACAACGCAGCCATCTGATTGGACACTGGTGTTGAATGTGGGAACCCCGAAGGGCTGTGCACCGGAGCCGACATGGATCAGACTACGGATCCAGAGGGCCTAACTGAAGCCAAGAGAGACCTCGCCAGCGTGGAGTCAGGCAAGGCTCCTCTGACCTCCTTGGAGCTGAAAAGCGCACCAGAGGGAAGTGGAGAAGGCATGGAGGGAGGAATATTATTCCTGCATCTGGTCCAGAGTCGCACCGGCTCCAGGGAATAATGGGAGGGGCAGGGTAGACTCTCACCCCGACTACTGAACTGGAGGATGGGGAGGGGCGTCAGAGATGCTACGCATATGCGGCAAAGGCAGGGAATGCTGCGACTTCAACCACTTATGTCGCAACTTACCGTTGGACATCAAGGTCGATGGACACCCACGGGAAGGACTTCTGGAGCAGACTCTTGAGCGTTCTCTATAGTGGCACTTCTCGGAATCATGGTTTTTGCCAAGGCACCACATACAAATATTAGGAGAGTTTTTGGCTGACATCTGACGCCCACACGATCTACAGGGTTTGAACCCCAGAGACATTCGAAAAAAATTCTGTTGACAAAACGTCAAAATAAGCCAAAAAAATGGCCTAAGGAACCCCAGATCCGCTTTGGAAGTGCGGAAAAGAAGAAACTGATGTTCAGTGGACGATGTCGCTACGGTGTCGCATTACGCCCTCTACCGACGCGCAGACGTACTGCTGTAAAAAAAAATCCCGATCCACTCTGGCGTGCGGCTAGATGTTTCTATCAAATCAAACATTACACAAGTTTTAAAAAAAACACTTGTCATCTGGTTTCATGTCTTCCCTTAGAGGTGCCTTGTTCTGGACAACACTAACATTCTCTTATACGGCTTCAGAATCATTCAATTCTTTTAAAGAAAGTTGTGACAACTCTATACTTTTAGCCATCTTAATGACATCCTCTAAAGTAGGATTGCCCATTGTGAGTATTTTCTGTTGAATGTGAGTGTCAGCACAGTGACCAGAGATTTGGTCTATGGCCAACTGGTCTGTTAAATTTTCAAATTGACACTGAGAGCTCAGTTTACAGAAAACATTAACATATGTGCCAACATACTAATAATGTGTTTGTGATCTCTTAAAAACCAGTTACGATGACATTACACACAAGGGGATGGATATAACAACTAGCTGGTAACCACTTAACCAGTACACTCCAATGTATCAAACAACAAAAAACCTAAAAAAATGCAGAAAGCAAAAATAATGAGTAATCTATATTATGACATTTTCTAAAATGCAATTACCAATGTGTGATTTGCAAAGGGAATGTACCAAACATTTGCAATCTGCAAATATTAGTTAAGAGCAAGTTACTTACCTTCGGTAATGCCTAATCTGGTAGAGACTATCTAGCTGCAGATTCCTTACCTTAGACTCATCCCAAGGTGTCAGACTGGATCCGGAAATTTTCCTTGAGCAGTACCACTGTGTGCCAGTAGATGGCGCCGTTTGGCTCTGCATTGGTGACGTCAGCATCGACAGCGCTGGAAGTGACGTGCGCAGTGCCAAAACAGCCGACACCCCAGCACTCTGATGTCAGTTACTTTTCGCGACTTTCCAAGCAGAAGCGCAGAGCCACGAAGCACACTGACCACTGGTGTGGAATCCGAGGGCCCTGAAAAGGGAAAGCCCGGTCTCTAGAAATCCGTTCGCAGAGCGGCGAGGATGGCTGGGTCAGTAAGGAATCTGCAGCTAGATAGATAGAGTTTGTACCAGATGCACAAGTTACTAACTTGTGTAACGATATATCTGTAAGAGACAGTAGTTAGTGACAGATTCCTTACCTTAGAATATCCCCAGGCGTCAGGCTGGATCCGGAAAGATTTGCGTAGCAGTACCCTTGTGCGTCGGTAGGCGGCGTCGTGCCGCTCCGCGTTCGTCGTCGGGATCGCCGGGATGACATCGCGGGCAGTACTTAGACGCCGCCCCTGCACGCTGACGTCAGTTCAGTACACGACTTTCCGCGCCAGGAACGCAGAGCCATGCAAGAAGCTGACATTGGTGTCTGAAAAATACTAGGACCCTGAAAGGGATGTCCTTAACCCTAGAAATCAGTTCGCAGAATGGGGAGGATGGGTAGGGCGGTAAGGAATCTGTCACTAACTACTGTCTCTTACAGATATATCGTTACACAAGTTAGTAACTTGTGCATCTGAAAGAGACACGTTAGTGACAGATTCCTTACCTTAGAATAGATACCCCAGCAATACCAACCCCGGTGGTTGGTCTGCGAACAATGATCAGACAAGGAAGTCTCGGAGAACAGAACGGCCAAAGAAGCCGTCTCTCCGGACTTGGCTGTCAAGGCAGTAATGCTTGGTAAACGTGTGCAAGGAGGCCCACGTAGCTGCCTGACAAATATCCTGTAAAGGGACACCACGTCCTAAAGCCGTGGTGGCGGCTGTCGCCCTGGTGGAATGGGCACGCAATCCAACAGGGGGCTACTTTCTAGCCAAAGAATAACAGGCCTTGATACACAAGACGACCCAGCGGGAGATGGTCCGCTTGTGTACCACCAACCTTTTTTGGCGCCCACGTAGCCAACAAAGAGCTGGTCGTCCACCCGGAATTGTTGCACAAGTTACTAACTTGTGTAACGATATATCTGTAAGAGACAGTAGTTAGTGACAGATTCCTTACCTTAGAATATCCCCAGGCGTCAGGCTGGATCCGGAAAGTTTTTGCGTAGCAGTACCCTTGCGCGTCGGTAGGCGGCGTCGTGCGGCTCCGCGTCCGTCGTCGGCGTCGTGATCGCCGGGATGACGTCGCGGGCAGTACTTAGACGCCGCCCCTGCGCGCTGACGTCAGTTCTGTACACGACTTTCCGCGCCAGGAACGCAGAGCCATGCAAGAAGCTGACATAGGTGTCTGAAAAATACTAGGGCCCTGAAAGGGATGTCCTTAACCCTAGAAATCAGTTCGCAGAACGGGGAGGATGGGTGGGGCGGTAAGGAATCTGTCACTTACTACTGTCTCTTACAGATATATCGTTACACAAGTTAGTAACTTGTGCATCTGAAAGAGACACGTTAGTGACAGATTCCTTACCTTAGAATAGATACCCCAGCAATACCAACCCCGGTGGTGGGTCTGCGAACAAAGATCAGACAAGGAAGTCCCGGAGGACAGAACGGCCAAAGAAGCCGTCCCTCCGGACCTGACTTTCAAGGCAGTAATGCTTTGTAAACGTGTGCAGCGAGGCCCACGTAGCTGCCTGACATATATCCTGCAGCGGAACACCGCGGCCTAAAGCCGTGGTAGCAGCCGTTGCCCTGGTGGAATGGGCACGCAGCCCAACAGGAGGCTCCTTCTTAGCCAAAGAATAGCAGGCCTTGCTGCACAAGGTAACCCAGCGGGAGATGGTTCGTTTGTGCACCGCCCGACCTTTTTTGGCGCCCACGTAGCCAACAAAGAGCTGGTCATCCACCCGGAAGTGTTTGGTGCGGTCGATATAGAAGGAGAGGGCACGTTTTGGGTCCAGACGGTGGAGCCTCTCTTCCTCTCTGGAAGGATGCGGAGGCGGAAAGAAGGTAGGCAAAGTGATGGTCTGCCCAATGTGGAAGGCAGTAACCACCTTTGGCAAGAAGGACGGACGCGTCCTAAGAACAACCTTGTCTGGATGGACAGACAGAAAGGGAGGTTTGCATGATAGAGCCTGGAGCTCACTCACCCGCCGAGCGGAGGTGATGGCCACCAGAAAGGCTGTCTTCAGAGTGAGAAGACGAAGAGGACAGTTATGTAGAGGCTCAAAGGGAGCGCAAATTAAAAAGGTAAGAACCAAGTTCAAGTCCCACTAAGGCATCACAAACGGAACAGGAGGGAAGAGGTGTGTAATGCCTTTTAAGAACCTGTTAACAACAGGGGACTTGAAAAGGGAGGGCTGAGCCTGAGGAAGGCCGAGATAGCACAGAGATAACCCTTGATGGTACCCAGGGCAGAACCCTGTTGGGCCAGAGAAAGAAGGAACAGAAGGACCTCAGAAAGAGGGGCAGAAAGGGGGTTCACAGCCTTTGCTGTGCACCATGCCACAAATTTGTTCCACCTGCAGGCGTATACCACCTTAGTGGAGGGACGCCTGGCTGCCAGAATCACATCACAAACTACAGGAGGCAAGTCGAAAGGAATCAACTGCCGCCGCTCAATCTCCACGCAAGCAGGTGGAGGCTGGACAGGTTCGGGTGGAGGACCGTCCCCTGATGCTGCGACAGAAGATCCTCCCGAAGAGGCAGACTGATCGGGGGATCTACGCTCATACTGAGTAGCTCGGGATACCAAACTCTTCGAGCCCAGTCCGGAGCCACAAGGATGACTTGGGCCCGGTCGCGCCGAATCTTCTTCAACACTCTGGGTAGAAGTGGTATAGGCGGAAAGGCGTACAACAGACCGCAACTCCACTCGCGACGAAATGCGTCGCCGAGCGAGTGCCGCCTTGGAAATTCCAACGCGCAGAACCGATGACATTGCGCGTTCTCTTCGGTGGCGAATAGATCTAACCAAGGCTCTCCCCATTGTAGAAAGAGTCCTTGCGCCACTTCCGAGTGAAGACGCCATTCGTGATCCATCATGCACCTGCGGCTGCAGGTTCGTCCGCCCTGGCGTTCAGGGAACCTGCCAGGTGTTGAACCATCAGGAACATGCCCTGATGTTCCAGCCATGTCCAGAGGCGCAGAGCCTCCTGACAGAGGGTCCACGACCCCACCCCGCCCTGTTTGTTGCAGTACCACATGGCGGTGGTGTTGTCTGTGAACACCTGCACAACCTTCCCTTTGACAGAGGGCAGGAATGCCTTGAGTGCAAGCCGGATCGCCCGGAGCTCCAGAAGGTTGATATGGAGCCGGGACTCCGCCGGAGACCAGAGGCCTCTGATCTCCGCCTCTCCCATGTGACCGCCCCATCCCAGAAGGGACGCGTCCGTCACAACTGTGTGCTCTGGCTGGGGAAGGGAGAGGGATCTGCCCATGACCCATTGCCGGTCCGTGAGCCACCACTGCAACTGTTTTGCAGTCCCCTCCGAGATCTGGACGTGATCGGACAGGTTGCCCTGGTGCTGCGCCCACTGGAACTTCAGGTCCCACTGCAGAGCCCGCATATGCCATCTGGCATGATTGACCAGCAGGATGCAGGAGGCCATGAGGCCCAGCAGCCTCAGGGTCATCCGTACCGAAACCCAGGATAAAGGCTGAAAGATCGAAATCATAGCCTGAATATCCCTGACTCGCCGTTCGGGAGGATAGGCCCGAAACTGCGTCGTGTCCAGAACTGCTCCGATGAAAAGGAGCTGTGGAGAAGGAATCAGATGCGACTTCGGCACATTGATGGAGAACCCCAGCGAGTGCAGGAGTTCGGCCGTAGTCTGGAGGTGGGAGACGACTGCCTGGGACGAGCCCGCCTTCAGCAGCCAGTCGTCGAGGTAGGGGAAGACAAACCCCAGCTCGGCGCAGATGAGCTGCGACCACCGCCATCACTTTCATGAACACCCGAGGGGCACTGGTAAGGCCAAAGGGGAGCACGGTGAACTGAAAATGCTCGAGGCCTACCGTGAACCGTAGGTAACGCCGGTGGGCCGGCAGGACGGGGATGTGGAAATAAGCGTCCTGCAAGTCCAACGCTACCAACCAGTCTCCAGGGTCGAGGGCAGTCAAGACCTGAGCTAGGGTGAGCATCTTGAACTTCTCCTTCCGGAGGAAGCGATTGACGTTCCGGAGGTCCAAGATAGGGCGCATGTCCTCCTTGTCCTTTTTGGGCACCAGAAAGTAGTGGGAGTAGCAACCACGTCCTACTTCTGGGGTCGGAACATGCTCGATGGCCCTCTTGGCCAAGAGGGCCGTGACTTCCTTCTGCAGAAGCACCAAGTGATCCCCTGACATGCGGTGGAATTGAGGTGGCATGGCTGCGGGGCCGGTCTCGAAGGGGAGGGAGTAGCCCCTTCGGACAATGTCCAAGACCCACCTGTCCGAGGTGATGGGACGCCAGTGGTGAAGGTGATGGCGGACCCTGCCCCCTACTGGCGTGCCGTGCACCTGAAAGGAGGGACTAGGAGGGCTTGGAGGCCGCGGACGGGTTGGAGGTGGTGGCCTGACCCGCACGCTGGTTGCCCGAACCGCCAAGGCGGTATCCACGTCCTTGGCCACGCGAAGGCGCCTGCTGCGCGGGCCGTTGGCCAGGCTGCTGACGTGACTGGGCGCCCCTTCCGTGGCCACGAAAGGGGCGAAAAGCAGATGAGAGCGGAGGGCGCACAACAGCAAGGCCCAGGGACTTGGCAGTAGCCCACGAGTCCTTGAAACGCTCCAGCGCATGGTCTGCTTTTGAACCAAAAAGACCGACTCCATCAAAGGGCATGTCCAGGAGGGTATTCTGGACATCACCCGAAAAACCAGTGGTCCTCAGCCAGGCGTGGCGACGCAGCGCCACCGTCGTTGCAAGCGATCTGCCCAGCGAGTCGGCGGTATCAAGGCCACAACGTATGGTGTATTTAGCCGCATCTCGCCCTTCCGCAATGGCGCGGGTAAGCAGTGTCTGGACCTCCTCAGAACACTGCGGCAAAACAGTCGCCACCAAATCCCACAGGGAGTGGGTATATCGGCCCAAGAGGCAAGCGGTGTTGACGGACCGCAAGCCAGCACTGGAGGAAGAGAAAGCCTTCTTCCCAAAGTGGTCCAGGCGCTTGGATTCCCTATCCGGAGGGGCGGTAGGGAAGGCGGTTTGGGAGGCAGAGGCTTGGACAACCAAGCTCTCAGGGGTGGGGTGTTGGGAGAGAAACATGGGGTCGCCCGGAGTAGGGCGATGGCGTCGGGCCACGTTCCTATCCACAGGAGCCCCTGTGGTGGGCTTGGACCAGGTGCCCAAAAGAACGTCAGAAAGTGCCTCGTTGAAAGGCAGCAGTGGCTCCGAGGAGGTAGCCGCCGGCAGAAGCACTTCCGTCAGGAGGCTAGTCCTGACCGCCACCGTATGGAGGTCGAAGCTCAAGGCCGCGGCTGCCCTACGCAACACCGTTGCAAAGTTTGCTCCCTCCTCCGTTGCCACGGAAGGAGGAGACAGCATGCCAGTGTCAGGGGAGGTGTCCAGACCACTGGCATCCCCAAGTTCCTCAGCCCAGTCCTGGTCGAACTCACATTGGGCAGTGAGAGGGTCCTCCGACCCTCCCAGTCCTCTTCGTCCTCCAAAGCAGGTTCAAAATAAGGAGGAGGGACATGCGGAACCCAAGGCCACATCGGTGCCGGAGCCGGCGTCGATCGACGTCGGTCCGGCGCCGTGTCCGGATCCAGAGAGAACCGGGGAACGACGACGCCCGGAGCCCCGGGCGGCGTCGGGAGTGGCACCGGTGACATTGGCGCCGGTGGAGGTGTCGTGAGGTCAACCGGCGTCGATGGGGGTTGCGGCAACAGCGGAGCCGGGGTCGAGGCAGGGGCCGGGACCGAGGCTGGCGTTGCTGGCGGCGCCGGGACTGGAGTCGCCGGCGGCGCCGTAGACACCCCAGAAGGGCCCGCGGGGCCCGAAGGCGCACCGGGGGGACCTTTTGAGGCCCGAAGAGGCGGGCCATGGCCGACAGGAACTCCTGTATTTCGGCCAGAGTCGCCGCCGAACCCGGATAAGGCGGGTAATGCGGCGGCAGCTCCACAGGCACTCCCGGAGCCGCGGGGACGGTGCCGACAGGACCCTCAGCCGAGTCGCGAGACCGGCGAGGGGAAGTCGTCGAGCGACGACGCTTCTTCGACTTCTTGTGCTTCGACTTACCGGATGAGTGCGAAGACTTGGACCCCGACGACCGATGAGGACTCCGCGACCGGCCCCTCGACCTCTCACGTGACCGGGGCTTCGATTGGCACGGAGCACGACTTGGAGTCGTGGTCGCGGCCGAGGCAGTAGAGACAGTCTCGATGCGGGTCCGTGATCGACATCATCCGACCACAGGCGTCGCATGGCTTGAAGCCGGGCATCCCTACTGACACAGTCGGAGTCGAACGACTCGAGAAAAAACAGTGAAAAATCACCCAAAAAGTTAGTCAAAAAATGACTAGGGCACTGCTCTTCCCGGATCTGCGCTTACTGGCGCGGAAAAAGAAAGAACTGACGTCAGAGCGCAGGGGCGGCGTCTAAGTACTGACCGCGACGTCATCCTGGCGATCCCGACGCCGGACGCAGAGCCGCACTACGCCGCCGCCTACCGACGCGCAAGGGTACTGCATCGCAAAACTTTCCGGATCCAGCCTGACGCCTGGGGATATTCTAAGGTAAGGAATCTGTCACTAACGTGTCTCTTTCAGATAAGAAGTTACCGAAGGTAAGTAAATGTTCGTCTGATAGAGCCTTCTAGCCGCAGATTCCTTACCTTAGAATAGATACTCAAGCAATACCTTCCCGGAGGTGGGTCTGCGGACCAATTTCACATGAGGAAGTCCTGCAAGACCGAACGGGCAAAATGTACATCCTTATATACATGACTATCGAGGCAGTAGTATTTGGTAAACGTGTGAAAGGAATGCCATGTTTCCCCCTCCCAGATGTCCAGGACTGGAACTCCGTGTGCTAACGTAATGGCTGCAGTCTTAGCTCTGGTGGAATGAGCATGCAAACCCTCAGGGGGTTGCATCTTATAAAAAGTGTAGCAGATTTTGATACAAAGCACTATCCCTTGTGAAATGGTCCTCTTCGGTATGGCTCGTCCTTTCTTGGTTCCGACATACCCCACGAAGAGTTGGTCATCGACCAGAAACTCTTTTGTACAGTCAAGGTAGAACGACAACGCTCTTTTTTGGGTCTAGACAGTGAAGTCGCTGCTCTTCTTTGGAGGGATGAGGCGGAGCTTAAAAAGTAAGCAGAGTGATGGATTGGCCTACGTGAAAGAGAGTGACCACTTTTGGGAGAAAGGAAGTTCACATATTAAGAACCAGTTTGTTTAGATAGATGTTCAGGTAATGAGGCTTGGATGACAAGGTCTGAAGCTCACTGACCCCCCCAGGCAGATGTTATTGCCACCAGGAAGGCCGTCTTGATGGTAAGAAGCCTGAGAGGACAGTTGTGTAAAGGCTCAAATGAAGCACACATCAGGAACATCAGGACCATATTAAGGTAAGACTGAGGCATGATGAAGGAAGGAACCATATGTTGCAAACCTTTCAAGAACCTATGTACAACAGGGGATTGGAAGAGGGAAGGTTGGTCAAGCAACGGCAGAAAGACAGAAAAAGCAGGAAGGTAGCCCTTAAAAGTTTCCACAGCAGAGTCCTGCTGGGAAAGGGAAAGAATAAACAAAAGAACCTGAGAGAGGGGAGCAGAAAGAGGGTCAACCTGTTTTTCTAAACACCAGGTCACAAATTTGCCCCAACGGCAGGTGTATATCATTTTGGTGGAGGGACACCCTCCTGGCTGAATAACATCGCAGACTTCGGTCGAAAGGTCCAACGAAGTCAACTGTCGCTGCTTAATCTCCATACAAGAAGCGGAGCGTTGACAGGTTTGGGTGGAAAACCATAACCTGCTGCTGCGACAGAAGATCCTCTCAAAAAGGCAGCCTGATTGGAGGACCGATGGCCAAGCTCAAAAGCTCGGGATGCCAAACTCTTCGTGCCCAGTCCGAAGCCACAAGGATGTTAATGTTAATGTTAATGTTAATTGCATTTGTAAAGCGCTGCTGCTACCCGAAGGTGTCCTGGCGCTAAGGTGAAGACCTACCAGAGATGCATTGAATTTGTGTAATTTGCGACCTAATTTGTGAAGAGCCAAGTTTTTAAAGCCTTCCTAAAGGCCATCAAGTTAGTCATGCGTCTCAGATGTAATGGGAGTGTATTCCAAGCCTTGGCTGCATTAGTAATGAAACTTCTGCCACCCCAGTTAGTTTTTTTCACCAAGGGCATTGTCACTAATTTGGCATCCGATGACCGAAGTACTCTTTTTGGTGAGTACCAGCGGAAGTGTTGTTTTAGAAAGTCAGGCCCTGATCCCTGCAGAACCTTGAAAACTAGACACAAGGCCTTGAACTGGGTGCGCTTCCTGACTGGCAGCCAGTGGAGTTTTTTAATGGATGCTGTGATTGATGCATACTTAGGTGTTCCCGTTAGGAGTCTGGCAGCCGCGTCCTGCAGCATTTGTAATTTGTTCATAGATCCTTCTTGTAGCTTGAGGTAAAGACTGTTGCAATAGTCCAATGTGGATATTACTATGTGTTAGAAGGTGGTTCTGACACTCTGGGCCGCCCGGATTTTTAGCTTTTTGGAGCACCTATTTGTTGAGCTTTTACTGTGGGAGAGCCTGATAAGTTGGGACTCACCCACAGCGAACTCATGATGAAAGAGACTGCGTGTGGATTTTACTGGTGTCCCCCTAGCTTGACTAGGCCGCTGCGCAGCAGCTGGAGTAAGGGGCACTGGACTGGTTACATGCAGACACATGTGTACATGCGTGTGCACTCGTGTGTGGGCTGCGCAGGGGAGATTCCTGGCGTGCGCAGTCCAGGAGTAGCTACAAAGTGAATGGTGTGGCAGGACTTTATGCAGAATTGGGTGGTGACATGGAATAGGCTTTATACACTGGGAAGAAACATGCCAGGGAAAGTCAGTGTGTTTTACTGTGTTTTTCACTCCATTAATCCCCTATGGGGAAGTGGAGCCCATGGGCTAGTGTCACTTTCCTAAGGCCTACAAATTCCAGACACGCACTAAAGTCCACTGTAACAGGTGTGAGAAGAAGTATTCTGCAGAGTCCAAAGTCATATTTGTACTGCTTTTGGGTCGTCCAGAAATGATACTTTTCTCCGAGTCAGCTCATAACCATGGCCTGGCTGGGGGCTGACCCCAGCAGCCTGGATGGATGACCTTCCCTCCACAGAGAGAAGATGGGTGGAGCTACAGGCTAATCCATCAGCAGCTGTCACTGGGTGCCAGGCACCAAGCTGCACCAGGGCGAAGGCAGCCCTGGGGGGAAGGGGCTCTCAGAGACCATGTGGCAGGAGACCCTGGACGAAGCCATTTTGAACAAACCCAGAGGCCTGGGCAGGAAGGAGGGAGCAGGGGCAGAGAAGTGATGTGTCGCTGTGTGATAGGGCAAACAGAGACTTCCTGCCAGCCCCCTCCCCAACTTCTTAAAAGAACTTGCACAGGAAGAGAAGCTCTCTCTGGGGTGTGGTCTGCTGAGGCAGAAGCTGCTGGAGCCTGGCGCAATGGGCAGTTGGAAGGAGCAACCCCTGACTGTCCCAGGATCCTGAACAGCGCCAGGAGAAGAGTCCAGGACCAGTGCGCAGAAGCAGGGGCCTCTGCGCAGGGAGAAGAGAGGCCTAGAGGAGATCCAGGCGGAAGGCTGGCGCAGGGAGCCAGTGAAGACAGCTCCCTGCTGAATCCCCCTCTCAGAGACCCAGAGGGCGAAAGAGAGTGCTGGGGAGCGCCACCAGGAGCAAGAAGAGGCCAAGATCGCGAAGATCGGACCCCTGGGGGCTGAGATATGCCCCCCAGAAGGTAGGCGACCTTTGACCCCTGAGGATCGACGACGAAGCGCGTGGGGCTCCGCCGCCGACCCAGAAGTGCCCCCGGGGTGGGTCAGGTCCCGGGGGCTGCCCCCCCACGAAGAAAAGTCGGGCAGCGCCGTCGCGCTCCCCGTGAAAAATGCCCTCCTCGGGGTGCCAGGAGCCCACCCTGGCCCCCGCCGAAACCGGAGGCAGGGGGGCGCCGTCGTGCCCCCCTGGGAAAGGGAGGAGGGGCCCGGGATCCCAACTCCGGGCCCCGTGTGAGAAGAGGAGGCGGGGGAGCGCTGTCGCGCCCCCCCGCGAAAATGTGCGCAAGGGGCCCGGGACCCCATCCCCGGGCTCCGAAGAAGAAAATGAGCTGGGGGCGGGGAGCACCGTCGCGCCCCGCGGAGAGGTCTCGAGGGGCCCGGGACCCCATCCCCGGGCCCCGAAGCAAAGTCGGGGAGCGCCGTCGCGCTCCCCGTGAAAATACCCCCAAGCGGGGCGCCAGGAGCCCACCCTGGCCCCCGCCGACACTGGATGGGGGGGGGAGCGCCGTCGCGCCCCCCGAAGATGTTAGGGGGCCCGGGATCCCATCCCCGGGCCCAGAGTGCTGGCAGGCGGGTGGGGAGTGCCGTTGCACTCCCCCAGGAAGCCGGAGGAGCCGGCGAAGGTCTGCGTGTCTGCACGCAGGAGCGGGCAGACCAGAAGAGGAGTGCCGGCTCCCGCGGCAGCACGCGAGGGTGCTGGCCAGGCGGGGAGCCGGCGGGGGAAGCCAGGGGTGGGCACCCTGGGCTGCCCTCCACCGAGAAGGCATGCGGGGGTCCCGGGTGGGACCGGGACCCCGGAAGAACAAAGAGTGTGGTGCAAGGGGCCTGGGTGGGACCGGGCCCCCGAAAAGTGGCATAGGCGGCCAGGGCTGGGCTCCCCGAGCCGTTTCACTCACCTGGGGGTCCGGGTTGGACCGGACCCTCCAACGGAAAGCCAAAGCGGCCGGAGGCCCACATCGCGGCTCTCCCCGGAGCAGCGGGAGAGCCGCTGCTCTGATATGCACAAGCGCCCATAATGCCTTGCAGGCCTGGACCGGCCTGCAAGGGAAAAACAGCATTTTTTTCTGATTGTGGTGGCCCCAGGAGGACGGGGTCACTACCCAGTTAGTGCAGAGGTGCAGGGGGAGCTGCTGGAGAAGCGCAGTCTCCCCAGCACGAAGAGGAAAGTCCCCCCCTAAGTTTCTAGGGGACCTAAAAGAATAACCCCTCAAGGGCTCAGCACAAGCATTAACACCTCCTGGGCTGGAACTTTCGTTCTACAGCTGGGGGTGTACTGAGAAGTGCCTCAAGGAGTGAAAGGCTGAGCTGGGGATGTCTGGAGAAGGGCATCCCCTGGAGGTGAAGAGGTGTAATTGCACCAGAGATGCATTTATTAACGTTATTTCTTTTAGAGGGACTGAAGGTCACATGTGTAATGTGAAGTACCTGTGTAAGGTGATGTCATAAGCAAAGTGGGGTTATGTTGCCAGACATTCCTGCTAGGGTGTCTGGCTGTATATGTGTAATCCTGTGATTTCATCTGTGATGCCTTTAGGGGCTGTAATTGCAATGCATTCTAATGATCCACAAATGTGATGAGTACTGTCATTCTAAAGTGATGCTTTAACATGTATTCTTGCTGCTGCGCTTAGGTGAAGAACCCAGACTGCTAGCCCTTAAGATGTAGAGGTGTATACTTCATGATCAATAGGAAATGCTCAGTCAGGGCTATGTGTCACCAAGGCAGGGTTACCTATTTCAAATGCGTGTTGAGATAATGGGGTGGGTCGCCACTGGGATGGTGCCAGTGCGCAGGGCCCTCGCTCCAGGTTATGTTCAACTAACTGCATTGGGGGCAAGATGATGTGCATATACGGGAGTGGTACTAGACCCCACCCCCCCTGCGGGAGGGGTGGAGATGTTATGCAATGTCACAAAGTAATTCCAACAGCTTATGTATATTTGTAAATTGGTGCATAGTATTGAGTAGTGTGTGTGTTTAATAAATGTACTCTTACTTTTATAAAGCAAAGTACAGACTGGACAATCCATTATTGAGTGTTATTGCTGCGACCCTGTAATGGCGATTACTAGCCCACACCACCTCCCTCGAGTAAGCCTCAGACTGCTCTGCAACGCTACCCTCTGAGAGTCAGGCGCTACAATTGGGTGTTTGGTTCCCAGTGAAGGACAAATGTAGTCATGTTATTTGTGCAGGCCTCACAGATGCTGCCTCGTTTTCCAACACTAATGCAGTGACCACCGTTTGTTGTGCATCTTTAGGAAGTAGAGGCATTATTTTTTTCATTGATCTGAGAATGAACGAAGTAGTAGATGCCACAGAATTAACCTGGTCCTTGAAACTAAAAGTATCCTCAATCCAAACTCCCAGGTTCTTCACCTTCCTGGTCGGGGATGGCAGTGATCCTAGTGAGTTCGGCCAACAGTCTGGGGTCCAGAAAGTAGGATTGTTGCCGAATAGCACAACCTCTGTTTTACTGGAATTTAGCTTTAAGCAGTTCTGTGCCATCCAATTTCCCACCGCATTCATACATTCCTGTAGTCTGGATGCGGTGTCGTGTAGCAGCTCAGGTCATATTGCTACCACGATTTGGGTATCATCGGCGTAGGATGTCAAATTAAAACCAAAGGATTCAATAAGGGGGGCTAGAGAGGACACATAAATGTTAAAAAGTGTCGGACTTAATGAGGACCCCTGCTGGACTCCACAAGGTAGGGAGAATGCTTCTGCCTCATATTTGTCCAGTTTGACCGTTTGAATTCTTTCTGAAAGAAAGGATTCAAGGAGTTTTTGGGCCATTCCCTTAACTCCTATCTCCTCTAAGCGGTCCACCAGCAAGGCGTGATGGACCGTATCAAATGCCGCCGAAAGGTCTAGCATGATCAGGGCGGCCTTACCTCCTTGGTCGAGAGTGGACCTGATCTCTTCCGTGGATTTGATAAGCGCCGTTTCCGTACTGTGACCCTCTCTAAATCCATATTGAGTCGGGTCCAATGCCTGAGATAGTTTTAGAAACTAAGTTGGGCGTTCATGTTTCTCTCTATTATTTTTGCTGGGAGGGGTAATCTGGAAATGGGCCTGAAGTTGTTCGGGTCATTGGCGTCTAGGTTAGGTTTTTTCAATAGTGGCAAAATGGAAGCCTGTTTCCAGTCTCTCGGGAAATATCCTTCTTTGTACATTAAGTTAAAAATAGATGTCAGTTTGCCCGCCACTGTCTTTGCAGCTAATTTTAATGTCTCTATCGGACATGGGTTGTACGGGGATCCTGACTTCACTTTATTAAGGAGATTATAGGTATCCCCTTCTGTGAGAGGGCTGAAGCTGTTGAGTTCAGTGTTATCTTTTATTTCTTTCGTTGGGCAAGTGGATGAGTTCGGTGACTTTCTGTTTGATGAGTCTGAAAATGTTAAGAAAATGGGATTAACTGTGTCGAAGAAGAATTTGGCTAGGTTATTACATAATTCTTGACTTGCTGGGATAGATGGGGTGGTAGGATGGGCAAGGGCTTTAACTATTTTGAACAGTGCTTTGGGCAAGTTTTTAGCCTCTTGAATTTTTTCTGTGAAATACTTTTGCTTGGTGCTATGTAGCAGCTGTTTGTATTGAGCCAGCCTCGATTTGTATTCTTTTTTGTCTTCCTCTTTGTATTCCTTCCTCCAGCTTCTTTCCCGGTGTTTACAGAGAATTTTTGGGTCCTTAAGCTCTTGTAAAGCTCTTGTGAATACCAAGGTGCGGAAGGTCGTTGCCTGTGGAGGCGTACCCATTTTTTGGGAGCTAGCTTAATCCCTGCCTCTTCTAGCCACTTCGTGTAGGATTTAGTTGCATGGTCATGGTCTGTAGGAAGCGGGTTATTATTTGAGGCTAGGAGGTTGTGTAGATCCTCAGCTGCTATGCTTTTCCAGGCTCTTGTTTCCAGGTATTTTTTCGAGGGTTTTATACCCGAGTGGTAAGCTTAAAGAGGACTGCCGAGTGATCGGACCATGTAAGGGGGCGAAGATTAGTGAAAGATAGCTGAGGGTTATTGGAAAAGATCCCATCAAGAGTGTGCCCTGCTTGATGGGTGGGTCCAATTACCAGCTGTTCTAGATTCCCTCCCGTCATTAGGTCTAGAAGATTAGCTGTATCTGGGTCTGAGTCTAATTCCAGATGGAAATTAAAATCTCCTAAAATTGTATATGAGGTAGTATTTAACCCTATTTCTAATAGGTTACCAGCTTGAGTTATGAAACGTTTTCTCGGGCCTGGGGGTCTATAGATGAGTGAGCCTCTAAAGGAGTCATGATGTGTAAGATAGAGACAGAACTCTAGCGCTTCACATTCCTCATTCACTAATGGATTAAAGGATGATGTGATTGAGTTGTGGTGGATGACCGCTAGTCCACCCCCTTTCTTCTGTGCTCTGTTAAGCGAGTAGCAGAGATAGTCAGGTGGCGTGACGCCACCTGATCTGGACCGGAAGCGTCATCCGCCCGGGTCTCTGTAACAAAAGCAATCATTATCCCCTCGTCCTCCAAGAAGGAGGCACATTCCGTACTATGCTTGACCAGGGACCTCGCATTAATGAGGACACAGTTCCAGGCAGTGTCAAAGGCGATTTTACCTGTCCTTTTCTGTTCCTCCTTTATTGCGGCCACTGGTTGAGATGTTATTAACGGTAGTTTGGTGTTACAACCAGGACAAATCTTTAGGATTTGAGTAGGCGTGTATTCTGGATGGAAACTATAGCAGTTCTGTCCTGCCTTGTTGAAGTTCATAGATTTCAGGTCATTGCTGAAGTAAGAGAGAGTTTTGGTTTTACCTGAAGTCATTCGGGCAGGGGGGCTGGCGCGGAGTGCGGAAAGAGCGCGGACGGGCGCAGATGGGCTTGCCTTTGGCGCGTCCGCTGCGCGCTCACGCCAGCGTCTGTTTAAGTACCGTCGAACAATTTACTTACCTTCGGTAACGATATATCTGTAAGAAACATTAGTAGTGATAGATTCCTTACCTTAGAATATCCCCAGGCGTCAGACTGGATCTGGAAAGTTTTCGTCAGCAGTGCCCCTGCGCGTCGGTAGGAGCGTCGTGCGGCTCCGCGTCCGTCGTTGGCGTCGTGGTCGCCGAGATGACGTCGCGGGCGCTACTTGGACGCCGCCCACGCGCGCTGACGTCAGTTCTGTACACGACTTTCCGCGCCAGGAACGCAGAGCCATGCAAGATACTGACCACCGGTGCATTGAAACTAGGGCCCTGAAAGGGATGACCTTAACCCTAGAAATCAGTTCGCAGAACGGGGAGGATGGGTGGGGCGGTAAGGAATCTATCACTACTAATGTTTCTTACAGATATATCGTTACCGAAGGTAAGTAACTTGTTCATCTGAAAGAAACACATAGTGATAGATTCCTTACCTTAGAATAGATACCCCAGCAATACCAACCCCGGTGGTGGGTCTGCGAACTAAGATCACACCAGAAAGTCACGGAGAACAGAACGGCCAAAGAAGCCGTCTCTCCGGACTTGGCTGTCCAGGCAGTAATGCTTGGTAAACGTGTGCAGCGAGGCCCACGTGGCTGCCTGACATATGTCTTGCAGGGGGACACCACGTCCCAATGCAGTAGTGGCTGCAGTAGCTCTGGTGGAATGAGCACGCAGCCCCACCTGAGGTTCTTTTTTAGCCAAAGAGTAACAGGCTTTGATACACAAGACAACCCAGCGTGAGATGGTTCTCTTATGGACTGCCCGACCTTTCTTGGTGCAAACGTAGCCAACAAAAAGCTGGTCATCCACCCGGAACTGCTGTGTGCGGTTGAGATAAAAAGAAAGCGCACGTTTTGGGTCCAGACGGTGGAGCCGCTCTTCCTCTCTGGAAGGATGCGGAAAAAAGGTGGGCAAGCTAATAGTCTGCCCAATGTGAAAGGCCGTAACCACTTTTGGCAAAAAGGAAGGACGGGGCCTGAGCACAACCTTGTCCGGATGGACTGAAAGGAAAGGAGGCTTACAGGAAAGAGCCTGGAGCTCACGGACTCGCCTGACGGAAGTGATGGCCACCAGGAAGGCAGTCTTTAACGTCAAAAGACTAAGAGGACAGTTGTGAAGGGGCTCAAAGGGAGCGCACATCAAGTACGTCAGAACCAGATTCAAGTCCCACTGAGGCATCACGAAAGGAATAGGAGGAAAAAGGTGAGTAATGCCTTTAAGAAACCTATTTACAACAGGGGACTTGAAAAGAGAGGGCTGATCAGGGAGCCTAAGAAAGGCCGAAATAGCAGAAAGGTAGCCCTTGATAGTGCCCAGAGCAGAGCCCTGCTGGGCCAAAGAAAGAAGGAGCAGTAGGACCTCAGAAAGAGGGGCAGAAAGGGGATCCACAGCCTTTGCTGTGCACCATGCCACAAATTTGTTCCACCTGCAGGCGTATACCACTTTAGTAGAGGCACGCCTGGCTGCCAGAATAACGTCACAAACTTCATGAGGCAAGTCGAAGGGAATCAACTGCCGCCGCTCAATCTCCACGCAAAGAGGTGGAGGCTGGACAGGTTCGGGTGGAGGACCGTCCCCTGCTGCTGCGACAGAAGATCCTCCCGAAGAGGCAGTCGGATCGGGGGATCGATGCTCATACTGAGTAGCTCGGGATACCATACTCTTCGAGCCTAGTCCGGAGCCACAAGAATGACTTGGGCCCGGTCGTGCCTGATCTTCTTCAGCACTCTGGGCAGAAGTGGTATAGGCGGGAAGGCGTACAACAGACCGCAACTCCACTCGCGATGAAAAGCGTCGCCGAGCGAGTGCCGCCTTGGAAATTCCAACGCGCAGAACTGATGACATTGCGTGTTCTCTTCGGTGGCGAATAGATCTAACCAAGGTTCTCCCCACTGCTGAAAGAGACCTTGCGCCACCTCCGAGTGAAGACGCCATTCGTGATTGAGCATGCACCTGCGGCTGAGTTCGTCCGCCCTGGTGTTCAGAGAACCTGCCAGGTGTTGAACCACCAGGGACATGCCCTGATGTTCCAGCCATGTCCAGAGACGCAGAGCCTCCTGACAGAGGGTCCACGACCCCACCCCGCCTTGTTTGTTGCAGTACCACATGGCGGTGGTGTGGTCTGTGAACACCTGCACTACTCTCCCCTTGACAGAGGGAAGGAATGCCTTTAGTGCAAGCCTGATCGCCCGCAGCTCCAAAAGGTTGATATGGAGCCGGGACTCCGCCGGAGACCAGGGGCCTCTGATCTCCGCCTGTCCCATGTGGCCGCCCCATCCCAGGAGGGACGCATCCGTCACCACTGTGAACTCCGGTTGGGGAAGGGAGAGGGATCTGCCGTCGACCCCATGCTGGTTCGTGAGCCACCACTGCAATTGTTGTGCAGTGCCCACCGAGATCTGGACGTGATCGGACAGGTTTCCCTGATGCTGTGCCCACTGGAACTTCAGGTCCCACTGCAGAGCCCGCATATGCCACCTGGCATGATTGACCAGCAAGATGCAGGAGGCCATGAGGCCCAGCAGCCTCAGAGTCACTCTGACCGAAACCCGGGACAAGGGCTGAAAGATGGGAATCAGAGCCCGAATATCCCGGACTCGCCGTTCGGGAGGATAGACCTGAAGCACAAGTTACTAACTTGTGTAACGATATATCTGTAAGAGACAGTAGTTAGTGACAGATTCCTTACCTTAGAATATCCCCAGGCATCAGGCTGGATCCGGAAAGTTTTTGCGTAGCAGTACCCTTGCGCGTCGGTAGGCGGCGTCGTGCGGCTCCGCGTCCGTCTTCGGGACCGCCGGGATGACGTCGCGGGCAGTACTTAGACGCCGCCCCTGCGCGCTGACGTCAGTTCTGTACACGACTTTCCGCGCCAGGAAAGCAGAGCCATGCAAGAAGCTGACATAGGTGTCTGAAAAATACTAGGGCCCTGAAAGGGATGTCCTTAACCCTAGAAATCAGTTCGCAGAACGGGGGCGGTAAGGAATCTGTCACTAACTACTGTCTCTTACAGATATATCGTTACACAAGTTAGTAACTTGTGCATCTGAAAGAGACACGTTAGTGACAGATTCCTTACCTTAGAATAGATACCCCAGCAATACCAACCCCGGTGGTGGGTCTGCGAACAAAGATCAGACGAGGAAGTCCCGGAGAACAGAACGGCCAAAGAAGCCGTCTCTCCGGACTTGGCTGTCAAGGCAGTAATGTTTGGTAAACGTGTGCAGCGAGGCCCACGTAGCTGCCTGACATATATCCTGTAACGGAACCCCGCGGCCTAAAGCCGTGGTAGCCGCCGTTGCCCTGGTGGAATGGGCACGCAGCCCAACAGGAGGCTCCTTCTTAGCCAAAGAATAGCAGGCTTTGATACACCGCATAGTGACCCAGCGGGAGATGGTCCTTTTGTGTACCGCCCGACCTTTTTTGGCGCCCACGTAGCCAACAAAGAGCTGGTCATCCACCCGGAACTGGTGTGTGCGGTTGATGTAAAAAGAAAGCGCACGTTTTGGGTCCAGACGGTGGAGCCTCTCTTCCTCTCTGGAAGGATGCGGAGGCGGAAAGAAGGTGGGCAAAGTGATGGTCTGCCCAATATGGAAGGCAGTAACCACCATTGGCAAGAAGGACGGACGCGTCCTAAGAACAACCTTGTCTGGATGAACAGACAGAAAGGGAGGTTTGCATGAAAGAGCCTGGAGCTCACTCACCCGCCGAGCAGAGGTGATGGCCACCAGGAATGCTGTCTTCAGAGTAAGAAGACGAAGAGGACAATTATGTAGAGGCTCAAAGGGAGCGCACATTAAGAAGGTAAGAACCAAGTTCAAGTCCCACTGAGGCATTACAAACGGAACAGGAGGAAAGAGGTGTGTAATGCCTTTAAGGCACAAGTTACTAACTTGTGTAACGATATATCTGTAAGAGACAGTAGTTAGTGACAGATTCCTTACCTTAGAATATCCCCAGGCGTCAGGCTGGATCCGGAAAGTTTTTGCGCAGCAGTACCCTTGCGCGTCGGTAGGCGGCGTCGTGCGGCTCCGCGTCCGTCGTCGGCGTCGTGATCGCCGGGATGACGTCGCGGGCAGTACTTAGACGCCGCCCTGCGCGCTGACGTCAGTTCTGTACACGACTTTCCACGCCAGGAACGCAGAGCCATGCAAGAAGCTGACATAGGTGTCTGAAAAATACTAGGGCCCTGAAAGGGATGTCCTTAACCCTAGAAATCAGTTCGCAGAACGGGGAGGATGGGTGGGGCGGTAGGAATCTGTCACTAACTACTGTCTCTTACAGATATATCGTTACACAAGATAGTAACTTGTGCATCTGAAAGAGACACGTTAGTGACAGATTCCTTACCTTAGAATAGATACCCCAGCAATACCAACCCCGGTGGTGGGTCTGCGAACAAAGATCAGACAAGGAAGTCCTGGAGGACAGAACGGCCAAAGAAGCCGTCCCTCCGGACCTGACTGTCAAGGCAGTAATGTTTTGTAAACGTGTGCAGCGAGGCCCACGTAGCTGCCTGACAGATAACCGGCAGCGGAACACCGCGGCCCAAGGCCGTGGAAGCAGCCATTGCCCTGGTGGAATGGGCACGCAGCCCAACAGGAGGCTCCTTCTTAGCCAAAGAATAGCAGGTCTTGATGCACAAGGTAACCCAGCGGGAGATGGTTCGTTTGTGCACCGCCCGACCTTTTTTGGCGCCCACGTAGCCAACAAAGAGCTGGTCATCCACTCGGAAGTGTTTTGTGCGGTCGATATAGAAGGAGAGCGCACGTTTTGGGTCCAGACGGTGGAGCCTCTCTTCCTCTCTGGAAGGATGCGGAGGCGGAAAGAAGGTAGGCAAAGTGATGGTCTGCCCAATGTGGAAGGCAGTAACCACCTTTGGCAAGAAGGACGGACGCGTCCGAAGAACAACCTTGTCTGGATGAACAGACAGAAAGGGAGGTTTGCAAGATAGAGCCTGGAGCTCACTCACCCGCCGAGCGGAGGTGATGGCCACCAGAAAGGCTGTCTTCAGAGTGAGAAGACGAAGAGGACAGTTATGTAGAGGCTCAAAGGGAGCGCACATTAAAAAGGTAAGAACCAAGTTCAAGTCCCACTGAGGCATCACAAACGGAACAGGAGGGAAGAGGTGTGTAATGCCTTTTAAGAACCTGTTAACAACAGGGGACTTGAAGGGGGCGTGGCCTGACGCCGATGTAGAAGGAAGCGGACCTCGGGGCTCCTCCGTGGCCTCCCTTCGTTTACAGTCATCCTGAAGGTCTGAGGGGGCCCTTCTTTGGCCACATTACATCGGAATACCTGGTGCCCTAGTGGATGTGCTGGCGACGGCCCGGGAGGCGATCCGGCGGAGAAATCTCCGCTTTTCTGTGAGTCTCGTCTCCTGACTGCGGGGACCTAAGATGGCGGTGGCGGCGATCGGATGCGGACTTCGCCGAGCACGGCGCTGACCTGAGCCCAGCCTCCTGCCTTCATATCCCGGAGCGGAGTTTGTGCCCGGTGGTGGTGGAGAATCCTGCGGTCGCCCTCGCATGTAAGAAGTTGATGGAGGGGCGATCGCGGCTGGCCTGACTGCTGTAGGGGGAGGCTAAAATGGCAGCCCTGTCACCGGATGGCGTTGATGCAGGGCGGTGAGAGGGGCTGGAACCCGCGCGGACGGGCCGATGCCCGCTGATTCTGTGGTGCAGCGCGGGAGGCTCTGGAGGGCTCTCGGGCTCTGCTACGCCCCGGCACGGGGTGAACTTGGCCGACCATTGGCGGCGGTGTGGGGAGATCGTCCCCGGCTGGCTCCCGCCGGTCCAGTGCCCGGTACAGAGTGTGGGGCAGTCGTGCTCTGGTGGGTCGACGTTGGGGTCCCGAACGACGCCTGAGACCCGCCTGTGCAGCGGAGCTTCCTGGGACTGGCTGAGAGGTGTCAGATCGGCGCAGTCCATTGGAGGTGCGGGAGTCACCCCAGACTGCCGGCTGCTGTGCATGTGCCTCGGTCTGCCTGGGGACGGGCCTGAGAGGAGCTAGATCGGCGTAGACTTCTGGAGCCACGGTGATAACCCTGAGCTGCTGGATGCGGTGAGTGTGCCGCGGGGTGCTTACTGGCGGAGCGCCTGGTCTGTTTCTCTTCGGGGAGTTCGCGCCTAGTTGATCCTTTCCCTGCTGAGTGATCTGTGCGGCCCGAGACACTGAGCAGGAGGCATCCGACTCACTTACCTTCCTGATTGCTGGGGTGGTGGCGGCCCCCCGGTGGGTCTTCAGGGCTGGACATCATCGTGCCTGGCTCGCCCTGCCCTGGGCCCATACCAGTGGCTGGGGCCCCTTGCAGTGGTGGTGATCTGGGAGAGAGGCGGGGCTCTGCCGGAGAGTCCCTGGTGCCAGAACCTGAGGGATCCTGACCTCGGTGGGGCACTGCAGGGCCTCTTGTGGCCCCCTGGCTTGCGGTGAGTGGGTCGACGGTGCTGCGCATTGGGGACCGGCAAAGGAGTGTTGTGTTCCGCCCTGGCTGGGGGCCCTCAGACTCAAGCTTGGCCCTGAACAAGGGGCCTGGAGGCCCCATCTTGCTGTGGAGATTTGACGTCGAGAGGAGTTCTCCCCGGCCGGGAACGAATACTGGTGCCCAGGTGCCCAGGCTGTTGGTGGGATACTGTGCCGCCTTTCGTGGCACACCGAGATGGGGCGGGTCTCTAAGAAGAAGGGATATGCGGTCCTCCAGGTGGAGGGGCCGGGGCAGCAGACCGATGACGAAGATGATGTGTCGGATCGCGCCGGGGCTGATGGCCGGGGGCGCCCCACGCTGACCGATATCATGCAGGCCATCACCTTGACTAGAGAGGCCCTTGAGTCGAAGATTGATACTATTGGGGTGGATCTCTCCCTGCTCAAGGACGACCACAGGAAATTGAAGGAGCGGGTGAAAGTGACGGAGAAGACACTGGAGGGTGTCCCTGAGGCGGTGGTCACACTGCAGCACGCCTTAAAGCAAGTGGAGGACAAGGTTCGGGTCCTGGAGATGAGAGCGGAGGACAGCGAGGGCGCTCCCGCCGCAACAACCTTCGCATAGTGGGGGTTCCTGAGCGAGCGGAGGGAGATGATGCTGTTCGTTACTTGGAGGAATGGCTCCGGAGGGAGGTTGCTCCGGAGGGGCTATCTCAGTTCTTTGCCCTTGAGAGAGCCCATAGGGTCCCAGCTAGGCCTCCCAAGCCGGGAGCGCCTCCCCGACCGTTGGTGGTACGACTCTTACACTACCGGGACAGGGACCACCTCCTGCAGCAGGCCCGGGGGAAACCACAGCTGCAGATTGAGAACTCTAGGGTGATGGTCTTTCCGGATTATACGCGGGAGGTCCAGAGGCAGCGAACGTCCTTCCTTGCGCTTAAGCGGAAATTGCGCCAACTTCATATCTCGTATGCCATGTTCTTCCCAGCGCGCCTGCGAGTGGTGGATGACGCTGATACCCTCTTCTTCGCCACTCCGCAGGAGGGGTGGCAGTGGCTGGAGATGCGCCGCGCAAGATCCAGGCGAGGCTCTACAGTGAGTAGTGGAGAGAAAAGGTCGCCGGAGTGCTTGAGTCCGCAGAAGGCACTTTCATTACGGGATCGGCGATTGGAACGCGACAGAGCTGTGCAGGCGGTGGTGGAGATCAGCCGGGGGGGGGGGCCAGCCCGAGCTCTGCCTCCACTAATCGGGCGCTGGGCAGCCCAGAGACATCGTTGCCTGGAAGTACAACTGGGGACTCGGATTCTGAGCTGCCGGTGGTCACTCCGCACACGGTGGACCTGTTTGGCTGATTTGACACTTGGTGATGGGGGGAGATAGATCTGTGGCGAGCTTTGGACTGAGATGAAGTGGGGTACTTGGTTCCTATAGCGAGCAGAGTGGCACCAAATGTTCGAAGATGGGGGGGCCCTCATGTTGGTGCAGAGTAACCCTGGGCATAATACTTTGCTACGCTCACGGAGCATGCAGAGCCCACAGAGTCCCAGCCAGACCTCCCCAGCCGGGTGCACCTCCGCGCCCGATAGTGGCGAGACTTTTGCACTATCGTGACAGGGACCACCTACTACAGCGGGCCAGGGGGAACCAGCACCTGCAGATCGAGAACTCTAAGGTAATGATCTTCCCGGATTATACCAGGGAGGTTCAGAAGCAGCGTGCCTCTTTCCTTGCCCTTAAAAGAAAATTGCGCCAACTTCACATCTCTTATGCCATGTTCTTCCCGGCGCGCCTACGGGTGGAGGACGCCACAGGGACGCTCTTCTTTACCACCCCGCAAGATGCATGGCGCTGGCTGGAGATGCGCCAAGCGGGGGCCAGATGGAGTCCCGTGGAGTGCGCTGCGGGGAGAGGATCCCCTGGCCCTGCGAGCCCGCAGAGGGCCGTTACATCGCCGCATCATCGCCTCGAGAGAGATAGAGCAGTGCAGGCGGTTGTAGAGATCAGTCGAGGAACAGTCAGTCCGCCCTCCGTGCCTGCTGGCCGGGCATTAGGTGGATCTGAGACTTCCCTAACTGGGAGCGCGACTGGTAACTCTGACACTGAGCTGCCGGTGGTTACTCCGCAGACGGTGGACCTGTTCGGCTGAACTGAACATTGGCGACAGGGTGTGCTGGGTCTGTACCAAGGGTCAAGACTACCTGTTGGGGAAGCTGGGAAACGACTGCGGACGGGAGGGGCACCATTAGATTGTTAAGGAGGGGACCCTCCATGTTGCTGCGGAATGGGGGGGGGGCCGGGAGGGGCTTTGGGTCCCATGGGTCGGCACACGTCTCTCTATCTTTTTTGTATCTGATTGCTGGTTTTCTTTGTTTGGATGGGAACTAGTTTCAGGGAACCTGTCCGGGGGAGGGGAGTTGGGGAGTTTGGGGGAAGGGAGGGGTGGGATTGCAGGGACCAAGCATGCCGCTGGGGAAGATGTGGAGGATAGTGTACGTACACCCACACTATGGGAACCGCAGTAGGCTTTAAGTGTCTCTCCTGGAACATTAGGGGGATGCATACTATGACACGACGCCACAAGATCCATGCCTATCTAAGAAGAAGGGGGGTGCAAATCGCGCTGCTGCAGGAGACACATTTAACTAAACAAGAGGGGGTGGCTTTGCAGCGGAGATGGCGGGGCCAGGTGTACTGCACCACATACTCTGCTTTCGCTCGGGGCGCGCTGGTTTGGGTGCGGTCAGGGGTCCCGTTTCAGAGTACTGGGCAGTTGATCGATCCAGAGGGTCGGTATGTTGTGGTAACAGGGCGCTTAGATGGGAAGGACATTGTGCTGGGGAGTATCTATGCCCCTAACTCCGATCAAGTCATTATTTGCGCACCTATCAGGGAAATTGGCGCCCCTGCTCACAGGTTCTGTTCTATTGGGGGGTGACTTTAACTGCATCACCGACGTCTCCCTAGACCGCTCACACCCTCCTCTGCCAGATGCCCCAGTACATAGATTGGCTGCGGCGCGGCGAGCTTGGCAGCAGCAATGGGGGCTGACTGATACGTGGAGGGCCCATCATCCCACAGACAGGGATTACTCCTACTTCTCATCCCTACATGATCTGCATGTTAGATTAGACTCGATCCTCTGCTCTCCAGATGTACATGGGGGAATGGTGCATAGCGAATACCTAACTAGGACAACATCCGACCATAACCCGTTACTGGTGATGCTCCATTGGGTGCGCGACCGTCCTGCTATTCCCACATGGCGACTTAGGCCAGATACACTAGAAGATCCGGTGTTCCGGGATACTGTAGGGTCGGCCATAGAAAATTATTTTGAGGTTAATGCTAACACAGCGTCTTCTTTGCTGGTTGAATGGGATGCTTTCAAGTCAGTGATTAGGGGGCGCTGCATGGGAGAAATAGTTGGAGTGCGTAAAATACTGGAGCGGGACTTACTGGAGGCAGAACAGAAAGTGCGTGCTGAGGAGAGGGAACGCCCGGAACATCCGGATAGGCAAGCAAGTTGCTTGGGGCCCGGGAGGCACTGGCGGTCCAATTAGAAAGATTACGCTGTTTTGACTATAAGGCTTACACGGACAAGGCACACGCGGAGCGCGATAAGTCGGGGGCGCTGCTGGCCTGGCTCGCCAATCCTGCGCGGAGAGGGACAGCGATACTGGAACTGAGAGGCCAGAATGATGAGGTGTTTTATACCCAGCGAGCTATTAATGATCAGTTCTTACAATACTACACGGTGCTATACCAGAGTAGGCTGGATCCTGGTCTCCCTGGTGACGAGGGATTCCTGTTGGGAGCGGAGCTTCCTACCGTTGAGGTCGAGGAGGCAGAAACCTTGGGCAGAGACGTGGAGACGGGAGAAGTGCGCAGCGCTATAAAACACATGGCCAGGAACAAAACGCCGGGCACGGATGGGCTACCTGTGGAATTTTATGCGACCTATGCCGATACCTTGGTTCCCTGCCTGGTGGCAATGTACAATAGAGCGCTTCAAGAGGGTGTTCTCCCTGCCACCACACGCGAAGCCATCATAGTCCCCCTTCTCAAACCAGGCAAACCTGCCTGGGACCGCTCCTCATATAGGCCCCTCGCGATGCTTAATTTAGACTATAAGATCTTAAGTCGGGTATTAGCTAGTCGTTTGCTGCCTCATATGACGACATTGGTTCACGGTGATCAGGCCGGATTCATACCATCGCGGAATACAGCGATGAACGTTCGCAGACTCATGCGAATCTTGGGGTCCGACTCCTATGATGTGGATCGGGCCTGCATTTTTGCGGTCGATATTGAAAAGGCCTTTGATAGTCTGGAGTGGCCTTACCTTTTCAATGTATTGCGAGCATTCGGCCTAGGGGAAAGCTTTGTCCGATGGACGGCGCTGTTGTACAGTGCTTCCACAGCTAGAGTCCGGACGGGGGCCTGATTTCTGCCGCCTGTGGAGTTGCCCGGGGGACGAGACAAGGGTGTCCGCTGTCCCCTCTATTATTTGCCCTGGCGATGGAGCCTATGGCTGCCCATGCTAGGACGGGAAGATATTACTCGGGTCTATTGGTGGGGGGACACCTCCAGTATATAGCGCTGTATGCAGATGATTTACTCATGTTCTTGCGAGACTCCGGGGAGGCACTGCGGGGAGCGAGGGAATTGTTAGAGACCCTGGGGAGATTGGCGGGGCTGCGGGTGAATTGGGCCAAGTCGTGTTTGTTTCCCGTCAAGGCGGAAAGAGTGGACCCGCAAAATGAGGGGGGGGAGGTTTCCTGGGAACCTCGCTGCTTGTCATACCTGGGGACCCAGATTTATCACGATCCTACCGATCTCGTAGAGGGTAATGTGGGATGGGCGCTGCGCAGCACTAAAACCTGCTTCGACTTCTGGGGAACTCTTCCATTATCTGTGGCGGGTAGAGTGGCTCTGGTGAAGATGGTCACTCTGCCCAGGTTCCTCTATTATTTTGGGACGCTCCCCATTTGGATCCCCAGTAGGTTTTTCACCCAGCTTAACTCCTTAATTACCGGTTTCTTGTGGGGGACTGGGAGACGGAGGGTCGCCCTGACCACTATGCAACGGCCCAGGGCAGAGGGGGGCCTTGCGTTGCCAGATTTTGAGGCCTATTACCACGCTGCGCAACTCCAATGGTTTACAAAATGGGTGGCGGGCCATATCCGACACCCGGAGGCTTTGGATGGGTCTGATCCGAGTTGGCGACTGTTGTCCTATGTTCTCCTGCGTGTACCAATAAGGGGTGGGCTGATGCCGCCGGATCTGCGAGTGGTGCGACAGTGCTGGACGCGCATGGCCAGGAGGGTGCGCGTTAAGATCCCCTACGCACCTGAGATCCCGCTGGGGATGTGCGAGGTGCTGCCCCATGGGGGCGACTGGAGTAAACTGCAGTCCTGGGGGGAGGCAGGAGTCCTCACACTGGGAGACCTTTACGAGGATGGCAATCTCCTCCCATTCAACGATTTCCGAGAGCGCCACGCCTTACCGCGAGGAGATTTTCTATTCCATGCGGCCCTGACAGCGGCAAGCAGAAGGCATTGGCGGCGGGGCCTGGAGGAGCCAGACACGTCTCTTGCCTGTCAATATGTGGTGCTAGCAGCGGGTACCCTTAAAGCGGTAACTTGTCTTTATCAGCGGATTACCCAGGACTTGCGTCAACCCTTAACGGCGCTGCGACTCAAATGGGAGGAGGATTTGGGGGAACCTATTGGGGAAAAACCTTGGGCGGCAGTTGTCGAGCGGGCGTGGAAGAGCTCCCGGAAGGTGCGCTTCCAGTTGATCCAATTTTATGTCTTACATAGGGCATACCTGACACCTGGCAAAATTAACGACTATTATGGGGCATCATCTACCTGTCCCCGTTGTAATGTTGAGGGGCAAGGTTTCTACACATGTTTTGGGACTGCCCAGTACTGGGGGACTATTGGCGTGGGGTGACGGCTGCGCTGGCAACTGTGACGGAGAGGGACATAGATATGATGCCTCGGGCTTGCTTATTGCACTGGTTTCCGCACACTGCCAAGACCAAAATCACCAGTAAGTTCATTGATTTGGGGCTGGTCCTTGCAAAAAGGGAACTTACTGCGCACTGGAAGGGGAGGCAGGGGCCCGTCTTGGCGCGCTGGCGCACGGAACTAGTGAAATGGGCGGAGAGTGAAGGGAACTGTAGGCTGGGCATGGCCAGGCGCACTGGGAACGAGAAGACCATGGAGATGGCTAGGGCGTGGGTGGCGCTCGTACACCTGCTTAAACACCCAACTATAGATGGCGAGACTCTACTAGATGAGATGGAGGGCACTCAGGCGGATGGTGTGACCGCCCCTTGATGGCAGGGAGGCATGGGACGAACGTTGGGGCTCCCGCAGGGCCTTTCCCTCGATGTGCCCGGGCTACCCTAGGTTAGGACCTACGAAGCAAGGATTCTGGTGGGCGGCGTAGGAGATCTGATTGATTCCCTGGGTATTTCAACGGTCAGCGGCATGCTTGGGGGGTGGATGGGGGGGTCTTACTTGGGGGTTTTGGGACTGAGTGGGGAGGGAGGGCGTTGGGGGTTTCTTATGTGGCTCTACACTAGAGGAATACATCCTGCCTGGAGATGGGCCGAACTGCGTGCTGGGATAACTGTGGGAGGAGGGCCGAAACTTGCTTGAATACTCTCGAAACCCTGTAGGACTTATTGGGGTGCAGTTAGTGCTGGAGTGGGTGCAAGCCTACCACCATTTATAATTGTAATGTACGTCCATATTTCAGTTATTGTCCTATGTTGCTCATGGAATAATATGTATGGAATTTTCAGAAAACCAATAAAAACTTGTTTGAAAACAGGGGACTTGAAAAGGGAGGGCTGATCAGGGAGCCTGAGGAAGGCTGAGATAGCACAAAGATAACCCTTGATGGTACCCAGGGCAGAACCCTGCTGGGTCAGAGAAAGAAGGAACAGAAGGACCTCAGAAAGAGGGGCAGAAAGGGGATTCACAGCCTTTGCTGTGCACCATGCCACAAATTTGTTCCACCTGCAGGCGTATACCACCTTAGTGGAGGGACGCCTGGCTGCCAGAATCACATCACAAACTTCGGGAGGCAAGTCGAAAGGAATCAACTGCCGCCGCTCAATCTCCACGCAAGCAGGTGTAGACTGGACAGGTTCGGGTGGAGGACCGTCCCCTGCTGCTGCGACAGAAGATCCTCCCGAAGAGGCAGACGGGATCGGGGGATCGACGCTCATACTGAGTAGCTTGGAATACCAAACTCTTCGAGCCCAGTCCGGAGCCACAAGAATGACTTGGGCCCGGTCGCTCCGAATCTTCTTCAACACTCTGGGTAGAAGTGGTATAGGCGGAAAGGCGTACAACAGACCGCAACTCCACTCGCGACGAAAAGCGTCGCCGAGCGAGTGCCGCCTTGGTAATTCCAACGCGCAGAACTGATGACATTGCGCGTTCTCTTCGGTGGCGAATAGATCTAACCAAGGCTCTCCCCATTGTAGAAAGAGTCCTTGCGCCACTTCCGAGTGAAGACGCCATTCGTGATCCATCATACACCTGCGGCTGAGTCGTCCGCCCTGGCGTTCAGGGAACCTGCCAGGTGTTGAACCATCAGGAACATGCCCTGATGTTCCAGCCATGTCCAGAGGCGCAGAGCCTCCTGACAGAGGGTCCACGACCCCACCCCGCCCTGTTTGTTGCAGTACCACATGGCGGTGGTGTTGTCTGTGAACACCTGCACTACCTTCCCTTTCACAGAGGGAAGGAATGCCTTGAGTGCAAGTCGGATCGCCCGGAGCTCCAGAAGGTTGATATGGAGCCGGGACTCCGCCGGAGACCAGAGGCCTCTGATCTCCGCCTCTCCCATGTGACCGCCCCATCCCAGAAGGGACGCGTCCGTCACAACTGTGTGCTCTGGCTGGGGAAGGGAGAGGGATCTGCCCATGACCCATTGCCGGTTCGAGAGCCACCACTGCAACTGTCTTGCAGTCCCCACCGAGATCTGGACGTGATCGGACAGGTTGCCCTGGTGCTGCGCCCACTGGAACTTCAGGTCCCACTGCAGAGCCCGCATATGCCATCTGGCATGATTGACCAGCAGGATGCAGGAGGCCATGAGGCCCAGCAGCCTCAGGGTCATCCGTGCCGAAACCCAGGATAAAGGCTGAAAGATCGGAATCATAGCCTGAATATCCCGGACTCGCCGTTCGGGAGGATAGGCCCGAAACTGCGTCGTGTCCAGAACTGCTCCGATGAAAAGGAGCTGTGGAGAAGGAATCAGATGCGACTTCGGCACATTGATGGAGAACCCCAGCGAGTGCAGGAGTTCGGCCGTAGTCTGGAGGTGGGAGACGACTGCCTGGGACGAGCCCGCTTTCAGCAGCCAGTCGTCGAGGTAGGGGAAGACTGAAACCCCTGCCCGGCGCAGATGAGCTGCGACCACCGCCATCACTTTCGTGAACACCCGAGGGGCACTGGTAAGGCCAAAGGGGAGCACGGTGAACTGAAAATGCTCGAGGCCTACCGTGAACCGAAGGTAACGCCGGTGGGCCGGCAGGACGGGGATGTGGAAATAGGCGTCCTGCAAGTCCAACGCTACCAACCAGTCTCCAGGGTCGAGGGCAGTCAAGACCTGAGCTAGGGTGAGCATCTTGAACTTCTCCTTCCGGAGGAAGCGATTGACGTTCCGGAGGTCCAAGATAGGACGCATGTCCTCCTTGTCCTTTTTGGGCACCAGGAAGTAGTGGGAGTAGCAACCACGACCTACTTCTGGGGTCTGAACATGCTCGATGGCCCTCTTGGCCAAGAGGGCCGTGACTTCCTTCTGCAGAAGTACCAAGTGATCCCCTGACATGCGGTGGAATTAAGGTGGCATGGCTGGGGGGGTGGTCTCGAAGGGGAGGGAGTAGCCCCTTCGGACAATGTCCAAGACCCACCTGTCCGAAATGATGGGACGCCAGTGGTGAAGGTGATGGCGGACCCTGCCCCCTACTGGCGTGCTGTGCACCTGAAAGGAGGGACTTAGGAGGGCTTGGAGGCCGCGGACGGGTTGGAGGTGGTGGCCTGACCCGCACGCTGGTTGCCCGAACCGCCACGGCGGTATCCACGTCCTCGGCCACGCGAAGACGCCTGCTGCGCGGGCCGGTGGCTGGGCTGCTGACGTGACTGGGCGCCCCTTCCGTGGCCACGATAGGGGCGAAAAGCAGAAAGTAGCGGAGGGCGTGTAGCAGAAAGGCCCAGGGACTTGGCAGTAGCCCGTGAGTCCTTAAAACGCTCCAACGCATGGTCTGCTTTGGAACCAAAAAGACCGACTCCATCAAAGGGCATGTCCATGAGTGTATTCTGGACATCACCCGAAAAACCAGTGGTTCTCAGCCAGGCGTGGCGACGCAGCGCCACCGTCGTTGCAATAGATCTGCCCAGCGAGTCGGCGGTATCAAGGCCACAACGTATGGTGTATTTGGCCGCATCCCTTCCTTCCGCAATGGCGCGGGTAAGCAGTGTCTGGACCTCCTCAGAACACTGGGGCAAAACAGTCGCCACCGAATCCCACAAGGAGTGGGTATATCGGCCCAAAAGACAAGCGGTGTTCATAGACCGCAAGCCAGCACTGGAGGAAGAAAAACCGTTCTTCCCAAATTGATCCAGGCGTTTGGATTCCCTATCCGGAGGGGTGGTAGGGAAGGCGGTTTGGGAAGCCGAGGCTTGGACAACCAAGCTCTCAGGAGTGGGGTGGACAGAGAGAAACAAGGGGTCGCCCGGAGCTGGGCGATGGCGTCGGGACACGTTCCTATCCACAGGAGCCCCTGTGTTGGGCTTGGACCAGGCGCCCAAAAGAACGTCAGTTAGTGCATCGTTGAACGGCAGCACAGTCTCCAAGGAGGAGGCTGCCGGCTGAAGCACTTCTGTCAAGAGATTAGTCTTGACCGTCACCTTAGGGAGTCGGAGATGTAAGGCTCCAGCTGCCCTACGCAACACCGTTGCAAAATTGGCTCCCTCCTCCGTAGCCACGGGAGGAGACAGCATGCCAGTGTCAGGGGAAGTATCTAGACCACTGGCATCCCCTAGTTCCTCTGCCCAGTCCTCATCATACTGACACTGTTGTGCCAGAGGGTCCTCAGACCCCTCCCAGTCCTCCTGGTCCTCCTCCGGTTCAAAATAAGGAGGAGGAGGGACATTTGGGACCCAAGGTCTCATCGGCGCCGGAACCGGCGTCGAGCGAGCGTCGGTCCGGCTCCATGTCCGGAGCCGGAGAGTACATGGGGACGACGCCGCCCGGAGCCCCGGGCGGCGTCAGGAACGGCACCGGAGACATCGGCGGAGGCGTGGTCAGGTCGACCGGCGTCGATGGGGGTTGCGGTACCACCGGAGCCGGGATCGAGGCCGGGGCCGAAGCCGGAGCCGGGACCGAGGCTGGAGGCACGAGCGACGCCGGGACCGGAGTCGTCGGCGACGCCGGGGCAACCCCATCAGGGCCCGCGGGGCCCGAAGGCGCACCGGAGGGACCTTGAGGCCCGAAGAGGCGGGCCATGGCCGACAGGAATTCCTGTACTTGGGCCGGATTCGCCCCCGAACCCGGGAAGGACGGGTATTGCGGGGGCGACTCCACAGGCATGTCCGGGGGCGGGGACGGTGCCGGGAGGGGCCTCAGCCGAGTCGCGAGACCGGCGAGGCCAAGTCCTAGAGCGATGATGCTTTTGGACTTCTTGTGCTTAGACTTACCGGACGACGAAGACTTGGATCCCGACGACCGGCGAGGACTCCGCGACCGACCCCTCGACCTCTCACGCGACCGGGGCTTGGTGTGGCGCGGAGCCGACTGCCGGGCCTCGAGGAGCTTTTGAGACCGCTCTCGCAAAGCTTTCGGGTTGAGGGACCGGCAGTCGGAACACAACTTCGTGTCGTGGTCTCGCCCGAGGCAGAAGAGACACTCCAGATGCGGGTCTGTGATGGACATCATCCGAGCACAGGCGTCGCAACGTTTAAAGCCAGGCATCCCTACGACACCTTGGAGTCGATTGAAGAAAACAGTGAAAAAATTCACCCAAAAAGTTAGTCAAAAAATGACTAGGGCACTGCTCTTCCCGGATCTGCGCTTGCTGGCGCGGAAAAGAAGAACTGACGTCAGCGCGCAGGGGCGGCGTCTAAGTACTGCCCGCGACGTCATCCCGGCGATCACGACGCCGACGACGGACGCGGAGCCGCACGACGCCGCCTACCGACGCGCAAGGGTACTGCTACGCAAAAACTTTCCGGATCCAGCCTGACGCCTGGGGATATTCTAAGGTAAGGAATCTGTCACTAACGTGTCTCTTTCAGATAAACCTGTTAACCACAGGGGACTTGAAAAGGGAGGGCTGATCGGGAAGCCTGAGGAAGGCTGATATCGCACAAAGATAGCCCTTGATGGTACCCAGGGCAGAACCCTGTTGGGCCAGAGAAAGAAGGAACAGAAGAACCTCAGAAAGAGGGGCAGAAAGGGGATTCACAGCCTTTGCTGTGCACCATGCCACAAACTTGTTCCACCTGCAGGCGTATACCACCTTAGTGGAGGGACGCCTGGCTGCCAGAATCACATCACAAACTTTGGGAGGCAAGTCGAAAGGAATCAACTGCCGCCGCTCAATCTCCACGCAAGCAGGTGTAGACTGGACAGGTTCGGGTGGAGGACCGTCCCCTGCTGCTGCGACAGAAGATCCTCCCGAAGAGGCAGACGGATCGGGGGATCGATGCTCATACTGAGTAGCTCGGGATACCAAACTCTTCGAGCCCAGTCCGGAGCCACAAGAATGACTTGGGCCCGGTCGCGCCGAATCTTCTTCAACACTCTGGGTAGAAGTGGTATAGGCGGAAAGGCGTACAACAGACCGCAACTCCAGTCGCGACGAAAAGCGTCGCCGAGCAAGTGCCGCCTTGGAAATTCCAACGTGCAGAACTGCTGACATTGCGCGTTCTCTTCGGTGGCGAACAGATCTAATCAAGGCTCTCCCCACTGCTGAAAGAGACCTTGCGCCACCTCCGAGTGAAGACGCCATTCGTGATCCATCATGCACCTGCGGCTGAGATCGTCCGCCCTGGCGTTCAGGGAACCTGCCAGGTGTTAAACCATCAGGAATATGCCCTGATGTTCCAGCCATGTCCAGAGGCGCAGAGCCTCCTGACATAGGGTCCACGACCCCACCTCGCCCTGTTTGTTGCAATACCACATGGCGGTGGTGTTGTCTGTGAACACCTGCACTACCGTCCCTTTGACAGAGGGAAGGAATGCCTTGAGTGCAAGTCGGATCGCCCGGAGCTCCAGAAGGTTGATATGGAGCCGGGACTCCGCCGGAGACCAGAGGCCTCTGATCTCCGCCTCTCCCATGTGACCGCCCCATCCCAGAAGGGACGCGTCCGTCACAACTGTGTGCTCTGGCTGGGGAAGGGAGAGGGATCTGCCCATGACCCATTGCCGGATCGAGAGCCACCACTGCAACTGTTTTGCAGTCTCCTCCGAGATCTGGACGTGATCGGACAGGTTGCCCTGGTGCAGCGCCCACTGGAACTTCAGGTCCCACTGCAGAGCCCGCATATACCATCTGGCATGATCGACCAGCAGGATGCAGGAGGCCATGAGGCCCAGCAGCCTCAGGGTCATCCGTACCGAAACCCAGGATAAAGGCCGAAAGATCGGAATCATAGCCTGAATATCCCGGACTCGCCGTTCGGGAGGATAAACCCGAAACTGCGTCGTGTCCAGAACTGCTCCGATGAAAAGGAGCTGTGGAGAAGGAATCAGGTGCGACTTCGGCACTTTGATGGAGAACCCCAGCGAGTGCAGGAGTTCGGCCGTAGTCTGGAGGTGGGAGACGACTGCCTGGGACGAGCCCGCCTTCAGCAGCCAGTCGTCGAGGTAGGGGAAGACTGGAACCCCTGCCCGGCGCAGATGGGCTGCGACCACCGCCATCACTTTCGTGAACACCCGAGGGGAGCTGATAAGGCCAAAAGGGAGCACGGTGAACTGAAAATGCTCGAGGCCTACCGTGAACCGCAGGTAACGCCGGTGGGCCGGCAGGACGGGGATGTGGAAATATGCGTCCTGCAAGTCCAACGCTACCATCCAGTCTCCAGGGTCGAGAGCAGTCAAGACCTGAGCTAGGGTGAGCATCTTGAACTTCTCCTTCCGGAGGAAGCGATTGACGTTCCGGAGGTCCAAGATAGGACGCATGTCCTCCTTGTCCTTTTGGGCACCAGAAAGTAGTGGGAGTAGCAACAACGTCCTACTTCTGGGGTCGGAACACGCTCGATGGCCCTCTTGGCCAAGAGGGCCGCAACTTCCTTTTGAAGAAGCACCAAGTGATCCCCTGACATGCGGTGGAATTGAGGTGGCATGGCTGGGGGATGGTCACGAAGGGGAGGGAGTAGCCCCTTCGGACAATGTCCAAGACCCACCTGTCCGAGGTGATGGCACGCCAGTGGTGAAGGTGATGGCGGACCCTGCCCCTACTGGCGTGCTGTGCACCTGAAAGGAAGGACTAGGAGGGCTTGGAGGCCGCGGACGGGGCGGGGTGTGTGGCCTGACCCGCACGCTGGTTGCCTGACCCGCCACGGCGGGAGCCACGTCCTCGGCCACGCGAAGACACTTGCTGCGCGGGCCGGTGGCCGGGCAGCGGACGTGACTGGGCGCCCCTTCCGTGTCCACGAAAGGGGCGAAAAGCAGAGGGCTGCGGAGGGCGTACAGCAGAAAGGCCCAGGGACTTCGCCGTAGCCCGCGAGTCCTTAAAACGCTCCAGCGCATGGTCTGCCTTGTTCCCAAAAAGACCGACTCCATCAAAGGGCATGTCCATAAGAGTGTTTTGGACATCACCCAAGAAACCAGTGGTTCTCAGCCAGGCGTGACGGCGCAGCGCCACTGTCGTCGCAAGTGATCTGCCCAGCGAGTCGGCGGTATCAAGGCCACATCTAATGGTGTACTTTGCCGCATCTGTACCCTCAGCGATGACGCGGGTAAGCAGTGTCTGGACCTCCTCAGAACACTGGGGCAGAACTTGCGCCACCGAGTCCCACAAGGAGTGGGAATATCGGCCCAAGAGGCAAGTGGTATTGACGGACCGCAAGCCAGCACTGGAGGAAGAAAATACCTTCTTCCCAAATTGATCCAGGCGTTTGGATTCCCTATCCGGAGGAGCGGTAGGGAAGGCGCTTTGGGAAGCAGAGGCTTGGACCACCAAGCTCTCAGGGGTGGGGTGTTGGGAGAGGAACAGGGGGTCGCCCGGAGCAGGGCGATGGTGTCGGGCCACGTTCCTATCCACAGGAGCCCCTGTGGTGGGCTTGGACCAGGTGCCCAAAAGAACGTCGGAAAGCGCCTCGTTAAACGGCAGCAGTGGCTCCGAGGAGGTAGCCGCCGGCTGAAGCACTTCCGTCAGGATGTTAGTCCTGACAGCCACTGTAGGCAACTGGAGGTGTAAGGCCCCAGCTGCTCTACGCAACACCGTTGCAAAGTTAGATCCCTCCTCCGTTGCCACGGAAGGAGGAGACAGCATGCCAGGGTCAGGGAGGTGTCCAAACCACTGGCATCCCCAAGCTCCTCAGCCCAGTCCTGATCAAACTCACACTGCTGTGTGAGAGGGTCATCAGACCCCTCCCAGTCCTCTACGTCCTCCAATTCAGGTTCAAAATATGGAGGAGGGACATGCGGGACCCAAGGTCCCATCGGCGTCGGAGCCGGCGTCGAGCGACGCCGGTCCGGCGCCATGTCCGGATCCGGAGAGAACCGGGGAACGACGTCGCCCGGAGCCCCGGGCGGCGCCGTGAATGGCACCGGAGAGATCGGCGCCGGTGGAGGTGTCGTCAGGTCAACCGGCGTCGATCGGGGTTGTGGCAGCACCGGAGCCGGGGCTGGTGTTGCTGGCGGCGCCGGGACCGGAGTCACCGGCGGCGCCGTAAGAACCCCACTAGGGCCCGCGGGGCCCGAAGGCGCACCGGGGGGACCTTGAGGCCCGAAGAGGCGGGCCATGGCCGACAGGAACTCCTGTATCTCGGCCGGAGTCGGCCCCGAACCTGGGAAGGACGGGTAACGTGGGGGCGGCTCCATAGGCACTTCCGGCACCGCGGGGACGGTGCCGACAGGACCCTCAGCCGAGTCGCGAGACCGGCGAGGTGAAGTCGTCGAGCGATGACGCTTCTTAGACTTCTTATGCTTCGACTTACCGGAGGAGTGCGAAGACTTGGATCCCGACGACCGATGAGGACTCCGCGACCGGCCCCTCGACCTCTCGCGTGACCGGGGCGTTGCGCGGAGTCGACTGCCGGACCTCGAGGAGCTTTCGAGACCGCTCTCGCAAAGCCTTCGGGTGCAAGGCCCGGCAGTCGGGGCACGACTTCGTGTCGTGGTCGCGGCCGAGGCAGTAAAGACACTCCAGATGCGGGTCTGTGATCGACATCATTCGACCACAGGCGTCGCATGGCTTGAAGCCGGGCATCCCTACTGACACCGTCGGAGTCGTGAGACTTCGAGAAAAACAGTGAAAAATTCACCAATACGTTAGTCGAAAAATGACTAGGGCACTGCTCTTCCCGGATCTGCGCTTACTGGCGCGGAAAAAGAAAGAACTGACGTCAGCGCGCAGGGGCGGCGTCCAAGTACTGCCCGCAACTTCATCCCGGCGGTCCCGACGCCGAAGCCGCACGACACCGCCTACCGACGCGCAAGGGTACTGCTACGCAAAAACTTTCCGGATCCAGCCTGACGCCTGGGGATATTCTAAGGTAAGGAATCTGTCACTAACGTGTCTCTTTCAGATCTGGCGCGCTCGCGCCAGCGTCTGTTTAAGTACCGTCAGGGGCATCAGAAGACAAGACCGCTGACCGGAATATTCCCAAAATGGCGGCGGTCCCGCGCTGTAACTGCGGGGGACTTGGAGGTGTGGACTCTCTAGCTGGTGAGTTCACAGAGAGCAAATGCGCAAGTTTAAAATGACCAAAAACCGTATTTTAAAAGCAGCAAGTGCAAAGTTTAAAAAAAACAGATAGTGCAATATTCAGAACAAACAACAAAGTTGGTCTCTCCCGGCTCAAGCCTCAGGAGGACTTAACCTGGCGCGCTCGCGCCAGCGTCTGTTTAAGTACCGTCAGGGGCATCAGAAGACAAGCCCGCTGACCGGAATACTCCCAAAATGGCGGCGGTCCCGCGCTGTAACTGCGGGGGACTTGGAGCTGTGGACTCTCTAGCTGGTGAGTTCACAGTGCAATATTCAGAACAAACAACAAAGTTGGTCTCTCCCGGCTCAAGCCTCAGGATGACTTAAGCCTGGTCGTACCTGATCGTCCTGAGAACTCTGGGCAGGAATGGTAAGGACGGAAAGGTGTACAGGAGGCCTGTGCTCTATTCAAGAAAAAAAGCATCTCCAAATGAGAGCCACCTTCGAAACTCCAGCGCGCAGAACTACTGACATTGCGCGTTCTCGTCAGTGGTGAACAAGTTACTTACCTTCGGTACCGATATATCTGTAAGAGACAAATATTAGTTATAGATTCCTTACCTTAGAATTACCCCCAGGCGTCAGACTGGATCCAGAGAATTTATTCTTCAGCAGTACCCCTGCGCGTCGATAGGTGGCATCGTCGACTCCGCGTTTGTCGTTGGTTTCGTGATCGACGGAATGACGTCGCGGTATCTACTTAGATACCGCCACTGCACACTTACGTCTGTTCTTTACACGACATTCCATGCCAAAACGCAGAGCCATGCAAGATACGGACCACTGGTGCACAAAACTAGGGCCCTGAAAGGGAGTCCCTTGCTCTAGAAGTCAGTTCGCAGAACGGGGAGGATGGGTGGGGCGGTAAGGAATCTATAACTAATATATGTCTCTTACAGATATATTGTTACCGAAGGTATGTAACTTGCTCATCTGAAAGAGACTATTAGTTATAGATTCCTTACCTTAGAATAGATACCCCAGCAATACCAACCCCCGAGGTGGGTCTGCGAACCAAGTTCACACCAGAAAGTCCTGGAGAACTGAACGGCGAAAGAAGCCGTCTCTCTGGACTTGGCTATCCAGGCAGTAATGTTTAGTGAACGTGTGCAATGATGCCCACATGGCTGCCCGGCAGATGTCACTGACGGGGACTCCACATCCCAAAGCAGTAGTGGCTGCCGTCGCCATGGTGGAATGGGCGCACAACCCTACTGGAGGCTCCTTTTTCACCAAGGAATAACAGATTTTAATGCAAAGAACGACCCATCGAGAGATGGTTAGTTTTTCCACGGCCCGACCTTTCTTGGCGCCCACATAGCCAACAAGGAGCTGATCATCCACCTGGAATTGCTTTGTGCGATCCATATAAAATGATAGCACACGTTTTGGATCCAGACGGTGGAGCCTCTCCTCCTCTTTAGAAGGGGGCGGGAAGAAGGTGGGCAAAGTGATGGTCTGTCCTATGTGGAAAGAGATAACCACTTTGGGAAGAAAAGAAGGTGTAGTTCAAAGGACAACCTTGTCCGGATGAACAGCAAGGAAAGGAGATTTAGAAGAAAGAGGTGATGGCAACCAGAAAAGAAGTCTTTAAGGTCAAGAGTCTGAGAGGACAATTATGTAGTGGCTCGAAAAGAGCACACATAAGGTAAGTTAAGACCAGATTCAAGTCCCACTGGGGCATTACGAAAGGAATAGGAGGAAAGAGGTGAGTAATGCCCTTAAGAAATCTATTTACAATAGGGGACTTGAAAAGAGAAGGCTGATCAGGAAGGCGAAGAAAGGCCGAAAGATAGCCTTTAAGGGTGCCCAGAGCAGAGCCCTGCTGGGCCAAAGACAGAATGAAGAGGAGAACCTCTAAAAGAGGGGCACAAAGGGGATCCACAGCCTTTGCTGTGCACCATGCCACAAATTTGTTCAAATTTGTTCCATATACAGGCGTATACCGTTTTAGTGGAGGGACGCCTGGCTGCCAAGATGACATTACAGACTTCGGGAGGAAGGTCAAAAGCTGTCAACTGTCGCCATTCAATCTCCACGCAAGGAGGTGGAGGCTGGACAGGTTCGGGTGCAGGACTGTCCCCTGCTGCTGCAACAGAAGATCCTCCCGAAGAGGCAGTCTGAGCAGAGGATCGATGGCCATGTTCAAGAGCTCGGGATACCAGACTCTTTGTGCCCAGTCCGGAGCCACAAGGATGACTTGGGCCCGGTCACGCTTGATCTTCTTCAGCACTCTGGGTAGAAGTGATATATGTGGAAAAGCGTATAGAAAACCGCAATTCCACTCGTGACGAAAAGCATCATCGAGCGAGTGCCGCCTTGGAAATTCCAACGTGCAGAACTGCTGACATTGCACGTTCTCTTCGGTGGCGAACAGATCTAACCAAGGCTCTCCCCACTGCTGAAAGAGACCTAGCACCACCTCCGAGTGAAGACGCCATTCGTGATCCGTCATGCACCGGCGGCCAGGTGTTGAACCACCAGGGACATGCCCACCTTCCTCTGGCTGCCACTCAGGGCAATAGGGAACGCCAGTGGAGAACAGTGGTACAAAAGTACCGGTACCGTCGACGGTGGTCCAGCTCTGTGTCCAAGACGAGGGGGAGGCCAGGGTCGACGCCGGCCAGGGACACACGACTGGCGTCGTGGGTGGCGGAGGCATCGTTAAAGGAATCGGTGCCGGAGGAGGTGTCGTGAGGTCGACCGGCACCGTTCCGGATCCAGGCCTGGATCCCTGGGGGCCTTGCGGCACCGAGGCCTGAGCCACCGGCATCGAAGGCCTAGAAAAGGGCTTCGTAAAAGCTACGAAGTTGGGCAGGGGTCGCACCAGCTCCCGGAAAGGAAGGGAGGCTCGGAGCCGATCCAACAGGCTCCACGGGCGGAGCCGGACGACTACCTTCCGCATCCCGCGTTGCGTCGGCCAACGGATGGGGAGAAGGCCAAGAGCGATGGTGCTTCTTCACCTTCTTCTTGTGTTTCAACTTGCCCGAAGACTTCGATGAGGAGTGATGGTGGTGACTCCGCGACTGATCCCGCGACCTCCCTCTCGACTGGGACCTCGAGCGGCGAGGAGCTGACTGCCAGGCCTCCTCCAGAAGTTTTCAGGACCGCTCCCGCAAAGACTTCGGGTACATGGCCCGACAGTCGGAGCACGACTTCGGGTCGTGGTCGCGCTCCAGGCACCAAAGGCACAGGAGGTGCGGATCCGTGACTGACATCAGCTTGTGACAAGAGTCACAAGGTTTGAAGCCGGTCCGCCGATGTGACATCCCTGCGTGCACCAGGAGTCGAACAACTCGAAAAAGATGTCGACAAAAAGTCGAAAAACACTAGTCAAAAAATTACTAAGGGTACCGCTCTCTCCGGATCTGCGCTGGCTGGCGCAGAAAAAGAAAGAACTGACATCAGCGCCCAGGGGGCGGCGTCTAAGTAGATACCGTGACATCATTCCGGTGATCACGACACCAACGTCGTAATGCGTAGTAGACTGACGCCACCTATCGACGCGCAGGGGTACTGCTGAAGAAATAATTCTCCAGATCCAGTCTGACGCCTGGGGGTAATTCTAAGGTAAGGAATCTATAACTAATGGTCTCTTTCAGATATACAGATCTAACCAAGGCTCCCACCCCTGCTGAAAGCGACCTTGCACCACCGCCAGATAAAGCTCCATTTGCGATCCGCTAAACATCTTTGGCCGAGTTGGTCTGCTCTGGCGTTCAGAAAGCCCGTCAGAGGTTGAACCACCAGAGATATGCCCTGCTGTTTCAGCCATGTCCAGTAATGAGGGCCTCTTGACAAAGGGTCCCTGACTCCACCCTGCCCTGTTAGTTGCAGTACCACATGATGGTGGTATTGTCTGTGAACACCTGTACTAGCCTTCCCTTGATGGAGGGTAGAAAGGCTTTCAATGCCAGCCGGACTGCCCGGAGCTCCAGCAGGTTGATGTAGAGTCTGGATTCGGCCGGAGATCAAAGGCCTCTGATCTCCACCTCCCTCAGATGGCCACCCGATCCCAGAAGTGACGCATCTGTCACTACCGTCAGATCTGGTTGGGGAAGGAAGAGGGGTCTGCTGCATACCCCATTGTAGTTTGTTACCCACCACTGCAGATCTCTTGCAGTTCCCTCAGAGATCTGGCTCATATCGGAGAGAATCCCTTGATACTGCACCCACTGGAACTTCAGGTCCCATTGCAGAGGCTGCATATACCATCAGGCATGGTTCACAAGCAGGATGCCATAAGGCCCAGCAGCCTCAGAGTCAGTCTCACCGAAATCCTGGACAGAGGCTGAAACATTGCTACATAACCTTAATATCCCTGACTCGCCGCTCGGGAGGACAGACTCGGACTACACTGTGTCCAGAACAGCTCCGATGAAATGGAGCTTCTGAGAGGGAGTCAGGTGTGACTTCAGCATGTTTATAGTGAACCCCAGCGAATGCAGGAGGTCCACCATAGTCTGGAGGTGGGAAACAACAGTCTGGGGCGATGACGCCTTCAACAGCTAGTCGTCAAGGAAGAGGAAGACTGAAACCCCTAACGTACGCAGATGAGCTGCAACCACTGCCATCACCTTGGTGAACAACCGAGGGGCGCTGGTATGGCCAAAGTGGAGCATTGTGAACTGAAAGTGCTTGTGGCCCATCGTAAACCACAGGTAACACCAATGGGAAGGCAAGACGGGAATGTCTAAATAGGCGTCCTGCAAGTCCAACACTACCATCCATTCTCAGGGGTCTAGGGCAGACTGAGCCAGAGTGAGCATTTTGTACTTTTTCTTTTTGAGGAAGTGGTTGAGGGCTAGCAGGTCTAGAATCGGACGATGGCCCTTGTCCTTTTTCGGGACCAGACAGTAGCAGGAATAGCAACCACATCCTACTTCTGGCATCTGAACCCTGAGTCCTGACTTCCTCCTGAAGCAAGTTCAGGTGGTCCTTCGTCAGCCGTTCGCAAGTTGGAGGAATGGGGGGAGGGGTAGTGTCGAAGGGTAGGGAGTAGCCATCTTGGACAATTTGAAGAACCCACCTGTCTGATGTGATGTTTTGCTAGTGGTGGAGGTGATGGCTGATGCTGCCGCCAACTGACCGCCCATGATCTTGAAAGGCCTGACTAGGAAGGTATGGAGGCTGCAGGGGGAGGAGTGGACTAACTCGACCTCTGGCTGCCCAACTCACGGGGTCTAAAGGAGCTGCGCCCACGCAGGAGGTTGCTGAGCTTGCGCAGTCTTTTGACTGGGATATGGCTAACACGGCTGAAAGCCCCTTCCGTGGCCACGAAAGGGGTGATAAATAGACAGGGGATGGGTGGTCACTGGGAGGCCCAAGGACTTGGCCATAGTCCATGAGTCCTTAAAGCACTCCAGTGCCATTTCTGCTTGGTCTCCGAAGAGACGGGTGCCATCAAAGGGCATGTCCATAAGAAAAGCTGGACATCCCCAGAAAAGTCAGAAGGTCTCAGCCAGGCGTGGCGTCAAACAGCCACCGTCGATGACATTGCTCTGCCCAGCGAGTCAGTGGTGTCAAGCCCACAATGAATAGTGAACTTTGCTGCATCTCTCCCATCAGAAACTGCTTGGGAGAGACTGGCCCGGGCCTCCTGCTGGACCTGAGGCAGTACTTGCGCAACCGTTTCCCACATAGAGTGGGCATAAAGGCCCAATAGGCATGCAGTGTTCACCGACCGCAATTGAAGGCTGGCAGAAGAACATTTTTTCTTGCCCCAACTATCCAGCCTCTTGGATTCCCTATCCAGGGGTGTGGAAGGGAACGTGCCTTGTGAGGTAGAGACTTGGACCACCAAGCTCTTGGGGGTAGGGTGGTTGGTGAAGAATTTTGGGTCGCCTGGTGCGGGGCGACTGTCCTATTCACAGGAGCGCCTATGCTGGGCTTGGACCAGGTTTCAAAAGCACATTAGTCAAGGCCTTGTTGATAGGCAGGAGGGGTTGCGAGGAGGAGACACCCAGCTGCAGGACATCTGTCAAGATGTTAGTCTTGACATCCACCAAAGGGAGCTGATGGTCCAGGCCCTCAGCTGCCCTTCTAACCACCATAGCATATGAAGCTCCCTCCTCTAAGGCCACGGTAGGGTGGAGTAAGCATGCCAGAATCTGGAGAGGTATCCAGTCCACTGACCTCACCCAATTCCTCACACCAATCCATTTCATGCTCAGGCTGGGGCCGCTGGCGCAGAAACCGATGGGGCCCCCTCTGAGCCTCCGTGACCCGAAGGCGTGCCGGGAGGGTCAGGTCGCCCAAATATGAGGCACATGGCGTCACAGAATTCTTTAAGCTGGGTAGGGGTCCCTCTGGGTCCTGGAAAGCTAGGGAAGCATGGAGCCGGCCCAGGCTCTGCAGAATGAGGCCTAGAGTGTCGAGACTCCTCTGTTATGTTGGCCGACAGATGGGGAGAAGTAGAAGCACGCTTCAACTTCTTGCGTTTCTTATGCCTCTTACCTGACCGTCCCGATGACTTTGTGTGGGAGGACAAGGACTCCCGGAGTGGTGGCCGGATACTTCCTCTCGACCGGGACAGAGAACGAGACCTCTGGGGCGAATGAGGTGGAGCAGAGTGCCGGGCCAAAAGTAGCTTTTGGGACCGCTCCCTCAAAGCCTTCGGAGCTATGGTCCAGCAGTCGGAGCATGACTTCGAGTCGTGGCCGCGCTCCAGGCACGAGACAGATTAAGTGTGGATCAGTCACCGACATGGCGCAATGGCAAAAGTCTTCTTCGACATTGTGGAAAAATCTACACACCAAAAATCTTCCACAAAACGTCTAAAAAAGCCTGTCAAAAAGCGACAGAGGGTAGCTCTCTTCATGGATTTGTGCGCTGGTGTGGAAAGAAAAGAACGGGCGTCAGCAGGCCGAGGTGGCATCTATATAGGTGATGTGGACGTTGCTTCCGGTGCAGACGACGTCACGCATAGCTGAACAATGCCACCTACCCGCACGCAAGGGTATTGCTCGAGCAAAAGTCTTCTGGAGCCAGCCTGACGCCTAGGAAATTCTAAGGTAAGGAATTGGTGGCTAGATGTCTCTATCACATATGTGGAGCCACATAGAAGTGCCACCATGCACACCGGTATCAGTTGCTTTTCTAGGCGCTCCCTGCCCCCAGACACAAAGCCCATTAGCAGATTGGCTGAGACCAGTTCGCAGATCTTTAGGCTGGGGACCTTTTTAGATGGACAGAGGAGCTCAGTTCATAAAACAGAAAGGATGGGAGGCTCGGTGAGGAATCTGCAGTCAGAAAGAGCATTACCAAAGATAAGTAACTTGTTATTTTAACAGATACTTCTAAACACAGAATCCTCACCTTTGCAATTGATATCAAAGCAGAACCTTACGGGTGGTGACTCTCTGAACTGGCTAAGAACAAAAAGTCCTGCAAGACCGCAGGCAAAGTGTCTTTCTAGACAGACCTGGCTGTCCAGGCAATAGTACTATGTCAAAGTATTGAAGAATGCCAATCTAATAGTCTGGCAAATATCTAGAATATGCACTGTGTGTTCTAATGCAGTGGTAGCATCCTTGGCTCTGATGAAATGAGTCTGTAAGCCTTCTGGGAGCATACCATATGCGACAGGAGCTGCCCTTATGCTAGCAAAACCTGAGCGTTCAGCATATGCTCAAAACAATGGTTCACCTGGAATTCATTTTTATAAACTTTGTAGATTGGCAAAGAGATATATTCTAAGCATACAATTAATGTAGTAAAACCACTAATGCGCTCTAATCTTATATGTGCTTTTAATTAAACCATACAAGTACAGTACCTACACAGGTAGTGTAGTAATTTGTAGACCACAAATAAATTGTACAATTGACATAAAAAGTGCAGTCAGCAGACACATTCAAAAAACGTGCGTTGTGTTTCGAGGTGAAACAACACATAGTAGTGAACAGAAGACAATTTTATGTACAGGCAGCAGCTTTCATTGTGTGGTTATAAATGCATGCACATGAAAATCAATGAAAACAGCAAATTCTTTTAAGCCTGCAGTAGTTAGTGAGCTTTGGTGTCAACAGCATTTCAAACTCTTTAGAAATGTTGAGTTCTCTTCAGGACAATGAGATAACAGGGGCACCAGATTAAGGGGTAGACACGAGGTTGTGATTGGAAGATGTAACTGGGATATGTAAGAGTTCCAGTGACACCCACAATGTGATAGATAAAAAGTAATCATTCAGTTGTGCTTGCAACCGAGTGGTGTCACCCCAGTCAATTGATGTGCACTTCGACCCGGTCGGTTGGTTAGTAGGGGACAAATGCCCTCTTAGAAATTAATTTATCTCCCGCAAAGCAGGTGCAGAATTTAGGCTCCCGCTGGTTAAATCATTCTAAATTCTGAAAATGTGAGAACAGTGGATGGTGAGATTTTGATACAGAGCTCGATCCAATGGAGATTATTCTCTTCTGAACTGCCTTGCCTTTTTCACTCCAGTGAATCCAACAAAGAGCTGATTGTCCACCCAATGGGGTTTGGAACAATTGAAGTAAAAGTTGAGAGCTCTTTTACCATGTCACCAATAGAGCCTTGCTACCTCCTTAGAGGGATGAGGCAGAGTGAAGAACACTGGAAAGATGAAGTTTTGACCAACATGAAAAGGAGCCAACACTTTTGGAAGAAAGAAGGCTCGGGCCCTCCAGATTGACTTGTCTGGAAAATAAGTTGTTTACAGCAGGTTAACAGAGAGGGCTTGCAGCTCACTTCCACGTCATGCCAATGTTATGGTAATAAGAAAAACAATCTTGAGGGTGGGAAGACAAAGGAAAGTTGTGTAGAGGTTCTAAGGGAATGCACATGAGGAATGTAAGGGCTAGATTCAGGTCCCACTTGGCATATTGAAAGGTGTAGGGGGAAACATGTTGCAAACATTTAAAAAAAATGCATCACAATAGCAGATTTAAATAATAGCTTCTGTAACTGCAAAGAGGCTGGAAGAGCAGACAGATAGCCTTTAACTATGCGCAAGACAAGTCCTTGCTGGGATAGGGACAACATAAAAAGCAAAATTCTGAGAGTTTGACTTGAAATTGGTAAATCTGTCAAGTATCACACCATGCTACAAACAGCAGGGGAATACCAATTTAGTGAAGGGATGTAAGAAGTTGGCTTTTTTTAGTGGGCCAATGTAAAGGCACACCATGCAAAAAGTCCAGTTGACCCTTATTGGTTTACAGAGCTTACTTCAATAATCACAAGTGCTCTATTTGTGGTAGTGTAGTCGGGCAGCTTAGACTTATCAGAGGGAAGAGTTTAGCATTTGTTGCACGCACAGAGTCAATAAATGGTACAGACACTCAAGAAGAAATCTGCGACCAATTTATAAAAATAACAGATCTTTAAACATTTTTAGACACCACGATCATCGGAATCAGGTAAGTACTTTCGGTGTTATGAATTTTACAAGAAAACATTAAAATACTCGTATAACGATTTTTGAGGTATGAGCCTCGAACGAGGTGATGCTATCCTATGAGAGTAAAAAACATATAGAACAGTCCACAGGATTGACAAAAGTTTTTTTATCTCATAAATGCACTCCAGGGTTTGAAGTAACAATTGAGGAAATTACACCACCACTGGCCCGAAAGTTGTTCCTACAGTTTAGGTATAAGACCTTACCCACTAAACTCTTCTGTTCAAGGTGGTGCACTAGTATACCGGTTGATGATTTGTGTCCCGCGTGTAAATCTTCCCAAGAATCAATTGTTTATTTACTCTTTTTCTGTCCTTACTATATAATACTGAGAAAAAGATGGATTGTACCCCTATGTAAAGCTATTGGTCCAGGACATTATTTAGAAATTCTGAGGCAACTGTCAGTAGATACAAGTAGAATAATAGCCTTTAGCATCTCCCGATTTCTCCATGCAGTATGGATAAGACGGGCGAAGCTTATGAAGTGATTCTTTTTTTAGCTAACACTTCAATTGTGGGAATAAAATGAAATGCTGTATAATACCCAGCCCAAAATTTATGATGGTTTTGCTCTTTTATAAATTTCTTAGTCTTTTAAACATGGTTAATTTTAACTGGTGTTTTAATATATTTTACATTGTGATATATTTTTTTGGATCTCTGAGACCGTAAAATAAAGCCAAGGATTGGGCGAAGTTTAAAAAAAAATAAAAAAATATCTAATCGTTTTCTACTCAAGTACACCGTAATGAAGTTTGTAATCGTAAATAATTATGTATTTTTTAAAGAAAAAAATCATGCTGCTAATATAGTGAACTTTGCTCCTTTGCACAAAAACTGACGCACTTTTTCAATCTTGCTGTGACTGTAAATAGGTAATGATTGTTTCTTCAAAATGGAATGTTTTATTTGTATAGTGTGTTTGTAATTGTCTTATTTTATGGTGTACTTTTATGATTCTCAGAGATCGAAATAAAGTCTTTGAATTGAATTGAAAAACATATACTGAAAACAGATACTTGCAGTCCAAGTTCGAGAGTGCCCTATGGAACTTAAGGTGCTAGGGGGCCAAGGTCCAAAGGACCATCAGTAGTTTTAATTTACCTGCCCTGGAGTGTCCTGGTGCAGAGGTGCTGGGCAAGTTGGTAGCCTCGAGCGCTACACTGTTGTAGTTAACGGGCACCAAGAAACAAAGGCTGCAAGGGGGAACTTTGGGACAAGGCCGGCAGAACTCAACGGTGGGCTGGGCCCGCAAGGGTATTTGGAGCAGGGAAGCACAGTCGGTTGTCATGAATCTGGGCTTTGTAGCGCGGATGCATATGTGTTTGGCCGGCTGGCCACTTGCGTTGGAGGCTCTCAAGGTTTTTGTTTCGACCCGTAGAGGGCAAGAAAGCAGGCAGCAGGGCCACTCTCAGTGTGAACCTCATCGGTCCTGAAGTCCAGGCAGGTTGGTTTTGGTGGCGGTGGTGTATGGACTGCATACTCAGCAGGCCTTGTTTTCTGCAAGCGCTCCAGTACCCAGGGTATTGGTGCAGGGGGGTTCCTGGAGTGTCTAGCATCTCAAAACTCGGGGGAGAGACGGGGCTGACCTCTTGGAACCATGAAAACCTCTTCCTGTTGTGTTGCTCCCTAAGTGGGACTGTGCTTGCATATGCAGGAGGATGGCTCCTCCACCCAAAGGGATATGCTAAGTGGTTGCGTAAGCGCTGGATAGTCCTTCAAGGGTTTAACAGAATACACAGCTTTTGGACGAGTCGGGTGGTTGCAATTGTCGAAGTACCAGCAGCCAGGCAGGGTTTGGCACCAAGTTCGGTGTTGGTCCTCAGTTCTCGCAGTGATGGCTCTTCTTTGTCCTTCTTCTGTTCCCAGGTAGACAAATCCGTCTCTCTGGTGTGGGGGGACCCCTAAATACTGTATTGTGACCTTGACTGGTAGGTCGCTCCCCCACCACACAGCTCCGTCTGTGTGCCCTGCTGCTGCCCCTGATTGTGCTAGTTTTTTCCTTTCTGTGCCCCCTTGCTGGCCCTGATTGTGCTCGTTTTTCCTTTCTGTGCCTCCTTGCTGCCCCTGATTGTGCTCGTTTTTTTTTCCTTTCTGTGCCCCCTTGCTGCCCCTGATTGTGCTCGTTTTTCCTTTCTGTGCCCCCTTGCTGCCCCTGATTGTGCTCGTTTTTTCCTTTCTGTGCCCCCTTGCTGCCCCTGATTGTGCTCGTTTTTTTTCCTTTCTGTGCCCCCTTGCTGCCCCTGATTGTGCTCGTTTTTCCTTTCTGTGCCCCCTTGCTGCCCCTGATTGTGCTCATTTTTTTTTCCTTCCTTTCTGTGCCCCCTTGATGCCCTGATTGTGCTCGTTTTCCCTTCTGTGCCTGTTTCCCGCCGCTGTGCCCCTGCGGCCCCGCCCCCTCACTGCCCATTCGCTGCCCCATTCCCTGCTCCTCCCTCCCACCTCCCCATTTATGGCGGCTGCTGCGCGGCCGTGCCGCTGGCGCGCCGAAGGCGCGCCTAAGGCAAGCCCGTCTGCGCCCGTCCGTGCCGTGACCGCGCCCAGCGCCAGACCCCCTGGTCCGGGCATCCCCCGCGCCCGCCACATCAACAGACGCCGATACGACGCCAGCACCCTCCACGCACTCAACCCCGGAAAAGATCACGCCTGCTACCAGGTCACCCCGAAGCGCACCCAAGGGCCCTTCACCTGCTGCAACTGCAGCTTCGCCAGCACCCGCCCCGCCAAACCACCGCCCAGGAAAGAACCCAACTACCTCAGATGCATCCTCCTCAACACCCGCTCCGCCCGCAAACACGCCATCGAACTCTGGGACCTTCTCGACTCAACCTCCCCAGACGTCGCATTCCTGACGGAGACCTGGCTGAATCCGCTTCAGCCCCCGACATCGCCATTGCCATCCCGGACGGATACAAGATCACCCGCAGGGACCGCACCAACGGAGTCGGAGGAGGCATCGCCATCGTCCACAGGAACACCCTCAGAGTCTCAACCAACACCGACGACACCCTCAGCACCGCCGAACACATGCACTTCCAGATCCACACCGATCCCAACACCACCCTCAGAGGAACCCTCATCTACAGACCCCCGGACCCCGACCACAGTTCAGCGATTCCCATCGCTGACTCCGTCAGCACACACGCCATCGCCTCCACGAACTACATCCTCCTCGGGGACCTGAACTTCCACCTCGAGAACAACAAGGACACCAACTCCACCACCCTGATCGACAACCTCGCCACCCTCGGACTCAGACAGCTCGTGACTACACCCACCCACGCCGCCGGCCACACGCTAGACTCCATCTTTTCCGCAAGCCCACACGTCTCCTTCAACCACACCTCCGAACCCCACTGGACTGACCACCACTGCATCCACTTCACCTACAGGAAGCCCACCACGCACCACCGCACCGAACAAATGCCTCGCAGCTGCTGGAGCAGAGTCACGGAAGACCAGCTAACCACAACCCTCGCCCTGAGCCCACCCGCCGAACCCTCTGACCCCGACACCGCCGCCCGCAACCTCAGACAGTGGATCGACGACTGCGCCAACACCCTCGCCCCGCTCAAGAATCCGCCCAACAGCCACACCAGCAAGAAAGCCACCTGGTTCACCGAAGACCTCCAGGCCTCCAAACGAACATGCCGAAAACTGGAGAAGATCTGGCTCCACGAACGGACAGCGGACAGCTACGCCGCCCACAAGAACGCCACCCGCAGTCACCATCACCTCATCAGATCCGCCAAAAGGGCCTCACTCAAAGACCACCTAGACAACAACGCACACAACAGCAAAGAGCTCTTCAACATCGTGAAGGAACTCTCCAACCCCAGCTCCAACACCAACGACATCCAGCCATCGCGAGACCTGTGCGACTCACTGGCCACCTTCTTCCACCGCAAAATCGCCGACATCCACGACAGCTTCAACACCACGACCGCCCCGGCAACCACCGAGACCACTGCCCCCACAACCACCAACCGCCTGCTCTCCTGGACCAACATCAACGACGAGGACACCAGCGAGATCATGAACACCATCCACTCCGGTTCACCGCTAGACCCGTGCCCTCACCACATCTTCAACAAAGCCAGTACAGCCATCGCGCCCCATCTCCGGAAAATAATCAACATCTCCTTCGAGACAGCAACCTTCCCGGAAAGCTGGAAGCACGCCGAGATCACCGCCTTACTCAAGAAACCCAAGGCAGACCCCAAGAACTTCCGACCCATCTCTCTGCTCCCGTTCCCCGCGAAGGTCACCGAGAAAATCGTCAACAAACAACTGACCCGCTACCTCGAGGAGAACAACATCCTGGACCCTTCCCAGTCCGGCTTCCGCAGCAACCACAGCACCGAAACCGCCCTCATCGCCGCCACCGATGACATCAGGACCCTGCTAGACAACGGAGAAACAGCAGCCCTCATCCTCCTGGACCTATCAGCCGCCTTCGACACGGTCTGCCACCACACACTACGAACACGCCTTCACGACGCCGGGATCCAAGAGAAGGCCCTGGACTGGACCACATCCTTCCTTTCCGGCAGAACACAAAGCGTCCGCCTCGCCCCCTTCCGATCCAAGGCCACCAAGATCATCTGCGGCGTACCCCAAGGCTCCTCCCTCAGCCCAACACTTTTCAACATCTACATGGCACCCTCGCCCACGTCGCCCGACAGCACAACCTCAACATCATCTCCTACGCCGACGACACCCAGCTGATCCTCTCCCTCACCAAAGACCCTCACACCGCCAAAGCCCACCTCCACGAAGGAATGAAGGCCGTCGCCGAATGGATGAGGACCAGCCGCCTGAAGCTGAACTCCGGACAAGACGGAGGTCCTCATCCTTGGTTCCAACCCTTCAGCCTGGGACGACTCCTGGTGGCCAAAATCACTGGGAACAGCCCCGCCACCCACCGACCACGTACGCAACCTAGGGGTCATCCTCGACCCCACCCTCTCCATGACTAAGCAGGTCAACGCCGTTTCCTCATCCTGCTTCAACATCCTCCGAATGCTCCGCAGGATCTTCAAGTGGATCCCCACCGAAACAAGAAAAACAGTCACCCAGGCCCTCGTCACCAGCAGGCTGGACTACGGAAACGCCCTCTACGCAGGAACGACGGCTAAGCTCCTGAGACGGCTGCAACGCATCCAGAACGCCTCTGCACGTCTTATCCTAGACGTCCCCCGACGCAGCCACATCACACCCCACCTGAGAGACCTGCACTGGCTCCCTGTCAACAAGAGGATAACCTTCAAGCTCCTCACCCACGCACACAAAGCACTCCACAACTCCGGACCAGCCTACCTCAACAGACGACTCAGCTTCTACACCCCCACCCGCCAGCTCCGCTCGACCAGCCTCGCCCTCGCCACAGTCCCCCGCATCCGGAAAACGACCGCCGGCGGCAGATCCTTCTCCCACCTCGCCGCCAAGACCTGGAACACCCTCCCCACCAACCTCCGACAGACCCAAGACCTACTGGCCTTCAGAAGACTCCTCAAGACCTGGCTCTTCGATCAGTAGCAGCACCACCCCCCTCTTCCCCCAGCGCCTTGAGACCCTCGCGGGTATGTAGTGCGCTTTATAAGTGACATGATTGATTGATTGATTATTGTGGGGTGTTTAAAGTAGTGTAGGGCAGTAGCCAATGGCCTACCTACCCCTGGGGTGTCTACAACCCTTATATGACCACTTCCTGTGAGGAGTGGGCATAATCCTGACTCAAGAGTTCCTAGTTTCACGAAAACCAAGATGGTGAACCAGTTTTTTGACTGTCCACTTAAGGTGGTCCACCTAAGGGGAGTGCCTAGCCTGCAAGTGTGGCATGTCTTCGGACGATCTAAATTCCCGCCTGCTCTGGTGCCAAATGGGTCTCAGGACAAGGGGTTGGCATTCCCCAGGTCTTAGGAAAGCTGAGGTTACATTTCAAAGGCGGGAGAGGCTTTGAAGCCTCTGGCCTTCAGATGTTAAACTGCTAGCCATCTTGCTGGAGGAGGTGTGAACACATTCCGCCGTAGCACGCATTGTTTCTGATTTCTGTGAGCATGGGCTCTCCTTGCAGGGGGGTCAGAAACTCATTTGTGGTGGCAGGCTGGAAGATACCAGTCAGCCAGCACACATGTGACTAGTAGGGTTTCAGGGGGCACCTCTAAGGTACCCTCCCTGGTGCATGTCTTCATAAATCCGGTATTGGTATCAGTACAGATTTATTAAGACGCGATATTTGATACCAAACTTCAGTATTTTCAGTGAAGCTATTATGAAGCAAGGTAACTCGTAATGACCAGTGCCCAGGACATACCTTAAGATGGCTTCCTGATCACTTGCAATGTCTAGCAATGGAACTATGCATTACAGGGACACATCTGTTCATGTAGATATGCCCTCATATGTGATATAATGCACCCTGCCTTAGGGCTCTAAGGCCTGCTGTAGAGGTGTCTTACACATAGCATATGCCGTGTGTATAGAGGCATAACACACACTGAGTGTGCCATGTCGTGTTTTTAGAATGATTTGCACCATTTCAAAAATTCTGCAACGGCTGTCTGCATGCTGTTTGTGTGTGGGTCCCTTAGGGTGGTATAATGCATGCTGCAGTCTTTGGGGACCCTCTTTAGTATCCATGCCCTGGGTACCAGGGGTACCATTTAGTAAAGACTTACAGGGGTGCTAAAGTCCTTGCCAATTTAGTTACAATTGTCTTGTTTTTAGGAAAAGAGCACTGGGGCCTGGTTAGCAGGGACCCAGTGCACTACCAATCAACAACATCAATACCAGTGAGCAAAAAGTGGGGGTGACTATGCCAAAAAGGGGCACTTTCCTACATGGGATGCCTGGCTACCAAGATTACATCAACAACCTCGGAAGGTCGAATTCAGTCAACTGCTGCAGCTCAATCTCCAAGCATGGAGGTGAAGATTGCACAGGCCTGGGTGAAAGACCCTGCCCTGCTGTTGCAACAGAAGATCCTCCCGAAACGGCAGTCTGAGCAGAGGACAGACGATCATGCCCAGGAGTTCTGGGAACAACACTCTCTTGGCCCAATCCAGTTTCACTAGGATGGCTTGGGTCTGGTTGTTCTTTATCTTTTTCAGAACCCGGGGAAAGAGTATTGCCATAAAGTCATACAGGAGTCCCGAGTTCCAAGTTCCGAGCAAGAGATGCCTTGGAAACTACAATGTGCAAAAGTGTTGACATTGGGTGTTCTTGGCAGTGGCAAAGAGATCGAGCTAGGGTTCCCCCTCATTCACAGAAAGGACACTGTGCCATCTCCAGATGAAACTGCCATTCATTGCAATACCATCTATTAATGGATAGATAGTGGACTCAGCCCAGAGAGTCGTGCAAGACCAAGCAGTTAAAATGGCCTTCCAGTCTGCCTCGACTGCCTAGGAAGCAAGTGTTTCGTGAACGTGTGAGCTGACGCCCATGTTGCAGCCTGGCAGATGACGAAAACAAGCACCTCCCTCGTCAATGCTGTTGTACCAGCGTTGGCCCTGGTGTAGAGAAAGGCTGCTTTCAGGAGGTGCTTCTTGACTAGAGCATAACAGATTTTGATACAAAGGGTCATCTATCTTGACAGAGTGGTTTTCTACACCTCCTTCCATTTCTTTGCTCGAGGGAGAATCCCACAAAATGTTGGTCATTCACACAGTGGTCTTTTGTACTGTCAATGTAAAGATCAAAGCCCTTTTGGGGTCGAGATGATAGAGCTTCTCCTCCTCCTTCAAAGAGTAAAGAAGACTGAAAATTGTTACCAGAGTGATAGATTGCCCAATGTGGAAAGGTATTATGACTTCGGGTAAGAAAAATGAATGGGAACTCAGGACTAACTTGTCCGGAAAGAGGTAGAGTAGGGAGGCTGCACCAATACCACCTGTATTTCACTCAAGTGGCGTGCAGAGGTGATGGCAATCAGATGTTTTATAACGCATCACAACTGGTGAATTAAGTAGACAGGATTAATAGGTAAACACAGAAAGGGCACAGAGATAACCCTTAATTATGTCCACGACAAGTACTTGATGGGCCAACGATAAAACAAACAATAACATCCAAAAGCTTGGCCTTCAGAGGGTTGGTATGTCAGCACTACACCAAGAGACAACTTTTTCCCCATATCAAGTGTAGATGGACTTTATCGAAGGGAATCAGGCTATAAGATTAACAACTACTGTGGCCTGCAGATCTAACGCATTTATCTGCTCTACTCAATCTCCACATATGGGAGTGTAGGCTGAGAGAACTGGGTGCACGGTCCTGCCCTGTTGCTGACAGGAAGTCCTTCCAAAGTGGTAGCCAGATAGAAGAGCAAACGGCCATGCTCAGGAGCTCTGGGTTCCATACTCTCCTGGCTCCTTAGGCCTAGACTTGCCTCAAAACGCGAGGCAGCGGAGGCAGTGACAGGAATGCATACATGGAAACCAGTGTCCCATTACACTCAGAATGCCTCTCAAAGTGACTTTCCCATAAGAAACTCCAGTTTGCTGTAGTTTTTACACTGCTTGTTCTCGGCATAGGTGAACAGATCGAACTAAAACATGCCACACTGATCAAAGATGCCCCTTCGGGAGAGGTAAAGCCACTCATGAGACAACCCCCAATGTCTGCTCATAGACCCTGCTAGATAGTTAGCTACCAGAAAGATGGGTCTGCTGTTCCAACCACCTCGAGAGATGTAGGGCCTCTGGCACAGGGTGCAGGACCGCACTACGCCATGCTTGCTGCAGTAATACATGGCAGTTCTGTTGTTTATGAGGAATTGCACCAGCCTCCCCTTGATAAATGTCAGGAAGGCTTTCAGGGCCAGAAGGATCACTCATAGCTCCAAAACTCAGATGTGGAGCTCGCTCTCCGCCAAATATCATAAGCCTCTCAAAATTAATTCCCCCAGATGACCTCCCAGTGACACCTCTGCCCATGATTGCAAAATTGGAAGTGTAAGGGAGAGTGGCCTCTTGCAGGTCATGTCAGCCACCACAAGAGATTCTGAGCAATCTGTTGTGAGATCTGGTTGAAGTCAGAGAGGCAACTCTGTGTCAGAGAGAAACCTGAGGTCCCAGTGCAGGGCCCACATATGCCATTTGATGTTCAGGATGATAAGGATGCACAAAGGTAGGAGTCGAATAAGCGGAGGAGCCATCCTCATCAAGACTCTGGATTGAGCTCGGATATCTTTAATTTTCCACCCTTGCAGCGGCAGTCGAAAGGCCTTGAATGTCACTGTGTTCATGACAGTCTCAACTACAGGAATCCTCTGCACGAGGCACAGGTGGGACTTTGACTCATTGAATAAGCATCCCAAAGATGTCAGGAGTTCATCCATCATCCAGAGTTGGTCTACAACTGAACCTGAGAAAGGGTGAGCATCTTGTTTTTGTCTTACCGTTGGAAGGCATTCAATGGCCAGAGGACTATTTTAGGCCCGAGTCCTCCATTCTTCTTTGGGCCAAGGAAGTAGTGCAAATAGCGCACCTTTCATTGCTCCGAAGCAGACACCCACCTAATAGCACTCTTAGCCACCAGAAGGTTGACCTATTGCAGCAAGACTGTGGAGGGGCACACTGATGCTGCGGGAGGGATGGAAATGGGACACAGTGGAAAGGAAAGGCAGATTGTAGACCCTTTGATTGATTTGTAAGACTCAAAGTATGAAGTGATTTATCTCCAACTGGGAAGGATATGATATATCATTCCTTCTATCAGCTGAGTGTGTGCCTGTGGGGGAAAGTTAAAGCAGCCTGGCAGCTGCTGCAACAGGGAAGCAGAAGTGAGAGGAGAGCTGGTCTGAATGGCATTAGCTGTCCCCATGACCTCTACTCGGAAAGGACTGGCCCTGCTGTTGCACAGGAAGGGAGGGCTGGTGCTCGCAGTAGGCCAGCCCCCTGGAATAACCCCCATACTGCTGATGGAACTGTTTTGATGGAGAAAAGAGTCCAAAGGATTATGCTGTGACTTGACTGTCCTTAAATTACTTGAGTGCCAAATCCGCTTTTCTCCAAACAACCTGGGACCATCAAAGGCCATATCCATAAGTAATACAGCTCTATCTATAAAGTCTGTGATGCCCAGACCAGTATACACGACCTACTTCACAGCATCCTACCCATCATGTATTATTTTGCTGCTACGGCTGATAAATATCACAGGCCATGTCCCATAAAGCATTGATGTACCTACCCAGAAGGCACACAGTGTTCACCGATCTTAAGGTTACATTAGTGGAAAAGAACATTCTCTACCCAAAGGCATCAATATGTTTAGAATCAATGTAAAGAGTTGGTTGCAAAGGCATTAGGAGTTACTTTACTCAAAGAATGCTTGTAGAACGTTCATGGATCTTAAGGCTACATTAGTTGACGAGAACATTCTCTTCCCAAAGACATCAATATGTTTCGAATCTACCCAAAGGGCTGGTCAGAATGGCATTAGGAGTTACTTTACTCAAAGATGCCTGCACCACCAGACATCCAGGTTTAGGATGCCTTGTAAGAAAATTGTGATCAGCGGGGGATGTCATATATGTCATCAGGCAACAGGTTGACTCACCGGAGGGCCCGAACATGGATTAGACCAAGGTGTCTCAGAAGAGGTTGGGCCTGGTGTAAGCATCTCAGTTAACAAGTTAGTTTTGGTTTCAACAGTAAATCCATTACTTAAGCTGTCTTACGCGCAACTACTACGAAAGAGGTACACTTTTTTCTGTTGGTAGCCCAAGTTCAGTCCTACAGATGTATCCAGCCCACTGATATTTTGGAAATATAGGTATATCTACCATCAGTATAGTGGGTGGATAGGTGGGTGATTTGTCCACCTCAACGCCAGTGTCATGTGAAACATTTTACATACCCTTAACTTTGACAGAGTCGGTGCCAAATAAGGCCACTAGCCTCTGGTAGTATTGGCGTTGAGACAGAGGTTAAGGATTAGAGTCTGCCTTCTTGCACTTAAGGCTTGTTTTTGACTTACTAGAAGACTTTGAGCAGGAGCGGGACTATGCATGGGATTAACTTAGTGAAAGGGATCACAAACGTGAGAGGGAAATCTATGTTTCATACCTGACCTCCTCTTACGTTAGGTGACGAAGAGTATTGTCTCAAGCTTCTGGAACACCTTCAGGTGCATGAGGCCGAATGTATTGTACAACTCCAAGTTGTGAGAAAAGACCATGCACCAGAGGCACAGGTTGCGAGGGTCCGTGATCGACATCTGCTTCCTGCAGTTACTGCACAGCTTAAATTCGGTAGTTTTCAGGGGAAACATTCTCCCTGGCACACTATCTGATGTAATACAGAAGTCGCCGGAAAAACAAGAAAGTTATAAGTAGAGCTCTGGATCTGTGTCGAAGGGTACGGAAAGAGCAGATGTCAGCACCCAGGAGTGGCTCTTATATGCAGCACCGCTCTAGCACTTCAGGGAGCTACAGCATCATTGCGGAGCCACATGGCACTACCTATCGGCACGTGGGAGCATTGCTTAGAAAATTCTCAGGATTCCAGTATGGCACCTGGGGATATTCTTAAGGTAAGGAGTCTGCAGTTAGAAGTATCCATCAGAAATGCAATGTTTAATTTATGTTTAAGTATCTTTATGAGCCCACCATGCTGTTGTGTCCGTCGCTGTACTGTATGTATTTGTTACAGTAGTGATTGCGTGTAGAGTACAAAATAATTTTAAAGTTCACATATACTACTACTAAGATAATATTTCTAACCTTTTAGATTCTTTGTCATATTCTTCTCCAATCCATATATATGACTGAGCAGCCAATAAACTGGAAACATCAAGTTCTTGTACATCGTGTGTGGAAGCCAGGACAATTTCATTGAAGTTTGCCTATACAAGACAAACATGAAAAGGATGCGATATAAGCTTATTTATTATTTGCTACATATTATGTTATACAATCCAAAACTTAAGTATTTTCAGATGTCAATTACGGTAGGTAAAACACTGGTGATGGGCTGATTTCTCAGCGGTCAGTGCACGACAAAATGAGGGATGCCTTTTGGTGAATTAAGTCTGTAAAAGCATTAAGACTTGTAACATACATTTTTTCATTCAACATTTGGTAGACTTCACACATTTTCCAACCGCTAACCCTGTTGCTACTCTCACGGGATTAGTAGGGCAAATATTCCCATTTTTAGTTATGATTGCAAGACATAAAACATTAACAAACATACCTCCAAAAGGTATAAGCAAAGTGTGGGATATTGAGGAAACTACAGTTAGCACATAATCAAAGATCTGCTTCATGCCATGTGTCAGATTACATTCCTGATCCCCCTCAAACCATTTATTGTGCAGGCTCCATGGCTAAAATGCTCTATGCAGTAGGGTAGAGGGATACCAGTTTCTTTGTAGGAGGACACATGCAGACTTTCTGTATTTGGTTTATAGAGTTTTGTTTGTACTTTATAAAGTGGACACAACATAGTAATGGAGAAGCATCTACTTTCCAATTCCTTTACTAAACTGTCTAGGTCAGGCTTCTCCAACGAGTAGCCCGTGAGCTACAGTAGATCTGCAGCAACCTATAAGTAGCTCTCCTGTGTGATGCCCAGCTTACTAACTTAGAAGCTTGTACTTGGTAGAATTAATATATGAATACCAAACGTGAGAATGTGTATTCAAGATGAAATCATGTGTATTTTCAAAACTCTTAAACTGATGTTTGCAGAACAATAGCTTAATTTTCAAAATAGATTTAAAGCTCATATTTGAGTGTGAAATAATTAAGTTGGTATTAGGCACATTGCAGCTATGCCTCTTACCTATTAACCATGTAGATGCATTTAAATTTTACAGTCTCTTTTCACATGATTGCTGGCAACCCTGCCTGATGCGCAGAGCGATTAATACTAGTAGTCTTGCAAATGGTGGCCACTAATGTAATCTTGTATGACATGGTCACTATTGCACAAGTTACTAACTTGTGTAACGATATATCTGTAAGAGACAGTAGTTAGTGACAGATTCCTTACCTTAGAATATCCCCAGGCGTCAGGCTGGATCCGGAAAGTTTTTTGCGTAGCAGTACCCTTGCGCGTCGGTAGGCGGCGTCGTGCGGCTCCGCGTCCGTCGTCGGCGTCGTGATCGCCGGGATGACGTCGCGGGCAGTACTTAGGCGCCGCCCCTGCGCGCTGACGTCAGTTCTGTACACGACTTTCCGCGCCAGGAACGCAGAGCCATGCAAGAAGCTGACATAGGTGTCTGAAAAATACTAGGGCCCTGAAAGGGATGTCCTTAACCCTAGAAATCAGTTCGCAGAACGGGGAGGATGGGTGGGGCGGTAAGGAATCTGTCACTAACTACTGTCTCTTACAGATATATCGTTACACAAGTTAGTAACTTGTGCATCTGAAAGAGACACGTTAGTGACAGATTCCTTACCTTAGAATAGATACCCCAGCAATACCAACCCCGGTGGTGGGTCTGCGAACAAAGATCAGACAAGGAAGTCCTGGAGGACAGAACGGCCAAAGAAGCCGTCCCTCCGGACCTGACTGTCAAGGCAGTAATGCTTTGTAAACGTGTGCAGCGAGGCCCACGTAGCTGCTTGACAGATAACCGGCAGCGGAAAACCAAGGCCGTGGTAGCAGCCGTTGCCCTGGTGGAATGGGCACGCAGCCCAACAGGAGGCTCCTTTTTAGCCAAAGAATAGCAGGTCTTGATGCACAAGGTAACCCAGCGGGAGATGGTTCTCTTGTGCACCGCCCGACCTTTTTTGGCGCCCACGTAGCCAACAAAGAGCTGGTCATCCACCCGGAAGTGGTTTGTGCGGTCAATATAGAAGGAGAGCGCACGTTTTGGGTCCAGACGGTGGAGCCTCTCTTCCTCTTTGGAAGGATGCGGAGGCGGAAAGAAGGTGGGCAAAGTGATGGTCTGCCCAATGTGGAAAGCAGTAACCACCTTTGGCAAGAAGGACGGACGCGTCCGAAGAACAACCTTGTCTGGATGACCAGACAGAAAGGGAGGTTTGCAAGATAGAGCCTGGAGCTCACTCACCCGCCGAGCGGAGGTGATGGCCACCAGAAAGGCTGTCTTCAGAGTCAGAAGACGAAGAGGACAGTTATGTAGAGGCTCAGAGGGAGCGCACATAGAACCAAGTTCAAGTCCCACTGAGGCATCACAAACGGAACAGGAGGGAAGAGGTGTGTAATGCCTTTTAAGAACCTGTTAACAACAGGGGACTTGAAAAGGGAGGGCTGATCAGGGAGCCTGAGGAAGGCCGAGATAGCACAAAGATAACCCTTGATGGTACCCAGGGCAGAACCCTGTTGGGCCAGAGAGAGAAGGAACAGAAGGACCTCAGAAAGAGGGGCAGAAAGGGGATTCACAGCCTTTGCTGTGCACCATGCCACAAATTTGTTCCACCTGCAGGCGTATACCACCTTAGTGGAGGGACGCCTGGCTGCCAGAATCACATCACAAACTTCGGGAGGCAAGTCGAAAGGAATCAACTGCCGCCGCTCAATCTCCACGCAAGCAGGTGTAGACTGGACAGGTTCGGGTGGAGGACCGTCCCCTGCTGCTGCGACAGAAGATCCTCCCGAAGAGGCAGACGGATCGGGGGATCTACGCTCATATTGAGTAGCTCGGGATACCAAACTCTTCGAGCCCAGTCCGGAGCCACAAGAATGACTTGGGCCCGGTCGTGCCGAATCTTCTTCAACACTCTGGGTAGAAGTGGTATAGGCGGAAAGGCGTACAATAGACCGCAACTCCACTTGTGACGAAAAGCGTCGCCGAGCGAGTGCCGCCTTGGAAATTCCAACGCGCAGAACTGATGACATTGCGCGTTCTCTTCGGTGGCGAATAGATCTAACCAAGGCTCTCCCCACTGTAGAAAGAGTCCTTGCGCCACTTCCGAGTGAAGACGCCATTCGTGATCCATCATGCACCTGCGGCTGAGTTCGTCCGCCCTGGCGTTCAGGGAACCTGCCAGGTGTTGAACCATCAGGAATATGCCCTGATGTTCCAGCCATGTCCGGAGGTGCAGAGCCTCCTGACAAAGGGTCCACGACCCCACCCCGCCTTGTTTGTTGCAGTACCACATGGCGGTGGTGTTGTCTATGAACACCTGCAACACCTTCCCTTTGACAGAGGGAAGGAATGCCTTGAGTGCAAGTCGGATCGCCCGGAGCTTTAGAAGGTTGATATGGAGCCGGGACTCCGCCGGAGACCAGAGGCCTCTGATCTCCGCCTCTCCCATGTGACCGCCCCATCCCAGAAGGGACGCGTCCGTCACAACTGTGTGCTCTGGCTGGGGAAGGGAGAGGGATCTGCCCATGACCCATTGCCGGTTCGAGAGCCACCACTGCAACTGTTTTGCAGTCCCCTCCGAGATCTGGATGTGATCGGACAGGTTGCCCTGGTGCTGCGCCCACTGGAACTTCAGGTCCCACTGCAGAGCCCGCATATGCCATCTGGCATGATTGACCAGCAGGATGCAGGAGGCCATGAGGCCCAGCAGCCTCAGGGTCATCCGTACCGAAACCCAGGATAAAGGCTGAAAGATCGGAATCATAGCCTGAATATCCTGGACTCGCCGTTCGGGAGGATAGGCCCGAAACTGCGTCGTGTCCAGAACTGCTCCGATGAAAAGGAGCTGTGGAGAAGGAATCAGATGCGACTTCGGCACATTGATGGAGAACCCCAGCGAGTGCAGGAGTTCGGCCGTAGTCTGGAGGTGGGAGACGACTGCCTGGGACGAGCCCGCCTTCAGCAGCCAGTCGTCGAGGTAGGGGAAGACTGAAACCCCTGCCCGGCGCAGATGAGCTGCGACCACCGCCAACACTTTCGTGAACACCCGAGGGGCACTGGTAAGGCCAAAGGGGAGCACGGTGAACTGAAAATGCTCGGGGCCTACCGTGAACCGAAGGTAACGCCGGTGGGCCGGCAGGACGGGGATGTGGAAATATGCGTCCTGCAAGTCCAACGCTACCAACCAGTCTCCAGGGTCGAGGGCAGTCAAGACCTGAGCTAGGGTGAGCATCTTGAACTTCTCCTTCCGGAGGAAGCGATTGACGTTCCGGAGGTCCAAGATAGGACGCATGTCCTCCTTGTCCTTTTGGGCACCAGGAAGTAGTGGGAGTAGCAACCACGCCCTACTTCTGGGGTCGGAACATGCTCGATGGCCCTCTTGGCCAAGAGGGCAGTGACTTCCTTCTGCAGAAGTACCAAGTGATCCCCTGACATGCAGTGGAATTGAGGTGGCATGGCTGGGGGGGTGGACTCGAAAGGGAGGGAGTAGCCCCTTCGGACAATGTCCAAGACCCACCTGTCCGAGGTGATGGTACGCCAGTGGGGAAGGTGATGGCGGACCCTGCCCCCTACTGGCGTGCTGTGCACCTGAAAGGAGGGACTAGGAGGGTTTGGAGGCCGCGGACGGGTTGGAGGTGGTGGCCTGACCCGCACGCTGGTTGCCCGATCCGCCACGGCGGAATCCACGTCCTCGGCCACGCGAAGACGCCTGCTGCGCGGGCCGGTGGCTGGGCTGCTGACGTGAAGGGCGCCCCTACCGTGGCCACGATAGGGGCGAAAAGCAGAAGTCAGCGGAGGGCGTGTAGCAGAAAGGCCCAGGGACTTTGCAGTAGCCCGTGAGTCCTTAAAGCGCTCCGCCTGGTCTGCTTTGGACCCAAAAAGACCGACTCCATCAAAGGGCATGTCCATGAGAGTATTCTGGACATCCCCTGAAAAACCAGTGGTTCTCAGCCAGGCGTGGCGTCGTAGCGCCACCGTCGTTGCAATAGACCTGCCCAGCGAGTCGGCGGTATCAAGGCCACATCGTATTGTGTATTTGGCCGCATCCCTTCCTTCCGCAATGGCGCGGGAAAGCAGTGTCTGGACCTCCTCAGAACACTGGGGCAAAACATTCGCCACCGAATCCCACAAGGAGTGGGTATATCGGCCCAAAAGGCAAGCGGTGTTGATGGACCGCAAGCCAGGACTGGAGGAAGAAAAACCCTTCTTCCCAAATTGATCCAGGCGTTTGGATTCCCTATCCGGAGGGGCGGTAGGGAAGGCGGTTTGGGAAGCGGAGGCTTGGACAACCAAGCTCTCAGGAGTGGGGTGGACAGAGAGAAACAGGGGGTCGCCCGGAGCTGGGCGATGGCATCGGGACACGTTCCTATCCACAGGAGCCCCTGTGTTGGGCTTGGACCAGGCGCCCAAAAGAACGTCAGTGAGGGCGTCGTTAAACGGCAGCACAGTCTCCGTAGAGGAGGCTGCCGGGCTGAAGCACCTCTGTCAAGAGATTAGTCTTGACCGCCACAGTAGGGAGTTGGAGATGTAAGGCTCCAGCCGCCCTACGCAACACCGTTGCAAAATTGGCTCCCTCCTCCGTAGCCACGGGAGGAGACAGCATGCCAGTGTCAGGGGAAGTATCTAGACCACTGGCATCCCCTAGACCCTCTGTCCAGTCCTCATCGTACTGACACTGTTGTGCCAGAGGGTCATCAGACCCCTCCCAGTCCTCCTGGTCCTCCTCAGGTTCAAAATAAGGGGGAGGAGGGACATTTGGGACCCAAGGTCTCATCGGCGCTGGAACCGGCGTCGAGCGACGTCGGTCCGGGTCCATGTCCGGAGCCGGAAGGAACTGGGGACGACGCCGCCCGGAGCCCCAGGCGGCGTCGAGAACGGCACCGGAGACATCGGCGCCGGCGGAGGTGTCGTTAGGTCGACCGGCGTCGATGGGGGTTGTGGAGCCGGGATCGAGGCCGGGGCCGGAATCGAGGCTGGAGGCACGGGCGACGCCGGGGCCGGAGCCGTCGGCGACGCCGGAGCAACCCCATCAGGGCCCGCGGGGCCCGAAGGCGCACCGGAGGGACCTTGAGGCCCGAAGAGGCGGGCCATGGCCGACAGGAATTCCTGTACTTGGGCCGGATCCGCCCCCGAACCCGGGAAGGACGGGTATTGCGGGGGCGACTCCACAGGCATGTCCGGGGCCGGGGACGGTGCCGGGAGGGGCCTCAGCCGAGTCGCGAGACCGGCGAGGCGAAGTCCTAGAGCGACGATGCTTTTTGGACTTTTTGTGTTTTGACTTACCGGACGAAGAAGACTTCGATGCCGACGACCGGTGTGGACTCCGCGATCGACCCCTGGACCTCTCACGCGACCGGGGCATCCGCGGAGCCGAATGCCGGGCCTCGAGGAGCTTTCGAGACCGCTCTCGCAAAGCTTTCGGGTTGAGGGCCCGGCAGTCGGAACAAGACTCTGTGTCGTGGCCTCGGCCGAGGCAGAAGAGACACTCCCAATGCGGGTCTGTGACGGACATCATCCGAGCACAGGCGCCGCAACGTTTAAACCCGGGCATCCCTACGACACCTTGAAGTCGATTGAGAAAAACAGTGAAAAATTCACCAAAAAGTTTGGTCAAAAAATGACCAGGGCACTGCTCTTCCCGGATCTGCGCTTGCTGGTGCGGAAAAAGAAGAACTGACGTCAGCGCGCAGGGGCGGCGCCTAAGTACTGCCCGCGACGTCATCCCGGCGATCACGACGCCGACGACGGACGCGGAGCCGCACGACGCCGCCTACCGACGCGCAAGGGTACTGCTACGCAAAAAACTTTCCGGATCTAGCCTGACGCCTGGGGATATTCTAAGGTAAGGAATCTGTCACTAACGTGTCTCTTTCAGATACAACACTAACAATATTAGTTGCTTGGGGTGATTTTGTTAAACATAAAGTAGCTCTTATTACAGAAAAAGGTTGGAGACCCCTGCTGTAGAAAAATTGTGAGACAAGTTTGTAGTGTAGCTCCTATTTCCCTTATAGGCTCTGCGCATTGGAATAATATATCCTATAGGTTTGACATAGGACTAAGGTCGGTATGTCCCTATCGAGTATATTAAACTTAATTACTTGTGCCAGCTAGCTCAGAGGCCACTAGAAACTTGACGACAATAAGGGATTAGTTTCTGGCTGCCGCAGAACATGACCACTGTGTTTCCCTTACAGAATCAGGACGTGTCCCAGAGTCGTAGGAACAATAGATAACCATTTCACTCAGCTCAGTCGTGCATGTTTCAGTTATTCTCAGAGTTACACAGAAATAACAGACGGGCGTTTCAATAAAGGATTTATTGAACAGTCTTGTTTCTGTTGTAAGTTATATGTGCTGTTATGATCACAAGACAGTATGCGAGATAAATAATGTACAAGGTGAGCAGTAAAAATAAATAATACTGCGTCAGCATTATCTTTTTAGCATGTAAGCATTTACATAAAATGACAACCTAAAAATGCGAGTACTCATACGATGCGTTTCTACCCTAGTTCTATCCCAGTGTACCTAACCTATCCTAGGTATAGGGAGAAGTAGAAGTAGGTGCTGTATTCCTGACTAGAGTATACCAAGAGTAAGTTACGCCTAGTATGCCAAGAGTCTAGTATGCCGAGTCCCTCTAGGTTCTAGTCTGCTCCATACCTGAAGAATGAGAGAGGTAGGAATCTCTATCCGGACTCGAACTCCAACACCCCGCAAGGAAAGTTAGATCACTGGAAGCTGGACTCTCTGCGTGCAGGAATGACAGTGTCTTCTCAGTGCGTCTGGCCGGGAATCGGGCTCCTCTGAAGTCGAGGTCTCCTCTGATTTACAGGGGTTTGGGAAGGTATATTTATACCTGAAAATGGTAGCATTGACGTGAGTTGGGCAGCGAAAGACGTCATGAATGAATCCCTTAGGGAATAAGAGGTTCATGCATAATGTATGAGTCCTTGAAGAAATCAATAGTCCTGGGCAAGGGAAACTCCCGCAGCCTGAGGGTCTGTTTTTTCATGGACTCGTTGAGACGTTAGGGTGGACGGATGTCGGAAGCCATGCCTGTATTTGGTGTGCATGGATTATGCCTAAAAAAGGCCTGGGATTCTACGCCTATATAAGGGCAGGTTGGGTTATGCCTATATAAGGACATGAGTCTAGAAAGCCCGCTTATGGACACCCTATGAAGTATACAACACCCACTCCTCTTTCGTGGAAACAATGATACTAAAATGCTAAACATCCAAAATGCTAAACATTAAAATAGAGTACCGCATATTAAAACATATCCTAAAAGTATTTAAAAGACATATTTAAAATGCAAAGGTTTCTGTACATTTATAAGCAAAGCTTTTCATTTCCTGCATAAAGTGTGAAATAAATGCAATCGGAATGATAAATAAAAGCAATATTTACATATGACGAAAATGATCGATAAGTTTGTTCAAAATCAAAGTCATTTCCTATCATGAAATTTAAATGAACTGATTTAGACACACAAGATGACTAAGTGTCCCTGGAAGTACTGCCAAGTCTGTATTATAAGGCCAGTTCTACTATAAGCAGATTGAAGTGCCATTTTTGTGTTAAAAAAATGAAAAAAGTTCAAATTTTGGTAATGTTCCAGGTCTTTGAAAAACGAAGGCCAAATTGTTGCTGTTGCACTGGAACAAAGTATGCCGAATTAGAGTCAGTTCACGGGTCTGGTGTAAACATGAGATCATCTATTTCAATAGACAAAACATCATCCACTGTCGATGGTGTAAGTTCGAACACCTCACGTAAGAGATTGACCGCACAAAGATGGGAAACACCGCCCACAGCATAGGTCGCCGCAGCAATGTTCGCGTCCGTTGTTACCTGTGTGCCTGGAGTTGTTTCTCGTACCTCAGCAGCAGCAGGAAGCGTCCGTGAGATCTCAATGAATGCTGACATCAGTATTGGGAGCCTCTGGGGACAACACAGAGCATGGGCCGTTATCGGGTCCAGCAAAGCATCGACGTCCTTTGGCGCAGCTGATGGATATGTTAGACAAGTGTCCAACACGCATTCTTCACCGCATAGCAGGCAGCGTAGAACAGGTAAGATGCAATCATGCCAGATTGGTCGGAATGACAGGAACCATGTGGTATTAAGGTCCGGTAGACGAGTAATGCCCAATAGCTGTATTATTCGCTCACGGCACTTTCTTTCAAGGAGAGCTTTCTCCATTTCGCTCGGAGTTATTTCTGCGAAGTGGCTGGCCATAGCGCAATAGCAGACAGATGAATAGAATTCCCGCAACAAGTGCTAGAATCAATGGTATGCCACCAAACACCGAATGTGCAAAGTTCGGAATGATTCCAAGTATTGCCTGAAACGGTGCTAAGAGACCGGTGCAAATGCTCTTAAATACATGTACAATTCCTGTTGTATCTGACATGTTGAAGATACGTGATAACATTTCTACGAAATGTATAGGGCAGTTTGTATGTATTAAATTCTGTATCTCAGCCGAAGTCCTTGCAATTTGTAGATCATAGGTTTCTTTGGCCGAGGTCAAAGGCACTGTTTGCTGTAAAAGCATGGCTTTCATTCTGCTTAAAGTATCAAATCTTATATAAGAGACACTCAGTGAAGGCCATAAAGCCGACTCCCTGACTGTGTCTATCGGGGAAACAATACTTGCATACAGCAAGTGACCCTGGAGTTGACCGTTACTAGATATGGGATGCCGGGCAACATTCCACAGCAGCTCTGATCATTCAACATGAGGTAACTCCCATTAGAAAGTTGTCCAAACGTTGGTTTAATCACAGCAGCTGGTGAACCGTGCTGATGGCAAGACAAGTTTGCCGCAGAACCATTACAAGCTCCGTGCAAAATAATGTCCTGACATATGAGTGAACCGGTCAGTGCAGGTTTACAGTTAATACCGCTAAGAAACACTTCACGATCCCCACTCCAACATTTATGTGTATACGGTAAATTCCAAGATGTCTTAATGTATTCCCTACCCAACCTTTCATATTTGCCTGCTTGCATCTGTCTGAGGCAATACTGGAACTGAAAAGTTGTCACAGGTAATGTTATTTTTCCATGAATAAGCCATTCTGTAGCTGGTTTTTCTGCCACTGTGAATGGTAATTTGTCAATTTTTTCAATGCTCAGCACTGTATACCTCGCTCCTCTTTGTGCCAATTCGATCTGTTTATCAGTCAGATTGTATTCTGCAAACAGGGACGACGTGTTGATGAAACGCCAAGGCACATAGCCCGCTCGCAAAGATTGCAGCGTCCATGTCAATAACACAATAGAACGTAATTGAGACTGACCTTGTTGTAACATAGCCAAATCTTGTTCTAGAATGTCGATAGCAGAGGATACAATGCCATCCAATGAATAAATTCTGGAGGACAAAGTTGTTAACCCATTGTCGACTACAGAGAGTGTTTTCTCTAAATTAATACGATCAAGTTCACGTATTCGTTCTGCAGCCTCTATCTGTGACACTTTCCATGCTTCGTCATAAACAGCGTAGATGCCGGCATATATGAAACGTTTTTGACGCGGTTTTCTTGGTCCAAGCAAGAATTCCCTAAGATCTGCGTCATGTGCAAGTAAGGTTAAGTGTTGCTTCACATCCTGTAGTGTAGATTTATGCAGCCAATCGAGGCATAATTTTCCTACACTATATGTTGTTACTACCCCCGGATGTTGTCTTTGGACATATCTTGGGTCTGGCCTATGAAGAGCAAAGCCCTGAGTTTTGTTCAAGAACCTTTCCTGACAGTTATTTGTGTCTGTGGGCCAGATCAACCATTTATTCCAATTTGAATTGGTTCTGTTGAGTTGTAGTATATTGTCAACTGTCACCACTGCCTTTGTTTTATTATCACTGGTAGGTGTTGGCACAGAAGGTGTTTTCATCTCTTTGATCTTGGCTAATCCAAGACAAGATGTCTGTTGGACGGTGTCATTCAAAAACAGTATTTGTTCAGGGATTATGCAGGCCCTAAATAAAGCTTCCATACCCTGTACTTGCCAATCTTTACTACCCCAGACAGTTTTTGTCTCAATTGTGTCTTTCCATAAGTCGAAACCCTGTGTAGACAGTTGGGCAATAAATGCTTCAGAGTAAATCTGTTTTGTATTTGTTAACATAATTTTCAGTCCTGTCTTGTTTACATTTTTATAGTAAAACGTTTCTGGATCAGATGTATTATAACCTGAAAAATATGGAAATTTACTAGCAAAAGTTTTCGAACTACCTTGGGGTGGTGTAGGACAATGTTCCCATTGATTATACATAAATATATTTCTTGGATATGCAGTTTTGTGCAAATAATGATGACCATAGTGGTTATAACAATACAGTTCTTCGTAATCAGTTGTACCCTCTAAATATTCATGTTTAGAAAATGCAGCAGATTTTTCTAGATCAAACATTATATCTTGAACAGTCTGTAAGTCCCAATCATCTGAATAGGTACTGGACGTTATCAATTCGCTTAGTGAAATTTTAAACAAATGTGGAATGTTCAATTGTTCACTTGGGCCGAATATTTCATAATCTGTTTTGTCCCACACTATACCATCCTGTATAGGAACAGCTGTGATGTTCACTGATGACAAGTCTCTTGCTTCACGATGGGAAGATTTATGTGGTTTCAAAAGCACGTTTATGTCCTTTCCTTCAATGTTCACATGGATGTATCTGCCACCTATAAGCATGCTTATTGTTGTTACCAAAGCTAGCCAGAGCAGGAAAACAAAAAGTCCAGATGTAATCCAGAGTTCAATCCATGGAGAAACCAGATAAGTCTTTTTCAGAAAGTGAACAAAGTCTTGTACTTGCTGCTTGAATTTTGATGATGCTGGCGTCGTTTCAGGTTCGCTTGGATCCTCTGAGAACGTATCAAAGTCAATGAAATAGCCAGAAGCAGTTCTGTCAATTGTTGGAATTGCATCAGGATTCGTTGAAATCACAGGAACCAGTTCTTCACGAGTCACGTTGGTGTAGACAGGTGTATTTGGACGAACTGTTATTTGGTTTTCAAGAGGGATGAGTTCCATAGCTTGGTTGCATAGTCCTTCATTCGTTACAGCTGAATTCTCGATCGTGATCAGTCTTTCAGTCTGAACCTCTTGAATAGTAGCGAGAGGAGTGCGTCTGCTACTAGGTCGGAGTCCACGAGGCCTACTGCTTAGTATTGGCCACATACTGTGGTTTGATCAGGTCGATTGACACAAATCTTTTCTCCTTTCTTCCAGCAAGGGGCGTCAGAAGTACTGTCCTTGTTCCTCGAACAGCTAGAACAGGTACCGGTTGTCTGTAAGAAGGTCCAAATTCCTTCTTGTCCGCGATTTTTTCTCTGACCAGATCCCCAACTTTTGGAATCCAGACAGGCCTTGCTGGGACCGCCGATTTTCCCCAGTGGTGGTTGGCTGTAAGGATACGTTGCTTTGTTTCGTTCTTAACTTGTTAAGTTCCTGTAAAACAGCCAAACGATCTTTGATATCAAATTCTTTTTTGTCCACCACTGTGCCTACGTGTTCTAAGTCTGGAACCCACATTCTTGTCCCAAATAGGACCTCATATGGAGTGACTCCCCTAGAGAACTTCTTGGCAGATTGTTAAGAGCGCGCTGAACGCTAATGAGGTGTTTGACCCACCCATCACCCGAACCTAATACCCTAGCTGTTATAGATTGCTTTATGTCCCGGTTTTTCCTTTCCACAACAGAATTTCCCTCAGGATGGAATGGAGAGGAGTACCGCAATGCAACGCCCAGACTGGCCATGGCCTCCTTGTAAGCCCTAGAGCTAAACGCAGGACCCTAGAGCTAAACGCAGGACCCTGGTCAGAATGAAACGTGCCTATTGCGTATGTGCCGATAAAGACTCGCAAATCTTTTATAACAGTTCGAGCGTCAGCTGAGCGCTGAGGCCATAACCATAGGAACCTAGATTTAGTATTTGCGGGAATGCCTATGTCCAGTAGGACGCTGGCGATTAGATAGCCTAATGCTGTCTAACAGTGGTGTCTGCACTGGGCTGCCGCATTCGCTGCATGGTGTCTGATGGCTCTCTCGCTGTAATTTGCAGTCTAAGCAATTGTTGATGAATATGTGAATGTGTGTATTCATTCCAGGCCACCAGTACATCTCTTTTAACTTCAAAATTGTTTTTGAGATCCCTTGATGTGACAGACCCTCCCCCAAATGTGTTTCATAAATCAAGGCTGTTCTTCGTTCCATGTTTGGAATTACCCTATCCCCCACTCCAGGGATTCGAGCAAAAGGAACGTTATTCGCATCAATTACATAAGAGTACTTGAGTGGAAACTTTTTGGTAATGCTGCACTGCTGCCTTTGCTTGAAGCATTGACAGCTAACATTATCTCACCGTCTATTTTTGTTTTTGAACGAGTGATCGCAGCTACGGAAGCCGTCTGAACAGCCCCCTTCGCGGCTTCGTCAGCCAATGAATTCCCTGCAACGTGAACGCCATCACGCTGATGACTCAGTGTGTGAATCATGTGAGCCTTTGGTAGTTCGTTTTTCAACAGAACTACTTGTTCCCAAAGCAGTTTGTGCTTAATTGTGCCACCTTTTGCATCCTTAAAACCATTTTCAAGCCAGGTTCGTATATAGTCATTATACGACTGAACACAGTAAAAGGAATCGCACACTATCAGTGTGAGGAATTCTCGATCCGTACTTTCAAGTGCCAGTTTGAATGCCTGTAGTTCAGCTCGCTGAGCTGTACTATCACCTAGTGACTGAGTTTTTGTGACCATAGGTCTGAAGATGCCATTTCGTATGCGACCTTTAACGATAGCACACGCTGCACTGTAAGCTTGCTTACTCGCTGTTGCGGGATGTGCGGATCCGTCAGTGTAAATTACGAATTCATACTGATCGAGGGGCAGAATCTCAGTGGGCAGAGGACATTCTTGTTCATATTGGAGAAATGCCTGTGTTTTTAAATCTGGATCAAATACATATTCAACATCAGCTGCAGCAAGAGAATTAACCCATTGTATCCATCTCGGATGTAAAGCTTTAGCATTGGGAATGCTCGCTTTTGTGACTGCTTCTAAAGCTGGTACTGGGGTAACGACAATTATGCGTTTCCCTTGGGCTAAGGCTCTTTCTTTTGCTACAGCTGTTTGAACTGCTGTCAGAATTTTTTCAGTTGAACTGAAGCGCATTTCTGCTTGTGTGTACAAATGTGATTTGTACGCGATTGGTACTTTCTCACCCTCATTAAAGGTTAAGTAAGTGAATCCACATTGACCCGAAATTATTCGAATCACCAAATTTCTTTGACTTACGCGTGTTTGTAAGTGATTTGTTGCTAACATGTTAGCCTGGAGTGAACGCAAAATTTCTGTGTGTTCCTGTGTCCAGTTTTTGATTGAAAAATCAGGTTTGATTAGTGCGTAGAGAGGTTTAACCCTTTCTGCGTAGTTTAGAATGTATGTTCTACCAAAATTGAGGAAACCCAGGATTGATTGTAAGTTTTTAGCGTCTTAGGAGGTTGGATCAGCGCACACTTCTCTAGAAAGTTAGCTGCCAAGCTCTTGCCTTCACTTGAAAGCTCATATCCCAAAAATAGGACATTGAGATGGGCAATTCGGGACTTTTAAAGTTGAACTTATAGCCCTCAGAGGCGAATCCCAATATAATGGTGCTCACCCTGTTCAAGTGTTTTTCTAAGTCACCGTCTGTCAGATAAATATCATCGACATAGGACAATGCCTCGTTGTCATAAATTTGTAGTAACTCCGTTACTCTCGCTGAGAATAAACCTGGGCTGTTCTTGAACCCTTGTGGGAGTCGACAAAAGTGACGCTGGGTCCCCATTATGGAGAATGCCGTTAAGTACCTACTTTCAGGTGCTATATTTTGACAAAAGAATCCATTTGAGATGTCTAATGTGGTTTTGTATTTTTTGCGCACAATGTTATTCATTAATGCTGTGCTATGTGCATTTTGCACTGCAAAAGTTTTAGAACAAGTGTTTAAATGTCTGTAGTCCAAAACTAGACGATATGTATTGTCTGGTTTGGAGACAGGAAACAAAGGATTGTTCATAGATGAGGTGCTAGTTTCAATCACCCCTTGGTATTCAAGTTGAATTAAAATCTCCCTGACCTGTTTTTTAGCTTCTTGCTTAATTGGATACTGCCTCTGTGCAGTAGGTTCATGTTTCAGATGTATTTTATGGTGAGGGGAGTCCTCATCCCATCCTACATGATTTTTATATAATGCTGGAGCCTGGGCTACTGCCCATTTTCTGGCATATGTATATTTTAAGTGAATTGGAATGTGATTGGAGAAGGCAGGCATAATCATGTCCTCGCCGTGTGGGCACTCCCTGACAAGTTGTGGTGGCCAGTCTTTTTCTGCTAGAAGTATGTCATAACCCTTTGATAGTTTTTCCCAAAAAGTGCTTTAACCTGTCTAGGTTTGTCTCCCTCCATCCGGAGTGTTATTTCATATAACCTTTGTGGAGTACTAACCCTGGTGTCTACAGTTTCTACCGTAATGTACTCATTCAAGTCCACTATCTCCAGAAGTTCCATCAGGTTCTGGCGAGCTATTGTGACTTCTGCTGCACTGTCCAGCATCGTCTGAGCCCATTCCCCGTTTTTGAGTTGTGATCTCATTATTCTCGGCATGTCTTATCTTCAGACCTGCTACTTTCTTTTTGGAGAATTGAGGTTTAGCTTTAATATTTGTTGCGTGCTTGTCGTCTTTCGATTTCACGCGTTCTTCTCTATGTTCTGTACGTCCTCTTCTTTCCGAAGTCTGTGATGAGACCTGAAAGGGACGAGAGGAACGTGTATCATTATCTTGATACCTATCAGGTTTTCTCAAATTATCCCTATTCCTGAGGTTATACCTCCTTTCAGAGGGCTCCTTTTGAGGAGACCTACCTCGGGATTGAGATCTTTTCTCGTTTGAATTTTGTTTGTTAGATTCCCCACTTCTTTTTAGAAGATGTAGGAGTTTGTTTAATTGAGTCCTTCTCAGAACTTTCAGATAGTTTTGGTTTAACTGGTCTCCCACCCAAACTATCTCTGCCTAATTCTGCATATGACTGCTCTATAATTCTGGGTAGCTCCGTTTGATGTTCTGTAACATCGAATTCCCTTAGTTTTTGTCGGATCGCCACTGCTGCTGCCTCCCCTTTAATATTAGATAATATTATTGTTGAGACCTGTTCAAAATTTTTCAGTAATTTCATACCTAAATTTAAAGCAGGCTCTGCTCCATATTCGTTTTGAATCTGTTTTAGGACATCTGGTATTACCGCAATTGACGGAATGCCGTGTGTTTTAGTGTAGATGGCAGCAAAGACTGAGCCCCAAGTGGTGCAGTCTTCCAGTTGTGGTGTGATCCCCATTGGTAAACTAATGGTTAGGATTCTGTGTTTCTCATATGGGCTAGTATTTGGAAATACTGCTTCGATTTGAGTAATTTTTTGAGCTATCCAAAACGGAATTTGCTCCCGCTTAGTGGGCATTTTACCCATGACTGCGTATAGAGTCTGTGGTGTAATTTTTAGTGTACTCCCCTGTGGAGGAGCTTGATTTGGAAGTGTTAATGGTTGTTGGACTGTGAAAGTCCTCATGACATATTGAACCAATTGTCTGTAGATTTTTATTAACTCTGTGAGTTGATTAAGTAGTTCCTCGTCTGACATTATTTCGATGTCTGGATGAGGTGTGTAGCCGGCTAGAATCGGCCATGTTGCTCCTGGTCTGCCTAGCGGACCGAGCCTGGTTATATTTCTGTGATGTTTTAGGGCGCCTTTAAACCAGAGCTGATGCTCCTGGTATGTTAATGGAATTTCAATATCCTCGAAAGGAATGTATTCCTCCGGTTGTTCATCTTCTTTGTAGAAGTTAAACAAGCGAGTTACTGGATTAGATTCAGGAAATATTACCCATGAATAGAATACCTCTGTCTGAAAGGATTCGTGTGCCTCTATCACAAAAACTGCTCTACCTCCTCTTGGAGATAGGCCATGTTTTATAAGTTTTAGAGTAATGGCTCTTCTTAAGTTAGGAGGAATGTCCTTGACACCCTCTTCGGCTTCATTTAAACCTGTGTTGTTAAATAACGCTGCTTGGGCTGGTTCAGCCGCAGCTACACCGTTTCGGCGTCTACATTCATTTTGTAGAACTAGTTTCAAGGAAACAAAGATAAGATGCACAATATTGTGGAACAGTCTATCCTTCAACGTTGAGCAAACCAAACAGCTAATATATAGGGGCCTCCCCTATGTAGCCATGGCGGATATTAACCCTGCCCACTCCAGACGTCTTTTGGAGTATATGGGGTAGGGGTCTCTGAGAGAAAAATAAAAGTGCACAGCTGAGTTACTCAGTATCTAACGTTGAATTACTGCCTTACCAAACGTTGGGCGCCATGTAGTGTAGCTCCTATTTCCCTTATAGGCTCTGCGCATTGGAATAATATATCCTATAGGTTTGACATAGGACTAAGGTCGGTATGTCCCTATCGAGTATATTAAACTTAATTACTTGTGCCAGCTAGCTCAGAGGCCACTAGAAACTTCTTGACGACAAGAAGGGATTAGTTTCTGGCTGCCGCAGAACATGACCACTGTGTTTCCCTTACAGAATCAGGACGTGTCCCAGAGTCGTAGAAACAATAGATAACCATTTCACTCAGCTCAGTCGTGCATGTTTCAGTTATTCTCAGAGTTACACAGAAATAACAGACGGGCGTTTCAATAAAGGATTTATTGAACAGTCTTGTTTCTGTTGTAAGTTATATGTGCTGTTATGATCACAAGACAGTATGCGAGATAAATAATGTACAAGGTGAGCAGTAAAAATAAATAATACTGCGTCAGCATTATCTTTTTAGCATGTATACATTTACATAAAATGACACAACCTAAAAATGCGAGTACTCATACGATGCGTTTCTACCCTAGTTCTATCCCAGTGTACCTAACCTATCCTAGGTATAGGGAGAAGTAGAAGTAGGTGCTGTATTCCTGACTAGAGTATACCAAGAGTAAGTTACGCCTAGTATGCCAAGAGTCTAGTATGCCAAGAGTCCCTCTAGGTTCTAGTCTGCTCCATACCTGAAGAATGAGAGAGGTAGGAATCTCTATCCGGACTCGAACTCCAACACCCCGCAAGGGAAGTTAGATCACTGGAAGCTGGACTCTCTGCGTGCAGGAATGACAGTGTCTTCTCAGTGCGTCTGGCCGGGAATCGGGCTCCTCTGAAGTCGAGGTCTCCTCTGATTTACAGGGGTTTGGGAAGGTATATTTATACCTGAAAATGGTAGCATTGACGTGAGTTGGGCAGCGAAAGACGTCATGAATGAATCCCTTAGGGAATAAGAGGTTCATGCATAATGTATGAGTCCTTGAAGAAATCAATAGTCCTGGGCAAGGGAAACTCCCAGGTCTGTTTTTTCATGGACTCGTTGAGACGTTAGGGTGGACGGATGTCGGAAGCCATGCCTGTATTTGGTGTGCATGGATTATGCCTAAATAAGGCCTGGGATTCTACGCCTATATAAGGGCAGGTTGGGTTATGCCTATATAAGGACATGAGTCTAGAAAGCCCGCTTATGGACACCCTATGAAGTATACAACAAGTTCACACCAGACGTCTTCAAAATTCAGTTGTTTAGCTAAATGACAACTTCAGCAACAGTAATAGTTTATTTACACCAACATGTTGGAATATACATTTTTATGAAGCAAATATGGCTACATAACTGGAAGAGAGGATGCATGTTTTGAAATTATGCAGACACAAATTATTAGGGAGGAATATGTTCTGTTAGAAAACCATTTTAGGGAATAAAGGATGAATCGGAGTATAATCTGGCAACAGAACAGTGCAGAGGAGTACTTGGAATCGTTTTAATGCTGTTAAATCTCACAATTACTATATCATGTAGCAACAATTGCAAGATCAGAAGTTGAGGCTACACCACAACCATATGAAGGAATTACTGCCAATCTTGAACTGAAATCAAAATCATATCATTTGCCAGATTATAAAAGAGTTTTGTTCATGTATTTTCTTATATGTCAATATGCATCCTTTATGGAGAGCATTTTAATCACTGCAAAGTAAGAAGTTAGGATGTGTATGGCTAGAGATATCAAGCACTGTGTCCATATTTATTAAGCAAGGTTACTGCAATTTGACTCGTGTTGATATAAAAGTATTACAATTAAATAATTTCTCCATGATGTGCAGTTTGGTGCGGGGACTCGAATGAAATGTCATTTAAGTAAAGGTGGAGGTTTGAGAAGACATTCTGAGTATTTTAAATTTAACTCTTATGCTGTACTTAATGGGTGGGAGATTTGAGATGACTACCTATACATTAACTGAATTATGGCTATAGATGATTATTTAATTTGTCAGATGTTTAGATTTCCTTGTGTATTTTGAATCAATATATCACAGCCAACGCACTGAAAAAGAAATTAGATTTTAAAAGGAGAGTTGGTTTTGAAAACGTCGTTAGCCCCGATTTTATGGTTGTCATGGTTGTTTTTGTAGAAAGAAAATGTTAACATAAGTTTGAGTTTGAACCTTTTGTTGTTTCTTAGAGAGTCTGTACCAAAAATCATCAAGGATTCTACTACTGACAGACAAGTAAAGAGAGGAGTACAGCTACAGTTAGTGAAAATAGGAAAAGGAAAGAAAATTGTACAATTAGCAAAGCAATTTTAGAAATTAAAAGAGGGAATGTCAGAAGGTTGAGGAAAAGTCTTCTGGAAAAAGATCAGAGTGGTTTATGTGAATATGGAAAGGTTTCCTAATGAAGCTCTTATTTTTAGGCTTCTCTGCCCCAACTATCAAAGTTCTATATTAATTATTCTGTGGGTCACTCACTATGTTGAGAGTATGGCCTCGAGTTGGGCTAAGAAGCTAAATATGGTGACAAAAGGTGAACTTGTTAAGTGGAATATAAACATGGTATTAAAGAACTTAAGGCGGCAAACCTGTAAATGCAACACATATGCACATTAAGGAACAACTTACTTACCTTCGTTAATGCTTTATCTGGTAGAGACTCTATTCACCCGCAATTTGCTTACCTTAGAATTACCCCTAGGGTCAGACTGGATCTGGAAATTTTTCTTGAGCAGCACTTCTGAGCCCCGGTAGGAGGATTTGTTCTGCTCCACGTGGCGGCGTGTACGCCGAAAGTGATGTGCATAGTGCCTATATAGGCGCCATCGTTCGTAGAGCGGGGAGGAAGGGTGGTTCGGTAGGGTACATGCGGCTAGATAGTCTCTACCAGGTAAGGCATTACTGAAGGTAAGTAACTTGTTCATCTGATAACGACTTCTAGCCACATATTCCTTACCTTAGAATACATACCAAAGCAATACCTCCCCAGAGGTGGTTCTGTTGAGCAATTTCACATGCGGAAGTCCTGAAGGACTGAAAGGGCAAAATCTCCATACGTATGGACCCGACTGTCCAGGCAGTAGTGCTTGGTAAACATGTGCAAGGAAGCCCACGTTGCCGCCTGGAAGATGTTCAGGACCAGAACGCCATGTATTAACGCAAAGGTTGCAGCTTTAGCTCTGGTGGAATGAGCAGGCAAACCCTCAGGGGGTTGCTTCTTAGCTAATGCGTATAAGATTTTGATACAGAGCACAATCTATCATGAGAAGGTCCTCTTCTCTATAGCCTATCCTTTCTTCACTCCGACATATCCCACAAAGAGTTGGTCATCCACCCGGAACTCTTGTGTGCAGTCAAGGTAGAACGACAACGCGGTAGGAAAGTAGGATACCCCCAATTTGTGACTGGTGTCAGTGTGTTTTGACTATAGTTCACTGGGATCCTGCTAACCTGGACCCCAGTGGCAGTGCTCTCTTCTCTAAATTTAATGGTAAGTACTTGGTACACCACAAAATTGGCATACTGGGGTACCACTGTAAGTCCCTAGTATATGGTACTGAGGTGGACCTCTCCAGGAGAAGCGGGAAGCATCCGACTACACGGGTTACCCTCGCCACTATTATGGACGACATACTGATGTAAACAAACATTTTGGACTCCGGTTTTGTTTACCATAACGAGCACACCAGCTCGATATACATACAAGTGCCACTCTTGTACTCAAGAGACTATGTTTGAAATTGGGACTCCCCAATACAATAAGGGGATTCTGGACCACATCTGTGTTTAAACAGTGTAAGTCTGGGAACTTTTTTCCAACATTCCATCTGGAAATCGTTTCTATCTTGTGTGACAAGGAGAAAAAAATGTCCGATACATCTGAAGCAGAGACCCTCTAAATCAGCTGCATGCTGCCACAAGCGGGCCAGTTATATTAGGATTTAACTGAGACGGATCCCTGAGGAAGGCAATGTCGAAACGCGCGTAGTGTTTGTATAATTGACCGCCAGTATATTCAAATGTTTTTGTGCGTTATCTATTATAGACTCTTAAACAAACTTCATTGTTAACTACGCTTAGATCAACTCAGTTTACATATTGTACCACAGAGAGCAACCACAACAACAACAATTGCATTACTTGGTTAGCATTGTCATGTAATTTAATTTTAGTAAACGATTATCAAGTGATGCCAAGAAATGTATTTTAAATATATACAGAAATATGTTTATATAAAATATTTATGACCATTTTCTACAAATTAAATGATTCAATATCCAATCTTTGAATGTCATTGTTGACTGTGTGTTTATAGTATTTTGTTCATATTTGGTTTCTTTGTCCATATTAGCTCTTGTTCATCGCCTTGCCTTAGGCAACCTTTTTTCAATTGTATGGTACTGAGGTACCCAGGGCATTGGTAAAACAGGTGTCTCCCATGGTCTGCATCATGTATTGTGCAACCCATTGGAGCACATGCAAACTGTGTCTGCAGAGCTGCAATCGCAATCAGTGGCAAATGGTGTATGCAACTTTCACTTCAGATATAAGGTTTTCCTTATATCCAGTCATTGCACTTTAAACCTATAAGTCAACCCTAAGGTAGGCCCTTCAGTCCTAGGGCAGGATGCATGGTTCTAAGTGTGTGGGTACCCCTGCATGAGCAGGTACCACTACAAACCCCGGACTCCATTCTCTGGGCTTTGTAAGTGTGGGACAGCTATTTTAAGCTATGTTGTGGGACACTGGCAAGTCGAGATGTCCAGCTACATAATGGCTGCCCCAACCGTGTCATGTTTGGTATCAAACATGTTGGAATCATGCAACTACAACGATTCCAGTGTTAGTTGCATGATACCATGTACTGGGGGCGGGGGTCCTCAATACCTACCTGTGCAGCTTTACAGGGTCTGCTTGCCAACCTGCGCTGCTGCCGACCCTAGGCAGTGTTCTGCCCCCCTGCTAATGAGCTCAACTCTAACAGCGGAAGATGAACAAAGGCTTTCCTGCGAAGGAGAGGTTTGACCACCTCTCCATTAGAATTAGGTAGGTGGGAGGGGCTTCTGAGCGCCACCAGACTGCACTGAAGGGCACATTTGGTGCCCTCCTTGCATAAACCAGTTTCACCCAGTTCAGGACCCCTGGCTCCCGCTCTGGCGCGAAACGACACAAAGGACAGGGGAGTGTCTACCTCCCTGTCCAGCTCCTCCTTAGGCAGGTGCCAAGAGCTCCTTTAGGTGGCCACTTGATTCTGCCATATTGAATCTTGACCCTTGGCTAGGCTAGTAGCCTTGGCTAGGCTAGTAGCGTCCCTGACCTCCCCTGATAGGTGGGTCACCGCAGAAGAAATCCTTCCCCCTTTTTGGGTTACTTAACTGCTCCCCTGAGGGTGGGCCCTTAGATTCGTCCAGACATCGTCCGGTCTTCTTAAGATCATCTAAAGACTCTTCTGCTAGTGAACACTGGAACTCTGTTGCTTCTTCGAGCCAGGTCCAAAGTTAAGACTGCTCTTGGCAGGAAGACTCCTGCTGCAGCTTTGTCTCCCTGCTCTTCATGTTTCTGCAACTCCGTGACAAGCATCCTCTGAGTCAGCAAGAACTCTGCATGCATCCATGCAAGAAGCAATCTCCCTTAGAGTGAAGGAGTCACTTCCCTGCATCAGCAGGCACCTCTACGTAGACAACCGGTTTGCTGATCCTGTTGTCCCACAGACATCTGCCGGCTCTGCAACATAGGTGGTGGCTTGTTGGCTCCCCAAAGGCCTGACCAGTCTTCCCTGCAACTTGGGCGACTGTAATCCCTCTCAAGCCGACTTGAACCGCCTCCCTGTGCACCGCGTCTGTCTGCCATCACCAAGGCTTGTTGACTCTCTTACCAGAAGATCTTCAAGCTCCAAGAAACCCCAGCCTCACACAGCTCCACAAACGATGTTCTGCCTGCATCCTCTGCACCGTGGGTCTCCATCTTCTGTGTGCTGCTGAGGCTTCGCTGAGACTCTCTGTGACTGCTGCCAGAGGGTCCTCGGGGGGACTCCAACGATTCCTGCTAGCTCTCCTGTGTGCTGCGGGCCGGCCCTGACTTACCCTTAGTTAGACCTGGCATCATTGGCGCGGGTCTCCCTCCCTCTTTTCGCTTCTGACCTTTTATGTTGGCTGGATTTAGATGCTCTGGGCGCTGTGCCACTGCCAATCAGTGACACAGCGCGAATGCTCCCTGTGTAAAGATAACTGTATAAATTGGGATAATCATAATTGGCTTGTTTGGTTTACCTGTCAGTCCCTAGTATCAGTGCACTGTGTGTGCCCAGGGCTGGTAGACCAAATACTGCTGGTGGGCCGGCAGCGCTGATTTGCGCTACTCACCGAAGCAGCTGTGAAAGTATGTCTGTGTAGCATGTTCTAATAGCGAGTTACCCTCCATGTCACTGGTTACTATTGCGAGGCCACCCGTTCTCATAGGCCAGAATGGGCAGGCTGAGTATTACATGCCTTAATCCTACCTGCCCCCAGGAACCTGTTAGGAACGTCGAATTTGATACGTTTAAGCTCAGAACATTGAGATGCATCTTTTAGTAAGGATTATTAGCGTAGCCCGTGTTCGAAAATGCCTCTACTAGAAACGAGGTATTTTCTGGCCTGAAGCTTTCCTGTAGGCGTTTGCTAGCGTGTGTATTGGCCGTCTGGTTTTGGAGCAGCAGAGCCAGCTGGGTCAGACCTGGCTGGAGAGAGAGAGATCGGCATGTAGAATATGGGGAGGGGTGACTCTTTGAAACGAGCAGGGCCGTGCCTGGCAAGGTGAATGATGGCTCCATCTCCCACTGGGCGTCTGATAGCAGACCCCCAGATTCTTAAAGGGCAGGATGTTGCCTCGTAAACCAAGTGCTCCCCGACCCCACCGAACTGGTTCTGGCTGGATGCAGTGATTTGTGACTGCAGAGAACAAAGACTTTTTAGGTATAAAACGCTGGGCTGAATCCTGTTTCGGTGTGTTCCTTCTGGATGTCAAGACGGAAACTCTGTCCGAGCGGACAGAGGAAAGGACTTTGAAACTTTCACCAAGCTTGCTGAAGAAACTACCCAAGGGCCTGAATTGAGAGCGCCTCCTGCTGAAGTCTCAGGGACATTAGACTTCACCCCGCCAGCCGCCCGAATTCCTTTGCTAGGAATTCTACTTGCAGGTGAGGCCTCCGTCGAATAATCCGGAACCTCTAGTCCTACTGTGAGGAACGCAAACTGGTAACCCTTGTGAATTCTGTGTGTGGGCCGCCGCAGCTAAGAGAGAGCTGCTGCCGCTGAGTGCCCGCCTTAATTTGAATCTTCAGAACCTTTGCTGAAACTGTGTGGGCCGCCGCAGCTAATAGAGAGCTGCCGCCGCTGAGTGCCTACCTTAATTTGAGTCTTTAGAACCTTCGCTGAAACTGTGTGGGCCGCCGCAGCTAAGAGAGCTGCCGCCGCTGGATGCCCGCACTTGTGTTAGTTGTGCAACCTCGTGAATTGTCCTGTGAGCCGCCGCAGCTAAGAGAGAGTTGCTGCCGCGGAGTGCTCGCACCCTTGCTAACTTTGCATCATCGTGATTTGTCCTGTGAGCCGCCGCAGCTAAGAGAGAGCTGCTGCCGCGGAGTGCTCGCACCCTTGCTACTTTTGCATCATTTGGATTTGTCCTGTGGGCCGCCGCAGCTATGAGAGAGCTGCTGCCGCTGAGTGCCCACGTCTTTGTCAACCTTGCTCCATCGTGAATCGTCCCGTGGGCCGCCGCAGCTAGGAGAGCGCTGCTGCCGCCGCGAGCCCACCACGGAGCTGCACGACGAGAGTCATCGCCGCAGCCGCGTGCTGCTGCCGCTGAGGGCCCGACTGTCCCGGAGTGCCCGAATCATTGCGAGTGCACTTTGCGGGCCACTGCCATCAAGAACTGTGGTCGCTGGGAGTCCGCCTGTCACCGTCTCCGCTTCTTCGAGAAGCTACGTGCTGTGTCCCCGTCCAACGGCAGGTATCTGGTGCGCAACGGGTCGCGTAGACCCAGGCCTTGAACTCAGTCAGTGCCCTGTTCTGGTGAATACGTATTGCCCTTTTTAAGCCCCTACTGATTTACGTGCACTGTAACTGGTTAAAACGCTTTTGAGAGTCTCCTACTAAACCTTAGATAAAGAAACTATTTTTTCTATACCTACTCGAGTTGTGTCCTTTTGTGGTGTCGTTACTGCCTTATTGTGCATGGTCATAAACGCTTCACACACTGCCTCTGAGATAGGCCTAACTGCTCGTGCTACGTTACCACAGGGTTGAGCAGGGGTTATCAAAGGGGGTAGCCCACTCGCCCTGACTTAGGAAGAAGGGTCCCTATTTGGACAGTGGCGCCAGCCATTGCCAACTAGAGACCCCCATTTCTAACACCCTTGCTGGCTTAGTCCCAGAGATCTTGCTGGTCTGCATCCAAACATCTTTCTCCTTTACCCCGACTGTTGGGGTTGCCAACACTTGTTGGTGGCCCTGCCGGCCACTGACCTTCCTACATTCTTCATCGGTCGTGGGACAGCTTGTGGATGGCTCCTGTATCGGCGCCTGGGCTCCAAAGCTGCTTCATCAAGACTATCATGCTTCAGAAAGTACCTCTGACAAGGGGTGGCATTTTGCTCCTGCTCCTTATGGACACCTATGGGTGGTTTGGACTCGGTCCCCTCTGCTTTGAGGTAAATCTCGGTCAGAATCTACGTTTGGGTTCCACCGTCCTGGTCCACAAGTCGCTGCAGCTGCTGGACTTCCTAGACCCTCTTTGGCTCCTACGGGTGGGTCTGACACCACTTCGCTCCCTGGTGTAGGTATCAACGGGTGGGGTGGCTCTCCAACCTCCCTTGATCCAATTGGTGTCTTCGGGGTGCTTTGGGAAGGGTCCTGAAACAAGAAAATACCAACTGCAACTTACCCTGTGTTATCCTATAGACGTTTAACCTGGTGTAACCACTCTGCACCCAGGCGCCTTGGGGCCCCTAGCTACTCCTCTTTGGTGGTTCCTTGCTTCCCCTGGGCTTCTCGATCCTTGAGTAACAGTTTTGTTTTGGTACTTACCCCTTATACCACTTTCTATAGGGCCCCATGTGTTTTCCTATGCTACTTACCTGTTTTTAAGTATTCCTTGTGTGCATTTGATATCCCTGGGTAGGAGATATACCAAGTTAGTTATTAGTGTGGTGATAATAAATACTACTGTATTTTTGTAAACAGTTGTGTGGTTCTTTCTTGCGTGAAAGCTTGCTGACTGACTATGTGGTAAATGTACCCACTTTACACCCTCCTGAATAAGCCTTAGCTGCTCCTTAAGAGCTTTGGTTATCAGGGACCTCAACACTATCGCTAAGGGTTGCCTGGACTCAGTGCACAGTGCCTCACCATAGGTGGACACTATATACTGAGCCACCCTCCTACAAAAGCTCTTTTTGAGTCCAGAAGGTGAAGTTGCTCCTCTTCCTTGGAGGGATGAGGCAGAGCGTAAAAAGTAAGCAGAGTGAAGGAGGCTTAGATGTAAAAGCCTGTAGCTTACTGACCCTCCGGGCAGATGTTATTGCCACCGGAAGGCTATCTTGACAGCAACAAGCCTGAGAGGACAGTTGTGCAAAGGCTCAAATGGAGCACACATCTGGAACTCTTCCTTGGAGGGATGAGGTGGAGCTTAAAAAGTAAGCAGAGTGATGGATTAGTCTACGTGAAAGAGAGTGACCACTTTTGGGAGAAAGGAAGCCCACGTACGAAGAACTAGTTTGTTTGGATAGATGTTCAGGTAAGGAGGCTTGGATGACAAGGTCTGAAGCTCACTGACCCTCCAGGCAGATGTTATTGGCACCGGAAGGCTGTCTTGATGGCAACAAGCCTGAGAGGACAGTTGTGCAAAGGCTCAAATGGAGCACACATCAGGAACGTCAGGATCAGATTAATGTCGCACTGAGGCATAATGGAGGGAGAAGGAGGAAACATATGTTACAAACCTTTCAAGAACCTATGTACAATAGGGGATTGGAAGAGGGAAGATTGGTCAGGCAAACGCAGAAAAGCAGATCCAGCAGAAAGGTAGCTCTCAATAGTTGTAGGAAAGTGGCTCTGTATATACTGTACCCAAGTAAGGTTCAGGGTGTACAGAGTCCACAGTCCCCAGAGGGTTGACAGAGGCTAAAGTTAGATATAACCTTACTCTCCAAAGTGGTAGCTTGGTCGAGCAGTAAGGCAGTATCAGAGGACAGTGTAAAGCATTTGTTGTACACACTCAGTCAGCAAATGAAGCCACACACTCAAGAACTGAACTCTAGGCCAATGGTTTGTATATAAAAAATATATGCTTGTTTTATTTTAGAACCAACAATAGGATCAAAATATACTTTCTCAGTATGAGATGCTTTGGTTATTCACCTTACAGATAGGCAGTAGACTTTTTTGATAGTGGTTATCACAGTTGGTGCAAGAGGCAACACAGGGTCAAATACAATGCAACATTGAGCTCAATGGAAAATTATGCTTAATTACAATTGATTACTTTGCAGAGCACTTTTCTAACCACAGGACTGGATCCTGGATTCAGTCCTGGGACACTTCCTGTAAACAGGTAAGAAAAAGCGTTTTGGTTATTGTAGTGATTTTTGAAGAATATTACTATATTTCAAAAGCTGACACTTAGAAACTTTTCTGGGTAAAATTACCAATGTTATCCTATGAAAGGAAATACAGTGTGCAAGCAAAGTATGTTTACGTTACTTTTGTAATCCAGTGCTGGACTCCCAGGTTCAGCACTGGGACATTTACTTAAAACAGGTAAGTAATTACGTTTTTGTAGTTTGTACGATTTTTAAAGAATATTTGTAAAATACAGAAATCGACACTTAGAAGAAATTTCACAGAAAACCAGTCAATGGATCCCTATGAAAGAAAAGTGAGTTAACGGTAAGTAACGTTGCGATTACTTTTTAGGGCCAGTGTTGGGCACTCGGGTCCAGCACTGAGGCCCCTCCTAATACTAGGTGAGTATTTTCGTTTTCGTGACTCGGTTGATTTTTGGTGAATATTCTAAAGTTTCAGAACTCCACACTTAGAAGAAATTTCGCAGAAAACCAGTCAATGGAACCCTATGGAAGAAAAGTGAGTTATCGGATTTCGGGTAAGTACTTGACTGGCAGGGTTAAGGTTCTGGGTAAGACTCAGGGGTCCCCCAGGATCAGGTAAGTACAGTTTTTACACCCTCAGCGGCACAGGGGCGGCCGGGTGCAGAGTGAGAAGGCCCAATGTTATCCTATGGCAGGCGGGGGGCCCCGGGTTGGTGGCTGCTGGCAAGCAGGCCACGCGACTGTGGGAGCTGGGCTCCTGGTCACTTGCTCAGGGCAAGTAGGGAAGTAGGTTAGGATAGAGGTTGCACTTCCAGGGGCACTCGGGCGGCTGGGTGCAGGGTGCTTTTGAGCCGTCGGGCGCTCAATGTTAAACAATAGAGGTCGTGAAAGGTGAAGAAAGGCTGCAGGCTCGGGGACGGTGATTCTTCAGGGACGACCAACACTTCAGGAGGTAAGTTGGGGTCTTGGAGGATAGGTAGACACCCAGGAGTTGGGCACAGGGGGCCGTGGGGCGCCGGGTGCAGGGGTGTCTTTGAGGTCGGGAAATCTTACCCCCTGCTGGTCGCGGTTGGAGGGGTCCCTTGTCCTGAGGCTGCAGGCGTCGTCTGGGTCGTCGAGGAGGGTCCTTGGCCACTGGATTCCAGGTCAGAATCGCCGGGGGACGTCCTCGAGGTCTTTGGTCACTCAGGCACAGGCTGGACTCGGCGGGTGCAGCGTGTGCAGGTTTCGCGGCTCCGTGCCAGGGCCGGGTCTTTGGTAGGTTTTCTTTTGAGCAGTACCACTGCTCGTGGGAGTCCCTGGGTCGAAGGCTGTAGCACAGAAGTCAGGTCCTCCGGGGTTTGTGAGGTTGCTGAGGCCGGGATTCCGCAGGAGCAGGTTCGGAGGTTGACAGGCCGGTAGGGCTGGGGCCAAGTCAGTTGTTGTCGCCTCCTTTTTAGCAGCTGCACGGCTGGTCTTCTTGCTTCGTCTTCTCTTCTTGTTTTCGGATTTGGGAACTCCGGAAGGAAGGTTCAGGGAGCCCCTAAATACTAAATTTAGGGGTGGTTACAGGTAGGTAAGGGCAGGGACCAATGGGTCCCTTCCCTGGGGTGGGTACACCCCTATTCTGTTCCTCTCCAGTGGGAGGGGGGCAGGAGCCTGTCCCTGGTTGGCCAGGTCCCCCCATCCTCAAGATGGCGGGGACTCGAGTTTGTGCTTCACCTCGCCTCCCCCACCTTAGGGGTGGAGTTGGCAGAGGTGGGCACAACCCATTTCCTGCTTCTGGTTTTCCCGCCGGTTCTCCCGCCAGGAGTGGGGGTAGAACCAGTGGGGACCAGTTTGCTGGAAGCAGCAAATGGTCTGGGGAAACTCCAAAGGCGGCAGGCCTTTGAAGCTCCCCCTGCCCATCCTGGGGGAGGAGGCTTTGGCACCTCGTCCCGGGATGTGCATTGTTTCAGGCCCCTGAGAGCAGAGGCTCTCGACCCAGGGGTCCAGAAACATGTCTGGTGGTGGCAGCCTGGGCAGCCACTCAGTCCGGACACTGGAGGTCGGGTTGGTTTCAGGGGGCATCTCTAAGATGCCCTCTGGAGTGCGTTTTACATTAAATCCCACACTGGCATCAGTGGGGGTTTAATGTGCTGAGAAGTTTGATACCAAACTTCTTAGTCTTCAGTGGGGCCATTATGGTGCTGTGGAGTTCGTAATGACAGACTCCCAGCACCATATACTCTTAATGGCAGCACTGCACTTACAATGCCCAAGAATGGACTTGGGCACTGTAGGGGCACAGGGCTCATGCCTCTATGCCCTCACCACTGGCATAGTGCACCCAGCTAGAGGGGTGGCTGACCTAGGCCAGGGCAGTGGCTTGTAGGCATGGCACACAGGGATGTGAGCCATGTCGACTCTTCACTTTTGTTCTGCACCAAGACACGCAGCCTGCAAAGGCAGTGTGTGTGTGTAAGGTGCAGGGTCCCTAAGGGTGGCACAACAAGTGCTGCAGCCCTTAGGGGCCTTCCCTGGTCACAGTGCCCTGGGTACCCATGGTACCATTTACCAGGGGCTGACCTGTGGCCAGGGATGTCAATTGGGTGTAGGTATCAATGCAATTTTAGGGAAGGAACACAGGCCCTGGGTACCTGGTTGGCAGGAGCCCAGGGCACACTCAGTCGAAGTACATCAGCCATTCAGCAAAAAGTGGGGGCATACCATGTAAGAAAGATGGCACTTTCTCACAATAGTGCTCAGAGTAGAGCCCTGCTGAGCAAAGTTAAGAACAAACATTTGAACCTGAGAGACAGGTACAGAAAAAGGGCCAACCTGTTTCTCTGCACACCATGCCACAAACTGGCCCAACGGCAGCCGTATACCGTTTTTGTGGAGGGACGCCTGGCTACCAGAATAACATTGCAGACTTCAAGTGGAAGGTCGAAAGTAGTCAACTGTCGCTGCTCAATCTCCATGCCAGAAGGCGGGTCGCTGACAGATTCAGGTAGAGAACCTTCCCATGTTGCTACAACAGAAGATCCTCCCGAATGGGCAGCCTCATCGGAGGACCGATGGCCATGCTCAACAGCTCAGGATACCAGACTCTACATGCACAGTTCGGAGCCACAAGAATCACTTGGGTCTTAGCATACTTGAGAACTCTGGAGAGGAGTGGTATGGGCAGAAAGGCGTACAGGACGCCTGAGCTCCACTTGAGATAAAAAATGTCCCTGAGTGAGAGCCACCTTGAAAACTATAGCGCGCAGAACTGTTGACATTGCATGGTTTCGGTGGTGGCGAACAGATCTATCCAAGACTCTCCCCACTGCTGGAAGAGACCCTGCACCACCTCCAGATGGAGACGCCATTAGTGATCCGCTAGGTATCTTCGAGCTGAGTTTGTCCGCTCTGGCATTCAGAGAGCCCGCCAGATGTTGAACTACCAGAGATATGCCCTGACAATCCACCCATGTCTAGAGAAGCAGGGCATCTTGACAAAGGGTCCACGACCTCACCCCTCCCTGTTTGTTGCAGTACCACATGGCGGTGGTGTTGTATATGAACATCTGTAGTAGCTTTCCCTTGATGGAGGGTAGAAAGGTTTTCAATGCCTGCCAGATCCCCTGGAACTCTAACAGGTTCATGTGGAGTCCGGATTCCACAAGACCAGAGGCCGCTGACCTCTACCTCTCCAAGATGGCCTCCCCATCCCAGGAATGGTGCATCTGTCACTACCATCAGATCTGCTTCGGAAATCGAGAGGGGTCAGCCACTCACCCAATCGTTCTTCATTAACTACATATGCCCAGCGGCCATGCGTCACAAGCAGGATGCAAGAGGCCATGAAGCCCAGTAGCCTCAGAGTCAGTCTCACTGAAATCCAAGATACAGGCTGAAACATCGGTATCATAGCCTGAATATCCTGGACTCTCTGTTCAGGAGGACAGGCCCGAAGCTGCACTGTGTCTAGAACAGCTCAGATGAAAGGGAGCATCTGAGAGGGAGTCAGGTGTGACTTTGACACGTTGATAGTGAACCCTAGCGAGTGTTGGAGGTCTGCCATAGTTTGGAGTTGGGAGATGGCAGTCTGGGGCGAGCTTGCCTTTCACAGCCAGTCATCGAGGTAGGAGAAGACTGGCACCCCTTATCATCATAAATGAGCTGCAACCACCGCCATCGCCTTGGCTAACTGAAATTGCTTGTGACCTACTGTGAACCTCAGGTAACGTCTGTGAGTGGGCAGGACTGGGATGTAAAAATATACGTCCTGCACGTCCAACACTACCATCCAGTCTCCTGGGTCCAAGGCAGACAGGACCCGAGCAAGAGTGAGCATTTTGAACTTCTTCTTGAGTAAGAAATTGAGAGAAGCAGGTCAAGGATAGGACGAAGACCTCCGTCCTTCTTGGGCACTAGAATGTAGCAGGAATAGCAACCACAACCTACTTCTGGCGTTGGTACTCTCTCTATGGTTCCCTTGGCCAAGAGAGCAGTAACTTCCTGGCAGAGAACAGATAGGTGGTCCTCCGTCACCTTGTTGTAAGTAGGTGGTATGGAGGGGGTTAGTCTTGAAGGGGAGGGAGTAGCCCCTTTGGACGATCTGCAAAACCCACCTGTCCAATGTTATAGACCACCAATGGGGCAGGTGTTGGCGAATCCTGCCCCCCAACTGGGTGCCCGTGGTGGTAACAGGGAAGGCTATAAGGGTTTGGAGGCTGCGGCTGCTGGTATAATAGGTGACTGGCCCGACCTCTGGCTGGCTGACCCATGGAGTCTGTGGATACCACATCCTCTGCCATGCAGAGGCTGGGAACCTTGTGCGCCGCTGTGGCAGGGCAGGAAAAGACATGGATAGAAGTCCCTTCCGTGGCCACAAAAGGAGCGAAAGGCAGATTAGGGGTGACGAGGGGCCATGGAAAGGCCCAATGACCTGGCCGTAACCCTGCTGTCAAAGAGCTCCAGCGCAGAACCCGCCTCGTCTTCGAAGACACAGGAGCCATCAAAGGACATGTCCATAAGTGATGTTTTGACATCCCCAGAAAAGCCAGTAGTCTTCAAACAGGCATGGCGTCCAAGAGCCACCATCAACAACACCGCTCTGCCCAGTGCGTCGGCGGTGTCCAGTCCGCATCGAATGGTGAACTTAGATGTATCCCTCCCATTGGCAACAGCCTGAGAGAGCACTGCCCGGGCCTCCTCCGGAACCGTTGGCAGCACCTGCGCAACTGTATCCCACAAAGCGGGGGGATAGCGGCCCAAAAGGCATGCAGTGTTCATGGACCGCAATGCAAGGCTGGTGGAAGAAAACATTTTCTTGCCTAAGTTGTCCAGCCTCTTGGATTCCTGTCCAGTGGTGTGGTTGGGAATGCACCAGGATTTACATAAGACGTAGAGGCATGGACCACCAAGCTTTCCAGGATAGAGTGTTCTGTGAGGAATTTGGGGTCTCTAGGAGCAGGGTGGAGGTGGCAGGTAACTGTCCTGTTCACAGGAGCCCCTGTCTTGGGCTTGGATCAGATCCCAAGCAGGACATCGGTAAGTGCTTCGTTAAACAGGAGAAGCGGTTCTGAAAGGGATATTCCCAGCTGAAACTTCCATCAAGAATTTAAGCTCGACTGCCACAGTGGGCAAGCTGAGGTACAGGACTTTAGACCCCCTCCTCACCACCACTGCAAATGGCGCTCCTTCCTCTGTAAACGGGGTAGTGGGAGAAAGCATTCCAGTATCTGGAAAGGTTTCTAGTCTGCAGGCCTCCGCCAAATCCTCACACTAGTCCATGTTGGTATCATATGGATGGTATTTTTCAGGGTCCAGTAACCCCTCCCATTCCCCACTCCTCCCAGAGTCCTAGCCCATAAGAATAGGGCTCAGGCTCCTGCCTGGAAGGCATGGCTTCAGTCGGTGCCTACATCGAGTGACGCCCCTCCAGCTCCATGTCAGAGGCATAAATGGGGATGGCGCCGCAGGGAGCGTCTCTGCCTTGGGGCTGGGCAAGGTCGAGATGGCCAACTGTGGATCCCTGGCACTGGAGCCACCGGTGTGGATCCAGTTGGGGCCCCTACAAGAACCTGTGGGGTCTGAAGGGGTGAAGAGGGAACGTGCCACCCAAATATAGGTGCTTAGCCTCATAAAATTCTTTTAATTTCGGCGGGGGTCGCTCTGGTTCCCAGACACCTGGGGAGGCATGTAGATGGCCCAAACGCTGACTCAACTGCAGAGCCAGGCCTCGAGTGACAACACTCCCTCGTCTCATCGGCCGACGGATGAGGTAAAGTCGAAGCACGCTTAGATGACTTTTTCTTTTAGTGAGAGCGGGACTTACCTGATTGGCCCAACAACTTTGAGTTCGACGAGGATATCTGATTCCGCGGCCGTTCCCGAGACATTCCTCTCGACCGGGATCTAGATCATCACAGAAGCTAACAGGAGCATGAGGGATCGCTCACTCAAGGCCTTCGGGTGCATGGCATGGCAATCAGAGCAGGCCTTTGGGTTGTGGTCATGCTTGAGGCACCAAAGGCAAACAAGGTGCGGTTCCGTCACCGACAACAAGCGGTGACAGGCGCCGCAGGGCTTGAAGCTAGCATTCTTCGCTGACATTCCTGCCACACCAGGAGGACAAGACCTCAAAAAGCCTCGACAAAATGTTGAGAAAAGTTAGTAAAAACTTTACTAAGAGGTAGCTCTTCCAGGATCTGCGCTGACTGGCATGGAAAAAAAGAACTGATGTGAGAGCGTTGGGGAGGCACCTATATAGGCACTACACATTTAATTTCTTGCATGGACGACGACACCACATGGAGCCGAACAACGCCACTTACCGGGGCGCAGGGGTACTGCTCAAGAAAAATTTCCGTATTCAGTCTGACGCCCGGGTATAATTAGAGGTAGCGAATTTGCAGCTAAAGGTCTTTATCAGTTATGGGTTGTAACACATCTCCTTCAGTAAGAAATGAGACCTGAAGAAGAAATTACTTATTTACCTGTAACTCCAGTTCTCCAACATTGTTATCTTTTATATATTCACAGGCTTGAATCATTCCCCGGAGCCAGGCTGGGAATCACCGGTACATTAAAATAGCAGTGTACAGTATAAAATATACATCATACAGTACACAGTTTAAAATGGCCATTGGAGTGAAAGAACTTTGTATCTAGTAGCACGTCGACCTCATTAGAAAGAATCCAAAACGTCAGCCAATTAAGTGGAAGCATAAGCTCTCATACACCGCATTCAGAACGCCTCAGCACGCCTGATTCTCGACATCCCTCGCCACAGCCAAATCGCACCCCACCTGAGAGACCTGCACTGGTTCCCCGTCAACAAGAGGATCACCTTCAAGCTCCTCACTCACGCACATAAGGCACTCCACAACACCGGACCAGCATACCTCAACAGACGACTCAGCTTCTACACACCCAACCGCCAGCTTCGCTCCGCTGACCTCGCCCTCGCCACTATCCCCCGCATCCGAAGAGCGACCTCCGGCGGCAGATCGTTCTCCCACCTCGCCGCCAAGACCTGGAACACCCTCCCCATCCCCCTTCGGCAGACCCAAGACCTGCTGACCTTCAGAAGACTCCTCAAGACCTGGCTTTTCGAGCAGTAGCAGCATTTCCCCCCCCCCCCCCCCAAGCGCCTTGGGACCCTCACGGGTAAGTAGCGCGCTGTACAAATGTTCTGATTGATTGATACACCCCCTAGAGGCCATTATAGGTCAAATTTCAAAGCACAAGTATGAGAATAAAATTGAATGAGCCTCAGACTGGGGAAGAGGGAGGGTTGCATGTGAACATATAGGAGATACCAATGTTGGAGAAGAACAAGTTACTTACCTTCGGTAACGATATATCTGCAAGAGACATAGATTAGTTATAGATTCCTTACCTTAGAATTACCTCCAGGCGTCAGACTGGATCCGGAGAATTTTTCGTCAGCAGTACCCCTGCACATCGAAAGGTGGCGTCGGTCGGCTCAGCGTTCGTCGTTGGCGTCGTGGTCGCCGGTATGACGTCGCGGTAGCTAATTAGACGCCGCCCTCGCGCACTGACGTCAGTTCTTTTACACAACATTCCACACCAGAAGCGCAGAGCCATGCAAGACACTAACCACTGGTGCACAAAACTAGGGCCCTGAAAGGGATTCCCTGACCCTAGAAGTCAGTTTGCCGAACGGGGAGGGTGGGTGGGGCGGTAAGGATTCTATAACTAATCTATGTCTCTTACAGATAGATCATTACCGAAGGTAAGTAACTTGTTCATCTGAAAGAGACAATTAGTTATAGATTCCTTACCTTAGAATAGATACCCCAGCGATACCAACCCCGGAGGAGGGTCTGCGAACTAAGTTCACACCAGGAAGTGCTGAAGAACGGAGCGGCCAAAGAAGCCGTCTCTCCGGACTTGGCTGTCCAGGCAGTAGTGTTTTGTGAACGTGTGCAGAGATGCCCACGTAGCTGCCTGACAGATGTCATTGAGGGGGACTCCCCGTCCCAAAGCAGTGGTCGCTGCAGTCGCCCTGGTGGAATAGGCGCGCAGTCCCACTGGAGGCTCCTTCTTTGCCAAAGAGTAGCAAGCTTTAATGCACAAAACAACCCACCTAGAGATGGTCCGTTTGTTCACGGCCCGACCTTTTTTGGTGCCTATGTAGCCAACAAAGAGCTGGTCATCCACCCGGAATTGTTTGGTGCGATCCAAATAAAACGAAAGCACACGTTTTGGATCCAGACGATGGAGCCTCTCTTCCTTCTTAGAAGGATGCGGAGGCGGAAAGAAGGAGGGCAAAGTGATGGTTTGACCAATGTGGAAAGAAGTAACCACCTTTGGAAGAAAGGAAGGCCTGGTTCTGAGGACGACCTTGTCCGGATGAACAGCCAGAAAAGGAGGTTTTGAAGAAAGGGCTTGCAGCTCACTCACCCTGCGAGCAGAGGTGATGGCAACCAGAAAGGCAGACTTTAGAGTAAGAAGTCTGAGAGGACAGTTATGAAGCGGCTCAAAGGGAGCGCACATAAGGTAGGTAAGAGCCAAGTTCAAGTCCCACTGAGGCATTACGCAGGGAACAGGAGGAAAAAGATGAGTAATGCCCTTCAGGAAGCGATTTACAACAGGGGACTTGAAAAGAGAAGGCTGATCAGGAAGCCTAAGAAAGGCTGAGAGATGGCCCTTAAGAGTGCCCAGAGCAGAGCCCTGCTGGGCTAAAGAAAGGAGGAACAAGAGAACCTCAGAAAGAGGGGCAGAAAGAGGATCCACAGCCCTTGCTGCGCACCATGCCACAAATATTTTCCATCTGCAGGCGTATACCATCTTAGTGGAGGGACACATGGCTGCCAAGATAACATCACAGACTTCGGGAGGAAGGTCGAAGGCTGTCAACTGTCGCCGCTCAATCTCCACGCAAGGAGGTGGAGCCTGGACAGGTTCGGGTGGAGGACTGTCCCCTGCTGCTGCGACAGAAGATCCTCCCGAAGAGGCAGTCTGATCGGAGGATCGATGGCCATGTGTAGCAGCTTGGGATACCAGATTCTTCGTGCCCAATCCGGAGCCACAAGAATGGCTTGGGCCCGGTCGCGCTTGATCTTCTTCAGCACTCTGGGCAGAAGTGGTATAGGCGGAAAATCGTATAGAAGACCGCAACTCCACTCGCGACGAAAAGTGTCGCCTAGCGAGTGCCGCCTTGGAAATTCCAACACGCAGAATTGCTGACATTGCGCATTCTCTTAGTTGGCGAATAGATCTAACCACAGCTCTACCCACTTTTAAAAGAGACCTTGCGCCACCTCCAAGTGAAGACGCCATTCATGATCCATCATGCTCCTGCGGCTGTGTTCGTCTGCCCTGGTGTTCAGTGAACCTGCCAGGTGTTGAACCACCAGGGATATACCCTGATGTTCCAGCCATGCCCTCTTGACATAGGGTCCCCAACCCCACCCCGCCCTGTTTGTTGCAGTATCACATGGCGGTGGTGTTGTCCGTGAACACCTACTCTTCCCCGGACAGAGGGAAGGAATGCCTTTAGTGCAAGACCAGAAGCTCCAGAAGGTTGAAGTGGAGCCCGGACTTCGCCGGAGACCAGAGGCCTCTGATCTCCGCCTCTCCCATGTGGCCGCCCCATCCCAGAAGTGATGCATCCGTCACCACTGTGTACTCCGGTTGGGGAAAGAAGAGGGATCTGCCGTTGACCCAATCCTGGTTCGTTAGCCACCACTGCAATTGACTTGCAGTGCCCTCCGAAATCTGAAAGCAATCTGACAGATTCACCTGATGCTGTGCCCACTGGAACTTCAGGTCCCACTGCAGAGCCAGCATATGCCACCTGGTATGATCTACCAGCAGGATGCAGGAGGCCATGAGGCCCAGCAGTCTCAGGGTCATTCTGACCGAAACCCGGGATAAAGGTTGAAAGATAGGAATCATAGCCCGAATATCCCGGACTCGCTGCTCGGGAGGATAAACCCGAAACTGCGTCGTGTCCAGAACCGCTCCGATGAAAAGGAGCTTCTGGGAGGGAGCCAGGAGTGACTTCGGCACGTTGAAGGTGAACCCCAGGGAATGCAGGAGGTCTGCCGTGGTCTGGAGGTGGGAGACGACAGCCTGGGGTGAGCCTGCCTTCAACAGCCAGTCGTCGAGATAGGGGAAGACTGGAACCCCTGATCTGCGTGGATGAGCTGCGACCACTGCCATCACTTTCGTTAACACCCGAGGGGCGCTGGTAAGGCCAAAGGGGAGCACGGTAAACTGAAAGTGCTCATGGCCCACCGTGAACCGCAGGTTACGCCGGTGGGCCGGCAGGACGGGGATGTGAAAATAAGCGTCCTGCAAGTCCAATGCTACCATCCAGTCTCCAGGGTCAAGGGCAGACAGGACCTGAGCTAGCGTCAACATTTTGAACTTCTCCTTCTGGAGGAAGCGGTTAACGTTCCTGAGATCCAATATAGGACGCAGGCCTTTGTCCTTCTTGGGCACCAGAAAGTAGAGGGAATAGCAACCACGATCTACTTCTGGGGCAGGAACTCGCTCGATAGCTACCTTGGCCAAGAGTGCCGAAACTTCCTGTTGGAGAAGGGCCCGATGATCCTCCGACATGCGAAGGTGCTGAGGTAGCATGGATGGAGGGGTAGTCTAAAAGGGGAGGGACTATCTGCAAAACCCACCTGTCCGACGTGATAGTGAGCCAGTGGGGGAGGTGATGGCGAATCCTGGCGCCCACTGGCGATTGGTGGCCCTGAAAGGTCGGATTAGGAGGGTTTGGAGGCTGCTGCGGAGGGGGCGGTGGTGGACTGGCCAGCTCACTGGCACCCAGACCCATGGCGGTGGGTCCCACGTCCCCGCAGGGACTGAACAGTTTGCGCCGGCCTGTGGCTGTGGGCGTGGCGGGGCACCCCTTCAGTAGCCACGCAAGGGGCGAAAAGCAGACTGTGGAGGGCGGGTGGTGGAGAGGCCCAAGGACTTGGCCGTAGCACGAGAGTCCTTGAAGAGCTCTAGCGCGTTGTCTGCCTTGTCGCCGAACAGGCGACGGCCATCAAAGTGCATGTCCATAAGGGTAGCTTGGACATCCCCTGAAAAACCAGTCGACCTCAGCCAGGCGTAGCGTCGAAGGGCTACCAACGTTGAAATTGTCCTGCCTAGCGAGTCGGCGGTGTCCAGTCGACAGCAAATGGTAAACTTGGCTGCGTCTCTCCCCACCGCAACTGCACGGGAGAGTACGGCCCGGGCCTCCTCCGGGCACTGGGCAGCACCTGCGCCACCGTATCCCACACCGAGTGGGTGTAACGGCCCAACAGACATGCAGTGTTTACCGGCCGAAGTCCTAAGTAGGAGGAAGAAAACATCTTCTTCCCAAGATGGTCCAGCTTTTTGGATTCCCTATCAGGTAGAGCGGTAGGGAATGTGCCTTTGGACGTCGAGGCTTGGACCACCAAGCTCTCAGGGGAGAGATGTTGGGAGAGGAAAGAGGGGTCACCCGGAGCCGGGCAGTGGTGTCGGGCGATCATCTTATCCACAGGAGCCCCTGTCTTGGCCCTGGACCAGGTGCCCAAAAGGATGTCAGTGAGGGCCTAATTAAACGGCAGCAGGGGCTCCGAACAGCTCGCTGCCAGTTGAAGCACCTCTGTCAGGAGGTTAGTCCTGACCGCCACCGTAGGTAGCTCGAGGTTGAGAGCCTCGGCCGCCCTACGCAACACCACTGCGTAAGAAACTCCCTCCTCCGTAGCCAGGGTAGGAGGAGACAACATTCCAAGGTCTGGAGAAGTATCTAGACCACTGGCATCCCCCAACTCCTCTCGCCAGTCCGAATCATATTCCAACTGGTCAGTTAAACCCCTCCCAGTCCTCCTCACCCTCCTCTGGTTGCCAATCTGGCCGAAAAGAACCATGGTGGAACAGGGGCACAAAAGTACCTGTCGGCGCCGGAACCGGCATCAGTCGACGTCGGTTCGGCTCCGTGTCCACGTCGGGGTGGAGACCGGTGTCGACGCCGGCTGGGGACACAACCGGCGTTGGCTGCGGACGTGGTGCCGGTGGAATCGGTGCTGGGGAAGGTTCTATCAGGTCGACCGGCGCCGATCCGGATCCAGGCCTGGCTCCAAGGGGACCCTGCAGTGCCGGGGCCGAAGTCGCCAGCGTTGAAGGCCCAGGGCCCCCAGACGTGTCCGCTGGGTCGGGCTGCCCAAAGATGGCATGCATCGCTTCCTAAAAGCTGTAAAGCTGGGCAGGGGTCGTTCCAGGTCCCAGAAAGGAGGGGGGGGAAACTCGGAGTCGACCCTTCGGGCTCCGCTTGCGGAGCCGCGGGAGGGGCACCACCCGCATCCCTCGTCGCGTCGGCCGAAGGACGGGGAGAAGTCAAAGAGCGACGATGCTTCTTCGACTTCTTCTTGTGCTTCGACTTACCTGAGGAGTGCGAAGACTTCGAGGACGAATGCTGGTGGTGGCTCCGCGACCTCCCACTTGACTGGGACCTCGAACTGTGCGGAGCCGACTGGCGGGCCTCGAGAAGCTTTCGGGACTGCTCCCGCGAAGTCTTCGGATTTATGGTCCGGCAGTCGGAACACGACTTGGGGTCGTGGTCGCGCTCCAGACGCTAAAGGCACACGCGGTGCGGATCCGTCACCGACATCTATTTTCGGCAGGAACCGCAAGCCTTGAAACCAGGCATCCCTGACGTGCACCAGGAGTCAGAGACTCAAAACGCCATCAACAAAAGGCGGCAAAAAGTCAGTCAAAAAGTGCCTGGAGGTACCGCTCTCTCCGGATCTGCGCTGGCTGGAGCAGTAAAAGAAAGAACTGACGTCAGCGCGCGAGGGCGGCGTCTAAGTAGCTACCGCGACGTCATCCCGGCGACCATGATGCCAACGACGAACACGGAGCCGACTGACGCCACCTTTCGACGCGCAAGGGTACTGCTGACAAAAAATTCTCCGGATCCAGTCTGACGCCTGGGGGTAATTCTAAGGTAAGGAATCTATAACTAATTGTCTCTTTCAGATCTGGAGTTACAGGTAAAGTAACCAATTTCTTCTGAAACATTGGATCTTTTATATATTCACATGCTTGAATCAGAATAGCAATCAGTATGCATTATAATACACAAAAGTGGGAAACAGGCCCACCTTTACCGAAACAGGTTTATCAGGACTGCCTGTCCCACTGCTGCGTCATGTCTGGGCAGTAGTGCTTCGTGAAGGCATGCCTTCCAGGTTGCTGCATGGCAGATGTCTTTCAAGTACACTCCAACATAGAGGGCTGCAGTTGATGCCCTGCTCCTGGTGGAATGCACCCTCACTCTTTCCTGGAGTTGGTGCTTGGCCTTGGCATGACAGAAGGAAATACAGGCTGAGAGCCAACAAGCTATCCCTTGATTGGACAGGGGATGGCCTTCCCTTTGCTGTCCAAAAGACACAAACAGCTTGTCCGCTGAGCGTATGTTCTTTGCCTTGCCTAAGTAGAACTTGACGCATCTACGCAGCTCAAAAGAATGTAAGGATCTTTCCGCTGACGTAGATGGATTTGGGAAGAAAGATCGAAGAAGGACATGTTAATGTGAGCTAAAGTAAGTAGGGACTGACTAGGACTGACTGACCTAGTAGCCTGGGAAGAAAGGATTGCAACCGTAGACGGTCCTGCATTCAAATTTGTCAGAAACATCCACCACAGCAGTGCCAGTTTCAGCCTTCGTGTATGGTATCTTCCCGAGATCCTTCAAATTGTTTCCATTGCGAGTCAAGGGCCTGACAAACAGGCCTCATGCGGAGTCTGCAAAAGGGAACAAGGCCTATGTATGACAACATTAGGCCCAGTAGGAATTTGTATTCCCTCACTGTTATCAACTGTTTTGTAGAGATGTTCCTTGCCACAATTTGCAATTTCTTTGCCCTTTCCTGTGATGACAAAGCTTTTTCCAGCTGCATGGCAAGTAATGCACCCAGGAACTGAATCTTTATCTGTAGCTCCTATGAAGATTTTTCTCCATTCAACGGGAGACCAAATTTCTTGAACAGATTGATGAAAGCCATTGTAGACTTTCTAGTCTCTTTCTTTGATGGTGCCTTGACGAGCCAGTCATCGAAGTATAGAAACACCTGATCACATTCTCAACTGAGGAAGGCAGCTACTGGAGCAAGGCACTTGGTCAAAATTCGAGGGGCTGATTTGAGCCCAAAAGGAAGTGCCTTGAATTGATAAGGTTGCCCTGTTACCAGGATTCATAGCTATTTTGTGTATTTTGATGAATGGCTGTGTGGAAATATGTATCCTCAAGATCCAGGTAGGTCATGAAACCTTCTCCCTGCATCATCTGGAGTACTTCCTCTAGGGTAAATAGCTGGAAATATTGTTTCTTTAGGAACTTGTTTAGTTGTCTGAGATCCAGGATTGATTGCCACTGACCGGTTTACTTTTTGATCAGGAAACACCTGGAATAAAATCTTGATTTCTCTGTGATTTGGGGACAATCTCTAGAACTCCTTTGAAAAAGAGTAAGAGAATTTCGTACTGAAGCTCCTTCGGATGCAGATGATGCTCTTTCTTGAATAAACTCCAATGTATGGCCTGAAATAAAAAAATTCCTCACTCATTTCTCCGATGTTAAAGCCTCCCATGCCGGAGCAGACAGGGAAATTCTCCCCCTCCAACCGCAGTGTAGGTGGTGAAAAAGGGGGCGCAGGGAGTAAAGCTCTTTTCTGGTTGTCACTGGTGCATGATTGGGAAGCACTTGGTTTTTTTCCAGCTGCCTCTGACAATGGTTATACGAGTATCCTTGATTATATCCAGATTGCCTTTGAGGATAATATGACCGTTGACCTCCATACTGGTTGAATCCTCCTAAAAGGTTGTGATCTACGAGAGGCACAAAAATTAGAAGATCCAAATCCGATATACTATAGGAGATTCAAAGTTTTTAACAGTATCTGTTTTCAGACCCTGAAGCGCCTCATCCACATGCTTGCTGAAAATAGTAAGGCCATTAAAGGGCATGTACAAAACACTTGATTGCACCTCTGGACAGAAGGCTGTGCACTTTTGCCAACCTTGCCTTCTTAACACCGTTCTCCTCAAAGCTGGAGAAAACCCTGTATTAGAGACATCCGTTGCTGCATCAATGATGAAAGAAAAAGTGAGTTCTCCCTCCTTAAGAATAACTCTTGCTGTCTCCATCTTGTCCTCTGGGATTAGCTCGATCAATGGTGCAATATCATGCCACATCTGGCAATCATCATAACGCCCTAATGCACAAGTTACTAACTTGTGTAACGATATATCTGTAAGAGACAGTAGTTAGTGACAGATTCCTTACCTTAGAATATCCCCAGGCGTCAGGCTGGATCCGGAAAAGTTTTTGCGTAGCAGTACCCTTGCGCGTCGGTAGGCGGCGTCGTGCGGCTCTGCGTCCGTCGTTGGCGTCGTGATCGCCGGGATGACGTCGCGGGCAGTACTCAGGCGCCGCCCCTGCGCGCTGACGTCAGTTCTGTACACGACTTTCCGCGCCAGGAACGCAGAGCCATGCAAGAAGCTGACATAGGTGTCTGAAAAATACTAGGGCCCTGAAAGGGATGTCCTTAACCCTAGAAATCAGTTCGCAGAACGGGGAGGATGGGTGGAGCGGTAAGGAATCTGTCACTAACTACTGTCTCTTACAGATATATCGTTACACAAGTTAGTAACTTGTGCATCTGAAAGAGACACGTTAGTGACAGATTCCTTACCTTAGAATAGATACCCCAGCAATACCAACCCCGGAGGTGGGTCTGCGAACAAAGATCAGACAAGGAAGTCCTGGAGGACAGAACGGCCAAAGAAGCCGTCCCTCCGGACCTGACTGTCAAGGCAGTAATGCTTTGTAAACGTGTGTAGCGAGGCCCACGTAGCTGCCTGACAGATAACCGGCAGCGGAACACCGCGGCCCAAGGCCGTGGTAGCAGCCGTTGCCCTGGTGGAATGGGCACGCAGCCCAACAGGAGGCTCCTTCTTAGCCAAAGAATAGCAGGTCTTGATGCACAAGGTAACCCAGCGGGAGATGGTCCTCTTGTGCACCGCCCGACCTTTTTGGCGCCCACGTAGCCAACAAAGAGCTGGTCATCCACCCGGAAGTGTTTTGTGCGGTCAATATAGAAGGAGAGCGCACGTTTTGGGTCCAGACGGTGGAGCCTCTCTTCCTCTCTGGAAGGATGCGGAGGCGGAAAGAAGGTGGGCAAAGTGATGGTCTGCCCAATGTGGAAAGCAGTAACCACCTTTGGCAAGAAGGATGGACGCGTCCGAAGAACAACCTTGTCTGGATGAACAGACAGAAAGGGAGGTTTGCAAGATAGAGCCTGGAGCTCACTCACCCGCCGAGCGGATGTGATGGCCACCAGAAAGGCTGTCTTCAGAGTCAGAAGACGAAGAGGACAGTTATGTAGAGGCTCAAAGGGAGCGCACATTAAAAAGGTAAGAACCAAGTTCAAGTCCCACTGAGGCATCACAAACGGAACAGGAGGGAAGAGGTGAGTAATGCCTTTTAAGAACCTGTTAACAACAGGGGACTTGAAAAGGGAGGGCTGATCAGGGAGCCTGAGGAAGGCCGAGATAGCACAAAGATAACCCTTGATGGTACCCAGGGCAGAACCCTGTTGGGCCAGAGAGAGAAGGAACAGAAGGACCTCAGAAAGAGGGGCAGAAAGGGGATTCACAGCCTTTGCTGTGCACCATGCCACAAATTTGTTCCACCTGCAGGCGTATACCACCTTAGTGGAGGGACGCCTGGCTGCCAGAATCACATCACAAACTTCGGGAGGCAAGTCGAAAGGAATCAACTGCCGCCGCTCAATCTCCACGCAAGCAGGTGTAGACTGGACAGGTTCGGGTGGAGGACCGTCCCCTGCTGCTGCGACAGAAGATCCTCCCGAAGAGGCAGACGGATCGGGGGATCTACGCTCATATTGAGTAGCTCGGGATACCAAACTCTTCGAGCCCAGTCCGGAGCCACAAGAATGACTTGGGCCCGGTCGTGCCGAATCTTCTTCAACACTCTGGGTAGAAGTGGTATAGGCGGAAAGGCGTACAATAGACCGCAACTCCACTCGTGACGAAAGCGTCGCCGAGCGAGTGCCGCCTTGGAAATTCCAACGCGCAGAACTGATGACATTGCGCGTTCTCTTCGGTGGCGAATAGATCTAACCAAGGCTCTCCCCACTGTAGAAAGAGTCCTTGCGCCACTTCCGAGTGAAGACGCCATTCGTGATCCATCATGCACCTGCGGCTGAGTTCGTCCGCCCTGGCGTTCAGGGAACCTGCCAGGTGTTGAACCATCAGGAACATGCCCTGATGTTCCAGCCATGTCCAGAGGCGCAGAGCCTCCTGACAAAGGGTCCACGACCCCACCCCGCCTTGTTTGTTGCAGTACCATATGGCGGTGGTGTTGTCTGTGAACACCTGCACTACCTTCCCTTTGACAGAGGGAAGGAATGCCTTGAGTGCAAGTCGGATCGCCCGGAGCTCCAGAAGGTTGATATGGAGCCGGGACTCCGCCGGAGACCAGAGGCCTCTGATCTCCGCCTCTCCCATGTGACCGCCCCATCCCAGAAGGGACGCGTCCTTCACAACTGTGTGCTCTGGCTGGGGGAGGGAGAGGGATCTGCCCATGACCCATTGCCGGTTCGAGAGCCACCACTGCAACTGTTTTGCAGTCCCCTCCGAGATCTGGACGTGATCGGACAGGTTGCCCTGGTGCTGCGCCCACTGGAACTTCAGGTCCCACTGCAGAGCCCGCATATGCCATCTGGCATGATTGACCAGCAGGATGCAGGAGGGCATGAGGCCCAGCAGCCTCAGGGTCATCTGTACCGAAACCCAGGATAAAGGCTGAAAGATCGGAATCATAGCCTGAATATCCCGGACTCGCCGTTCGGGAGGATAGGCCCGAAACTGCGTCGTGTCCAGAACTGCTCCGATGAAAAGGAGCTGTGGAGAAGGAATCAGATGCGACTCGGCACATTGATGGAGAACCCCAGCGAGTGCAGGAGTTCGGCCGTAGTCTGGAGGTGGGAGACGACTGCCTGGGACGAGCCCGCCTTCAGCAGCCAGTCGTCGAGGTAGGGGAAGACTGAAACCCCTGCCCGGCGCAGATGAGCTGCGACCACCGCCAACACTTTCGTGAACACCCGAGGGGCACTGGTAAGGCCAAAGGGGAGCACGGTGAACTGAAAATGCTCGGGGCCTACCGTGAACCGAAGGTAACGCCGGTGGGCCGGCAGGACGGGGATGTGGAAATAAGCGTCCTGCAAGTCCAACGCAACCAACCAGTCTCCAGGGTCGAGGGCAGTCAAGACCTGAGCTAGGGTGAGCATCTTGAACTTCTCCTTCCGGAGGAAGCGATTGACGTTCCGGAGGTCCAAGATAGGACGCATGTCCTCCTTGTCCTTTTTGGGCACCAGGAAGTAGTGGGAGTAGCAACCACGCGCTACTTCTGGGGTCGGAACATGCTCGATGGCCCTCTTGGCCAAGAGGGCCGTGACTTCCTTCTGCAGAAGTACCAAGTGATCCCCTGACATGCGGTGGAATTGAGGTGGCATGGCTGGGGGGGTGGACTCGAAGGGGAGGGAGTAGCCCCTTTGGACAATGTCCAAGACCCACCTGTCCGAGGTGATGGTACGCCAGTGGGGAAGGTGATGGCGGACCCTGCCCCCTACTGGCGTGCTATGCACCTGAAAGGAGGGACTAGGAGGGTTTGGAGGCCGCGGACGGGTTGGAGGTGGTGGCCTGACCCGCACGCTGGTTGCCCGATCCGCCACGGCGGAATCCACGTCCTCGGCCACGCGAAGACGCCTGCTGCGCGGGCCGGTGGCTGGGCTGCTGACGTGAAGGGGCGCCCCTACCGTGGCCACGATAGGGGCGAAAAGCAGAAGTCAGCGGAGGGCGTGTAGCAGAAAGGCCCAGGGACTTGGCAGTGGCCCGTGAGTCCTTAAAGCGCTCCAACGCATGGTCTGCTTTGGACCCAAAAAGACCGACTCCATCAAAGGGCATGTCCATGAGAGTATTCTGGACATACCCTGAAAAACCAGTGGTTCTCAGCCAGGCGTGGCGTCGCAGCGCCACCGTCGTTGCAATAGACCTGCCCAGCGAGTCGGCGGTATCAAGGCCACATCGTATCGTGTATTTGGCTGCATCCCTTCCTTCCACAATGGCGCGGGAAAGCAGTGTCTGGACCTCCTCAGAACACTGGGGCAAAACATTCGCCACCGAATCCCACAAGGAGTGGGTATATCGGCCCAAAAGAAAAGCGGTGTTGATGGACCGCAAGCCAGCACTGGAGGAAGAAAAACCTTTCTTCCCAAATTGATCCAGGCGTTTGGATTCCCTATCCGGAGGGGCGGTAGGGAAGGCGGTTTGGGAAGCGGAGGCTTGGACAACCAAGCTCTCAGGAGTGGGGTGGACAGAGAGAAACAGGGGGTCGCCCGGAGCTGGGCGATGGCGTCGGGACACGTTCCTATCCACAGGAGCCCCTGTGTTGGGCTTGGACCAGGCGCCCAAAAGAACGTCAGTGAGGGCGTCGTTAAACGGCAGCACAGTCTCCGTAGAGGAGGCTGCCGGCTGAAGCACCTCTGTCAAGAGATTAGTCTTGACCGCCACAGTAGGGAGTTGGAGATGTAAGGCTCCAGCCGCCCTACGCAACACCGTTGCAAAATTGGCTCCCTCCTCCGTAGCCATGGGAGGAGACAGCATGCCAGTGTCAAGGGAAGTATCTAGACCACTGGCATCCCCTAGACCCTCTGTCCAGTCCTCATCGTACTGACACTGTAGTGCCAGAGGGTCATCAGACCCCTCCCAGTCCTCCTGGTCCTCCTCTGGTTCAAAATAAGGGGGAGGAGGGACATTTGGGACCCAAGGTCTCATCGGCGTCGGAACCGGCGTCGAGCGACGTCGGTCCGGGTCCATGTCCGGAGCCGGAAGGAACTGGGGGACGACGCCGCCCGGAGCCCCAGGCGGCGTCGAGAACGGCACCGGAGACATCGGCGCCGGCGGAGGTGTCGTTAGGTCGACCGGCGTCGATGGGGGTTGCGGAGCCGGGATCGAGGCCGGGGCCGGAGCCGGGATCGAGGCTGGAGGCACGGGCGACGCCGGGGCCGGAGCCGTCGGCGACGCCGGAGCAACCCTATCAGGGCCCGCGGGGCCCGAAGGCGCACCGGAGGGACCTGGAGGCCCGAAGAGGCGGGCCATGGCCGACAGGAATTCCTGTACTTGGGCCGGATCCGCCCCCGAACCCGGGAAGGACGGGTATTGCGGGGGCGACTCCACAGGCATGTCCGGGGCCGCGGGGACGGTGCCGGGAGGGGCCTCAGCCGAGTCGCGAGACCGGCGAGGCGAAGTCCTAGAGCGACGATGCTTTTTGGACTTTTTGTGTTTGGACTTACCGGACGAAGAAGACTTCGATGCCGACGACCGGTGTGGACTCCGCGATCGACCCCTGGACCTCTCACGCGACCGGGGCTTGCGCGGAGCCGAATGCCGGGCCTCTAGGAGCTTTCAAGACCGCTCTCGCAAAGCTTTCGGGTTGAGGGCCCGGCAGTCGGAACAAGACTCCGTGTCGTGGCCTCGGCCGAGGCAGAAGAGACACTCCCGATGCGGGTCTGTGATGGACATCATCCGAGCACAGGCGCCGCAACGTTTAAACCCGGGCATCCCTACGACACCTTGAAGTCGATGGAAGAAAAACAGTGAAAAATTCACCAAAAAAGATTGGTCAAAAAATGACCAGGGCACTGCTCTTCCCGGATCTGCGCTTGCTGGCGCGGAAAAAGAAGAACTGACGTCAGCGCGCAGGGGCGGCGCCTAAGTACTGCCCGCGACGTCATCCCGGCGATCACGACGCCGACGACGGACGCGGAGCCGCACGACGCCGCCTACCGACGCGCAAGGGTACTGCTACGCAAAAAACTTTCCGGATCCAGCCTGACGCCTGGGGATATTCTAAGGTAAGGAATCTGTCACTAACGTGTCTCTTTCAGATATTGCAAAAGCCTTGAGTGATTTGATAAAGGTCGCTACCATAGATGAAATTCTTTTACCTATGTTGTCTATGTGTCTCCTATCTCAATCTGGTGGGCCAGAGGATGGTGAAGAAGTATTTTTAGATCTTCTTTGAGCCGCTGAGGAGATAACTGAATTATACCTAGTATGTCTTGTGATACAAGCTCGAGTGGACTCAGTAGCCCTATATTTTTTCTTGAGGTGAGAAACCACCGCCAGAACCATAGTCATAGTCTTGATTAACTTTAGACCTTCCAACCAAATACAATCTACAACAAGTATTGCTCTTACAGGCTTCCGAGGTTGCTCTTTGAAGTTATAAAGTAAACATTGTTAATCTGTGGACTTCATTGGAAGATTAAAATTCTTTGCTGCTCTTTCCAGAAGAGAATTAAATCTGGAAATATCTGTCTGATCTTGAGGAACAAGTGTGTCATCCCCTTCCCTTGGGGGTCACAATATCATCTACCATATCATCTTATCCTCCATTATCTTGTGAAAGTTCACCTTCTTCCTCATCCAAATCAGAATATACAGATTTATTGAAGTCATTGTCTCCCATATCTTTAGGCGTTGTAGGAACCAGTAGTCAATTAACAACTCTGGGTGATTCTCTTGAAGGATGTGGAGGAGGAATTAGCGACTGCTGCAGAGGAGAATTACCTGGTAAAGGATTAGGCTGCTGTGGATTGTTAGGTGGCTGTAACTTCTGAAAAGTTTTCATCATTTGCTGCAATGTAGATAAAAAGTCCATAGGCACCTGGGCTACTTCAGGCTGTGTGTGTTGTCAAGATGGTATGCAAGATCTTGAAACATGTTATGTTAGGGATTTGTAAAGTGCTTGGTACTCCATTCGGAGTGTCCTCACACTGGATTCCAACTTACAGAGCCTCGCAAGCCTACCATATGCTAACTAGTGACCTAAGTTTGTCTGAAGAACCAGGTCTTCCGTTTTTTTCAAAACAAGACTTCATAAGTCCTATTGGAAATCATGGACTGAATAATAGTCGTTTTCATCTATGTCTTCTCAAAAATCCAGGACATACTTCACATTTAGTTGTGTAGGGATTTATGCAGTTTGTGAAACAAGGTCGCTTGCCTCCTCATCCTGATCAGATTGTGAAACCTAAACTGGTGGCAATATTGCTACCCTTGAAGTTGAAAGTAGAGGTCCCAAAAATATATTCCTTGATGGAGTTTTTGTGGATGGTACAGTCGTCGATGGCACAGCTTCTAGCATTGACAATGCTGTTGTCGATGGCGTAGTTGACAAGCAGAGTTCCATCGTTGATGACATCGGTGTCGACAGAGTCGGGGGAGTCGGCATTGTCATGATCGCTATGTACGGAGTTGTCGCCGTAGATGCTGTTGGTCTCGGCTGCGGCCTCCTAGATGAAGTCATAGCTGACGTTATCGCCGACAACGATGAGGTGTGGAATTTCGGATATTTTGACTTCTCTTTTAGGGGTTGATCCTCTGACTGTCCCTTAGATGCATGCTTTTCTTGTTTAGTGACTGGAGGGGTGGCTGCAAGTGCTGTTCCAAACAAGTCCAATTCAGGAAACTGAATAAGTCTCCTTTTCTGCGCTGCCTTCATGGAAGTGCTTGAAGGAGCACTTTTTACATAATCTTCACCTGAAGAGGGGGGCATTTCCTTTAGAAGGAGGAACATTTTCTTTATCCATCAGCTATAATGCCAACCTCCTTTCTCTGTCCTTAAGAGTCCTAGTTGAAAAAGTCTACAAATGTCACATTTGGATGCCTTATGATATGGATGAAGGCAATAAATACACTTAAAACGAGGGCCATCAATGTAAACCTCTTGAAGACCACAATGTACAAGCCTTGAAAAGAGATTTCTTGTCTGTCAGCGATGGTGGCAGTTGGGAACAGTTGGCTGTCAAGTAAGAAGATCTCCCTGGCCAAGAAATGTATACAATTTCAATGTCCCCTAAAAACAACTCACAGTACTTCAATGAAGAAGATATGACTGGTTCGAATATAGAGCAGATCAAGAAAGTAACAAATGTAAGGTTCCCTGAAAGGTTAGAGCAGAGCTCTGTCAGGGAACCCCCTCACACACGACGTGTGGTAGAAATCTGAGCTATGGTGGCCTCTAGGGGGAGTAGGAGAGCTTAAGCTTCCACCTCATTGGCTGAAGTTTGGACTTGCTACTAAATATACAATGGAGTTTCAGACATATGGCCATTTTACACTGTATACATTACACTATATACTACTATTTTAATGTACCAGGATGTCACAGCATGACAACGTGGAATGATTAAAACATATGAATATATAAAAGATCCTGAGTTGGAGAATCTTTTCTTCTCTTCCAAATCCATCATTTTATGTCACAGCTTCTGTTTCACCCTTTGCATTTTTTTGTATCAAGGAGCTTCAGTTCCTGAAAAACAATATTGAGACTCTTCATTTGGGCATCATTCTTCAGAGATGTGAGTCTTAACCAAGATATTCTGTGCGGAGTGAGAGTATCGGAATATTCAAGTGCAACTAGATTGGCTAAATCTAAAGAGAGACTGGTGACATGATCCCCAATGCTGATCGTGGGTCTGATCTGAGATATGCCAGATCATAATGCAGTCACATATTTTGTAAGGAGTCTTGAAGCATCTATATTTGTGGATACTGGAGAAAGCAAGTTTACCTCTGCCAATTCCGTAATCTCTGGAACAAGGTCTGGCAAATGTCTCACCTGAGTTAGTGGCTGAAACATTTCCAAGATGATAGAAACCATATTTTTTGGTGCATCCAATGCAATGTGTTTCACCACTCCTCTTACAAGGACGTAATGAACAAGTTACTTATCTTTGGTAATGCTTTATCTGGTAGATACTATCTAGCAGAAGATTCCTTATCTTAGAATATTCCCTGGTGTCAGACTGAATCCAGACATTTTTTAGCAATCTCCCTTGCATGCCACTAGGTGGCGTCATTCAGCTCCGCATGGCGTTGACCATACCGGAAATGAAGTGAGTGATGCTTCAGTTCTTGACTATTTTTTCGCATCAGAAGCACGGAGCCAAGCTAAGATGGTTAAGGCTAGTGTGCCTGTAAAGTCCAAAAGAATCTCTGAATGTGATATGAAAGTTCGCAGAATGGGGAGGATTGGAGGGTCGGTAAGGAATCTGAAGCTAGAAAGAGTCTAGAGTAACAAAGGTAACTTGTTCATCTGATAGAGACTTCTAGCAGCAGATTCCTTACCTTAGAATAGACACCAAAGTAATCACTCCCTGGAAGTGGGTCTGTGGACTGTTTTAAACTAATAAGTATTTAAGTGCCGAACGGGTAAAATGCCCATCTAGCTGGACCCGACTGCTGAGGGACTAGTGTTTAAAAAACGTGTGCAAACAATGCCAATGTAGCTGCCTGACAGATGTCCATGACAGGGACTCCTCTAGCCATTACAGTGGTCGCAGCTGTAGCTCTGGTACAGTGAGCTTGTAAGCCCTCAGGAGGCTGTTTCTTGGCTATTGCATGGCCGATCTTAATACAGAATATGATGGATCGAGAGATGGTTCTCTTATGAAATTGCCTTCCCTTTCATTGCCCATCCACCTGGAATTTTTTGGTACGCTCAATATAGAACGATAACTCTCTTTTTGGATCGAGGCGGTGGAGTCTCTCTTCTTCTTTGGAAGGATGAGGGGAGGCAAAAAAAGAATGCAGAATTATGTTTTCCCCAAAGTAAAAGGTGCAACCACCTTTAATTAAAAGGATGCTCTAGTTCTAAGAACCAGCTTGTCTGGGACGTATGAAGTATAGGGAGGGTTAAGTGAAAGCGCCTGCAATTTGCTATCCCTCCTAACAGAAGTTATTGCCACATGGAAGACAGTTTTCAGAGTTACGAGCTGTAGAAGGCAGCTGCATATTAGCTTAAAAGGAGAACACATTAAGAAGGTGAGAACTTATTTCAAGTCCTATTGAGGCATAACGAAAGAAGTGGGAGGAAATATATGCTGCAAACCTTAAAGGAATCTAGTCACTACAGGTGACTTAAACAGGGAAGATCTGTCCAGCACCCGCAGAAAGGTGGAAATGGCAGATATCCTATAGCCATGCACAAGGTAAACTCTTGCTGAGCAAGGGAGAGAACAAACAGAAGGACTTCAGACAACGGTGCAGATAGAGAATCAATCGATTTAGGTGTACACCAAGCCACAAACTTGTCCCATCAGCAGGCGTAGATGTTTTTGGTAGACCAACACCTGGCTACCAGAATGAAATCACATGCTTCGGGAGGAAGATCAAACACCCTCAACTGCGGCTGCTCAATCTCCATGCAAGAAGGTGCAGAATGGACAGGTTTGAGTGCAATACCCTGCCTTGTTGCTGTGACAGAAGATCCTCCAGAAGGGGCAGCCTGACTGGAAGATAGATGCTCATGCTCAGAAGTTTGGGATAACATGCTCTCCATGCCCAGTCCAGAGCCACTCAGATGACTTGAGCCTGGTCATTCTTCGTCTTCTTGAGAAATCTGGAAAGGAGTGCTACGGGCAGAAAGGTGTGTACGAGTCCTGAGCTTCACTCAAGACTAAATGAGTCTCCCGAGTGACAGATGCCTTGGAAAAGCCAGCGCACAGAAGTGTTGACATTGGACGTTCTTGGCGGTGGTGAACAGATCTAGCCAAGGTTCTCCTCAATTTTGGAAGAGGTCTTGTACCCCCTCCGGATGAAGATGCCATTCGTGATCCGCTAGGAAGGGAGAAACGCTTTTAATGCCAGACAGATCGCTCTTATTTCCAACGGACTGATGTGGAGCTGAGTCTCTGCCGGAGATCAGAGTCCTCTGACCTCCACCTCCCCAAGGCAGCCACCCCAACCCAGAAGTGACGCATCTATCACTACTGTGAGCTATGGGTGGGGAACAGAGAGCGGTCTGCCGTTGACCCAATTGCTGTCCTTCAGCCACCACTGCAGGTCTTTTGCAGTTCCCTCTGATATCTGGACCTGGTCGGAGAGATTCCCCTGATGCTGTGTCCACTGGCCTGCATATATCAACGGGCATGTTTTACCAACAGAATGCAGGAGGCGATGAAACCCAGCAGCCTCTGAGTCAGTCTCACCGAAATCCAGGATAGAGATTGAAACATCATAGCCTGGACTCACTGTTATGGAAGATAAGCCCCAAATCACACTGTATCCAGAACAGATCAGATGAAAGGGAGTGTCTGAGAGGGAGTCACGTGTGACTTCGGCACGTTGATAGTGAACACCAGCTAGTGCAGGACGTCTGCCATAGTTTGGAAGTGGAAGACGACTGCCTGGGGCGAGCCCACCTTCAACCACCAAACGTCAAATTAGGAAAAGACTGGACCTCTGACCTCGGCAGATGTACTGCATCCACTGCCATTACCTTGGTGAACACACGAGGGACACTGGTAAGACCAAAGGGGAGTGCAGCAAGCTGATAATGCTCCTGGCCCACCATGAACAGCAGGTAGCGTCTGTGGGCAGGTAGGACAGGAATGTGGAAATAGCCATTTTGCAAACCCAATGCTACCATTCAGTCTTCAGGGTCGAGAGCAGATAAGATCTGAGTCAGTGTGAGCATCTTGAATTTTTCTTTTTTCAATAAGAAATTGAGGGGGTGCAGATCTAAGATAAGACGGAGGCCTCCATCCTTCTTTGGCACCAGAAAGTAGAGGGAATAACAACCACTGCCTACTTCTGATGCTGGCACCTTCTCGATGGCTCCTTTCGCCAGAAGGGCCATTATTTCCTGTCGCAAGAGCACAAGCTGGTCCTCTGTCAGCCGATGTGGGGGATGGAGGGAGTGGAGGTGGGGTTTAGTGGAGCAGGAGGATGTACCTCCGTTTGACAATCTGGAGCACCCATTTGTCTATTGTAATCTCCCACCATTGGTGCAGATGGAGTTGGATTCTGCCGCCAATCAGTTGCCCATGCTGGAATGAGATCAAGCTAAAGAGGTTTCGACTGTGCGGCTGCCGGGTGGGAAGCAGACTAAGCTGACCTTTGGGTTTGGGCCCCACAAGGTTTGTGGGGGCTGAGTTCACGGCCACAAAAGGACTGAGCTAGCTGGCCGTGGTGTCTAGTGAGGAAAAGAAGCAGCTGATAGACCTTACCATAGCCATGGGGCATAAGGAAGAATGCACTGTTGTGGGGCCACAAAGAGCTCCAGGGACCTAACAGTGGCCAGCGGCGGCGGCTCATCCGCTATGGAGGAGGAGCATCACCCCCCTGCCAGCAATCGCAAAACTCGAAAAATAAAACAATCACAACACAGGTTTATTATTGTTTCATTTTTAAAACGAGTTTTGGGACTGGGGCCAGATGATGACAGGCTGGAGAGGGAGTGTTTCTGTACTGCTGTCAGTGTGCATGTCGGTTTGGCCAGCCATCTCAGGACTGCAAAACAGACATGCATTGCCGGGTTGGAGACATGCAGGCACAGGCTCCCAGTCCCTCTGGGAGTGCAAATCGAGGCCCCTCAGGCCAATACTGACGCTGCTCACATGCATATAGCGCAGCATCAAGACTAGCCGCAGGGGAGTCTGGGGCCTGTGCAGTGCAGCAGAAGAAGCATTGAGCGCAAGGTAAGTGGTTTTCTTTTCTTTTTTTTTCTCTCATCATCGTCTGTCATCATACCCCCCTCCCGCCACAATGCCCTGATACCAGCCACCGCTGGCAGTGTCCCTACTATCCTTGAAGCTCTCCAAGGCTGAAATCGCCTTGTCTCAGAAGAGATGGATTCCATCAATGGTATGTCTATAATTGAGGCTTGGACATCCCCCAAAATGCCAGAATTCCTCAATATAGGGTGACGTCCAACAACAATGGCTCTGCCCAGTCAGTCGGTCGTATCCTACCTGCATTTTATTGTGAGCATTACTGCATCTCACCCATTAGGAATACCTTGGGAAAGTGTGGCCCGGGCCTCACCTGGGATCATAGGCAGCATTGTGCAACCAAATCCCACACAGTATGGGAATAAGGGCCCAATAAGCATACAGTGGTCATGGACCGCAGTGCTAGGAGTGCTAGACTGGCGAAAGAAAAAGTCCTCTTTCTGAAGGTATCCAGCCTATTGGATTCCCTATCCGGTGGTGTGGTAGGGAACACGCCAGGATTGAATTAGGACGTTGAGGCCTGGACCACCAGGCTCTCACGGGTGGGATGCTGGATCAGGAAGGCTGGGTCCCCCGTGTGTGGGGCGAAGGTGGCAGTAAATAGTCCTTTGCACAGGAGGGCCTGTGCAGGGCTTGGGCCAGGCTCTGAGCAGGACATCAGTGAGGGCTTTGTTGAAGGGTAGTAAGGGTTCTGATGGGGATAGCTTGGACAGGTCCTTTAGACTTAACCATGCTCAATGCTACCATTGCGACCAGCACCTCTGCACCCGGACACACAAGGGCGGATAAATGCAAACTGCTGGTGGAACTTTGGACCTTGGGCCCCAATCTCCTTAAGTCCTAAAGGGCACCTTCTACAACAGCTTGCAAGTATGTGTTTGCAGTACGTGTCTTTTCCCCCTATAGGATAACATTACCGCATTCGAGGCTCATGCCTCAAATCTGACAGTTCTGCTATTCTTACTATGTTCTCTGTAAAAACGGTAACGCCTAAAGTACTTACCTGATTCCGAAGATCTCGGTGTCAAAAATTATATTAAAGTCTATGTTATTTTTTTTTATTGGACAACTAAACTAAAGAGCTACAATGGTTGTCACCGCTATTATTACATATCACGTTTCTCTTCTTGAGCAAACATCACTTCTTGCCAAGCATTTTGCTATTTTATGAAGGGTGGCTCATATGATCAGCATAGTAAACAAGGATACAACCGCCATAACTACCTATTTAGCGCTAAAGACAACCATTGTAGCTTGAGCTACGAGCTCCCCACTATTGATCTCTATCGAGTTTGGCAGCAGTAGTGCCAGTACCGCCCCATCGCAGTTGTAAGACACTATAGCTAGGTTGTTAAAAACAATGTATAACGTTGTTAATAACAATGTGTACTAATATTGGATTCGCTACTTTAACCTACCACTGCATTGTAAATTATATAATTACTATTCTTAACTACAATAATACTTACATTGAAAGGTAAATATAAGTGGACATATAATATGTCATCTTGCATTCAATACAATGATCTACCACCTACTGGGCGAAACCCCATCGGTAGACTGACGACATCAACAAACTGACATCATCAGTGGCTGCTCAAAGTGGTGGTGCTGCTAATCCAAGTGTAATGGTAAGGGTAGCAGCAGGCTGGGGTGCAAGAGAGGAGAGCCATTACTGGAAAGGTGTCTCTCTGAAAAGGATTTGATCCTCAGGACCATGATCCTCCAAAAAGGAATCATGCTACTTGGTCTCCAAAGAATACAAATGGGTGGAGAGGTCCCCTGACACAGTGGCTGATTCCCCCCAAAGGCACATGTACACCCAAGCCTTTAATGTCTCTTATGATGTCAGTGCCATCAAAGAGCCACTCAACTTTCATTTTTATAACTCCATGAACTATGGACGTCAGCCAACTGAATGCTTTACATTTTACTACAGAGGGCCTGGCGGAAGGAACATGTCTGCTGTTGCTATACTGATCACTTCAGACGTTATGGGAGAAAAAGCACAACACTGATAAACTAAAACACAACCATTCACATGCTGCTGCTGCATGGTGGCCCCTCCTGGAGCACATCATTTCCACCCCTAAACTGAATAAGTGACACTGTGATCCTAAAATCTCACAAATCCCAATCGATTCTGTTAATCAGGTTTAGTAATTTACAATTCTCTTTTTGCGTTCTGATCACTTTGGTGCATAAGGTCCTAATTGTTGAATTATAAATACAATATATGTAGGAAAAAACAAACAATAATTAAACAAGCACTGCCAATGCTTGATATAGGTAGTGCTTTAATGTGGTAATGTATACAAACAAAATGTGTACATGTTTTTGCTTGCATGTGGTACCACACCAAATCTTACATTGGCTTAAGGAGCCCTCCACAAAAGTGGCTACATAATTCTGTATCTACTGTAGGAAAATGTCTGATGTGATAACCCTTTAAATATCTGTGATGTTCTCTATCTGTGAGTTCCATGATGCTCGTCTCTGGCGATCTGTGAGTTACTTGGCCGTTCTCTACTCCCTGCCTTTTTAGGTGGTTGTTTGTTCACTGCTGTTAAACTGGGTTACAGAGTCATTGCTTGCTGCCTAGTTCTGCAAACACTGACTACTTGTTCCCTATGTGTGAGCTTCATTAACAGCAAGTAACATGAATCTAAGATCGATCAACACACTGTTAGGCGAGACTTAAGGTTCTGTTTTGCACTAGCAGCACTCGCATATGGAATGCCCATGTGCTAGACTTGTGTAGTCTGAAAATATTTGCTTTGCACCTAATCAACTATGTGCCTGTCCAACAAGGAGTGGGGTTGTGTGTTTCATGAATGTCTTGACTTGCACTGGGGAATTCATGTGGCATGTTGATAGAGAAGTCATCAGGAAGATATACCTGTTTGCACTGACACTTGCATACTCATGGCTTATTTTTACAATCAGCAACATGTTCCTTATGGATGTGCTTCCATAACTGAAGTCAAGCTGCACACATTTCTATGATCGAACAAACCGAGGTTAGGAGAGAGTGGATGTTTTGCATGGTCACTGTTCGCATAGGGGCTACGAGTTGTGCAGTATGAAATCATTTGTATTGCATCTAATCACCTGCGTGTCTGACAAACAAGGATGGAGTTGGTGCTTCATGAGCATCGCAGACTGTTTTGTACTGTGGAATATCTGTGGCACGCTGAAGAAGACAACATCAGGAATAAATGCCTGTTTGCATTGACAAATGTCTAGAATTCCGGGTGCAGGTATTGGGACCCTTGTAAAAAGAATTCAAATGAAAATAAAGAGGGGTACAAGGGGAAGAAACTGAGGAAAGCGATGCAATCTCATGAAGAAATCAAAGACCAAATAAAAAAAGTCAGTTCACGTTCACCCAAACAGAAATCCTGGAAATTGAGGTTCAGGCTCCAGGGTTTGTAGAAACATTATAAGGGGGAGGGAAGCCCTCTAATACAGAACAAAGAACTGAAGTAGACAAGAACGCTATCCAGTCCTTAACAAGGGGCTGATCCAAAGCCCACTCTGTGTATTTTGTATTGTAGACAATATAGAATAAATAGCTAATGCTCTGTCTATCGGCAAGACATAAGAACAAGCATTGGCATCGCCAATAGGTCTCTCCTTTCGCACCTTATAAGTGTTTAGCCATGCAGCACATTATCCTGGGTTCTGTGCCACCAGGGATTGAACAACTATAAAATTACTATACACTGGGTCATGCAGTGTGATTCAGGAACACATGCCTACCTCAGGAAACATTTATAGACACATTCCAAGGCTTTTGTAATGCACAGACAGAAAGACAAGTGCCTCCAGGCAAGTGAAAAGCATTATAACATTCTGTGTCAGTGAAGTACTTTCCGATGGCGGAGACGTCACATCCCTCCTCCCCCAGGTCTCTATTCACCAGGCACCCGTTTCCTGAGTTTTCCATTCAAAACACTGCTCACACCATCCGTTAAGCAGTGAAACACTGGCCCCACCTTCTGTCCCAGCCCCCTGGTTATAAGAGTACTGGACACAGCAACAACAACAAAATGCTCTCATTTGTCAGGTAGAGGGGAAATAATGAAAAAACAGGGATGGCGTTGGCATCACTTAATCGACACGCACCTAAAAACAAAACAATTAACCTGACCTTGTGTAATGTAACTGGTGCTTTTGTAAACCGCTTCAATACTTTTAGGTCTAGAAAAATAGCCCCAAAAACGTATCTGACATTGTGTAATGTAACTAGCGCTCATGTAAAGTACTCCAACACCTTGGGGTCACTCGAGTTCACATTACATAATAAAAAATGCCTCACAGTCCCTGGGGAGCTGCCATGAATGTGCTTTGAAGTTAGAGCTCTAAAAGAAGGAAGACAACAGAAAAAGGCAGCAGGGCGGGCATGCAGTAACATGGCAGGAGGTTGGAGGGACAAATGCTGGCCCCATTTGTCAGTTAGAGGGGTAATAATTAATAAACCTGGGCGGAGTCTGATATACTTAATCTCTGCGCACCTAAAAACAAAAAAATGAACTTAATGTAACTTGCGTTTTTGTAAAGAGCTTAAATACCTTTGGGTCAGTCAAGTTCGTGCTCTATAAAAATGCCCCCAAAAATTAATCTGACATTGTGTAATGTACATAGCGCTCATATAAAGCGCTCCAACACCTTTGGGTCGCTTGAGTTCACATTATATAAACAAGCGTCAGAGAAAATGCGATGGGAGTTGCCCGAGCCTTGCCCTTAACTGTGCTGCAAGGTTGGGCTGCTGAAGGTCCGGTCACCGAGGCTTACTAAAGCAACAAGCAGAGAAGTGGAAGGGGTTTGGGGGGAAAGCCTTGCCCTTTGAAGCCAGAGGCGAATTTGAAAACAGCGTCCGACATTTCATCTTGATATTTGAACGGGACGGGGAGATTAAGTGACGGGCCCCGAAGCTGAACCACTGAAGACATGCAAACAGTGACACAAGTAGGAATCAAAGAACAAGATAGTGCTGCAAATGAACACAAAAACAGACGCGTATTGTTAACAGTAAATTGGTGGTGCTCTGTGGGAGGAAACCAAACACAAAAAGGAGGGACACTAGCAACCAAGCATTTTTGAATGACAATGGAAGGGACGAATAAGAAGGCAATGGGAGGGCTGTAAGCCCACTGAGTGAATACAGCATGTCTCAAAGAGACCGCGCATGCGCTGCCTACGCTCGACCTAAAAAAGAAATAGAAATGGAAACAGTAAGGTAGCCAATTCCTGTGGGTGAAACATGAGATGGGACGCCTTTCTGCAACATCTACAATTTCAGAATTTACAGTGGAACGGAATTACTCTGGCACTCTTCGTGAAGTACAGTTTGAAATAGGATATTAACAAACGTACAAGGCTCACCTTATTAACAGCAAATGCCATTATCATGTCCGTCTCTCTGTGAATAATTTTGGCCTTTCCTCCAGGATAGCCAAGATCTGCTTCCACCTGCAAAATATGCCTACAAATAAAATTCATGCGAACATAAAGTTTCCACAAAAACAGTATCACTCTGATGTGATTTGGATATTATTAAAGCTAAAAAACATGCAATAAAAAGTTCAGTGGTCCCAGTGCCAAATATATATTGGAAGAGTGAATGATAAGGTGTATTAATAAGAGGATACGGTATCGGAAGAATAGTAATGCTTTAGATTTACCTCCATATGCAGACATGCCAACACAGGGAAGCGCAATCTCCATGCAGAGTTAATAGCAAAATGAAAAGGGGGCTGAAGACCCATCAAGTGGTAGTCAAATGCTACCGTTTAAATAGCAATACTGTCAACTGGACCCTCTATCCATTGACTGCATTTGAGAGTATACAAAGGGAAAAGACTAAAACATATTTTACATACACCTACTTCTTAACGAGCTATATTATTTATTTCTTATTAATGGACTAAGCAATAGATATAAATGCAGTAGTCAATGGTATAACATACAAGAAGAAAATAGCACACCGTTTGGATTAATTGTGCATTTAGAAAAAGTGAGTGCCTGTTGTAATTAAGAAATTTAGTGGCTACCTTGACAACAAGAACATTAGAGACGTTAACTCCCCATATAAATGTTGATGCATGCCACTGATGAGACTGAAGAAAAATAAGTCACTGCAGTCCAGGCTTGATTGAGGGATAGGATCAACTCTTACATAATAAGAGTGAATAACTTAGGTTAAAATAATGAGTATTCCAAAGAGATGAAGAAATGTTACTGCTTTCATTTCTAGGTACCATTTTCTAATATGAACATACAAAAACGTTAAAAAAAAATCATATTGCAATATATGAAAAATTAGTAATATGGAATAATGTATTACATCTGTTAACAATATGGTATAATAAGGACTGGTACCACTGAACTTTTAATATTGAGCTACAGGAATGGGTAGGGAAATGGATACTACCTTGTTTCTGTGGTCTTCTGCGAGGCAATGTCTGCCCTGCTCCACATGATCTTCTACAGACTACACAACACCACAACCACAGACAAAACACATGCACAAAGAAACAAATATGAAATGAATGAAAAGCTCCAACTATAAATAAAACACTCCCAGTCAGTAAATGATGAAAAGTCAAAATATACAACATGACCATTAGGCTGCAACTTAAACAATCCAAGCTAAAATGTAACGGTTTTGATAAGAACCTAGTATGAGTTATTCCATGTCGTGTTAATGGTCTAAAACAATCACTTCTGATGTAGATAAAAAATTTAAGAATTCTCTAACCATAAAAAAATATTTTTTATACATCAATTCTTATGGATTTTTTATTGCTTTAATTAGCAACATAACAGACAATTATTTCAGTTGGAAGAGAACTGCACCAGGAATGGTTCCAGGAATAATATATCAAAATTATAGTATTTTGTGGAAAAGTGACAGTGTGAATGAGTAACCATTATCTGAGTTTTAACTGGACTAAACATCTAAATATCGCCACTGCAAGAGCGGCAACACTTACGTTTGACCTGTACTCCTTAAAATGTTTTCGCCTGGTATGATCTCATTGGGACATTTTGATATAAATATCTGCAGAAAAAAGCTCTAATAGTTTTATGTACTGTTGTTGTTTGGAGAATAGTACAATTAAGCTCTTCATAGTCTGAGGGGAAAAAGATCAAAAGAAAGACAGGCCTTATGAACAAAGCTAGGTACTATCACTCAATCAGGGGTTTATATAGCACGGCTATTCATCCGTAAGGTTTGCAAAGAACCCTCTGACACTACTGCTCCATAATCTAATGACTGTTTCCAGGTGCTTTCTTCTTCAAGCCATCTAGCAATCAATGCAGGCCTGTCAGAATGGAGCTCTCGTCAGTGTGGACAATATGCTTATGATCTATGCACTCCTTGTGGAATAGGGTCTTCAAGTGATTCAGGATTCAGATATTGGTTGAGTTTGGTAAGCGAATGGTGAATCTAACTAGTTAGGAGGTGGAAATATTGGCTTTGGAAATTATGTTTCAATTGCTTTGTCCCTCACCTGGGATAGAGGTGAACAGTTTTTTCTGCTACTGTTTCTTATTTTAACAAATTGTGAAATGGGACTGCACTGGTATTTTACTTAGTATTTTGTAATGTATTTAATAGTGATTATATTAGTCCTTTAAGACGATGGTAATAGATTTGAACAGGCATAATACCCAAAAAATTAGGTTAAATGGAATTATTGCAGACTACACAAATAAGATAAAACCTGTAAGCATTGTTTAATGTTGCAAGAATTTCTTTTAAAAAACAGACATTTATACAACATTACTTTATTGCTAGAAGTGGTGTGAAAATAAATCCAAGAAAAAAAACTATCAACAGAGTGAATGATTCCTGCATGCTAACGAAATTAAATATCTTCATGTGAGCAGCCAACTAAAAATAATAATGAATGAATGGTAGCCATTATTAAATGAATGAAACAAAAAAATAACACAGACCATGCCTTTAAATGGTACGTTACAATCGGTTTCTCTCAGTTTTACCTCACGTTGGTTTCTTTTCTTTGTGAATATATATCTTATAAATAATTCTTGAAGAAGCTCTTGCTTTACAAGAAAATGCCATAGTCGTTTTACTGGAAGTGCCGAAAAATCCTTTGATCTATGCAATGAGAAAAGAAATGGTATCATGCAATGGTGTCACAAAATTTTATGACAAGGGGTACAATGGATGCAATAATGATAGCGTCTATATACCACAAACTGAATAGTTTCTGAACCATAATAAACACATCTATAAGAGAATACATGAAATACATTAAAAGTGAGAAAATAAGAACTAGTATTATTACCAGTATAAAGGTGTGACTACAATAGATAACACCTCCACCAATAGTCTCTTAGCAAACCTGTCTATTACTGACTTTGATATGGTTGATGGGCCATCTCCATGTGCCAACCCATAATATCCAGATCTGCATTTTCAAGCTACTAGAAACCCTCGGTGTATCTTCTACAGCCCTGCTGGACGAAGCAGACTCTGGGGGAAGTAGGGCCTGGTCAGTGTCTGTTGCGCTTAACCAAAAGGTCTAAACTAGTCGACAATGAGGCATAGCATGCTGAATACAGGTGTGGCCTGAAATGGGGTCCAGAGTATGGCACATGAGATGGCAAAATCATATTCCGAGTGATCCCTTGTGATGAGGGTGCCTAGCACAAGGCCAGGCCGAAGGTATGTCTTTGCTGATAGTGTGCAAGTGTGCAGGGGTTGGCCGAAGACCAGGATGTGCACAGAGAAATTAATGTGAATGGCCAATGTCCGTGCCTCACAAGATGAGTGCAAACTGATATTGTAACATGGGTTTATTGGGTAGGAGCAGTCATTGAGCTCAGTGGAGCATTGACAAAGTCTGGCGGTGGCCCCAGCTTGGCTTTGTCAACGCTTGTTTTGTTTTTGTCATGGTTTTTGTAAAGAATATTTTTGTGAGAGTTGCTGGCGCGAACTAATATAAAAAACACAACATTGGCTAAAAGCACAAATATTTTTTTATTTAAAAAAGCAGGTATTTGGAATGTAAATGGCCTAAATGGCAGGGTGAAACATGCACCAGACATTATCCTACTGCAAGAAACCCATTTCCGAGGTCATCATTGTAGGTCCCTAGATAGATATGGATACACAGTACTGGCACATGCAGGGTACACCGCCGGCTCCAGAGGGATGGGGATATTAGGCAGAAAGGCGTTTCCCTTTATACCTGGGAAAACATGGTCTGACCCATTGGGGAGATATGTGGTCCTGAGTCGCAGTGGGAGGGAATTACCATTAACTTCTGCTCGGTGTACGCACTACCCAGGTTGCAGCAGGCCCCCATGCTGGACACATTGGGTCCGTATCTTCTCGAGCTCCCGCAAGGGAGACTGATTTTCGGGGAGGGGGGGGGGAATGAATGACATACTCTCGGTAAAGTTGGATGTGTTGGGTGGGGGGGGGGAGGGGGTCATCGGGCAGAAGAGCCAGGGCGCTGGGCGATTTCCACGCCTCCTTGGAATTCAGTGATATCTGGCGCGGTCATAATCCCACTCTCAGACAATACACTCACTTACCCGCAGCGCATGGTTTGATCACACAGACTCAGTTTACGGCCCAGTTAAAAGGGCCAAGACACATTGCTCGGGGGATATCCGATCATTCCCCAGTGGAGGCCTTGCTAGAAGGGCCTTCATGGGAACATATCCTGCCACCGAGGGTGGACCCATGGTACCTCAGAGACCCACACTTTAGGTATAGTGTGAGAGACTGTACCGACCACTTCTTTACAGAGAATGTGGGATCGGTGGACTCGGGGGTGGTCTTGTGGGAAGCTTTCAAGGCAGTGATCAGGGGACATATTCAGAGTTTGATAGGGGCCTCCAAGAAAGAAAAGGCACTGAAATGCACAGCTCTATAGAAGTAGATTCAGGAGCTAGAAGCCAAGGCGGGAAAGGAGGAGGGAGAAACCTGAGAGGTAACTCACCTCCTCTGTCTGCGTCAGAAGGAGCTAGGAGGGCTTTTAGAAGATGAGGCCAGGGCCTTCCAGCACAAAGTTTATGAGATAGGAGGTAAGGCCAGTAAACTCCTGGCGTGGCTGGACAAAATGGGAGACTTCGGGACGATAGGTCCCGGAGAAAATGGACGACCGGGGGATGAGACGTGACGGGCATGAGTTTTCGGAGGCATTTGTGTCCTACTGTGAGGGGTTGTACACTTCCGCTTCTGGGTTTACTGAAGCAGATTGTGTCGATTTCCTGAGAGATATTAAACTTCAGGTTCTGACCGTCGAAGAAAAAGAGGGGCTGGAAGGAGACCTGATGGAGGTGGAGATTAGCACTGTGGCACCAGCGCTGCAGTCCGGTAAAGCAGCGTGACCAAATGGTCTGCCACCGTATCTGTTTAAAGGCTTGATGGACAAAACGGCCAAGCACCTCCTTACTATGTTTCAGGAAGCCAGCCAAATGGGGGTTTTACCGATAGATCAGCGCAGTGCAGTGATACTCAAAGAAGGGAAAACACCAGCAAGGTGCGAGTCATACAGACCAATTTCCCTCCTGAATTTTGAGGTGAAGGTTCTGGCGAAGGTGCTTGTTTTGCGCCTGAGAATGGTGATCCACTCCCTAGTACACCCAGTCTAATGTGGTTTTATGCCACACAGAGGTACTAGGCTCAACTTGCGTAGATTGTTTGGAGTACTACATGTTACTGGATCGGACTGCTCCCCGCCCTTGGCACTCCTGTCTTTAGACGCCAGAATGGCTTTTGATAGCGTAGAATGGAACTACTTGTGGGCAGTCATGGCACGTATGGGGATAGGACAAAAGTTCATTGGATGAGTAAAATTGTTGTATGAACAACCTCTGGCGAGAGTAAGGGTCAACGCTTCAATATGCCGGGAGTTTCCCCTGCAGAAGGGGGCGAGACAGGGGTGCCCCCTGTCTCCAATTCTGTTCGCCTGGCGCTGGAGCCGCTGGCGGGGTGGGTCAGGCAGGATCCACTGATATGGGGCATTCCAGTGGGAGAAGCACATCTCCCTCTATGCAGATGATATTCTTTTATATGTCCAGCATCCCAGACAATCCATAGATGGAATTCTGCAAATTTTCCGCATATGCAGAAATTATTCAGGCTACCGTATTAATTGGGAGAAGCTGCTGCTGTATTCTCTGGCGGGTGGACCTCCTAGCTTGATCTCAAGGTGTAGAATTCCATTGGAACTGGAAGGGTTTAAATACTTGGAGATTAATATAACAAGAGACAGTTGGAGGTTTTATGAAAGGAATCTGGTGCCCCAATTGGATAGATTTAAGGGAGAGGCCCATCGCTGGGGATCGTTAACCTTGACTCTGCCGGGCCACTCAGCCTTATTTAAAATTATGACATTCCCTTGTTTACTCTATGTTCTACAGAATGCCCCATATCTGATTTCCACATCGTTCTTCCAAATGATTGAGGCGGAGTTGCGCTCCCTCCTATGGAATGGAGGAGCGGCACATATTGCCTTGCATAAACTGCAGAGAGGTATTTCTAATGGGGGACTGGCAGTCCCTGATGTGAGATTGTATTATTCGGCCGTCCAATTGGTGACGGTGAACGACTGGGTGTTTGGAGACAGGTCAGAACCAGCCTGCAGGGTGGATAGGGCACAAATGGGAGCCAGGGGATATACTCACCTAATTACAATAGAAGAGCGAGCCGAGGGCTGTCGACACATACACAAACAGTAATCAAATCCTGGCGGGCGGCAACAAAACACCTGGGCTGAGGAGGTAGGCTGACAGCAGTGACTCCCCTGTGGGCCAGTGACCAGTCGGACAGGGTATGACGGCTGAAGGGCTTCGGGAAGTGGGAGCTGCTAGGCCTAGAAAAACTTGGGGGATGTCTGGAGGAATCAAGCCTTTGTGAAGTTTGAGACCCTCCAACAGGAGTACGAACTGGGTCCCGGGGAATGGCTGCAATACTTGCAGCTGGGCCATGCCCTTCGGGGTCATATTTGTGAAGACAAAGACCTGCCGGAGGCCTCCCCGCTGGAGGATAGACTCCGGACTGACCCTTTGGAAGGGAAGGCCACTTCAGTAATACATAAAAAAAAAAACTGGTAAACAATACACGTGGAAGATGGCGTGGGAGGGAGATCTTGGCCCTATAGAGGATGAAGAATGAATAGAGGCCTTGCAGGGACCGAGGGAGGTCGCGATAAGTACCCATTTTCGCCTAATTCAGTTGAACATGTTCCAGCGCATTTATTGCTCGAGGAGACTATTACACAGGACGGGGAGAGTGGATTCGTCAAAGTGTCACAAGGGGTGTGGCCAGGAGGGAAAGTTTTACCATCTCATAAGGATAGTGATGCAGACATATTGGGAGAAAATCGGGAGAATTATGGCGCAGGTGACGGGATCGGAGGTTCCACTGGAGCCGAAATTGTTCCTGCTGATGGTTCTGGGGGAGGAAGCCTGGCCCAGACACATTAGGATATGGCTGGCACTGGTGGCAGTGGTGGCGAAACGTAATATAGCCAGGGTTTAGGAAGCACAAGCATTGCCAAAGGTAGGCGACTGGGAGAAGGATCTAGATTGGTGTTGGTTGGCCGAACATATGATCTATCAAAATAGATTTGGGGACAATGGCAAATATACAGAGGGTTATGACTGTGGTATTAAATATATGATGTGGGTCATCCATTAAATATATTGTATCCTCTCCGAAGACAGACAACCTTAAACACACTGATCGGATTATATGTAAACTGATGGTATCAATGATGTACTGCTGTTGTGTTGTTTGTAATAAAAAGATGTTTAAAAAAAGATAAAGCAGGTATTGGAATAGTAGTCCCTGACACTAAAGGGAACTACTTTGCATGTAGAAGTGCTACTTTTGAAAAGCAGAATGCACTCATTCTCACTCCTGCATGCTGTACATTATAAAGGGGGAGATGGGGTGTGCTGAAGCAAATGTGAATAAAGCAACAACCGACAAGTGGATGAAAATCAGTCCTCATCCACACAGGCAGGGGATCATCCTAACATGCAAACAACTATTCATCCACTCATTGTCTTATTGTTGCATTCATCTACTCGTCCATCCACAATATTTCACACACAAACTGACTCATAAAGAAGACGCATTTCCAGTTATAAGCCAGAAACATTGCCTTTGCCGCTAGTCTGTGAGAGTTGTGTGAATGATTCCAGTCATGTGTGATTGTTGCTTTATGGGGGGGGGAGCGTGCTATCAGTGTTAGACTGCAAGTTTGTGATAGCGCTGTTGGAACTGTGAGATCGCTACTGACAGGTAGGAGAGTTTTATCAGTAGTGTCTGACTGTGTGTGAGGGGTGTCTCAAACCTCTGTGAAGGTCAAACTTCTAGCTTGAGGGGTGTGAGAGCAATGTTGTTAGTATGAGATTCCTGCCGTTTGAGGGATGTGAGATAGCTGTTGGAAGTGTGAAACTGCTTCTCATAGCCGTGTGTTTTCTGTAGTGTCATTGCTATTCTGTGCGTGGTGTGAAAAGGCATTGGGTAGTGCACAAGTGTTACTCTATGGACGGTGTGAGAATGGTGTTGGTTGTGTCATACAACTACTCTGAAGGATGTTAATGCTGTAAAAACTGGTTGCTAATCTGGGTGGCTGATGTGAGAGTAATTCGGAGAATGTGTGACTACTGATCGGTGACAAATGAGAGTGGTGTGTTTAGTGGGAGACTACTCATGTGTTAGGTGTGTGAGTGCTGTCGTTCATGCATGAGTGTTCACTCTAGGACATTGACATCCAGATGGTGAATAAACACCACTCTCCTGGTGAGTAGACAACAGATACATCTGTAATAAAGACTCAGCTCCTTGTTTAGCTATGGTTACAAAGTAGATTACTGTGTACTAAGTGGAACCATTTAAAAGAATGAAGCAGCTATTCTTTTAACATCTCTCCTTAAAGAAGAAGTTACCTTCGGTAACGCCTTATCTGGTAGAGACTATCTAGTCATAGATTCCTTACGCTAGAATTATCCCCAGGCATCAGACTGGATCTGGAACTTTTTTGTGAGCAGTACCGCTGCACGGCTGTAGGTGGAGTAGTTTGGCTCAGTGTATTGTCATTGGCGTTATCCACGCTGGAAGTGACGTGCGCATTGCCTACAAAGGTGCCACCCAAGCGCGCTGACCCCAGTTGCTTTTCGCCACTTTCCATACCAGGAGCACACCCACAAACACAGACCACTGGTGTGGAAAACTAGGGTCATGAAAGGGGAACAACCCTCTCCCTATAAATCAGTTCATAGAGCGGGGTGGATTGGTTGGGTCTTTAAGGAATCTGCTGTTTGATAGATCCTCTACCAAATAATGCGTTGCTGAAGGTAAGTAACTTGTTCATCAAATAGAGTCTTCTAGCCGCAGATTCCTTACCCTACAATAGATACCCAAGCAATACCTCCCTGGAGGTGGCTCTGTGAAACTATTTCACCCCAAAAAGTCCTGCAGGACCGAACGGACAAAGTGCCCGTCCCGACGGACCGGCCTGTCTACGTAGTAGTGTTTTGTGAATGTGTGCAGCTGGGTTGGTGTTGCTGCCTGGCAGATGTCTAGGACTGGGACTCCATGTGCTAACGCAGTGGTCGCAGCCTTTGCTCTGATGGAATGGGCACACAAACCCTATAGAGGTTGCTTCTAGGCTAATGGTAGCAGATTTTAATGCAGAGCATGATCCTTCATAAGATCGTCCGTTTCTGTACGGCCTTCCCTTTTTTGGCTCCACAATACCCAACGAAGAGTTGGTCATTCAAAGGGAACTCCTTTGTGCGGTCAAGGTAGAACAACAACGCTCTATTTGGGTCAAGTCGATGAAGTCGCTCCTCTTCCTTGGAGGGATGCAGCACTGCAAAAAAGGTAGGCTGGGTGAAGGATTGGCCTACATGAAAGAGAGTGACCACCTTTGAAAGGCAGGAAGCTCTGGCACGAAGGACCACCTTGAAAGGAAAAATGTTGAGGTACGGAGGCTTAGATGATAAAAACTGGAGATCACGGATTCTCCGGGCAGATGTTATGGCCACCAGAAAGGCTGTTTTGATTGTAAGGAGTCTGATAGGACAGTTGTGTAGTGGCTTGAAGGGAAAGCATGTGAGAAAGGCGAGTACTAAATGTATGTCCCACTGAAGCATGATAAAAGGAGAAGGTGGGAATAGTGCTGGAGACCTTTCAAAAACTTATGTAAAAAAGGGGATTTGAATAGGGATGGCTGATCTGGCAACCACAGAAATGCCAAGATGGCAGAAAGATAGGTGCCCAAAACAGAGCCCTGCTGGGCAAGAGAAATAATAAACAGAAGAACCTGAGAAAGGGAAGCAGAAAGGGGGATCAAACAGTTTTTCTGTACATCATACCACAAACTTACCCCAATGGCAGGTGCATACAATATTGGTGGACGGGCGCATGGCTGCTAAGATTACATTACAGACTTCAGGTGGAAGGTCGAAAGCTATCAACTGTCACCGCTTCATCTCCATGCATGAAGACAGAGTGTTAACAGGTTAGAGTGGAGAACCGTCCCCTGTTGCTGCGACAGAAGATCCTCCCAAAGGGGCAGCCCGATCGGAGGTTCAATGGCCATGCCCAACAGTTCGCAATGCCAAACTATTCGAGCCCAGTCCGGAGCCACAAGGATGACTTGGGCCCGGTCCATCCTGATCTTCTTCAGAACTCTGGGCAGGAGTGGTATGGGCGGAAAGGCGTACAGGAGGCCTGAGCTCCACACAAGATGAAAGCGTCTCTGAGCTACAGCCGCCTTGGAAACTCCAGCGAGCAAACCTGCTGACACTGCACGTCCTCGGCGTTAGCGAACAGACCTAACCAAGGCTCTTCCAACTGCTGAAAGAGACCTTACACCACCTTAGGATGGAGGCCCAATTCGTAATTCTCTAGGTATCTTCGGCTGAGTTTGTTCACCCTGGCATTCAGAGAGCTTGCCAGGTGTTGAACCACCAGGGATATGCCCTGATGTTCCAGCCATGTCCAGAGGTGTAGAAAGCAATCAAATGGCATCTCCATAAGCAAAGATCACACATCCCCTGAAAAGCCAGTTGTCCTCAGCCAGTCGTGGAGCCATAAGGCCACAGGTGAGGAAAATGTTGTGCTTAGCGAGTTGGTTGTGTCCAGCCCACATCGGATCATGAACTTAGCTGCAGCTCTCCCCCCAGCCATAGCTTGGGAAGAGTATGGCCCGGGTCTCCTCTGGGACCATAGGCAGCACCTGCGCAACTGATTCCCAGAGAGAATGGGAGTAATGGCCCAAAAGGCATGCGATGTTCAAGGACCACAGTGCTAGGCTGGCGGAAGAAAACATCTTCTTGCCCAAGGAGCTTAGCCTTTTGGATTCCCCATCTGGTGTAGTGGTAGGGAAGCGCCAGGATTTACTCGGGAAGTGGAGGATTGGACCACCAAGCTCTCTGGCGTAGGATGCTGTGTGAGGAAACTGGGTTCCACTCAAGTGGTGCAATGGTGGCAGGAACTTGTCCTGTTCACAGAAGCCCCTTTATAGGGTTTGGACCAGGCCCCGAGCAGAACGTTCGTGAGGGCTTCATTAAATGGGAGAAGCGGTTCTGAGGGGGTAACTCTCAGCTGAAGCACCTCCGTCAAGAAGTTACTCTTGACTGCCACTGAAAGCAGGCTAAGGTTAAGGACATTGGTCGCCCTCCTCACCACCATAGCTAATGAGCCTCTCTCCTCCTTTGGCACGGTAGGAGGACAGACCAAGTCAGTATCTGGGGAGTTGTCCAGTCCACTGGCATCCGCCAAATCCTCACACAAATCCATATTGGGGTATAGAGGCTGGAATTCTTCAGGGTCCAGAGGCCCCTTCCAACCCCCCATAAGTCATAGCCCTAGGAATAGGGCTCAGGGTCCTGCCTGGAGGGAATTGCTCCAGTCGTTCCCAGCGTCGAGTGACGCCCCTTCGACTTCGTGATTGAGTCGGGGATAAGAATGAGGATGGCGTCACCGGGAAACTCACCAATGGGGCTGGCACTGGAGAAGGTTGTGGTGGCTTGACCGGCGCTGGTCTGGATCCCTCTGTGATTACAAGGGGCTCGACTAGCGCCGAGGGTGAACCTGCCACTGGAGAACCAGTATGGGCCCCTTGCAAACACGCAGGGCCCGAAGATGCGCAACGGGGACAGGCAACGCAAATATGAGGTGCATGGCCTCATAAAATTCTCAGAGTTGGGCGGGTGTCATTTCGGCTCCTGGAAACTCGGGGCGGCGCGGAGACAGCCCAGCTCAACCGTGGAGCCAGGCCTAGAGTGATGGCTCTCCCTCATCTTGTCGGACAACTTTGACGGACGGGGAGAAGTCGAACACTTAATCGATTTCTTACTCTTCTTCTTCTTGTGGGACTTACCGGAGTGTGGTGACTTTGACTGCGATGAAGGGCTCCGCAACTGATACAGTGACCTTCCTCACGTACGGGATCGAGACCACTGCTGTGTCGTACTTAGAGGGCAGGGAGCTCGAGGGATCACTCCCTGAAGGCCTTGGAGTGCATGGTGTGACAATGCATGGTGTGACAATCAATGCAGGTCTTGGCATCATGGTTGCACTAAAGACGCCAGAGACAGATGAGTCAGTCACCATCGTTTGCTGTGACAGATGCCGCAGGGCTTGAATCCAGCCATCCTCCTAGACATCCCTGCCACACCAGGAGACAAGTCTCAAAAAACTTTGACGAAAAGTAAAAAAAAGAACAGTCAAAGAATGACGGGGGGCGGGGAGGCTAGGTGGCGCGCGACCAAGATGGCCGCACACCAGTGAGGCTTGTGCCGTCCGGGTACAAAAACATACATGTTCCTCATCCTTTGTTGCCAGTTTTACGCCTGAGTTGCGGGGATCGTAGCCAGTATGCCCAGCGGTCTACCAGAGGCTCCTTTTCTGGTCTGGATCGCCCCATGAGAAGCGGAGAACGTGCGGCAACAGAGGCGGCGGGACGCTGTGGACAGGGTGCCGGCGTACAATCGGTGCCAAATCTGCGGCTTCTGCCACCCTGAAGAGAACGCCGCCGCATCTCCTCATGTCGGCAGGAGGGGCGCGCATATCCTAGAGGCGCTGCGGCAACATCACAGCATCGGCTGCGACGGTGAGGATATCAGTGGGGGGGCCCCGGTGGGAGCATTCGGGGTGAAGGGTCTGGCCCACTCCTGGGGACGACGACACCTTGCGGGAGGTGTGTCGCCATTGAGTAATTTCGACCTCTCTCTTGGCCGCGCACGGAGGGAGCCTGCGAGCCGGGCGCTGCGAGAGAAATAATCGGAAGCCACGAACCCCCGGCCCGCATTAACAAAGCGGATTGGATATCCACTGCCTGCCGACCTGGGAGACAGAGCGGGCCCTGTTAATTTGCTGACCACGTGGCAGGGGTAGAGCGGAGTATCTGTGCCCCGCTCCCCCCCCCCTCGATATAATATCTCGACGCTGGCCAAATACTTGCCCCCCGCACACAGAAGTTACAAACACTGGCTTTCAGGACGTGTAGGAGGCCTGACCGCCATTCTCGCTAGCACAGTGCAGCTGTATGAACTACACGTGAAGGCCTCATCACCTAGAAGCGTGTACCTTACAATAGCCCCTGCATCTTCATAACTGGGACCATCTCCTGGTCACCAGAACTGACCAGTAGGCAACCCAAATAGAACGTCCCCTGGCGGGGGTGATACTGGGCTATCCTCTTGGTCCCCCGTCTCATCAGATCTTCCTACTACTCATATCGTACAATAGCGCAATCTCCCTTCCTGGTCAACATGGGCAGAACGGATGGGAAACAAACCAAGATCCCATTCGAGGCGCGAATAACGTCCCGGACCCAAGTGGACGACAACCCGGAGTCTGAGTCCCCCGACAGTCAAGATGATGACTGGAAAGCAATATTACTAACTATGAAAAATAGCCTCACCTCAATTGACGCAAAAATGGACGCCATGAACTCTCGTATGGACGCTATTGTACAAAAAATAGAAAAACATGACCATAGAATTATGGAAGCAGAAAACAGAATCTCTGAGCTGGAAGATGGCGCCTCAAGCAGCAAAGAGCAGATATCACAGATGGATCGCTTGTTGAAAGTCATCGCAGCTAAAAATGAAGATTTAGAGGCACATTCCCGGCGGAACAATGTGCGCGTGCTCGGCCTTGCGGAAACACTTAATACTGGTCGCATGGAGGACTTTATCGAGAAACTGATCAAAGACCTGTTCGGAGCAGACGCATTTTCCCAGCACCTCGTCATTGAGAGAGCACATAGGTCCCTGAGTGCGAGACCCCCCTCCTGGGGCACCACCACGCCGATAATAGTCAGATTTCTCAATTACCGCGATAGGGACTAGGGACACGCTGTTACGCCTAGCACGAGAAAAGAAAGTAGTTGAATACGAGAACACCTCCCTTGCATTCTACCCTGACTTTACCCAAAATGTGCAAGAAGCGAGAGGAAAATTCACTACTGTGAAAAAAGAAGCTGCAAACCTTGAGTATCCCCTACGCCATGTTATATCTGGCGCGACTCCGAGTCACACATCAGGGAAAACAGTATGTTCTTCACAACCCTCAACAGGTCGATGACTTTCTAAAAAGGATCCAGCGACCAGCATCCACGGCCACCTCATCTAGATCTCGATCCAGATCCACGTCTCCACTATCAAAACTGGACTAACTATGGTATAATATTCTATCAATCTGATTAAGATAAGGATAGATAACCTAGCCTGAGTCACCATCGTTTGTAATTGTGTGAAAAGATAAGGGTCAGATGAGCCAGATGAAACCATAGGTATACGACCCTGAAGGAAAGGTTGCACTTCCTTAAACCGAAGTTTGGTTATTCGTGAGGCAGACAAGGGGGGCAATATTGTCCTAATGGATCGCAAGGACCATTTTAGTGAGATAGAGAGACAGCTAAGCGACACAAACTGCTACGAACAATTGAAAGAAAATCCTATCCCCGCTATCGAGAGAAATATTAATGCAAGACTAAAAGATTGGAACGAGTCAGGTTTGATCTCAGATCAAGAATATCGATATTTGCAGGCATCCAATTCCAGACACCCCTGTATATATACGCTCCCAAAAATACATAAGGGAGGGGCCTTTACACCGGGAAGGCCCATTATCTCAGGGAATGGTGGCCCCACGGAACATCTGTCAGAATATATCGATGGTTTCTTACAACCACTTGTAAAAAATATGCCCTCATATCTTCAGGATAGTAGGGACATATTATGTAAGCTTGAGGACTTTGAATGGAATAGTGAAGAGCTTATGTTTGTCACTATGGACGTAGAGAGTCTTTATACCTGCATTCGGATGGAATGTGGGTTAGACACCTTAAAACATTATCTATACAAAAGGAATGCTACCCACCTTGAACACACAATGATGCTCTTGGAAATGGCCAGAATGATACTATCTATGAACGTCTTCTTACATAATGGAACCTGGTTCTTGCAAAGACAAGGTGCAGCCATGGGAACCAGGTTTGCCCCGTCCTATGCCAACCTTTTTATGGGTGCATATGCCTGGGGACCAGGGTCACAAAAATGGAGCGACAATATTATCTTCTACGGAAGATATATTGATGATGTCATGATGATATGGAATGGAAGAGAAGAAGAACTTCTGGCATATCATAACTACCTGAACAGGAACAGATTTAACGTGAAGCTCACAATGAAATTCTCAAGGGAAAGCATTGATTTTTTAGATCTAAGACTATATGTCTCCGCGGACACAATTCATAGCGAAACTTATAGAAAACAAACCTCCTGTAACAGCGTGTTACACGCTGAAAGTGCTCACCCACGCACAACCATCAACGCTATTCCATATGGCGAGATGATTCGTGCACGAAGGAACTGCAGTCAGAATCAGCAGTTTGAGACAAACCTTGGGATTATAAAAAATAACTTTCGAAGTAGAGGCTACACAGAGAAATGTCTTGGGAAAGCAGAAACTAGAATTCGGAAGATAGATAGGAAACAGACCCTGGTTCCCAAAAATTCAAAGAAAGCTGATAAAAAAGGACCCGGATACAGTGCTTTTTATAACCCAATACAATGCGCATAGTGACCATGTTTATAATATACTAAGAAAAAATTGGCATATACTGAGATCTGCCGGACTGCCCACTGGCACAGTCTTGGATAAACCTAGAATAGTGTATAAAAAAGGCAAAACACTTAAAAATATGCTCTGTCCAAGCTATGTAAAGGATCAAAAATCAAATGCAATGACATGGTTACCCAATAAACCTTCTGGTTTCCATGTGTGTGGTAGTTGCAGTATTTGTAAATTTGGATTAAACAAGAAATGTAAATTTAAATACAACATAGAGAATTTTTGGTTAATTCTTTTATTAATTGCAACACGACACATACAGTATATGTCATTGGCTGCCACTGTAATAAAATCTATGTAGGCAGCAGCACACGCAATTTGAAAATAAGAATCCAAGAGCATTTGAGAGCCATCAGAAACAAGGATGAGAGGTATCCTGTCGCAGTACATATTCATGAAACACACCCAGACAATCAAACGATCTGGTTTCATGCAATTGAAAGTGTAAAAACACCCAGAAGAGGCGGAAATAGGGAGAAATCCCTGCGCAAAGCAGAGGCAAGTTGGATTTGCCGTTTAAGGACTATCTACATGGGACTGAATATCAATAATGAAATGTATCACTTTTTGTGAAATTCTGAGACGAGCTGTACCTTAGTAATGGTCTTAGTGCTCCCTAACCAGAACCTCACTCATATCAATTCCATTTGAATTGGGGACCAGAGTCTCTACCTTAGCTGAAAACTAAAGTGTCAGCCCATAGATAGAGATGTATGCTTATATGCAAACTCACCCGAATAGTTTTCTGTGGGGCTTATATTAGAGCAAAACATACATTCATTATACTCATAACATCTGGGTTTATCCCCTGATTTTTTGATACATTTAAAACGACAACAGCGAAAACGGTGACTTATGTACTTTTAGAAGGACTTATGATCAGTAAACCCCCGTCAAATAGATCCCTGTGAGATATGGCCCAAGATATACAAAAATAAATAATAATATTGGTTTCTGTATGACTCAGGGACACGTTGCTTAATAAGTAATAATACGAATAATATAGGATTCTGTATTAATTGTATAAAAGAGGCTAAAAATACAGGGGTTTCATTTTATCGTGTATATTATGGTTAAAAAGCTACCACTTGTTATTTGTACAAAGGGACCCGATCATAATAAGTCCCTATTCACTTACATATCAAGGTTAAAAACTATCACGCTAAAATGGCGGTCGTGAAAACGGCAACTTTTTGGTATACCATACTGTATTAATTGTATAAAAGAGGCTAGAAAACAAGGGTTCCTATTAACCTGTACACTATGGTTAAAAAGTTACCGCTTGTGAACTGTATAAGAGGGACCCGATTATAATGGGTTCCTCTTTACCTATATATTAAGGTCAAAAACTACCACGTTAAAATGGCGGCCGTGAAAACAGCATTTTTGCGATTACCATATGTTGGGAAAGAATAGTAAAAAATTCTCTTATAAGAATGGCCTCCTCCGGACCTAATATATATATAATAATATAAAATATTGAGATATAGCAATTAGTTCATAATACTAGTGGTTGTTTTGAAGTTTAATATCAATTTAACAGCGTTTTTTTAGCCCTTACAAAATGGCCGCCGTAGAAACCTAATATTAACGCCACTTGTCTAGGATTACAAACAGGTGTGCTAAGCTGCGGGCTATTTAAATGCTGCGGCTTGGGAGCTCCAAATAATGACGGGAATCCGTACGGTGGGAGCGGTCCGACGACAGAACAAGTTAGTTGAAGGAGGGAGGGGGTTGCTTTTCTATGACCGCAAGTAGTTACTAAACGTGGTCTTTATTTTAATGGGCACCAGTTAAAAATCTTTTACTGTTTTAATAAATAGAGAAGTAATTCCCCCCCCCCCCCTTTTTTTCAACCAGTGAAATTGCTGGTTAATAATTTGGATAGATAGAATGAGCCTAATACTTTGTGTACTAGTTGGTGTAGAAGAGACCATTCACTTTAGTGGGCACCGGTTTAATAGTATGATTAATGAGTAAGGGTGTGCTCCAGCTTATAAGATAAATGTGTCCCGTTATAACAAATAGAAAAGCTATCCGTTTGTAATCAGTGGAGTTGCCGTTAAAAAGATAGATAGAATGAGCCTAACATGTTGTACACCACCTGGCGTGGAAGAAATCACTTAGACAAAATAGCTAAATACTATTTTCTAATTTGTTGCGAGGACTACGAACCACCAAATGGGGTCTCTACGACCGTCAATAGCTTTCAATAACGGTCATACTTTAATGGGTGATGTTTTTATGACCTGATCAATGAGCAAGGGTGTACCTTCTGACCCGGGATGTTGTCGTTAATAAGATGGACAGAATGAGCTTGATATCAATGTGGGGATATAAATAGATTATTATCGCCTCTAGCATAGATAACAACAAAGCTAATATGGCGAGAACCTTTTATCAGTTCTTGTGCAATTCTTTATGTTTGAATTGCAGATGAGCATTGGGAACTCACCAATGCTCGTGGGAAATTGAACATCGTGTTTGTGATCAACTAAGGAAGCAACTTATACTCTCGGTGGGCAAACCCTAGGAACTAAGAGGTATGCCTATGATTACATTAATTAGGTTGGGAGATATGTCCAATGTTATATAAAATCTTGCAATTTATGGCCCACTATCTGTTTTTAGATACCATAAAAACAGCCCAACATCTAGAGCAAGATACAAAGTCATCTTTTACTCACAAGAGATGCATCATTTTTATTAGGGTAAGCTTTTTCCCATTTTTCTTTTTTCACTTTTTTCTTTCAAATTACTGTATGGTTACTATTTATCAAAACCACAATAAGATCTACATTATTGTTTAGTGATTTCAAAAATTATACGTTTGAATTCAATCAATTTTGGTTATAAATTCAAAAAGTGAAAAGTATTATTAATTCCACTCATATGAATGTTTTTCTTGTGTTTTTTTGCATTTATAGACTCTTATTAATATGTTCTTCAATAATAAACCCCATTATGTTTCAACCATGGTGTAAAATATGTAAAAATATTACCATTTCAATACATACGAATGGTATTTTTTCGTGTCCTTTGTTTCCACAGAAATCATTAAAAATGCCCTACAAAATACATATTTCTTTGAGATTGAATCACTATTTTTGAACATTGTTTGCAAGGTTTCAGCAGGTTAGAATATTGAAAACATTTCAATGTGCAAAAGAAAATATAGTAATGTGAATATTTTATATAACTAAATGTTATTATATTTTGTGTCAGGATTTTTTTAATTCTCCGTCATGGTCCTGGATAATTCTTTGATAAATGTAAAGCAAATAAAATGTTAATGTTTTAAATTGTATATTTTGTATATATGTATAGATCTAATGTATATATTGTACATTTATTTGTAGCCCTGAAGAAGACCTTCGGGTCGAAACGCGTTGGCTACAGTTGCTTTTTAAAGAAGACATTTTTTTCAATAAAGAACAAAAAAGAAACAAGAACCTGCTGAATGAATGTTCTCCTTCTTTCTGTTTTCACTTTGTTTGTACTTATCAGAATATATTGTTTTTCGTATAAAGAGGAGTGCTGAATCGTTATTTGAAATTTATGAGTAGGATCTTTTTATCCCAAAAGGCTTAAGATGTATTCAGCCTTTGATTCTGTGCACCCTAGTAGCTTATGATGATATATGTAAACCTTACAGTCTAGGATAGGTGCATTAGTAATTACTCGATACCTCTTGCATTGTTGTTGTTGTAGTTTTTTTTTTTTTTTCCCGAAGTTTGGTATTACTTTAGACTGGTAAAGATCCCTGCCGATAGTCTTCAGACCAATGGAGACGAAAGGCTGCTGTAGCTCGGACACTCACCCCTATCTCCCCCCCCAGCACTTGGTCATCCAGTGCAAGACTACGGTCTGGTGGGGCGTCAAGGGGTGACGGTGACACGCAGGCCACCTGGCTTTACCCACACGGGGGCGATCCCCCTTTATACCTCTACATAAGTTGTAATCCCGTAATTACGGATGTCTCACAATGTCTTGTGTGTGCCGATGTGTTTATCAGCAGAAGTTAAGTTGCGATGGGAATGTATGCCAGACAAGTTGGGGATGTCGGAGTGGGTGGTGGGGTTGCCTAACACAGTGTCAACTACTCATAGACAAACATCATAACCTGATACATGTCTACTGCTCAGATACTCGAGTTATGATAACCAGCCCCATGGTCGCCAGTTGCTTGAACTCTTACAGATCTCTTGATGCAGACTAAACTTCATTGCATAACCTGGAATGTCCAAGGGTTAAATAACCCGCGCAAAAAGCGACAGGTGTTAGGGTACCTAGATAGGCACCACGTGCAGATCGCCATACTGCAAGAAACTCATCGAGACCAGACTACTGACCCCAGCTTTGCTGTTAAATGGGAGTCACATTGGTGTTTCTCATCCTACTCCACATACTCCAGGGGTGTAGCCATTCTTATTAAAAGACACACACCATTTGTATTAGGCGGCACACTACTAGACTGCCAAGGTCGTTATTGTGTAATGTGGGGACGTTTGGCATCACAGGAAGTAACCATCATGAATTGCTATGGCCCCAACATAGACAACCCCCTTGTCTTCCCCACCCTATGGGGTAAGATACTTTCCGTGGGCTCCACATATCTACTCTGGGGAGGAGACTAACACAACAATGTCCCCTGCACTGGATAGGTCCCACTCAACTACGCAACATTACACCACCATGCAAAAGCACTTAGCGGGAATAATAACGGACAACTATCTCCTAGATGCATGGCGATACTTACATCCCCTTGCCAGAGAGGGCACACATTACTCCGCGGTGCACTCTTCATGGTCCAGGCTGGACTATTAGTTTGTGTCTACCGGCATGGGAGGCTGGGTGGACACGGTAACGCATTTGGCTACGACATACTCAGACCACTCCCCGGTGAAGATGGTACTATCGCCGCCCTTAAGCCAACCTCCCTAAGCAAGGTGGAGGCTAAATAAATTGCACCTACTAGATACCGTCTTTAAAGCTGAAATTGAGCAGGAGATCCAAGATTTTTTCGAACGCAACACCAATTCCATCTCCAGTCTTACCACCGTATGGGAGGCGTTCAAAGTCACCATCAGGGGATCATGCATAGCTAGAGGAGGGGGCATTTTAAAAGATATTCGTAATCATCTCAGCCGACTGGAGGCAGATATAAAAATACTGGAACAGGAGCTCTGCGACACGGCAGATGCAGGCTCTGTAAGAACTACATTACGCAAAAAATTGACAGAATATAATGAAACAGCTGACCGGGAGAGTAAATTCCGTAGCAAATACCATGTAGCGCGTCAATACGGAGAGGGAGACCGCCCAGGGAAAGTAATTGCAGACCTTGTCCAACAACCTAAATTCTCCAATTATGTTGCAGAAATTCAAGACCCGGAGGGCGAGACATGTAGGAACATCTCTAGCCAGCTGCATACCTTTACGACATATTATAAAACCTTATGTATCACACATGGACAACGACCACTAGATCTCCAAGCATACTTCAAGGATACCGCCTTGGCCTGGTTAGGAGATTCCCAAAGGGAATTCTTGGGAGCAGAATTGGAGGTTGATGAGATCACGGCAGCGATCATGCAAATGAAATCGTGCCTCACGCCGGGGTCTGATGGACTGCCAATTGAATTTTATAAAACATATTTGACACAGCTGGTCCCCATTTTAAAGCAGTTTTCTATGAGGCAAAAGAGGAGGGACGACTCCCGACCACGATGAGAGAGGCTATGATCACTTCCCTATTGAAACCGGGCAAACCTCCCAATCAATGTGAATCTTACAGCCCGCTTTCACTGAATAATTGTGATATAAAAATCCTTGCTAAGGTACTATCCAACAGGTTGAGCCGGTTAATGGACAGATTGGTACTGCCGGACCAGTCCGGGTTTATCCCTGGCCGAGCAACGTCCCATAATCTTAGGACCCTCTTTGCAGTCCTCCAGGATATTGACCCCGACTGTGCCGCTGTGGCGGTGTTCCTCGATGCCACTAAGGCATTTGATTCTGTAGAATGGGAGTATCTCTTCGGCACTTTGAGATATATAGGCATGCCCCCAGAATTCCTAGGATGGGTAGAAGTATTGTATTGCCAACCCACTGCCACTGTTCTTCAACGGGGCGCGTTCCCCCCCCCCTTCACCATCACCAGAGGCACACGCCAGGGCTGTCCTTTATCCCCCATATTATTTGCCCTAGCTATAGAACCGCTAGCTGCTAAAATAAGGCAACACCACAAAGAACGCGCACTGATATACCCGTCCAGACAACTTTTGATTTCGCTTTACGCAGACGACATCACACTCTATCTCAGGGACCCACAAGATAATTTGAACCCCTTGCTGCGGGAAATTACAAAATTCGGCGAATACTCAGGCATAAATATCAACTGGGCCAAATCATCTATTTTTCCACAGACTGAAGCGACCGCACCATACGCACTAGACTACCCACTGACATGGAGTAGTGAGGGGGTAAAATACCTAGGGGTCAAAGTCACCAGGGACAGGGAAGAATTAATGAGCTCCAATTACGGGGCCACTCTGGAAACAGTTACTGACTCAATCACACGGTGGATATCCATGCCCCTGTCCATGGCAGGGCGGATCTCCCTGGTAAAAATGATATTGCTGCCCAAGTTCCTCTACCTCTTCACTAACATACCTCACGAGCCTGGGAAATCCTTTTTTAGCGCACTAAAAACACAGACCATCCGTTTGGTGTGGGGTGATAAACAAGCTAGGCTCCGATGGGATACCTTGACGCTACCTTTCTCACAGGGCGGTTATGAGGTACCGGATTTCGAACTTTACCATAACTGTGCACAAGCGCAATATGCCACATACTGGTTTCACCCGCCCCCCTTTATCCCGCACTTGGCGGTTGAGATGGGTTATATGACCCCTGTCCCCCTCTCAGGCTTCCTAGTCACCCCCACTAAGAAGCGAGATCAGGATCCCACCACAGTTGCATGCACCAATTCAGCCTGGAGGAAGATTGCCACCAAACTGGATATATCAATACTATATTATCCCAAATTACCACTGATTTATCATCCAGCGCTCCAGGTCACCTACGAACGGCAGTGCCGATCAATGCTGGAAAAAGCCCAGATACATACATGGGAGGACCTATATGCAGAGGGACACTTCGGGTCCAGGGAGAAATTCTTTGGTACTACTACACCTACTACCATGGACTTATTCATGTTTGTTCGACTTCAACAAAGTGTAAGGGCGGCCACACCGACGTTCCCACATGAACCCCCCACTCTCCCACCGCTTCATGCGCTCCTACAAGCCAAACCTCCCCAACATGTCACCTCACTCATCTATCATCATACACAAAAGGCAGCTAAGGCACGCGCGCCTACAGCCCGCTTGGACTGGGAGACTGATCTGGGGACACAGCTGACAGACAAACAATGGGAGTTCTGCTGCACGCAGACAGAGGCTCTCACAGCAAATAGCAGGCTGCGACTGATCCATTATAAGTTTTTGCATAGATTGTACTATACCCCGGTCAAACTCTGCAAATTCAAGCTCAGGGAGGACGATAAATGCGCCAGGTGCGGCTGCGAGGGGGCTGACTTCCTCCACTTGGCAAGGCAGTGCCCAGCAATTTTTTATTATTGGCAAAAGGTATTTGCTGGAATGGAACAGATGATTGACACAACGCTACCGTTATCCCCAACTGTGGCTTTACTGGGGTGCACAAGTGGAGTTGACACTGTATATAAGAAATACCTAGCGCTGGGGTTCCTGATTGCTAAGCGCAAAGTGGCATGCAGGTGGGGACGAGGTCGCGCCCCCAAATTTAAGGGCTGGCTGCATGACCTTACAACTTGGCAGGAACAATCCTTCAATTATGCTGAACTACTTCCGCCTGTCTCCAGACCAAGGGACATACGGGCCCCCCTGAAATCATATTTCCTTTCCTCAGCGGAAGACGTAGAAGCCACCCTAGAAGTACCCGACAGTGTTGTAATGGGAGGAGGTGAGTACAATGCAGAGGAATAGACCCCTAATATGGACCAATAGATACCCTGGTGCCCCACGTGGCAATAGATATAGGCAAATGAAGACTGTTGTAGGAGTCAAGGTATTACTTGTCATAAATATCTGCAAACACTTATCCTGCGACCTGTGCAGCTAATGTATATATACAAATTAGACCTGGGCGAGTTTTCAAGATTCATATTATACACTATGCACAAGTTACTAACTTGTGTAACGATATATCTGTAAGAGACAGTAGTTAGTGATAGATTCCTTACCTTAGAATATCCCCAGGCGTCAGGCTGGATCCGGAAAGTTTTGCGTAGCAGTACCCTTGCGCGTCGGTAGGCGGCGTCGTGCGGCTCCGCGTCCGTCGTCGGCGTCGTGATCGCCGGGATGACGTCGCGGGCAGTACTTAGGCGCCGCCCCTGCGCGCTGACGTCAGTTCTGTACACGACTTTCCGCGCCAGGAACGCAGAGCCATGCAAGAAGCTGACACAGGTGTCTGAAAAATACTAGGGCCCTGAAAGGGATGTCCTTAACCCTAGAAATCAGTTCGCAGAACGGGGAGGATGGGTGGGGCGGTAGGAATCTATCACTAACTACTGTCTCTTACAGATATATCGTTACACAAGTTAGTAACTTGTGCATCTGAAAGAGACACGTTAGTGATAGATTCCTTACCTTAGAATAGATACCCCAGCAATACCAACCCCGGTGGTGGGTCTGCGAACAAAGATCAGACAAGGAAGTCCTGGAGGACAGAACGGCCAAAGAAGCCGTCCCTCCGGACCTGACTGTCAAGGCAGTAATGCTTAGTAAACGTGTGCAGCGAGGCCCACGTAGCTGCCTGACAGATAACCGGCAGCGGAACACCGCGGCCCAAGGCCGTGGTAGCAGCCGTTGCCCTGGTGGAATGGGCACGCAGCCCAACAGGAGGCTCCTTCTTAGCCAAAGAATAGCAGGTCTTGATGCACAAGGTAACCCAGCGGGAGATGGTCCTCTTGTGCACCGCCCGACCTTTTTTGGCGCCCACGTAGCCAACAAAGAGCTGGTCATCCACCCGGAAGTGTTTCGTGCGGTCGATATAGAAGGAGAGCGCACGTTTTGGGTCCAGACGGTGGAGCCTCTCTTCCTCTCTGGAAGGATGCGGAGGCGGAAAGAAGGTGGGCAAAGTGATGGTCTGCCCAATGTGGAAAGCAGTAACCACCTTTGGCAAGAAGGACGGACGCGTCCGAAGAACAACCTTGTCTGGATGAACAGACAGAAAGGGAGGTTTGCAAGAAAGAGCCTGGAGCTCACTCACCCGCCGAGCGGAGGTGATGGCCACCAGAAAGGCTGCCTTTAGAGTCAGAAGACGAAGAGGACAGTTATGCAGAGGCTCAAAGGAGCGCACATTAAAAAGGTAAGAACCAAGTTCAAGTCCCACTGAGGCATTACAAACGGAACAGGAGGGAAGAGGTGAGTAATGCCTTTTAAGAACCTGTTAACAACAGGGGACTTGAAAAGGGAGGGCTGATCAGGGAGCCTGAGGAAGGCCGAGATAGCACAAAGATAACCCTTGATGGTACCCAGGGCAGAACCCTGTTGGGCCAGAGAGAGAAGGAACAGAAGGACCTCAGAAAGAGGGGCAGAAAGGGGATCCACAGCCTTTGCTGTGCACCATGCCACAAATTTGTTCCACCTGCAGGCGTATACCACCTTAGTGGAGGGACGCCTGGCTGCCAGAATCACATCACAAACTTCGGGAGGCAAGTCGAAAGGAATCAACTGCCGCCGCTCAATCTCCACGCAAGCAGGTGTAGACTGGACAGGTTCGGGTGGAGGACCGTCCCCTGCTGCTGCGACAGAAGATCCTCCCGAAGAGGCAGACGGATCGGGGGATCTATGCTCATATTGAGTAGCTCGGGATACCAAACTCTTCGAGCCCAGTCCGGAGCCACAAGAATGACTTGGGCCCGGTCGTGCCGAATCTTCTTCAACACTCTGGGTAGAAGTGGTATAGGCGGAAAGGCGTATAACAGACCGCAACTCCACTCGCGACGAAAAGCGTCGCCGAGCGAGTGCCGCCTTGGAAATTCCAACGCGCAGAACTGATGACATTGCGCGTTCTCTTCGGTGGCGAATAGATCTAACCAAGGCTCTCCCCACTGTAGAAAGAGTCCTTGCGCCACTTCCGAGTGAAGACGCCATTCGTGATCCATCATGCACCTGCGGCTGAGTTCGTCCGCCCTGGCGTTCAGAGAACCTGCCAGGTGTTGAACCATCAGGAACATGCCCTGATGTTCCAGCCATGTCCAGAGGCGCAGAGCCTCCTGACAAAGGGTCCAAGACCCCACCCCGCCCTGTTTGTTGCAGTACCACATGGCGGTGGTGTTGTCTGTGAACACCTGCACTACCTTCCCTTTGACAGAGGGAAGGAATGCCTTGAGTGCAAGCCGGATCGCCCGGAGCTCCAGAAGGTTGATATGGAGCCGGGACTCCGCCGGAGACCAGAGGCCTCTGATCTCCGCCTCTCCCATGTGACCGCCCCATCCCAGAAGGGACGCGTCCGTCACAACTGTATGCTCTGGCTGGGGAAGGGAGAGGGATCTGCCCATGACCCATTGCCGGTTCGAGAGCCACCACTGCAACTGTTTTGCAGTCCCCTCCGAGATCTGGACGTGATCGGACAGGTGGCCCTGGTGCTGCGCCCACTGGAACTTCAGGTCCCACTGCAGAGCCCGCATATGCCATCTGGCATGATTGACCAGCAGGATGCAGGAGGCCATGAGGCCCAGCAGCCTCAGGGTCATCCTTACCGAAACCCAGGATAAAGGCCGAAAGATCGGAATCATAGCCTGAATATCCCGGACTCGCCGTTCGGGAGGATAGGCCCGAAACCGCGTCGTGTCCAGAACTGCTCCGATGAAAAGGAGCTGTGGAGAAGGAATCAGATGCGACTTCGGCACATTGATGGAGAACCCCAGCGAGTGCAGGAGTTCGGCCGTAGTCTGGAGGTGGGAGACGACTGCCTGGGACGAGCCCGCCTTCAGCAGCCAGTCGTCGAGGTAGGGGAAGACTGAAACCCCTGCCCGGCGCAGATGAGCTGCGACCACCGCCATCACTTTCGTGAACACCCGAGGGGCACTGGTAAGGCCAAAGGGGAGCACGGTGAACTGAAAATGCTCGGGGCCTACCGTGAACCGAAGGTAACGCCGGTGGGCCGGCAGGACGGGGATGTGGAAATACGCGTCCTGCAAGTCCAACGCTACCAACCAGTCTCCAGGGTCGAGGGCAGTCAAGACCTGAGCTAGGGTGAGCATCTTGAACTTCTCCTTCCGGAGGAAGCGATTGACGTTCCGGAGGTCCAAGATAGGACGCATGTCCTCCTTGTCCTTTTGGGCACCAGAAAGTAGTGGGAGTAGCAACCACGCCCTACTTCTGGGGTCGGAACATGCTCGATGGCCCTCTTGGTCAAGAGGGCCGTGACTTCCTTCTGTAGAAGCACCAAGTGATCCCCTGACATGCGGTGGAATTGAGGTGGCATGGCTGGGGGGTGGTCTCGAAGGGAGGGAGTAGCCCCTTCGGACAATGTCCAAGACCCACCTGTCCGAGGTGATGGTGCGCCAGTGGGGAAGGTGATGGCGGACCCTGCCCCTACTGGCGTGCCGTGCACCTGAAAGGAGGGACTAGGAGGGCTTGGAGGCCGCGGACGGGTTGGAGGTGGTGGCCTGACCCGCACGCTGGTTGCCCGATCCGCCACGGCGGAATCCACGTCCTCGGCCACGCGAAGACGCCTGCTGCGCGGGCCGGTGGCTGGGCTGCTGACGTGAAGGGCGCCCCTACCGTGGCCACGATAGGGGCGAAAAGCAGAAGGCAGCGGAGGGCGTGTAGCAGAAAGGCCCAGGGACTTGGCAGTAGCCCGTGAGTCCTTAAAGCGCTCCAACGCATGGTCTGCTTTGGACCCAAAAGACCGACTCCATCAAAGGGCATGTCCATGAGAGTATTCTGGACATCCCCTGAAAAACCAGTGGTTCTCAGCCAGGCGTGGCGTCGGAGCGCCACCGTCGTTGCAATCGACCTGCCCAGCGAGTCGGCGGTGTCAAGGCCACAACGGATAGTGTATTTGGCCGCATCCCTTCCTTCCGCAATGGCGCGGGAAAGCAGTGCCTGGACCTCCTCAGGGCACTGGGGCAAAACATCCGCCACCGAATCCCACAGAGAGTGGGTATATCGGCCCAAAAGACAAGCGGTGTTAACGGACCGCAAGCCAGCACTGGAGGAAGAAAAACCTTTCTTCCCAAACTGATCCAGGCGTTTGGATTCCCTATCCGGAGGAGCGGTAGGGAAGGCGGTTTGGGAAGCGGAGGCTTGGACAACCAAGCTCTCAGGAGTGGGGTGGACAGAAAGAAACAGGGGTCGCCCGGAGCGGGGCGATGGCGTCGTGACACGTTCCGATCCACAGGAGCCCCTGTGTTGGGCTTGGACCAGGCGCCCAAAAGAACGTCCGTGAGGGCGTCGTTAAACGGCAGCACAGTCTCCGCAGAGGAGGCTGCCGGCTGAAGCACCTCTGTCAAGATGTTAGGCTTGACCGTCAAAGTAGGGAGCTGGAGACGTAAGGCCCCAGCAGCCCTACGCAACACCGTACCAAAATTGGCCCCCTCCTCCGTAGCCACGGGAGGAGACAGCATGCCAGTGTCAGGAGAAGTATCCAGACCACTGGCCTCCCCTAGACTCTCTGTCCAGTCCTCATCATACTGACAGTTGCGTGTCAGAGGGTCATCAGACCCCTCCCAGTCCTCCTGGTCCTCCTCTGGTTCAAAATAAGGAGGAGGAGGGACATTTGGGACCCAAGGTCCCATCGGCGCCGGAGCCGGCGTCGAGCGACGTCGCTCCGGGTCCAAGTCCGGAGCCGGAAGGAACTGGGGGACGACGCCGCCCGGAGCCCAGGGCGGCGTCGAGAACGGCACCGGAGACATCGGGCGCCGGCGGAGGTGTCGTGAGGTCGACCGGCGTCGATGGGGGTTGTGGAGCCGGGATCGAGGCCGGGGCCGGAGCCGGAGCCGGGATCGAGGCTGGAGGCTCGGGCGACGCCGGGGCCGGAGCCGCCGGCGACGCCGGATCAGCCCCATCAGGGCCCGCGGGGCCCGAAGGCGCACCGGAGGGGCCTGAAGGCCCGAAGAGGCGGGCCATGGCCGACAGGAACTCCTGTACCTTGGCCGGATCCGCCCCGAACCCGGGAAGGGCGGGTATGACGGGGCGACTCCACAGGCAAGTCCGGGGCCGCGGGGCGGGGACGGTGCCGGGAGGGGCCTCAGCCGAGTCGCGAGACCGGCGAGGCGAAGTCCGAGAGCGACGATGCTTCTTGGACTTCTTGTGTCGAGACTTACCGGACGAAGAAGACTTCGACGCCGACGACCGGTGTGCACTCCGCGAGCGACCCCTGGACCTCTCACGCGACCGGGGCTTCCGCGGAGCCGAATGCCGGGCCTCGAGGAGCTTTCGAGACCGCTCTCGCAAAGCCTTCGGGTTGAGGGCCTGGCATTCGGGACAAGACTCGGTGTCGTGGCCTCGGCCGAGGCAGAAGAGACACTCCCAATGCGGGTCGGTGACGGACATCATCCGCGCACAGGCGCCGCATCGCTTGAAGCCGGGCATCCCTACGACACCTGAAGGCTGGAAAAAAAACAGTGAAAAATCACCAAAAAGTATGGTCAAAAATTGACCAGGGCACTGCTCTTCCCGGATCTGCGCTTACTGGCGCGGAAAAAGAAGAACTGACGTCAGCGCGCAGGGGCGGCGCCTAAGTACTGCCCGCGACGTCATCCCGGCGATCACGACGCCGACGACGGACGCGGAGCCGCACGACGCCGCCTACCGACGCGCAAGGGTACTGCTACGCAAAACTTTCCGGATCCAGCCTGACGCCTGGGGATATTCTAAGGTAAGGAATCTATCACTAACGTGTCTCTTTCAGATAAACTGTTATTGCATATTGTACTACCTGTATGTCATCTAGAATAACAGCACTGTGTATGGCAGGGGTTTGATTCCCCGAGTTGTTTTTTTTAAAAATGTTATTCTTGTACTCTATGTATTGTCAAACAAGCTCAATAAAAAAAATAAAAAAAATAATGACTGGGGGTCTCTCTCTCTCCAATTCTGTGCTGATGGCGCAGAAAGAAAAGAACTGATGTCAGTGCACTGGGGTGGCGCCCATATAGGCACTGCGCACTGCACTACTGGCGTGGATGACGCCACGTGGCGCTGAATGACGCCATCTACTAGTACGCAGGGATACAGCTCACAAAAATTTCCGAATCCAGTCTGACGCCAGGGAACAATTATAAGGTGAGGAATCTGCGGCCAGATGTCTCTTTCAGATACCTTGTATGCGTTTGTTCTTCCTAATGGCCAGTGCTAGTGGCTTATCATTGAATAACACTGGTGCACACTTATATCGGACAAATATATATTAAACTCTTGTATCTCAATTGCGGTGCACCAAAGGAAGTGTAGGGACCTAACACCCTTAATAAACCAAAAGGTTCTTTAACACTGAAAGAAATCCTTGAGCACACATCATTAGAAAGTCCAATAGCTTTACACTATTAATCAGTGATATTAAGCCCTGACGAAGTCCTGGGCGATACGCCTTTGCGAGGAAACACGTGTTGGCAGAGAAGTAATAAGGAATTAACGGTGTGACAACTGGAATTGTGTTACATTCACAGTGGACTTTCTAATGATGTGTGCTCAAAGATGTCTTTCAACTTTCATATCAGTACTGATCAGCCATATGGGTCTATAACTTGCACATTGAGTTGGCCTTGCTTTTCTTCAGGATGAGGCTGATATTGGCTATATTGTATTCTACTTGCAGTCGCCTCCTAACATTTGTCTACCGACTTCTGAGAGGGTAGGGAAGCGTACGCCCTCCAGGAATGCTATATAAAGCCTATTGGTGCTGGACATTTCGCCTATCCTGTGCCTGCCTGCTTGGTTGCTGCCCGCAGCTCGCCCACAGCCCCAGTCAGCAGCGGAGGAGGAGGAGGAGGGGGTCAAGGACTACGAGTCCCAGCCTCCCCTGTGGCCACCGGCACACCTGCAATCGCTTTCGCGCCCGGAGGCGCTTTAAATCTAGGCGCGGGCTCCCGCGGCAAGCCCGTTGGTGCTGGACATTTCGCCTATCCTGTGCCTGCCTGCTTGGTTGCTGCCCGCAGCCCACAGTCAGCAGACTCCCCTGTGGCCACCGGCACACCTGTAATCGCTTTCGCACCCGGAGGCGCTTTAAATCTCGGCGCGGGCTCCCGCGGCGCGGGAAGCCCGTTGGTGCTGGACATTTTGCCTATCCTGTGCCTGCCTGCTTGGTTGCTGCCCGCAGCTCGCCCACAGCCCACAGTCAGCAGAGGAGGAGGAGGAGGGGGACAAGGACTACGAGTCCCAGCCTCCCCGGTGGCCACCGGCACACCTGCAATCGCTTTCGCGCCCGGAGGCGCTTTAAATCTCGGTGCGGGCTCCCGCGGCGCGGGACGCGCGCGGGCCGCGCCCGGGGGCTGGGCCACCCCCGTACATCGCCAGTCCGTGCAAACACAGGGGCTCTGGCTGCAAGCCACAAGGTACTGTCCAATGACTGCGTCAGTCTGCTAATTTACCATTGTGTTACTAATGGCAGGGTGTAATTGTACTGTGTCTCTCTATTAGGGTTTCACTGTCTGTTAGCTAGTCTACTGGGACTCCCCTTCCTCCACCTGTGCCTTTAAATTTATTCTCGTGACACCCCTCCCTCTTGCACAATGAGTAAACATAGAGGAGTCGCGGGAACCCTGGACGCCTTTATCATCAGGGCCGAATCAATGCTCACCCACAAGATTGAACTTACAGAGAAACGACTGTCCCTAGATCTTCCATCCTCTCGGAGGCGCTCCTCCCTGGGCCCCTTTTTAGGCATTAATACCCCGGGGGGGCACCTATTATCTATTCGTCATCTATCGCGGATCATGAGCGCCAGCCCTCTCCCGTAACAGATTCGGAGGTACCCTCTGCACCTTATGTTACCCCAAATGGCCCCAGTTTAGCTACAAGGTCACGGACTCATTTTCCCTTAACCAAGGAAATCAAGGATAAGGCGAGTGAGCCATTGGGGAAGCGGAGGAGGGGGGGAGGGATCTCGAAAAACTAAACAACAGCAGCGGCCTTGGAGATCTAACCCTGAAGTGCCTCATGCTTGCACCACTGGCACACAGACTGATGCAGCCCTTATGGAGCCCACAATTAACGACGTTGGGAACATTGTGCCAGCAATTGCTGGGGAAGCACCTTGGACTTGGCTTTTGCACAACTGAAAGAACTAGTGGTCAACAGCTTCGCTGAACTTAGGGGTCGTCTCGATCTTTTGGACACTGAACTATGTAAATTGTCTAGCCAAAACGGGGCATCGCAGCCTGCTGCGCCTACAGTGGTAGGTCTGGGTATAGATGCTCCTCACACTGTGGCTACAGCCCCCTTAGATGTTATGCTGGCCAAGGTGACAGCCATCGAGGATTTGCTAATAAATAGTCAAGGAGCACATACTATTAATTCTTCACGTAATCCCTCATATTACTCACAGGCTGATGGTGCTGTGACCTCTTCTTCCCCGGCAAACCCATCGCATACCTTACACAGCGGGCTCACAGGGCCCAAGTCCCCCATTGGCCCAATATACATTCCTGCTTTGGTCCACACCAAGCCCAGCAAAACCCAACTGTCACCCCTCCCAGATATAACATCCTTGGGAAGGGAGGAGGTGAAACTGAACTTACCCCCTGAAGCCACCCCCTACACAATAATTCTAGCGAATACACCACATCTGACCACTCGGGTCTTAGAAACCTGGGAGGCTCTGAGAAACAAGGCTCTGCTGGCTCGGGACTAAAACCGGGCTCACAGAGGCCCTGTTTGGGGAGTTCAAAATGGTGAGAAGAGTAGGTTGGGTCGGGAGTGGGGAAAAAACTTGGCCGGGTGACTGCATTGTTCTCACTTTTAGGTCACCGAGATTGGTACGTGAGATCCTGCTCAAACTTGGTAGTGACCACGTGTCACAAAATGGGATTAGTGTTTTACCCCTACGATACTTCTACCCTCCTAGGCACCATGTACACCAGCCTCCATTACAGAGACCTACAATCCCTACTATCTGCAAACAGCTCAGTCTTCCTCTGCAAAATAGATTTGAAATACTTCCTTCTCTGGAAGATATAGATTGACTCACTCTTACTTCCAAACCCACTGTATCTAGCGGGATTTCTAGAAACAATATCACTAGCTCAGAGTTGGCTTCCATGGCTCCAACGGAGGCCTTTCCCAACGCTCATAGCTATAGAGAAGTTTTAAATGTCAACCCTGGTTTTGTAAGCCCGGGACCTCTGATTGAAGCACCGCCAGATAGCAGCATGGTAAATGGCCATACCGCTTTGCGTAACGATAAGCAGGGACATCATATGATAACTACAAATACTCCTCACCCTCATCCTTTAACTAACCTTGTTCCCCATCCCAATGTCCCTAAAGCGGTTCTTGGTCCTACTAGGCGTTCTACCGTTGGTAATCCCAGGTCTAGTTTAATGAACATACTCTTCTGGAACGTGGCAGGTTTACCTACCAAATTGGAAAATCCCGACTGGCTTAATTTTTGTTTATAATTTTGATATTTTATGTTTTCAGGAAACTTGGGCAGCTGATATTTGCCACATTAATGGGTTTAAAGCACCAGTTACTAACTTGTGTAACGATATATCTGTAAGAGACAGTAGTTAGTGACAGATTCCTTACCTTAGAATATCCCCAGGCGTCAGGCTGGATCCGGAAAGTTTTTGCGTAGCAGTACCCTTGCGCGTCAGTAGGCGGCGTCGTGCGGCTCCGCGTCCGTCGTCGTGATCGCCGGGATGACGTCGCGGGCAGTACTTAGACGCCGCCCCTGCGCGCTGACGTCAGTTCTGTACACGACTTTCCGCGCCAGGAACGCAGAGCCATGCAAGAAGCTGACATAGGTGTCTGAAAAATACTAGGGCCCTGAAAGGGATGTCCTTAACCCTAGAAATCAGTTCGCAGAACGGGGAGGATGGGTGGGCGGTAGGAATCTGTCACTAACTACTGTCTCTTACAGATATATCGTTACACAAGTTAGTAACTTGTGCATCTGAAAGAGACACGTTAGTGACAGATTCCTTACCTTAGAATAGATACCCCAGCAATACCCCGGTGGTGGGTCTGCGAACAAAGATCAGACAAGGAAGTCCCGGAGGACAGAACGGCCAAAGAAGCCGTCCCTCCGGACCTGGCTGTCAAGGCAGTAATGCTTGGTAAACGTGTGCAGCAAGGCCCACGTAGCTGCCTGACATATATCCTGCAGCGGAACACCACGGCCTAAAGCCGTGGTAGCAGCCGTTGCCCTGGTGGAATGGGAACGCAGCCCAACAGGAGGCTCCTTCTTAGCCAAAGAATAGCAGGCTTTGATACACAAGGTGACCCAGCGGGAGATGGTTCTCTTGTGCACCGCCCAACCTTTTTTGGCGCCCACGTAGCTAACAAAGAGCTGGTCATCCACCCGGAAGTGTTGTGTGCAGTTGATATAAAAGGAAAGCGCACGTTTTGGGTCCAGATGGTGGAGCCTCTCTTCCTCTCTGGAAGGATGCGGAGGCGGAAAGAAGGTGGGCAAAGTGATGGTCTGCCCAATATGGAAGGCAGTAACCACCTTTGGCAAGAAGGACGGACGCGTCCTAAGAACAACCTTGTCTGGATGGACAGACAGAAAGGGAGGTTTGCATGATAGAGCCTGGAGCTCACTCACCCGCCGAGCGGAGGTGATGGCCACCAGAAAGGCTGTCTTCAGAGTCAGAAGACGAAGAGGACAGTTATGTAGAGGCTCAAAGGGAGCGCACATTAAAAAGGTAAGAACCAAGTTTAAGTCCCACTGAGGCATGACAAACGGAACAGGAGGGAAGAGGTGTGTAATGCCTTTTAGAAACCTGTTAACAACAGGGGACTTGAAAAGGGAGGGCTGATCAGGAAGCCTGAGGAAGGCCGATATTGCACAAAGATAGCCCTTGATGGTACCCAGGGCAGAGCCCTGTTGGGCCAGAGAAAGAAGGAACAGAAGAACCTCAGAAAGAGGGGCAGAGAGGGGATTCACAGCCTTTGCTGTGCACCATGCCACAAACTTGTTCCACCTGCAGGCGTATACCACCTTAGTGGAGGGACGCCTGGCTGCCAGAATCACATCACAAACCTCGGGAGGCAAGTCGAAAGGAATCAACTGCCGCCGCTCAATCTCCACGCAAGCAGGTGGAGACTGGACAGGTTCGGGTGGAGGACCGTCCCCTACTGCTGCGACAGAAGATCCTCCCGAAGAGGCAGACGGATCGGGGGATCGACGCTCATACTGAGTAGCTCGGGATACCAAACTCTTCGAGCCCAGTCCGGAGCCACAAGGATGACTTGGGCCCGGTCGCGCCGAATCTTCTTCAACACTCTGGGTAGAAGTGGTATAGGCGGAAAAGCGTACAACAGACCGCAACTCCACTCGCGACGAAAAGCGTCGCCGAGCGAGTGCCGCCTTGGAAATTCCAACGCGCAGAACTGATGACATTGCGCGTTCTCGTCGGTGGCGAATAGATCTAACCAAGGCTCTCCCCACTGTAGAAAGAGTCCTTGCGCCACTTCCGAGTGAAGACGCCATTCGTGATCCATCATGCACCTGCGGCTGAGCTCGTCCGCCCTGGCGTTCAGGGAACCTGCCAGGTGTTGAACCATCAGGAATATGCCCTGATGTTCCAGCCATGTCCAGAGGCGCAGAGCCTCCTGACATAGGGTCCACGACCCTACCCCGCCTTGTTTGTTGCAGTACCACATGGCGGTGGTGTTGTCTGTGAACACCTGCACTACCTTCCCTTTGACAGAGGGAAGGAATGCCTTGAGTGCAAGATGGATCGCCCGGAGCTCCAGAAGGTTGATATGGAGCCGGGACTCCGCCGGAGACCAGAGGCCTCTGATCTCCGCCTCTCCCATGTGACCGCCCCATCCCAGAAGGGACGCGTCCGTCACAACTGTGTGCTCTGGCTGGGGAAGGGAGAGGGATCTGCCCATGACCCATTGCCGGTTCGAGAGCCACCACTGCAACTGTTTTGCAGTCCCCTCCGAGATCTGGACGTGATCGGACAGGTTGCCCTGGTGCTGCGCCCACTGGAACTTCAGGTCCCACTGCAGAGCCCGCATATGCCATCTGGCATGATCGACCAGCAGGATGCAGGAGGCCATGAGGCCCAGCAGCCTCAGGGTCATCCGTACCGAAACCCAGGATAAAGGCTGAAAGATCGGAATCATAGCCTGAATATCCCGGACCCGCCGTTCGGGAGGATAGGCCCGAAAGTGCGTCGTGTCCAGAACTGCTCCGATGAAAAGGAGCTGTGGAGAAGGAATCAGGTGCGAGTTTGGCACATTGATGGAGAACCCCAGCGAGTGCAGGAGTTCGGCCGTAGTCTGGAGGTGGGAGACGACTGCCTGGGACGAGGCCGCCTTCAGCAGCCAGTCGTCGAGGTAGGGGAAGACTGGAACCCATGCCCGGCGCAGATGAGCTGCGACCACCGCCAACACTTTCGTGAACACCCGAGGGGCACTTGTGAGGCCAAAGGGGAGCACGGTGAATTGAAAATGCTCGAGGCCCACCATGAACCGCAGGTAACGCCGGTGGGCCGGCAGGACGGGGATGTGGAAATAAGCGTCCTGCAAGTCCAACGCTACCATCCAGTCTCCAGGGTCGAGGGCAGTCAAGACCTGAGCTAAGGTGAGCATCTTGAAATTCTCCTTCCGGAGGAAGCGATTGACGTTCCGGAGGTCCAAGATAGGACGCATGTCCTCCTTGTCCTTTTTGGGCACCAGAAAGAAGTGGGAGTAGCAACCACGTCCTACTTCTGGGGTCGGAACATGCTCGATGGCCCTCTTGGCCAAGAGGGCCGTGACTTCCTTCTGCAGAAGCACCAAGTGATCCCCTGACATGCGGTGGAATTGAGGTGGCATGGCTGGGGGTGGTCTCGAAGGGGAGGGAGTAGCCCCTTCGGACAATGTCCAAGACACACCTGTCCGAGGTGATAGCACGCCAGTGGTGAAGGTGATGGCGGACCCTGCCCCCTACTGGCGTGCTGTGCACCTGAAAAGAAGGACTAGGAGGGCTTGGAGGCCGCGGACGGGGCGGGGTTGGTGGCCTGACCCGCACGCTGGTTGCCCGATCCGCCACGGCGGAAGCCACGTCCTCGGCCACGCGAAGACGCTTGCTGCGCGGGCCGGTGGCTGGGCAGCGGACGTGACTGGGCGCCCCTTCCGTGGCCACGAAAGGGGCAAAAAGCAGAGGTTAGCGGAGGGCGCACAGCAGAAAGGCCCAGGGACTTGGCAGTAGCCCGTGAGTCCTTAAAGCGCTCCAGCGCATGGTCTGCTTTGGAACCAAAAAGACCGACTCCATCAAAGGGCATGTCCATGAGTGTATTCTGGACATCACCCGAGAAACCAGTTGTCCTCAGCCAGGCGTGGCGCCGCAGCGCCACCGTCGTTGCAAGCGATCTGCCCAGCGAGTCGGCGGTATCAAGGCCACAACGGATGGTGTACTTTGCCGCATCCCTTCCTTCCGCAATGGTGCGGGAAAGCAGTGTCTGGACCTCCTCAGAACACTGGGGCAAAACGAGCGCCACCGAATCCCACAGAGAGTGGGAATATCGGCCCAAAAGGCAAGCGGTGTTGACTGACCGCAAGCCAGCACTGGAGGAAGAAAAGGCCTTCTTCCCAAATTGGTCCAGGCGTTTGGATTCCCTATCCGGAGGGGCGGTAGGGAAGGCGGTTTGGGAGGCAGAGGCTTGGACTACCAAGCCCTCGGGGGTGGGATGTTGAGAGAGAAACAAGGGGTCGCCCGGAGCAGGGCGATGGCGTCGGGCCACGTTCCTATCCACAGGAGCCCCTGTGGCGGGCTTGGACCAGGTGCCCAAAAGAACGTCAGACAGTGCATCATTGAACGGCAGCAGTGGCTCCGAGGAGGTAACTGCCGGCTGAAGCACTTCCGTCAGGAGGTTAGTCCTGACAGCCACTGTAGACAATTGGAGGTGTAAGGCTCCAGCTGCTCTACGCAACACCGTTGCGAAATTTGCTCCCTCCTCCGTAGCCACGGAAGGAGGAGACAGCATGCCAGTGTCAGGAGAAGTGTCCAGACCACTGGCATCCCCAAGTTCCTCTGCCCAGTCCTGATCATACTCACACTGCTGTGTGAGAGGGTCTTCCGACCCATCCCAGCTCTCCTGGTCCTCCTCCGATAGAAAATAAGGAGGAGGGGGGACGTCAGGGACCCAAGGTCTCAGTGGCGCCGGAGCCGGCGTCGGGCGACGCCGGTCCGACGCCGCGTCCGGAGAGAACAGGGGAACGACGCCGCCCGGAGCCCCGGGCGGCGTCAGGAACGGCACCGGGGACATCGGCGGAGGCGTAGTTAGGTCAACCGGTGTCGATGGGGGTTGCGGTACCACCGGAGCCGGGTTCGAGGCCGGGGCCGGGAGCGAGGCTGGTGATACAGGCGGCGCCGGGACCGGAGTCGGCGGCGCCGGGGCAACCGTATTAGGGCCCGCGGGGCCCGAAGGCGCACCGGAGGGGCCTTGAGGCCCGAAGAGGCGGGCCATGGCCGACAGGAATTTCTGTATCTCGGCCGGAGTCGCCCCGAACCCGGGAAGGACGGGTAATGCGGGGGCGGCTCCACAGGCACCTCCGGAGCCGCGGGGACGGTGCCGACAGGGGCCTCAGCCGAGTCGCGATGACCGGCGAGGCGAAGTCTTAGAGCGATGGTGCTTCTTAGACTTTTTGTGCTTCGACTTACCCGAAGAGTGCGAAGACTTGGACTCCGATGACGGGCGAGGACTCCGCGACCGGCCCCTCGACCTCTCCCGTGACCGGGGCTTGGTGCGGCGTGGAGCCGACTGCCGGACCTTGAGTAGCTTTCGAGACCGCTCTCGCAAAGCCTTCGGGTGTAAGGCCCGGCAGTCGGAACACGACTTCGTGTCGTGGTCGCGGCCGAGACAGTAGAGACACTCTAAGTGCGGGTCTGTGATCGACATCATTCGACTACAGGCGTCGCATGGCTTGAAGCCGGGCATCCCTACCGACACCTCAAAGCCTAGATGACTCGAAGAAAATACAGTGAAAAAATCACCAAAAAGGTAGTCAAAAAATGACTAGGGCACTGCTCTTCTCGGATCTGCGCTTACTGGCGCGGAAAAAGAAGAACTGACGTCAGCGCGCAGGGGCGGCGTCTAAGTACTGCCCGCGACGTCATCCCGGCGATCACGACGCAGACGACGGACGTGGAGCCGCACGACGCCGCCTACCGACGCGCAAGGGTACTGCTACGCAAAAACTTTCCGGATCCAGCCTGACGCCTGGGGATATTCTAAGGTAAGGAATCTGTCACTAACGTGTCTCTTTCAGATACATTTTTCACCTCAGCTACCCTGTCCAGTCATGGGAGGAACAAGGGTGGTCTATGTACTTTGTATCACATAGATTGAACGCATCAAAGATAACCCTTGCAGTATCCAATACCTATTATCAGGTCACAATAGTACACATTGATAAACCCCATTGCATTGTTTTTTAAAATTTTTACAATAACATTCCTGTGCCGCAAACCAGAGAAGTCTTAAGACAGCTCCAGGACGATCTGGATTCTATTCATGGGACCATAACTAAAGATCCCTGCACAATTTGGGGCGGGGATTTCAACAACAGCCCCTGTACTCATATGTCAGGAGGCTATTGCGGCCTATCACCTGACGACGTTACAGATACTTCCCACTTTTCTCACTCTCCTCTTGGGGATATGCTAAATCTGGTTAAATACACTTCAGATCTGGGCTTTGCAAATGAAGTTTGTTCACCACCCATACCTTTCAGTAGTACATTCAACGGTCGTGGGTCGTGTACAACCATCGATTTTATCTTAACATCTAATAGATACGCTAATAAAATATATAATTTTAAAACCCATCCGGTCGCCTTCAGCAACCACTTTCCGATCAGTGTCACCGTTGACCTGACGTCCAATTTACTTTCAATCGGACCTTGTTATTAACAGAACTAACGGATACACGATTAGATGGGCGGGTGTTGACACCTCTCTTTTAACTAAATCACTTCTTACCAATTGCAAAACAGATTTTCTAGCCTGCCTGGATGAGACCGTGTCAGATGCTAATATTCTTAACTCTTTTTGTAAAATTTCAAAAGCCATTCATAATAGTCTAATAACCACCCCCAAAAGACCCACTAATGGAACGCTAGGTTGGTTTGATTCCCAATGCAGCAAGTCACATGCAGCCTTGAAATATGCCCTACACCAGCCGAGGAGAGACCAGGAAGCAATAAAAAGGGCCAGGGCAGCGTACAAAACGTCTCTCAAAGCACGAAAAGAGACCACTAGACTAGAACTTTGGCAGGCCCTTAAACAAGCCTCCGCCCTAAAGGACATGAAAGGATTTTGGAAGGCCGTGAACGCTCCGTTTTTGGCCCCGAAAAATTCACCAAGTTTCGAAAACGCAATCGCGGAGGACCTTTGGGTGTCTCATTTTTCTAACCTCTACTGCATCAATGCAACCCCCAATACCAGTGAGGATAGTGAACTAGGCACCTTAAGTCATATCCCAATTGTCATTGATTTCAACGTGGAAGAGGTGACCCTGGCCATTAAAGAAAGTACAGGGGGAAGAGCTCTAGGTCCCGATAGTATTCCCGTCGACTTATATAAATCTTGCCTGTCACTTTGGGGCCCACTTCTAACCCTGGTTTTAAGGGCTTGCTGCACGCAAGGGTTTACCCCGACTTGGACGGAATCCATTCTCGTCCCTATTTTTAAGAAAGGCGAGCGCAATGATCCGGCCTGTTACAGACCCATTTCCCTGCTGGACTCTTTCGTGAAAGTGGCCGGACGTGTAGTCTTAAACAGACTGCAGTCGTGGGTGGAAGATTCAGACGTCATCTCAGAGCTACAGTACGGATTCCGCCAAGGTCTCGGTACTGTGGAACAGAGCTTGAATCTGAACCTAATAATGGGTAAATATACCAAGGCCAAAAGAGGGAGCCTCTTTATGTGCTTTGTCGATTTGAGTTCGGCCTTTGACTGTGTCAATCATCAAAAGCTGTGGCGTATCCTAGAGGATATGGGGGTGGAAATGCCTTTAATTACATTTTTAAAGCAGTCGTATTTAGACGCTCGGGCTAGGGTGCGCTATGGCAGAACAGGCGAACTCAGTCATAGTTTCCCCATCAGAAAAGGGGTCAGACAGGGTTGCGTTTTAGCACCCCTGCTCTTCACCCTCTATATAAATAGTTTAGGAGACACTTTATCTAGGGAATGCCAAGATCTTCCCAAACTAGGTAAAAGGACAATTGGTGCCCTGCTATATGTTGATGATGCGGTCTTGCTAGCCCGCACCTCAATAGGCCTGCAGAAAGTCGTGACGAGTTTTGCCGCTTACATGACAAGTCTGGATCTCCACGTTAATATCAGCAAAACCTTTGTGATGAAATGCAGCAAACCGAGCACGAAGTGTCGTAACATCTTCAGAAACACCAAAAAACTGGAATTTACTAATCATTTTTCCTATCTGGGTATCATCTTTGACAATAGGGGCCTATGGTCAAAAGCTATTAACTGTAGAAAATTGCTTTTTGCCAAAGCCATAGGCGCCTTGATTAATTTTACTAGGCAGTTAGGAAAGCACTCTATTGAGGACCTGCTGATAATATATAGAGCCAAATGCATTTCAGTTGCTCTTTACGGAGCTGGTATTTGGGGTCATGCAAACGTAGAGTCTCTCCAGCAAGCTGAGAACAGGTTCCTGAGATTTCTATTGGCCGTCCCAATTTCCACGGCTACGTACATCTGCCACACTGAACTTGGGTTGTCATACCTGTCCGACCTTATTAGAATCCAGCCAATATTATTATGGCATAAGGTCTGGACAGGCGTCACTACCAGCCTTAACCGAGACGTCATAAAAGACTGTCTGAACCTGCAAAGGGCCCAATGTATCCCTTGGCTTGCTTACGTTAAGAATTTCATGCATGATCTAGATTGCCCAGATTATTTTGCCAATCCCGATACCGTGTCCCTCATTTCAAGAAAGGACCTTAAGGCTCTATGCATCAACCATCTGGAGACGATTAGACTGTCATCTAACATTATGAAAATCTCAGTTAGAACTAATCAGCTGCTTCTGACCCAGCCGGGAATCCAGCCCTATTTATTAACAACTCATAGAAATTACGACAGGATGCTACTGACACGCCTGAGTCTTGGTAATTTCCATAACCTAGTAACATTCCCTCAGGTAAATGACTGGTCACGCGTGCTCTGCCCATGCCCCTGCGACGATAAATCTGCAGTCCACAAACCATATCTTATTTTTTTGTAAGTTTTTTACCCTAATCAGGAAAAGATGGATTCTTCCCTACTTGAAACTCCAAGGTCTGAGACAATGTCAACCTGCTTTTATCAAATTGCAATTTTTAGATAACAAAATTTTTAACGCTCACATTGTAAAATATTTGAAAGGGGTGATAAGAGCAAGGAATACCATGCAAGGCCCATCTTCTGTTTAATTGATTCTGGTTTCTAACTAGGTCAAGGCCAAATCGAAACTTGTTTCTAGTTTTTCCTTTTTCTTCCCTTCTTGCAAATTGTACATAGCGGTTTTCGTTAAATGAAATCTTTTTAATCTTTCACTGATGCAATGTTATCATACCTTTGTCAAATGGTGATCACTTGAATTAATTTTTCTCATGTTTATTGTGATGAATTCTGCTTTTATGATTTGACATTTTAAATCGAATAAAGCGTATCTTGACTTGACTATATAAATCACTCAGAAAGTGAGCAAAAGCATTCATCATCTCTACTGGGTGGGTGGTCACAAAGCCAGTTCCATCTCGAATGGCAGGTCTGAAGAGTTGTGCTTCTTGCTAGCAGAGTTACGCTGCCAGTAACCATCCTGCTTTTTCCCACAGCTAATAATGTCACCATTTAAGCAAAGTAGAGCATTTTCTGCTTGTGACGCAAGAGCATTTGGGTCAAACTTCGGTCTTTCAGCTGACGTAGGAGCTGGTGGGTGGGGAACTTAGTATATTGCTTCATTAGAGTTGTAGAAAGTGCCACGTTTTTGCATGGTCACCCCCACTTCTTGCTCACTGGTACTGATGTTTTTGATTGGTAGTGCACTGGGTCCCCTGATAACCAGGCACCCCAGTGCTTTTTCCCTAAAAACAAGACAAATGCTTAATTGTAACCCAATTGGCAAGTACTTTATCGCCCCTGTAAGCCCCTGTTAAATAGTACCCCTGGTACCCAGGGGGTCATGGGTACTAAAGAGGCTCTCTAAGGGCTGCAGCATGTATTATGCCACCCAAAGGGACCTACACACTAACTGCATGTAGACTACCATTGCAGGATGCGTGAAATGGTGCAAGCCATTCCGAAAACACAACATGTGTGCAATGCCCAAGTACAATGCATTTACTATAAGTAAGTCACCCCTATAGCAGGCCTTTGAGCCCTAAGGCAGGGTGCATAACATTACATGTGAGGGCACATCTGCTTGAGCCGAAAGGTCCCTGTAATGTATAGCTCAAATGCTAGACATTGCAAGTGATCAGGAAGCATTTTAAAGGTATGTCCTGGACACTGGTCATTACGAGTTACCCAGCTACAGAATTGCTTCACTGAAAATACTGATGTTTGGTATCAAACATCGTCTTAATCAGCTCGGTGCAGTTCAAAAAGCTTTATTCGGATACCGTCATATCCATAAAAGCACAACAAACATAACAATTTCAAAATGCACAAATAGAGAATCGCAATAAAATCTATTGGAATATACATAAGTACACATAATAAAAATATGTCAGGTTTGTGCAAAAACTCATGTGCAGACAGCATTTAAAAATGCACAAATAGAGAATCGCAATAAAATCCATTGGAATATACATGAATACACATAATAAAAATGTCAGATTTGTGCAAAAACTCATGTGCAGACAGCATATAATCTCAGGGATTGGACATCATCTGGCGTGCACGCACGGCAATTCTCAAAAAAGTGCCTGTGCGGAAAACCAACTCTCTGTCAGCCAGGGTAATTAACCTTGTATAAGCATTTTCCAGATTAATGGGCGTAATTTTTTTTTAAAAACGGGATGAAAAGCCACTTGGTGTACTTTAAATAATATTTACAAAAAACACAAGAAATGTAAAATAGTTTGACCACTCGGACCGTCGCACGGACAAGGTGAGTGGTCAAGATTTGCATGGTAGCCAAGGGGAAAACACAATGCGAATTTTACAGTGCCTGCCGTGAAGCGAAAGAGAAGACTCCTCTCCCAATGACTCATAGACAGGGTGAGATAGCTGGCCAAGGGATGCACAGTCTGTTCGATGGTCATATATCTAAGGACGGAGGATTTCTTAGATTCCCTTTCAATTGTTTCCGTGCTATAAAGTGAATAAAGTGCATTCCTAAGATCATTTTTATGCAGAGTCTCGGCTGTGCTAGGATTTAAAAAAAGACATCCTTTGTTGACACTACATAAGCTTCGGTACACGCCTGACAGCCATGGGATATCCTTCCCTTTCTCACACCCAATACAATCATCTATGATCTCTCTCGTTAGAGATGCAGCCTGATTTTTCCAAATGGACAGCCAAAAGAGGGCCGGGCGAGCCCTGATAAAGTCCTCTATGAAATTTAAATTAAGTTCCTTGTGGCAAATGTATTGAGCTGTTGAGATTGGGACGCCTACTAGCTTCCTGCAAAATCTATTCTCTTCTTGTTGAATGCAGTAGCTATTGGCGATACCCCAAACCTCGGCACCATACGTGGCTGTTGGTACACACTGTAATTTTAAAAAAATGTAAATAGCTAAAATAGCACCTGTTCTCTTCGGGCGGGGGAGACTGAGAATCGAGTTTGAGGCCTTTGAGAACTTGCTCCTGGAGTGAACCATATGTTCAGTCCAGGAGCCGTTCGCAGCAAAGACCAACCCGAGGTAGGGAAAAGTACTAGTACTTGTCAATTTCTGGTCTCCCACGGATATAAAATTAAGTTGACCTTTCCTGGGTCCACACGACTTTATAAAAGATTTTTTTAAATTAGTTCTTAGGTCCAGGCTATCCATGTAGTCAACAAAACCCTGCACCAAGATGCGTAAAGAATTAGGGGTGCGGCCCATAAGGACCGCGTCGTCCGCATAAAGTAGTACAGGAAGTGTTTTACCATTTAATTTGGGGACGTCAGGAGTCAATGATTTGAGTGCTTTGTGCAGTCCGTTAATATAGATAATAAAGAGGAGGGGAGCTAGAACACAGCCCTGTCTAACCCCCCTGCCAACTTTAATTGCTTCGGTGACCTTGCCCCCACTGCTGATTCTGACCCGGGCCTGAAGATCTTTGTGGAGGTGCGCTAGAAAATGCACCAAGGGCTCATCCAATCCATAGGCCAGAAGGATAGACCAAAGCTTTGACCTATTAACAAGGTCAAAGGCAGAGGTCAGATCTATAAATGCCAGATAGATTGGTGAAACCTGTGCTATAGTATATTTGCCCATAATTAGATTAAGGTTTAGGCATTGTTCGTTGGTGCCTACTTTACTTCGGAAGCCCAATTGACAGGGCTCTAAAATGCCGCTTTCCTCAGACCACTCTAATATCTTATTATATAAGACTCTACCCAAGATTTTTAGAGTGTTGTCTATTAAGGAGATAGCCTATAGCAATTGGGTTGGGAGCAGTCACCCTTTTTAAAAATCGGAACAATAATACTTGTGGACCAGGTGCTAGGGAGCTGGGCATGCGTTAAATTGTTAAAAACATTTAAAAGAAAGGGCGCCCAGAAGTCTGGTTTGCACTTAATAAGATCAATAGGTAGGCCATCTGGACCCGGGGCTTTGTTGCCCATGCTCTGTTGGATGGCTTCCTCGACCTCAGACAGAGTTATCTGTATTCTAGTTGGTGGCCCAGGCTCAGGGTAGTCTGCCTCTTGTGCAGGAGCAGCATAAATCTTTGCAAAGTGGCTTTCCCATGACTCGCTCGTAATGGTGCAGCTGATGGGAGTTAGTAGCTGCCCTATAGCTCTCAGGTCCTTCACAGCTGTCCAGAATGTATTACCCTTTTTTGTACTAGCGGCTTTGGATAGTGCTTCCCAATGGTCTTTAAGGATTTCCCCTTTCCTGCTAGTGATTGCAGTTTTATACCTCTGCCTGGCCAGTTTCACATCTGAATTGCACCTTGGGTTGGATGACAGGGCTCTACGCAATTGTCTATTTGCCTCAGAGCACTCGTGATCAAACCATCTAGGTCCACATTTCACGTGGGGGATTGGCTTTGATAGTAGTGTTTTAATTTCTAGACAAAGTTTGGTGAAATCATGGACAGCCTCAGGGTGTGGGTCCTGGGCTGATAAACATGAGTTTATAAGGTGCATATTAGTCTTTACCAATGTCTGAAACAAATCGTTATTATTGATACCCCGTCAAAACAATCTTAAATTGTCGGTGGAGGGCGTCAAATTCCTGGCCCCACATTCAGAGATAAACGATGGTCGGGGGGCTAGTCTCAACACTGTTTTAATTGGGTTGTGATCCCCATGGCTTGTAGCGATGACTTCTGCACTTGATAGGTAATCTACGAGAAGAGGGGAGGTAAAGACAAAATCTATAGTGGAAGAACATCCCCTCCCTCTAAATGTAGGTTCAGGATGGTTGCAAGTGTGTGTTACTCCCACAGTTTCCATGACATTGGTGAGGTTGTGTGTGTTACAAAATGCAGCCAGCTCTGCGCCCCTGCAGCAGACTGGGCCAAAATTGTGGAGCCCTGTACTATGTGGTGTATTTGTTAGTTTCGCATTAAAATCACCACCCAAAACGATACCAATGGTTTTAACGGATTCTTGCTGGCAATCTAGGTTAGAAATAAAATCAAAAAGCTTAGTAAAATTCCCGTTGGGAATTGAATAAAAATCATTATAAAAATTAATCAAATAAAAAGAGACGCTCCTTTTGTAGAGTAAGGCTTGGAAATTACAATTATGGGTTGGTATAACCTTGATACTGCCGCCAGCAGCTATGTTGATCCAAATGGATAGGCCCCCCGAGGGGCGACCAAGCTTAGGGGTGGGAGCTACAATGTTATGACATTGGAACCCATTGATGTGCAATTCCTGGGTAGCCCAGGTCTCTTGGAACATGACTATGTCCTGTTCGTTTACTAGGCGTAACCAATCTGGATCCCCCAACTTCGACTGAAGGCCTGCCACATTCCAGCTCAGAATACTTAACTCTGTGTTGGCATGGGCTTTGATTGATGCCTGCTGATCATCTGGCTTATCAACGATGGGGGGGATGCGGAGGCCTGATGGGTGTCCGGAAAAGATAGTTGATTTTCCAGCGGAGGTGGTTGTCAGTCCTGGGTATCTAATTCCGATAGGACCTGAAACCTGTTGGATAGAGAGGGGAGAGCAAACTCATTTGCGGTCGGTCTAAATATTGGTTTGTAAAAATAACCCAAAGGTAGCATACAGATACTAGTGCTTTGGTTAGATATTTGCTCGCAAGATCTCAGTAGGCAACGTACCATATGGGGCTTACGGAAGTTAATTACGATACAGTCGCCATCTATATCCTTAGGAGAAGGGCCAACCCACCCAACTCTACGGACCATAATGATCTCATGCATGTTGGATGGGTGAAACCTTTTATACTTATTTAGTCAATCCACACTCTTATTGCGTAAATCAGCCCAAGACTCCCTCTGGTCCCCTGTAAGGGTGGGGACACTGGCCAAGACTAATACATATGGACAAGTGACCGGGGAAAAATTCAAAACGTCTGTGTTAGGTCTCAGATTCCTTAAACTATCTGTTGCGCTCCTACTCGGGTTACTTTGCGTGGTACTGGTATGTAAACGTTCAGAGTAGGTACTACATATTCCAGGAACCTCCGTATTCTGCTCCCGGAATGCATCCCATGTATTACCCTGCTCAGAGCCAGATTTCGACATGAAAAGTTCTTTTGCTTTACGGAATATAGCGCATGGGTTACCGGGAAAAGGTTCTTTATGCAAAGTGGGGGTTGAGATTGGTGGGTTAAGACTCGGATTGACATCTGTTTGAATTGGCAAGCCCTCCCCCACAGTAGCATCCACAATAGCATCAGATTGAGAAGTCACATTTTTACCATTCCAATTAACCATTGTAGTGTCCAGATGTTCAAACCGTTCCCGAAGAAGGATAAAGTTCCTGTCTATTGACTCCTTAATGCGGGCTAATGCGATTTCCAAGACAGACTCCATGTCAGTTACAAGAGCGGCGTCCCCTGTGGTGCCTTGAATTAAGGTAGAGAATACAGCATCAGTCTGCGTGCTAACAGAGTTAGTTTGTGTAGCTTCAGAATTAGCAAATCGAAGCCCCTTTATAGCTTCAGATTTTTGAGTGCCAGCACCCCTCCTTCGCTTCACTGGTGGCTCTCCCGCCTTGTTCTCAGTTAGAGGTTTGGTGACCCGCGTCCTTGTAGCTGTACTTGGCCCATTAGCAACAACCATGGGGAGAGCATCCGTGGTTGGTGCGGTGAGTGTCACAGACAATCTTTGGGGCGTGGTGGACTGGCATGTTTGGGGGGCATCACCCAGATTAGAAATACCTAATGACGAGCGTCTCTGTGATGTTAGAGGGTCTAATGAGAGTCGCCACTCCGTCATTTCGATCTCGTGGCTGAGCAGTGACTCAGCCCTAACGATGAATGCATCCAGAGTGCGCGCTACTCCCTTACGTTTACTCATTGTGGGACCAGGAGGTAGAGACAATCAATAGCCCGAACACAGTGATGTGGTGCTAATAAACTAGATAGAATTAGACACAACAGTACCTGAGAGCTGAAAAGCGTAGTCGGAGTCCATTAGCCAGGTGTCAGAGGGGGGGCCCAGCCCAGCCTCTACCGGGCGTGGGCCCAGGCTTCGCCCGGGCACGCCCTCGCACGTCGCGCGCTGCAGGAGCCCTGGCCGTTATTTGAGCGCCTCTGGGCGCTAGCAGTGACGATTGCGGCGTGCGCGCCGCGTTGCAGCGTGGGGAATGTGGTCCCTCTCCCCCGCTGTGGCAGGACAACTGGCAGCTGGCAAAATCAAGTGGTGGCAAGTGGCGAACGACAGGTAACTGAGCTCCCGCGCTGCAGGAGCCCAGGCCGTTATTTGAGCGCCTCCGGGCGCTAGCAGTGACGATTGCGGCGTACGTGCCGCGTTGCAGCGTGGGGAATGTGGTCCCTCTCCCCCGCTGTGGCAGGACAACTGGCAAAATCAAGTGGCGGCAAGCAGCAAGTGGGGAACCACTCTACTGGGTGGGTGGTCACAAAGCCAGTTCCATCTCGAATGGCAGGTCTGAAGAGTTGTGCTTCTTGCTAGCAGAGTTACGCTGCCAGTAACCATCCTGCTTTTTCCCCACAGCTAATAATGTCACCATTTAAGCAAAGTAGAGCATTTTCTGCTTGTGACGCAAGAGCATTTGGGTCAAACTTCGGTCTTTCAGCTGACGTAGGAGCTGGTGGGTGGGGAACTTAGTATATTGCTTCATTAGAGTTGTAGAAAGTGCCACTTTTTTGCATGGTCACCCCCACTTCTTGCTCACTGGTACTGATGTTGTTGATTGGTAGTGCACTGGGTCCCCTGATAACCAGGCCCCCCAGTGCTCTTTCCCTAAAAACAAGACAAATGCTTAATTGTAACCCAATTGGCAAGTACTTTATCACCCCTGTAAGCCCCTGTTAAATAGTACCCCTGGTACCCAGGGGGTCATGGGTACTAAAGAGGCTCTCTAAGGGCTGCAGCATGTATTATGCCACCAAATGGGGCCTACACACTAACTGCATGTAGACTACCATTGCAGGATTCGTGAAATGGTGCAAGCCATTCCGAAAACACAACATGTGTGCAATGCCCAAGTACAATGCATTTACTATAAGTAAGTCACCCCTATAGCAGGCCTTTGAGCCCTAAGGCAGGGTGCATTATATTACATGTGAGGGCACATTTGCTTGAGCCAAAAGGTCCCTGTAATGTATAGCTCAAATGCTTGACATTGCAAGTGATCAGGAAGCATTTTAAAGGTATGTCGTGGACACTGGTCATTACGAGTTACCCAGCTACAGAATTGCTTCACTGAAAATACTGATGTTTGGTATCAAACATCTTGTCTTAATAAATCCATACTGATGCCAGTATCTGATTTACGAATACTTGCACCCAGAGGGCACCTTAGGGGTGCCCCATGTACCCCTACTAGTTACTTAGTGTACTGGCTGACTGTTATCACCCACCCAGCCACAACAGATGTGTTTATGACCCCTTGCAGGTGAGAGCCCGTGCTTTCAGAGGCCAGGAACAATGCCTGTCCGGCCGTAGGTGATCACACCTCCTCCAGCAAATGGCTAATGAATTTAGCATATCAAGGCCAGAGCCTTCAAAGCCTCTGCCGTCTTTGATATGCAAACCAGTTTTCGCCCTAGACCTGGGGAATGCCACCCTCTGCCCTGAGGCCCATTTGGCACCAGAGCAGGTGGGAAATTACATACTCAGAATGAGTGTTACATTTACAGGATAGTCACATCCCTAAGGTGAGCTACCTAAAGTGGACAGCCAGCGAAGGTTTTCACCATCTTGGTTTTGGTGAAACTAGAGAATTCTGGGTCAGGGTTATGCCGACTCCCCACAGTAAGTGGTCATATAGGAGGTGTAGTTACCCCAGTGGTAGGTAGCCCATTGGCTACTACTGTATACTCCCCCCTAAATGCCCCTAAATTGAGCATTTAGGGGTCCCCCCCGACACCAGAGTGACGGATTCGTCTACCTGGGAACAAAAGAAGGACGAAGAAGAGACATCACCGTGAGAACCAAGGACCTACACCGAACTTGGCACAAAACCCTGCCTGGCTGCTGGTACCTCGACAATTGCAAAGGCCCGACCCGTCCAAAAGCTGTACATCCTCTTCAACATTTGGAGGACTGTACAGCACTTTGCCAACCATCTAGCACCTGCCTTGGGGTGGAGGAGCCATCCCGTGCATCCGCAGTCACCGACCACACTTGTCTGGTACACCGTGTTGTTGGCCATCGGGCCCACAGAGAGTGCAGCACATCACAAGGAAGTCTTTGTGGCTCTAGGAGGTCAGCCCCTTCTCCCTGCCGAGCTATGAGACACTAGATAGATCCTACAGGAACACCCTGCACCAATACCGTGAGTACTGGGGCACTTGCATCAACGAAGGCTTGTCTGTGTCCAGCCCGGACAACACCGCCATGGAAAACGACCTGCGCGATGAGGTACTACAGGAAAGTTGAGATCCACGACGACAGTGGCCCTGCTGTCTTGTTTTTCCTCTCATCTGCAGGTGAACCGAGAGAGCCTCAAACAAGTGGCCAGCCAACCAAACACCTCTGCACCTGATCACCACAGCCCGGGTTCACAACTCCTGACTGTGTCCCCTTGCTCTAGGGATCCTCAGCACCTGAACCCCACTTTAGGCTCTCCTGCACTTGTCCCCAAGTACCCACTAGCAGCCTCTTCGTTTTAGGTACCATTGACTCCAACAGTGTAGCGCTGCAGGCTACCATCCTGACCTGCACCTCTATACCCGGACACCCCAGGGCAGGCAAACTCAAACTGCTGGTGGTTCTCTGGACCATGGCCCCCTAAGCACCTTAAGTTCTAAAGGGCACCTCTGTACATCGACTGCAAGTATATGTTTGCTGTGTATGTTCTCCTCCCATAGGATAATATTACCACGTTTGAGGCTCATACCTCAAAAACTGTTATTTGAACATTTTACAGTTTTCCTGTAAAGTCGATAACTCCGAAAGTACTTACCTGATTCAGACCACATTGGTTTCTAAATTCATCAGTGTTATTTATCTAAATAGGTATCAGATTTCTTCTAGAGTGTGTGTATCACTTATTGACTCTGTGTGTACAACAAATGTTTAACACTACTCTATGATAATCCTAAACTGCTCTGCCACACTACCACAAATAGAGCATTTGAGATTATTAGAGTAAGCCCTATAAACCAATAAGGGTCAACTGGACTTTTTGCATAGTGTACCCTTACATGGCACTACTAAATAAAAAGTGGCTTCCTACAAGTGTCCGAACTGACAGTTCCAGCCGTTGTTGTGTCTTTAGTGCTAGGCTTTTCCGATGGGTCGAGTCCCTCATTTACTCCCCATATATAGCTTTTTTCACCCTGCATGGCAGGCAGATGATACAGATTCTTTATTGTCAGTCAGGCATTGATGCTGGTTTGCTGCCCATTTCAGTTTGCCTTCAGCATCTTATAATAAGACTTGTTTATTTATTTATCTATTTTTGAGTTTTATATAGTGCAAACTTGGCCCGAGGGCATCAGAGCGCTTTACAGAGTTGCATATATAGCGATTACAGGAGATATAAAACAGTAAGATGCATACAGGAGATATAATACAAGTAGGAAGCATACAGTAATACGCCAGACATATAACAGGGGTGAAATATACAATGGGGGAAGGAGAGAATTGTCAATGCAGTTCGGAGGTAGTTATAGGAGATTGAGGCACAGGCCATGGCATCGTAGGTCGGGATGAAACAGTTAGTTCAGAGATCGGGATGTGTAGCTGGTTTGATTTAGGAGACAGGGTTTAGGTAGTTGTTGAGAAGAGATAGTAGTTTTTCCTGAAGTGTAGGTAAGATTGGTTGTCACTTTTGGAAGGGCTATCCAAATTCTGGGAGCATTCCCTGAAAAGGAGCGGGTGAGAGATTTATGAGTCTTGAATTTAGGTGGAATAAAGAGAGGAGTGTTAGAGCTTCGAAGTGGTCTGTTTTGGGCAGCTTTGTAGAGTGTTTGTAGACAAGGTACATTGGTTTTCCAGAGTAGAGGACTTTGTGGGTTATGAATGATGTTTTGAATATACTTTTTGCTTCAATTAGTAGCCAATTGAGTTTCTTAAATGTGGGAGTGATGCAGCTATATCATTTCTCTCCAGAGAGAAGGCTACTGCACTGAGTGTGACTTCATTGGTAAAAAGTGGATTTTTGGGGTGCTGGTGATCTTTGCATTGCCGTAGTCCAGTTTGGAGAGGATTAGTGATTACGTTACAGTCTTCAGGTCTTCACGGGGGATAAATGAATACATTTTTTAAGGTGTATTAGCACGGAAAAGGCGCTTTTTGCTGAGGCGTTGATGTGGTCTTTCATGTTTAAGCTTTAGTCAAGAGTGATCCCAAGCGATTTAACAGAGTTGGAGAGGGATAGTTTACAGTTTAGTGCAGTTAAGTTGTCGAGCCAGTTGTGGATGGGATAAGGGCTACTGTTTGGCTGGATGAGGAGAAGTTCGGTTTTGTTGGGGTTGAGCTGTAGGTGGTTGTTGGTCAGCCAGGTTTGTATCAAGGACAGAGTGTTGTTTAGGTGATGGATGTCTTTGGGTGGCAAGATTTTGATTTAGATTTGGGTGTCAACCCCGTCAAGATTGTAGCTTGTCTTGGCTTGTTTTAGGATCAATGCAAGAGGTCCCATGTAAAGGCTGAACAGGGCAGGAGATAGGATTGAGCCTTGGGGAACACTCCATGTTTGACTAGTGCTGCTGGTGATGTGGAATTATTTATTTTGATTAGTTGGGATCTTTCGCTCAGGTATGATGTGAACCATTGCATGACAGTACTGCTGATGACAGCACGTTGTGAGAGGATGTTTAGAAGAATGTTTTGGTTGATGGAATCAAAGGCCTAAGAGGCGTCCAGGAGGATTAGGAGGCAGGTGTCGCCATCGTCAAGGGATCTATGTAGATCATCAGTGATGTTAGGGATTGCAGTCTCTGTAATGCAGCCTTTCCTGAATCCAGATTGTAAGGTGTTGTGTAAGTTGAATTTTTCAATGTGGTTGTTTAGCTGGGAGAGCATGAATTTTTCCATGGCTTGGCAAGTAGAGGGAGGTTGGTTATAGGTCTGTAGTTGTTGATGGTGTCAGTATCTGGCTTTTTGAGGCGAGGGTGATTTGGCTGAGTTTAAGAGAAGCTGGCATGGAGCCACTAGATAGGGAGGAGTTGATGATTTTAGTCCAGGTTGATGAACTGATGTGTCTGAGTTTTTTGACAAGAGAAGAGGAGAGGGGGTCAGAGCGGTGGGAGGTCAGCTTCAAGCAGGATAGTATTTTGAAGACTTCATTTTTGAAGAGGTTTTCAAACTTAGATCATATTGCTTTGCTTTTTACGTTTAAGTGATTGGTGATGGTGTGCTGGTTCTCTGAGGGGGTGGATTTGGGGGGACCATTTTTAGTTGCTGATAAGGAGGGGGCAATCTTTAGAAGAGGGTCAGCTTTTAATAGGTGGAGAGAGGGTGAGGGGGTGCAACAAGAGTTCAATGTTTATTTTATCTGAGAAGAATTTAGCGAACTCGTCACAGTGCTTGATGGAGGTATCAATACGATGATGTGGAATAGAGGAGGTTCGGTGTTTGATGATATTGAAGAGGCCTTTGGGTCTGTTTCTTGAATTAACCAGTTTGGTTCGGAAAAAAGATGATTTTTTTTCTGTCGTGTTTTTTGTATTTTGTGCGTTACGCTCGGAGGAGAGAGAGATGAGCTAGTGAGGGTTGTTTTTTCCAGATTCTTTCAGTGAGGGAGTTGTCTCCTTGTTTTTTTTAAAACTCTTTTTATTGATGACATGACAGGGAATATTACAGTACATGCAACAGCGTCGACCCACGTCTGAATGACTTGAGAAGATCAATAAACATCACATTTTCGGTTACAACTATTATTTTGTTTCCTGCCACTCTCCCAGGGTGTCTATCTATTACTGATTGTGTGCTCCCATCGAGAGGTTAATGCATGGGCCTCCCCTAAATGTGTTCCACTTCCCTCAGATCTGTTCCCACTTTCCAGGACAGCCCCTACTTTCATATACCACCTTCTCGACTACCATGCACCAATCCAGGTCTGTCATCCAGTCTTGTGTTGATGTGTTGGGTGCTCCCCACAGTCTTGCAATATTGTGCTTAGCGACTACCATTTCCAGTGCTACTAAGGTCATTAATTTGATGTTTAAGTCGGTTGCATCCCACACATTTAGCAGGCACCACTTAGGCGTAGATTCAAACTTCACCCCCAAGACTTCACTCAAACAGTGAATAATTGTCACCTAATACCTTTTTACGTATGGGCAGTCCCAAATTATCTGATAAAACGTACTCTCTTGGCCACACCTTCTTCTACAACTAGGGTCTGACCCCCTGCCCATCTAAGCGAGAGTATGACATGAAAAATATGCTCTGTGCAGTAGGTTAAGCTGTATTAACTTGAATATCGTGGAGACGGGCACCTCCCTTGGGGAGGCCAACACATCTTGCCAGTCCTCGCCATCTAATTCTCCTTTGTCGTTTTGCCACTGTTTGAGGAGGGGGTCGGAGGAATTACTGATCAATTTTTGGTAAGTCGAAGAAATTGCCTTGCGGTCCATATAATCTTTCAGGATCCTATCTTCCAGTGGGGAGGCCTCAGGAAGTTCAACTCCCTTGGGGATGGCAGCCTGGAGTGCATGCCTGATTTGTAGATATCGAAACGTTTCGTGTCGGCAAATTTGTAATCTCATTGCAGTGCTGTGAATGGAAGCATGACTCCCCCCCCTCCCCCCAGACCACAGATCGCCCACTTGAGTAGTGCCCATTAGATCCCATTTGTCGAAGCCAGGAATTTTCATCAGGGTGTCTAATCGTTCCGCATCACACAGCGGGGTGGCCTGTGTTATCGTTTTATTCCATCCCATACTTTTATGAACATCGTGCTAAATCTGGATGGTGTGTTAGGTTGGACCCGTGAGCTGGAGGTATCTGGGAGTAGAGTAAAGTGCCCTCGCATAACCCCCGCCTGTAGGACAAATTTGTCTATTCTATATGCTAGCTCGTCTAAGGGTCGTTGCAAACGGTGATTAATTACCATTAGCTGTGGGGGGGGCGTGGCCTGCAGCCGATGAGGACGGACGCGAGCTAGAGAGCTCCGACCGCCGCTCCCCTGTATTCAGTGATCCTGACCCCCAGACAGTGTGGGGAGACCCAACAGCCACGGTGCGGGGTGTCGGAAGATACCGGCATTCTAAAGGGGAGCGCTGCAACGCTATGATCGTTGCTTTTTGGAGCAAACGGAAGGACCTTTGGCCCGCGAGTCCGTAAACAAAATGGCGGACGGGCTGTGATTCCTGCGGCCGGTGCTGAGCCGCTGAGTGAACGGCCAAGCTGCGCTGGGTGGCGATCCCCGCGCCGCTCGGAGGGCGCCCTGTGGTTCGCTGGACCACCGAGGAGAGAGCGGTATTCGAGGTGCCCGGCGGCGAGATTGGCCGCAATGTCCTGCTGTGGAGGCCGGAAAGACGGCAACAAAATGGCGGATCGGCCGCTGGAACACTGAAGAGCCTGATGCGGAGCTCAGTTGCAGCAGATACCGCCACCCCCCGGGACACTCCTGCAGCCCTGTGAGTACTGTTTTGGAATTGGGCTGTCCTGTGGAGGCCCGGGGGAGCTCACGCTGCCACGATGCGACTCTGCTGGGGCTGAAAGTAAAATGGCGCCTGCTGAGCAAATGGCGTGGTGGCTCCAGTAGGCCCTGGCTATCCCCTACATAGCGCCCTACTGTGACTTTGCCGGTGCAACGGGAGGACCCTACTGGGCTGATGCGGCGGAGGGGACGGTAGATTCGAGCAGTGCCCCGCATCTTGGTCTCCCTGGTCTGCGCTCCAGAGTACTTCCCCATCAAGAGCGCCGCAACTGCCTGTAGCCCACAGCGAATTCCACTGTGTCCACCATATTGCTGGGGGCCCCTCCAACTGCAGCGCAGCTGGAATGGTGAGCCCTCCCCCCCCCGCCGGGATCGGGGGTGTGAGGCGGCAGCGGGGAGACAGCACACAAGGCCATCCGGGCTATCAGAGGTGGTGGTGGGCCGGCGCCTGTATCGGGACTCCATAACGGGCACTGCTGAGGACTGTCGATGCGAGTTGAACTCCCCCCGCCTGCAGGGCCCTGAATAGACTGGGAGACGGCTGTCCCTGCCCTCGCCAGATTGTGTCAGGGGGCCTTTGGACGACCAACATTAGCGGCGGAGTATGATCTATGCCTCAATTCCCACCCTGTAAAAAGAGAGGCCAGCACTAAACGAAGACAGCCTGCCATACTGGCAGCCCCTAGCGGCTCGGGCCTGGTGCTAACGCTCCGATATCTCAGCGAGACTGGCGTGGTGGAGTGGCTCCCACTGAGAGGCCGGGGACATACAAATCATTAGTGAAAAGTTGCGTGTGCTGGAGCCGGAATGAGCCTATAGCACAAGTTACTAACTTGTGTAACGATCTATCTGTAAGAGACAGTAGTTAGTGACAGATTCCTTACCTTAGAATATCCCCAGGCATCAGGCTGGATCCGGAAAGTTTTGCGTAGCAGTACCCTTGCGCGTCGGTAGGCGGCGTCGTGCGGCTCCGCGTCCGTCGTCGAGATCGCCGGGATGACGTCGTGGCCAGTACTTAGACGCCGCCTATGCGCGCTGACGTCAGTTCTGTACACGACTTTCCGCGCCAGGAACGCAGAGCCATGCAAGAAGCTGACATTGGTGTCTGAAAAAATACTAGGGCCCTGAAACGGGGAACGGGGAGGATGGGTGGGGCGGTAAGGAATCTGTCACTAACTACTGTCTCTTACAGATATATTGTTACACAAGTTAGTAACTTGTGCATCTGAAAGAGACACGTTAGTGACAAATTCCTTACCTTAGAATAGATACCCCAGCAAAACCAACACCGGTGGTGGGTCTGCGAACAGATTCAGACAAGGAAGTCCCGGAGGACAGAGCGGCCAAAGAAGCCGTCCCTCCGGACCTGGCTGTCAAGGCAGTAATGCTTGGTAAACGTGTGCAGCGAGGCCCACGTAGCTGCCTGACATATATCCTGTAGCGGAACACCGTGGCCTAAAGCCGTGGTAGCAGCTGTTGCCCTGGTAGAATGGGCACGTAGCCCAACAGGGGGCTCCTTCTTAGCCAAAGAATAGCATGCTTTGATACACAAGATTACCCAGCGGGAGATGGTCCTCTTGTGTACCGCCCGACCTTTTTGGCGCCCACGTAGCCAACAAAGAGCTGGTCATCCACCCGGAACTGTTGTGTGCGGTTGAGGTAAAAGGAAAGCGCACGTTTTGGGTCCAGACGGTGGAGCCTCTCTTCCTCTCTGGAAGGATGCGGAGGCGGAAAGAAGGTGGGCAAAGTGATGGTCTGCCCAATGTGGAAGGCAGTAACCACCTTTGGCAAGAAGGACGGACGCGTCCTAAGAACAACCTTGTCTGGATGGACAGACAGAAAGGGGGGTTTGCACGAAAGAGCCTGGAGCTCACTCACCCGCCGAGAGGAGGTCATGGCCACCAGAAAGGCTGTCTTCAGAGTGAGAAGACGAAGAGGACAGTTATGTAGAGGCTCAAAGGGAGCGCACATTAAAAAGGTAAGAACCAAGTTCAAGTCCCACTGAGGCATTACAAACGGAACAGGAGGGAAGAGGTGTGTAATACCTTTAAGAAACCTGTTAACAACAGGGGACTTGAAAAGGGAGGGCTGATCAGGAAGCCTGAGGAAGGCCGAGATTGCACAAAGATAGCCCTTGATGGTACCCAGGGCAGAACCCTGTTGGGCCAGAGAAAGAAGGAACAGAAGAACCTCAGAAAGAGGGGCAGAAAGGGGATTCACAGCCTTTGCTGTGCACCATGCCACAAACTTGTTCCACCTGCAGGCGTATACCACCTTAGTGGAGGGACGCCTGGCTACCAGAATCACATCACAAACTTCGGGAGGCAAGTCGAAAGGAATCAACTGCCGCCGCTCAATCTCCACGCAAGGAGGTGGAGACTGGACAGGTTCAGGTGGAGGACCATCCCCTGCTGCTGCGACAGAAGATCCTCCCGAAGAGGCAGACGAAACGGGGGATCGACGCTCATACTGAGTAGCTCGGGATACCAAACTCTTCGAGCCCAGTCCGGAGCCACAAGAATGACTTGGGCTCGGTCGCGCCGAATATTCTTCAACACTGGGTAGAAGTGGTATAGGCGGAAAAGCGTACAACAGACCGCAACTCCACTCGCGACGAAAAGCGTCGCCGAGCGAGTGCCGCCTTGGAAATTCCAACATGCAGAACTGATGACATTGCGCGTTCTCTTCGGTGGCGAATAGATCTAACCAAGGCTCTCCCCACTGTAGAAAGAGTCCTTGCGCCACCTCCGAGTGAAGACGCCATTCGTGATCCATCATGCACCTGCGGCTGAGGTTCGTCCGCCCTGGCGTTCAGGGAACCTGCCAGGTGTTGAACCATCAGGAATATGCCCTGATGTTCCAGCCATGTCCAGAGACGCAGAGCCTCCTGACATAGGGTCCACGACCCCACCCCGCCTTGTTTGTTGCAGTACCACATGGCGGTGGTGTTGTCTGTGAACACCTGCACTACCTTCCCTTTGACAGAGGGAAGGAATGCCTTGAGTGCAAGTCGGATCGCCCGGAGCTCCAGAAGGTTGATATGGAGCCAGGACTCCGCCGGAGACCAGAGGCCTCTGATCTCCGCCTCTCCCATGTGACCGCCCCATCCCAGAAGGGACGCGTCCGTCACAACTGTGTGCTCTGGCTGGGGAAGGGAGAGGGATCTGCCCATGACCCATTGCCAGTTCGAGAGCCACCACTGCAACTGTCTTGCAGTCCCCTCCGAGATCTGGACGTAATCGGACAGGTTCCCCTGATGCTGCGTCCACTGGAACTTCAGGTCCCACTGCTGAGCCCGCATATGCCATCTGGCATGATCGACCAGCAGGATGCAGGAGGTCATGAGGACCAGCAGCCTCAGGGTCATCCGTACCGAAACCCAGGATAGAGGCTGAAAGATCGGAATCATAGCCTGAATATCCTGGACTCGCCGTTCGGGAGGATAGGCCAGAACTGCTCCGATGAAAAGGAGCTGTGGAGAAGGAATCAGGTGCGACTTCGGCACGTTGATGGAGAACCCCAGCGAGTGCAGGAGTTCGGCCGTAGTCTGGAGGTGGGAGACGACTGCCTGGGACGAGCCCGCCTTCAGCAACCAGTCGTCGAGGTAGGGGAAGACTGGAACCCCTGCCCGGCGCAGATGAGCTGCGACCACCGCCATCACTTTTGTGAACACCCGAGGGGCGCTGGTAAGGCCAAAGGGGAGCACGGTGAACTGAAAATGCTCGAGGCCTACCGTGAACCGCAGGTAACGCCGGTGGGCCGGCAGGACGGGGACGTGAAAATATGCATCCTGCAAGTCCAACGCTACCATCCAGTCTCCAGGGTCGAGGGCAGTCAAGACCTGAGCTAGGGTGAGCATCTTGAACTTCTCCTTCCAGAGGAAGCGATTGACGTTCCGGAGGTCCAAGATAGGACGCATGTCCTCCTTGTCCTTTTTGGGCACCAGAAAGTAGTGGGAGTAACAACCACGCCCTACTTCTGGGGTCGAAACGCGCTCGATGGCCCCCTTGGCCAAGAGGGCCGCATCTTCCTTTTGAAGAAGCACCAAATGATCCCCCGACATGCGGTGGCAATGAGGTGGCATGGCTGGGGGGGTGGGGTAGTCTCGAAGGGGAGGGACTAGCCCCTTCGGACAATGTCCAAGACCCACTTGTCCGATGTGATGGCACGCCAGTGGTGAAGGTGATGGCGGACCCTGCCCCCCACTGGCGTGCTGTGGACCTGAAAGGATGGACTAGGAGGGCTTGGAGGCCGCGGACGGGGCGGAGGTGGTGGCCTGACCCGCACGCTGGTTACCCGAACCGCCTCGGCGGGAGCCACGTCCTCGGCCACGCGAAGACGCTTGCTGCGCGGGCCGGTGGCTGGGCAGCGGACGTGACTGGTCGCCCCTTCCGTGGCCACGAAAGGGGCGAAAAGCAGACTGTTGCAGAGGGCGCACAGCAGAAAGGCCCAGGGACTTGGCTGTAGCCAGCGAGTCCTTAAAGCGCTCCAGCGCGTGGTCTGCTTTGTTGCCGAAAAGGCCGACACCATCAAAGGGCATGTCCATAAGTGTGTTTTGGACATCGCCCGAGCCCTCAGCCAGGCGTGACGGCGCAGCGCCACTGTCGTCGCAAGCGATCTGCCTAGCGAGTTGGCGGTATCTAGGCCACATCGGATGGTATATTTTGCCGCATCTCTTCCTTCCGCAATGGTGCGGGAAAGCAGTGCCTGGGCCTCCTCAGGACACTGGGGCAGGATCTGCGCCACCGAATCCCACAAGGAGTGGGTATATCGGCCCAAGAGGCAAGTGGTGTTGACAGACCTCAAGCCAGCACTGGCGGAAGAAAAAACCTTCTTCCCAAATTGGTCCAGTTTTTTGGATTCCCTATCCGGGGGAGCGGTAGGGAAGGTGCTTTGAGAGGCAGAGGCTTGGACAACCAAGCTCTCAGGGGTGGGGTGTTGGGAAAGGAACAGGGGGTCGGCGGGAGCAGGGCGATGGCGTCGGGCTACGTTCTTATCCACAGGAGCCCCTGTGGTGTGCTTGGACCAGGTGCCCAAAAGAACGTCCGAAAGTGCATCGTTGAACGGCAGCAGTGGCTCCGAGGAGGTAGCCGCCGGCTGAAGCACTTCAGTCAGGATGTTAGTCCTGACAGCCACTGTAGGTAACTGGAGGTGCAGGGCCTCAGCTGCCCTACGCAACACTGTAGCAAAGTTTGCTCCCTCCTCCGTTGCCACGGAAGGAGGAGACAGCATGCCAATGTCAGGAGAGGTGTCCAGACTACTGGCATCCCCAAGTTCCTCAGCCCAGTCCTGATCATACTCACATTGGGCAGTGAGAGGGTCCTCAGACCCCTCCCAGTTCTCTTCGTCCTCCAAATCAGGGTCAATGTAAGGAGGAGGGACATGTGGGACCCAAGGTCTCATCGGCGCCGGAGCCGGCGTCGATCGACGTCGGTCCAGCGCCGAGTCCGGAGAGAACCTTGGGACAACGCCGCCCGCAGCCCCGGGCGGTGTCGTGAACGGCACCAGTGAAAGCGACGCCGGTGGAGGTGTCGTTAGGTCAACGGGCGTCGACGGGGATTGTGGCAGCACCGAGGCCGGAGCCGGGCCCGGTGTTGCTGATGGCGCTGGGACCAGAGTCGCCGGCGGCGCTGCAGGAGGAACCCTACTAGGGCCCGCGGGGCCCGAAGGCGCACCGGGGGGACCTTTAGGCCCGAAGAGGCGGGCCATGGCCGACAGGAACTCCTGTATTTCGGCCTGAGTCGCCGCCGAACCCGGGAAGGGCGGGTAATGTGGCGGCGGCTCCACAGGCACTCCCGGAGCCGCGGGGACGGTGCCGTCGGGACCCTCAGCCGAGTCGCGCGACCGGCGAGGGGAAGTCGTCGAGCGATGACGCTTCTTCGACTTCTTGTGCTTCGACTTACCGGAGGAGTGCGAAGACTTTGACCCCAAAGAACGATGAGGACTCCGTGACCGGCCCCTCGACCTCTCTCGTGACCGGGGCTTGGATTGGCGCGGAGCCGACTGCCGGACCTCGAGGAGCTTTTGAGACCGCTCTCGCAAAGCCTTCGGATGCAAGGCCCGACAGTCAGGGCACGACTTGGAGTTGTGGTCGCGCCCGAGGCAGTAGAGACAGTCTTGATGCGGGTCCGTGATCGACATCATCCGACCACAGGCGTCGCATGGCTTGAAGCCGGGCATCCCTACTGACACCTTTGGAGTCAAACGACTCGATAAAAACAGTGACAAAAAATCACAAAAAGTTCAGTCAAAAAATGACTGGGGCACTGCTCTCTCCGGATCTGCGCTTATTGGCGCGGAAAAATAAAGAACTGACGTCAGCGCGCATGGGCGGCGTCTAAGTCCTGGCCGCGACGTCATCCCGGCGATCTCGACGCCGACGACGGACGCGGAGCCGCACGACACCGCCTACCGACGCGCAAGGGTACTGCTACGCAAAACTTTCCGGATCCAGCCTGACGCCTGGGGATATTCTAAGGTAAGGAATCTGTCACTAACGTGTCTCTTTCAGATACAAGAGGCGGAGAACTGTGGAGCAGGCGAGGGGGGTGTGCCAGCGCAGTGATTGTGCAAAATACGACGGATTGCCTTTCCTTCACATATGCCAACAAGAAGAGGCTGCAGAGAGTGACTGGGACGAACTGACGCGGACAACCGCTGGGGACCACTACCACGACCCGCGGACCACTGGGGGGTGTTTTAGTCGGTGGGACCACTCGACCCACAACACCTGCAGAGGGCGGGTCTGCCAGCGGCAACGGCGGTGTCTTATATGCGGGGTGAATGAGCGCGAAGCGTCAGAGGCGACCCAGCGGAACTGGTGGCGCCCCGACGCGCTGAACACGGTGGTCACGGAACCCGCGCCAACGCCACATCAGTCCATAGCGTCTTTGAGATGGGAAGTACACAAAAGAAACGGGGGTTCGCTGTCCTTAGCGTGGAGGCCCCTGGTACCCACTCTGAAGAGGAGGATGAACTGCCCGAAACAAGTGGAGACCTGACCTCCCGGAAACCTACACTGGCTGACATCATGCAGGCCATAACGACCTCCAGAGAGGCGCTGGAAGGAAAAATTGATGCTATCGGAACAGACCTCAGGCTGCTAAAGATGAGCATCGTAAGCTCAAAGACAGAGTGTCCAGCAATGAAAAAGAGATGGATGGCCTGCCAGAATCTGTCCACGTAATGCGCCGCTCTATCGCTGCCCTGGAAACTAAGGTAGAAACTCTGGAAACGCGAGCCGAGGACAGTGAAGGGAGATCACGCCGGAACAACATCCGAGTCATTGGGATTCCAGAAAAACAGAAGGGACAAATATGGTCCGTTACTTGGAGGACTGGCTCAGTTCGGAAGTGGCTCCAACAAGTCTATCCCCCTTCTATGCCCTGGAACGGGCTCACAGAGTCCCAGCTAAACCACCGAAACCGGGGGCTCCTCCACGGCCTGTGGTGGCCAGACTCCTCCACTTCGGGACAGGGACCATATTCTGCAAAGTGCCCGCCAAAAACAGGACCTGCGCATTGATAATAACAACGTCATGATTTTCCCGGATTTTACAAGGGAGGTGCAACGCAGTAGAGCGTCCTTCGCTGCTGTTAAAGCTAAACTACGCAAATTTAACCTGCCCTATGCCATGTTGTTTCCTGCTCGGCTTCGGGTAGCAGACCCGACGGGGACTCAATTCTTTAGCACGCCACAAGAAGCTTGGGACTGGCTTGACATTCGCAGCCTGGTGGGTCAACATACTTCAGCTCCTGGGACCCCACAGCAAAGTCCTCGCAGTCATAGGGCTGGAACCAAGACCCCTTCGCCTAGAGAACTTAGTCTTGAACGTCGCAAGGCGCTACAGGCGGTGATATGGCACAGTCAAAAAAGCCCTGGTTCCCCTCTGAGTGGGAGTGGACATCACACTGGTGGATCGGAGACCTCGCCGGACCGCAGTGACAACGACAGTCTAGGAGCGGGCATGCCACGGGTTACACCCCAAACGGCTGACGATCTCGTGTGAAGACATGGGGTGACATCCAGGATGGAAACCTTTCGGAGCCTCCCACCCCTGTGCCACTGGTCCAGTGCCAGTGAACTTATGCCTTCCCTACATTGCCTTATGAGGAACATCCAGTTGGAAAAGGGCTTGTTGGCTAGTTCAGTTACGGGGGCGGCACTATGGGGTACTCAACACGGTTCTTGTCAAGTGACCACCCCTTCCACTGTCACTGGACGATGAATTGTTCTACTACGGTTTGGACGGGGAATCTTCTTTGGATACCTGTTCTGGGGAGGGGGAGTTGGGGTCATTTTTATAGTTGGGGTTTTTTAAGGGAACCCGGGCGTGTCACAGGGGTAAAGTTTTTTAAGGACTGTCACCATGGCCCACAACAATGGGATCCCCATTAGGCTTGACTTGCCTCTCGTGGAATGTGCGGGGCATGCACTCTATGGTCAGGCGCCATAAGATACACTCTTATTTTATCCGCAGAGGCGTCCAGATCGCACACCTCCAAGAAACTCATATGTTAGCAAAGGAAGGGAAGGCGTTGCAGCGCCGCTGGAGCGGTCAAGCTTATTACACCACGTACTCTGCCTTTGCGAGAGGAGTGATGATATGGATAAGGGCAGGTGTTCCATTTCAATGCATGTCACAACTGATTGATCCATAGGGCAGGTATGTGGTGGTGTCCGGGAAACTAGACAGTAGGGACCTCACATTAGGTAGTATTTATGCGCCCAACTCGGAACAACCAGCCTTCTTCTCTTCTCTCAGGAAAACTGGCGACCGTCCTCACGGGGTCGATACTCCTGAGGGGTGACTTTAATTGTACCTCTGACATTGCCCTTGACCGCTCTCACCCTCCACTCCCTAATGCACCTGCACAAAAACTAGCAGACTCACGCCGTAACTGGCAGCAGAAATGGGGCTTAATTGACACCTGGAGGGCGCAACACCCCATGGCCCGGGACTACTCCTTTTCGGCCCTCCACGAGTTGCATGTTAGACTGGATGCCATTCTGTGTTCCCCTGATGTCCATGAGGGGGGTGGGATGCAGCGAATACCTCGCCAGGACACTATCTGACCACAATCCTGTCCTGGTACAGTTACAATGGTCACGCGCTCGCCCGAAAATCCCCACCTGGCGCCTGCGCCCGGAAACCTTAGACGACCACGTTTTCCGCGCTACAATAGAAACAGCTATCACTAACTATTTTCAGGATAACGGGGGTACAGCCACATCCTCCCTTGTGGAGTGGGACGCCTGTAAAACAGTCGTTAGGGGGAGGTGCATATCCGAGATGGTTGGAGTTAGGAAGGTTCTCCTCCAAGATATAAAGAGAGTAGACGAGCGCCTGCGCGCTCTGGAAAAGGACAGACCCAGAGAAACAATAGGAGCTACTAGAGGCCAGGGAGGCGGTAGCCACACAGGTTGAGCGCCTGCGATGCTTTGATTACAAAAACTACATAACTCGAGCACACTCGGAGAGGGCTAAATCGGGGGCCCTTCTGGCCTGGTTGGCCAACCGGCTAGACGGGGGTCAGTCATACTGGAGATCAGGGACCAGAATGGGGTTGCCAGATACGACCAACAAGGGATCAATGACTTATTCTTGGAATATAATACTGACCTCTATCGAAGTCAGCTGTCCCCGACGGATGAAGAACTGCAGGAGTTCACCCAAGGGGTTGATCTACCTGCACTGGACGAGGATACAGCACTCTCGCTAGGACGAGAGATCGAAGTAAGAGAGGTGCGTGGAGCTATCAAGAGTATGGCCCGCAATAAAACTCCAGGCACGGATGGTCTCCCGATAGAATTTTACCTCGCATACATTGACCTTTTGGCTCCCAAACTAGTGCAATTATATAATGACACCAAGAAACTTGGGAAACTCCCTGTCTCCACTAGGGAAGCGATCATCATCCCTCTGCTAAAGCTGGATAAGCAGGCGTGGGATAAAACTGCGTACCGCCCCATATATATGCTCAATCTCGATTATAAAATACTAAGTAAAATCTTAGCCTCCCGTTTACTCCCTCACATGACCACTCTTATACATAAAGACCAATCCGGGTTTATCCCCACTAGAAACACAGCGCTCAACATCAGAAGACTCATGCACGTCCTAGAGGCGGACACCTATAATGTGGATGCTGCCACGATATTTGCAGTGGACATGGAAAAAGCCTTCGACAGTCTGGAGTGGGCTTTTCTATTCCATGTGATGCGGAAAATGGGGCTAGGGGCTGGCTTTGAGAATTGGACGGCTCTTTTATACACTGACTCCACCGCCAGAATTAAAACTGGGGGGTTAATCTCCGGCGCTTGCAGGGTGGGGCGGGGCACGCGCCAAGGATGTCCCCTCTCCCCATTATTATTTGCGCTGGCGATGGAGCCCTTAGCAGCGCAAGCCAGATCAGGGCGGGCATACCGGGGGCTCAACGTAAATCGACAGGTTCATCATATTGCATTGTATGCGGACGACCTTTTTCTTTTTCTTGCTGACTCGGGAACGGAACTCTTGGGGGCGAAAAGCCTACTCCACGCTCTCAGCAGAGTAGCAGGATTGAAGGTGAACTGGTCGAAATCTTGCCTGTTCCCGGCACGTGGATATAGGGAAGGCCCGGAGCACACAGAGGGGGTGAACTGGGAAAACAGATATCTTCCCTATCTGGGTACACATATTTACCACAAACAAGAGGACATACTCGAGAGTAATATTGGGAAGGCCATCAGAGGGGCGAAAGCCAATTTCGAATTCTGGGGATCCCTACCGCTGTCAGTAGCAGGCCGCGTGGCCCTTCTAAAAATGGTTACCCTCCCGAGGCTCTTATATTACTTTGGGACCCTACCGATCTGGATTCCGGCAACGTATTTCAAGCAGCTTCGTTCGATGATCACAGCCTTCCTTTGGGGTAAGGGCAGACGTAGGGTAGCGCTCAGTACACTCATGAGACCAAGAGCAGGAGGAGGCCTGGCGGTTCCAGACTACGAGACCTATTATTTGGCTGCACAATTTCAATGGCTTACGCAGTGGGTAGCGAGCGCCACTAGGGGAGACGAGCGTAGGGAAGATTTTGGTCCCCTCTTGTTACTGTCCCGCATAGTACTGCGGCTTCCGGTTAACACCGCGACCCTTACCCTGGAACTCGCCACGGCTCGAAAATGCTGGCACAGATATTTGCGCAGATCCTCTATTAAATACCCCTACGCGCCGGAAATACCATTGATAATGTGCAGGGCTCTGCCACATGGTGGCAATTGGCAGAGATTGGAAGCTTGGGTGGAACAGGGGTTGACTACCATAGGGGACCTATATGAGGAGGGTGCCATGATCCCGTTTAATGACCTACAAACCCGCTTTGACTTACCCGGGGGTGATTTCCTACAGTACACAGCCCTCACTGCGGCTATCAGGAAGCACTAGGGTAGGGGACTTACAGAACCACCAACTTCCATGGGCTGCCAATATGTGGTGTTGGCAGCAGGCAATTTTAAAGCAGTGACTTGCCTCTATAGGCGCATGACGGAGTCCTTACTCCCCCTGTCTGCCCTGAAGCTCAAATGGGAAGCTGATATAGGGAGGGGGACATCCCAGATAGGTCGTGGGGTGAGATAGTGGAGAGAGCCTGGAAGAGCACGAGGAATGCAAGGTTTCAATTGGTGCATTTCCATATTTTACATAGAGCATACCATACCCCAGCAAAACTACACGCATATTTCCCAGACCACTCAGCGGCATGCCCGAGATGTAACACAGAAAGCGCAGATTTTAAACACATGCTATGGAGTTGCCCGTTCCTCGACAGTTACTGGGAGGAGGTAACGTCAACATTATCTGACCTCACGGATAGAGAGCTGGATCCAACCATGGCCCATTGTGTTTTGCACTGGTTTCCCCACACGTCCAAGAACAAAATTACTAGCAAATTTATAGACCTGGGTCTGCTCCTGGCCAAACGGAACATCACCACCCAATGGAAAGCAAAACAGGGTCCTAGCATAGCAAAGTGGAAAGCAGAATTCCTAAAGTGGCCCGAATGTGAGGGGGTGATTAGGTTGCAAATAGCGAAGCGCACTGTAGCGGGGTAGGGGAATGAAGGACTGGACCAGGTCTAGTTAGTGAAGGTTTTATTTTACAAGTGAATGTCCTTCTTCGTGAAGCCAGAGTTATGGTCCAGGGTGTCGGTATGGTTTCCGGGTCTTCGGGGCGTCTCGCTCTTTTGAGTCTGGTCTTCAGGGACGGCCTCCCCCTTGTCTGCTCACAGTCGACTGGAACTCGTCGGCAGATGTAAAGTAAGCGGAAAGGGGAGAGTGTATAAATGTCCTGACGATAAGTTTACAGTGTGGGAAGGGAGTGAGGGATACACACTCGTGTCACACGTCTAGCAGAAAGTATGTGAAGTGCACGGGACAGGGGAAGGAGATGGGGAAATAGGAAAGGTCGTCTGTTCCTCTATTTAGAGCTATCTCTCTTTCCTGAACCGGCCCGCAAAACGATCGCGTACCTGATTTAGCCACGCTCCTCCGGGGGCGTGGCTGGGCGCAGCGTGTTGTCGTTGGCCTCCGGGCTTGTCCAGCAATCGGCTTGGCTCCACGGCAGGCTCCTTCTCCTCTTCTTCGTCCGGTGGGGAATTCGCTTCTCGGTTCTTCTCCGTCTCCGACACTCCTGTTCCTCTCTCTCCGGTGAATACACACACGCCAGTTCCGGGTGCCTCGTCTCTTATTGGCCAGCAAGGACTGACGTGGTCGGTATGGGCGGAGTGCTCCGATGTGGCGGGTTCTTTAAAGGGCCCGCGTTGATTGTCCGTGTAGTCTTCATACATGGTACTCGGCGGGCAATACCAGTCGTCCTGCTGTGGGGATACAAAAGGGCTGTTGACAGGGGTTACGGTCCACCAGTCATCCTCCCATGTCCGAGTGGCCCCGTGACACGCACCGAGAGTGAAAAGGCCCTGGAACGGGCGAGAGCTTGGGAAGCGCTTGTTGTGGCAATTAAATCCCCCGAAGCGGAGGGAGATGACGCATCTGTAGGCGACCCTGGGGTGGCTATGGGATAACGCATAAGCAGCTCCAAGATCACTTCGATCTGAAGCCCCACAGTTAGTAGAGGGGCTTGCCAAGCACGTGACACGCGGGGGCAGCAGCCTCCTATACGAATTAATCGCCCCACGAAGATGACGGTTCTATTGGCTTATTACAGCCTGCATTTAAGTGACACGCCTGGGCGGGTGGGGGCGGGGGGAAGGGTGGGGGGCTAGTTGGAGATGGGGGATTTTCATGGGTTGCAAATATTTGTCGTGATGACCGTATGTACTGCCTGAACAATTGATATGGACATCATATGGTGCTTCAGATACGCCATAAATAACCTGATTTGCACTGTGTCTTTGCTACCTAGCTGGGGTATGTAACCGAAACCCACCCTTTAATTTTTTTTGTGGATGTTTGAAAAATCAATAAAAATAGTTTAAAAAATAAAATAAAAAAATAATTACCATTAGCTGTGCAGCCCAGTACAATTTCCATAAGTCAGCCCCATCATACCATTTGCGCACTAGCTTCAGTATGGCTATTCGTGGGGGTTTCCCATCCCATAGTAGCGCTCTTTGTTCGCTTTCTATTGCTTTAAAGTATGAAGAGGGGACTGGAAATGGTGTGTTCTGTAGTATATACAGAAATCGGCGGAGCGCCATCATTTTAAATAGGGCAGCTTGCCCCAACAAGGAGAGTGGGAGGGCCGTCCAGTGGTGCACATCCCCTTTCAAGCATAGCAGTGAGAGCTGGAGATTCGGATTGTAAAAGAGGACAGGGTCAGTGGTACAGTATACCGCGAGGTAGCGGAAACCCTCCACCACCACCGTCGCCTCACACTCCTTGGGCAGTGAAGGGAGCGCTCCACTCAGTACATAGATAATGGACTTCGACCAGTTGATAGTGTAACCGGAGTATTTTCCAAAGTTAGTGAATATATTCAATATTCTATGTTTAGAAGATTTGGGCGATGCCACATGCAAATGTATGTCGTCCACATACAGGGATATTCTATCCTCCCAGTTTTCTGTCCAGCGTGGGCCCCTTATCAGCGGATCTGTACAGATCCAGGTTGCCAGGGATTTCAGTATTAGAGCAAAGATCAGTAGCGACAGGGGTCAGCCCAGCCTCGTCCCCTTCTGGACGGGGAAGGTTTGGGACATTCTATTGTTTACTACCACTTGTGCCATTGGGTCCTCGTACAGGAGTCTCAACCAGACCATGAATTTGGGGCCAAATGCCATCCTCTCCAGCACTGCAAAAAGATACGGCCATTCGACAGTATTGAATGCCATTCGAGCATCAAGCGACATGACCACTGCATCCTCTCGTAACGTATCAATTCTTCTCAGCACCACGTGGAGCCTGTGTAAATTGAGTCCCGTGTTCCTTTCTGGCATGATGTATCAGTATCGGGATGATCTGTATCGGGCAAGAGGCGAGCAATTTGGCCAGGATTTTAATTTCTGTATTGAGCAGGGAGATGGGGCAATAGGATGAGCAGCAGTCTCTTGGCTTAGCCACTTTGTGAATTACAACTATTGTGGCCAGCCGCTGATCCGTTGGGAGCCTCCCCTTCTTTTGAATTTCTAGATACATATTTTTCAGCTGGGGGGGCTATCTTGTTGGCCGCCAATTTATAGAGCTCGATTGTGAAGCCATTGGGTCCCATCGCTTTTCCAGACAGGATGCCACAAATAGCCTGGGCCACTTCATCGTCGGTTATGTCGCTCTCTATAATGCTAGGTCATCAGTAGTGCGGGTGGGTAGGGGTATGTCTGCTAACAATTCCCTAGCTAATGTCCTAATGGGGTGAATTGGAACTAGGGAATGCCTGGTGCTCATATAATTTTGTATTCGTTTTATAAAGAATATGTAATCAGTAGTGGTGCTCAAGGGGAGGGGAATCACCCTGACCCTCCAAATGTAAGACCCCTAAGGTCGTTACTTAAATCTGACAGCAGTCCTTGGCTCACGCATGCATCAAGTGCAACAAAGAAATTCAAATGGTTCTACAAAACAGAAAAACAATGCGATATTTTCAGATCTTCGTCTTTAATTCTTTTCGCCCAGCCAACACGTGTTTCATCGATAGGGGAATACCCAGCGACTTCTTTAGGGCTAAAGGAACATGATAATAACGGTTTTAAGGTCAAATAGTGTATACATTTGCAAACATGGTGAATAAACATTTCACCACAGTGTAGTAAACCATTCCGATGGTGGAGGCGGTACACCGCCCCCCTGGTGGAAACCCATGCGACAGGTGATAGTGTGCAAGAGAGTCGAGTCGAGTACTACAAAAACAGCATATGACGTGCTATGTACATCAGTCCAAAGTGATACGGTCTTGTGTGATGCCCAAGTGACACTCCAATGTGCCATGCCTAAAACTCCATATATCTTAGAGTATGCATTCTCGAATTAAGCTTCTATTCCAGTCCATCCCGAACCACATGCCAAGGAAAAAGTCTCCCTATCACCATAGACAATACTCCGTCCCTACCTGTACAGCTCGTCAATCTCTCGATTTATCTCACCTAAATGGGAGAGCAGACCATAGTCTATAAGTGAAGTCAAAATGATCTACGATGGTTATGTAGACCAAATCAGAAAGTACTGCTAACCCTCATTCTTGTTAATAGCTTGTGTAACATGTCTTGGGTCCCTTACCCCTCTGTCGGTTCTACTTCCGACCCGGCTGGTCACAATTGAGAATTCCACTTAAAATGAGTATAAGGCGCCACAGTAGTTGAGTCCTGTTGGATAAGAACCAAAACCACCTATCAGTAGTCCTACCCTAGCTCAATCTATTAAAGTAAAATATCTGCGAATTGTCGTGCCTTACCTAGTATCGGGCATGTAATCCAACCAAGTTCGGTCCCAATTAGCTAACAAATTACAGAATGCCCAAATGTACCGTCTGTTCCTGCAAGGACGACAAATCCAGAAAAAAACACAGTATTACTAACCGGGGTAGCTGTTGCGTGCCCCCGTTACCCTTTCTCCTGTACCACACACCTACAAGAGCATACCTGGAGCGAGTGCACTCCCGCGTATGGTGTTCCCTTGATCGTATCGTTGAGCGTAACGGGAAGTGGAAATGATGCTCCGGGCACTCGTATTTATCTAACTGGTCCCAAAATCAACTAGAATGCTCACCTGCAAAACCGAATGCTTCCTAATATCGCGGACGAAGAACCATATTTCTTCTATGTTTGATATGTCATATACTACATATCGGTACCACCCATATTTGTAAACCAAATGAAGAAGCGATTACAGCCAGTGTAGTGCTCATATGTGAATCGGACGTGTTAGTCACTATGGGACTAAAGGTGACCCTAATAATGTGTTCCTGTTCATGCAACCGCCAAAAATGTGCGATTTCAATGCGCATGTAAACACCCCTCTTGACCACCCAAAATGACATGAGAACATAAAACATACAGTCGTTATATATTACGGCACATTACAATATGAGGCCCTCAAGTTGGGCTATCTTTGTTTGTATCACGGAACAATTACAAATGCAGTTACCCTGCTACAAAGCGGTTAAAAAGCTTCATCAACTGCTTGATGTGGTGACATTGCACTGTTCATATATACAAGTACAACTCAAGTGGTTCCAGTACAGGTATCAATTCTAATACGTATTCAATTTTCATAGCGCTGAGAGCATTAGGTAGAAGCCATAAATCTGAATATAATTCACACCAGTTGATTATAACAAATTCATTGTGATTCGAAACACAGAAGTCGTCAAATTCATTTGCATTAAACAGTATTTCCTGGGTCACTCCCAAACCACTTTTACTAGGTGTCTATGGTATAGATGGTAACTCTGATTCTGAACACAAACATTCAAGAGGGGTACATTAAGTTATGAAAACGTCGGAGTAATTCGAGTATGGTGGATATTCAGATCATTGCTACTCTACTGTATGTCCTGTCTTTTCACCTTTTTCCTACCTGGACCTCTTCGGTAAGTCCTATCCTAGTCCCCTAGGAAGTATTGTAGCTCGTGGTCCGTGTTGAGACCAAGTTCAGTAGGCTTGAGACGCATAATCCATAGTGCCTCTGTGCGTCTCAATTTGAGTTCCCTGTTGCCACCCCTTGTGTTTTGTTCTTGTATGTCAATCCCGTAAAAGGAAAACTGTTTATGTTGACCTTGTGACTGACATTCCATGGCGTGTATTGCCATGGGATATCTGACATCCTGTTGTTTCAGTGCTCTTAAGTGTTCCCCGATTCTTTCTTTCAGGGTTCTGATTGTACTCCCTACATATAAGCGTTTGCATCGGTATTCAATGATATAGACTACAAATTTGGAACTGCAGTTGATGTAGTGTCTAATAGTGTACATCTTGTTTTCATGTCCCCTAAATTCCTTTTTCTTGTCTATTGCCCATCTACAAACCCCACACGACCCACATTTATGGAATCCCAATGTGTGGTGTGTAAGCCAGTTAGTCTTGATCTTAATATGTGGCACGCTTAAACTCAATATAGATTTCAGCGTCCTGCCTCTCCTGAATGTCACTCCTGGTTTGTCTCTTGTGCATACCTCTAGTGCTTTGTCTGCCCTAAGTATGCCCCAATGTTTGTGTAGACTCTTCATCAATGTTTTTGTCAAACCATTGTAGTCAGTAACAAGTCTGATGGTTTGTGCTTGTTCTTTGGTTGATGTTTTATCTTTTAGGGTGTCTCATCTCTGAATTCCCAAGATTCTACGTTCAGCTTTAACAATGGTTTGTTTATCATAGCCCCTTGCCATAAAGCGTGTTTTCATACTCTCCATACAAGAGTTGAAATCACCATCTACACTGCAGTTGCGTCGTGCTCTTATAAACTCCCCAAATGGGATGGCCTGTATCTGATGAGTGGGATGGGTGTTCGTGGCATGCAATATGGAATTACATGCGGTGGACTTGCGCTGTAGTCTACTCTGTAGTTTATTGTCCAACACATACAGTTCCACACCCAAGAATGTGATGTGAGTGTCACTAAACTGGTATGTGAATTTGATGTCCATGGTGTTTGTATTCAGAAATTCGCAAATTTGAGTGAGTCTTTCAGAGGTCCCTGACCAAACCATTAGGCAGTCATCTATGTAACGTCCCCAGTATATTACTGAATCACTCCAATCGGCACCTTTCGGGCCCCAAATCCATTCCTCTTCTAGTCTACCCATGAACAAGTTCGCAAAGGACGGAGAAAATTTGGACCCCATTGCCACCCCTTGTGTCTGTCTGGACCATGTTCCCTCAAAGAGGAAGACGTTCTTAAGAATAAGATCAACCATTGTCAACAGCATATCTGTGCGCTGCCACTGGCTGGCAGGTCTCTTATTCAGATATCGTTCCATTGCTCTTAGACCCAAGTTCGATTTGATGCTAGTGTATAAAGACACCACAGGAAAGGAAGGTGCTTGTGTACCTTGTATATAGACACGGGAATGTAGGTCTCACAACCTTGAGGTACATGTATTCATCATCATCAAGAAGGCCCAATCCGTGCCATTCCCTAAGACTGTTATTGATTGTATTGGTGAGTGACTCCATGGGATTGGATTGTAGTTTTTCATAACAGGTAGTGTCATTCAATTGTGTCAATACCTCTAAATCAGTCTTTTTTTATTCATGATGACAAAGTTCCCTCCCTTGTCTGCTTCCCTGATCATTATTTGATCATCCGACTCTAGTTGTCTTAGTGCTGCACGTTCCCCCTTGTTCAAATTATCTTTGAATCTGAGTTTATGGGTAAGATGTTTCTTGCTATAATTCTCCAGATCCACTAAGACCAATTTATGAAAGGTATCTATCGTGTTACCACCTGGTAGGACCGGAGTCCATTTAGATTTACTCTTTTGACCGCTTACTATTGTGTGATCTGAATCGATGTTCAAGTCTTCCAATAACATAGCAATGTTGCTTGGTGCCTGTTCCAGATCTGTGATGGACAACAATAACTGAGTATCACGTACATCCTGTATGCTTAATACATCAGACACTATAGTGGATTGAATGTTCACTTTCGTTTTATTATGCATAGGATTATTACTAAACAATTTTTTCAGTTTTAACCCCCTTACAAATTTTAACGAATCCACTTTCAATCTGCACATATCCCCCTCCACACTCGGATAAATTCCCAAACCTTTCTCCAGTAAAGCATTCATGTCAGGAGTCAGTGTTTTGTTGGAGATATTAATCACCTCCACCCCCATATTCTCGGCGTACTTTAGTTTCTTTTGTCCCCTGATCTCAACTCCATTCTGTCTTCTTCTACTTCCTGCTCTCTTACCTCTCTGAGTTTTTTTGTAAAGCCCCCAAGTCTGGGTTGGTCTCGGTTGCCCCTCTTTATCCTCTGGACCTCCCTTAAAAAAGAGCTCTGTCTTGTTACTGTCAGCTGCCCCTGTATTCATATCAGCATCGCTGTCACTAGTGGGCGGCGTACTCAAAGAAGTGGCACTTGAAGAGACAGAGATGGTACCATGTCTATTTGGTTCTTTATCAGCTTGTAGCAATTGATCATATTTCTTGGCAAAGGTAAAGATCCTCCCTTCTTTAGAATCAATCTCGTCTCTCCTGAATTTCTTTGCCTTTCTCTGTTTTATGTCATCTTGCTGTTTTTGTAGGACATCTTTCAGGATGGCATAATTCTTCTCTGTCCTTCTTCTAGATTTGTCGTCCTTGCAGGAACGGACAGTACATTTGGGCATTCTGTATTTTTTTAACTAATTGGGACCGAACTCGGTTGGATTACATTCCCAATACTAGGTAAGGCACTACAATTTGCGGATGTTTTACTTTAATAGATTGAGGTAGGGTAGGACCAACTGATAGGTGATTTTGGTTCTTATCCAACAGGACTCAACTACTGTGGCGCCTTATACCCATTTTAAGTGGAATACACAATTGTGGCCAGCCGGGTCGGAAGTAGAACCGGCAGAGAGGTAAGGGACCTTGTAAGGCCATGCTGTGTAGCGCTGGGGGACATATATTGTTAGTATAGTGATAGTCTGAGCCTCCAATGTACCTGACACAGCCGCATATCTGCCCAGTGTATCTACCCAGGTGCGGTCAATGGGCAGGGGAAAGCCCCCCGCAGCAGTATCCCCACCTCTCTAGACCCAAAGGTGAAGCCAGCATGAGTGACTAGTTTGTAGCCCCAACGGTTCAGGGCCCTACAGGTGTTGCCGACCAGGTGAGTCTCCTGCAACAGGACTACACCGAGGAGCATAGTTTTGAGTATTGGAGCACTATCCCATGCTACAGCTTATCCCCCAGACCATTAACGTTCCAGGAGAGAAGTCGCAGTCCCGGGTCTTTCGCGGTGCCCACTATAGTCTGTATGGTAATCTCTTAGTGCCCCCCCCCCCCCTTTCCCATGTAAGGCCGTGGGGTTGGTGTAACATGTGGTGTATCGATTCTCGACTCTAATATGCTGCACTGCATGATATGACTCATTAACTGTAAAACTGTACACACATAAATCAAGTAGCAGGGTATGACTTCCACTCCCTTTACCACCCTCTCCCTCTGTGTCATCCAAATGATAAACATTAGTAACATAAAACATTGTACCCTCCTCCCTGCAATCCAGGTTTGAAACTATCCACTTCCCCAACTACGCAGAGTGCCTGTCGCCCTATCCCAACCTGAATTGTAGGGGGCCGGGGCTTCTGCCCTTTGTCCACGGCATCCCCTCTATGTTGTTAGGGTACCAGAACAAATTACCAACTATGTGAAGGTACATATTCCTGCTGCTACAGTTCAGTTTATTCTAGCATAGCGTTTATTGGGGCCCGCCTTCTCTGGGCGTTCACCATGTATTCAACTTATCTGCTGCTGGATATGCCGCCTTAGTCTAGTTTTTCTGTGTCATCAGGATGTTCTTTTCTGTCGTTATTGGCTTTCTGCTCCTTGCGTTCCGAAGGTGTTTTCAGGTATCTATCTCATTATGCTCTGGGGCTGTTCCCCCTCACCACTCTCCATCCGTCCAACCATTCCCAAGCCATCTCTGGAGTCTCGAAGAACCAGGTCTTGCCCTAGGCTTCGATCCGCAGCTTTGCGGGGAAGAGCATGGAGTATTTTACTCCTTTGTGGCGCAGCACCTTTTTAATTTCCATAAACGATCTTCTTAGTTTCTGAACTTTGACAGTAAATTCGGGAAAGAAGGTTATGGTGGTGTTTTCGTACTTTACAGGTGAGGCACTCCAAGCTGTTTGTAGGATAGTATCTCGTCATGGTAGTTGAATAATCTGGCTAACATAGGCCTGGGTGGGGCCCGGGCTTTGGTCTGCCCCCGGGGTAATATGGTCCTCTCGACAGAAAAGAATTTTGAAAGGCCTCGTGGTTGTAAGAACTTCGTCACCAACTCCACCACAAAGAGGTCCGTCGATGGCCCTGCTACACGTTCTGGGACTCAGAGTATCTGGATGTTATTGCGCCGCGATCTGCCCTCGTAGTCATCCAACTTTGTTTTCAGCACTTGACTAGTGACTTGCAGCTCTTAGAACTGTTGTTTTAGGGCTGTTGATTCTAATTGGAGTTCTGCCATGGCGGTTTCCATAGTTTTGACCTTATCACTCATTTTGCGGAGGTCCACTCTGATTAGTGACACCTCGGAGGTGATGGAGTCCATTCGACATTACAGTGATGTACGCACTCCATTGATTGCGGCCATAAGATTTTTCAGTGTTGGGTCTCCACTCTCTGCCACTAGCAGGGTAGAAGCGGCCGGTTGTGTCTGGGTAACTGTAGGAAACTGGCTCTATATATACTACACCAAAATTAGGTATAGTGTGTATAGAGTCCAGGTGACCCCCAAGGTAGGCAGAGGTTAAAGTTAGATAGAACCTTACTCTCTATTTGTGGTAGAGTGGTCGAGCAGTAAGGCAGTATCAGAGGACAGTGTTAAGCATTTGATGTACACACTCAGTCAGCAAATGAATTCACACACTCAAGGACTGAACTCTAGACCAATTGTTTTTGTATAAAAAATATACTGTTGTTTTATTTTTAGAACCAAGCAAGCCTGGCACAGGTAAGCATTAAATACTTTACAGTAATAAGTTGCTGATTGTAGAACAGTTTAAAAATGCAATAGGAATTGTACTTTGTTTGATTTACAGGGTATGCAGTAGGTTGCAATACTTAGCAAATACAGTACATTGAAATGAATAGGCTTTTTCAGTTAATTACAGGTAAGTTACTTTTTACATTACTTTTCTAACTCAGTGCTGGATACCTAGATCCAGCACTGGGACATTTCCTGCAAACAGGTAAGTAAATACGTTTTGGTTATTCGTGCGATTTTTAAACAATAGTTTTAGATTTCAAAACTCCACACTTAGAAACTTTTTGGAAGAAAATTGTCAATGTTATCCTACAGAGGAAAAACAGGTTATCGGTTCAAAGGTAAGTTATCGACTGTGGGAGTTAAGGTTCTGGGGTTAGACTCAGGGGTCACCCAGGGTCAGTGATGCACTCTTGTTACACCCTCAGTGGCACTAGGGCGGCCGGGTGCAGAGTGTTGAGGCCCAATGTTATCCAATGGGGGATAGAGGGCCTCCGGTTGGTGGCTGCTGGCAAGCAGGCCCCTGGGTTGTGGGAGCAAAGCTCCTGGACTTTAGCTCAGGGCAAATGGGGAAACAAAGTAGTACCAAAGGTGCACCCACAGCGGCACTAGGGCGGCCGGGTGCAGGGTGCTGTTTTGAGGTCGGGTGCCCTGTTGTTTTTAATGGAGAACCTCCGGTTTGCAAAAGCACTGCAGGCAGGGAGACGAAGGACTTCTGGGTGCGACCACCACTTCGAGAGGTAAGTTAGGAAGTTAGGGGTTGGTTAGGCACCGTCGGTTTGGGCATACAAGGCCGTGGGGCGTCGGGTGCAGGGGTGCCTTTTGGGGTCGGATCTTCTTACCAGCTCCAGGTCGCGGTTAGGGGGGCCTTCTGGATTTAGGCTGCAGGCGTCGGCTGGAGGCTTGAGGCAGGTCAGGGGTCGCCGGATCTCGGTTCAGGATCGCCGGGGTGACCTCCTCGTGGTGTTTGCCCACTCGAGCTCGGGCCGTGGACGGCGGGTGCAGAGTGGGGCGGATTCGCGGTCTCCGGCTGCTGCCAGAGGTTGCAGTTGAACAAATCCGGTGTTCACAGGAGAAGCAGTCTTTGGAAGTGAAGGCAGGCAGGTCCTCTGGGGTTTTTAAGGTTGCTGGCTGCAGGACACACCGGTATTTCGCAGGAGCAGGTTCGAGGGGAGACAGGCCGGTAGGGCTGGGGCCAAGTCAGTGGGCGTCTTCCTCTTGTTAGCTGGCTGCACAGCTGTTTGGTCCTTCTTCTTTTCTTCTTGTGGTCAGGCTGGATCTGAGGAAGCAAGGTTCAGGGTGCCCCCTAAATACTAGATTTAGGGGCGTTACACATAGGTAAAGGGCAGGGACCAATGGGTCCCTTCCCTGGGGTGGGTACACCCCCTATCGTGCCACCCTCCAGTGGGAGTGGGGAGGAGCCTGTCCCTGGTTGGTTGGGTCCCCCCATCCTCAAAATGGCGGGGACTCGGAGTTGTGCTTCACCTCACCTCGCCTCCCCCACCTGAGGAGTGGAGTTGGCAGAGGAGGGCACACCTCTTTCCCTTACTTGTTTTTTCCGCCGGTTCTCCCGCCCAAAGTGGGGGGTAGAACCAGTGGGGACCAGTTGCTGAAAGCAGCAAAGGTCTGGGGAGGCTCACAAAGGGGGCATGCCTTTGAAGCTTCCCCTTTGTGAACCCTGCCCATCCGGAGGAGGCTTGGCACCTCGTCTCAGGATGTGCATTGTTTCAGGCCCCCGAGAGCAGCAGGCTCTCGACCCAGGGGTCCAGAAACATGTCTGTTGGTGGCAGCCTAAGCAGCCACTCAGTCGGGACACTAGAAGTTGGTCGAGTTTCAGGGGGCATCTCTAAGATGCCCTCTGTCATGCATTTTACATTACATCCCATACTGGCAACAGTGTGGGTTTAATGTGTTGAGAAGTTTGATACCAAACTTCCCAGTTTTCAGTGTAGCCATTATGGTGCTGTGGGGTTCGTAATGACAAACTCCCAGCACCATATACTCTTAATGGCAGCACTGCACTTACAATGTCTAAGAATGGACTTAGACACTGTAGGGGTACAGGGCTCATGCACCTGTACCCTCACCACTGGTATAGTGCACCCAGCTAGAGGGGTGGCTGACCTATGCCAGAGCAGTGATTTGTAGGCATGGCACGCAGTGATTTGTAGGCATGGCACACAGGGATGTGTGCCATGTCGACTCTTCACTTTGTTCTGCACCAAGACATGCAGCCTGCAAAGGCAGTGTGTGAGTGAAAAGGTGCAGGGCCTCTAAGGGTGGCACAATAAGTGCTGCAGCCCTTAGGGGCCTTCCCTGGTCACAGGGCCCTGGGTACCTGTGGTACCATTTACCAGGGGCCTACCTGTGGCCAGGGATGCCAATTGGGTTTAGGCTTCAATGCAATTTTAGGGAAGGAACATAGGCCCTGGGTACCTGATTAGCAGGAGCCCAGGGCACACTCAGTCAAAGAACATCAGCAATTCAGCAAAAAGTGGGGGCATACCATGCAGAAAGAGGGTACTTTCTCACAGTAACAGCCTAAGCATCGTGGAGCTTGTGCATTGTGAATTTTTCCAATTTGGTTTGGTCAGTTCCCTGCTGTCCCTTACTGCCCGACATCACTATCCGCGATGGGGAATACGAACATCAGGCCGGAACCCTTTGACCTCCGGGGAAATGACCACCGCCTAACCGCGGGGGCAAGACCACTCCACTCGGCCTATTGGGTTCCCCCCGAGGAATCCGGGCCCCTCAGTCTGGTGCTGTTAGAGGTATACTTCAGGGGGCCGGGCCACCCCCTCCCTCCCGCTGCGGCAGTAACTCTTCTGATGGCTATGGTGGCCTGTTTCAGTCAGGGCATACTGGAGATCCACCCCGAGAGTGACCAGACTGGGCCTCTTCCACCCCGTCCTAGGGGGCTGTCCAGGTGCACCACTGCCAGTCTTCCTGGATCTCTAGCACCGGCTGGTGATTAGAGTTGTAATAAGGCATGGGTCAGTTGAATCCAAAAGTGGGCTCCATCCGCCCCCACTTTCACCTTGGGTCCCAGTTGCGTCTCCCAACACTTCCCGAGAGGACTCAGGGTCGAGGGGTGTCGTCCCACCGGTCTTACCCTGGTGAGTCTATGGCCTGATCTCGCTGCCTTTTCACTGGGGCCTCCGCTATAGTGCTGAAGGGTGGGGACGCCTCCTTAAGACGAAGGGGTGAAGGTATGGAGGGGTGTTAACGTGATCCCCGTAAGTTGTGAAAGGAAGTAGACAAGAAAGCCTTCCATGTTCCCCTCTTCCAATCCCTCTGGCACCTCTGCAAAGTGGACATTATTGCTCGGATTGCTGTTTTTGACTTCTGTTCTCCATATCTTTCTCTCCACGTCTTTCTTGACTTTGTCTCTCCACCTCTTTCCCATGTTGTTTCTCTTTCTTGGAGTCTCTCTGACTCTCCCTGTATCGTTCCCCATCTCTCTCCTTTTCCCCTTCCCTGGGCCATTCTTGAAGTTTTGAACGAACTAGAAACCAAACGTTCAGGTGCTCACGTTCAGGTGATCAGTTACATGTGAAATAAAAACTTTCAATTAAGAGATGCTCTCTGTGGCCTGGGCCATAGACCAGCAAAGACTTGCTTGATGTAGTTAATTTCTTTTAAAAGTTAATTAATGGAATTGGCAATTTAGCCTGTTTTTAGGCTGCTAAATTATAACTGGAATCAAGCTATACCTGGCTGATGAGCCCTAAATAGTGTGAACCGAGTTGCTTGTGTTCCGGTTCAGTGGGGTCAAGCGTTAGAAGGGTGAGTTGGGGCCTAATCATTTTTGTCGCTCTTGAGCTCTATGGCTCCTGAAGTGGGACTCAATTGCGTTTCAGGGTCTTAAATTGCTTGTTGGGAGATCTTTTTCCCTGGTCCTGTTTAATTTTTACAACAGAAAAGGGGGTTACAAGGGACCTCAAACCTAGCAGCCAGTCGTCGAGGTAGGGGAAGACTGAAACCCCTGCCCGGCGCAGATGAGCTGCGACCACCGCCAACACTTTCGTGAACACCCGAGGGGCACTGGTAAGGCCAAAGGGGAGCACGGTGAACTGAAAATGCTCGGGGCCTACCGTGAACCGAAGGTAACGCCGGTGGGCCGGCAGGACGGGGATGTGGAAATATGCGTCCTGCAAGTCCAACGCTACCAACCAGTCTCCAGGGTCGAGGGCAGTCAAGACCTGAGCTAGGGTGAGCATCTTGAACTTCTCCTTCCGGAGGAAGCGATTGACGTTCCGGAGGTCCAAGATAGGACGCATGTCCTCCTTGTCCTTTTGGGCACCAGAAAGTAGTGGGAGTAGCAACCATGCCCTACTTCTGGGGTCGGAACACGCTCGATGGCCCTCTTGGTCAAGAGGGCCGTGACTTCCTTCTGTAGAAGAACCAAGTGATCCCCTGACATGCGGTGGAATTGAGGTGGCATGGCTGGGGGGGTGGTCTCGAAGGGGAGGGAGTAGCCCCTTCGGACAATGTCCAAGACCCACCTGTCCGAGGTGATGGTACGCCAGTGGGGAAGGTGATGGCGGACCCTGCCCCTACTGGCGTGCTGTGCACCTGAAAGGAGGGACTAGGAGGGCTTGGAGGCCGCGGACGGGTTGGAGGTGGTGGCCTGACCCGCACGCTGGTTGCCCGATCCGCAACGGCGGAATCCACGTCCTCGGCCACGCGAAGACGCCTGCTGCGCGGGCCGGTGGCTGGGCTGCTGACGTGAAGGGGCGCCCCTACCGTGGCCACGATAGGGGCGAAAAGCAGAAGTCAGCGGAGGGCGTGTAGCAGAAAGGCCCAGGGACTTGGCAGTAGCCCGTGAGTCCTTAAAGCGCTCCAACGCATGGTCTGCTTTGGACCCAAAAAGACCGACTCCATCAAAGGGCATGTCCATGAGAGTATTCTGGACATCCCCTGAAAAACCAGTGGTTCTCAGCCAGGCGTGGCGTCGGAGCGCCACCGTCGTTGCAATAGACCTGCCCAGCGAGTCGGCGGTGTCAAGGCCACAACGTATTGTGTATTTAGCCGCATCCCTTCCTTCCGCAATGGCGCGGGAAAGCAGTGTCTGGACCTCCTCAGGACACAGGGGCAAAACATCCGCCACCGAATCCCACAGGGAGTGGGTATATCGGCCCAAAAGACAAGCGGTGTTAACGGACCGCAAGCCAGCACTGGAGGAAGAAAACCTTTCTTCCCAAATTGATCCAGGCGTTTGGATTCCCTATCCGGAGGAGCGGTAGGGAAGGCGGTTTGGGAAGCGGAGGCTTGGACAACCAAGCTCTCAGGAGTGGGGTGAACAGAGAGAAACAGGGGGTCGCCCGGAGCTGGGCGATGGCGTCGTGACACGTTCCTATCCACAGGAGCCCCTGTGTTGGGCTTGGACCAGGCGCCCAAAAGAACGTCAGTGAGGGCGTCGTTAAACGGCAGCACAGTTTCCGCAGAGGAGGCTGCCGGCTGAAGCACCTCTGTCAAGATGTTATGCTTGACCGTCAAAGTAGGGAGTTGGAGATGTAAGGCCCCAGCCGCCCTACGCAACACCGTAGCAAAATTGGCTCCCTCCTCCGTAGCCACGGGAGGAGACAGCATGCCAGTGTCAGGGGAAGTATCCAGACCACTGGCCTCCCCTAGACCCTCTGTCCAGTCCTCATCGTACTGACACTGCCGTGCCAGAGGGTCATCAGACCCCTCCCAGTCCTCCTGGTCCTCCTCTGGTTCAAAATAAGGAGGAGGAGGGACATTTGGGACCCAAGGCCCCATCGGCGCCGGAACCGGCGTCGAGCGACGTCGTTCTGGGTCCATGTCCGGAGCCGGAAGGAACTGGGGGACGACGCCGCCCGGTGCCCAGGGCGGCGTCGAGAACGGCACCGGAGACATCGGCGCCGGCGGAGGTGTCGTTAGGTCGACCGGCGTCGATGGGGGTTGTGGAGCCGGGATCGAGGCCGGAGCCGAAGCCGGAGCCGGGATCGAGGCTGGAGGCACGGGCGACGCCGGGGCCGTCGGCGACGCCGGAGCAACCCCATCCGGGCACGCGGGGCCCGAAGGCGCACCGGAGGGGCCTGGAGGCCCGAAGAGGCGGGCCATGGCCGACAGGAATTCCTGCACTTTGGCCGGATCCGCCCCCGAACCCGGGAAGGGCGGGGGCGACTCCACAGGCATGTCCGGGGCCGCGGGGGCGGGGACGGTGCCGGGAGGGGCCTCAGCCGAGTCGCGAGACCGGCGAGGCGAAGTCCTAGAGCGATGATGCTTTTTGGACTTCTTGTGTTTCGACTTACCGGACGAAGAAGACTTCGACGCCGACGACCGGTGTGGACTCCGCGATCGACCCCTGGACCTCTCAGGCGACCGGGGCTTCCGCGGAGCCGAATGCCGGGCCTACAGGAGCCCCGAGCGACAGCGGCGGGGAATCCGCACGAACGTACGCAGCGGCCTAGGCGGGGCCCAAGGAGCCGGAGCCTCTCGTAGCAGAGGGGCCTGGCGCTGTGGGGGGTCGGAGAGTGAGCACCCTAGAAGACTCTTGCGAGTCGCACTGAGGGCCGGACCCCCCTAGGAGAGGAGCACCCCTAGTGCGAGGCGGATGGTCTCAGAAGGGGCGGCGCTCCATCCGAGGACACGGCGAAGACCTGGGGCGGCAACAGGTGGAGCCGGGCCCTCCCTTTTCCCCGACTCTGCTGGACGGATCGACCGAGCCCGCTTCTGGGGCACATGAGGAGAGCGCGGGAAGAGTCTACGCTGCCGGGCCCGTGAGCACCAGAGCAAACTAATTGTCAGCGGTAGGCCTCCGGGGGAGTAAAGATTGCCCCAGAGAACAGGAGATAATTGCCCGAGAGAGACAAGTGGACCCGGGCCCTTTCTCCCCGCCCCCCTCCCCCCCCGACACCAACGGGCGGATCGACCTGAGCCCGCCATAAGAGGACGCGAGGAACACCTGCGTGACCGGGCCTGGGAGCGGAAGAGGAGGCAGGGAGAGGCCCCAAAGGGAGCTTGAGCACCAGCTGGAACGCAAGCGAGCCACGCCGGGCCCCGGTGTGCGGGGGCCCCCCCACACGGTGTGCAGGAGGCCCGCTAGAGTGAGGAGTCGGGCCCTGTTTCCCTAGCACCAGACAGAGCAGCAACTACAGTGCAACGGCGTGGGTCACTGGGTGATCTGTGTTTCTCCTGCATCAGCCATAAATAGCCCCAAAGGGTGGTTACTAGTGCACACGCACCAGCACGCAGAAACACACATTGGCGAGGTCCCCTGGCCATAACGCGCACCAAGTAAGAGCGCTCCCGGCGAGATGTACCCAAATGGCGACTGCCCTCCCCAAGAAGGATCGTACTCTCAAGGAGATACTGTCCCGTCAGGCGGTAGGTCCATCGGGGGAACCAGGCCCTCACCTAGAGCATATGGGGGACCCACCTGACCAAACAGCCGAAGAGCCAGTGATCCGTTCCTTTATAGAGACGCTGTTCACGACTCTCCGCGAAGACCTTCAGTCCCCGAAGCGCGATCTCTCACAAGACATCAAGGAGGTCCGGAGGGACGTGGACGCACTAGGTGAACGAGTCGCAGATCTGGAGGACAAAGAAGGGGGCCGAGTGGAAGAGACTGAGGCGCTACAACAGGAGGTCCTCCGCCTCCGGGAGCAGCACATAGACTTGCAGTCTCATCTTGAGGACTTAGAAAATAGATCCAGGCGGAAAAACATACGGATAAAGGGTGTGATACCAAGGCAGAAGGGGATGACATCTTCGGATACACCAGGGACCTCTTCCACCATATCCTGGGTGACCCCACCGACACTAACATCCAAATAGACAGGGCCCGTAGGGTGGGTCAACCCAGAGCGAATGCAACTACTGCTTCAGATATTCTGGTTTGCCTGCATAACTTTCAAGTCAAAGAGGAGATCTTGCGTAAGGCACGCAATATGCACCCCATCACCTTTCAAGGACAAACACCAACTATTTTGCAGGACCTGGCTGATCTTACGCTACAGAAGTGAAGAGTGTTTCGCCCAGCAATAGCGCATCTACGCAGTCACTGGATATCTCACTCATGGGGCCACCCGTTTCGCTTGATTTTTCGCTGGGAAGGGAAGCTTCACCAACTACGATCGTTTACAGAGACTTGTAGAGTGATGGGGATAGAACCACCTGGAGAGCACCAAGCCCGGAGCCCCCTCAGTCGCTCACAGAAGGAGCGACAAACAGGATGGAGAAGGCAGGGACTAAGGCGGACAACGAACAGGCCTGATCCGGAGGAGATTGCGAAGGGCCAGCAAGCAGCTCTGGAGGCAGTGCCATCAGCTCTGGTGAAATCAGAGGAGTCTTGAAGTTCGGGACACTTTATAGCATTAGACAGAATATATGGGTCGGGGGTCAGGCGGCGGTCGGGGGGGAGACAGGCCCACTTGCCACACACAACACCACACTGGATTAACCATGCAACATCACTTCGTTGCAGGACTGAATGTAAAACAATGTTCCAAGCTATATGTTTTATTAGTTATTTGTTTTATTTAAAGGGTATGCACTCACCTTCATATGGGGTTCACCAACGACCACTCGATTGGGCGAGGCCAGTCTCACTGCAGCTTTCCTTAGGGTCCTATGACAGACACCTCTCTCAGAATCCTCACACTAAATGTGCGAGGCCTCAATAATCCAACTAAGCGAAGGGCAGGTCTTGCATATCTCGAGAACTCAAGAGTGGACATCAGCCTCTTGCAGGAGACCCATCTCCTTGCAGAGGACTGCTTTCAACTAAGGACTAGGGCCTTCCCCCAGCAATTCTTTTCATCATCCTCAACTAAATCTGCTGGAGTGGCCATATTGGTGGCGAACTCCTTCCGGGGAAAGGTGAAACAGAAAGTTGACGACAGAGGCAGACTCCTAATATACCGCTTCACCTTAGCGGACAGATCGCTAGTGATAAGCGCAATGTATGCTCCAAATGAGAATCAGGAGGTGTTTTTACACACCGCAATAGAGAGCACGGAAGACCAATGATAATCTTGTGCTGCTGGGGGTGGACATTAACCTGGTGCTTGATAACTCTCTGGACAGATCAGCTCAGAGACATGGACACAGGGGAGCCATTTCCAGCGAGGGGCTTGCATGGCTGGGAGACCTGGGATTGATGGATCTCTGGAGGATGTACCATCCAGGTTCCAGGGAACACTCCTTTTATTCCAACGTACGCAAGACCTACGCCAGGCCAGATTAGGGATACAGGTGATCCCAAAAGACATAGAAATACACACGGCCTCACTCTCAGATCACGGGGCTGTAACAATCTTGTTGTCCTTTCCTCGCACAAGCCCTCACACTAGACACTGGCGCCTCCGCTACACTATGCTACATCGTCCTGAGGTCACAAAGCAGATTCAGCAGGCAATCACTGACACTCACACACACAATGACATCCCAGAGATCTCGCCGGCTGTATTATGGGAAACGCTTAAGGTAGTTATAAGGGGGGAGTTTCTAGCGATCGCAGCGGCGGACAACAAAATTCGCAGGGACAAAACGAATCAAAGAACTAGAACGCATACACCAACGTACAGGTGCCCCACGGGTGTGGCGACAACTCTCCAATACCCGCTCTCAGCTAGCAGCTATAGATATAGACAGGGCGGGAGTATTCTGGCCTTCGCTTGAGATATTCTTACTACGTGTGGGGAAGCGGGGGGCAAATGCGTCCGACGCCTAGCAAACACATTGCGCGTTAAAAGGCAGGAACAGGGCATCCACTCAATCCGCACGGCAGAGGGCGACTTGGCATTAGATGATAAGGATATAGGGGAAGCCTTCACAGATTTTTATGCACGTCTTTATTCAGATCAATGACTGGACCTTACAGTTGGAGCTCAATATCTCCAACCATCACACAAAACACCCCTTACTCAAAACCAATTCGAATCCCTGGATGCTGACATCCGTATGGTAGAAATCATATCAGCTATTTCCCGGCTACAGCTTGCAAAGTCACCAGGCCCAGATGGATATTCGGCAGCCTTTTATAAAACATTTTGTCCTGTCTTAGCTCTAATCTTGATGCAACTATTCAATTCCTTTGCGGACCCCGGGGCAATTCCTGCCTCGATGCTAGCAGCCTCGATAATAGTCCTCCCTAAACCAGGCAAAGACAAATCGCAATGTAGCTCATATAGACCCATCTCCCTCCTAAACGTAGATCTGAAACTATTTACGAGTATCATAGCACACAGACTTAACACACATATGCCCTCAATAGTGGACCCAGATCAAGCAGGCTTTATTCCAAAGCGACAAACCAGTGATAACACTAAGTGCATTCTGCATATCATGGAGAAGGCTACCCGGGCTCAAGGGGAATACATGCTGCTGGCGATCGATGCAGAAAAGCCCTTTGACAGTGTTCACTGGCCTTACCTTGAACAGGTTCTTATACATTTTGGGTTTGGGGAAAAGTGCAGTACACGACTTCTCAACTGTTACCACGCACCTGCAGCGACGGTTCAGCTCAATGGCCATACATCCATGCCTTTTTCGATCAACAGGGGCACCCGCCAGGGATGCTCACTGTCCCCCTACTTTTTGCTCTCTACATGGAGCCAATGGCCCAGAGAATACGCGACCACCCAGAAATCGCCAGGGTGCCGTTTGTTGGCGATCGTCACTACATTAGTCTGTATGCCGATGACGTGTTGGTGACAATGGAAAAACCAGCCACGTCCCTGCCGGCTTCCCTGGGAGAACTTGAGGCCTTCGGGCCGCCTCGGGCTTTAAGATCAATGCAGGGAAATCGCAGGCACTTAGTCTTTCCCTACCGACCCAGCTAGTGGGACAGCTTGCAAGTCAATACCCTATACAATGGGCCGCTGAGTCGATCCCCTATTTGGGGATTCACCTTGCTACCACTACCCAGGCAACGGCTGCTAACAACTATCAAACACTGATTAGGCAAATTCTTAATGATTTGGGAAGGTGGAAACACCTTCAGATTTCCTGGCTGGGGAGGATAGCAGCAACCAAAATGACTATCCTCCCTAGGATACTTTACCTTTTCCAGACACACCCCTTGCCGCCTGGCATGATTACCAAATTACAAACCAAACTATCACAGTTCATTTGGCAAGGCAAGAAGTCGCGCTTGAGTAGGGCCTTAAGCTACCTCCCTCCCGAAGATGGGGGTTTGGGAATTTCGGACCTTCATCTCTACTACCAGGCCACGCAGATGCGCTACCTAGTCGAGTGGGGGTGATACGAGTCTGAGAAGCACTGGCTCTTTCAGGGCAGTGGCTAGAACATTGCTATGGAAAGTCCCCTTCCTGAGGAAAGCGCATGGGCCACAAAATCTATACCGCTCACCGATAACTTGTGCGACTATGATAGCCTGGGACCAGACTAGTATTAAATACGGGTTGACCACCTTTCCGTCCCTGATGACCACCCTGTTTGACAACCCAGACTTCTCCCCAGGGATAGGGGCAAAGAGTTTTACGGAGTGGAGGCAGTTGGCCTGCCGCTCCATGGGTCAATGCTTTGACACCGAGGGGATGCTCCCCTTCGCCCGGATGCACGAAGAATTCGGGCTCCCGGAGCCGGAGAGACTCCACTATCTACAACTTAGACACTGGATTGCACATCTGCATAATAAACCGAATGCGCAACGGCACCTCTCTCAATACGAGAAATGGCTCCTTGCCAAGACGTCGGATAAAGGCCTTATTTCCGAATTGTATGCACTTCTGATTCAAATTAACAAACGCACACACAATGCAGGACAGGCCAGATGGGAAAATGAGTTAGGGAGGACTCTGAGTGCCAAGGAATGGGGAGAGATATCGCATAGAGCGCGCCACACAGCAACTAGCAATGCCCTCACTGAAACCCTCACAAAGGTTGCTACATATTGGTATTACACTCCGGTAAGACTCCACAAGATTAAGCCTACACAAAGTGCGAACTGTTGGCACGGGTGTGGAGGGAGGGGAACTTTGACGCACATTCTCTGGGAATGCCCTCTGCTCCAACAGTATTGGTCACAAGTACTAGATGACCTAGATAGTCACTTAAACACCCAACTACCACGTTTCCCTGCATACATACTACTGGGCCTCCCAAATCCGCTCACATATCCTTTGAAATCCAGGCGTGGGCGGCAGATAGGCATGGCACTGGGAGCTGCCATCCAAAATATTCTCAGCCACTGGGGCTCGCCGCAAACTCCCACCCCCACTAAATGGTTACATAAGCTACGGCACATTCTAGGAATGAAAAAGATTACAATGTCCGTGGCTGGGAAGGGAGCTGCATTCGGGGATCTTTGGGGTCCCTATGTGTCACTACTCTCACAGGAATTCCGGGAACTGACTCCCCCAAAATATCTTCGATTGTTACGCCGAACAGTGGTGTCCCAGCTGTCATCAACCTAAGTACTTCGAACGTACTTATAAGACTGTGCATTTATATCGCCCCTATGTGCAGGGGAGGGAGGGGGTGGTACGGGGAAGTTGGGGAATCTGTTGCCCGCACGAAATTTGCATTTCTATGTTATGGCCCACTGAGGTGATTTGTGAATCTGTGGCTGACACTGTTTGTTTGTTAAAATGCTAATAAAAAAAAGAATTGAACCATAAAAACTCACTTTTAATAAATATATTACTAAAGCATTAGGTGGTAGTACACGGTCCTTTACAGACACCACATTTTCCTTTGAAATGGATAAAAACATTTACACTAGCATGCAGTTTTACTTATAAAACAATACAATGTATAAACAATCTGCAGAAATTGGGTTTCAGCACTCATATTTATCATTTGCACATCACTAAGTAGTGTTCTGATGTGTTTTCATCCTATTAAAATAATGATTTCATCACACAGAATTACAAAACAAGGGTTTTCATAACTACTGCAATTCTTTTTTAAATGTTTGTATAGTTTACATTTTAGCTATTTTAATGTGTTAGAATAAAACATGACATCCCACAGCCTTTCATTTCACACTTTTTGTACAGCATGTTTATCAGACAGCTCACCTTACAAAATCCTCAAACTTTGCAGTCAGAGAAAGAAACGTAATTGTAGATGTAAAGTGACTTTAGACTTCTGTCACTGAACACAGAATACATGTGACAGGATAAAAACAAGATTTAAAGGCATCTTTAATGCTCCTCACTTTATGAGTAAACAGATCACCTGTGGGTCGGCTCGCAAGAAGGGGCAGGTAGGCCCTAAATATAGCTTGCCATAAGAAAATCTGACTCACCATAGTAAGTGGGAGGTACATTTGTTGAGGACTGGGGCTCCCCCTTACAGGGGGAGATCTTACATTCGTAGTTGAGGCCCACAAAGCATACAAAACAGCGGTATTCTATTCATGGGTCACTTTTCCTGCAGTAGATGCCAATACTCAAACATTTCATACATACACTCCAGCAGCAATACTAGGCCAATACAGAGCCTATGTAGATTTACAAATACCATTAACATTTCAGGAACATCATAATTGATTCCTAGGCACCCTACCGTATCCACTAAACAATGTAAGATGGGGTTCCTACTGCAATGAGAGAGCAAGAGCAACCTGGCCAGTCCTAGCCAGCTATACAACATACCCAAAATGAGCATCATTAAATGTGTTGCAGACCTTCGTACTCTTTACACAGATATAGCTAGACTGTACATATGTTTAACACAGTTTGTTATGTAAACAATAACAACACCCCAGTGAGGGCTGTTCAAGCTGGGCAGCCATATTTAGCCATGCCTACAATCAGTCCAGTAACCATCAACGCAATTATGGGAAAAGTTCCTGCCAGACAGGTGGAAATTCCGTACGGATTGGACAAAAAACAAACCAGTTTGAAGCAGTGTTTCCCTATCAGGGACCCCACGACAAACAGAGAATTCTCACAATGTGCCTACAACTAGGGTGGTTTCTCCGTGGATGAATGTGCCACCAGGAGCACAGTCCTTGCTGCAATATATACCATAAAACATGGTACACCATCTATTGCTGTTTTGCCTGAAGTGTTAAAACAGATTCAAAATTAATATGGGGCTCCGCTGCCCTGGATTTGGTGATCAAATTAACTGGCAATTATGGCACAGTCACCTCAATTATTTTAAGTAACTTAAAAGAGGAGGCAGCAGCATTGGCAGTACGCCAACGCCTCACACAAGTTTCCGTTGTGAAAAAAAGAGCGCAAACTGTCAGAAATTATTTTTGAAACCTATACCTCTAAAGGTTGAGATAATTTGGGAGCCTGACCAAATGAGCCACAGCTTAAGGGTAATTCCGAAAAGGATAATACCAAACAGGCACCTGAGTCTTCTAAAAAACGCGGGGATAAAACAGAAAATAAAGAAAAAACAAAACCATGGGGTGGATCTCCACAACCGGAGTCCCCTGAAAAGCATTATAACCTGTGTATCCGTGATTCAATTAAATAGCCTGATAGGGATCAGTATACTGATACACATCCTTCTTGTTCCTTTCAGGACTCACCGGACAAACGCTTAGGGAAAGGAGATGATCAGAGAGCGCAAACTAGAAGAGTATGTGAAACCAAGAAAGGACTCAACACTCGTCTGACATCATCATAAAAAGGGAAGAGTAACTTCCACAACAAAGCCCACAATTCAGACAGAAGAAAGTGGCAGGTATTTCCACTAAATATACCACACATATTGAAAACACTACTTCAGAACAAGATGTGGGCACTGACACTGCTGGACAGCACAGCAGAGGTCACAATAGTTTGCCAGAATCTTCAAGAGTTTCTGGTTTCGAGAGCAACTATTGAATTTATTTAGGTTGAAACACCAGATCAGCAGGTTAGCCCTCCCGACAGACTGTATGATTTGGACATCCAAATTGAGGATGACATACCGCATACTATTAAAGTAATTTTTGGGGAAAATGTAACAAACACTTATGACGTTCTCTTGGCTGAAGTGGATTGGCCACCTGACTTTGTTAGGAAAGTCCCACAAGGGTAAGACCGTCTTTCTCCGTCTTTGTTCCTGAAGTTGTCAAACAAGTGTATGGCATGGAGTGGGCTCTTGCACAAGCCCCAGCATTATACCGCAATCAATCAATCAATCAATCATGTCACTTATAAAGCGCACTACATACCCGCGAGGGTCTCAAGGCGCTGGGGGAAGAGGGGGGTGGTGCTGCTACTGATCGAAGAGCCAGGTCTTGAGGAGTCTTCTGAAGGCCAGTAGGTCTTGGGTCTGTCGGAGGTTGGTGGGGAGGGTGTTCCAGGTCTTGGCGGCGAGGTGGGAGAAGGATCTGCCGCCGCCGGTCGTTTTCCGGATGCGGGGGACTGTGGCGAGGGCGAGGCTGGTCGAGCGGAGCTGGCGGGTGGGGGTGTAGAAGCTGAGTCGTCTGTTGAGGTAGGCTGGTCCGGAGTTGTGGAGTGCTTTGTGTGCGTGGGTGAGGAGCTTGAAGGTTATCCTCTTGTTGACAGGGAGCCAGTGCAGGTCTCTCAGGTGGGGTGTGATGTGGCTGCGTCGGGGGATGTCGAGGATAAGACGTGCAGAGGCGTTCTGGATGCGTTGCAGCCGACTCAGGAGCTTAGCTGTCGTTCCTGCGTAGAGGGCGTTTCCGTAGTCCAGCCTGCTGGTGACGAGGGCCTGGGTGACTGTTTTTCTTGTTTCGGTGGGGATCCACTTGAAGATCCTGCGGAGCATTCGGAGGATGTTGAAGCAGGATGAGGAAACGGCGTTGACCTGCTTAGTCATGGAGAGGGTGGGGTCGAGGATGACCCCTAGGTTGCGTACGTGGTCGGTGGGCAATCATGTAGGCTGGGATAAATACTTACCTTATGTTATACCTATAAGGTCCAGCCCACAAGTGCAACCACAATACCCAATTAAGAATGAAGCTAAACGCCCAGTAAGGGAAAATCTAACACAACTAGACTATCAAGGCGTAATAGAGCCTTGTATCTATCCAATGAACAATCCTTTGTTTCTCGTAGTAGCAAAACCAGTAGAAAAACCAGATCATTCATACCGTCTAGTCTTAGACAACAGACATTTAAACCATTATACACGCACTTTGGCAGTTCAAATTCGCATAGCGCAGGACTAATGAACAAAAAATACAAAACCACTTTGGACATTTCAAATGGCTTTTTTCTGCTAAAACATAGCGCTTGAAAGCAGGGATCTAACTGTATTCATCGCTTTAGGAAAGGAGATTCTGTCGACTTCCTCAAGGGTATAGAATAGCCCTGGTCTGTTTTCTGCCCGAGTAACGTCAATTTTACATGAAAGTGACTCAGAAGCATTGCCCTATGTCGATGACATATATGTTACGGATGATGACTTAAACACCCATCCAGTCAGAATAGATTGCATAGTTTTGGGATTTGCTGAACGGGTCTACAAATTTAACTTCCAAAAAACAAATATTGTCTATCTCAGTGTCCTATTTTTGGGATACGAGCAGTCACTTGAAGGCATAACTCTTGCACCACATGCCCTAGAAAAATGTGCACTCCTGCAAACACCAAATATAATCAAAAAGCTACAATTACTTTTGGGCTTGCTCAACTTTGGTAGAAAATACATATCAAACTATGCACAACGGGCAAAACCATTTTATGAATTCATTCGTCCAAACTTTTCGAGCACATATTGGACACCAAAACATACACAAATTCTGAGAACGTTGCAAACAGACATGCTTGCATTCAGACACTTACACACGTGTCAAAACAACAGACTTGGTGATCCACATAATTGCGGGATACAGTGCCTTCCCATATGTCACTTTCAAAGAAGGTGATACTGTACCGATTGCATATAAATCACATTTATATTCAAATGCTGAAATGCATTTTGCACCGACAGAAAAAAATACTGACTGTTATAAAGGAAAGACCACTGGCTCAGGGGAATTGCATAGTTGTGGTTACTCCCATTCCAGCCTTAGAGGCTCTCACAAAGGCCAGCGTTCGTAACACGTAAGCCTTACATCCTAGATGGATACAGTGGGCCTCCTCCTGATGTTGACTATGTCTTTGACCCCCACATTACAGACAAGAATTCCTCCAATATGAACAAGAATACCGTGCCCAGTGATATTTCACCTCTTGGCCAGTATAACGATATAGTATATACTGATTGTTCAGCCCAGGAACTAAACAGCAATACTCAGCAGCATGTGCTTCAGTGTGCGGAGTCATGAGGAATGGAGACAATGTCTAGGGGAATGTACTGCCCAGCAGGCTGAATTCAAAGCTTTAATTCTGGCACTAGACAATACCGATTCTGAATTCCCACACTCATAGTGTGTGATTTGTATTACTGTGTCCAGTCTTTTAATGAGCATTTACATTATTGGCACTTGAATGGATTCAGAGATTCAAAAGGGAACACTGTCAAGCGTATATTGCTTTGGGGAAAGGTGGCACATCTTAAGGAATGTTTGCCCAGGCTCAAGTAATTTATACACGGAATCACCAACATGTTGGAATACACGTTGAGGGAATTCACTGGCCGATGAAGCAGCAAAAACAGTGGTTCAGACTGCTATAATGTAGGAAAGTGCCTTTTCTAGACATGGTCCACTCTCATTTTTTGCCCACTGGTACAGATGCTTTTTTTTTTAAATTCCTTTTATTGATGACAATTCAAAGCACAGCAGGTACAATTTCAAGCAGTACTTACAATATCAATCCTACTTGTTATCATGCATTGAAGACTATCCCCAGCTTCAGGCTTCGCAATAGTTCACATAGCCCGTTAGTATCACTTTTAATCGCTGTCAGGATCAGGATGTTGTGTTACTTGAGGGGGCTCACAGATGTTCCCTCTAAACGTGTTCATTTACCCCATACATGTAACCATTTCTTGGGGCAGCCATGTGACTCATATACAGATTTCTCTCTCACCATGCACCAGTCCAAGTCTTTCTTCCATGTGCCCAGTGATGGAGAATCGGGAGATTTTCACAATTGCGCCACATTTTGCTTAGCCACCATCATTCCAAGCATTGCCCAGGTCTTCTCTGCCTCAATCAAGTCGGTGGGGTCGCACACATTTAAGAGACAAAGTTTTATCATGGGTTCTACTCGTTTTCCCAACACTGTTGTCATACACGGAGTCACCTCAGCCCAATACCGTTGGATGTGTGTACACTCCCAGATGGTGTGAATAAAAGTGCCTTCCTGACCGCAACCCCTATTACACCCGGGGTCGTCTCTGTAGCCCATCTTGACCAGGGTAGCACTCGACAAGTACACTCTGTGTAAGATTTTGAGCTGCACTACCCTCAAACGGGACGAGATTGCTATTTCTTTGGGAGATGCGGGGGCATCCTGCCAGTCGTCATCCTCCAGCTCCACCACATCATTTTCCCACTGACTCCGAAGTTGTAGGAGGGGGTCCGGCATGTTATGGATTAATTTACGATATGTCAGTGAGATTGCCCTTTTGGGCATCCATTCATCTAGGATTCTATCTTCGAGTGGGGAGGACTCTGGGAGCGACTGGCCTTTTGAAATGGCCGATTGTAGGGTATGTTTAACCTGGCAATAACGAAATGTTTCCGTCTCTGCCATCTCGTACTCTTTTTGTAACTGTGCAAACGGAACCACTCCACCTTTTTCCCATAAATCACCCACCTTGGAGATCCCAATCAAGTCCCAACCCATGAAGCCCCTAGAGTTTCCCAGCGTTCCTAGTTTCTCAGTGTCCCACAGGGGTGTGGCTTGTGTTATCTTCCCTGCCCATCCCATACTATTGTTCACCGTATGCCATATTTGTACTGTGTGCCTGGTTGGGCCCATCATGAATTTTGAGGGCTTGTTAGCATATAGCGCCCTGGAGTAGTTCCCATTTGGGAGAAGCCACCTGTCCATTCTATACCCCGGGTCTTCAACGGGTCTATATACGCATTGATTGATTGGAGCCAGCTGTGTTGCCCAGTAGTCCTATGCCTCCATCATACCATCCCCGCGTGAGTTTCTGGGTTGCTATCTGTGGTGGTTTCCCCACCCACAACAATTCTCGCTGTGCACTTTCGACACTCCTAAAATAGTCTGTGTGGACTGGGGTCGGTGAGTTTTGCAAAATGTATAGGATTCCTGGGGAGTGCCATCATTTTAAAAAGCGCGGCGTGCCCCAGGAGTGGCAGTGGGACATTGCTTCTGAGCCTCAGCGGGCGGGGTGCTCCCCCCCGCCCGCTGAGGCTCAGAAGCAATGGGGAGGGAGGAGGTTACGTTTATAGTGTAGGACAGGGTCTTTGGTGACATATATACCCAGGTATTTGAACCCTCCTATCGCTTCCGGTATTGCGTACCCTTTAGAAAGTTTGGGGAATTTACCCCTCAGGACATAGATGACCGATTTGGACCAATTTATGTGGTATCCGGAGTATTTGCTGAAGTTTGCGAAAATGTGGAGAGCTCTGTTTAAGGAGGCGCACTGTGAAGCCAGATATAGCAATATGTCGTCCGCGTACAAGGAGATACGGTCCTCCCAGTCAGCGGCCCAACGCAGTCCCCTCAAGGCCGGATCCTTCCTTATCCAATGCGCCAGGGGCTCCAACATCAGTGCAAAAATTAGTGGGGAGAGGGGGCAGCCCTGTCTGGTTCCTCTCTCAAGGGCAAACACTCTCAATTGTCTGTTATTTACCACCACTTGAGCCAACGGCTCACTATAGAGGAGTCTTACCCAGCTGATAAAATTGGGGCCGAGGCCCAGTTTCTTAAGGACTGCAAACAAGTAGGGCCATTCTATGGTATCAAATGCCATGGTGGCGTACAGTGACACCACCACTCCATCTTCCCTTAATGTTTCTATCCTGCCCATTACTCCGTGCAATCGTCTCAGGTTAAGGGAGGTGTTTCGTGACGGCATAAAGCCCGACTGGTCTGGGTGCACTAATTTGGTAATCACTTCGAGGAGGCGAGTGGCCAATAGTTTGGCCAATATTTTAACCTCCGCGTTAAGCAGCAATATCGGTCTATAGGAGGTGCACTCATTTTTGGGCTTGCCACTTTTGTGAATGACCACAATCGTGGCCAGTCTCTGGTCAGCTGGAAGCGTCCCCCGTTCGCGACTCTCCTTGAACATCTCGGTGAGATGTGGTGCGATTTGGCTATTTGCCAGCTTATACAATTCTATGGGCAACCCGTTTGGGCCCATCGCTTTCCCGGACTGCAGGTCACCCTTTCTACCTCTAGGTGGGAGAGCTCTTTCTCAAGCAGGGAGGAATCTTCCTCTGATAAAGTTGGAAGTGTCATGTCAGACAACAGGGACTCTGCCTCATCTGAGGTAGAGGCGGTGTTAGATTTGTACACGTTCTGGAAGTGGTCAGCAAACCCATCCGCAACATCTTGTGGGTCCATTACGCGCAACCCTGAGGAGGATTTCAACTCAGCTACTAATCTGCTGGCTTGTTCTCTGCGGTCGAGCCATGCCAGTAGTTTCCCTGCTTTGTCCCCAACTTCGTATATCCTGCTCTGCGCGGCTCTGTGTTGTGCCCGAGCCGCATCCGTAGCTAAGTCTTTATATTCTTTCATCTTTACGTCCAGCATATGCTGGGCGTCTGACTCTTCGGGTCCCCGTGCCCTCTCCTCAAGGTGCAAGATTTCCCCTTCCAATTTGGCTAGTTGTGTAGATTTCTCTTTTCGAGTCCCTGCTATCTGGGAGACCGCATGCCCCCTAATCACTGTTTTGAAGGCTTCCCATAGTGACTGTGCCGATGCAACTGAGCCTTCATTTTCCTTAAAGTACAGCCCTATTTCTTTTTTCACTTTTTTCTTTACTGTTTGATTTTTCAAAAACCAGGGATTTATTGGTGCTATCCTGCCCATCTGTCGCTCTCCCATCTCTACCTGGGCCCACAGAGGGGAGTGATCGGATATACCCATGGCCATGCGTCTCACTTCTCTATTGCGGCCCACCTGGTCAGCAGGTGCTATTATATAGTCTAGTCTGGATAAGCACCTATGAGCCCCGGAGTAATAAGTGAATTGGGTATCAGTAGGGTGGAGGGTGTGCCACACATCCACTAGGTCCATGGCATCTAAAAAATCACAAAGTTGTGTGTGTGAGGGTGGGACCTCCTTTGGAGGATGTCGATCCATCTGCCCCGATATTAGTGAGTTGTAATCCCCTTCCATTAGTAGTATCCCTTCGGGGAGTGTGAGCAAGAGGTCCCCCAGGTCTTTAAAAGCTGACGCCTGGAGACTCGGAGGTACATATACGGACAGTAATATCAGTGGTTTGCCCTCCCAAGTCCCCGAAACGGCTGTGTATCTACCTAGTTTATCCGTCCAGATGCGTTCAATCATCACCGGGAAACACTGCCTGATCATTATGCCTACTCCTCTGGACCCCGCAGTGAATGCTGAGTGCGTCACTAGCTTGTAGCCCCATCTGGTCAGGGCCATGCATGCATTACCAATCAAATGCGTCCTGCAGAAGGACCTCTTGAGATATTGGAGCACTATTCCCGGTACAGATGCTTTTGATTGGAAGTGCAATGGGTCCCTGCTAACCAGGACCCAGTGCCACTGCTCTTTCCCTAAAACAACACACACATTTTAATGGTAACACAACTAGGAAGCACTTTAGCACCCTTGTAAAACCCTGGTAAATGGTACCCAGGGCATGGGTAGGTACTAAAGAGGGTCCCTAAGGGCTACAGCATGTATTATGACATCGAAAGGGACCCACACTCAAACTACAGGCAGACTACCATTGCAGGATGCGTGAAATGGAGCAAGCCATTAAGAAAACATGATATTGCTCAATACCAGTATGCAATGCCAACATACACTGTATGTACAATATGTAAGTCACCCCTACAGCAGGCCTGAGAGCCCTAAGGCAGGGTGCATAATATTACTTGTGATGGCACATCTGCATGAGCAGATATGCCCCGGTGATGCCTACTTCCAATGCTAGCCATTGCAAGTGTGCAGGAAGCCATTTTGAGGACATGTACAAGGAACTGGTCATTACGAGTTACCCAGCTACATGATGGCTTCACTGAAAATACTGGTGTTTGGTGTCAAACACCTTGTCTTAATAAATCTGTACTGATGCCAGTATCCGATTTATTAGGACATGCACCCAGAGGGCACAGTAGAGGTGCCCTCTGTAGCCCTACTAGTCCCTTAGTGTGCTGGCTGACTGGTATCTTCCAACCTGACAACACAGAAGGGTTTCTGGCCCACTGCAAGGGAGAGCCCACACTCTCAGAGGCCAGGAACAATGCCTGCTAGGCAGAAGGTGTTCTCACCTCCTCCAGCAGGATGGCCAGCAATTTAGCATAGCAGGCCAAAGGCCAAAGGTATACCAACAACTGTGAGAGAAGTGGCCAGCCAGCCAAACACCTCTGCACCCGAGCCCCACTGCTCGGGTCCACAACTTCTGACTGCGTCCCCTTGGCCTAGGGGTCCCCGCGACCTGAGCCCCACTTTGAGTTCACCTAGACTATCCCAAGTCCCTTCTTGCAGCCTTTGTTTCAAGTCCCATTGATTTCAACTGTGTAGCGCTCGAGACTACCATCCCGACCAGCACTTCTGCACCCAGATACCCCAAGGCAGGTAAACCGAGACTATGGTAGGACTTTGGACCTTCGCCCCCAAGCACCTTAAGTCCGACAGGGCACCTCTGAACACCGCTTGCAAGTACCTGTTTGCTATCTGTGTTTTTCTCCCACAGGATAACATTTTAGCGTTCGAAGATCATGCCTCAAAACCATTATTTGAGTATTTTCCTACTTTTGCTTTAAAACCTATACATCCATTTGGACTTAAGTTATTCTAAAGATTTTGGAGTCTAAATTCTTATAAAAATCTATTGTATTTTTATAAACTGGTCTCAGATTTCTAAGAGACTGCATGAACCATTTATTGACTGTGTTTATGAAACAAATGTGTAACACTCATCTCTGATAAGCTTAAGCTGCTCAACCACACTATCACAAGTAGAGCACTTGGGACTATCAAAGTACGCCCTGTAAACCAATAAAGGTCGTCTGGACTTTTTGCATGGTGTGCCCTTACTACATAAAAAGCCAGCATCCTACATGTAGTAACTGCAATTACTCATTTGCGCACGACAGTGGATGGTGACATCATGATAGCAGTCAATGCTTCACGTTCTGGTATACTTAACAATTTACAGTAAAATAGTTCTATCTACTGAGTGGCCAAAACATACCTTTTGGTCATTTTCCCAGAGTGGTGGACAGAGTGATACCAAATCAAGACTACAGGCTAGAATTAATCATAGATGCTCACAAGGGGTTGGCATCTGCCCATACCGGTGGGGTGGCTACAGTTTCCTTACTACAGGAACGCTAATGGTGGTAACGTTTTTACATACAGGCAAAACAATAGGTCTTCAGTTGTGACATTTGTCAGCAAATTAAAAGTTCCACGGCAGCGCGCCCACCGCAGACACCACTCTTAGGGGCACATGCATCAAAGGTTTTTGCGATCGCAAACGGTGCGATTCGCAAAAATCGGCCGTTTGCGATCGCAAATTGGCCTTTGGAGATGCATGAAAGTGTTTCCTATGCGCAATTTAAGAATGTGCAATTATTTGCGAATTCCTAAATTGCGATTGCATTTAAGGAATCGCAATTTGCGATTCCTTAAATGCAATGCTAGAAGCACTTTCAAATAGCGATTTCGCTATTTGGGACCGCAAATTACAGACAAATCAAACTTGTCTGTAATTTGCAAAAACTTTGAAAAATGCACTAAAATGCATTTTTTAAAGTTTTAGGTTACACACACACATGCCCTTGGGGCATGTGTATGCGCAACATGGGTGCACATCACAATTTCAGGGTGCAACAGGGTGTCATTTTGACACACTTGCATCCTTGAAATTGCATGAGCAATTTGCGAGTACCTACTGGTACTCGCAAATTGCGCATGCAATCTCCAATTCATTCCTAGGGGCCTGTAGGCCCCTAGGAATGAATGGGACGGCATTCCTTAATTGCGACTCGCAATTTGCGAGTCGCAATTAAGGAATGTTTAGGAATCGCTATTTTTATAGCGATTCCTACATGCATAGGCTTTTGCGATTCCTTAATTGCGATTCCTTAATAATCGCAATTAAGGAATCGCAAAAGCCTACCTTGATGCATGTGCCAGTTAGTCTCAAACAAACCATTTGCATGCGTCTATCTTGACCACAGAGGACCTCTAAATTCAGATGGTTCAAGAAATTTATTTTACTGGTAGTGGATTCTTGTTCTAGATTTCTATGGGTGTGGCCACAGTGATCGGCTGACGCTCGAACTGTTATAAAAGATTTGCAAGTCTTAATCAGGACATATGCAGTAGCTGCATTCCACTTGGACCAGGGACCAGCGTTTACCTCTATGGCCTACCGGGATACCATGGGAATCCTGGGTGTGGTTTTGCATTATTCCTCCCTCTATTATCCTGAGGGAAATTCGATCGTGGAAGGGAAAACAGTGACTTAAAGCAGTCTTTAACAGCTAGAGTATTAGGTTCAGGTCGTATTTGGGGCCATCACTTGCATGGAGTCCAGAGTCAAGAGAGCTTTAAATAATCTGCCTAGAAGAGCCTTTAGTGGCCGGACCCCCAGAGAGGTCCTGTCAGGTGTCCCGATGTATGTTCAAGACCTTGATAATCCTGGCACAGGGGCAGCAGTTACGGCTTTTGACGTTAATGAACGTTTTGCTGTCTTAAAGAAATTACAAGACTTTAGAGATGAGCGCTCAAATGAAACTACTAAGCGTTCTGCCACTGAAGAAGAGAAGGAGCAACCAACAACTCCTGTCTGGATTCCTAAACTTAAGGATCTAGTTTGAGAGAAGATTACCAAAAAGAAGGCGTTCTGCCCATCATACAGAGCACCAGTACCAGTCCTTGGCATTGCAGATACCAGAAGAACAAGTTACTTACCTTCGGTAACACATTATCTGGTAAAGACATAGTCTATCCGCAGCTTCCTAGGTAAGTAACTTGTTCATCTCATAGAGACAGCTAGCCGCAGGTTCCTTAACTTTTGAATTAAATACCATAGCTATGCCCCACCCAGATGAGGGTCTGCAAACTAATCCCACGCAATTTCTCAGAGAGAACCAGCCGGTCGTAATTAACGAGACCAAGCGTACGTAGGACTCAGATGAAAAGGAGCATGGCCTCCTTACAAAATCTATGGCAAGGACCACAGTTAATGTAGGTAAAAACAACCCTGCAGGCACCGAAAAACCATGCCTAAAGGGTAGCGGGATAATACTGTGACAGAAGACAACAGTAGGACAGTAGTACATGACCCCCCAAAGGTTGAAGTGAACCTATGAAGTAGGAAATCCAGAGGCAATAGCAAATGCCTCGTAAACTATAGTTCCCTACGCCAGCAAGGAAGTATTTTAGGGAAACCTGTCCTGAGAAATTCAGAAAAAGGGCTTCCAGAACACATCCACATTAGAGCCAAGATGAATAAACACATTCCTCGCAAAGTCAGGAAGAGCAAACCAAGAACAAGGACTGATGCAAATCAAAGCCTGTCCTTGAAAAAAAAACATTATAGACAAAGTAACCACTACTAGGATCACACAACATGTAGAACCTATTGAGATGGAAAAATGGCAATGATAAAGATATGAATCGGCTATAAATATTAAATGTGCCCAAATCTATATAGCCAGTGCTCTTTGTATATATAGATCTGTACTCATAATATATTATATATATATATATATATATATATATATATATATATACACACACACACACACACACACATATATATATATACACACATATATAAATATATTTATCCACATGGTATAACATACAGCCATACATACAACATACAGCGGGGATCGAGGCAAACTGCGTCTCATTTTAAGATTTGCAAATATATAATCTATATCTTGCATTATTGTATTTAGCAGAACAACATCTAAATATGTATAAACACAGATACACTTAAATATTATATATATATATATATATATATATATATCTAATATTCACACACCCAAATTTATACCTATATACACACGCATAGATACAATGGAGCTGAAAAACCAGCACAGGATACCTATACAACAGAAAATTGAGGGAGAAACAAAAAGAAAGAGAGCACACCCTCAATAAACGACATAGTTGACCTAGCATCAATGTAATGCTAGCTGACCAAAAGCATCCTAAGAGGCTGTTACTACCATATTCCTGAAAGAAAACAACAGGAAAAGGAACCCTGCCAACAGCAGACACTTAAGACCACACTTGGCCCAGTATGTCAAGATAAACAACCCAACCCCTGAAAATCTCAAAAAGAGGTATCCAGTTGGTAAATTTAACTGCAAGGTATACCAGACAGAACAGATATCAGACTGTAAATCAGATGAAGATTCTATATATATGTATAGTTTTATAAGAACACTAAGAGCAACTGACTATAAGCTAAAAAAATTCAACCCTAAAAGGACTGAAAGCCATAAAAACAAAAGAACAACTGCTGATTACAGAAAGAAAATGTCCCAAGTGAGGTAGAGGACAACCAACCTCCAGACAAGATCATTGTAACTACACCCACAATTCTAGCATATCAAAGTATATGGGAAGAAAAACTCAGATTGTTCTTAAGTAAGAGAATGAATGAAGTGAACATTCTCTTAAGGGAAGAACCACCCCCCAAAATACAGAACTCGGCCGTAATAGCTAATCCCTGAGGGTTAAAATATTATGACACCGCAACCCAGATAATCTTCCAAGCAGTGTTCACAGAACAACTATGCTCAAAAGAGCCTAAGTAGGCACCAATATGACCCTAAAAATGGTGGTGACCATTAGTAAAATAAGTATTCGGAAGAATACAAATACAACATAAAGAACTTGAACCTGCCATATGTAACGACTCAAAAAAAGATGTACATATTAAGGGAACAATATCTGATGCGCAGGCAAGGAACGCACAACGTGGCAAAACCTAACAGAACCTTCGTGTAAATCACCAACGCAAAACCAGCCCATGCACCAGCAAAAGAAAAGTGCATCCTGCCAAAAATTAGCAAAAAGGTCCGCAACCCAATAAAGGACCGATCAAAAAAGAATGTTCTAGAGGGAACCTCGGTCAGGCCAGAAACCTTGACCGCAGAAAAGAGCCCAAAACTCCACCGAAGCAGAAAGAGAGTAGCCGAACAGAATAAGCATACTTATAAAGAATAAGTTACTCACCTTCGGTAACGATATATCTGTAAGAGACATAGATTAGTTATAGATTCCTTACGTTAGAATTACCCCCAGGGATCGGACTGGATCCGGAGAATTTTTCATCAGCAGTACCCCTGCGCGTCGAAAGGTGGCATCGGTCGGCTCTCCGTTCGTCGTCGTGGTCGCCGGGATGACGTCGCGGTAGCTACTTAGGCGCCGCCCTCCCGCGCTGTCAGTTCTTTTACACGACATTCCACGCCAGAAGCGCAGAGCCATGCAAGACACTGACCACTGGTGCCCAAAACTAGGGCCCTGAAAGGGATTCCCTGACCCTAGAAGTCAGTTTGCAGAACAGGGAGGATGGGTCGGGCGGTAAGGAATCTATAACTAATCTATGTCTCTTACAGATATATCGTTACCAAAGGTAAGTAACTTGTTCATCTGAAAGAGACAGTTATAGATTCCTTACCTTAGACTAGATACCCCAGCAATACCAACCCTGGAGCTGGGTCTGCGAACTAAGTTCACACCAGAAAATCCTGGAGAACAGAACGGCCAAAGAAGCCGTCTCTCCGGACTTGGCTGTCCAGGCAGTAGTGTTTTGTGAACATGTGCAGAGATGCCCACGTAGCTGCCTGACAGATGTCATTGAGGGGGGCTCCTTGTCCCAAAGCAGTGGCAGCTACCGTCGCCCTGGTGGAATGGGCGCAAAGTCCCACTAGAGGCTCCTTCTTTGCCAAAAAATAGCAAGCGTTAATGCACAAAACGACCCACCTAGAGATGGTCCGTTTGTGCACGGCCCGACCTTTCTTGGCGCCCATGTAGCCAACAAAGAGCTGGCGATCCGCCCGGAATTGTCTGGTGCGATCCAAATAAAAGGAAAGCGCACATTTTGGATCCAGACGGTGAAGCCTCTCTTCCTCCTTAAAAGGATGCGGAAAGAAGGTGGGAAAAGTGATGGTTTGTCCAATGTGGAAAGAAGTAACCACCTTGGAAGAAAGGAAGATCTGGTTCTGAGGACAACCTTGTCCGGATGAACAGCCAGAAAAGGAGGTTTGGAGGAAAGTGCTTGGAGCTCACTCACCCTGTGAGCAGAGGTGATGGCAACCAGAAAGGCAGTCTTTAAGGTAAGAAGTATGGGAGGACAGTTATGAAGCGGCTCAAAGGGAGCGCACATAAGGTAGGTAAGAAGCAAGTTCAAGTCCCACTGAGGCATTACGGAGGGAACAGGAGGAAAAAGATAAGTAATGCCCTTAAGGAAGCGATTTACAACAGGGGACTTGAAAAGAGAAGGCTGATCAGGAAGCCTAAAAAAGGCTGAAATGGTTGAGAGATAGCCCTTAAGAGTGCCCAAAGCAGAGCCCTGCTGGGCCATAGAAAGGAGGAACAAGAGAACCTCAGAAAGAGGGGCAGAAAGGGAATCCACAGTCTTTGGTGTGCGCCATGCCACAAATTTGTTCCATCTGCAGGCGTATACCGTCTTACTGGAGGGACGCCTGGCTGCCAAGATAACATCACAGACTTCGGGAGGAAGGTCAAAGGCTGTCAACTGTCGCCGCTCAATGTCCACGCAAGGAGGTGGAGGCTGGACAGGTTCGGGTGGAGGACCGTCCCCTGCTGCTGTGACAGAAGATCCTCCCTAAGAGGCAGTCGGATCGGAGAATCGATGGCCATGTATAACAGCACGGGATACCAGACTCTTCGTGCTCAATCCGGAGCCACCAGGATGACTTGGGCCCGGTCGCGCTTGATCTTCTTCAGCACTCTGGGCAGAAGTGGTATAGGCGGAAAGGCGTATAGAAGACCGCAACTCCACTCGCGACGAAAAGCATCGCCTAGCGAGTACCGCCTTGGAAATGCAAACGCGCAGAATTGCTGACATTGCGCGTTCTCTTCGGTGGCGAATAGATCTAACCAAGGCTCTCCCCACTGCTAAAAGAGACTTTGTGCCACCTCTGAGTGAAGACGCCATTCGTGATTCATCATGCACCTGCGGCTGAAGTCGTCGCCCTGCCATTCAGGGAACCTGCCAGGTGTTGAACCACCAGGGATATGCCCTGATGTTCCAGCCATGTCCAGATACGGAGAGCCTCTTGACACGACCCGACCCCGCCCCGTTTGTTGCAGTACCACATGGCGGTGTTGTTGCCCATGAACACCTGCACTACTCTTCCCCGGACAGAGGGAAGGAATGCTTTTAGTGCAAGACGGATCGCCCAAAGCTCCAGAAGGTTGATGTGGAGCCCGGACTGCGCCGGAGACCAGATGCCTCTGATCTCCGCCTCTCCCATGTGGCCGCCCCATCCCAGCAGTGAGGCATCTGTCACCACTGTGAACTCCGGTAGGGGAAGGGAGAGGGATCTGCCGTTGACCCAATCCTGGTTTGTTAGCCACCACTGCAATTGACGTGCAGTGCCCTCCGAGATCTGGACGCAATCGGACAGATTCCCCTGATGCTGTGCCCACTGGAACTTCAGGTCCCACTGCAGAGCCCGCATATGCCACCTGGCATGATCTACCAGCAGGATGCAGGAGGCCATGAGGCCCAGCAGCCTCGGGGTCATCCTGATCAAAACCCGGGATAGAGGCTGAAAGATAGGAATCATAGCCCGAATATCCCGGACTCGCTGTTCGGGAGGATAAGCCCGAAACTGCGTCGTGTCCAGAACCGCTCCGATGCAGAGGAGCTTCTGAGAGGGAGTCAGGTGTGACTTCGGTACGTTGATAGAGAACCCCAGCGAATGCAGGAGGTCCGCCGTAGTCTGGAGGTGGGAGACCACAGCCTCGGGTTGACGTTCCTGGGATCCAAGATAGGACGCAGGCCTTTGTCCTTCTTGGGCACCAGAAAGTAGTGGGAATAGCAACTACGACCCACTTCTCGGGCAGAACTCGCTTGATGGCTCCCTTGGCCAAAAGTGCTGAAACTTCCTGTTAGAGAAGGGCCAGATGATCCTCCGACATGCAATGGCGCTGAGGTGGCATGGTTGGAGGGGTAGTCTCGAAGGGGAGGGAGTAGCCCCTTCGGACTATTTGCAAAACCCACCTGTCCGACGTGATGGTGCGCCAGTGGGGGAGGTGATGGCGAATCCAGCCGCCCACTGGCTATTAGTGGCCCTGAAAGGTCGGACTAGGAGGGTTTGGAGGCTGCTGCAGAGGGGGCTGTGGTGGACTGGCCCGCCCGCTGGCCCCCAAAACCACGGCGGTGGTACCCCCGTCCCCGGCCGCGCAGGGGCTGAACAGCTTGCGCCGGCCTGTCGCTCTGGGCGGGACGTGGCGGGGCACCCCTTCCGTAGCCAGGAAAGGGGCGAAAAGCAGACTGCACAGGGCGGGTGGTGGAGAGGCCCAAGGACTTGGCCGTAGTCCGAGTGCCCTTAAAGCGCTCCAGCGTGTTGTCTGCCTTGTGGCCGAACAGGCGGCGGCCATCAAAGGGCATGTCCATAAGAGTGGATTGGACAGCCCCTGAAAAACCAGTCGACCTCAGCCAGGTGTAGCGTCGAAGGGCTACCGACGTGGAAATCGTCCTGCCTAGCGAGTCGGCGGTGTCCAGTCCACAGCGAATGGCAAACTTTGCTACGTCTCTCCCCTCGGCAACTGCACGGGAGAGTACGGCCCAGGCCTCCTCCGGGCACTGGGGCAGCACTTGCGCCACTGTATCCCAAACGGAGTGGGTGTAACGGCCTAACAGACATGCAGTGTTTACCGACCGCAGTCCCAAGCTGGAGGAAGAAAACATCTTCTTCCCAAGGTGGCCCAGCTTTTTAGATTCCCTATCAGGTGGTGCGTTAGGGAATGCGCCTTTTTGCGTGGAGGCTTGGACTACCAAGCTCTCAGGGGTGGGGTGTTGGGAGAGGAAAGTGGGGTCGGCCGGGCGGTGGCATCGGGTAATCATCCTATCCACAGAAGCCCCTGTGTTGGGCCTGGACCAGGTGCCCAAAAGGATGTCGGTTAGGGCTTCGTTAAACGGCAGCAGGGGCTCCGAAGAGCTCACTGCCGGTTGAAGCACCGCCGTCAGGAGGTCAGTCCTGACTGCCACCGTAGGAAGCTCGAGGTTGAGCCTCGGCCCCCTACGCAACACCACTGCATAAGACGCTCCCTCCTCCCTAGCCACGGTAGGAGGAGACAACATGCCAAGGTCTGGTGAGGTATCCAGACCACTGGCTTCCCCCAGTTCCTCCCTCCAGTCCGGTTCTTAACCCAACTGGTCAGTCAAAGGGTCTCCAGACCCCTCCCAGTCCTCCTCACCCTCCTATGGTTGCCAATCTGGCCTGAAAGGACCAGGGGAGAACAGGGGCACAAAAGTACCCGTCGGGTCCGGCGTCCGGAGACGCCGGTCCGACTCCGTGTCCACATTGGGGTGGAGGCCGGGGTTGACGCCGGCTGAGGACATAACCGGCGTCGGTGGCGGACGTGGAGTCGGCGCCAGGGGAGGTGTAGTCAGGTTGACCAGCGCAGACCCGAATCCAAGCCTGGATCCAAGGGAACCCTGCGGTGCTGGGGCCGAAGACGCCGGCATCGAAGGCCCAGGGCCCCCAGCCGAGTCCGCGGGGCCCAAAGGCACGCCGGCGGAGTCGGACTGCCCAAAGATGGCATGCATCGCTTCGTAGAAACTCCGAAGTTGGGCAGGGGTCGCACCCGGTCCCGGAAAGGGAGGGAAACCCGGAGTCGACCCAGCGGGCTCTGCACACAGAGCCACGGGTGGGGCACCACCCACATCCCTTATCACGTCGGCCGACGGACGGGGAGAAGTCGAAGAGCGACGATGCTTCTTCGACTTCTTCTTGTGCTTCGACTTACCAGAGGAGTGCGAAGACTTGGAAGAAGATTGGTGGTGGTGGCTCCGCGACTGGTCCCTCGACCTCCCACGCGACCGGGACCTCGAGCGGCACGGAGCAGACTGCCGGGCCTCGAGAAGCTTTCGGGACTGCTCCCACAAAGACTTCGGATTCATGGTCCGGAAGTCGGAACACGACTTGGAGTCATGGTCGGGTTCCAAACAGAACAGGCACACGCGGTGCGGATCCGTCACCGACATCAGCCGTCGGCAGGAACCGCAAGCCTTGAAACCGGGCATCCATGACGTGCACCAGGAGTCAAAGACTCAAAAACGACGTCGACAAAAGTCGGCAAAAAGTCAGTCAAAAAGTGACTGGAGGTACCGCTCTCTCCGGATCTGCGCTGGCTGGCGCAGAAAAAGAAAGAACTGACGTCAGCGCGCGAGGGCGGTGTCTAAGTAGCTATTGCAACGTCATCCCGGCGACCACGATGCCAACGACGAACGCGGAGCCGACCAACGCCACCTTTCGACGCGCAGGGGTACTGCTGACGAAAAGTTCTCCGGATCCAGTCTGACGCCTGAGGGTAATTCTAAGGTATGGAATCTATAACTAATTGTCTCTTTCAGATCAAGATGTAGGGACATCTTATTTAGAGATACTGAAAATCAAAAGTAATGCATGCCAGCATAACAAAATGCTTCCAAAGGAGCAGGTGGCAAAGGTAAACTTCCTAACCGGAAAAAAATATCACAAGTAAACAACCTATTGAGCATGGAGCCCATCATCAGAGGATAAAAGGGGAGGGAATAACCTATGCAATAGGTATCCTTATGCAACACAACCTGTCAAAGACAGTATTAAAAGAATAATATCTGCTAACCGTAGGAACCCACTTTGGGTGGAATTTAGACAACTATGGCACTGCCACATAGCCAGCCGTGTAAGAAACAAACGATCAACATCCCTCATACAACCCTAGTATAGGGAGAAGAGGAAAGAGGCAAATAATCAGAAACAAATTAGGACTGTTTCACCCTGTCTACCAGCATAGAAAGGCAGTGAGCCTCAAAGGCTTCCTGTCCTTTGTTATGCTGACCATGGCCCCTCCAGCTACTGGAGATGCCCGTCACCCTGACCAAGCCCCATTTTTGGCAGCAACTTTGGTGGGAAAATTAGTAAGCAAGAGAGGTGTGTCTCCTATCAGCTAGGACCCCCCCTCAGGTGCCCTGAGCTGAAGTGACCTCCTCTTTTCAGAATCCTCCATATTGTTTTGGAGGACTCTAGCCAATAGGGTTAGGGGTATGCCCTCTCCCCAGAGTGAGTGGACATACAAAGGGTATAGGCACCCTAAAGGTAAGTAGGCCATTGGCTACTACCTTCTTACCCCTGTAACGCTCCTAAAACTAGTATTTAGGGGCACCCCTGAACCTTAATCCTCTGATTACTGATGACCTACGAAGAAGAGGACAAAGAAAAGCCATGCAGCAGCGAAGACTGAAGACATCAACTGACTTGGCCCTAGCCCTACTGGACTGTCTGCAGCCCTCAAAGACCTTGCTAAAGAAGATCGACTCGTCCCGCAATCCAGCGACCTCCAAAACCCTGGGAGGACTGTCTGCCTTCTAAAAAGACTCCTAATCTCCCGTGGACAGTAGACCTGTCCAGAAGAAAATCAACTTTAAAGACCAAGTGCTCTGCCTCCAGAACCGCAAAATTAACTACCTCTGCACCCGAAACCCATGGCCAAAGTTCCAGTGGCCCACAGATCCAGCCAAGGTTTCCCAGCATTTCTGAGCAAGAGTCCACCATGGGCAGACCCCTGCTGGACTCCTAGTCGATGCCTGCAGCCTTTGCACGACGGCCCACCCTCCCCCCAGCCCCAACTGCGACCTGCAATGGTAAGCAGTTTCCTGACGGCCTTGGGGAGAAAAACTGACGGTGTCCCGATGCTCCAGCACATCCCAACTTACCTGTGCAGCTGCAGGTCTCCTTAGATCGGCGTCCTGGCCTAAGCCTGCAGCCTTTTTTCCGACTTTGAGATACCCCATTGATTTGCATTGGGTGCCCGACCACCCCTATGCCACTGGAGGTGTAAGTTTGGTGCTGCCTTGTGGCCCAGTTATGCTTACCTTATCCCCTGGAGACTGGGTTACAAAACCCTGCTACCTACCTGTAAGTAGTACCACTTTGATTGCCCACTTTCTCCATTGGATAACATTGGCATCAGATCCAGAGTTGGACTTCTGCACCAGGCCACCCCAGTGCCACTGGTTGTGCAGTTTTGTCACTTACCTGAACCTTACCTGGTACTGATCCTTTATACAGAAACTTAATATCGAAACCGTTTACTTATCTGCAATATTGCCGATTGTGTTTCCTTCCATCGGATAACACTGTATTGTCCAAAATGTCACTAAGTGTCCACTTTTCACATTGAAAAGCATTGATATTGCAAAACGTATTTACTTGGAACAAAGTATCTTTGGCTATATAAAATAAATATACTAAAAGTAATATTTTAACAAACCATTGGTCGTGTATTTAGTTATTGAGTGTGTAATCATTTCTTGCCTGTGTGTGTACAACAAATGCTTAGCACTGCCCTCTGTTAAGTCTAACTGCTCGCCCACACTACCACAAAAGAGAGCATTAGTATTATCTAATTGAGCCTCTGTAAAGCCTCTGGGGAACTACTGGACTCTGTGCACACTATACCTCATCTTGGTGTAGTATATATAGAGCCACCTTCCAACACTACTGACTCCTTGAACATGGAAAACATTTCAGGAACCTCCTAGATTTTTATTAGGCACCTTGTTTTTTATTTTCAAATTGACCTCTTATTCGTTTTTAACAATTGTATGCTTTTTAATGAGCATTTTTAATGCATTATGGCTTTCATGTGCTTTTATTATTTAAGTGCATATTTTAAGTTTGATATTTTAGGCTAGCTTTAAGTTTTTAGTTTGAAGCGAAGTCTTCCTCCAGCCAAGGAGTGAGTGTTGTTAGGTTCAACAGGGCCCGCACACGAGTCTCTATTTTAGTTACATGTTTAAACCTGACATTTTTCTAAGTGGGACTTTTTACATTCCTTGCATTTATACAATAAAATACTTAGAAATTATTCTGCATGCAGCAAATACCTTAGTAAGCAGGAACGTTAAAAGGGATTCCCTTGCATTTGGTTGCCCGGTTGGAGACAGCTCTGAGTCTTAAGACAAACAATCAAATCAGTTACATACAGACACGGTGGCAGGGTATATCTTGCTGCACCAACTACCAGTGTTTGTTCAAAGTAAATTACAATGAATTCAATAATGCTCCGTTTTTTTACTTGAAATACTCGACGTGACAGGAGTTTCTATGATGGCCGCGTGAACAGGCCTGCGACTGAGCACGCAACACTCCATATATCCTGGTTCTTGACTGGGACAGTGACTACGGATCTTTATATAAAAAATATCCTTTTTCAGATCCCATGATCGGAAATATTATTTAAGAAATTGTCGACCGATTTTGGCTAATACCCTGTGGATTCCTCTTTCTCGACTTTGTATACCTTTTACTTGCCCTGAAGAAGCCCGCAAGGGTGAAACGCGTTGGCTGTTGCGTATGAAAAAATGAATAAAAGGATCTACAACACCACCTAGTGAAAGAATGATTATTTCTGTCATCGCTTTCCTTTATCCTCTGTGGGATTAAAACCCTATGAATATTTGCTTTTACAATAATACCTCTCTCATCTCTTGTGTTCTCCAACAATCAAATCAGCACTGCAACTTTGACACAGTGCGATTGGAACAGTGCTTTTATTATATAAACCGCCTCTGAGCCAAATTCGGGATAGAAGCACTTCTGAGGATTTTCTGTAACGCTGTCACTCAGATGCACCCCTACTAACTCTAGCCTTCATCCTGCAAAGAACGGTAGACTGCTCTACAACAGATCGGTTTCCTGAGACATTATTTACAGGCATGGGGGGTTGGGTTGTCCCAAGAGAACTGGCAGAGGAGCTCCAACTATGCTCTCGATACTGTAGGTAGTATTAGGTAAGAGTATAAATATAATCATAATCACACTGTAATGTTATAATGATTAAACTGTTTATCTTTTTCACCCTTCTTGTAATTCTTGTCACAATGCTTTGTTTCATCCTACTAATTAATAATTTCAGCTCACGCTTTTACAGAAGAATACAATTATCTCAATAAATGTTTGAGAAGTCAATTTGCATCTTTCTTGTGCCTCCCTTGGGCATGCCTCAGTAACAACAAAAGGACAGATCTGTTGCCACAATTTCCTTGAGGAATTAGAGTGGTCATGTTCTGAGGTTGCAGATACCATTTGGTACCCTAGAAAGGGGCACTGCGAGCTAGCTAGGAATTGCGCCAACATACTCTGATGAAATATGTGGGCTCAGTCCCCAAATTCTGACAGTTATTTTGTCCGGATTTAAAGTCATGCTTAATTCGTAGGAACCATATGACAAGTGGTATAAATTTTATGTAGCAATGGCACTTGTAGATTGGTAACTTTTACAATAGTGTTCATATGCTGAATGAAAGATAACTCAAAATGATTTAAGTGGAAATAGTTGTTCAACTGAAATAGAATGAGGTCTCTTTCTAATCTGCCAAGTTGCAGAATTTCGGTTTGCGTGCCATTAACGCATAGGTAGCTTTCCCTAATCGACCCTGCCAAGTTCCATACATCACTGGCTAGACCCACATCATCACACTGAAATGCACTATCCATGCAAGTTAGCTGCCTCCTCTTACTTTGCTTATGTCTTTACTGTGCATAATGGAACAGGCACTCTCGGCACAAGCTCTGGTCTACTGCTGTCAACTTCCAATGTTGCCCAGGCTGTCAGAAAGCCTAGATCGAAGAGGTGTGTTATCCATAGGAAAGGTACCGTTTCTTGTATCATTTTGCTGCTTGGGTAAGCCATCTCATCACCCTCTCTGCTGAGATTGGGTTTGTGGTGTTACAGGAACTGTACTGAGGCACACAGCAGGAAGCATCAGCCTGTCTCTTCATTGCATAGAAATTGCAAAAACAAAGGTCCACCGGGGTCTATGGAGGGAGGCCACTGGATTATGTCAGAATATAACGGATTAGTCATTTAAAGTCTCATGTTCATACAAGGGCAGCAGACGTTTTGGAGAACTTTCTGGGCTTGTACAAGAAATGCTGGTGGAAATGCAAGTCATGGACACGATTTTCTTTAATGGAGAGAAAACAGATTGAAATTTTCCCAAACCTCACGTCTGAAACCTTATCAGTGGGGCTGGGCACTGGTTCACTGTCTGATTCTGACTGCAGACGTCTTAAGTCATAGCTGCAGCTGTTATAGAAGGGTTCAGAAGATGGAGAATAGGATGGAAGAAAAGTTGTAGCTGTGCTGCAGCTTCCAAAATCCGAAAAGGTATGCCAGTTAAACAAGTAGGATATTACACTTTACAACTTTAAATTTTCTAAGTGCCTACACAATTGCAACCTGTCATACATAAACTGGCATTACTGTGCTGCATGACTGGCAGTACACAGAGAGCTGTGTCCAGCTTTTGGATGATGTAGATTTGAAGTAGCACTGTTGACAAAGGCAGATTGATTACATGTTATAGTACTTAGCAGTTACTTACTATTCAATCGCTTATAACAGTGAATATGTTGCTGTAGTCCTCCTCCTCCCACAAATGCTTTCCTTAAAAAACAGGAATCCTGATTCAGCCAGGCAACTCTAATATGTGCCAGTTTTGGCTTGTGTTAGCCCAAAGCCCATACTTTAACAATGAAAGGGCAACATTGTAAGTCCCAGAATGCAACTTGTTATTGCCTAAAAAGGCCAGTCCTGCCAGAAAGTGTGATCCATAATGAATACTTGACAAGTACACAGGACAGAAGCTGGCCTGCCTTGACATGACACAGTGCTGCTGCACAGACCACCACCATCATCATTAAGACTTTTAGCAGTAACCTATGTCCTGAAAGGCAGCGGTTCTTAGATTGTTCTATATGGAGATCATCAATTTTACAGGATTAGTGCAATGTTTTTAAAGGCCCCGCTATTTGCCAAAACTATGGAAAAGACCAGTCAATCCTTGTATGGAATGAAATCTCAGGAGAGAGAGGGAGATTTTTTTTTTTCATTCAAGAGGACTTTGCATTCTGGGACATGAAGAGACTTGCAGCTACAACTGTCCCCTGGGACAAAGAGGCCATTAACAATTTACAAGCTAATGCCCATTCGGTAGGCTACTTTCAAGACTTTAGGGCCAGTAGCCTGCTGGTTTAGGGCTCCTTTACTATACCTAAACACATTAGTACATGTTAACATCACTAAAGATTAACACGTTTCATATATAGATTTCTTCAGCAGGGCTGCATCAATACATGGATGGTAAAGGTCAACCTTAGTTTACCAGATAAGATAAATTGTTGGTCTGCTACTTTGGTTTAAGCATTTTGTAGCATTTTTTGGTGCAACAAGTGAATCAGAAAACAAGAGCTGAAGGATGTAAATGGCGATCGATACCCCCAATATCAGTAACTGTATAGGGCAAATTTAATTGGGAAGATTACTGACCAGTAAAAATGACCACGCAAATCACACCTGTAATTACGGATTCACCTGGTAAGTCCTCATTGTCAAAAGGGTCCCTCAGGGTGCCCCACTTGTATTCTCATGGTATCTCTAGTGTCTGCATCTCTAAGGGGGAAGAATTACCAGGAGGATTACTGGGCCACTAAGGATGAGGGCCTGAGTGAAGGGGCTCCTGAAGGCATACAAGTAGTGACACGACTTTTCCCTTTATAAAATAGAATAGTACCATAAAAACAGTAGGCTCATATAAAGAGTGGGTCCGAAAGTCCAAGAATGCAAAGATTGGCTAAATAAAAAGAGCTGGCTGAGGGTATCACACATTATGTGGGTTCATTTTGACTGTAACCTCTAAATTAGTTCTATGGTATGTTTTACTTCTCACAAGGACGGGGTTCCAGGGGTTATCACCGCAGATGGAGGCAGGACTACCCTGTGTTGATAGGCCAGATATTTGTTCAGTGGTGTGTAGGAAAATGTGATCTTTCTGGCATATATACCCCCACTTTTTGCCTGGCGTCAGTGTGTTTCGACTGTACTTCACTGGGATCCTGCTAACCAGGACCCCAGTGACTGCTCTCTCCTCTAAATTTAAGGGTAAGTACTTTGTACACTGCACAATTGGCATACTGGGGTACCTTTGTAAGTCCCTAGTATAGGTTACTGGGGTACCCATGGCATTGGTACACCAGGGATCCCCTATTGGCTGCAGCAGGTATTGTGCCACCCATAGTAGTCCATGCAAACTGCGTCTGCGGAGCTGCCATTGCAGTCTGCGTGAAATGGTGCATGCACCTTTCACTTCAAATATAAGGTGTCCCTTAAATCCCGGTCAATGCACTTTCAACCTATAAGCCACCCCTAAGGTAGACCTTTCAGTCCAAGGGCAGGGTACACGGTTCTAAGCGTGTGGGTAACCCTGCACGAGCAGAGATACCCCTACAAACCCCAGACTCCATTTTCTGGGCTTTGTAAGTGCGGGACAGCCATTATAAGGTATGTAGTGGGCACTGGCAAGTCAAGATGTCTAACTACATAATGACTGCCCGAACCTAAAGGATCAGGGACAACAGCCCATACCACTAAGTTAGAGCACCAGCTTCTTGTCATGGAAACTAGTATAACTCTGCCCGGTGAAACAGAGAAAAAGAGAATTTCAGAATACATCCACTATAGGGAGGGAAAAAAGGAGAGTGAGAGAGTGAAAGAGAGAGTGAGAGAGAAAGAAACAATCAATGCTGAAACAAAAGCACTGCGAGAAAACAACATCGTTTGGTAGAGACCACTCTCGGTCAGAGAAAACTCTCATAGAACGAAGGTAACCCTCCGGAACTATGTAACAAAAATGCATAGGCAACGAACAAGTTAAGGTCGTACTAGAGAACTAAGAAAGGTGTAGTTACAAAAACAGATACGTACGCCCTATGGAAGAAGTTCAGCACAACCATACATATACATATATACACACATATATATACACACATACACACATATATATATACACACATACATATATACACACACACATATATATACACACATATATATTTTTCCAACAAAGAACGCGGCACTCCAGAACTGGGTTGTAACACAATTTATTTGGCAACTGCTCAGACCAACGCGTTTCAGCCCTCCCACGGCTTTTCTCACGGTTAGTGATCCCTATGTTTATTACACTTATTTATACCCACATGTAGCCTTAATGAGGCATTGAGGGATATGTAGTGTATTATCTAAAAAACTTTATTTAACATTAAAAAGGGTTAACATACGAACTTAGCATTTTATGTCAGGTTCAGTGATCCGATTACTATATCTATTTCAAATGCTCATGAGTCGAGCGCTCTCTATGACATTTACACTTTATGATTTTTTACTTCATAGTATTTCTAGATCTAGTACCACGTCTTGTGTCACATTAGAATGGTGACCATATTGTGCACATAAATGATTAGGAATAGTTCCTACAACATTATAAAAAATATTTAGTGTAATATTATAATCAATGTGCATCAAATTATAAAGTGCAGACAATTCAAGTTATTGGTATAGTACCATAAACCATCCATTTAGCTTTTTCTGTTCTCATTCAAGTATCAGTTTCTTACATCTTTTATCCTAGATGTATAAAAAGTTCCTCATCATTGTTAATGCCCCTAGGAGCCTTAGTTCTTAATCTAACAATGTAACGTGATTCAGTTTGCCTTAATCGTTTGATCCGATCTCCACCACGTTCTCCCACTGGTATCATATGGATTCCATAATAGCACATCTTTGTCCAATCTCCATTCTGGCATTGCTGCATGTGCTTGGCTGTAGCATATGTCATATCTTTGTTCTTTACTGCACGTATGTGCTCCAGGATCCGTTTTTTGAGCATACATGTGGTGCTTCCGATGTATTTCATTCCACAGTCACACTCAATAATGTAAATTACAAAGCGAGATATACATGATATACTTTGATCAATGTTCGTCATTGTTCCATTTGTTTCCACAATTGCTCGCATATTTTTGCCAATTTTGCAAGCCTTGCATACATTGCATTTTTTAAAACCTTTTTGCTGGTCCAATAGCCAATTTGTTTTGGGCTTTTCTTGAAAATGACTTGGGATAAGCATGTCTTTTAACGATCTTGTTTTTCTGTAGGTTACCACAGGTTTCTTCCCCAAAATTTTCCCAATATCTGGGTCTCCAGAGATAAGGTGCCAGTATTTCTTAATTTTATTAATTATCATCCCACTTTCCTTACTATACGTGGTGATGAATCTCGGCGCCAGTTGTTTATTACGTTCTTCTTTCTCAATTTTGGGAATTAATATCTCTGTTCTTGGTTTTTGGTCAACCTTTTTCTTACATTTTTTCAGAGTTCTTTCACTATATCCTCGTGCCTTCATTCTTGCCATGGGTTCTTGTATATTGTTCTCAGCATCTTCTTCTTAAGAGCAATTACGTTTCATCCGTATAAATTCTCCATACGGAATACTGTTCTTCAAGGGAGTAGGGTGGAAACTTGTTCCATGCAGGACACTATTGGTTGCAGTTTCTTTCCTAAATAGGGTAGTGTGTATCTGTTCATCTTCAATAAAAACTTTAATGTCCAAAAATGCAATTTCTTTCCTGCTGATTGTATACGTGAAAGAAAGCCCAATATCATTTTTGGACAATATCTCATAGTATTCTATAAAATCTTTCTCCGTACCATTCCAGATTAAAAACAAGTCGTCGATGTACCGGACCCATAGAACAATCTGTTCCAGTGCATCTTGATTGTCCGTACACCATGCAATTGTTTTCTCCCACCATCCCATGACTGTATTCGCATAATTTGGTGAAAATGAGATGCCCATGGCAGTGCCGCATTGTTGTTTAAAGAGCTCTTTATTGAATAAGAATATATTGTTTGTGAGGCAAATCTCAATCATCTTCAATAGCATTTGTGTATGCTTTAGATCCAAAATGCTTCGTTGTCTTAAAAAGTAGTTGCAAGCTTTTATTCCCACATCATGCCTAATGGAGGTGTATAAAGAAACCACATCTATTGTCACCATAAGATATTGTTGGTTCCATGTAATTCCATTCAAGGTTCTGAGGAAATCGCCCGTATCTTTTATATACGAGCTCATACTTTGAGCTATAGGTGCCAAAAATTTGTCGACATATTGTGATAAATTTTCATATAATGAATCACACGAGGAGACAATGGGTCTCCCCGGTGGATGTTGAAGAGTCTTATGGATTTTCGGTAAGAAGTATATCGTTGGTATTTGAGGGAAATCTTTGATGAGAAATTTAAATTCGTCATTGCTAATGAGATTTTCACTATGCCATTGCTGTAATTGTGTATGTAATTCCACAGTCATTTTGTTAATGGGATTATTTTTCATCTTGCAATAGTTGGTGGTGTCATTTAACTGTCTCATTGCCTCTTGGACGTAATCTTGTGTGTTCATTAAAACAATATTTCCACCCTTATCGGCTGGTTTTATTGTAATCTCATCATTATCAATTAATTTTTGAATTGCTTCCCTTTCTTTATTTGTTAGATTTTCCCTTTGTTTTTGATTCCTAATTTTTGGCAATTTTTCCAGCTTTTCAATTATTGCATCGGAAAATAAATCAAACTTGTTCCCAGGAGACAGCGATGGATAAAATTTGGATTTTTTCTTTAGTCCACTTTCAGGTCTCCTATCAGTTTCAATATCCAGGTGTGCTAATATTTGTTCCTCTGACATATTCTCTTCGTCCAAATCATATAATAGATCAAACATTGTTTTTAGATCACTCATCTGATGTATCGTAATTGTTGGTTCAGTTGGTATTTGTTCGGCCGAGTTGTCTTGATTACTTCCACTATGCTTTGAGGCATGTATTTTTGCAAGTTTTAGCTTCCTTATATACTTATAAAGGTCGATCCTGACCTGTGTATAATTGAAATGACTCTCCGGACAGAAGGTTAGTCCTTTATTTAATACAGTTGTTTCTTCTGGTGTCAATTCATATTTTGAAAGATTCACAATTAAATTGGTCTCTACTACTTCCGGTTGCGTAGTGGGTATTGTCTTCTTTCGCTTTGCCCTTCTGGTTTTTCTTGTACTTGTGAGACATTCCCTCCTTCTTTTCCTCGACCTCGGTTCATGCTTCTTCCACGTCCTCTGCCCCTTGTTAATGTTTTGTCTAAATTCATTAGACGTATTTCTTCTAAAAAAGGAACTTTCGTTGTTATACTCGTGCCTGGAGTAGTTTCGTTCTCACTAATATCCGATTCACTTGTAGTATCTGCCATTCTTTTATGTTGTTGCATTGGATAATTCTTTTTAAGCATATCAAATCGCTTGGCAAATGTAAGAATTCTACCCTGTAGGTAATCCTGTTCATCCCTTTTAAATTTTCGTTGTTTACGTTCCTGGATGTCAGCTTCATATTTCTCCAATCTACTATCCATCTCTTTTCTTGTTTTTAAAACTTCCTCTTTGTTTGTTAGATTTTTAATGACTTCCTCCATCTCTTTCAATTTTTGGGTTATCTCGATTACATCTATTTTAGCGTGTTTTATCAAGATGCGCATCATGTTAAACGAACATTGCTGATTGTTTTCAACCCATTCTTCCAATAATTCCACTTTAGTATCTGGGTGCGTTGGCATGGTAAAAATACGAAGCCCTCTGGGAACACGTTTTACTTCAAGGTAATTCTCTAATGCTATGATTTCCCAACTCTTGTTTACTTCTTTTTTATACAGTCTTTCAATATTATTGAAATGTTGTCTCACAGAAATGTCCGTTTCTTTTGGCGTTATGTCTGCATTTAGTTCTACATTTTCTGTTTTGTCACCAGATCTAAACATTGTCATTGCCTTTGGCGCTCGTTTTGCTGCGCGTACCTCCATTTGCGATTATACCTGACTTTGCTTCACTTTTGAGCAGTTGCTCTCAACACTTAATTATTGCTTTGATTTTAGTCTCCAGTTCCCGCCTGTTTGTTTTCTTGCCAGCCGTGTAATTACATGTCCGGCACCTTTCGTGAAAACAAAACACGGCCGCTTCAGACCACAGCTAATCCTTCCACACAATGCCACTCACCTCGCCAGGGAGACTCCCGCTGTGACGGCGTCCTCCGACTCTCGTCCAGCTGCGCTCAACCTCGGGTGAGTTTTCAATTGCTTTTCCCAACGAAAACGTTGATTCAGTGCTGCGGTCCGGGCGCATCCAAACGTATTAATAATAGCCCCAAAGTGATCCTTTTGTTCGGCGCGCTCACCAGCTGGTGCTCTGCAAGGGGGCCGGATCCTGGCCCAAAACAATTTTCCCAACAAAGAACGCGGCACTCCAGAACTGGGTTGTAACACAATTTATTTGGCAACTGCTCAGACCAACGCGTTTCAGCCCTCCCACAGCTTTTCTCACGGTTAGTGAGTCCTATGTTTATTACACTTATTTATACCCACTGGGACCTCTCTCGTGACCGGGGCTTGGATTGGCGCGGAGCCGACTGCCGGACCTCGAGGAGCTTTCGAGACCGCTCTTGCAAAGCCTTCGGATGCAAGGCCCGACAGTCAGGGCACGACTTGGAGTCGTGGTCGCGCCCGAGGCAGTAGAGACAGTCTTGATGCGGGTCCGTGATCGACATCATCCGACCACAGGCGTCGCATGGCTTGAAGCCGGGCATCCCTACTGACACCGTTGGAGTCGAACGACTCGAGAAAAACAGTGACAAAAAAATCACAAAAAGTTCAGTCAAAAAATGACTGGGGCACTGCTCTCTCCGGATCTGCGCTTACTGGCGCGGAAAAAGAAAGAACTGACGTCAGCGCGCATGGGCGGCGTCTAAGTACTGGCCGCGACGTCATCCCGGCGATCTCGACACCGGACGCGGAGCCGCACTACGCCGCCTACCGACGCGCAAGGGTACTGCTACGCAAAACTTTCCGGATCCAGCCTGACGCCTGGGGATATTCCAAGGTAAGGAATCTGTCACTAACGCGTCTCTTTCAGATAAGATAGGCGGATAGGGAAAACGTGCCATTTCCTCATAGTGTCATATATACGCTGAAATATAATATAGAAGATAGCATGGAAAGAAAATTAGAAAGTAAAATCTGAAGTTAAGAGATTCATGATTCAACGTGACTCACACAGCAAGAATGAAAATGGAAAACTCTATACCAAATGTAACACAATGTAACCATGCTCATCAGTTCATACAAAATAACCCCACACGTTGAGAGAAAGATGTATCATGTGCTCATATTGTTCTCTCATAGAAGGCAGGTGTGTAATTCTTTGTCTATTTTCAGACCCACAGGTTCCCTGCTGTTCAGTTCTAGAATAAACCAAGTTTCAAGTTTGCATAGTTCTTTCTCCCTGTCCCCTCCTCTTTTCTTTTTAGGTATTTGTGCCACACAGCTATATCTCATGGCTGTGGGATCACCATGATGGATTTTTTCAAAATGGCGGGCAACAGAGTAACTGCGATCTTTGTGCATGATGGCCCGGATATGCTGTAATATTCTTTTGTGTACCAGCAATGTGGTACTCCCAACATAGATCTTCTTGCAGGAACACAAAAGAACATACACAACATAGTCTGACCTGCATGTCAAATTGTCCCTTATTTTGATGACTTTGTTGAATGGTGTTTCTATGCAAGTATGATTCTCACCGTTCCTACATGCCTTACACTTAAAGCATCTTCTGAAGCCATCATACTTCATCAACCAGGTTTGGGGGTCTAGTTTTTCTTTCAAAGTTACTTTTGACTAGGTAGTCTCTCGTTGCCTTTGACTTCCTATAGGTGATCATAGGGCGTCTAGGAATTAGTGAACCTATGATTAGGTCTTCTCTCAGAAGGTGCCAATGTTGTGACATGGTCTGACGTACCTTTTGGTGCTCCTGATTGTATGTGGTTATGAATCTTGGTATATCTGTGGTGTTCATTCTTTTCATGCTGGTTTTAGTAGGATCAAACAGTGCTTCCTGTTTATGCATCTAGTTCTTTTGCAGGCTGTATTTAGGATGTTATCTGAATAACCTCTTTGCTTAAATCTTTTTAGCATTTCAGTTTCTGTAGCAGTATAGGATTCATGGCTGCTACAGATTCTTTTGGCTCTGTATAATTCCCCAAATGGGATGCTTCTGATGAGTGGTGCTGGGTGGAAACTAATGGCATGGAGTATAGTGCAGTGGGCTTTCTGAACACAGAAGTTTCCAAACCATTGGGTACAACCGTAATGCGGACATCCAGAAAGTCCACTGTGGTGGAGCGGATATTGGCGGTGAATTTCAGATTTAAGTTGTTCACATTAAGCTCCCTAACAAACTGTTTGGCTTCCCTCTCTGTGCCCTGCCACAACACCAAGAGGTCGTCGACATACCTTAGCCATAAAACTGTATGTTGTGACCAATGTTCCATATCCTTGCCGCTGAGCACCTGCTCCTCCCACCAGCCCATGTGAAGATTCGCATAGCTGGGGGCGAAGCAGGTGCCCATCGTGGTTCCCTCTGCTGTTGATACAGTTGTTTGTCAAAAATAAAAATATTGTTAGTGAGGCACCATTCTGTCATTTCTAGAAGCATATTGTTATGCAGGGCAAATCCCAGTGGTCTCATACTCAAGAAATGCTGTACTGCCCGTAGGCCGTCTGTATGGTGGATGCTAGTGTACAGGGTAGAAACGTCCAGTGTTATTAACAATATATCACTCTCCCACTTGACATCGTAGATGTGCTTGAGGAAATCGGAGGTGTCTCTAATATGGGAGGGTAATGAACTGACAATAGGATTAAGGAAAAAGTCAATATATTTTGAGGTATTTTCAAAGATGCTGTCCTGGGCTGCTATGATCAGTCTCCCTGGTGGTTTTGTGCTGTCTTTATGCACTTTAGGAATCATGTAGAGCGTGGGTATCACAGGGTATTCTTTCCTCAGGAAGCGATACTCATCCCAACTGAGGTGACCTGTATGTTTCCAGAATTGCAGACGTTCATGGAAATTCTCTTTGATGGCTGTATAGTGCTCCATTGTAACAGGAATGTAGCAGTTCTTGTCGCTTAGTTGAGATAAAGCTTCTTTTTTCATAAAGGTCTCGATCCCAGAGGACCACGTTGCCTCCTTTGTCTGAAGGTTTCACTATCACTTCATCTATTAGTTTTAATCTCCCCACAGTTTCAAGAAAATCTTTGTCTCGGATTAAAAGTGTTGGGATTCCGTTTAGCTAAGGCGTTGATGCATCGCAGTTCTTTGATCAGGATATCCAAAAATACATTAATATTGTCCCTTGGTATATTTAGAATAAACCTAGATCTAGGTCTAAACGGAGTGATGCCTGCTCCTTTGATCAATCCAACTGATCTTTCTTCCGTTTCATACGTTACCTCTTCCATGTTCGACCTCCCTTTCTCTTGTAGGGCCAAAAGATTCCCTAAAATTTCATCTTCCGACATATCATTGTCTGCCTGTTGCACATCTGTGTGCGGCAAAGCAGAATTAAGAGATCTGCTAGAACGATTTCGTAGCATGTGTGTTTTTCTGAGTTTAAGTTTCCTCGTGAATTTATAGAGGTCGAGTCTGGTGCTGGGATAATCAAAACTGTTCCTATGGCAATAGGACAGTCCCAATTCTAGTGTCCTGAAGTCTTTGTCCGTCAGATTGGCAGTGCTAAGGTTGACAATAGTTGTGTTGTCGTTCGTCATTTGCCTGCTTTCTTCTTCTGATTGCGTGTGACTCTCTCTGTCGAGTCCCCTTGCGTTCATTCGTCGGCCTTCGCCGCCCCTCCTTTGTTTGCGCCTCCTCTTCCTCGACCTCTCCCCGTCTTGAATTTGATGCGCCGGTCCTCCTGTAAAAAACGCAATTCGTCTGATGTTGAGAATTTTGCTGTTGCTCCTTCTTTTCTTGTTTGATTCTCTATTTCCATCTCTGATCCTGTATCAGAGCTTATTTCACTTTCGAATTGCTCTTGGCGCATTTTATTGGTATCTTGCAGTTGTTGGCGACGTATGTTATCGAAACGCTTGGCAAACGTGTATATTTGCCCTCTTTGGTAATCTAGTCGATCTCTTAGGAACTTGGTTGCTTTTCTCTTTGATGCGTAGTTCGTATTTTCGCAACCGTTCCTGAAGTTATCCTTTGAATTTGAGAATTCTGTTTTGATTACTATCTTGATCAAATTGGGCATCCAGTTCTTTAATTCTTTCTATTACGTCTGCTCGCTCAATCTCAGCGTATTTGATTAGCAAATGGATCATCCCCATTGAGCATTGTGCATTATGATCTGCCCATTCTTTGAGGAGGTCTGTGTGTGGATTCTCATAGGTGGGCGTGATCATGATTTGAAGTCCCCTCGGTACACAGCCCACTTGGATATACTGCTTGAGAGTAGCACTTTCCCACCAGCGCGAGATTTCTCTCTTTTTCAATTTCTCTAATAAATTCAACTATATATATATTCACAGAAAAAACCATAGGTTTCAGGGACGTTATAGTTAGTTGGATATTTCACTCGTACAAAACTATAGAAATTCCCCTGTTATAGTTAGTTCAGCTAACTATAACTCGCGCCCCCGCAATGCACTGCTGATGACGTCACATATTACATCATTCATGACATGGTCAGTGACATCACTGATGACATCATCCAGTGACTGTGTGTTTCTGTAAAGTTTAAATAGGTTTTATATATATATGCCAAGGTGTATTGAAGAATGAGTGGGTGTATAAGTGTCTGGATGAAGGATTTAGTAGGTGCGTGACTGATTGTATAAGTGAGTGATTAAATGTGTCTTACTGAATGCATGGGTTAGTGACTAAACTGTCTGAATGTGTGCATCAGTATGTCTGTTGTTGTGTAAGCTGCTGCATGTGTTGGTCAGTAGCTACATGAGTGTCTATATGGGTTATTGATTGGTTGCCTGAGTATTTGTATGGGAGACTGAGTGTGTGGGTGGGTGGGTGGGAGGTGTGCGACTGTGCATAGATGTGTGAGTGGTTGATTCACTGGGTGTATGGGTTCAAGAGTGCATGTGGAAACAGCTGTATGGGTGGGTGAGTGTGTGTATGGGTGTGTTAGTGAGAGAGATTGGATGTCTCAGTGGTACATGTCCAAGTAACTACATATGTAAAAGGCAGTGTATGTGAGAGTTGGAGTATATAAATGACTATACGTGAGAGTCAGTGATTGTGAGAGTGGCTGTATGGATGAGTGTGTACTGGTATCAGTGATTGTATAAGAGAGTAAGTATGTGTTAGTATATGTATGAATAAGTGAGGTGTTGTGTGTATAACTGTATAGGTGAGGAAATGGGAGTGTGATTGATTCTTTGCATGACTGACTAGGTGTGTGAGTAACTCGATGGATGAGTGGCGGTGGGTGAGTGTCTGTAAAGGTGTATCAGTGCATATGATAGTGTTGTATTGATGAGTGACTGTATGTATGAGTGATTGTATGGGTGAATGAGTGGATGTGTGTGTAGACCTATGAATCAGTGAGTGCGTATGTAGTAACTGGTATTGGTGTGTCGATGGTTTTGAAAATGGTAGTTTGTATTTTACAGTGGGTGTATCAAAGGTTATATTAGAGTGTGAGGAGGTGCATCAGATTTTGACGTGGATGATGTCATCAGTGATGTCATTTGAGATGTCATCAGTGATGTCATCAGTGATGTCACTGACCATGTCATGAATGATGTAATATGTGACGTCATCAGCAGTGCACTGTGGGGGCGCGAGTTATAGTTAGCTGAACTAACTATAACGGGGGAATTTCTATGATTTTGTACGAGTGAAATGTCCAACTAACTATAACGTCCCTGAAACCTATGGTTTTTTCTGTGAATTTCTAAGGTTTTTTAAATGCTAATTTCTAACTATGCCTACAAAGGTAGGACATGTGAAGAAAGAGGAAGAAAAGCGCAGAAAGAAGCAAGACAAATGCTGAAAGAGTCAACAGAAGTCCAGAAAGACGAACAAAAGTGCAGGAAGAAGCAAGAGATGTGCAGAAAGAACCAACAGAGGAGCAGAAATTCCTCCTGTGCCCCCAACTTTTTACTGACGGGTACTGGTGGTAACTGACTGACTAACCAGGACCGGAGCCAGTGCTATGCTAAAAGACACTTAGAATACAGTGAAAACACCTACATACACTAGGGAACACTATGCGTTGGGGTACCCCTGTGATTAGCATGACCTCCTCTGTATTTGCCATGAGTTAGTGCCTGGGTCATTGCATGAGTACATGGGTACTGAGTGGATGATTAGAGTACTGCAAGGAGAGTGCTTGGTGAATTTATAAGTGCTTGGGTTTTGGCGGAGTGATTGGATAAGTACATGGTGCTGGCTGGGTGATTGGAGGAGTGCATCTGTAGTGACAAGGAGATGGATGAACTGCATCAGTAGTGCTCAGGGGATTGTAGCAGTGCATGTGTTAGTGCCTGGGTCATTGCATGAGTACATGGGTAGTGACTGGATGATTAGAGTGCTGCAAGGACAGTGCATGGTGATTTTATAACTGCCTGGGTTTTGGCGGAGTGATTGGATAAGTACATGATGCTGGATGGGTGATTTGAGGAGTGCATGGGTAGTGACAGAGGGATTTCTGGACTGCATGGGTACAACCTGGGTAATTGGAGGAGTGAATCAGTACTGTGTAGGTAATTAGAGGTCTGCATGGGTAGTGCACATGGGATTGTAGCAGTGCATGTGTTAGTGCCTGGGTCATTCCATGAGTACATGGGTACTGACTGGAAGATTAGAGTACTGCAAGGAGAGTGCATGGTGAATTTATAAGTGCTTGGGTTTTGGCGGACTGATTGCATAAGTACACATATGTCACATCAGGCCCCGCCCCCTCCCTTCACCACTGTGAAAACGCGCCCCCTGGTGGGTTTTAAGTTGGGGGATTAATTCCCCTTGAATCCTGAGGGTCCCTGGGGGCCAACTAGCCCACCAGGTACCTCCAGTAAGCGCCACAGAGCTGCGTTGCAGAGAGGCGGTCTTGGGCCACGCCCCTTTTTACACCTCTCTGCAACGCAACTCTGTGGCGTTTACTGGACGTACCTGGTGGGCTAGTTGGCCCCCAGGGACCCTCGGGATTCAAGGTGGCTTAGTCCCCCAACTTAAAACGCGCCACAGGGCGCGTTTGCACACTTGGCACATCAGGCCACGCCCCCTCCCTGCACCACTGTGCAAACGCGCCCCCTGGAGCATTGTAAATTGGGGGATTACATCCCCTTGAGTCCTGACAGGATGAGGGTCCCTGGGGGCCAACTAGCCCACCAGCTACCTCCAGTAAGCGCCACAGAGCTGCGTTGCAGAGAGGTGTAAAAGGGGCGTGGCCTCTCAACACCTCTCTGCAACGCAGCTCCCTGGCGCATACTGGAGGTACCTGGTGGGCTAGTTGGCCCCCAGGGACCCTCAGGATTCAAGGGGACCTAATCCCCCAACTTAAAACGTGCCACAGCGCGCGTTTGCACACTTGTCATATCAGGCCACGCCCCCTCCCTGCACCACTGTGCAAACATGCCGAAATTTAAAAAAAAATAATAATCTTTTTTGGGCCCTGGGGGTCCTTCTGGGACCCCCTGAGCAGGCCTAGAGGGTCAGGGTGTTTCTACCCTGCCCCCTTCTCTTGTTTTATACCTTTGTTTCTCTGTTTTCTAGCGACTCGCTTCTACCGAGCCACAAGATGGCTGCCAACACTTCCTGGTTTGGAGTGTTGGCAGCCAATCACAGTGAAGCTCGTGCACGGGACTTAGGCTTCGCCCAGATATCGAAACTTTTATTTTTCTAATTTCTCAGCAACTACTGAACGGATTTACACCATTTAAAAAAAAAGGTCGCTTTCTGATCCAAGCACTACCTTTGTGCCAAATTTGGGGTAATTCCGTTCAGTAGTTTCGGCTGTAGCTGTAGCCTTGCGCAAAGTTTCCTATGGGAAATTTATTTTTTTACTCTTATTTTTTGAATTTCTCAAAAACTACTGAACGGATTCACACCATTTAAAAAAAAGGTCGCTTTCTGAACCAAGCTCTACCTTTCTGCCAAATTTGGGGTAATTCCGTTAAGCAGTTCGGGCTGTAGCTCGTCGCAAAATTTCCTATGGAAATTAACATGGGGAAAACGCGTTTTGGGACCCCCTTTTTCTCAGCCCCCGCTTGACGAATCACCCCAAACTTTCAGGATAGGAGTTGACCTGGATAGACTTTTTTTTTCGGCGAATTTCGCAAAGATTCATCAAACGATGCCAAAGTTATTAGCAAATCAAAAATGCTTTTCCTATGGAAACTAGGTTGTAACTATAACTACCTACTGGTGACCGCTAGTAGGTAATATATATATATATACATATATATATATATCTCGAGCTCTGTGTCCCTCTTCTTCTCCCCCTGTTTTCACTCTTTTTCCTGCTTTCATCTACCAGCAGTAGTACACATTCACGGGTAGTGCACCCAGACGCCCATTTCGCAATTTGCGTGCTTTTCACTTTTGCAACTGCTTTCACTTGCTTTTTTAGGTTTCCCCATTACTGACCTCATTTGTAAGGATTGCAAGTAACATTTTTAGAAAAAGCAGCAACTATGCAGTAGACAACTACAGCCAAATAACACATCATACTGCACTCTTACGCGATCATGTTTTTGACCCCAAATTCAAAACAGGAGCTGCTGATATACATGTTTTTAAGGTCAGTCTAAAAATCTACTGTTATGATCCAATGTTATGGTCCCATTAAACGACCCTGTTAAAAAAACAGCTCTGAAGGTTTTACAACAATCATTGGATGCCTCTGTTTTCCTGCTTTGAAGCAGCAGCAAATTAATCCTTGAAAAAGAGGAGTTCTCTCCGGGGATTGCTGAAGAGAGCACACACGGTTTACCTCGGGAATAAGCATGTTGGGAGACTACTCGTTAGATCTATCTGTTTGACCTGTTGTGCACACATCCTTGATCAAATGTAATGTAATCAGCACTTTGGGCAAGCACACGGTCAGGCCTGTTAATATTGGACAATACGATGTTGATGTACACCATGATATATGTACGTATAAAAACAAACTTGCATCTGTTGTTTAATTTACCCGATGAGGCCTCCCCCTCAAACCAGACTTAGAAATACGTGGTTATGAAGACCGTGCGACCTAGGCAAAAGCAACTGATTGACAGATCACAGGTGGGGGGGAAATGTAACCCTTAGAATGAACTTGCGAACAGGAAAACTCAGATCGATGCCACAGATAGGCAGCGACACCACAATGGTCTCAGGAGATTGGCCCCAATAAAACACGTTTGGCCGGATGAGCGCACATTCTCAAAAACACCATAAAGTCAGATGCCACACTAAGGTCTCGATTATGAGAGCGGGGGGTCGGACCGCTGCCCGCTATCATGGTGGTCAGGAGACCACCCGACAGCGGTCCAACCGGCCAATTACGATTTGACCACCGTGCTGGTGGACGGAAAAACAAGTTACTTACCTTTGGTAACGATATATCTCTAAGAAACATAGGTTAGTTATAGATTCCTTATCTTAGAATTACCCCCAGGCGTCAAACTGGATCCGGAAAGTTTTTCGTCAGCAGTACCCCTGCGCGTCGGAAAGTGGCGTCGGTCGACTCCGCGTTCGTCGTCGGCGTTGTGGTCGCCGGGATGACATCGCGGTAGCTACATAGACGCGGCCCTCGAGCGCCGACGTCAGTTCTGTACACGACTTTCTACGCCAGAAGCGCAGAGCCATGCAAGACACTGACCACTGGTGCACAAAACTAGGGCCCTGAAAGGATGACCGTAACCCTAGAAGTCAGTTCGCAGACCGGGGAGGATGGGTGGGGAGGTAGGGAATCTATAACTAACCTATATTTCTTACAGATATATCGTTACCGAAGGTAAGTAACTTGTTCCTCTGAAAGAAACAGTTAGTTATAGATTCCTTACCTTAGAATAGATACCCCAGCAATACCAACCCCGGAGGTGGGTCTGCAAACTAAGTTCACACCAGAACGTCTTGGAGAACAGAACGGCCAAAGAAGCCATCTCTCCGGACTTGGTTGTCCAGGCAGTAGTGCTTGGTGAACGTGTGCAGCGATGCTCACGTAGCTGCCTGACAGATGTCATTTAGGGGGACTCCTTGTCCCAAAGCAGTGGTAGCTACCGTCGCCCTGGTGGAATGGGCGCGCAGTCCCACTGGAGGATCCTTCTTTGCCAAAGAATAGCAGGCTTTGATGCACAGAACGACCCACCTGGAGATGGTCTGTTTGTGCACGGCCCGACTTTTCTTAGCGCCCACGTAACCCACAAAGAGCTGGTCGTCCACCCGGAATTGTTTTGTGCGATCCAAGTAAAAAGAAAGCGCACGTTTTGGATCCAGACGGTGGAGCCTCTCTTCCTCTTTTGAAGGATGCAGAGGTGGAAAGAAGGTAGGCAAAGTGATGGTTTGGCCAATGTGGAAAGAAGTAACCAACTTGGGAAGGAAGGAAGGTCTAGTTCGGAGGACGACCTTGTCCGGATGAACAGCCAGAAAGGGGGGCTTGGAAGAAAGAGCTTGGAGTTCACTCACCCTGCGAGCAGAGGTGATGGCCACCAGAAAGGCAGTTTTCAAAGTGAGAAGCCTGAGAGGACAGTTAAGTAGTGGCTCAAAGGGAGCGCACATAAGATGGGTAAGAACCAAGTTCAAGTCCCACTGGGGCATTACGAAGGGAACAGGAGGAAAGAGATAAGTAATGCCCTTAAGGAATCTATTTAACAGGGGACTTGAAAAGAGAAGGCTGATCAGGAAGCCTAAGGAAGGCTGAAATGGCAGAGAGGTAGCCTTTGAGAGTGCCCAGAGCAGAGCCCTACTGGGCCAGAGAAAGGAGCAACAAGAGGACCTCAGAAAGAGGGGCAGAAAGGGGATCCACAGCCTTTGCTGTGCACCATGCCACAAATTTGTTTAATCGGCAGGCGTATACCGTCTTAGTGGAGGGACGCCTGGCTGCCAAGATAACATCGCAGACTTCGGGAGGCAGGTCAAACGACGTCAACTGCCGCCGCCCAATCTTCACGCAGGGAGGTGGAGGCTGGATAGGTTCGGGTGGAGGCCCATCCCCTGCTGCTGCGACAGAAGATCCTACCGAAGAGGCAGGCGGATCGGAGGATTGATGGCCATGTTGAGCAGCTCGGGATACCAGACTCTTCGTGCCCAATCCGGAGCCACAAGAATGTCTTGGGCCCGGTCGCGCTTGAGCTTCTTTAGCACTCTGGGCAGAAGTGGTATAGGCGGAAAGGCGTATAGAAAACCGCAACTCTACTTGCGACGAAAAGCGTCGCCTAGCGAGTGCCACCTTGGAAATTCCAATGCGCAGAACTGCTGACATTGGGCGTTCTCTTCGGCGGCGAATAGATCTAACCAAGCTCTCCCCACTGCTGAAAGAGACCTTGCACCACCTCCGAGTGAAGACGCCATTCGTGATCCATCATGCACCTGCGGCTGAGTTCGTCCGCCCTGGCGTTCAGGGAACCTGCCAGGTGTTGAACCACCAGGGATATGCCCTGATGTTCCAGCCATGTCCAGAGGCGGAGGGCCTCCTGACATAGGGTCAACGACCCCACCCCGCCTTGTTTGTTGCAGTACCACATGGCGGTGGTGTTGTCCGTGAACACCTACACTACTCTTCCCCGGACAGAGGGAAGGAATGCTTTGAATGCAAGACAAATCGCCCGAAGCTCCAGAAGGTTGATATGGAGCCCGGACTCCACGGGAGACCAGAGGCCTCTGACCTCTGCCTCCCCTATGTGGCCGCCCCATCCGAAAAGTGATGCATCGGTCACCACTGTGAACTCTGGTTGTGAAAGGGAGAGGGATCTGCCCCCCACCTGGTTCGTGAGCCACCACTGCAATTGGTGTGCAGTGCCCTCCGAGATCTGGACGCAATCGGACAGATTCCCCTGATGTTGCGCCCACTGGAACTTCAGGTCCCACTGCAGAGCTCGCATATGCCATCTGGCATGGTCCACCAGCAGGATGCAGGAGGCCAACAGACACAGTAGCCTGAGGGTCATTCTGACCGAAACCCGGGATAGAGGCTGAAAGATCGGAATCATAGCCCGAATATCCCGGACTCGCTGTACGGGAGGATAAACCCGAAACTGCGTCCTGTCCAGAACCGCTTCGATGAGCTTCTGAGAGGGGGTCAGGTGTGACTTAGGCACGTTGATGGAGAACCCCAGCGAATGCAGGAGGTCGGCCGTAGTCTGGAGTTGGGAGACGACAGCCTGGGGCGATCCCGCCTTCAACAGCCAGTCCTCGAGATAGGGGAAGACTGGAACCCCTGATCTGCGCAGATGAGCTGCGACCACTGCCATCACTTTCGTGAACACCCGAGGGGCGCTGTTAAGGCCAAAGGGGAGCACGGTAAACTGAAAGTGCCCATGGACTACCATGAACCGCAGGTAACGCCGGTGGGCCGGCAGGAAGGGGATGTGAAAGTAAGCGTCCTGCAAGTCCAACGCTACCATCCAGTCTCCAGGGTCGAGGGCAGACGAGACCTGAGCGAGTGTCAACATTTTGAACTTCTCCTTCCGGAGGAAGCGGTTGATGTTCCTGAGATCCAAGATAGGACGCAGGCCTTTGTCCTTCTTGGGTACCAGAAAGTAGTGGGAATAGCAACCACGACCTACTTCTGGGGCAGGAACGCGCTCGATGGCACCCTTGGCCAAGAGTGCCGAAACTTCCTGTTGGAGAAGGGCCAGGTGATCCTCCGACATGCGATGGTACTGTGGTGGCATGGAGGGAGGGGCAGTCTCGAAGGGGAGGGAGTAGCCCCTTCGGACAATTTGCACAACCCACCTGTCCGACGTGATGGTGCGCCAGTGGGCGAGGTGATGGCGGATCCTGCCGCCCACTGGCGTTTGGTGGCCTTGAAAGGTCGGCCTAGGAGGGTTTGGAGGCTGCTGCAGAGGGGGCAGTGGTGGACTGGCCCGCCCGCTGGCCCCCAGAACCACGGCGGTGGTTCCCACTTCCCGGCCGCGCTGGGGCTGAACAGCTTGCGCCGGCCTGTGGCTCCGGGCGGGACGTAGCGGGGCACCCCTTCCGTAGCCACGAAAGGGGCGAAAGGCAGACTGCACAGGGCGGGTGGTGGAGAGGCCCAAGGACCTGGCCGGAGCCCGTGAGTCCTTAAAGCGCTCTAGCGCGTTGTCTGCCTTGTCGCCGAAAAGGCGACGGCCATGAAAGGGCATGTCCATAAGTGTGGATTGGACATCCCCGGAAAAACCAGTCGAACGCAACCAGGCGTAGCGACGAAGGGCTACCGATGTTGAAATCGTCCTGCCAAGTGCTTCGGCGGTATCCAGCCCACAGCGGATGGTAAACTTCGCTGCGTCTCTCCCCTCGGCAACGGCACGGGAGAGTGTGGCCCGGGCCTCCTCCGGGCACTGAGGCAGCACCTGCGCCACCGTATCCCTTAGAGTGGGTGTAACGGCCCAAAAGACATGCAGTGTTTACCGACCGCAGTCCCAAGCTGGCGGAAGAAAACATTTTCTTGCCAAGGTGGTCCAGTTTTTTGGATTCCCTTTCTGGTGGTGCGGTAGGGAAGGCGCCTTTAGAAGTGGAGGCTTGAACCACCAAGCTCTCAGGGGTGGGATGTTGTGAGAGGAAAGTGGGGTCACCTGGGGCCGGGCGGTGGCGTCGGGCAATCATCCTGTCCACAGGAGCCCCTGTGTTGGGCCTGGACCAACTGCCCAAAAGGATGTCGGTTAGGGCTTCATTGAACAGCAGCAGAGGCTCCGAAGAGCTTGCTGCCGGCTGAAGCACCTCTGTCATTAGGTTAGTCCTGAATGCCACCGTAGGAAGCTCGAGGTTGAGAGCCTCGGCTGCCCTACGCAACACCACTGCGTATAACGCTCCCTCCTCCGTAGCCACGGTAGGAGGAGACAACATGCCTAGGTCTGGGGAGGTATCCAGAACACTGGCATCCCCCAGTTCCTCTCTCCAGTCCGGATTGTACTCCAACTGGTCTGTCAAAGGGTCACCAGACCCCTCCCAGTCTTCCTCACCCTCCTCTGGCTGCCAATCTGGTTGAAAATGGCCAGGGTGGAACACAGGGACAAAAGTACCCATCGGCGCCAGATCCGGCCAACGCCGGTCCGGCTCCGTGCCCACGTCGAGGGGGAAGCCGGCGTCAGCTGCAGACGTGGTGCCGGTAGAGGTGTAATAATGTCGACCTGCGGCGATCCTGGCCTGGATCCAAGGGGGCCCTGCGGCGCCGAGGCCGAAGCCGTCGGCGTTGAATGCCTAGGGCCCCCAGCTGAGTCCGTGGGGCCCGAATGCGCACCGGCGGAGTCGGGTTGCCCAAAGATGGCGTGCATCGCTTCGTAAAATTGACGAAGCTGAGCAGGGGTCGCTCCCAGGAAGGGAGAGAAGGCCGGAGTTGAACCTAAAGGCTCCGCACGTGAGGCCGCCGGGGGGGGGGGGGCGAGACCACCCGCACCTTGCGTCGGCTGACGGACGAGGGGAAGTCGAAGAGCGACGAAGCTTCTTCGACTTCTTTTTGTTCTTCGACTTATCTGACCCAGAGTGCGAAGACTTAGAAGAGGAGTGATGATGATGACTCCGCGATCGGTCCCTCGACCTCCCACGCGACCGGGACCTTACGCGACACGGAGCAGACTGCTGGGCCTCGAGGAGCTTTCAGGACCGCTCCCGCAAAGACTTCGGGGCCATGGTTCGACAGTCGGAGCACGACTTGGGGTCATGGTCGTGCTCCAGGCAGAAGAGGCACACGCGGTGCGGATCAGTCACCGACATCAATCGGGTACAGGAACCGCAGCGCGGGCCTTGAAACTGGGCATCCCTCGTGCACCAGGAGTCGGTTGAAGTCACAAAAAACTCAGTCAAAAAGTGACTGGGGGTACCGCTCTCTCCGAATCTGCGCTTGCTGGCGTGGAAAAAGAAAGAACTGACGTCAGCGCGCGAGGGCACTGTCTATGTAGCTACCGCAATGTCATCCCGGCGACCACGACGACGGACGAGGAGTCGACCAACGCCACCTTCCGACGCGCAGGGGTACTGCTGACGAAAAACTTTCCGGGTCCAGTCCGACGCCTGGGGGAGATTCTAAGGTAAGGAATCTATAACTAACTGTTTCTTTCAGATTTGCCAAACACCTCTTGTCTTTCATTTTTTCAAAGGTAAATTCATATTCCTTTGAGCAACAGGCCGATGACATCTAAGAAGTAAAGCTGTCTGGAAGGATGTTAAGGGGGCTTTTATGTAGAAGACAGCAATGATGGCCACAGCCAAAGCATCTATCCTCAATCAGTTCAGCCATGTTTTACGTGCCCGGGAACCTTTTTTAATTTTTTATTCTTATTTTGTTTTTGTTTTTTTTAGACATGGGATATTAAGGGATTGCCCAGAATCAAAGGATGTTGAGCAGGTGCCGAGATGTTTTCCAGTTCCAACGTCAGCAGCTCCGGCTGCATCGCCACATCCTTCATCCCTCTCCCACCCACTCCTTTTCCACATGTGTATGATGTCCATCTTTGAAGGAAACACAATAAAATGATTTCAGATTCAGCAAATTATTCTCAGAGGTGTATTTTCTTAACACTTTGGCCATTTCTACTAAAACATCAAATGGCCCAGCTGCAGAATGCTTCCCTTTTCTGTTTACAAAATGTCACCAGGCGGTGTCGATATATGTCAAATAAAAATATACAATTCCTCAAAGAAGCAGGCTGGAACTTAGCAACAAGGTAGGGGAGCACCAAATATGGAAGTTAAAGCCTCCTGCTTCCAACATACTTTTAACAAGCACTGGCAAAGCAAATAGGTCTTGCCTATGCGAGATCTATGGGTTTTGTCAATGTTTTTTTTTATTAGCCATGATGTATAAGAGCGAACTGTTATACAGCATGGCTAAAAGTGTTAAAAAACAAGTGCTATGACGCAGTCAATGCTGGTCGTGTCTGTAGGAGTCTGGCTTAGCATATGATGCACATTTATTTAAGTGATGCACCTTGAACTAATCCAGGCAACCTGGTCTTTGATAACCATAGAAAGCTCTCAAAGTGGAAGCTGTGGAGAGCAGCCTTCAGGCTTATCTTGAAGGAGTGTTAAGCAGCTTGTTTTACCAGTTTAATCAACAGTGTCAGTTAAATGAAATAGAACACGGTGTTTATAAAAATACTTTTATTCATTACACAACACTCACGAACACATTAGTATATCTCCTTCCAGGAGATATCGACACAATACATAAGAATACTTGAATTGCAATTAGGTAGCACAAAATATAGTGGTCTCCAGGGGGAGACCAAACCATATACTAAGAGAGTGGAATTTGAACTGCAGAGAAGATCGGGACTTGGACCAGAAGACCCAGAGAAGCTGGGGACACAAGGAACCACCCAAGGTAAGTACACAGGATCCCCACGGAGGCTGTGTGCAGAGTGGTAACACAGCAGCGTGCCCAATGGAATTCAATGGATAAGTTGTGGTTGCAGTTTTAAAGAAGGACGCTTACCAGAGGACCCCAAAGAATTCCCTTGAAGGACGGAAGGTTGGAGAGCCACCCCACCAGTAGATACCCGGGAATCAGGTTACAAACACCAGGGAAGCCAGGTGCATAGGGATAAAGAGACGTCAGAAACCTCCATAGACGAGACTGAAGACTTAGAACAAACTGCCTCTGGCGAAGTTTAGGAAGGAGTCTAGTGAAATCCAAGGGTGGATTCTGGAAGTGAAGAACCTGCAAGCAGAGGGGACAGAGTCTATGCCACTCTGAAGTGACCTGGAGCCACGAAGACGCAATGCCCACCGATGTCGGCAGGTTCAGAAGTGTCGCAGCTGTGAGGACCAGGCGACGATGAGGAAGACCAAGAGCCGTGCACAAGCTGTCCCATGTCAGATTTCGGTGACTAGGTGGTCGGTGTCCGGCGGGAGCACCAACAAACCCCGGTAGCCGCACCTGGTGTGGTAAACAAAGAAAGGGGCAATGTTGGGACAACCAAGGTCCAGGGGAACAACAGCAGGAAAGTCAGAGCAGGCCTGAACAAGCAGAGGAGTCCACTGAAGTAGTAGAAGACCCTCAGAAGGACCCACAGGCCAAAGGAACAGGAGTCGCAAGAGGACCTCGAGCAGCTCCCCAAAGATGAAGGCCCGCAGTGCAGAGGATGCTGATCTTGGAGGGAAGACACTGGAGGCTGGAGCTTCTTATAGCCTAAAGGTCTCTGGAGTGCAGAGCCAACAAGCCTTGGCAACGGCAATCCGACGTGGGGCACAGGGTTTCAGTCCCAGCGGTTCTGATGAGGGATACTGGCCTCAAAATTGCAGTAAGGGACATCTCAGGCCTCAAGGGAGTTGCAGAACTACCACCTGTGTTGACGAGCCTCTGGAAGTCAGTAGGACAACAGGAGCAGCAGGTCTTCTTTGTTGCGGTGCCTGCAGATGCAGGGAAATGACTCCTTCACTCGAAGAGAGATTTCTTCAGATGTCCTTGATGCCCACAGGTCTGTTGAAGAACTTGGCAGAAGCACAGACTTACACGATGAAGAAGACTTGAAGAACAGCAAGACCAGGAGCAGCAGGAGTCTTCCTTTGTGCAGTCTCGGTTCAAGTCGAAGTCCATTGAAGTCCAAGTGTCCAGACGGTCGAAGAACGATGTAGTTTCAGGCTTGAGTCTTGTACCACCACAAATCTAAGGAACCACCCACAGGTAAGCCCCAAGTACCCTAAGGAACGGGTTGGAACAACTCAGGGGTCCTTCCCAGAGGAAGGGCTGGACGGAGAGGAGGATACTACCCTGTCCTTTGTCCAGTTTCGCACCAGAGCGGGAGCAAAGGGCTCCCTGAACTGGCTCAAACGAGAGTATACAAGGAGAGCACCAAATGTGCCCTTCAAAGCAGTCTGGTGGTGCTGGCAAGCACCCTCACCCCAGCCCAATACACCAAGTCCTGGCTGGGAGGTGGTCACACCTCCCTGTGACAGGACACCTATTGTTCTACCTTTCCCTGCTCGAGCTTGGCTCAGCAGCAGCATGGCAGAATAGTGTCTGGGGTAGGCAGCAGCACTAGCTTACTGGCAGACCCTGAAAGGCTGTTACCGGGAGTACAGGGGGGTACCCCAAGGGAGCCCATCCAGTAATGGGATCGTACTTCCAACACTGAAATCGGTGTTGGGGTATGATACCAAACATGACCGGGAACGGTGCAGTCACTATATAGTTAGATATCTCATAATGACTGATGTCCGCTATATGCGTTAAAATGGCTGAACGCACTTACAAAGCCTGGAGAATCGACTCCGGGGTTTGTAGGGGTGTCCCTCACACATATAATCAAGCATCCTACCCTTAGGACTGAAGAGCCTGCTATAGGGAGACTTATAGGTTTTATGTGCAGTGACCTCAGATATAAGGAAACTTATCTGTCGTGAGAGGTGCAAGCACCAACTCACACAGGCTGCAATGGCAGGCCTGTAGTCACAGTTTAAGTGGACTCCCATGGGTGGCACAACACATGCTGCAGCCCATGGAAGACCCTTGGTGTACCTATGTCCTGGGTACCTAAGTACCATATACTAGGGACTTAAAAGGGTACACCGGTAGCCAATTTTGGATGTACAAAATTATTTACCATGGTCAATTTAGGGAGAAAGCACAGTGGCTGGGGGTCCTGATTAGCAGGATGCCAGTCAGGATAGGTCAAAATCACACTGACACCAAGCAAAAAGTGGGGGTAACCATGAAAGTAGATCCTACTTTCCTACAGTGTCATAGTGCTTTTTTTTGTTGTTGCTTTTAACCATGATGCCCAGCAGCCACACAGTAGAGCTATTTGGCTATGTCAATGTTTTCTTTGCCATGTTGTACAACTGTGTGGCTGCTATGCAGCATGACTGAATGTAATAAAAAAAAAACGCAAAAAAGCGGCTCACATTGACCGTGTCAGAGCACTTTTTTTTTAACTTTTATCCATGCTGCACAACATTGCTAGAAAAACATTGACAAAGCCAGTAAATCTCGCCTAGGCGAGACCGATTGGCTTTGCCAATGATTGTCCAGTGTATAGTTATCCAAGACATCATAAACCCAAACAGTTCCATCAAAACAACAGTCATCTATCGACCTCCAGATTATAATAACACGTTCCTGGATAGAATACTTGAATAAGTAACACAACTCAAATTTAACGGACAGATGAACACTATCATAGGTGAATTTAATATATAGATGGACAGAACTGTTACAAAACATGAAGGCTTTGGCATAAAGTTCAAGTATGAGATGGCTACACACATCTGAAATTCACAATAGCACTGAATGTGAAGCACAAAATATTTTGCCCAAACCACTGTTCAATCATTAAGTAATCGCCTTACTTCCGTCTACCCTAATGTAGTAGCAACATACCCACTTCAAGCGGCTTTTGAAATATACCCCAATTAGGCAATTGAACAACACATGTGTAGAGGAAGCAGAAAAGTTCACAAAGTGCCGTAAATCAACATCTCAACCCCACCTAATTCGGAGACAAATCGGTTCCCAATGTCTGAGGAAAAAGAAACCCAGGAGTATTTCTTGTGTGAAGTGGAACAGATAGTGCGTCAAAATGAAAAGGAAATGTTGGAACATAGAATGCAAATTATGCAGCTCTATGTCAGAAGTTGGCAAGGTCAGCTGTAAGATTTAGAAGTGCAGAAAAAAAGGATTACATGGCCAAAGCCCAAAGCAAACAAAGGAAATATTCTGTATCTTGCAATAAATAACCATGAAATGGTGACTGTTCACCTAGTACTACTCAGCAACTCTGTGAAGATTTAATAAATATTTTTTAAACGAAAACCCTAAATTTCCGGAAAAGCAGTACTAAGAATACAATGTTGTCATCTTATCGAACAAGTTACTTACCTTCGGTAAAGCATAATCTGGTAGAGACAATATCTAGCTGCAGACTCCTTACCTTTGAATTTCCCAGGCGTCAGACTAGATCCGGAAACGTTCGCGTGAGCAGTACCCATGCGCGCCGTCAGGTGGCTCCGTTCGGTTCTGCCTGGCATCGTCGGCACCTTCTGTGATGTCGCGGTCACCTATATAGGCTCCAACCACATGTGCAGACTTCAGTTACTTTTAACGACTTTTCACACCAGAAGCGCAGAGCCATGAAGTGAACGGACTAGTGTGTGCCCAAACTAAGGCCCTGAAAAGGGAGCATCCCTATAAATATGTCCGTGGGGAGGCATGGGTGGGTCTTTAAGGAATCTGCAGCTAGATATTGTCTCTACCAGATAATGGGTTACCAAAGGTAAGTAACTTGTTCATCTGAAAGAGACTTCTAGCTGCAGATTACTTACCTTTGAATAGATACCCAAGCCATACCATCCTGGCGGTGGGCTAGACTAAAGTCCTGCAGGACCAACGGGCGAAAGGCCCATCACTGCGGACCGGACTGTCCAGGCAGTAGTATTTAGCAAATGTGTGCAGGGAAGCCCACGTTGCTGCCAGACAGATGTCCAGGACTGGCACCCAATTAGCTAACGCAGTGGTCGCATTCTTCCCTCTGGTGGAATGTGTCCTCAAGCCCTCAGGAGACTGCTTTTCAGCCAGGGCATAGCCCATTTTTTAGCTCCCTCATAGCCCATGAAGAGTTGATTGTCCACCCAGAACTCTTTTGTGCAGTCAAGTAGAACGACAACGCTCTTTTTGGGTCCAGACGATGGAGTCGCTCCTCTTCTTTAGAGGGAAGTGGAGGAGCATAAAAAGAGGGCAGTGTGACGATTGACCCAAATGGAATGAGGTCACCACTTTAGGCAGGAAAGAGGCCCGGGTGAGAAGCACCACTTTATCCAGAAATATCATAAGATAGGGAGGGTTGGATGATAAATCCTGCAGCTCACTCACACTCCGGGCAGATGATATTGCCACTGGGAATGATGTCTTGATGGTAGGCAACCGGAGGTGACAATTATGCAGCGGCTCAAAGGGAGCACACATGAGGTAAGTGAGAACCAGGTTCAGATCCCTCTGAGGCATAATGAAGGGCGTAGGGGGAAACATATGTACAAGCTCTTTTAGGAACCTATTTACAATAGGGAACTTGAATAAAGAGGGTTGGTCAGGCAGCCACATCAAAGCGGACAGAGCAGAAAGATAATCCTTGAGAGTGCCCAGAGCACAGCCATGCTGGGTAATAAGAATAAAGAGAAGAATATAAGAGAGAGAGGCAGAAAGAGGTTCTGTACAATATTTTACAAATGTTTGCCAATGGCAGGAGTATACCATTTTGGTGGAAGGCCGCCTGGCCACCAGAATAACTGCACAAACTTCAGGAGGAAGGTCAAAAGCCATCAACGGCCCCTGCTCAATCTCCACGCAAGGAGGCGGAGTTGACAGGTTCGGGTGGAGAACCCTCCCATGCTCCTGTGACAGAAGATCCTGCCAAAGGGACAGTTTGATTGGAGGATCGATGCTCATTTACAGAAGCTCGGAATAACAAACTCTCCGCGCCCAGTCCGGGATCACAAGAATGACTTGTGCCATTCCTGATCTTCTTGAGAACTGTGGGCAGAAGTGGTATGAGCGGTAAGGCGTACAGAAGGCCTGAGCTCCACTCGTGACGAAAAGTCTCTCAGAGCGATAGCCGCCTTGGAAACTCCAAAGCGCAATACTGCTGACATTGCACATTCTCATCAGAGGCAAACAGATCTAACTAAGGGTCTCCCCAATGCTGAAAGAGACCTTGCACCAACTCCGGCTCGAGACGCCATTTGTGGTCCACTAGGCATTGGTGGCTGAGTTTGTCTGTCCTGGCATTCAGAGAACCTGCCAGGTGTTGAACCACCAGGGTTATGCCTTGTTGTTCCAGCCATGTCCAGCGATGCAGGGCCTCTGGACAAGGAGTCCATGACCCCACCCCGCTAGTCGGATCGCCCGAAGCTGCAACAAGTTGATTTGGAACCCTGATTCTGCCGGTGACAAGAGTCCTCTGATCTCCACCTCACCCAAATGGTTGCCTCCTCCCCGGAGTGACGCATTTGTCAGTACTGCGATATCTGGTTGGGAGAGGCGGGACTGCCTCTGACCCAATCGCAGTTTGCCACCACTGAAGGTCCTTAAGCGTTCCTTCGGAGATCTGGACCATATCAGAGAAATTCCCCTGATGCTACACCCACTGGAACTTCAGGGTCCCACTACAGAGCCCTCATACGCCATGTGGCGCGATTTACTAACAGGTTGCAGGAAGCCATGAGACCCAGCAGCCTCGGTCATTCTCACCGAAATCCAGGATAGAGCTGAAACATCGGTATCATAGCCTGAATATCCTGAACTCGCTGCTCTGGAGGATAAACCCGAAACTGCACTGTGTACAGAGCAGCTCAGATGAAAGGGAGCATCTGAGAAGGAGTCAGGTGTGACTTCAGCACTTTTATAATGAACCACAGCAAATATAGGAGGTCCGCCCTGATCTGGAGGTGGGAAACAACAGTCTGGGGCGAGGACGCTTTGAACAGCCAGACATCGAGGGAAGGGAAGACTGAAATCCCTAACCTGCACAGATGAGCTGCAATCACCGCCATCACCTTGGTGAACACCAGAGGGAGGTTAGTAAGGCCAAAGGGCAGCACAGTGAACTGAAATTGCTCATGGCCTACCTTGAACCGCAGGTAACGCCTGTGGAACTGCAGGATGATGTGAAAATATGCATCCTGCAAGTCTAACGCTACCAGCCAGTCTCCTTAGTCTAGGGCAAACAAGACCTGAGCTAATGTGAGCATCTTGAATTTCTCCTTTTTGAGAAAGAGACGCTCGGTTCAGAGATCTAGAATAGGAAGAAGACCTTTGTTCTTTTTGGGTACCAGAAAGTAGTGGGACATAACAAACATTGCCTACTTCTGATATCGGAACAGTTTCTATATCCCCTGGGCCAGGAGAGTTGTAACTTCCTCTTGGAACAAGATAAGTTGATCTTCCAGCAGCCGTTCTTGAGATGGCAGTAAGGGTGGGTGGGGGAGATTGAAAAGGTAGGGATTAATCCCTCCGAATATCTGCAAGACCCATTCATCTGATGTTATGGACTGCCAGTGAAGGAGATGATGTTGGATTCCCTCTCCAACTGGACACCTATGGTCCAGGTTGCAGAACCAAACTAGAAGGACTTAGAGCCTGCAGCTGCTGGGGTGTTGGTGGCAGACGGCTTCTGGCTACTATTCCCACGAGGTCGGAATGCACCATGTCCACGTCCTCACACAACTTGGGAAGCCTGTGTGGAACAGTGGCTGGGGTATGGCTGATACGGTTGAAAGCCCTTTCCATTGCCACAAAAGGGGCAGAAGGCAGACTGGTGTCATTGAGAGACCCAAGGACCTGGCTGTAGCCCGTGAGTCCTTGAAGCGCTCCAGGGCCGAGTCTTCCTACTCTCCAAAGAGATGAGTCCCATCGAAGGGCATGTCCATGAGGGTGGCCGGGACATCCCCTAAAAAGCCAGATGTTGTCAGCCAGGTGTGGTGCCGCAGACCACCGTTGACGAAACCGCTCTCACCAGCCAGTCAGTCGTATCCAGACCACACCTAATGGTGAACTTTGCTGCATCCCTCCCATTTCTCACTGCGTAGGTGAGCACAGCCCGGGCCTCCTCCGGGACCTGTGGCAGCACTCGCGCCACCGTTTCCCATAAGGAATGCGAGAAACGGCCCAAAAGGCATGCGGTTTTCACTGATGGCAATGCTGGGCTGGCGGAAGAAAACATTTTCTTTCCAGGTGCCTCCAGTCTCTTGGATTCCCTGTCCAGGGGAGCAGAAGGGAACGTGCCATGGAATGTTGAGGCTTGAGGCAGGGGTAGGATGTTGAGGCTTGAGGCAGGGATAGCATGTTGGCTGAGGGGCAGGGTGATGGTGGCGTGCTACTTTCCTGTTGACAAGAGTCCCTGTGCTAGGCTTGGACAAAGTGCCTAGAAGGACATCAGTCAGTGCTTCATTGAAGGCTAAAAGGGGTTCGGATGGGGAAGCCCCAGGCTCAAGCACTTCTGGCATGAGGTTAGTCTTGGCAGGCACGGAGGGCAGCTCCAGGTCAAGGACCTCCTCTGCCCTATTCGCCACCATAGCATAAGACAACACAGCTTTAACCCTACCTTTCTAGAGGTCATCCCTCGACACACCAGGAAAAAATCTTCAACAAAATGTCAATAAAGTCTGTCAAAGAGACAGAAGGGTAGCTCTCCTACGGATCAGAGCTAACACGCGTGGACAGAAAAAAACGGACGTCGGTACGCCTGGATGGAGCTTATAAAGGTGACCGTGATGTGACATCCGGCGCCACGCGGAACCAACCAGCGCTCACGCAAAAGATTCCGGATCCAGTCTGATGCCTGGAAAATTCAATGGTAAGGAATCTGCTGTTAGAAGTCTATCAGATATCCTGTTTTACCCTTTCTGCCCAATCCTCTCTCACTTCCTTCAAACTTTCACTGGGGTAGGAAGTGAGACTTAGTCAAGAAAAGAAAAGCCTCTGATATATCCAGACAACTATGCCTAGCACCATGAATAGTGCGGCAAGCCCTTGCAATATATGTTACATTCCTAATACACATCTCTCGTTGCTGCTTAGTTACAGATCGATTTAAACATGAAATTATCACTCCCTTCGTGAAAAAACACAATGACAGACCGCAAAGTGCTTTCAAAGTACAAATCAATCTCCAACATCAAGTACAGTTCTGGAAGCTACCAGATAACTCCCAGAGTATGTGGAATAAATATGGGGCATAGAAGCAAGTAAGGAAGATACCAAAAAGACTTGCTTGGAACTCACTACGGTGCAGTGTCACTGCTTTGTCAAACTCTATATAAATAAATATAAGTAAATTAGGTCTAGGGTATGCTCTACAATGTTGGTGGGTTCCTTCCCAAGTTGGATGAAGCACAGTACTTCCAGTACAAGTCACATCCTTGTTTGATCTTAGCCATATCATCTGTATTTGGAGGCCTTTCAGTATGATTTTCTAGGTCTGCCTCAACTACTTCAAAGTCAACCTGAGGATACTTTCTACAAACCAATTATTCTCATAAAATGCTTATCTCTGTGTGGTGCTTTCATTGGTTACGGACATGGTGCTAGAACTTTTTTATCACATTATAACAGCAGAAACATTTACCATTAATATTTATATTGTAGAAGTTGTTTGTATTATAACAATTTAAGCCCTGATGTAATACAACCCATTCTCACAATTTTCACATCAACTGGTCTGCAAGTAGGTGTGCAATTTGCAATGCAACCTATGTACTAATAAGTTGCATCACAAAATGTACATTCGTAGAGGGTTGCAAAACCAACTCCTTAATGACAATTAATTAGGCAGATTGCAATTTGCGAGCGCCTGTGAATGGCTGCCAGTTTAGGGATGGGGGCCTACAAAGGACAGCAGACAACCATCATTAGCTTTCTTAAACAGCAAATATTTTTTATTAAAAGCAAGCCGTGTCCATTGCTGGGACAGGTGATGCTTTAAAAAACCACAATGCTTTCCTGTTTGGTACACATCAGGGGAGCATACAGTGGTTCCCTAGCTCACTGCCTTCTCTTCCTCCTCCTCCCGACATGAATCCCAAAAGAGAGGCCTTCCTCTTTCCAAATCAGTTACTACTCCCTTTGAAGTGTCAATAACTCTTCAATGATTTGGAATCGCTTTGTGTAAGCAAACTACGGATAGATATCACTGTGAATAGGAACTAGGAAGGGGCGCTCCTGTCATGCCTTGCTAAAATTTCTTTTTGTAATGAAGCACAAACCCCTTTTTGTGAATCATAAATGACTAAAAGGTTTTTATGTACATTGCCCAAAACCATTAAGCGCTAACAAATCTTGTGAATTTGTGAATCACAGGGGATGAAACTGCAAAATGGTTTAGCACAACTGCCCTTAGTAGTGAATTTAAATTTCCAGAAAGCATTTTAATCTGCATCCTCAACTCATTATTTCAGATTTAAACCAATGCTGTTTTTAAAATATTTTAACTGAAATCCTTTAATGTTAGTGTTTGTTCATGTTCAAAAAATCTTAAATCACGTTCACTCTAAATGAAGAAAAGCTAAATAAAGGTATTCACTTCTTACTTGAACGGGGTATTATCAGGCTCAAGCATTGCTTTGTGCCGAAGTATGGCTGGTCCTGCTGCCACTGTGAGGTCACTTGGAAAGGTATTAATGTAGTTTTGTGGAGGGCCTTCAAATTGGTCCATTTTTTCTTGAAGGATTCGTTCCCAGTTTTCCATGGTTTTTACCACAGCAATTCCCAGTGGTGAAGTTACAGGGAGATCTACAGGAATTCAAACAAAAATCAACACTGCAAAGCTAAAATACTTGATATATATGTATAATGTATTTTATAACACTATTACTGGATGCTTGTGTCACGGTTTCAAAAGGAATACAGACGGTAATTACAATGCTCCAATTTACACTTTAAGACAACAGCAAGCTCATTGGGTCCGGTCATTGTGATAGTGTATATGAATCGTTACCAGTGAATGGACAACATAACTGGAAAAACTTCAAATTCCCAATAGATGGTGACAGACAGACGAGGCAAGAGATGTTTTCTGAGTAGCAAAGGATATGATGTTCTTGCAATCTACAAGAGCATGTTTCAGAAGAGGGGTGGCTACTTTAAAAATGTGTCTACTTAAGTGGATTAATTTGTGGGGTAGGACAGCAGGAAGCAGTGAAAAATACTAGGCTCAGTTTTCTGGGCCATGTATGTTCATGTCCTTGTGCATCATGTGCAAATATTATAATTTTATTTGACAGATCGGTGGAACTGATGGATTGTATAGTAAAGAGATTCATGTCTTCAGCCTTATCCCAAATCGTGTTGGACGCATAGCACAGAAATCCTATTTAATAGTTTGGTGGTAGCAAATGTTGGTACTGTCTCTCAGAGAATTTAAATGATAGTCATGGTGGCGAAGAGAGGTCAGGGACGGTGTTGTCCTCAAGAATTGATGAAGAAATATGCCTTTAAAGAGAAGATGTAAAACAGCATTTCAAATTAGTCAATAAATAAGGACTGACTCTAAAAAGGGCACAAGATCAATAAATTAGAAAACCTGAAAAATAGAATAAGTCCAGAATGTAGGGCAAATCAATAGAGATATGCGCAGCATCCCAAGTAGAGACGCACTAGAATGTGGCTCGCCCTCCAAATGAACTATTTACTAACCTACAGTAACACCTCATCTGGTAGAGACTATTTAGCCTCAGATTTCTTACCGACCCTCCCATACTCCCCACTCTGCAAACCGGTTCAGGTGTAAGCGACACCCTTTTCATGGCGATAGCCTTTTGCACACCAGTGGTCAGTTCTTATCGTGGCTCTGCGTTCCTTATGTTAGAATTATCCCCAGGCATCAGACTGGATCTGGAAATGCTTTATGAGCAGTACCCCTGCGTGCCAGTAGGTGGTGTCGATCGGCTCCATGTGGCTGTCATCGGTGTCGACCGTGCCAGAAGTGGTGTTTGCAGTGCCTATATAGACACCATCCAGGATCGTGGACGTCAGTTTCTTTTTGCAATTTTCAATGCCAGGAGCGCAGAGCCACGAAGAACACTGACCACTGGTATGGAAACCTAGAGCCCTGAAAGGGGAAAGCCCTGTCCCTAGAAATCCATTTGCAGAGCGGGGAGGATGGGTGGGTCGGTAAGGAATTTGCGGCTAGATAGTCTCTACCAGATAAGGCGCTACAGAAGGTAAGCAACTTGTTTATCTGATAGAGACTTCTAGCCACAGATTCCTCACCTTAGAATAGATTCCCAAGCAATAATACCTCCCCAGAGGTGAGTCTGGAAACAATTTCATACCAAAAAGTCCTGCAGGACCAAATGGGCAAAGTGCCCGTCTCGAAGGGCCTGACTGTCCAGGCAGTAGTGTTTTCTGAACATGTGCAGAAAAGCCCACAGTACACATTGCTGCCTGGCAGATGACCAGGACCTGTACTATGCGTGCTAACGCAGTGGTGGCAGCCTTAGCCCTGGTGGAATGAGCATGCAAGCCCTCAGGGAGTTCTTGGCCAATGCCATCCGATTTTGATGCAGAGCACGACCCATCAGGAGATGGGCCGCTTCTGCATGGCCTTTCCCTTCTATGCTCAGATATATCCCAAGAAGAGTTGGTCGTCCACCTGGAACTCTCTTGCACCGTCAAGGCAGAACGACAACGCTCTTTTTGAATCCAGTCGGTTTAGTCACTCCTCTTCTTTAGAGGGATGTGGCGGAGGGTAAAAATTAGGCAGGGTGAGTGACAGGCATACCTGAAAGGGAATGACGACCTTTGGCAGAAAGGAAGCTCTAGTTCTTAGAACCAGCTTGTCTGGGTAGATGCTTAAGTAGGAAGACTTGGATAACAAAGCCTGAAGCTCACTGACCCTATGGGCGGATGTTATTGCCACCAGAAAGGACGTCTTGATATCAAAGAGCCCGAGAGGACAGTTGGGCAAGGACACAAAGGGAGCACACATCAGGAACTTGAGGATTATATTAAGGTCCCACTGAGACATGATGAAGGAAGAAGGAGGAAACATATGTTGCAAACCTTTCAAGAACCTATGTAAAATAGGTGATTTGAAGAGGGGTGGGTGGTCAGGCAACCGCAGAAAGGCTGATAGAGCAGAAAGGTAGCCCTTTAAGGTGTCCAGAGCAAAGCCCTACGGGGAGAGGGACAGAATAAAGAGAAGAACCTGAGAAAGGGGAGCAGAAAGAGGGGCAACCTGTTTTTCTGCACACCATGCCACAAACTTGTCCCAACAGCCGGTGTATGCCGTTTTGGTGGAGGGATGCCTGGCTGCCAACTGTCGCCACTCGATGTCAATGTAAGAAGGCGAAAGGTTGACAGCTTCTGGTGGAGAACCCTTCCCTGCTGCTGCAACAGAAGATCCTTTTGAAGGGGAAGCCTGATCGGAGGACCGATGGCCATACCCAACAGATAGGGATACCAACCTCTCCAAACCCAGTCCGGAGCAACAAGGATAACTTGGGCCCGGTCAATCCTGATCTTGAGAACTCTGGCAGGAGTGGAATGGGCGGAAAAGCATAGGGGAGGTCTGAGCTCTGCTCGAGACGAAAAGCGTCTACGAGTGAGAGCAGCCTTGGAAAGTCCAGCTTGTAGAACTGCTGATATTGCACGGTCTCGGAAGTGGCAAACAGATATAACTAAGGCTCTACCTACTGCTGGAAGAGACCTTGCACTACCTCCAAATAGAGACGCCATTCGTGATCCGCTAGGCATCTGCGGCTGAGTTTGTCCGCTCTGGCGTTCAGAGAGTCCGCCAGGTTTTGACCACCAGGGATATGCCCTGCTGTTCTAGCCATGTCCAGAGAAGCAGCGCCTCTTGGATGGAGGATCCTGCCCCCCACTCCCCCCACTGGATGCCCATGATGGTAAGAGGGCAGACAATAAGGGTTTGGAGGCTGAGGTTGCCAGGGGAGTAGTGGACTGGCTCAACCTCTGGCTGCTCGACCCAAGGATTCAGTAGGAAAAGCGTCCTCGGTTACGCAGAAGCAGGGAAGCTTGCACACAGTGGTGGCTTGGTGGGTTCAGACGTGGCTGGAAGCCTCTTCCATGGCCAGGAAAGGAGGGAAAGGTAGACGGGGGGGTGACAAAGGGCTATGGAAAGGCTCAAGGATCTAGCTGTAGCCCTGTTGCCCTTAAAGCGCTCCAGCACTCACTCCGCCTTGTCTCCGAAGACACAGGAGCCATCAGAGGGCATGTCCATAATTGATGTTTGGACATTCTTAGAAAAGCCAGTAGTCATCAACCAGGCATGGCGCTGTAGGGCTACCGTCCACGAAGCCGCTCTGCCCAGTGAGTCAGTGGTGTCCAGTCAACATCTAATGGTGAACTTAGCTGCATCCCTTTCGTCGGCCAGGGAAAGGACGCCCGGGCATCCACCGGGACACTTGGCAGCACCTGCGCAACCACATTCCACAGAGAGTGGTTATAACGGCCCAAAATGCACACAGTGTTCACGGACTGCAGTTCCAGGCTGCTGGAAGAAAACATCTTCTTGCTGAAGTTGTCCAGCCTCTTGGAATATCTGATTTGGGGGTGCAGGTGGGAATGCGCCAGGATTTACTGGGAAGTGGAGGCTTGGCCCACCAAGCTCTACGAGGTAGGCTGTTCCGTGTGGAATTTGGGGTCCCCTAGAGCGGGGCGATGACAGCGGGCTATAGTCCTGTTCACAAGAGCCCCAGTGTTCGGCTTGGATTGGACCAGGTCCCAAGCAGGACATTAGTAAGTGATTTGTTAAACGGGAGAAGCGGTTCTGAAGGCGACTCTCCCGGCTGAAGCACTTGCATCAAGACGTTAGTCTTGACAGCCACCGAAGGCAAGTTAAGGCCCTGGACCTCAGCCACCCTTCTCACCACCATTGCAAATGAAGCCATAGCCATATTAGGGGGCGAAAGCATGTCAGTATCTTGAGAAGTATCCAGTCCGTTGGTGTTCGTCAAATCCTCACACCAATCCATGTTGGCATCATATGGCTAGTACTCTTTAGGGCTCAGCATCCCCTCCCATTCCTCCCAGAGTCCTAGCCCATTAGAATAGGGGTCAGGCTCTGGCCTAGAATGCAAGGCTCCCTTCGGCACCAGCGTTGGTTGATGCCCCCTCCGGCTTCATGTCAGAGTCAGGTATATAAATGAGGATGGCGCCGCCGGTGGGCACCAGCGGCGGCAGGACAGTCGGCCTCGGGACCGGCTCTGGGAAAGGTCGGCATGGCACGACTGGTACCGATTCAGATTGATCTGTGGATCCCTGGGGCCTGACTGGCACCGGAGCCTCCAGTGTGGATCCAGTAGGGTCCCCTCCTACACCTGTGGGGCCTGAAGGTATGCTGGAGGGAACGGGCTGCCCAAATATGAGGTGCAAAGCCTAATAAAATTCTCTTAATTGGGTGGGGGGGGTCGCTCTGGCTCCCGGAAACTTGGGGAGTCGCAGAGTCGTCCCAGGCACTGGCTCAACCTTGGTAGCCAGGCCTCGAGTGATGCTCCCTCGTCTCATCGGCCGACGGACGAGGTGAAGTCGAAACCCACTTCAACTTATGTATATTGTGGTGGGACTTACCCATTTGGTCCGACAACTTCTAGGACTCCATGACCGGGAGCTTCCTCTCGACCAGGATCTGCATTGTTGCGGCGACCGCTCCCGCAAGGCCTTCCAGTGCATGGCACGGCAATCAGAGCAGGCCTTTGGGTCATGGCTGCACTTGAGGTGCCAAAGGCACACAAGATGCAGGTCCGTCACCGACATCGAGTGGTGAAAGGAGCTGCAAAGCTTGAAGCTGGCCTTTTTAGATGACATTCCTGCCACACCAGGAGAAACAAAACGCTAAAGATTTCAACAAAATGTCGAAAAAAGTTAGAAAAAAATTGACTAAGGAGTAGCTCTTCTCCGACCTGCGCTGACTGGCGTGGAAAAAAAAGAACTGACGTCAATGCGCTGGGGTGACACCTATATAGACACCGCGCACATCACTGATGGAGTGGATGACGTCAGTACCACCTACTGGCACAGAGGGTACTGCAAAAAAAAAAAAAATTCCAGATCCAGTCTGACATCTGGTGACAATCCTAAGGAATCTGAGGCTAGAAGTATCTATCAGATGCAGATGGCATGGAGGTGCACAAGAGATTGGTTCATCCTAATCATAAATACGGCCAAGAAACTCTCCGATGCACTATTATTGAAGATACATTTTGAGGAAAATGCACTGAAAAGCGCAATCCAAGCAACTCAATTTAAGACACGTCTAGCTTAAATAACACAGTAGAAAACTGAAGCCTTCTCCTCATTTTTCGATAATAAAATCTTAGAAATTGAAAAAGAAATTGTGACTGACAAAGAAAGATTACCATAGACAACCATCACCATTCGGTTGATAAATCTCCGACCCTAGTGGAAAACCTTACAAACCACCCCTCCAAGTTCAAAAATGAAGCTTTTTGAAGCGAGCTGAAAACATTTACAGTGGAAGAGATCCACAACACCTTACAATCTGTGAAACTAAATTCTCATTTCAATGACCCTATCCCCTCCACTATACTAAAGGTACTCAGTCACCTCTTCGCACTCATACTGACGGACATAGTAAATTCATCACTAAAACAAGGCACTATCCCGGACTGCCTAAAGGCTGGGCATGTGATACCCCCTTGAAAAAAGTAGGAGCAGAACATTCAACCCTGAGCAACTTTTGCCCGGTGTCAAATATTCCCTTTCTGGCTAAATTGTTAGAAAAATGTGTGCACATGCAATTGCAACAGCATATTCATCAATTCAATCTACTCAACAAATTTCAATCAGGATTTAGACCAGGGCACGGCACAGAATCAGCCATTGTTCATATAATGGATGACAATATTAAGATGCTAGACAACAACGATTCATGCCTACTCATCCTCCTAGACCTCTCATCGGCGTTTGACACGGTTAATCACATCAACCTACTAAAACTGCTAGAAAACAGAATTGGGCTGTACGGGAAAGTTCTCTCCTAGTTAACGGCCTTCTTGCAAAACGCTTACAAAGAATCAAACTAAGCAACTCATTCTCCAACTCCTCACCAGTGAGATGTGAAGTCCCACAAGGATAGACCATTTCCCTGACACTCTTTAACCTAAATATGGAACCTCTAATGGAAATCCTCAAACAATCAAACCTTGCATACCACATGTACTCGGAAGACACAATTATACTTAAAGATATTCTCCCTTGAAGATGTCATCCAACTAAAATAACACTGTAGTCAAAACTCAGTCCTGGCTAATTCAAAACAACCTCAAACTGAACTTGCTGAAAACAGAATTCTTACTTGTTACCCCTCTTGACAGCTCCATACATATACATGAGTGGCTCAATCACTTTGACGCCCTCAAGTGCAAACAGACCACTATTGATTCCACTAAATCCCTTGGTATGACTTTGGGCAAGAAGAACAAGTTACTTACCTTCCGTAATTATATATCTGTAAAAGACATACATTAGTTGTGGATTCCTTGCCTTAGAATTACCCCCAGGCGTCAGACTGGATCCGGAGAATTTTTCTTCAGCAGTACCCCTGCGCGTCGGTAGGTGGTGTCGGTCGACTCCGCGTTTGTCGTTGGCATCGCGATCGCCGGAATGACGTCGCGGTATCTACTTAGACGCCGCCCCTGTGCACTGACGTCAGTTCTTTACACGACATTCCATGCCAGAAGCGCAGAGCCATGCAAGCCACTGACCACTGGTGCATAAAACTAGGGCCTTAAAGGGCCTACCTCTTAAAGGGCCTTACTCTAGAAGTCAGTTCGCAGAACGGGGAGGATGGGTAGGGCGGTAAGGAATCCATAACTAATATAGGTCGCTTACAGATGAACAAGTTACTTACCTTTGGTAGCGATATATCTGTAAGAAACATAGGCTAGTTACAGATTCCTTATCTTAGAATTACCCCCAAGCGTCAGACTGGATCCGGAAAGTTTTCTCGTCAGCAGTACCTCTGCGCGTCGGAAGGTGGCGTCGGTCGGCTCCGCGTCCGTCGTTGGCGTCGTGGTCGCCGGGATGACGTCGCTGTAGCTACTTAGACGCCGCCCTCGCGCGCTGACGACAGTTCTGTACACGACTTTCCGCGCCAGAAACGCAGAGCCATGCAAGACACTAACCACTGGTGCACAAAACTAGGGCCCTGAAAGGATGTCCTTAACCCTGGAAATCAGTTCGCAGAACGGGGAGGATGGGTGGGGCGGTAAGGAATCTATAACTAACCTATGTTTCTTACAGATATATCGTTACCGAAGGTAAGTAACTTGTTTATCTGAAAGAAACATGTTAGTTATAGATTCCTTACCTTAGAATAGATACCCCAGCAATACCAACCCCGGAGGTGGGTCTGCAAACCAAGATCACACCAGAAAATCCTGGAGAACAGAACAGCCAAAGAAGCCGTCTCTCCAGACTTGGCTGTCGAGGCAGTAGTGTTTCGTAAATGTGTGCAACGATGCCCACGTAGCTGCCTGACAGATGTCATTCAGAGGGACCCCTCGTCCCAAAGCAGTAGTGACTGCCGTCGCCCTGGTGGAGTGGGCGCGCAGCCCCACTGGAGGCTCCTTCTTCGCCAGAGAATAACAGGCTTTGATACACAAGACGACCCATCTGGAGATAGTCCGCTTGTGTACAGCCCGACCTTTTTTGGCACCCACGTAGCCAACAAAGAGCTGGTCATCCACCCGGAACTGTTTTGTGCAGTCCAGATAAAAGGAAAGCGCACGTTTTGGGTCCAGACGGTGGAGCCTCTCTTCCTCTTTCGAAGGATGCGGAAAGAAGGCGGGCAAAGTGATGGTCTGCCCAATGTGAAAGGCAGTGACAACTTTGGGAAGAAAGGATGGACGAGTCCTGAGAACCACCTTGTCCGGATGTACAGACAGAAAAGGAGGCTTGGATGACAGAGCCTGGAGCTCTTTCACTCTTCTGGCAGATGTGATGGCCACCAGGAATGCAGTCTTAAGAGTTAAAAGCCTCAAAGGACAGTTGTGAAGCGGCATAAAGGGAGCGCACATTAAATAGGTTAAAACTAGATTCAAGTCCCACTGAGGCATAACGAAAGGAATAGGAGGAAAGAGATGAGTTATGCCTTTTAAGAAACGATTTACAACCGGGGACTTGAAGAGAGAAGGCTGATCAGGAAGCCGAAGGAAGGCAGAGATGACCGAAAGATAGCCCTTGATAGTGCCCAAAGCAGAGCCCTGCTGAGCCAAAGAGAGGAGAAACAAAAGAACCTCAGAGAGAGGGGCAGAAAGGGGATCCACAGCCTTTGCTGTGCACCATGCCACCGGCAGGCGTATACCGTCTTAGTGGAGGGACGCCTGGCTGCCAAGATTATATCACAAACTTCGGGAGGCAAGTCAAAAGACGTCAACTGCCGCCGCTCAATCTCCACGCAAGGAGGTGGAGGCTCGACAGGTTCGGGTGGAGGACCGTCCCCCGCTGCTGCGACAGAAGATCCTCCCGAAGAGGCATTCGGATCGGAGGATCGATGGCCATGTTGAGCAGCTCGGAATACCAGACTCTTCGTGCCCAATACAAAGCCACCAGAATGACTTGGGCCCCATCGCGCCTCATCTTCTGCAGCACTCTGGGCAGAAGTGGTATAGGCGGAAAGGCGTACAACAGACTGCAACTCCACTCGCGACGAAAAGCGGCGCCGAGCGAGTGCCGCCTTGGAAATTCCAACGCGCAGAATCGCTGACATTGCGCGTTCTCTTCGGTGGCGAATAGATCTAACCAAGGCTCTCCCCACTGCTGAAAGAGACCTTGCACCACCTCCGAGTGAAGACGACATTCGTGATCCATCATGCACCTGCGGCTGAGTTCGTCCGCCCTGGCCTTCAGCGAACCTGCCAGGTGTTGAACCACCAGGGACATGCCCTGATGTTCCAGCCATGTCCAGAGACGGAGGGCCTCTTGACATAGGGTCCACGACCCCACCTCGGCCCGTTTGTTGCAGTACCACATGGCGGTGGTGTTGTCCATGAACACCTGCACTACTCTTCCCCAGACAGAGGGAAGGAATGCCTTCAGTGCAAGACGGATCGCCCGAAGCTCTTTGCTGCGTCCCTCCCTTCAGCGACCGCACGGGAGAGTACGGCCCTGGCCTCCTCCGTGCACTGTGGCAGCACCTGCGCAACCTTGTCCCACACAGAGTGGGTGTAACGGCCCAAGAGACATGCGGTGTTCACCGACCGCAGTCCTAAGCTGGCGGAAGAAAACATCTTCTTCCCAAAATGATCCAGCTTCTTGGATTCCCTATATGGGGGAGCAGTAGGGAACGCGCCTTTGGACGTTGAGGCTTGGACCACCAAGTTCGCAGGGGTAGGGTGTTGGGAGAGGAAAGTGGGGTCGCCTGGGGCCAGGCGGTGGCGTCGGGCAATCATCCTATCTACAGGAGCCCCTGTGCTTGGCTTGGACAAGGTGCCCAGAAGGATGTCTGTGAGGGCCTCATTGAACGGCAGCAGGGGCTCCGAAAAGGCTGCTGCTGGTTGAAGCACCTCAGTCAGGAGGTTAGTCCTGACTGCCACCGTAGGTAGCTCAAGGTCCAAGACCTCAGCCGCCCTGTGCAACACCACAGCGTAGGAGGCTCCCTCCTCCGTAGCCACGGTAGGGGGAGAAAGCATACCAAGGTCTGGGGATGTATCCAGACCACTGGCCTCACCCAGTTCCTCTCTCCAGTCCGGCTCTTCCAGCTGGTCTGCTAGAAGGTCAATAAACCCCTCCAAAGTCCTCCTCACCCGCCTCTGGCTGCCTCTTAGGGCGAAGGAATGCCAGGATAGAACAGAGGTACAAAAGTACCGGTTGGCGCCGGTACCGGCGCCGGTCGACGCCGGTCAAGGCTCCGTGTCCATGTCGAGGGGGAGGCCGGGGTCGATGCCGGCTGGGGACACAACCGGCGTCGGAAGAGGCGGAGGCGTCACCAATGGATTCGGCGCCGGAGGAGGTGTTGTAAGGTCGACCGGCGCAGATCCGGATCCAGGCTTGAATCCCTGGGGGCCCTGCGGCGCCAAAGCCGCCAGCATCGAATGCCTAGAACCCCCAGCCGAAACCGCGGGCCTGAAGGTGCGCCGGTGGGGGTCGGGCTGCACAAAGATGGAGTGGAGGGCTTTGTAAAAGCTACGAAGTTGGGCTGGGGTCGCCCCGGCTCCCGGAAAGGAAGGGAGGCTCGGATCAGACCCAGCCGGAAGACTACCTTCCGCATCCCACGTCGCAACGGACGGGGAGAAGGCAAAGAGCGGCGTTGCTTCTTCGCCTTCTTCTTGTGCTTCAACTTACCCGAAGATGAAAACTTCGAAGAAAAGTGATGGTGGCGACTCCGCGACCTCCCTCTCGACCAGGACCTCGAGCGGCGACTGCCGGGCCTCGAGAAGCTTTCGGGACCGCTCCAGCAAAGACTTCGGGTTAATGGCCCGGCAGTCGGAGTACCACTTGGGGTCGTGGTACTGCTCCAAACACCAGAGGCACACGAGATGTGGGTCCGTGACCGACATCAACTTGTGACAGGAGTCACAAGGTTTGAAGCCAGTCCGTCGATGTGACATCCCTTGCACCAGGAGTCGAACAACTCGAAAAAAGAAGTCGACAAAAGTCGAAAAAACTCTAGTCAAAAAAGACTAAGGGCGCTGGCTGGCGCGGAAAAAGAAAGAACTGATGTCAGCGCAGGGGCAGAGTCTTAGTAGATACCGCGACGTCATTCCGGCGATCACAACGCCAACAACGAACGCGGAGTCGACCGACACCACCTACCGACGAGCAGGGGTACTGCTGAAGAAAAATTATCCGGATCCAGTCTGATGCCTGGGGGTAATTCTAAGGTAAGGAATCCATAACTAATCGTGTCTCTCAGATTCAAAAAACAAAAAACTTTTCAGGATTGGCTCCTAGGATTTGGAACTTCCTACCAACCAAGATTCTGTCAAACCTATTGATCCACATTTTCAAGAAAAGAGGTTAAAAAGATCCTAATGAACAGGTTCCTTTCTTAAAGTCGCGGTAAGCTTGTCCCCTGGAATGCAGTGGACGCCACAATGTCACTAATTCCAATACTGGACAGAAGCACATCCTTACCAGAAAAACACTTCAAACATTGTTCCCTCTGGGTAACTACAAAGGATCGAGCTCAGAGCAGACTCAGGAAACCATCTTGGAAAATCAAACACATTGCCTCATGAACGAAGTATGGGTGTTTATCAATATCTCGGTTACAACATACCATACACTAGTAGAGTCTTTAGCCTTTAATCGAGGTTTTTATTAATGTGTCTATTTCTGCCTTGTTTTCTGTTCTTTATTTATAAGTATGCATCTTCAGTCATTTGTACAGCGCTCTGATACCCTCATGTCACATTTGCGCTTTATAAAACACCCTAAATAAAATAATTATAAAAACATACACTCTCCGACGCCCTCTTAATAAAGATTCATATTAAGTAAAATGCACTGAAAAGTGCAATCCAAGAAACTCAATTTAAGACACGGCTGGCTAAAATCAATACAGAAACAAACTAACATAAAAATTCATTACACAACATAAGATCTCAAAACTACAGAAGATTTCGCAATGAGAAAGTGTACCCCTACATAAAAGAAGGTGATGACTTAAACCCCACAACCATTAGGGGACGAGAGATTTGCTCATCAGAAGAAGGGCAAGTCCTTTGGTTGGCCATCCAACTCAGAGGACTGGATTAGTAATGAAGAACACGGAAGACCACCAAGATTCTTTGGTTATAGGATGGGGCCTTTCCCTACCAACATCAACCACCTATGTGGTCTAATGGACCCCCCTCCATCCCCCCAGGCACAATTAATCAACCTTTTTTAGGAAGATGCCAGGGCAGAGGAAGACAAAAAGGGCAAAACAGGACCCTGAAGTGGAACACAAAAGAACCACAGATGATAACCCGGAGGAAGGAAATGAAGAAAACAACCTCATAGTGAATCTATCACACAGACCATTGACTACTAAGTAAGAAATACTAAACTGATTAACAAGGATTAACAAGGGGTTGGGATTTGTCCCAACACCTAAAGAAGACTCTTTCAGACCCTAGTGTGAACTATGAAATTTCTTTCGGGAAATCAGGCTGCGAGTATTTTTCCAGGACAAGCCACAAGAAGAGGACAACAAAAAGACAAGTTTTAACAATCGTTCTACCTTCAATCCACCTGCATTCAAAATACCTATTGAAGTACTGACTTTTGTGAAAGTAGTTCTCAATGACACCCAGAATCTAAAACCACAAAAACCAAGGCAGAGAGGGACGCTATAGGTTCGCTATTAGGGGATAAGCCAATCTCTATCTAAATTTCCAACAAGGGAGGAGCCGTAGTCATTTCATCCATCAAGGATTACAGGAAGGAAAGACTGTCTACTAAGTGATACTACGAGCTATGGGATTTTAGATGAAGTCCCAACAAAGGATCTAAGCCACTGCATATGTATCATGGTCCATGAGGGGGAATAAGATGAATGGATCACGAAGAAAGAAGCTGAATTCCTGGTGGACACTCTAAGATCCCTTATTTTTATACTCCACCCAAAATTCACAAGGAGGACGCCAAATAGTTTCTGGAATTATCTGGAGGTGGGAGACGACAGCCTGGGGCGAGCCCGCCTTCAACAGCCAGTCGTCGAGATAGGGGAAGCCTGGAACCCCTGATCTGCGCAGATAAGCTGCGACCACCGCCATCACCTTCGTGAACACCCGAGGGGCGCTGGTAAGGCCAAAGGGGACACGGTGCACTGAAAGTGCTCGTGGCCTACCGTGAACCGCAGGTAACGCCGGTGGGCCGGCAGGACGGGGATGTGAAAATAAGCATCCTGCAAGTCCAACGCTACCATCCTGTCTCCAGGGTCGAGGGCAGACAAGACCTGAGCGAGCGTCAACATCTTGAACTTCTCCTTCCGGAGGAAGCAGTTGACGTTCCTGAGATCCAGGATAGGACGCAGGCCTTTGTCCTTCTTGGGTACCAGAAAGTAGTGGGAATAGCAACCACGACCTACTTCTGGGGCAGGAACACGCTCAATGGCACCCTTGGCCAAGAGTGCTGAAACTTCCTGTTGGAGAAGGGCCAGGTGATCCTCAGACATGTGATGGTACTGAGGTGGCATGGAGGGAGGGGTAGTCTCAAAGGGGAGGGAGTAGCCCCTTCGGACTATTTGCAAAACCCACCTGTCCGACATGATGCTGCGCCAGTGGGGGAGGTGATGGCGGATCCTGCCGCCCACTGTTGTTTGGTGGCCCTGAAAGGTCAGACTAGGAAGGTTTGGAGGCTGCTGCAGAGGGGGCTGTGGTGGACTGGCCAGCCCGCTGGCCCCCAGAACCATGCCGGTGGTTCCCACGTCCCCGGCCGTGCTGTGGCTGACCAGCTTGCGCCGGCCTGTGGCTCTGGGCGGGACGTAGCGGGGCACCCCTTCCGTAGACACAAAAGGGTTGAAAAGCAGACTGCACAGGGCGGGTGGTGGAGAGGCCCAAGGACCTGGCCGTAGCCCGAGAGTCCTTAAAGCGCTCCAGTGTGTTGTCTGCCTTGTCGCCGAAAAGGCGACGGCCATCAAAGGGCATGTCCATAAGTGTAGATTGGACATCCCCGGAAAAAACAGTCGAACGCAACCAGGCGTAGCGTCGAAGGGCTACTGACGTTGAAATCGTCCTGCCAAGTGCGTCCGCGGTATCCAGCCCACAGCGGATGGTAAACTTCGCGGTGTCTCTTCCCTCGGCAACTGCACGGGAGGGTATGGCCCAGGCCTCCTCTGGACACTGAGGCAGCACCTACGCCACCGTATCCCACACAGAGTGGGTGTAACGGCCCAACAGACATGCGGTGTTTACTGACCGCAGTCCCAAGCTGGCGGAAGAAAACATTTTCTTCCCAAGGTGGTCCAGCTTTTTGGATTCCCTTTCCGGTGGTGCGGTAGGGAAGGCGCCTTTAGAAGTGGAGGCTTGAACCACCAAGCTCTCAGGGGTGGGGTGTTGGGAGAGGAAAGTGGGGTTGCCCGGGGCTGGGCGGTGGCGTCGGGCAATCATCCTGTCCACAGGAGCCCCCGTGTTGGGCCTGAACCAGGTGCCCAAAAGGATGTCAGTGAGGGCTTCATTAAACGGGAGCAGGGGCTCCGAAGAGCTCGCTGCCGGCTGAAGCACCTCTGTCAGGAGGTTAGTCCTAACTGCCACCGTAGGAAGCTCGATGTTGAGAGCCTCGGCCGCCCTACGCAACACCACTGCGTATGACGCTCCCTCCTCCGTAGCCACGGTAGGAGGAGACAACATGCCTAGGTCTGTGGAGGTGTCCAGACCACTGGCTTCCCCCAGTTCCTCTCTCCAGTCCGGATCGTACTCCAACTGGTCTGTCAAAGGGTCACCAGACCCCTCCCAGTCTTCCTCACCCTCCTCTGGCTGCCACTCTGGCTGAAAATGGCCAGGGTGGAACACAGGGACAAAAATACCCAATCGGAGCCGGATCCAGCATCGGCAGACGCCGGTCTGGCTCCGTGTCCACATCGTGGCAGAAGCCGGGGTCGACGCCGGCTCGGGGTCCAGTCGGAGTCGGCTGCGGACGTGGTGCCGGTGGAGTCGGCGCCGGTGGAGGTGTAACGAGGTCGACCGGCGCCGATCCGGATCCAGGCCTGGATCCAAGGGGGCCCTGCGGTGCCGAGGCCGACAGCATCAAAGGCCTTGGGCCCCCAGCCGAGTCCGCGGGGCCCGAAGGCGCGCCGGCAGAGTCGTACTGCCCAAAGATGGCGTGCATCGCTTCGTAAAATTGACGAAGCTGGGCAGGGGTCACTCCCGGTCCCGGGAAGGCCAGAGTCGACCCTGAAGGCTCCGCACGCGGAGCCGCAGGAGGGGCACCACCCGCACCCTTCGTCGTGTCGTCCGACGGACAAGGGGAAGTCGAAGAGCGACGACGCCGCTTCGACTTCTTCTTGTGCTTCGACTTACCTGACCCCGAGTGCGAAGACTTAGAAGAGGAGTGATGATGATGACTCCGCGATCGGTCCCTCGACCTCCCACGCGACCGGGACCTTGAGCGCCACGGAGCCGACTGCCGGGCCTCGAGGAGCTTTTGGGACTGCTCCCGCAAAGACTTCGGGGCCATGGTTCGAGAGTCGGAGCACGACTTGGGGTCATGGTCACGCTCTAGGCAGAAGAGGCACACGCGGTGCGGATCCGTCACCGACATCATTCTGGAACAGGAACCGCAGTCGAAGTCGACAAAAGTCGCAAAAAACTCAGTCAAACCGTGACTGGGGTACCGCTCTCTCCGGATCTGCGCTTGCTGGCGTGGAAAAAGAAAGAACCAACGTCAGCGCGCGAGGGCGGCATCTATGTAGCTACCGCGACGTCATCCCGGCGACCACGACGGACACGGAGCCAACCGACGCCACCTTTCGACGCGCAGGGGTACTGCTGACGACAAACTTTCCGAATCCAGTCTGACGCCTGGGGGAGATTCTAAGGTAAGGAATCTATAACTAACTGTTTCTTTCAGATTGAAGAATACGAAAGCGTCTTGAATTTGAATAATGAAATCAATGAGTATGCCAGAATGGAATAAATAATTACATCTGATGTAGAGGCGCTCTACACGAGGATTCCGCAGGAAACAACCCTTGTGGTTATTGAGGACCTGTTAAGAGAGAGCGACTGGGATTCTCAAACACTAATCCATTTCATCATGGAGTGTGCGACCCTTGCCATTAAAGAGAACTACTTCCAATATGAGGAGATCCTAAACTTACAGATTTAAGGGACCTCTATGGGCAGCACTTTCGCCCCAAGTTTGGCTGGCCTGTGCATGTACATTTTGAAAAGCAATTCATCTTGATGATATCAAACCTTATACTAATAAGATTCAACTTGGCGACAATATATTGAAGACACTTTGGTCATACGGATGGGCCGGAAAGACCGCTCCGAAGAGATTGCAGAATAAAGGCAGTCTATCAATGAGGGCCTATAATAGGAAGACAGACCACAATAGCCTTTTACTTTATGGAAGCCATTACCAAAAAGCATTAATTAACTTACCCTATGGCCAATTTTCGCGTCTCTGGAGGAACTGCAGCAATACAACGAACTTCGAAACAGTCTTTAGACCTCGCAGAGAAACTAAAGAAACTAGATAACCAAAAACCACCATTTGTAGAGTCAAGAAATGAGCAAGGAATTGTAGAAATGCCTTACTCGAAACTGGGGTTAATGTGGAATCATCCAAACAGACGTGTGTAACCACCTACAATCCCTTGTCAAAGAACAACAAGAAGAGATTGGGCATTTTGAACTCGGGTAGTCTGGCATTATAGAACCCTTATTTTTGTTCAACAAATCCGGTAATCTAAGAGATATGCTAGCACACACTAGACAAGGAAAGGGGATACGAATATTGGAATCACACAACTTTGGGGTCTCCCTCCCATCATAGGCCACTATCCATGAGGCCACTTTAATGTGTGTAACCTTATTATTCAAACAAAATAAATATAACTGGATCTAAGGAACAAGAGGTGCCTAACTAAAAATACCAAATGCGACACCTAGAATTGTGTCTACTTCATTCTTGCCCATGTACCCTGCGATAAATAGGCATGACAATGAGGCCTGTAAAAATCAGTGTATATGAACACAGGAGCAATGTTCACTGTGGTCGAATAACCACAAACCACAAAAATGACCAGCCAATTCCATGAATCCAAACATACTCCAAATGATATTAATTGGGCTGTCTTGGAGACAGTTGAGGATAATGCTACACCAAAGAACATTCATTTGAGATAGGGCTGAGATGGGATTTTAAATTATAGATACACTATAAGGGACTCATTGAATTATATACCCTGGTCTCTTTCATCAAACAAATAAAACCAGGACGATGTACACTGGGAATCATGAAACCTTTTTTTTCCTCCTGAATCTTTATGTCACAAATTTCCTCTCCCAGAACCAATAAAGTCTTTGCAATAAGGCACTCTATTACTCGTGAGTCTGATCATACTTTCCAAGACTATTACCCCTTTTTCTATCTTTTATGGGGGAGATCACTTTCTCAGAAGTGAGAGCACTTGTTCTGAGGAATCCCCCTTTCTTTTACCTTTAACAGGAAGGCTGACTTTGGTAAAAGATCTCTGGGGAAAAGCCCCCTTGAGGGGCCCACATTGCAGCGCCAGCCTGACAAGGAGCACATACCCAATGACGAAGCATGCCACCAATTGGTGGATGAGGCCTCATGCTCCAAAACATGAATGCTGTGTCTGAGCTTCAAGTATTCTACTCATCTTAAATAAGAGTCTGAACTACTATTCCGGGACTGCACACACAGTATACTTGGATTACTGAATTAGGGAGGAAATGCGATGGACCAATCAATATCCTCTCTTCATCTCTATTTTTAATTGTATGCTGTTACCAGTAGCAGAAGAACCCATAGGAGCCAGTAATTTTTATGACTGCATGCAAGCCGTAATGCAAGAAATGTGTAAAAAAGCCTGAAATTGAACAGCGATGAAACCAAGCTTATTTAGTTCCAGCCCGTTAGAATTTTTTACATTCTCAAAACTGATGGCAGGGTGATCGAGGGGAACCTCTTAATCCAGCAGAAAAAAACAAGGTGTCATCATTGACTCAGAATTAAATTTGGACACGCAAGTAAATGCAGTTTCTGCTGTCTGTCTGTTACAGCTTAGATTGCTACAAAAGATTCTCCCATTCGTTCCCACGCAGACTTTAAGCCAGTAGTCCAGGCCCCTAATTTCATATTATCTGCACTACTGCACTGCACTACACATAGTCTTTCCATAAAGACTGGACAGACTACAAAGGATACAGAACTTGGCTTCAAAGTTGATTACAAATAGATGGAAATTTGATTCTGTGTCAGCAGCTTTGAAAGAACTGCATTGGCGTTCCTATAAAGTAGACAATTTTTGTTCAAAACTGCATATCTAACTCATACAGCTATTTCCAAAGCCAGTCCTAAGAATATTTCAGAAAAACGTAGGGTGTACGTTCAAAAAAAAGATGTAAGACTGCTTGTGTTCGCACTTCACCGACAATTATAAATAGGAGGAAAGGTAGAAGTTTTTTTTCTGGCTTCAATGCGCCCATATCTCTAAAAATACAATCCAATCATCAAATTTTCCAGAGTCCTCAAAACTTGGCTCTTTGTCAACTCTAATTCCTGCATGTTCTCTTATTTAGCGCCAAGACACCCTATCCAGTGTTTGTTGCCTTTGAAAAAGTCATTTCAATTTGAACTTCACAATGGTGATAGAGGGAGAAATATTTGCGAGGTGTAGGTAGCTTGAGAGCCTTACACTGAGAGACATGTTCGCTAAAGGTCAGCTCAACTCTTTATGGAATCCAAAAGGATCTTTAGAGTCACAGAACATGATATGCTTAGGCCCAAATCAGACATTAGCTTATGCAACCACCCAAAAGGGAAGTTTCTGCTCAACAATTCACCCGCTAGAAAAATATCTGGGAGATTATGAAAAGACAAAAGGCCAGATAACAACTGTGTATTCTATCCTGACTTGTGCACATGTACAGGGTAGATGGGACTATCAGCTTCAGTTGGAGAAGGAACCAGACAGGGAGGCTCCTAATGTAAACAGGAAACATTGCTGGAGGGACATACCCAAATGGTTTTGAAGCTTGAAGTACTTGGACCTCACCACAAGAAACAGATGCCTCAGAATAATAAAGGACGGTGCAGGAGGTGTGGAGAGAGGGTGGGCTTTACAATTCATATTTGGTGGGAATGTGATCTGATACAAAAGTACTGCAAGTAAGTTCCTAATTACATTAATAGTGTTTTAGGTACACCGGAGGACTTGGACCCGGGGTGGTTCTACTGCATGTGGGGGCGGGGGACGAGAGCTGCTCCAAGGGGATGAAAATGCATAAGGGCCTGCTCTTCCACATGTTGGGAACAGAAAGTGGCTTATCACACACATTGGAAAAAGAAAGAAGTTCTGACTGTGACACAGTGGATTTACTCTCTTTGGCAGACACCAACCCTTGAAAAACGTATATATGACTTGCAGAATATGAGTAAGGCCTTTCATATGCATTAGAAGTCCACTGATTAACCGCCTGACATCACTGGTCCAAATTAGAGACTTTCCACCATGACGAAGAGAACTGAAGTGTTAAATTAACACACATTCAGACTCCCAGTGCAATGCAGATAAGTGGGGGGTTGATAAGAACCCCTAACTGGTTGAAAATCGCAAGGGTGGAATGACTGCCTGGATGTAGGTGGCTTGCGGATGTGGCGGAGTTTAAGAGTTGCAATCCCTGGAGAGCTGATCCCTAGAGTTTGTGGAGGAAGCAGGACAGTAGCACTGTAAGGCCAAACAATAACCGTGTAATACTTAAAACTGTACTGTATTTGCCAAGGAGTTGTGCTTCTTATGCCCACTGGGGCGTCTTACTGCCATAATTTTTGTTTAAAAGCAATTATATGTTTTGCATAAAAAAAGACAACCAGGTTTCCATTTCAATAATATTGACAGACGAGTCAAAAAAGGGAGGGTTTGTAAAATGTGCTGTGAACCCAGTGAGAAGAACTTGTGAGCCATATTTTCTTTACTGGAAAGCATGTTTTAAAGATTAGATGATGTGCAAGTTTCAGAGTAGGGCATAGAAAAGAATGCAACAAAAATGTATACTGACTGGTCTATGTTCAGGTTTATCAATACAGAGGGCAATACAAAATGATAAGATTGTTGCTCACATTGAGCAGATGATCACATGTTAGGGCACCATAAACAAAGTGATGGATGGAATGCTTGAATTAATCTCAGCCACTGGCGATCGCTCTGGGACACATCCCAATGTATCGTTTCTTGCCCACCATACCACCTCAGTGTCTCAGTGTGCCACTGGAATCAAGCTATACATGGCTGATGAGCCCATAAGAAGGGCTGTTCCAATGAGGATCAGGGTCAAGACTGATTTACATATGGCTGGGTCCAAACTGAGGTAAGCGAAAAACTATGAATTGAGATGCGGCCCGAGCGATTGCCAGTGGCTGAGTTTAATTCAAGTATTCCATCCTTCACTTTGTTTTTTTGATCACATTTTAGAACAACATATCCCTATGCCCAATATTATAATAGTTAGAGCAATCAGAAATCTGAGAATATTAATACATTAGAAGATAAACACAGAGCAGTATGTTTGGAGCATAACAGAAGTTCTACCATTGTTATGTGAACAAAGCAAATAGTTTTTTAGCTAAATTGAGTGAAGTGTATAGTTAGCCCATTCAAGTAGGCGTTAAGAGTATCTGTCAACTTGAATTGCTTGCGAAACACAAGTTACCTCTCTAAATTGACATTCTTTCTCTAAACACAAATGTATCACATCTCAATGACAAATACTAATAAAAACAGCATATACTTACCAGAGAATTCAAGACCAGCAACAGGGAAGAAGTTCTTCACATTATCAAGAGCGAGCTTTATCATTGCCAACCGTATGAGAGCCCAACTAAAGGAGAAAACAAATCTTTACTGTTTACTAATGAACAACAACTAAAAATTATTGATTCACTATGTTATCGCCTCACACCCAACACCTACCCAAGAATTTTCTTTAAAAACATGGATTAACATTTTACTGTTGTAAAATACCTGATACTCTTCTAATAAATATTAAAACGGAAAACACATAACACAATAATTTGTATGTAAAGACCTGCATATGAATGGAATTATCAGCTGTGCACTTATAGGTGTGAAGAACAAGTCACTTAACTTAGGTAACGCATTATCTGGCAGATACTCTTTCTAGCCACAGATTTCTTACCTTAGAATATTCCTCAGGCGTCAGACTGGATCTTTAAGTTTTTGTGCAGCGCCCCTGTGCGCCGGTAGGTGGTGTCGTTTGGCTGCGCGTTCACAAGTCGCACCAGAGGCACAAGTTACTATCTTGTGTAACGATATATCTGTAAGAGACAGTAGTTAGTGACAGATTCCTTACCTTAGAATATCCCCAGGCGTCAGGCTGGATCCGGAAAGTTTTTGCGTAGCAGTACCCTTGCGCGTCGGTAGGCGGCGTCGTGCGGCTCCGAGTCCGTCGTCGGCGTCGTGATCGCCGGGATGACGTCGCAGGCAGTACTTATACGCCGCCCCTGCGCGCTGACGTCAGTTCTGTACACGACTTTCCGCGCCAGGAACGCAGAGCCATGCAAGAAGCTGACATAGGTGTCTGAAAAATACTAGGGCCCTGAAAGGGGTGTCCTTAACCCTAGAAATCAGTTCGCAGAACGGGGAGGATGGGTGGGGCGGTAGGAATCTGTCACTAACTACTGTCTCTTACAGATATATCGTTACACAAGTTAGTAACTTGTGCATCTGAAAGAGACACGTTAGTGACAGATTCCTTACCTTAGAATAGATACCCCAGCAATACCAACCCCGGTGGTGGGTCTGCGAACAAAGATCAGACAAGGAAGTCCTGGAGGACAGAACGGCCAAAGAAGCCGTCCCTCCGGACCTGACTGTCAAGGCAGTAATGCTTTGTAAACGTGTGCAGCGAAGCCCACGTAGCTGCCTGACAGATAACCGGCAGCAGAACACCGCGGCCCAAGGCCGTGGTAGCAGCCGTTGCCCTGGTGGAATGGGCACGCAGCCCAACAGGAGGCTCCTTCTTAGCCAAAGAATAGCAGGTCTTGATGCACAAGGTAACCCAGCGGGAGATGGTTCTTTTGTGCACCGCCCGACCTTTTGGCGCCCACGTAGCCAACAAAGAGCTGGTCATCCACCCGGAAGTGTTTTGTGCGGTCGATATAGAAGGAGAGCGCACGTTTTGGGTCCAGACGGTGGAGCCTCTCTTCCTCTCTGGAAGGATGCGGAGGCGGAAAGAAGGTAGGCAAAGTGATGGTCTGCCCAATGTGGAAGGCAGTAACCACCTTTGGCAAGAAGGATGGACGCGTCCGAAGAACAACCTTGTCTGGATGAACAGACAGAAAGGGAGGCTTGCAAGATAGAGCCTGGAGCTCACTCACCCGCCGAGCGGAGGTGATGGCCACCAGAAAGGCTGTCTTCAGAGTCAGAAGACGAAGAGGACAGTTATGTAGAGGCTCAAAGGGAGCGCACATTAAAAGGTAAGAACCAAGTTCAAGTCCCACTGAGGCATTACAAACGGAACAGGAGGGAAGAGGTGTGTAATGCCTTTTAAGAACTCGGTTAACAACAGGGGACTTGAAAAGGGAGGGCTGATTAGGGAGCCTGAGGAAGGCCGAGATAGCACAAAGATAACCCTTGATGGTACCCAGGGCAGAACCCTGTTGGGCCAGAGAAAGAAGGAACAGAAGGACCTCAGAAAGAAGGGCAGAAAGGGGATTAACAGCCTTTGCTGTGCACCATGCCACAAATTTGTTCCACCTGCAGGCGTATACCACCTTAGTGGAGGGACGCCTGGCTGCCAGAATCACATCACAAACTTCGGGAGGCAAGTCGAAAGGAATCAACTGCCGCCGCTCAATCTCCACGCAAGCAGGTGTAGACTGGACAGGTTCGGGTGGAGGACCGTCCCCTGCTGCTGCGACAGAAGATCCTCCCGAAGAGGCAGACGGATCGGGGGATCTACGCTCATACTGAGTAGCTCGGGATACCAAACTCTTCGAGCCCAGTCCGGAGCCACAAGAATGACTTGGGCCCGGTCGTGCCGAATCTTCTTCAACACTCTGGGTAGAAGTGGTATAGGCGGAAAGGCGTACAATAGACCGCAACTCCACTCGTGACGAAAAGCGTCGCCGAGCGAGTGCCGCCTTGGAAATTCCAACGCGCAGAACTGATGACATTGCGCGTTCTCTTCGGTGGCGAATAGATCTAACCAAGGCTCTCCCCACTGTAGAAAGAGTCCTTGCGCCACTTCCGAGTGAAGACGCCATTCGTGATCCATCATGCACCTGCGGCTGAGTTCGTCCGCCCTGGCGTTCAGGGAACCTGCCAGGTGTTGAACCATCAGGAACATGCCCTGATGTTCCAGTGACCCCACCCCGCCCTGTTTGTTGCAGTACCACATGGCGGTGGTGTTGTCTGTGAACACCTGCACTACCTTCCCTTTGACAGAGGGAAGGAATGCCTTGAGTGCAAGTCGGATCGCCCGGAGCTCCAGAAGGTTGATATGGAGCCGGGACTCCGCTGGAGACCAGAGGCCTCTGATCTCCGCCTCTCCCATGTGACCTCCCCATACCAGAAGGGACGCGTCCATCACAACTGTGTGCTCTGGCTGGGGAAGGGAGAGGGATCTGCCCATGACCCATTGCCGGTTCGAGAGCCACCACTGCAACTGTTTTGCAGTCCCCTCCGAGATCTGGACGTGATCGGACAGGTTGCCCTGGTGCTGCGCCCACTGGAACTTCAGGTCCCACTGCAGAGCCCGCATATGCCATCTGGCATGATTGACCAGCAGGATGCAGGAGGCCATGAGGCCCAGCAGCCTCAGGGTCATCCGTACCGAAACCCAGGATAAAGGCTGAAAGATCGGAATCATAGCCTGAATATCCCGGACTCGCCGTTCGGGAGGATAGGCCCGAAACTGCTCCGATGAAAAGGAGCTGTGGAGAAGGAATCAGATGCGACTTCGGCACATTGATGGAGAACCCCAGCGAGTGCAGGAGTTCGGCCGTAGTCTGGAGGTGGGAGACGACTGCCTGGGACGAGCCCGCCTTCAGCAGCCAGTCGTCGAGGTAGGGGAAGACTGGAACCCCTGCCCGGCGCAGATGAGCTGCGACCACCGCCATCACTTTCGTGAACACCCGAGGGGCACTGGTAAGGCCAAAGGGGAGCACGGTGAACTGAAAATGCTCGAGGCCTACCGTGAACCGAAGGCAACGCCGGTGGGCCGGCAGGATAGGGATGTGGAAATAGGCGTCCTGCAAGTCCAACGCTACCAACCAGTCTCCAGGGTCTAGGGCAGTCAAGACCTGAGCTAGGGTGAGCATCTTGAACTTCTCCTTCCGGAGGAAGCGATTGACGTTCCGGAGGTCCAAGATAGGACGCATGTCCTCCTTGTCCTTTTTGGGCACCAGAAAGTAGTGGGAGTAGCAACCACGCCCTACTTCTGGGGTCGGAACATGCTCGACGGCCCTCTTGGCCAAGAGGGCCGTGACTTCCTTCTGTAGAAGCACCAAGTGATCCCCTGACATGCGGTGGAATTGAGGTGGCATGGCTGGGGGGTGGTCTCGAAGGGAGGGAGTAGCCCCTTCGGACACTGTCCAAGACCCACCTGTTCGAGGTGATGGGACGCCAGTGGTGAAGGTGATGGCGGACCCTGCCCCCGACTGGCGTGCTGTGCACCTGAAAGGAGGGACTAGGAGGGCTTGGAGGCCGCGGACGGGTTGGAGGTGGTGGCCTGACCCGCACGCTGGTTGCCCGAACCGCCACGGCGGTATCCACGTCCTCGGCCACGCGAAGACGCCTGCTGCGCGGGCCGGTGGCTGGGCTGCTGACGTGACTGGGCGCCCCTTCCGTGGCCACGATAGGGGCGAAAAGCAGAAGTTAGCGGAGGGCGTGTAGCAGAAAGGCCCAGGGACTTGGCAGTAGCCCGTGAGTCCTTAAAGCGCTCCAACGCATGGTCTGCTTTGGACCCAAAAAGACCGACTCCATCAAAGGGCATGTCCATGAGAGTATTCTGGACATCCCCTGAAAAACCAGTGGTTCTCAGCCAGGCGTGGCGACGGAGCGCCACTGTCGTTGCAATAGATCTGCCCAGCGAGTCGGCGGTATCAAGGCCACATCGTATGGTGTATTTGGCCGCATCCCTTCCTTCCGCAATGGCGCGGGAAAACAGTGTCTGGACCTCCTCAGAACACTGGGGCAAAACAGTCGCCACCGAATCCCACAAGGAGTGGGTATATCGGCCCAAAAGACAAGCGGTGTTGATGGACCGCAAGCCAGCACTGGAGGAAGAAAAACCCTTCTTCCCAAATTGATCCAGGCGTTTGGATTCCCTATCCGGAGGGACGGTAGGGAAGGCGGTTTGGGAAGCGGAGGCTTGGACAACCAAGCACTCAGGAGTGGGGTGGACAGAGAGAAATAGGGGGTCGCCCGGAGCTGGGCGATGGCGTCGGGACACGTTCCTATTCACAGGAGCCCCTGTGTTGGGCTTGGACCAGGCGCCCAAAAGAACGTCAGTGAGGGCATCGTTAAACGGCAGCACAGTCTCCGTAGAGGAGGCTGCCGGCTGAAGCACCTCTGTCAAGATTAGTCTTGACCGCCACAGTAGGGAGTTGGAGATGTAAGGCTCCAGCCGCCCTACGCAACACCGTTGCAAAATTGGCTCCCTCCTCCGTAGCCACGGGAGGAGACAGCATGCCAGTGTTAGGGGAAGTATCTAGACCACTGGCATCCCCTAGCTCCTCTGTCCAGTCCTCATCATACTGACACTGTTGTGCCAGAGGGTCGTCAGACCCCTCCTGGTCCTCCTCCGGGTCAAAATAAGGAGGAGGAGGGACATTTGGGACCCAAGGTCTCAACGGCGCCGGAACCGGCGTCGAGCGACGTTGGTCCGATTCCATGTCCGGAGCCGGAAGGAAGTGGGGGACGACGACGCCCGGAGCCCCAGGCGGCGTCGAGAACGGCACCGGAGACATCGCCGGAGGCGGAGGCGTGGTCAGGTCGACCGGCGTCGATGGGGGTTGCGGAGCCGGGATCGAGGCCGGGGCCGGAATCGAGGCTGGGGGCCGGAATCGAGGCTGGAGGCACGGGTGACGCCGGGGCCGGAGCCGCCGGCGACGCCGGGGCAACCCCATCAGGGCCCGCGGGGCCCGAAGGCGCCCCGGAGGGACCTTGAGGCCCGAAGAGGCGGGCCATGGCCGACAGGAATTCCTGTATTTGGGTCGGATCCGCCCCCGAAACCGGGAAGGACGGGTATTGCGGGGGCGACTCCACAGGCATGTCCGGGGCCGCGGGGACGGTGCCGGGAGGGGCCTCAGCCGAGTCGCGAGACCGGCGAGGCGAAGTCCTAGAGCGACGATGCTTTTGGACTTTTTGTGCTTAGACTTACCGGACGACGAAGACTTGGATCCCGACGACCGGTGAGGACTCCGCGACCGACCCCTCGACCTCTCACGCGACCGGGGCCTGTTGTGGCGCGGAGCCGACTGCCGGGCCTCGAGGAGCTTTCGAGACCGCTCTCGCAAAGCTTTCGGGTTGAGGGCCCGGCAGTCGGAACACGACTCCGTGTCGTGGCCTCGGCCGAGGCAGAAGAGACACTCCCGATGCGGGTCTGTGATGGACATCATCCGAGCACAGGCGCCGCAACGTTTAAAGCCGGGCATCCCTACGACACCTTGGAGTCGACTGAAGAAAACAGTGAAAAAATTCACCAAAAAAGTTAGTCAAAAAATGACTAGGGCACTGCTCTTCCCGGATCTGCGCTTGCTGGCGCGGAAAAAGAAGAACTGACGTCAGCGCGCAGGGGCGGCGTCTAAGTACTGCTTGCGACGTCATCCCGGCGATCACGACGCCGACGACGGACGCGGAGCCGCACGACGCCGCCTACCGGCGCGCAAGGGTACTGCTAAGCAAAAACTTTCCGGATCCAGCCTGACGCCTGGGGATATTCTAAGGTAAGGAATCTGTCACTAACGTGTCTCTTTCAGATATTACGTGCGCTGTACCTATATAGGTGCCACCCCAACGTGCTGAAGTCAGTTACTTTCGTGACTTTCCACGCTATGAGCGTGGAGCCACAACAAGAACTGATCATTGGTGCGAAATACTAAGGCCCGACCAGGGTGTCCCTTGCATTGCAATCAGCTCACAGTGCGGGAAGTATGGGAGGGCCGGTAAAGAATCTGCTGCTAGAAAGAATCTCTACCAGATAAGGTAATACCGAAAGTAAGTAACTTGTTCATCTGATAGAGACTTTTAGCAATAGATTTCTTACCGTAGAATAGATTTGTGATATCAAGGTAGAATGATGACGCACTTTTTGGGTGCAGGCGGTGAAGTCTTTCCTCTTTGGAGGGGTGAGGTGGAGGAAAGAAGGCAGGCAGGGTGTTTTCTGGCCTACATGGAAAGGATTACACTCAACAAAATATACTGTTCCGTGGATAAGACTAGAAAACTCTCTTTGGAGCGCATATAGAGTTACTGGGAGCATGTGCTATTAGGAAAAATTGCCCTCACCCACCCAAGGGTGGCATGCTTCATCTTGGGGCTTTGTGCCAAGTCAGGCTGGTGCTGCAATGCCGATGGGCCCCTCGAGGGGACACTTTACAGGAGATCTTTTGAAACACCAAATGAAATGAATGGAGATGCGTGTAGGTATCCGGTCAGGGGTTGAGAAGATTAGGAATTATGAAGAAGTGAATTGAAAATCAACTATGGATCATGTGTGTCTATATATTTAATAGGGTGTCTATGGTCAATATTGAGATTAAAAACCGATAGTCTCCAGGATATAATGATCCCTGTCTCTTGAGTGCAAGTGTCGTCACCTATGGACTCACTGATATATTTATTATTGGTCAACATGTTTCATGCCTTTGGTAGTCGAGGAGAGATCTAATGACATTTCGTCAGGACCTATAAAAAATGTACCTAATCTTCTACAGAAAATGAGGAGCTTGTTAATGTCTCGTTTTCCTCGTGAATCATAAAAGATGCGCCAACTCATCTTTCAAGAAGTATAAATACACACGTGCTAGCATGGTGTCCGATTTATTAGTTGTAACTCTCCCAATTAATGGACAAATCCTCTTGGATCACGAGGACGTCGCACCAGCAATGCACACAAATTTGGTGTCCGCGGCAACACAGGCGCATTGACCTACCCCTGTCCTCGCTTCCGTATGGACATCAAATTTGTGTGTATTACTGGTGCTACGTCCACGTGATCCAAGAGGTTTTGTCCATTACTTTGGAGTGTTACTGTGCCCAGAGCAGAGCCTTGCTGGGCCAAAGTTAGAGCAAACAGAAGAACCTTAGAGAGAGGTGCAGAAAGAGGAGGAACGTTTTTTGACTTACACTAAGCCACAAACTTATCCGAACGGTAAGTGTATACGAACTTGGTGGAGGGACGCCTGGCTGCCAGAATAACATCACAGACTTCAGGATGAAGGTTGAGAGCTGTCAACTGTCGCCGCTCAATCTCCAAGCAGGAAGGTGAAGGGTAAGTATGTTCAGGTGCATAACCCTCCCCTGATGCTGCAACACAAGATCCTCTCAAAAAGGCAGCCTGTTTGAGGGTCCAATGCTCATGCTCAACAGCTCGGGATACCAGACTCTCCGTGCCCAATCTGGAACCAAAAGAATAACTTGGGTCCGGTAATTCCTGATCTTGAGATCTATGGGCAGGAGTGCTATAGGCAAAAGTTGTAGAAGAGCTAAAGCTCAACTAGAGAGAAAAAGCGTCTCCGAGCGTGAGTCGCCTTGGAAACTCCAGCGTGCAAAACTGCTGACATTGCACATTCTCAAAGGTGGCAAACAGATCTAACGAAGGCTTCTCCCACTGCTGAAAGGGAACATGCACCACCTCCATCCGGAGATGCCATTTGGGCTCCGCTAGGCATCTTCGACTGAATTCGTCCTCCCTAGCGTTCAAAGAGACCGCCAGGTGTTGAACCATCAGGGAAATGCTCTAGCGTTCCAGTCATGTCCAGAGACGCTGAACTTTTTGACAAGAGTCCACAACCCCACCCTGCCCTGTTTGTTGCAGTACCACATGGCGGTGGTGCTGTCTGTGAACACCTGCACCAGCCTTCCCTTGATCGAAGGAAGAAAGGCTTTCAATGCCAAGCGGATAGCCTCAAGCTACTACATGTTGATGTGGAGACCGGACTCTGCCTGACACCAGAGTCCGCTGATCTCCACCTCTCCCAGATAGGTACTCCATCCCAGAAGAGTCACTACAGTCAGCTCTGGTTGGGAAGGGAGAGACCTCTGCCACTGACCCAATCATGGTTCGTCAAACATTACTGCAGATATTTTGCAGTTGTTGGAAAGTGGATTATTAGTATTGATAAGTATTGACTTACTACTAGTAATAAGGCCACAAACACAATAAGAGGGTTAGTCAAGGTCTCAATAAATTCTTCGTTGCTCAACCCTTGGTAGCTGGCAACGAGAAGGCAGGTGTATCTTAGGAGACAGGTGTGTACAGCATTTAAAAACACCAATACATTAAATAAGTAAGACAGCACACAATAAAAATCCAACTCCAATTTATAAAAATAGATTATATTATTTTGAACAAATAGACACCACAATGACAAAAATCTAATGTAGGGAACCAGAGATATGAAATTGTAAAGAATAAACACTTTCTGGTGCTTAAAAACCTATAGCCCCACTTTGGAATATCTGGTCGTGCTTGAAAGTGTCCAAAAAACAAATCCAAGGGTCTGGAATCTCCTAGATGGTCCTTGGGATGTCTTGACTACAATTCCCTCAATGCACCTGGCCAAATCCTTAAAGGTTCACTGGAAGCACTCCAGGATGGGGGCTCTTGGTGGATATGATGCAGGTGGGCTCTGTTAACCTGGAGCCTGCAGGGAGTCCACTCCTTAATCCTTCTTGAAGCATGGCAAAAGCTGTGAGGCTTTAGTACCAAATTGAGCAGCAGGTGCAGTCCTTCAGAGTGCAGTCCTTTGGGTGCAGATTCAGATTCCAGCAGGGCAGTCCTTCTTCTCCTTGTAGTTTCAGGCAGCAGATCTGAGTTGCAATGCAGCTCTGTCATATTTATTCACAGTTTCTGGGCGTCAAGCAGGGGGGCACTCCTGACCAACGGGATGCAGGGTGCCACCCAGGTGTATGACCACTTCCTCCAAAGTGTAGCATATTCTTTTCCCAGAATGTACCATTACCTCAAAATCCAACATGGAGAAAGTCTCTCCTTTGGGGTTAGATCTTGCTAAGCCAACCCACTGGTATGGCTAAGTTTCACTAAAACACCCCTTCCAACCACCTGACTGATCTAATTACTGAGGCTTCTGTGTGGCTGGGGATGCAGGATGTGGGGCCAGCCTGTGCTGGTCCCAAATTGTCATTCTCCCTTTGAAGACAAGTTTGGTTACCCCACCCTCTTACTACCTTTTGGCTTCTGCTGCTCAAGCTCTCCACCTACAGGTAATTCACTGTCTATTCTAACAGGACACTTCACACCTCATCAAGCAGCTCTGGCTCAGCCTGGGAAAGGCTGGCCAATCAGGAGAGGGCAGCTGGAAAGCTGGATTTTGGCTCACAGAAAAGAAAGTTTAATAACTTGTTTTCTGTAATAGTTATAAATCTAACAGTGACACGTTGTAGGATTTATCTTAACTATTAATTAGATACCGTGAAGTATATTTTCAGGGGATTCCTTTCAATATTTATACTTAAATAAAATATTTAAAAGTTAGCCTATGTAGCCCTTCACTACAATGGGGAAAAAAGGAATAGGCAGTTTTTCCCTCACCAGGGCTTATACAACATATTTTAAATTTCCCTGCTTATAGTTGTTACAAGGCACCCTACCCCTGGGGCTTCCAGGGGAGACCTTAGGTGTGACATATGTAAAAATAAGGTAGCCTGAGACTTTGGAAGTACTTTTAAATCCAATTTGCATATACATTTAAAGTAAAGGCAGCCTGAAAATGACAGCAGGCACCACAGCCTGCATTAAGTCTACTGGGCCTCTAAACCAATATTACCTTTTATATACTAGGAACTTACAGCTAGGCTGTCAGTACCATTTATAATCACACCTAATTTGCATTACCTTATAATCAGAGCACTGGGCCTGGGCCTGGTAAGCAGAGCCCAGGGTGCAGTCAGAGTCAGTTACCACCAGTGCAATGCAAAATAAATGGGTGTGATCAGGGCAAAAAGGATGACTTTTTCATAGCAGTTCCCTCTGCTATCTGGACCATGTTGGAGAGATTCCCCTGATGCTGCACCCATTGGGACTTCATATCCCACTGCAGAGGCCGCATATGCCAATGGACATGGGTTACAAGCAAGATGCAGTAGGCCATGAAGCCCAACCAGCTCCGGGTCATTTCTCACCGAAATCTAGGATAGAGGCTGAAACATCGGTATTATAGCCTTAAAATCCTGGACTCGCCACTCTGGAGGATAGGCCTCAAACTACACTGTGTCCAGAACAGCTTCAATGAAATAGTGTCTGGGAAGGAGTCAGGTGTGACTTCAGCACGTTGATGGTCCACCCCAGAGATTGCAGAATGTTCGCTGTAGTCTGGAGAGGGGCGATGACTGCCTGTGGCGAGCCCGCCTTTAACAGCCAATCACTGAGATAGGGAAAGATTGGAACCCGTGACCTCCGCAGATGAGCTGCAACCTCGGCTATCACTTTCGTAAACCACCCAAGGGGCGCTGGTAAGGCTGAATGGGAGCACAGCAAACTGAAAGTGCTCTTGGTCCACAGTGAACTGCAGGTTACATTGGTGGGTATGTGGAAATATACGTCCTGAAAGTCCAATGCTACCATCCATTCTCCCGGGTCCAGGGCAATCAGGACTTGTGCAAGCATGAGCACTTCGAATATTTCCTTTTTGAGGAAGATATTGAGAAGGCGCAGGTCTAGGATAGGACAAAGGCCTCCGTCATTTTTGACACCAAAAAATAGCAGGAATAGCAACCACAACATATTTCTGATGCCGATACCCTCTCAATGGCTCCCTTGGCCAAGAGAGCCAGACCTTCCTGACAGAGCAGGGGAGGTGATCCTCTGTCAGCTGGTCATAAGTGGGTGGCATGGGTGGAGAAGTGGTCACAAAGAGAATGGAGTAGCCCTTTGTAAAACCCATGGGTTCGATGTTACTGACCACCACTGGTGCAGGTGATGGCGTATCCTGCCCCCCACTGGAAGTCCATGATGGTCAGAGGGAAAACTAAAGAGGTGGGATAGGGGTGGACTGACCTCACCTCTGGATACCTGCCCCACGTGGTCTATGGGACTCACGTCTTTGGTCACGAAAAGGCTGGGAAACCTGTTGACCGTGGTGGCTGGGAGAGTATGGATGCGGTTGGAACCCCCTTCCATGGCCACAAAAGGGGCAGAGGGTGGACTGGGGTTGACGAGGAACCATACACAAACCCAAGGACCTAGCCGTAGCATTGTTGTCCTTAAAGCGCTCCAGCGCTGCGTCTGCATTCTCTCTAAAAAGACAAGAGCCATCGAAGGTATGTCCATAAGTGAGGCTTGATTATTCCCTGAAAAGCCAGTGTTGCTCAGTCAGGCATGAAGCCGCAGGGCCACCAATGATTAAATCGCTCCACCCAGTGTGTGCGTTGTTTCCAGTTCACATTGTATGTTGAAACTGTGTCCCTCCCATCAGAAATAGCTTGAGAGAGTATGGCTTAGGCCCCTACGAGATCACAGGCAGCACTTGCACAACTGAAATGCACACTGTATGAGAATATGGGCCCAAAAGGCACGCAGTATTCACGACCACAGTGCAAGCCTGGCAGAAGAGAACATTCTGTTGCCAAAGGTACCCAGCCTTGTGGATTCCCAATCTGGCAGAGTGGTAGGGAAGAACCCAGGGTTGACTCTGTAGGTGAAGGATTGGACCACCAAGCTCTCTGTGGTGGGGTGCTGGGTAAGGAAACTGGGTCCCCTGGAATGGGAAGATGGCAGCGGGCAATTCTCCTATGCACAGATGAACAAGTTATTTACCTTCGGTAACAATATATCTGTAAAAGACATATACCAGTTATGGATTCCTCACCTTAGAATTACCCCCAGGCGTCAGACTGGATCCGGAGAATGTTTTCCTCAGCAGTACCTCTGCGCGTTGGTAGGTGGGGTCGGTGGACTCCACGTTCGTCGTTGGCGTCATGATCGCCGGAATGACATCGTGGTATCTACTTAGACGCCGCCCCTGCACGCTGACGTCAGTTCTTTCCACGCCAGAAGCGCAGAGCCATGCAACACACTGACCACTGGTGCACAAAAACTAGGGCCCTGAAAGGGAGTCCCTTACCCTAGAAGTCAGTTCGCAGAACGAGGAGGATGGGTGGGGCGGTGAGGAATCTATAACTAATATATGTCTCGAACAGATATATTGTTACCGAAGGTAAGTAACTTGTTCATCTGAAAGAGACTATTAGTTATTGATTCCTCACCTTAGAATAGATACCCCAGCAATACCAACCCCGGAGGTGGGTCTGCGAACTAAGTTCACACCAGAAAGTCCTGGAGAACTGAACGGCCAAAGAAGCCATCCTTCCGGACTTGGATGTCCAGGCAGTAGTGTTTAGTAAACGTGTGCAATGAAGCCCATGCGGCTGCATGGCAGATGTCATGAAGAGGGACTCCACGTCCCAAAGCAGTAGTGGCTGCCGTTGCCCTGGTGGAATGGCCACGCAGCCCAACTGGTGGTTCCTTCTTTGCCAAAGAGTTACAGATTTTGATGCAAAGAACAACCCATCGAGAGATGGTCCGCTTTTGCATGGCCCAACCTTTCTTGGCGCCCACATATCCAACAAAGAGCTGGTCATCCACCCGGAATTGCTTTGTGCGATCCAAATAAAATGAAAGCGCATGTTTTGGATCCAGACGGTGGAGCCTCTCCTCCTCCTTAGAAGGATGCGGGAAGAAGGTGGGCAAAGTGATGGTCTGTCCTATGTGGAAAGAGGTAACCACTTTGGGAAAGAAGGCCTAGTGCAAAAGACAACTTTGTCCGGAAAACAGCCAGGAAAGGAGGTTTTGAAGAAAGAGCCTGAAGCTCACTCACCCTGCGAGCAGAGGTGATGGCAACCAAAAAGGCAGTTTTAAGTGTCAAAATTCTGAGAGGACAGTTATGTAGCGGCTCGAAAGGAGCGCACATAAGGTAGGTCAGAACCAGGTTTAAGTCCCACTGGGGCATTATGAAAAGAATGGGAAGAAACAAGTGAGTAATGCCCTTAAGGAAGCGATTTACAATAGGGAAATTGGAAAGAGAAGGCTGATCAGGAAGCCGAAAAAAGGCCGAAATGGCCGAAAGATAGCCTTTTAGAGTGCCCAGAGCAGAGCCCTGCTGGGCCAAAGAAAGAATGAAGAGGAGAACCTCTGAAAGGGGGGCAGAAAGGGGATCCACAGCCTTTGCTGCGCACCATGCCACAAATGTGTTCCATCTACAGGCGTATACCATTTTGGTGGAGGGACGCCTGGCTGCCAAGATAACGTTACAGACTCCGGGAGAAGGTCGAAAGCTGCCAACTGTCGCCGCTCAATCTCCATGCAAGAAGGTGGAGGCTGGACAGCTTCGGGTGAAGGACCGTCCTCTGCTGCTGCGACAGAAGGTCCTCCCGAAGAGGCAGTCTGAGCAGAGGATCGCTGGCCATGTGCAGAAGCTTGGGATACCAGACTCTCCGTGTCCAGTCTGGGGCCACAAGAATGACTTGGGCCCGGTCGCGCTTGATCTTTTTCAGCGCTCTGGGCAGAAGTGGTACAGGCGGAAAGGCGTATAGAAGACCGTAACTCCAAAAAAGTGTCGCCTAGCGAGTGCCGCCTTGGAAATTCCAACGCGCAGAATTGCTGACATTGCGCGTTCTCTTTGGTGGCGAATAGATCTAACCAAGGCTCTCCCCACTGCTGAAAGAAACCTTGAACCATCTCCGAGTCAAGACGCCATTCGTGATCCCTCATGCACCAGCGGCTGAGTTCGTCCGCCCTGGCGTTCAGAGAACCTGCCATGTGTTGAACCACCAGGGACATGCGCTGATGTTCCAGCCACTTCCAGAGACAAAGTGCCTCCTGACATAGGGTCCACGACCCCACCCCGCCCTGTTTGTTGCAGTACCACATGGCGGTGGTGTTGTCGGTGAACACCTGCACTACCCTCCCTTTGACAGAAGGAAGGAATACCTTCAGTGCAAGACGGATCGCCCGAAGCTCCAGAAGGTTGATGTGGAGCCCGGACTCCGCCGGAGACCAGAGGCCTCTGATCTCTGCCTCTCCCATGTGGCCGCCCCACCCCAGAAGTGAGGCATCTGTCACCACTGTGAACTCTGGCTGGGGAAGGGAGTGGGACCTGCCGTTGACCCAGTCCTGGTTCGTTAGCCACCACTGCAATTGGTGTGCAGTGCCCCCCGAGATCTGGACGCAATCGGAAAGATTCCCCTGATGCTGTGCCCACTGGAACTTCAGGTCCCACTGCAGAGCCCGAATATGTCACCTGGCATAGTCCACCAGCAGGATGCAGGAGGCCAAGAGGCCTAGTAGCCTCAGGGTCAGTCTCACCAAAACCCGGGATAGAGGCTGAAAAATCGGAATCATCGCCCGAATATCCTGGACTTGCTGCTCGGGAGGATAAGCCCGAAACTGCGCTGTGTCCAGAACCGCTCCGATGAAAAGGAGCTTCTGAGAGGGTATCAGGTGTGACTTCGGCACATTGATGGTGAACGCCAGCGAATGCAGGAGGTCGGCCGTAGTCTGGAGATGGGAGACGACAGTCTGGGGCGAGCCCGCCTTTAACAGCCAGTCGCCGATATAGGGGAAGACTGGAACCCCTGATCTGCGCAGATAAGCTGCGACCACCACTATCATCTTCGTGAACACCCGAGGGGAGCTGGTAAGGCCAAAGGGTGGCACGGTAAACTGAAAGTGCTCGTCGCCTACCATGAACCGTAGGTAACTCCGATGGCCCGGCAGGACGGGGATGAGAAAATAAGCATCCTGCAAGTCCAACGCTACCATCCAGTCTCCAGGTTCGAGGGCAGATAGTACCTGAGCGAGTGTCAACATTTTGAACTTCTCCTTCCGGAGGAAGCGGTTGACATTCCTGAGATCCAAGATAGGACGAAGGCCCTTGTCCTTCTTGGGTACCAGAAAGTAGTGGGAATAACAACCACAACCTACTTCTGGGGCAGGAACTTGCTCGATGGCTCCCTTGGGCAAGAGAGCCGTAACTTCCTGTTGGAGAAGGGCCAGGTGATCCTCCGACATGCGATGCAATTGAGGTGGCATGGATGGAGGGGTGGTCTAGAAGGGGAGAGAGTAGCCCCTTCGGACTATCTGCAAAATCCACCTGTCCGACGTGATGTTGAACCAGTGGGGGAGGTGATGGCGAAAGGTGGCCCTAAAAGGTCGGACTAGGAGGCTGCTGCAGAGGGGGCTCTGGTTGACTGGCCCGCCCGCCGAACCCCAGACCCACGACGGTGGGTCCCACGTCCCTGGCCGCGCAGAGGCTGGACAGCTTGCGCAGGCCTGTGGCTCTGGACGGAACATGGCGGGGCACCCCTTCCGTAACCATGAAAGGGGTGAAAAGCAGACTGCGCGGTGCGAGAGGTAGAAGCAAGGCCCAAGGACCTGGCTGTAGCCCTGGAGTCCTTAAAGCGCTTGAGTCTGCTTTGTCGCCAAACAAGCGTCGGCCATCAAAGGGCATGTCCAAAAGCGTAGCTTGGACATCACCCGAAAAGCCAGTGGACCTCAGCCAGGCGTAGCGTCTCGGGGCTACTGACGTTGAAATCGTCCTGCCCAGCGAGTCGGCGGTGTCCAGCCCACAACGTATGGCAAACGTCGCTGCGTCTCTCCCTTCAGCAACTGCATGAGAGAGTACGGCCCGGGCCTCCTCCGGTCACTGTGGAAGCACCTCTGCGACCGTGTCCCACACAGAGTGGGAGTAACGGCCCAAGAGACATGCGGTGTTCACCGACCAGAGTCCTAAGCTGGAGGAAGAAAACATTTTCTTCCCAAGGTGGTCCTGCTTCTTGGATTCTCTATCAGGTGGTGCGGTAGGGAATGTGCCCTTGGAAGTCGAGGCTTGGACCACCAAGCTCTCAGTGGTGGGGTGTTGGGAGAGGAAAATGGGGTTGCCCGGGGCCAGGCGGTGGCGTGGGGCAATCATCCTATCCACAGGAGCCCCTGGTTGGGCTTGGACCAAGTGCCCAAAAGGATGTCCGTGAGGGCCTCATTGAACGGCAGCAGGGGCTCCAAAGAGGCCGCTGCCGGTTGAAGTTCCTCGGTCAGGAGGTTAGTCATGACCCCCACCGTAGGAATCTCAAGGTTTAAGGCCTCAGCCGCCCTACGCAACACCACTGCGTATGATGCACCCTCCTCCGTAGCCATGGTAGGGGGAGATAGCATGACAAGGTCTGGGGAGGTGTCCAGACCACTGGCCTCACCCAACTCCTCTCTCCGGTCCGGTTCTTCTAACTGGTCTGCCAGAGGGTCCACAGACCCCTCCCAGTCCTCCTCACCCTCCTCTGGTAGCCACTCAGGGCGATAGGGAACACCAGGGGAGAACAGGGGTACAAAAGTACCGGTCGGCGCCGGTCCCGACGTCGGCTGACGCCGGTCCGGCTCTGTGTCCACATCGAGGGGGAGGCTGTGGTCGACGCCGGTTGGTGACACAACCGGCGTCGGCCGGGGCGGAGGTGCCGCCAATGGATTCAGGAGCTGAAATCGCCGGCATCGAAGGCCTAGAGCCCCCAGCCGAGGCTGCGGGGCCCGGAGGCGCACCGGTGGAGTCGGGCTGCCCAAAGATCGAGTGGAGGGCTTCGTAAAAGCTACGTAGTTGGGCTGGGGCCGCTTCCGTTCCCGGAAAGGGAGGGAGGCTCGGAGTCGACCCAACAGACTCCGCGGGCGGAGCCGGACGAACACCTTCCGCAACCCGCGTCGGCCGACGGAGGGGGGAGAACGCGAAGAGCGACAATGCTTCTTCACCTTCTTTTTGTGCTTCGACTTACCCGAAGACAAAGACTTCGACGAGGAGTGGTGGTGATGGCTCTGCGACTGGTCCCGCTACCTCCCTCTCGACCAGAACCTCGAACAGCGAGGAGCAGACTGCCGGGCCTCCAGAAGCTTTCGGGACCGCTCCCGTGAAGACTTCGGGGCTATGGCCCGGCAGTCGGAGCACGACTTCGGGTCGTGGTCGCGCTCCAGACACCATAGGCACACAAGATGGGGGTCCGTCACCGACATCAGTTTGTGGCCGGAGCCACAAGGCTTGAAGCCAATCCGCTGCGATGACATCCCTATGCACCAGGAGTCGTGAGGACTCAAAAAGAGGACGACAAAAAGTCGCAAAAAGAAAGTCAAAAAGTGACTCGAGGTACCGCTCTCTCCGGATCTGCGCTGGCTGGAGCGGAAAAAGAAAGAACTGACGTCAGAGCGCAGGGGCGGCGTCTGATTAGATGGATACCGCGACGCCATTCCGGCGATCACGACACCAGCGACGAACGCTGAGTCGACCGATGCCACCTATCGACGTGCAGAGGTACTGCTGAGGAAAAAATTCTCCGGACCCAGTCTGACGCCTGGGGGTAATTCTAAGGTGAGGAATCCATAACTAATAGTCTCTTTCAGATGCCCCTGTGCATGGCTTAGACTAAGCCCTGAGTAGGACATCAGTAAGAGCTCCATTAAAGGGGAGTAATGTTCGGAAGAGGCGACTCCCGGCTGAAGCACCTCTGTCAAGATGTTTGTCGGGACTGCCACCGAGGGTAGATGAAGGTTTAAGACATCAGCAGTCCTATGCACCACCACAGAGAAAGAGGTTCACTTCTTCGTAGTCACAGTAGGAGGAGAGACCAAGCCAGTGTCAGCTGAGGTGTCTAACCCACTGGCCTCTGTCAGTTCCTAATACAAGTTGTCCTCATTCTCATCTAGGGGATGTTGGTATCCATAGGGTTCCTCAGACCCCTCGCATTCGTCTCCCTCCTCAGGCCTGTCAAAGGCAAAAGGCACTGGCTTCGATCTAGAGAACATGGTCCCAGTCAGCGCAGGAACCGGTGTTGGATGATGCCCGTCCGGCACCATGTCGGATTCGGGAATGAGGATGGGGAGGGCTAAGGAGCAGGCACAGAGGAAGGTCTCGGTCTCGCCGGTGGCACAGTTCCGGATTCAACATGGCATCCCTGGGGCCCGACTGGTGCGGATGACGAACCCGCCATTGAAGACCCAATGGAGTCAGAAGCGTTCAAGAGGGGCCGGGCTGTCCAAATAGGAGGTGCATGGAGTCATAAAATTCTTTAAGCAGCACAGGGGTCCCTCTGGCTCCGGGAAAGTCAGGGAAGCGCAGAACGAATCCTGACTCAGGCTTGGCCAAAGTGCGAGGCCTGGAGTGCCAACGCTCCCACACCTCATCAGAACACTTCAAAGGGGCACGGCAAAGTTGAAATGGGACTTACCTGATGGTCGCAGAGTGCGGCTCTGCGAACAGTCCTGGGACTTTCCAAGTTACTGGGATCTTGAGAGTCGCGGGGTCATCAGATGTCGAGCGACAAGGGGCATGAGTGATAACTCCTTCTGCACCTTATGGTGCATGGCGCGGCAGTCCTGGCAGGTTTTGGAGTCATGGTCCCTCTCCAAGCACCACAAACAAACAACGTGTGGGTCTGTCACAGACATCTGCACCACATGATTTGAAACCAGCAGTTTTCTTTCGAGACATCCTGTCACACCAGGAGAGAGAATCTCTCAAAACATGGTTTGACAAAAATCGAGAAAAAAGTCAGTCAAAAAACGACTGAGGGTAGCTCTTCACGGATCAGCGCTACCTGGCACGGAAAGGAAAGAACGGACGTCAGCGTGCCATGGTGGTGCCTATATAGGTACCGCCTATGTCATTTCCGGCGTGAACGCAGCAGAGCCGAATGATGCCACCTAACGGCACGCAGGGGTACTGCTCAAAAACTTACAGATCCAGTCTGCACCTTGGGACTATTCTAAGGTAAGGAATCTGTGGCTAGAAGTCTCTAGCAGATTCGAACGATTGTCACCCCAGGCAGCCTATTCACACTTCCTCACATGTCCAACTTCTAGTCACAATAAGAATACAAAGAATATTCCAGGTTATCAATCTCAAGCCGAAACATTAGTCTGAACTGTATGGACCTCCTTATTGGGTTAACCAAAACCCCACATTTTATTTCAGCTACAACAACTGGAGAAAATAATAAAATGTAGGGTCCTCTAGGGGGTAGCTTTAGCAGTTTTACTCCTTTAATTTACCCCTCTGCGAATTTCACTTAATTAGACAACCACACCACTCCTTTTGGGATCCTCTTCCAATCATATTATACCTTACGAGGGCTGCAGCCTTCACAGTGTCACTTTGAGGAGAACCAATCTGATAAAGCATGCCATCATTGGGTGGCTGAGAGCTTTTGTTCCTTAAATGAATTAAGTACATACATTTTTGATTAATATTTCAATTTGAGACAGATAACCTGGAGTATTCTTTGTAGAGTTACTGTAATTATGAGGGCATACACCATGTTTTTCAATCCAGGGTCCCTTTATGTTAGGAAGAACAAGTTACTTACCTTTGGTAATACTCTTTCTGATAGAGACTATCTAGCCCCAGATTCCTCACCATTTGAATACTTCTCAGGCGTCAGACTGGATCCAGAAAATATATTGTAATACCTCTGCAGCCCGAAAGGCGGAGCCATGTGGCTCCCCACTGAAGCAGTTCCACTCCGGAAGTGACGTGTGGGGCCTATAAAGGCGCCACTCCTGCAAACTTGCATCATTTGCTTTCGAGACTGCCCATGCCTTCTGACGTGGTTCCCAAAAGCAAATTGGAAGACAGTGTGCAGATTCCTAATGCAGATTCCTAAAACTTGGAATCTTGTGCGAGGTACAGTAGAACGTGGACGATGGGAGGGTCGGTGAGGTATCTGTGGCTAGAGAGATTCTCTACTAGAAAGAACATTACAGAAAGAAACTAACTTGATCTTCTGATAGAAACTTCAGATTCCTCACCTTTCGAATAGATACCAGAGCAGTACATAATCGGAGGATGGAAGTCCTGCAAGACGAGGCAGGCAAAGTGCCCCTCTATCCGGACCTGGCTGTCCAGACAATAGAGCTTTGTGAACCTATGGAAGGACATCCTTGTCGGCGCCTGGCAGATGTCTAGTAAGTGAACTCCGCATGCCAATGCAGAGGTAGCAGCTTTGGCCCTGGTAGAATGGGCACGCAGCCCTTCTGGAGTAGCAGATCTTATTGCCGAGCACAATCAAGCATGAGATGGTACGCTTCTGCACAGCCTTGCCTTTATTCACTCTGGCGAACAAAACAAAGACCTGATCATACACATGGTGGTCCTTGGTGTGACTGATGTAAAAGCTGACCGCGTTCTTAGGCTTGAAGCGATGGAGCCTCTACTCCTTATTGAAGGGGGAGGTGAAGCATAGAAAGCTTGCAGGGTGATGGTTAGGCTGACGTGGAACGGTGACACAACTTTTGGGAAAAAAGATGCCCTAGTACGGTAAACCAGCTTGTCAGGGAAGAAAGTGGTGTATGGTGAATGAACACACAGAGCCTGAAGCTCACACACACGCTGTGCTCAGGTGGTGGAAATAATTAACACAGTTTTGATGGTGAGGAGCCATAAACGACAACTATGGTGTGGCTCGAATGAAGTACACATTAGATAAGGACGAGGTTATGTTGAAGCCTTATCAAAAAACGCCTTGCAACGTGTTTTTTAAAATTTTTACTGCGTTTTATATTGCGAGAACTAGAACCGAAGGTATCGGGTATCAGAGCGTTTTACACGAGAACCAGTTGCGTTACATGAGGACACCATTATTTTTGTTAGGCACAGGGAGATTAAGTGGTTTGCCCAGAATCACAGGATGTTGTGCATCTTTGCCGAGACTCGAACCCGGTTCCCCAGATTTGAGGTTGACCGCCCTAGCCATTAGGCCAACTCCTCTCCAGGGGAGAGTTGATCAGGCAACAGTAAAAAGGTCGAGAGAACTCTGAGTGGTGCCCAGAGCAAAGCCTTGTCGGGCGAGAGACAGAACAAATAGTTAAACATCAGACAGTTTGGCCTGTAGGGGGTCAATCTGGCGACAAATGAATACAGTTTTCTTTGAGGGACGTCTGGCTGGCAAGATGACATCAACCACATCCGGAGGAAAGTAGAAGGTGGTCAGCTGTTGCCACTCAATCTCCACTCCACGCAAGGAAGAGGAGGTTGCAAAGGCCGGGGAGGAGACCGACGGTTCTGCTGCAACATAAGATCCTCCCTGAAAGACAGCCTGATCAGAGGACAGATGCTCAAGCTCTGGACTTCTGGTACCATACTCTCCATGCCCAGCCCGGAACCACTAGGGTGACTTGTGCCCAATTAGTGTTGATCTTCTTGAGAACTCGGGAAGGAGTGGTATCGGGGGACAGGCATACAGGAGTGCCGAGTTCCACTCGAGGCAGAAAGCATCTCCGAGTGAGAGACTGGGAAACTCCAATACACAGAAGAGCTGACATTGCGCGTTCTCAGCAGTGGTGAACAGACCAAGGTTTTCCCCATTCGCAGAAGATACCTTGCGCCACCTCCAAGTGTAGCTGCCATTCGTGATCCACTAGGCGGTGACGGCTGAGCTCATCCACCCAGGCATTCAATGATCCTGCCAGGTGCTTCACCACTAGGAACATTTTGTGGTGGTTCAGCCACTTACAGAGGCCCAAGGCCTCCTGGCACATAGTCTATGACCCCTACCCACCCAGTCTATTTTGTACCACATGGCGGTGGTGCGATCTGTGAGTACCTCTACCAGCCTCCCCTTGCTGGATAGCAGGAAGGATTTCAGCGCCAAATGGATGGCGTTTAGCTCTAGAAGGTTGATATGATAATTTCCCATCATCTATCTGGACAGGAAGTGACATTGGTGGTTTTCCTGCCAATGCCTTCTTTAAAGTAAGAAGCCAAGCAAGAGGACTTCATTTCCATCACCCATCAGCACCGAAAGTTACATCACTGAATTGCCCATCATCCACCTGCACAGGAAGTGACATCACTGAATTTCTCATCATCCATCTGGACAGGAAGTCACATTACTATGTTTCCCGCTAAAAATGTTGTCAAAAGGAGAAGCCAAGCAATAGGACTTGATCTCTCATCACCCATCAGCACAGGAAATGACATCACAGCACCCTGCAGTTCTCTCACTCTCCAGGGACCTATTTAATGACAGCTGCAACACAGACGCGGAGTGGACGCTTAAAGGCAAGCCTATCTCACTTGGACCATGCCCAGTGCCAGAAACCCTGGTATGATCGCCGCCCGACGACACTCCGCAAAAGACACACAATTGATGGACGGAATGCAGAACAAATCAAAACATTCACCCCCAGTCAAGAGATCTGGGTTAAATCCATCATTCTTTTGCTCACCATGCCACCCCAGTTTAGACCTGGCCATATGCAAATCAGTCTTGACCCTGTGCCTCATGGGAACAGTCCAGCCTGAACTACCAAGCCAGGTCCTCCCTGGACTGGAAACAAGCATGCTAGGACCAGTTTCGGGGTTTCACTCCCTCATCAGCCAGGACAGCTTGAATCCAGTGGCACAGTGAGCCCGGGACTCACGTATGGCATACCCGGCGCACTTAGTGCGAGAAAGCAAAAGACGCACAATTGATGGACGAAATGCAGAACAAATCAAAACATTCACCCCCAGTCAAGAGATCTGGGTTAAATCCATCATTCTTTTGCTCACCATGCCACCCCAGTTAAGACCTGGCCATATGCAAATCAGTCTTGACCCGGTGTCTCATGGGAACAGTCCAGCCCGAACTGCCAAGCCAGGTCCTACCTGGTCCGGAAACAAGCATCCCAGGACCGGTTTCAGGGTTTCACCCCTCATCAGCCAGGATAGCTTGAATCCAGTGGCATAGTATTACTCCGCAGCACTCCTTAGGTTGCCAGACCCAAAGCGCTGTTCCCCCAACTGCTGCCGCGCCACGTCCCACACCACAGTAGGAACTTTCACCTGCACCCACTGCCGCTTCTCCAGCAGCCACCCACCCGCACCCCCATGGAAATACTAAAAATGCCCTCAACAACCCCTCCCAAAACTCACGCTACACAAGCACCAACAACTACACCCCTACCCTACAGCACATGCCAGAGCAAACATGCACGCCAACACCCACTCACATGCATGTTTCTCAATACAAGATCCCTCAGCAAAAACAGAACCAAAATATGGGACCTGCTGAACAGCGATGCACCCAATATCCTCTTCATCTCAGAGACCTGGCTTAACCACTCATAGGCTCCCAACATCACCACAGCAATCCCAGGGGGTTACAAAATTGCTCGACAGGACCGACTTTACAAACCAGGAGAAGGACTCGCTAATATCAACAAATAATCCATCAAATGCACAACATCCACAGAGAACGCTACCCCATTCATTGAACACCAACACTTCAAGCTGCTAATCTCTGAAATCTTCAACCTGACAGAATCCTCATCTACGCAACACCCGAACCACCTTTACCAACCTCATCACCGACTTTGTTGCTCCACTCACCATTGACTCCAGAGCCTACATTTTCCTCAGTGACCTCAACTTTCATCTGGAATACAGAAACGATCCTTGCTCCACGGCACTCCTCAAAAGCTTGATCAACATCAGATTCACCCAGCTCGTCTGAGAACTAACACACATCACAGGTCACACTATGGACCCCATCTTCACCAAAAGCGACAGCATCAAATACAACTCCACCACACCGCTCACATAAACCGACAACCCTATCATCCACTTCCAAACCAACAGAACTCAAGTCAACACCCCTAACCGGCTCAGCATTCCAAGCCGCAGCTGGGGCAAAATCAGAGAAGCAGACTGGTTAGGCACCCTCAGCACGGATCAACCTAGCCCCACAGACAACCTCAACAAAGACATTGTATTGTATTTGCATTTATATAGCGCTTACTACCCCAGACGAGGCATCAAAGCGCTTTTTCGGCGAGTAGCACGCTACTCCGGAACCCATAAAGGATTAGTGTTAAATTAGTATAGTGAAATATGAAAGTAATTTGAGTGGTGGATATGTTAGTCAGGTATTTGGATTGGGTAGGGGAGGGATAGAAGAGAGAAAAAGGTTTGCATTTATATAGAACTTGTTACCCCAGATGGGGTGTTGAAGTGCTTTTTTGGCGTGTAGCACGCTACTCTGGAACCCAAAAAAGGATTAGTGGTGAATTAGTATAGTGAAATATGAAATTTGAGAAGTGGACATGTTAGTCTGTTATTTTGATTGAAAAGGGTAGTGGAGGGATTAAAGAATTTGGATTTTTTTTTTTGGGGGAAGTCATAGCAGTAGGAGGCTGTGGATGAGTAAAAAGGGATGTGGAGTGGAAGAGTCAGAGGGAAGAGGCTTGTTTTGGGGGATCGGAATAGTAAAAGAGGTGTCAGATGATGCAAGGAGGGGAAGAGTAGGGGAGAGTCTAGAAAGGGTTATTTTGGGGACCCTAATAGGGGTATGGGGTTTGGAATGAATGAGAGAGTGGATGTAGAGGATATAGAGGTATAGGGTGAGAAATAGGGTAGTGCATTGGAAAGAGTAGTAGAAAGAGGTTTGAGATGAATCAGAGAGTTGAGGTTAGATGAGAAATCTGTGGTTAGAAGTATCCATAGGAAGTTTGTACATGTGGAAAAGACCCTTTGAACCATTTTGATAGCTCAAAACTAAGATACCCTAACTGCTTTCCAATGCTAGAGAACCTAAAAAGTTATGACCTTTAATGTTAACCTGGCAAGGGCATTCAGCAGTGAGCAGCCCAACAGAATAACTGCATTGAGAAGCTACAAGGAAACCAGCTACGTACAACCTGAAAATGCTGCGCGTCCTCGTTTAGGCACCCAGGAATAGAAGTATGCATGAAAAAGCCTAGAGAGCAGGGCCCTGCAACATGCAATCTTAGAGCACAAACATTACAACCTTGCATTGTCTCTACTCAAACAGAAAAGGAAGCGCTCAAGGGATAAAATACTATACGTTATAGAACAGCTTCAGATTGCAAACCACCTCCACAAACAAAATATGGCTGACTCACTCTGCATGCAAAAGGGCAAACTACTTTCTGTAGAGCAATGTGGCTTTGATTTTGACATCAACAACTTCCACAACTGGTCCAAGAACTGTGCGGTCTCCCTCGCACCCATCAAACCCTGTAAGCAGACCAGCTGTCAGACAGACATCTGAGACACCAAACGACACTGTACAGCGCTAAATAGGAAATGGAGAGCCAGCCATCACACTAACGACAGAACTACTTACAAGGCTGCACTCAGACGCTATCACCAACAAATAAGAGATACAAGGAAAAAAGCACTAGTGGACCGCATTGAAGGAAGCTCAGCTGCAAGGAAATCTTCTCGATCGTCAGGGATTTCACCTCGCCTTCAGCCACAGTCAACAACATAGCTACTTCCCAACAACTCTGAGACAACCTATTCAACTTCTTCCCCAAAAAAATGGCAAACATCTACAGCTACTTCGCACACCAACATAAACCCAGACAACTCATCGCTAACCTACTCACCACCAATCAAGACAGCCACCTGACCAAATGGACGATCCTTACCAGAACCAAAATAGCTGCAATCATGGGCGCCATTCACTCAGAGGGCCCAACGGACCCTTGTCCCCACTGTTGCGGGGATTCTGCAGATACACAGAACTATTTGCAGGAAAACAGGACCTCGGTGTATAGGGGTTGTACCTTCCTACCACCTTAGTACCCAAAATCCCAAAACCGACTAGCTATAGTGTCTCATTCGTTCTCCTACATAATCACGAAGCTACAAATGATTAGACAACCCAGAACACAACACTCCCGACTCTCTCAGGAATCGCAGTAGCAAGACATACCCTTTCGCTCACTCACTCATACTTGTCCACAATAAGGATTGGCAGAGTCACTGTAATAGTTCAAAATGTTTATTTTAACTATCGTGCTCTATAATGCAGTATACGAGCCACTACCAGCAGCAAAATGCATAAACCTAGCACAGTCAGCATTGTTACAATACCATAGAATATAAAGGGGGATGTCATATACAGCCAGTGGAAAAAGGACTATAAGGCCTAACCACCCTCCCCTTGGTAAGTTGAGGTTTATTATATAAAGGAAGATCTCTGGGCTTTGTCAGCAGACCCCATACCTTAGAGCCTAGATGGTAGGTTTACATCATAAGAACAGCATAGCTCTTCTCCAATGAAAGATCTCTCTCCAAGTGTGTGTGAACAACATGCATCCCCGTAATATCAAAGCACGAGCTCTCCAGCAGTGCAGCTGTGTTTAGCATGTTTTGTCTAGGTGTTAGGGACTGACCAGAACAGAATAACAAGGGGCATGTTTATCGACCTTGCACATCGTGTTCAGACTAAACTCCAGGAACAGCAGAGAACGCAGAAAGCAGACAGTTCTCATGTGAAAGGCACAAACAGTCTTGCAAAATAAAGTCATGTAGTAACGAGCGCAAAAGCAGCATCATGGCAGCAGAGCTCATGCTAATTTAGCAATGTCGAGAAACCCTAACAGCCATATAACACCCTCCCCTTGGTAAGGTCGTAGTATTTAGACAAAAGATTAAAACAGAGTTCAAAGTTAAGCAGAGTCCAAAAGCACTTTGAAAAAACCAGACTGTGGGAATAAATTTCGTTAAAAAAATATATATATGGTGCTTAAAATTTTTTTTGTTTCAATTATTTTAGAAGGAGGTGGAAAATCCATAAAAGTACGTGAGCTCAAGAATGCAATTCGTTCCAAAAGGTCATCCCTATCGTTAGTAGAAAAAAGGGATGCCATCCAATTAAGTATGTCCAAGGAACAGACATGCTCTTCGTATTGTGATGCTTTCAAGAGCATAGCTGGACAACTTGCGTGATATTCAATGAAACTTCGTTGTAGGAGGTTCTGCGCAGCCGCGCAGATATCCCATTCAGACAAGATCCCAAGTGCAGCAGCACGCGCCATGTCGCCATTCCCAGAACAAGCCTGCATATGGGCCTCTAAGGGATCCATTAACTGGCGAAAATCCGGGACTGTACATGACGTATTGGAGAGGCATCAATCCGAAGCCCAATAGAAAGGGCAGCGATGACAGTAGAACACAGGTTGCACGCAAGTGAATTAGGCAAAGCAAAAAGTCAATCCATAACTCACGCTAAGCGTCGCTAATGGCAAGCATCCAAAAAGTTGTTGCATTCAGTCACGATACAGTTGCAATTGGCCTGGTCTGTGCATTATCAGAAGATGAGCAGCCATTGCGTAGTAGAAGCAGACGGATCAGTATTCCACCTGCAAGCGCCAGTAACAAAGGAAACCCTCCGAAGACGCTAGAAAAGATAGAATGAATAAGCAGGAATTATCGATGGGACGGGAGTTCCTTTAAAAGAACAAGCAAGATTAGGCGCAGATACATTACAAGCGCCGTGTAACTTAACGTGTTTACAAACCAGGGAATGTCCTACTGTGGAATCGCAATCCTCCCCTGTTAGAAAAACTTCCTTATCGTCCCGTTGGCATCTGTAAGTGATTGGAAGGGACCATAATTCATGGAGAAATGCACTACCCAGGGGCTCAAAGCGACCTATCGGAAAATGTTGCATACATGATTTAAATTGAAACAACGAGAATGGGAGAGATATAACCCCATGTATTAACCAAACAGCTGAGTCCGTCTCCACCACACAGAATGGCAAGGGCTCCAACTGTTCAATGTGTAACAGCGTGTATGCAGCATCTTTCATGGACATAAACCTTTGTTTATCAGTCAAATTAAAAGGTGAAAACAAAGCAGAAGCATTTAAATAATCCCACGGGACTTTTCCCATTTTGAGAGTCTGTAATGTCCATGCAAACTGCATTACTGATCTTAATTGGTTTGGACCATGATACAACACAGATGCACAAGTTACTAACTTGTGTAACGATATATCTGTAAGAGACAGTAGTTAGTGACAGATTCCTTACCTTAGAATATCCCCAGGCGTCAGGCTGGATCCGGAAAGTTTTCTGCGTAGCAGTACCCTTGCGCGTCGGTAGGCGGCGTTGTGCGGCTCCGCGTCCGTCGTCGGCGTCGTGATCGCCGGGATGACGTCGCGGGCAGTACTTAGACGCCGCCCCTGCGCGCTGACGTCAGTTCTGTACACGACTTTCCGCGCCAGGAACGCAGAGCCATGCAAGAAGCTGACCTAGGTGTCTGAAAAATACTAGGGCCCTGAAAGGGATGTCCTTAACCCTAGAAATCAGTTCGCAGAACGGGAGGATGGGTGGGCGGTAGGAATCTGTCACTAACTACTGTCTCTTACAGATATATCGTTACACAAGTTAGTAACTTGTGCATCTGAAAGAGACACGTTAGTGACAGATTCCTTACCTTAGAATAGATACCCCAGCAATACCAACCCCGGTGGTGGGTCTGCGAACAAAGATCAGACAAGGAAGTCCTGGAGGACAGAACGGCCAAAGAAGCCGTCCCTCCGGACCTGACTGTCAAGGCAGTAATGTTTTGTAAACGTGTGCAGCGAGGCCCACGTAGCTGCCTGACAGATAACCGGCAGCGGAACACCGCGGCCCAAGGCCGTGGTAGCAGCCGTTGCCCTGGTGGAATGGGCACGCAGCCCAACAGGAGGTTCCTTCTTAGCCAAAGAATAGCAGGTCTTGATGCACAAGGTAACCCAGTGGGAGATGGTTCGCTTGTGCACCGCCCGACCTTTTGGCGCCCACGTAGCCAACAAAGAGCTGGTCATCCACCCGGAAGTGTTTTGTGCGGTCGATATAGAAGGAGAGCGCACGTTTTGGGTCCAGACGGTGGAGCCTCTCTTCCTCTCTGGAAGGATGCGGAAAGAAGGTAGGCAAAGTGATGGTCTGCCCAATGTGGAAGGCAGTAACCACCTTTGGCAAGAAGGAAGGACGCGTCCGAAGAACAACCTTGTCTGGATGAACAGACAGAAAGGGAGGTTTGCAAGATAGAGCCTGGAGCTCACTCACCCGCCAAGCGGAGGTGATGGCCACCAGAAAGGCTGTCTTCAGAGTCAGAAGACGAAGAGGACAGTTATGTAGAGGCTCAAAGGGAGCGCACATTAAAAGGTAAGAACCAAGTTCAAGTCCCACTGAGGCATTACAAACGGAACAGGAGGGAAGAGGTGTGTAATGCCTTTTAAGAACCTGTTAACAACAGGGGACTTGAAAAGGGAGGGCTGATCAGGGAGCCTGAGGAAGGCCGAGATAGCACAAAGATAACCCTTGATGGTACCCAGGGCAGAACCCTGTTGGGCCAGAGAAAGAAGGAACAGAAGGACCTCAGAAAGAGGGGCAGAAAGGGGATTCACAGCCTTTGCTGTGCACCATGCCACAAATTTGTTCCACCTGCAGGCGTATACCACCTTAGTGGAGGGACGCCTGGCTGCCAGAATCACATCACAAACTTCGGGAGGCAAGTCGAAAGGAATCAACTGCCGCCGCTCAATCTCCACGCAAGCAGGTGTAGACTGGACAGGTTCGGGTGGAGGACCGTCCCCTGCTGCTGCGACAGAAGATCCTCCCGAAGAGGCAGACGGATCGGGGGATCTACGCTCATACTGAGTAGCTCGGGATACCAAACTCTTCGAGCCCAGTCCGGAGCCACAAGGATGACTTGGGCCCGGTCGTGCCGAATCTTCTTCAACACTCTGGGTAGAAGTGGTATAGGCGGAAGGCGTACAACAGACCGCAACTCCACTCGCGACGAAAAGCGTCGCCGAGCGAGTGCCGCCTTGGAAATTCCAACGCGCAGAACTGATGACATTGCGCGTTCTCTTCGGTGGCGAATAGATCTAACCAAGGCTCTCCCCATTGTTGAAAGAGTCCTTGCGCCACTTCCGAGTGAAGACGCCATTCGTGATCCATCATGCACCTGCGGCTGAGTTCGTCCGCCCTGGCGTTCAGGGAACCTGCCAGGTGTTGAACCATCAGGAACATGTCCTGATGTTCCAGCCAAGTCCAGAGGCGCAGAGCCTCCTGACAGAGGGTCCACGACCCCACCCCGCCCTGTTTGTTGCAGTACCACATGGCGGTGGTGTTGTCTGTGAACACCTGCACTACCTTCCCTTTGACAGAGGGAAGGAATGCCTTGAGTGCAAGTCGGATCGCCCGGAGCTCCAGAAGGTTGATATGGAGCCGGGACTCTGCCGGAGACCAGAGGCCTCTGATCTCCGCCTCTCCCATGTGACCGCCCCATCCCAGAAGGGACGCGTCCGTCACAACTGTGTGCTCTGGCTGGGGAAGGGAGAGGGATCTGCCCATGACCCATTGCCGGTTCGAAAGCCACCACTGCAACTGTTTTGCAGTCCCCACTGAGATCTGGACGTGATCGGACAGGTTGCCCTGGTGCTGCGCCCACTGGAACTTCAGGTCCCACTGCAGAGCCCGCATATGCCATCTGGCATGATCGACCAGCAGGATGCAGGAGGCCATGAGGCCCAGCAGCCTCAGGGTCATCCGTACCGAAACCCAGGATAAAGGCTGAAAGATCGGAATCATAGCCTGAATATCCCGGACTCGCCGTTCGGGAGGATAGGCCCGAAACTGCGTCGTGTCCAGAACTGCTCCGATGAAAAGGAGCTGTGGAGAAGGAACCAGATGCGACTTCGGCACATTGATGGAGAACCCCAGCGAGTGCAGGAGTTCGGCCGTAGTCTGGAGGTGGGAGACGACTGCCTGGGACGAGCCCGCCTTCAGCAGCCAGTCGTCGAGGTAGGGGAAGACTGAAACCCCTGCCCGGCGCAGATGAGCTGCGACCACCGCCATCACTTTCGTGAACACCCGAGGGGCACTGGTAAGGCCAAAGGGGAGCACGGTGTACTGAAAAAGCTCGAGGCCTACCGTGAACCATAGGTAACGCCGGTGGGCCGGCAGGACGGGGATGTGGAAATAAGCGTCCTGCAAGTCCAACGCTACCAGCCAGTCTCCAGGGTCGAGGGCAGTCAAGACCTGAGCTAGGGTGAGCATCTTGAACTTCTCCTTCCGGAGGAAGCGATTGACGTTCCGGAGGTCCAAGATAGGACGCATGTCCTCCTTGTCCTTTTTGGGCACCAGAAAGTAGTGGGAGTAGCAACCACGCCCTACTTCTGGGGTTGGAACATGCTCGATGGCCCTCTTGGCCAAGAGGGCCGTGACTTCCTTCTGTAGAAGCACCAAGTGATCCCCTGACATGCGGTGGAATTGAGGTGGCATGGCTGGGGGGTGGTCTCGAAGGGGAGGGAGTAGCCCCTTCGGACAATGTCCAAGACCCACCTGTCCGAGGTGATGGGACGCCAGTGGTGAAGGTGATGGCGGACCCTGCCCCCGACTGGCGTGCTGTGCACCTGAAAGGAGGGACTAGGAGGGATTGGAGGCCGCGGACGGGTTGGAGGTGGTGGCCTGACCCGCACGCTAGTTGCCTGAACCGCCACAGCGGTATCCACGTCCTCGGCCACGCGAAGGCGCTTGCTGCGCGGGCCGTTGGCCGGGCTGTTGACGTGACTGGGCGCCCCTTCCGTGGCCACGAAAGGGGCGAAAAGCAGACGTGAGCGGAGGGCGCACAACAGCAAGGCCCAGGGACTTAGCAGTAGCCCGCGAGTCCTTGAAACGCTCCAGCGCATGGTCTGCCTTTGAACCAAAAAGACCGACTCCATCAAAGGGCATGTCCATGAGTGTATTCTGGACATCCCCTGAAAAACCAGTGGTTCTCAGCCAGGCGTGGCGACGCAGCGCCACCGTCGTTGCAAGCGATCTGCCCAGCGAGTCGGCAGTATCAAGGCCACAGCGGATGGTGTATTTAGCCGCATCACGCCCTTCCGCAATGGCGCGGGTAAGCAGTGTCTGGACCTCCTCAGAGCACTGCGGCAAAACAGTCGCCACAGAATCCCACAGGGAGTGGGTGTATCGGCCCAAGAGGCAAGCAGTGTTAACGGACCGCAAGCCAGCACTGGAGGAAGAGAAAGCCTTCTTCCCAAAGTGATCCAGGCGCTTGGATTCCCTATCCGGAGGGGCGGTAGGGAAGGCAGTTTGGGAGGCAGAGGCTTGGACAACCAAGCTCTCAGGGGTGGGGTGTTGGGAGAGAAACAGGGGGTCGCCCGGAGCAGGGCGATGGCGTCGGGCCACGTTCCTATCCACAGGAGCCCCTGTGGTTGGTTTGGACCAGGCACCCAAAAGAACGTCAGTGAGTGCATCGTTGAACGGCAGCACAGTCTCCGAAGAGGAGGCCGCCGGCTGAAGCACTTCAGTCAGGAGGTTAGTCCTGACGGCCACTGTAGGCAACTGGAGATTCAAGGCTCCAGCAGCTCTCTACGCAACACCGTTGCAAAATTAGCCCCCTCCTCCGTAGCCACAGGAGGAGACAGCATGCCAGAGTCAGGGGAGGTGTCCAGACCACTGGCATCCCCAAGTTCCTCAACCCAGTCCGGGTCAAACTCGCACTGTTGTGTGAGAGGGTCCTCAGACCCCTCCCAGCTCTCCTGGTCCTCCTCAGGTTCAAAATATGGAGGAGGAGGGACATTAGGGACCCAAGGTCTCATCGGCGCCGGAACCGGCGTCGGGCGACGCCGGTCCGGCTCCATGTCCGGAGCCGGAGAGTACCGGGGAACGACGCCGTCCGGAGCCCCGGACGGCGTCAGGAACGGCACCGGGGACATCGGCGTCGGCGGAGGCGTGGTTAGGTCAACCGGCGTCGATGGGGGTTGCGGCACCACCGGAGCCGGGATCGAGGCCGGGGCCGGAGCCGAGGCCGGGATGAAGGCCGGTGGGACAGGCGACGCCGGGACCGGAGTCGACGGCGACGCCGGAGCAACCCCGTCAGGGCCCGCGGGGCCCGAAGGCGCACCGGAGGGACCTTGAGGCCCGAAGAGGCGGGCCATGGCCAACAGGAACTCCTGTATTTGGGCCGGAGTCGCCCCTGAACCCGGGAAGGACGGGTAATGCGGGGGTAACTCGACAGGCACGTCCGGGGCGGCGGGGACGGTGCCGACAGGGACCTCAGCCGAGTCGCGAGACCGGCGAGGCGAAGTCTTAGAGCGATGATGCCGCTTAGACTTCTTGTGCTTCGACTTACCGGAGGAGCGCGAAGACTTGGATTCCGACGAACGGCGAGGACTCCGCGTCTGGCCCCTCGACCTCGACCGGGGCTTGGTGCGGCGCGGAGCCGACTGCCGGACTTCGAGGAGCTTTCGAGACCGCTCTTGCAAAGCCTTCGGATTAAGTTTCCAGCAGTCAGGGCACAACTTCGTGTCGTGGTCTCGGCCGAGACAGAAGAGACACTCGAGATGCGGGTCCGTGATCGACATCATGCGACCACATTCCTCGCAGGGCTTAAAGCCGGGCATCCCTACGACACCTTCGGAGTCGTGAAGACTCGTTGAAGAAACAGTGAAAAAATTCACAAAAAAGATAGTCAAAAAGTGACTAGGGCACTGCTCTTCCCGGATCTGCGCTTACTGGCGCGGAAAAAGAAGAACTGACGTCAGCGCGCAGGGGCGGCGGCTAAGTACTGCCCGCGACGTCATCCCGGCGATCACGACGCCGACGACGGACGCGGAGCCGCACGACGCCGCCTACCGACGCGCAAGGGTACTGCTACGCAGAAAACTTTCCGGATCCAGCCTGACGCCTGGGGATATTCTAAGGTAAGGAATCTGTCACTAACGTGTCTCTTTCAGATACATCATTCTGAACAATATCAATAACAGATGAAACAATATTATCCAAGGTGTAAATGCGTTAAGACAGTGTACTGATGCTATTGTCGAAGACAGCAAGAACTTTTTCTAAATTTGCCTGATCTATTTGACGCAGATGTAAAGCTGCTTCTGCCTGCGAAAGTTTCCAAATTACATTGTAAGCTGCATAGAGAAATCTCTTAGTTCTAGGGGCTCTAGGACCTAAGATAAAATCAGCCAAATTAATATCGCTTGACAATAGTGATAAGTGTTGTTTTACTGATGACAAAGTGGAATGTTCCAACCACTGTTGGCACAATTTACCCACTGAGTATGTGGTAACTGTATTTGAATTTGGAAAACGAGGATCCGGTCTAGTCTGTGTGAAACCAGGTGTTACATTATAAAAACGCAATTGACATGCATTTAAACTTGTTGGCCAGACCAACCAACTGGATTAGTCAATTTCAGAAATTTTAAAAGTGTCATTGCAAAACAAAGCTTCTAATACATCGATCGTATAATTAGTTTGTGCGCACCAATTGTCATATTCCGCTAAGGAGGGGATGGATGGGATGTTCAAATTTTTAGAAGTCGCCAAGCCAAAACAAGTGGTCTGGTGTACTGTATCATTTAAAAATAAAATTTGAGTCGGAATCAGGCAGGCACGATGCAGAGCTTCAGTGCCCTGAACCTGCCAAGCTTTAGTGCCCCAAATTGATTTTAAATCAATGGTATCTTTCCAGTGATCATAACCTTGTTTGGCAAATTCAGTTCTAAAGGAAGAGAAATAGATCAATTTAGTATGGGTAAGAATAAATTTGGGCTGCGATGAAGAATGTAATTTAAAAAAATAGGATTCTGGATTAGACGTGTTATAATCGGTAAAATAAGCAAACTTATCCCGAAGTGTTTTAGAACTCCCTCGGATGGGAGTTGGACAATGTTGTATCAACCAAAAATTAGTTAGATAAACGCACTCTGAAGTGAAAAAAAGTAACTCAATCAAAAAGGTAGGTGGTGCAAGTTGGTAAATCCTCCCGAGTGCAAGGATAACAGTACAATCCAACAGCGCTGACCTCACGATGTGAAGGGCGTCTCCAACTAGCACTCGATAATATAATAGTAATTCAATACCTCTTTTCTTGGTGAACGTTTTATCAATAGATTTTAAATTCATCAATTGTTCTTTTGAAATATCATTTGTTATTCATTCATAACAGTGATTCCATCTTTTAAATATGTAGATTTTTACAAATGCCAATGCATTTCGGGCACTGAGCCCTTCGTCAGGGCCTCAATTTCTGAAAAGTAGAAGAAACTGGAGATCAGTTTGGAAAACGGCACGTCGTGCCAGTTATCAGTAAAGTGTTAGAGAATGATATCCCGTGCAGAAACTGTGATATTCTGTAAGGCGTACGCATCCAAAATCGGTGCTGAAATGGTAAAAATAGAATTACGGACAGTGCACGTGCTGAATGTTTTATACCGATTGAGTGAACCGACAGAAGTATCAAAAACGTGGAGTAAATAGGTGAAACTGAGTGTCCAATTGTGCGTTGAAATAAAGTTTGTTCGATAGAGTGAAAAAACGCAAGTCAACCGGTGTCAGCAAGGAAGATGGAAAACCGGTGAATCCCTTACTATTGTTAGTGAAGTATAAAGAAAGACAACAATCTAAACTAATACGTAGACCATGCACGGTATTCAAGTGAAAACTACAATGAATTCAGTCGGCGTGAAAAAGTGAGAACATGTGTGAATGGTCAAGTACACTTACGTAACGCTGCGCATGTAAGCTTTTCAGCGTTGTGAAGAATCTACTCTCTTTTATCGTGACACAATTTTGCGATTTACCGTGCTACACCGTGTAATTGTTTTGATTATGTTTAAACATTGTTTACCATGCTTTAACCGCTTCTAATAGTTTGCTTACTCGAGCTTTGTAGTATTGGTTGCATCTCGCCCGGATGTCCACGCATTTGGGCATCAGTACCTTCCTGATTCAACCTCTTATAGTCTTTCCTCTATCTTCACTTTCTTGGTAGTTCTATACTTATTGCACTCACTTCCCACTTCCGGGTATTTAAATGTTCGCGCGAACACCGCTTACTCACGCGTTTACGGAGAACAGCCGCCTACACCATTGTTATCTACTACACGGGTGAGTCCTAATTCACATTATATGATTTCACGTTTTCATGATGGATACAGAATGATTCTAATTCGTGTTCTTTGTATTCAGTTTTACCTTACTAGATTCTTCACAACGCTGAACAGCTTACATGTGCAGCGTTACGTAAGTGTACTTCACCATTCACACATGTTCTCACTTTTTCACGGCGACTGAATTCATCGTAGTTTTCACTTGAATACCGTGCATGGTCTACGTATTAGTTTAGATTGTTGTCTTTCTTTATACTTCACTAACAATAGTAAGGGATTCACCGGTTTTCCATCTTCCTTGCTGACACCGGTTGACTTGCGTTTTTTCACTCTTTCGAACAAACTTTATTTAAACGCAGGACACTCAGTTTCACTTATTTACTCCACGTTTTTTGATACTTCTGTCAGTTCACTCAATCGGTATAAAACATTCAGCACGTGCACTGTCCGTAATTCTATTTTTACCATTTCGGCACCGATTTTGGATGCGTACGCCTTACAGAATATCACAGTTTCTGCACGGGATATCATTCTCTAACCCTTTACTGATAACTGGCATGGCGTGCCGTTTTCCATACTGATCTCCAGTTTCTTCTACTTTTCAGAAATTAAGCCCCTGACGAAGGGCTCAGTGCCCGAAATGCATTGGGCATATGTAAAAATCTACATATTTAAAAGATGGAATCACTGTTATGAATGAATAACAAATGATATTTCAAAAGAACAATTGATGAATTTAATAAAATCTATTGATAAAACGTTCACCAAGAAAAGAGGAATTGAATTAATATTATATTATCGAGTGCTAGTTGGAGACGCCCCTCACATCGTGAGGTCAGCGCTGTTGAGTTGGACAATGTTCCCATTGAGTGTAATTAAAGACAGGTCGTAATGTGCTTGTTTTGTGTAAGTAATGATGCCCATAATGTGGATAACAGAATAAATCAGCATAATTTGCAGAATTTAAATACAAGTCTTCAGCATCAAAAACAGCATAGTATTTCAAATCAGAAAACAACGAATGCACAGCTTGCACATCCCAATCATCAGAATGTATGTCCTGTGTTACGACATCTCCTAAGGAAACGCGAAACACGTATGGTATCTTAAGGACCTCCGTCGGGCCGTGGATTTCAAAAGCTACTTTATCCCATACGATGCCATCTGCAACTGGGAAAGCCGAAATGTTAACAAGAGTTTGATCACGTTTCATGATATGGGACGATGTATGAGGTGCCAGAACTCCATCGACCAAGTTCACAGCAGAGTGTTCTGGCAAATAATGGCCATTGATCAGCAAGAAAAACACTGTCACAAATCCAATCGACATGAAGAGGAAAATAAGGATAAGTACCAACCAGATATAGGTCCAGGGTGGGACCAGGTAAGTCTTTCTGAACCAAGAGATAAAAATACACAATTTTGTAGGTGGAAGAGTTTAAGTGGAAGACGAGGAGGATGAGTCAGAAGAGAAGCTGGCATGATCTCCAAAGTAACCACTTGCAGTTCTGTTAATTAGAGGTGGTAGTGCCGGATTAGCGTGATGTTGTCAAGGACTGATCGGCACCTCCCTATTAGACTCATCTATGGGGTAAGTATACTCGACGTCTGTATTGGAAAAGGATGGAGGCAGGATGGGTGAAAGGTCAATAGTAGTGTCCATCATTACCTCACCCACACGGGCATTAGTGGAAGAGGATGAAGTCAGCGGATTCAATAAAATTGCGTTGCACGAAACTGCAGGCGTGTCCACTGAGATGTATCTGTTGTCTTTGCGACCAGGTAAAGGTGGTAAAATGACTGTACGAGCACCCTTCAATCCAAGTACTGGAACCGGTGCACAATAAGAGGGGCCAAATTCTTTTTTGTTCTCTAGCTTTTCTCGTACCAGATCTCCAATCTTAGGAAGCCAGCCGGCTACTAGAATTAGCAGTGCTGCATCATTGCAAGAGGGTAAATGTTCAGTTGCGTAGCTGTCACAGGTCTTTTGTAGGTCCTGTAACATAGTAGAATGATTATCTACGTCAAAGGCTGCGGCAGCCGCCACAACGTCTAGACCATCAAGGTCAGGCACAAACATTTTAATGCCAAAGAGCATTTCGTATGGGGTCCGCCCACCCAGAGATCTTCTAGGGAGATTATTTAGTGCACGTTGAACCCCATACAAGTGGACCAGCCACTTCCTGCCAGTACCTAAGACTCTAGCTGTCAAAGATTGCTTTAAGTCACGGTTCACTCGCTCCACTATGGAATTGCCTTCTGGCCTATATGGAGACGAAAACTGTACCTGCACCCCCATTGACATCATCGCGTCCTTGTACGCCATAGAGGCGAACGCTGGACCCTGGTCAGAATGGAAGGTGCCACAGGCAAACAACCCGACAAAGACACGCAAATCTCTAGTGACATTTCGAGCGTCAGCACTGCGTTGTGGCCAAACCCAAAGGAATCTAGTGCACTAATCAACTGCAACCAAGATTTATTTATATGCAGTATCGGAGGAAAACGGACCGCAGTGATCAAGATACACACAGCCAAAAGGTTGATTGGATATACACAGCTGTGTTTGTGGTGGGCGTGAGACCGTGGATGGCTTAATTTGTTGTCAAATGTCACACGAAAGTACATAATCACGGGTCTGTCTATATAAACCACGCCACCAGTAACGTTGCTGTAAAATGGAAACTGTCGCAGACACACCGGCATGTGCAGAAGCCATGCCTTCGTGTGCAGCAACGATCAAAGAAGGTGTGCGGTCCTTGTTTTGAACCAGCCGATCCCCAACAGATGGAATTGTAGCATAAGGAACGTGTTCGGGAGATAAATGATAAGAATACTTCGAAGGGAAGCCCTGCGGAGGAGCAGTTCCAGCCCTCGTAGCAGCAATAGCTGCCAGAATGTCATTATCAATCTTAGTCATGGACCTTGTAACTGCTGCTATGGAAGACGTGGCTAATGCAGATTTGGCAGCCTCATCAGCCAAAGAATTACCAACAGCATGTGCTCCCACACGCTGATGGCCAAGAGTATGGATAACCTGTGTGAGTGGGAGACGTTTTTTAAGTTCCGCCACTCAAACCCAAAGCATTGTATGCTTTATTGCGCTGCCTTTAGAGTCTCTGTAGTCATTTTGTAGCCAAAGGCAAGCCCGTCTGCGCCCGTCCGCAACCGGATCGCGACCAGCGCCACTCATGCTGCTCGTTTTCAGAGCCACAGGGTAAAGCATTGGTCTAGGACGGATCTACTGGCCTTTAATGTTATCACTTGCCCCAATCTTCATGGTTGTGACCTGGCGACAGCTCCCCTTCGCAGCTCGTATACAGAATGCAACTGGACACTAGGTGCTACCAACCTTAGGAAGGGCGAAAGGGGGCAGAGGGAACCACTAGATCAGATTAGAGCTTGCCTTATAAACTGCAGATCCTTGTCTAAACATGCAGAAGACCTGTGGCTATTATTGGCTGGGAACGACTTGGAGGTCTTGTTTCTCACTGAAACTTGGCTGAAGGACGATATCCTCGCAGCGGTGGCACTAGCTTTGCCTTCTGGGTTCAAAATATGTTGTGCCAATAGGGCGGGACACAAAAGGGGTGGGGGGGTTAGCGATTATCTGCAAGGACTCTTGGGACATATCCTCCTCAAACTTAGGGAACATGGGCTCGGTTGAGGGCCTACATTTTTGCATTCGGACCGGCCATTCAACCGCTTTTCAGGATTGGTGGTCTATAGGCCTCCTGATTGCCCACCCAATATACTCCCGGAATTCTGCAATTTCGTTGCACAGAAATCTCTCCTATCCGCTAATTACACGGTATTAGGGATTTCAATCTGCATGTAAATGATCCTACTTGCGCCCAGCAATGCAGTTGGTCTCCTTGATGGAAGGAATGAATTTTCCACAACATGTGAAATTCCCTACCCATATAGCAGGTCACACCCTTGACCTGATATTCTCCAACATCCCATCCCTGAAAATTGAAGTGCCAAACCAGGTGGTTTGGTCTGATCATTTTCCCATTATGTTCTCTTTCACTCTGGCTAACCCCGACTGCACTGAGAGTGCCAGATACTTTTTAAAGAGAAATTGGAAATACTTAACTGCCGAATCCCTAAGCCCTATTCTATTAGCTAGCAATCCGCCTCTATCTCTTGACCCGAACGTCGATACGCTGGCCCTACATAATTGGATTGCAGCCGCAGTGGAGTCTGCGGCTCCAGCTAGAATTTCAAAATCTATGAGGAAATCCCCTCTGCCCCATGGTTTTCTGAATCACTTAGGGTTATGAAAAGCAAATGTAAGCGGTTGGAACGCCAATGGAGGTCAAATTATGACAATTCCGTAAAAATGATATATAAGATATCTTTGAAGGTTTTGCATAAACTCATGAAAGAGGCAAGAAGAGAGTACATTGCCAAGTGTATTGACTCTTCTGACAACCCAGGGAAAGCTATCTTTAAAGTGGTCAACTCCTTCCTCAAACCCCGCGAGCTGATCATCGACGCTCAGCCATCGCTGGCACTGTGTGAGAGAATTTCTACCTTTTTAATGATAAAATCAGCAACGTCTACGAATCTTTTCTAGACATAACTACCACAATCAAATCTGACGTGGCAGTTAGGCACACACCCCTATCTCTCCTTTCTGACTTCGCCCCTATCACTCAGAAGGAAGCATTGGCTGCAATTCTGAACTGCAAGTCTGGCTCACCGGAAGATCCTTGCCCTCCCAAATTGTGGAAAGTGCTGGCTAATTCCACGAACGAGGTGCTGGTTAAGATCTGGAATGCCTCCCTCTCCTCCGGCACCTTCCCTGATCTATGGAAGCATGCCACCCTACTCCCCTAAAAAGAAAGCTAACATGGACTCAGGGGAACTGAATAATTACAGACCTATCTCGTTGCTGTCTGCCCCTGCCAAGATGCTGGAAAAGGCAGTGCAGCGACAATTGGCTAATTTCATTAAAAACAATAATATCCTGCACGACACCCAATCCGGCTTCCGAGCGGGGTTCAGCACTGAGACGGCGCTTCTTGAGGTAGCGGACTCAATCAGAATGTCACTGGACTCAGGAGCTTCAGCTATGCTGGTGCTCCTGGATCTCTCTGCTGCATTCGACACTGTGGACCACGCTATACTGTTGCAGCGTCTTCAGGATATTGGAGTTAATGGCACAGCTCTGGCCTGGCTAAAGTCTTTTCTCCACCTGCGCACTCAAAGGGTGGCCTTACAACCACATCAGTCCACCCGCAAGCACTTATGGTGCGGAGTGCCTCAGGGGTCGGCTCTTAGCCCGCTCCTTTTTAATATATACCTGGCCCCTTTATTTACCTTGATAGCCAACTGGTTTTCCCATTCAATGATCAGACTGAAGACTCTTTTAAGTGCTTCAAAGGCTGTTTAAAAGACATCGCAGGATGGATGAATAATAACAAACTTAAATTGAATGCCAATAAGACTGAAGTGATGTTTTTTGGCAAATCCAAGCCTCCAGCGGCAGTCCTTTGGTGGCCTGAGGAAATGGGCCCGGCACCGGTTCCTACGAGCTGTGCCAAAAATCTGGGCGTTAAATGGCAGGACGATCTGTCCTTCTCCGGCCAGATTCAGCAGGTTACAGCGGCCTGTTTCTGTCGTCTGAGAAACCTCAGGAAATTTTTACATCTGCTACCTGAGAGCTACCGCAAGACCGTTATCCATGCCACAGTAACTGCCCGCTTGGACTATGCAAATGGCCTCTACACTGGCCTTCCGGCCTACCAAGTTAAGAAACTTCAAATGGTTCAAAATGCGGCGGCGAGACTTATCAAACATGTTCCTTTTCGGCAGCACATTTCTCCGTACATCAGAGAATTACACTGGCTCCCAGTAGCCATGCGTATTAAGTTCAAGGCCTTGACCCTTGCTTTTCGGGCAGTTCATGGATCTTGCCCTGCGTATTTAAAACAGAGGCTAGGTGTCTATAGGCAGCCACGTGTGCTGAGATCCTGCTCTCAGAACCTGCTATGCACCCCTCGAGTGAAAAAAACTCGGTTGGGTGCAAGATCTTTCATGTTTGGGGCATCAAGACTGTGGAATTCCCTCCCTAACTCTTTGCGTCAGCTATCGTCTGAAACCCAATTTAGGAAGGCTATCAAAACTTGGCTTTTTAATCTGGCTTAATTTCGTTGTTGATCTTGTCGCCCCTCCGTGAGTCGCCTGTTGCTTTAGCGCCAGGACACCTCCTAGGAGGTAGCTGTTCGCGCTCTAGAAATGACAGTATTATTATTATTATTATTATTATTATTTTGTGACCAAAAGAATAAGTTGTCATTAAAAGACTGAACACAGTAGTAAGAATCGCATACAATAAGAGTATTCAGATTAGGATCAGCAAACTCAAGAGCAAGAACAAGAGCACGCAGCTCCGCCAATTGTGCTGTACAGTCCCCAAGACCCTGTGTATGCACTATGGAAGACTTAAATTCTCCGTTGACAATTGTACCAGCCACAATAGCGCAAGCCGCTGAATAAGCGTGTTTGAAACAGACGGCCAGTTGAGCCGAGCCATCGGTGTAGATGATACATTTGTACTCACCCAAAGGAAGCAACGACAGTGGAGGAGGATGAACATTTTCATACTGTAAAAACTCCTGTGTCTGAAGAGCAGGATCAAAGATAAAGGTGACATCAGCCGATGTCAAAGAAGTAGCCCATTGAATCCAACGGGGATGTAAAGCCTTAGAGTTTGGTACACTCGCCTTAGTCACTGCTTCTAAAGCAGGGAGCGGCGTGACCATAAGAATGCGTTTACCTTGCGCCAGAGAGCGGTCTTTCAGAATCACCATCTGGACCGCTGTCAAAACTTTTTCAGTATTGGAAAACCGCATTTCAGCCGATGTGTATAAGTGTGATTTATAAGCAATAGGTACTGTGTCACCCTCATTGAACGTCAAGTAAGTGAAACCCACCGTCCCCGGTACTATACGTATCACCAGGTTCATGGTATTGTCACGCGTCAACAAGTAGTTAGCAGCAAGCAAATCGGATTGCAAAGATTGCAGAATTGAGGTATGTTCCGGAAGCCAGCTGGCTGAAGAAAATGTAGGTTGTATCAAGGCATATAGCGGTTTGATACGCTGGGCATAATCGGGAATGTATGTCCTCCCGAAAATAAAAAATCCCAGCAGAGACTGAAGTTGTTTCAGTGTAGAAGGAGGTCGCAATTGTGCACATTTTGCCAGAAAGTGGGGGGCTAACCCCCTACCTTCATTATTGAGCTTGTAGCCCAAAAAGAGCACTGCAAAATGTGCAATGTGTGATTTTGCAAAATTGAATTTGTATCCATACTCGGCAAACAACAAAATAATGCGGTTGACTCCGAGAAGATGTGGCATCAGTTCATCGTCCGTCAGATAAATGTCATCAACGTACGAGAATGTATCAGGATCTATGCTATGTAGCAAAGACGCCACACGTGCAGCAAAAGCCCCGGGGCCATTCTTGTACCCCATAGGTAAACGTGTAAATTATTTCTGATTTCCGACGGCAGTGAAGGATGTCTAGTCACTGCTCTCAGGAGCCAAGTTGTGACTATAGAAACCACTGGATATATCCAGTGTAGTTTTATATTTTTTACGGATTAGTGTATTCACTAACGCAGAGCTGTGTGTGTTTTGTACCGCAAATGTACGACAATGACTATTCAAATTCCGATAATCTAAGACAATGCGATACGATCAGTCAGGTTCTGATACCGGAGAAAGAGGATTATTCATCGGAGATACGCAGGATTCAATAACACCTTGATACTCCAACTGAGTCAGAATATCACAAACAGGAGCCTTAGCTTCTTGTTTGATTGGATATTGCGGCTGTGGCATAGACCGTAACGGGATATCATGTACAGGGGAATCTTTATCCCAGCCCACCTGATTACGGTACACCGCTGGGGCAAGTGCTAAAGCCCACTTGGTTGCAAAAACCTTTGCATGTTCCTCAGGGACATAACGCGAAAAACTTGGAAGAATCACGTCTTCGCCCTTTGGGAGCGGCTATCACAGAGGGTGGTGGCCAATCTGCCTCTGCCAACAAAATGTCATATGAAGAGGTGAGATTTTCCCAGAAAACCGCTGTGATTGTACGCTGTATATCACCTTCGATTTGGAAGACAATTTCATAGAGTCTATCCGGGGGGGGCGGGGGAGGGGGCAACTCGTCTATCTGCTGTCTCTACTGTAAGGAATGTGTCAGTTGCTCTCGCCTCCAGACAGGGACGCAGTGCCTTCCGCACTATGGTAACCTCCGCCGCGCTGTCGAGCAGTGTCACCGCCCATGTCCAATCTAGAAGACGTGTTCTCACTGTCTGAGGCATATTTCGCTGTCAAAGCTGCAACTTTCTTCTTCTGATATGGGGGTCTAAAACGAGGCAGATCCTCTTGTTTGGCTTTAACGTCAAACTGTCGAAGTTGATCTCATTCCTCTTGTGTGGTCTGACCTTTGCCACAGTCCTGGCGTTCTCCACCATCCACTTGAGAGCCCGATGTGTCCTGAAAAGAACGAGGAGAGCGCTGATCAGTGACCTGAAATCTATCAGGAGTCTTAATTTTTGCGTGGTCGCGCAAGTAATAAGTACGCTTAGAAGACTCGGATGTCGGTGAACCAGCACGCGAACACTGCTTCTGTTGTTGCTGCCCCTGTTTTTTAGTTTTCCAGTTCTTTTTAGGAAAGAACGGGCGCCCATCTTTATCAGTCTGGGCCCTTTGTTGACCTTGATTTTGTGGTTGGATCTGTGGTTGAATAAAAGGTTTGATTCCCAGACTATTGCGCCCTATGCTTTTATAAGCTTTTGCAATAATCTTTGGCAATTCGCGTTGCTTGTCTGCGTCTGCCACAGCCTCCAAGCGTTGCGCCACCTGTAAGCTCACAGCATCACCCTTAACATTAGCAAGGATCATATCGCAAACAATATCGAACAGTCTCATTCCCAACTCCAGGGCCGCCTCGGCCCCATGTTCGCCCTGAACACGTCAAATCACGGAAGGGAGTACGGTCATTGAGGGGGTGCCGAAACACATCGAACATACCGCTGCAAACACTTTACCCCAAGTGTTACAATCAGCTAATTCGGGAACCAGGTTTTTGGGTAGACTTATTGTCAAAATCCTGTATTTCTCCACAGGTGTGGTATTTAGAAAAACAGCTTTGAGTTGCCAAAATTTCTCGGCAAGCCAATAAGGAAGTTCATCCTTATTTTGGGGACGCTTGCCCATTACGGAATTTACCATCAACGGACTGATGGTCACTCCACCAGGTGCAGGTGGTTGCGCAGCAACACCAGGTGGTCCCACCTGGAAGTTGTGCGACATGAACTGAATAACAGCTCTATGTATACGTTTTAATGAAGTATGTAATACGCATAGCTATACGACCGTAACAGTAAGATAAGTTGGGTGCGGGGTGTACCCAGCCAAAACAGCCAAGTGGCCCCATCTATAGATAAGGGGCCTAAACGGACCAGTGTTATTGGGTGTGGAAGGGCGCCAGTAAACCATATTTGGTGTTGCCAAGCCGTGAGCAGAACCTCAAGAGTTCTAATAAGGTCTATATTCCCGCAGAGTCGCAGTGGCAGTATACTCGTGAAACAAATTGTCTGTCCCATCGACTGCCGGAAAAGTGACCCAAGATAAAAAATACCTTGAAGCGGAATACTGGATCCACTTCTACAACAAAGATAAGCGCAACACCTGCATCAGGTACTCCATATTGAGTCAGATAAGCCCTGAGCGGTGCGCGGTTAGGAGGCGCAATAACAACCGCCATAATGAAAAACAGAGAATAACAACCTATGCGTGGCAGCGCAACAAAGGGTTAAAAGAAAGAGAAAGACCTTTAAAAATTCAAGCTTGAAAAACCTATAACATATCACAATATAGGAGGCTACACTGTCACAGCAGTCTCCGGAAACAGAAGTGAGGGGATTGTGGACAAGCACAAGCACTACTCAGGAGTCTCGCAGATAAGAACCAGACCAAACGTTGGCGGCACCATGTTGCGGGGATTCTGCACATACACAGAACTATGCGCAGGAAAACAGGACCTCGGTGTATAGGGGTTGTACCTTCCTACCACCTTAGTACCCAAAATCCCAAAACCGACTAGCTATAGTGTAGTGTCTCATTCGTTCTCCTACATAATCACGAAGCTACAAATGATTAGACAACCCAGAACACAACACCCCCGACTCTCTCAGGAATCGCGGTAGCAAGACATACCCTTTCGCTCACTCAATCGTACTTGTCCACAATAAGGATTGGCAGAGTCACTGTAATAGTTCAAAATGTTTATTTTAACTATTGTGCATTATAATGCAGTATACGAGCCACTACCAGCAGCAAAATGCATAAACCTAGCACAGTTAGCATTGTTACAATACCATAGAATATAAAGGGGGATGTCATTATATACAGCCAGTGGAAAAAGGACTATAAGGCCTAACCACCCTACCCTTGGTAAGTTGAGGTTTATTATATAAAGGAAGATCTCTGGGCTTTGTCAGCAGACCCCATACTTTAGAGCCTAGATGGTAGGTTTACATCATAGGAACAGCATAGCTCTTCTCCAATGAAAGATCTCTCTCCAAGTGTGTGTGAACAACATGCATCCCCGTAATATCAAAGCACGAGCTCTCCAGAAGTGCAGCTGTGTTTAGCATGTTTTGTCTAGGTGTTAGGGACTGACCAGAACAGAATAACAAGTGGCATGTTTATTGACCTTGCACATTGTGTTCAGACTAAACTCCAGGAATAGCAGAGAACGCAGAAAGCAGACCGTTCTCATGTGAAAGGCACAAACCGAGTCTTGCAAAATAAAGTCATGTAGTAACGTGTGCAAAAGCAGCATTATGGCAGCAGAGCTCATGCTAACTTAGCAATGTGGAGAATGACCCTAACGGCCATATAACACCACCAGCTCTAGAATCTGGGAACATCACCAATTAGCGCCATCCTGATACACATCATCAACACCTCCTTCACGTACGGCAATTTCACAGATGAATACAATCTTGCAAAAATCCGTGCCATCCTCAAGTAACACATAGAGAACCTGATTCAACTGAGCAACATCAGACCCATCTCCTTGCCCCCCGATCCAGCCAAAGTGATTGAGAAGGCCATCAACAAGCAACTCACAACTCACAACCCACCTCGAACTTCACCATCTTCTAGACAACACTCAATCAGGATTCAGAAAGAACACCAAAACAGCACTCATCATGGCCACCGAAGGTATTGGAATAATTCCTTACCGAGGAGAAACAGCGGCCCTCATCCTGCTCGTCGTCTCTGCGGCCTTCAACACGCTCTCACATAACACTCTCATCAGAAGAATCCAGGATATTGGCATACAAGTATCCCCTCTCAAATGGATCTGTTCCTTCCTCACGGGAAGAACCCAAAGGGTCAGCCTGCCAACCCTTCACGTCAGAGACAAAGAAAGTGATATTTGGAGTCCCACAAGATTTGTCCCTCAGCCCCACCCTTTTCAACATATGCATGACACCGTTTGCCAACATCATTTGATCACAAGACATCACCATCATCTCCCTACGCTGACACCATACAACTCATCCTCTCCCTGACAGCCAAGCCAATCACCACCAGAACCAACTGCACCAACTGCATGACCATCGTAGCAGACTGGATGCCTGAAGTTCAACTCCAACAAGAAGGAAGTACTGGTCTTCACTAACAAGACCTCCCCATGGGACTCCACCTGGTGGCTGTCGGTGCTAAGACCAACACCAACACCCACATTCACAGACTACGCAAGAAATCTAGGGATCACTCTAGACAACAAGCTTAACATGACAGCTCAAGTCAACAGTGTGCACCTACTGCTTCCACATCCTATGCATGCTGCGAAAGATCTTCGAATGGTTACCGCAGAACACCACATGAACTGTCACGCAAGCCCTCATCACCAGCAGGCTGGACTCTGGTAACACACTCTGTGCCGGAATCTACAAATAACTCACACTACACACACTGCAGACCATCTAGAACACGGTCAAAAGACTCATACTCGACCACCCATGCCGCACCTACATCACAATACACCTCAGGAAGCCTCACTGGCTCCCCATGCACATATGCAGCCCCATTCCAACTTCTTACGCACACATACAAAGCCCTACACAACACAGGACCAGAATTCCTGAACAGCTGCGTACACTTTCATTAACCCACCAGACACCTATGCTCTGCGTCACTCGAACACACTTTCCGCATTCCCAAAAGCAAAACTGGAGCTTGCTCATTCTCCTAAATCACACTGAAGACATGGAACGACCTCTCTCAACACATTAGAGCAGGATGGGAATATGTTTCAAGTTTCAGGGGGGTGGGGGAGGGCAGATAAGACCTGAGCCAGGGCAAGCATTTTGGATTTCTCCTCGTGGAGGAAGAAATTGAGAGGGTGCAGGTCTAGAATTGGTCGAAGATCTATATCCTGGACTAAGTGGGACACTGACCTTGGATGGCCTCTCCCACAAAACTGCTAGGTTCCCTGCTGGGATGGGATAGGCTGGCAGTAGGGAATGCCTTGGCCGAAGTAGTCTTGGCAGACTGCAGGACATCCATCAGGACGCTGATTTTCATCTCCATAGTGGGCAGCTGGAGATCAAGTATAGCCATAGCATAGGACTCGGATTCTTCCGGGGCAGGATGGAGAAAAGGGCCGACTCCGGGAAAGTTTCAAGCCCACTACAGTCTTTCAGAACATCGTGCCAGTTGTCGTCCGGATAGGGCTAAGTGAACTCCTTACCCTGATCAGGATCGTGGTCTGAATCAGTGCCAAAATAAAATGCAGGAAATGTTGCCAGCCTGTTGGTAAGACGAGAGCAGAAACTTCAGTCTGATTCAGCTGCAATGTTGGGGGTCAAAATCGGACTGGCATAGAGTCTGCATCGGAAAGAACAATTGGGATCACTTTCTGGGAGTGAAGCCGGCATCTGTGACAAAGTGCCTCGGCATGGATCGGATATTGGTGCCAAGGGTGGCATTGGTATGGGAGCCAGAAGCGGCACAGAGGGTCTAGCTGGCGATGAGGGTGAACCATCTGGCGGTAACCCAGGTGGAAGACCTCTCGGCTCCGTGGGGCCCGAAGGCACACCAGAGGGAGTCAGTAGAGATCTGCGACTTAGCTGAGCAAAACTCTTTGATTTGGTGCGGCGTTGCCGACGGCTCTGGAAACTATCGTTGTGCCAGAACCAGCCCAGGCGCTTCATCAGGGGAGTGGAAATGGCGTGAAGGAGCAGAACTCGACTTCAACTTATGTTTCTTGTGCTCACCTGAGAATTTCCTATTGGGGAGTGATTCTGTTCAGGGCTGTGGAGGCTGGAATCAAAATAGACTGTCAGCAGCAATGTGCCTCCCAGACCATGGATTTACATTTATTTGAGAATAGGAATCTACATGAGTCTTCCTATTCAAGTTCAAAAATGGACTTTTTTGTCTTTTGTTGATTTTTTCAATAGAAAATGATGCCCCGTACTTGTTTTAAATTTCTCAAGAATACTCTTTTGCCGATAGTTTGCCAAATTTGTGTTCATCTTTTTTCTTATTCAAATTTATATTCACATTTTCACATATACATGGGTTATTTACATACTACGCAAACACAAGGAGATGATGGACGGAGCACTGAAACTTTTCAGACACTCACCCGCAGTCACAGATCTGGGTTGAATCCATCATCGTTCTTTAGCTCACTTCACCACCCCAGTTCAGACACAGCTATATGCAAATCAGTCTTGACCCTGTGCCTCATGGGAACAGTCCAGTCCGAACTGCCAAGCCATGTCTTCCCTGGACCGGAAACAAGCATCCTGGGACCGGGTTCGGGCTAACAGCCCTCATCAGCCAGGCTAGCTTGAATCCAGTGGCAAAGTGAGCAAGGGACCCACGTCTGGGCATACCCTGCCAACTTAGGGCAAACAAAGCAAACACAAGGAGATGATGGACGGAGCGCTGAAACTTTTCAGACACTCACCCCCAGTCACAGATCTGGGTTGAATCCATCATCGTTCTTTAGCTCACTTCACCACCCCAGTTCAGGCACAGCTATATGCAAATCAGTCTTGACCCTGTGCCTCATGGGAACAGTCCAGCCCGAACTGCCAAGCCAGGTCTTCCCTGTTCCGGAAACAAGCATCCTGGGACCGGTTTCGGGCTAACAGCCCTCATCAGCCAGGCTAGCATGAATCCAGTGGCAAAGTGAGCAAGGGACCCACGTCTGGGCATACCCTGCCAACTATGCATGGAAGGCTGTCTAGCATGCCAGATTCTGTTTGGCTGTGCGCCTTTTCAAGCGGCTTCTGTGCCTTGGATTCCTCATTTTTTGTGCCAGTCGCATTTCCTTCGTTCTCCTCCTTTTCTTATGGCAATGCTCCTATCATACCGCTCGCCGAGCGGTATGATAGGAGCATTGCCATAATGCTTTTCCATGAAAAGAACAGGCCACACCTTAAGGATCCAAACCTTTCACCAACCAGGAATACGTGTCCCATAAGAACATTTGCCCTGAAGAAGACCTTCTACATAACAGCAGCCCAGGTCTACCCCAGATGGTCGAAACGGTTCAGCGTAACCCACATTGAGGCCAAGAGCTAGCATCCAGTGCTACTGCCACTGCACAAAAGTGGCACTGCATAGAAATCGTAATATGGGATGATATACCGGCCTAACACCAAATGCTCTGACCTCCCTAGGGCCAGAGAACAGTATCGAGAAGTAAATAAGAGAGAGGACCAAAGGGAAAATGGTCCCCATAACAACCATTATAAGGACACTAGTTATAATATTGGATGTTTGGTCACATTCAGGATTCATCCTCAAAAGATTTGAGGTGTGAGGAATTTGTAAATATGTGTTGTATATATGTATTGTAGAATCGTACCGTCAGTCATTTTTAAGTCTTTGTAAAGGTAACATCTGTGCAAGTTAAAGTGTTACACGTTGTCCAAAACAATGTCACATACCAAATGTCTTGTATTGTCATGGTGTAGCATGTAAATAACCCATGTATATGTGTAAATGTGTATATAAATTTGAAAAAGAAAAAAGATAAACACAAATTTGGCAAACTATCGGCAAAAGAGTATTCTTGAGAAATTTAAAACAAGTACGGGGCATCATTTTCTAATGAAAAAATCAACAGAAGACAAAAAAGTCCAGTTTTGAACTTGAATAGGAAGACTCATGTAGATTCCTATTCTCAAATAAATGTAAATCCATGGTCTGGGAGGCACATTGCTGCTGACAGAGGATTTGGAGCACAACAAAGACTGGCCTTTATAGGGGCTCCATCGACTGCAGGAACGGGAGTGGGACTGGAAACGGACCATCAACTTGGAGAGGTCCCGGCGCTGAGGCTTCTTGGGTATGGCGATGCAAAGTTTTGCCTAGTGTTTCTTGATGGTCTTCAGGTTCATCAAAACACAGTCCCCACAGGTCTTGGAGTATGACTTGACTCCAGACACCACAGGCAAACCTGGTAGGGATTTGTCACAGACATCTATCTGTTTGCAACAGTCCTTACAGAATATAGCTGCTTACAACGCATGCGATGAGATCGCATGCCATTACAACGCGGTCGTTACAACGATGGCGTTGTTAGTACGCAATACCATTACATTGCAAGTCATTACAACGACTTGCTGTAGGGGGCGCGCTGGACTTAGGAATAATATTATTTACTATTCCTACTCCAGTTTGCGCAACAGCAAGGAAGGTGTTGGATTTTAAATCCAATACCAGTGTGTCCCCTACAGCAAGTCGCTGTAATGACTTGCAATGTAATGGTATTGTGTACTAACAACGCGGTCGTTGTAACGACCGCGTTGTAATGGCATGATTTGTGGAGACAGCGTTGTAAACGCTGTTTCCTGTCCTTACAGGGCTTAAAACCGGTCTTAGAGTAAGACATCCCTTACATACTGTTAGAAAAAATGTGAAAAGTTGAAAAAAGAAATACTAGTTACTGAGAGATGCGATTAAGTCTGAATCTGCGTATAGAAAAACAGAAAATAGGAACTGACCTTAGCGAGCGGAAGGGCACCTTTATAGGACCTTCATGCTGCTTCTGGATCAGAACAGCGTCAGTGCGGAGCCACACAGTGTCACCTTCCGGTGCACAGAGGTACTACGAAAATGTTTCCGGATCCAGTCTGATGCCTGGGGAATATTCAAAAGGTGAGGAATCTGAGGCTAGAAGTCTCTATCAGAAATAACTTTTACTGAAGTATTTGCTGCTCAGTCCATTTAGAATTACTTCCTCTTTTATCTTACTGATCACAGTCCTTACAGCATGAGGTACACCTTGCCATGGGTAGATCTTTTACCTAATCTAATACAAATAACTTTAAACAGTTCCAATAGGGTTGAATCTCAGTAGCCCCTCCTTTTACTACTATCATAAAGGAGGGACTGACTGTTGCCGCTTTTTAGGTCGAGCATTCGAGACCTCTTCTATATACTTTAGTATATACTTATAAGTGTATGTACTTTGTGGGCCCTAGAGATCAGCCCTAGGACTTGTCTGTTTCCACTTAGGGACATTTGTTTCTGTTCAACTACCTCTATTTAACTGCCTTAATAGAAAACGACCAGTAGAGATCAGTAAAATACCAGAATTGCTTTCTGCTTGTTCAACTGCCTCTATTTAACTGTTTTGATAGAAAACGACCAGTAGAGGTCAGTAAAGTACCAGAATTGCTTTCTGCTGAAGGACTTTCTTTATTTTATTTTTCTGACAACTGTCTCTATTTAACTTTCTTGATAGAAAACGACTAGCAGAGGTCAGTAAAATACCAGAATCACTTTAGCATTCTCTAGATTCTAGTCCATAGAAATTGTCTTCCACGACCACCCGTAGACAATAATATTTTTTTCAAATCTTGTATTTTTAGTGATATGACCACCGAAGGCCCTGATTTTATATTAAAAACAGAGCTTTGGACTAAACCATTTCCCGTTGAAAGGCAATATTTCTCTCCATGTGTTCCCATACCTGGCGTGTCACGCAGTTTGGTGCTTACTTTCCCTCCATGTTAAAGAACAGTAGATGTTTCAGCACCCAGGCTAATGTGCTGCATACCTAAATACATATAAGGTCCCAAAGGCGAGACCGATTGCATTGCTAATGTTTGTTGTTGTTCTGTGTACATGGTGTCACTACCCCCTCCCACGCCCTCTCTGTCACTACCCTCTCCTGCACCCTCTGCGTAGTGGTCTAGCGTATAGGGCTCATGTTGTATTTTCCCCTGTGGCGCTTTATGGCACGCTATGATGCCACTGTTCTCCAAAACCTGTGATACCATTGCACTTGAGTATTTGAAAGCATTCCCATCATATTAAAGCCTTCCTTGGTCTCTCTCTTAGACTTTTAATAATTTGAGCACCACCCTATACCAATACCCTCTCCCTTGTATTCACCATATGGCTATATCAAAAGATCTCCGCTAAAGAGCCCCCGCTGAGTGGCCCATCGAGCATTGTAGAGCCGGCACAACGAGGAATGCCCTATGATGAAGCATGACACCCTCCTGGGTGAGTGAGGGCATTCAGATCTGATCAACGGGATCCCCTGGGTCCTCCTGATCATTTCTTCAGATCCATCCATGAGTTCTCTTGTCCACCCCTGGTTCTCCCCATCACCCACCCCCAGGAACTGCACCTCTCTTTTTGTTAGACTGTCTCTAGAAGCATGGGTGCTGGACCTCTCAAAAAGCTCCTTGCCCCTCTCTTGATTACTAGTTGTTTTCCATTATGCACCTTCGGGCGAAAACGATACACTCGTTCCTGTTGTTTGGTTCCGATCATCAAGTTGCACCTGCCCATTCTGTAAGGTCAAAGCGAGTGTACTAACACATGTTTTCTCCTAGGTTCGAGAACCTTATAGAAGGCCATATGCCCCATGTTATCTAGCTACTTCCGTTGAGTCTTCGAGAGGGTATATAAACCCCACCAAAACCCAAACTGTGGCTTCAACATTCCCACCCACCTGAAGAACCCTGCCAGAACCGAGAAACACTCCAGTCTCCTTCAAGTCCATCTGAACCAGTGGTTCCCGATGCTCCAGCTCCCTTGACACCTTCCTCATCTCTTCCATCTGCACAGCTACTTCCGGACTCCCTGCGTCAAAGCCTTGAGATCTTCTTCGAACTTCAGTCAAGTGGAAGAACTAGGCTGAGCACTTGATATCAGGTTAGTGCGCACTAATCCTCCTATAGTAATACGCAGGACTGAGGATCCACGTCTTCAAAGACTTTAGACTTTCCCTCCATGCACTCTATGATTACTCCAGCGCTTCTTGTCTGTTTATCCTCCGGACCCTCTCTGCAACCTATGCGGTACAACTGTTACTGCGCAAGGATTTGAGCTTTGTGTTTCTCTGAAGAAAAGTAGTGCCAAGAGAAAGCACTTCAGAGTCTTTGATATGTGCATGAAACTTGTACCCCACCTTGTGTTCCAAATGTATCCTTGGGAGTGCAAGTAACTCTAACCATTGTTTCAAGTGTATCCTTAAGAGTGCAAGTAATTCCAACCTTTGTACCGAGTGTATCCTTGGGAGTACCAGTAACTCCAACCTTTGTTCTGAGTTTATCATAAGGAGTACAAGTAACTCCAACCTGTGTTCCAAGTGTATCCTTTGTAGTGCAAATAACTCCAACCTTTGTGCTGAGAGTGAATCCTTGAGAGTGCAAGAAACCCCAATCTGTGTTCCAAGTTCATCCCTGGGAGTGAAACATTCCAATCTGTGATTCTGGTTATTCTGCTCTCATGCATCTCTTCCTTTTAAATTGTGCTGCATTTGTCTTCACTCACCTACCTCATCACTTAATCCGCACTGCTCCCCGGTCCACCACGGGTTGTCCCGATTGTTGTGGAGGGAGTATCTGGCAACTTTCACTACCCACTTCCGGGCAAGCGACCGGAGGGGGTGGAGCCTCTCTCTCACTTAAGCTACATGCCACAAGCTTCGCGCAGCGCACGCGCGCAGACTGCAGGCAAACTATAGCGCTACTTTTAACATTTACGAATGTGCTGCTAATCTGTTTTTAAAAACTAATTTTTACAGAAGTCTCTTCCTTTTAAATTGTGCTGCATTTGTCTTCACTCACCTACCTCATCACTTAATCCGCACTGCTCCCCGGTCCACCACGGGTTGTCCCGATTGTTGTGGAGGTAGTATCCGGCAACTTTCACTACCCACTTCCGGGCAAGAGACCGGAGGGGGTGGAGCCTCTTTCTCACTTAAGCTACATGCCACAAGCTCGCGCAGCGGACGTGCGCAGCGGGCGCGCCGCGCCGAACGTGCGCCAAAGGAAGCCCGTCTGCGCCTGTCCGCGGCCGGTCGGGGCCAGGGGCCATGACCCCTGCCCCATCCTCGAGGGACAATATAAGGTACTTACAAAAGCAGTTATACGAGCTCCGTCCGAGCCCACAACGCGAATGTAATTCACTTAATCTGGAAAACCCAGATTCTAACTGCTCCTGTTGTGGATATGCGTTTGTTATACAGGCCAGTAGGGACCATACCACAAATACCACTGGTTCCACCAACAATAATATACAGTAGCTTTTCCCTGATATGAGTAAGTTTACACCTCCCAAGGAATTCACCTTCTTCAATATCAATTGCAGGTCGCTTCCTAAACATAAGGCTGATATCTTTGACCTCTTGTGGAATAAACAACCCGCTGCCATTTTCCTCACAGAAGCACAAGTTACTAACTTGTGTAACGATATATCTGTAAGAGACAGTAGTTAGTGACAGATTCCTTACGTTAGAATATCCCCAAGCGTCAGGCTGGATCCGGAAAGTTTTTGCGTAGCAGTACCCTTGCGCGTCGGTAGGCGGCGTCGTGCGGCTCCGCGTCCGTCGTCGGCGTCGTGATCGCCGGGATGACGTCGCGGGCAGTACTTAGACGCCGCCCCTGCGCGCGGACGTCAGTTCTGTACACGACTTTCCGCGCCAGGAACGCAGAGCCATGCAAGAAGCTGACATAGGTGTCTGAAAAATACTAGGGCCCTGAAAGGGATGTCCTTAACTCCTAGAAATCAGTTCGCAGAACGGGGAGGATGGGTGGGCGGTAGGAATCTGTCACTAACTACTGTCTCTTACAGATATATCGTTACACAAGTTAGTAACTTGTGCATCTGAAAGAGACACGTTAGTGACAGATTCCTTACCTCAGAATAGATTCCCCAGCAATACCAACCCCGGTGGTGGGTCTGCGAACAAAGATCAGACAAGGAAGTCCCGGAGGACAGAACGGCCAAAGAAGCCGTCCCTCCGGACCCGACTGTCAAGGCAGTAATGCTTAGTAAACGTGTGCAGCGAGGCCCACGTAGCTGCCTGACAGATATCCTGCAGCGGAACACCGCGGCCTAAAGCCGTAGTAACAGCCGTTGCCCTGGTGGAATGGGCACGCAGCCCAACAGGAGGCTCCTTCTTAGCCAAAGAACAGCAGGCTTTGATACACAAGGTTACCCAGCGGGAGATGGTTCTCTTGTGCACCGCCCGACCTTTTTTGGCGCCCACGTAGCCAACAAAGAGCTGGTCATCCACCCGGAAGTGTTGTGTGCGGTTGATATAAAAGGAAAGCGCACGTTTTGGGTCCAGACGGTGGAGCCTCTCTTCCTCTCTGGAAGGATGCGGAGGCGGAAAGAAGGTGGGCAAAGTGATGGTCTGCCCAATGTGGAAGGCAGTAACCACCTTTGGCAAGAAGGACGGACGCGTCCTAAGAACAACCTTGTCTGGATGGACAGACAGAAAGGGAGGTTTGCAAGATAGAGCCTGGAGCTCACTCACCCGCCGAGCGGAGGTGATGGCCACCAGAAAGGCTGTCTTGAGAGTCAGAAGACGAAGAGGACAGTTATGTAGAGGTTCAAAGGGAGCGCACATGAGAAAGGTAAGAACCAAGTTCAAGTCCCACTGAGGCATCACAAACGGAACAGGAGGGAAGAGGTGTGTAATGCCTTTTAGGAACCTGTTAACAACAGGGGACTTGAAAAGGGAGGGCTGATCAGGAAGCCTGAGGAAGGTCGAGATGGCACAAAGATAGCCCTTGATGGTACCAGGGCAGAACCCTGTTGGGCCAGTGAAAGAAGGAACAGAAGAACCTCAGAAAGAGGGGCAGAGAGGGGATTCACAGCCTTTGCTGTGCACCATGCCACAAACTTGTTCCACCTACAGGCGTATACCACCTTAGTGGAGGGACGCCTGGCTGCCAGAATTACATCACAAACTTCGGGAGGCAAGTCGAAAGGAATCAACTGCTGCCGCTCAATCTCCACGCAAGCAGGTGGAGGCTGGACAGGTTCGGGTGGAGGACCGTCCCCTGCTGCTGCGACAGAAGATCCTCCCGAAGAGGCAGACGGATCGGGGGATCGACGCTCATACTGAGTAGCTCTGGATACCAAACTGTTCGAGCCCAGTCCGGAGCCACAAGGATGACTTGGGCCCGGTCGCACCAATTCTTCTTCAACACTCTGGGTAGAAGTGGTATAGGCGGAAAGGCGTACAACAGACCGCAACTCCACTCGCGACGAAAAGCGTCACCGAGCGAGTGCCACCTTGGAAATTCCAACGCGCAGAACTGATGACATTGCGCGTTCTCGTCGGTGGCGAATAGATCTAACCAAGGCTCTCCCCACTGCAGAAAGAGTCCTTGCGCCACTTCCGAGTGAAGACGCCATTCGTGATCCATCATGCACCTGCGGCTGAGTTCGTCCGCCCTGGCGTTCAGGGAACCTGCCAGGTGTTGAACCATCAGGAACATGCCCTGATGTTCCAGCCATGTCCAGAGGCGCAGAGCCTCACGACCCCACCCCGCCTTGTTTGTTGCAGTACCACATGGCGGTGGTGTTGTCTGTGAACACCTGCACTACCTTCCCTTTGACAGAGGGAAGGAATGCCTTGAGTGCAAGTCGGATCGACCGGAGCTCCAGAAGGTTGATATGGAGCCGGGACTCCGCCGGAGACCAGAGGCCTCTGATCTCCGCCTCTCCCATGTGACCGTCCCATCCCAGAAGGGACGTGTCCGTCACAACTGTGTGCTCTGGCTGGGGAAGGGAGAGGGATCTGCCCATGACCCATTGCCGGTTCGAGAGCCACCACTGCAACTGTGTTGCAGTCCCCTCCGAGATATGGACGTGATCGGACAGGTTGCCCTGGTGCTGCGCCCACTGGAACTTCAGGTCCCACTGCAGAGCCCGCATATGCCCTCTGGCATGATCGACCAGCAGGATGCAGGAGGCCATGAGGCCCAGCAGCCTCAGGGTCATCCGTACCGAAACCCAGGATAAAGGCTGAAAGATCGGAATCATAGCCTGAATATCCCGGACTCGCCGTTCGGGAGGATAGGCCCGAAACTGCGTCGTGTCCAAAACTGCTCCGATGAAAAGGAGCTGTGGAGAAGGAATCAGATGCGACTTCGGCACATTGATGGAGAACCCCAGCGAGTGCAGGAGTTCGGCCATAGTCTGGAGGTGGGAGACGACTGCCTGGGACGAGACCGCCTTCAGCAGCCAGTCGTCGAGGTAGGGGAAGACTGGAACCCCTGTCCGCCGCAGATGAGCTGCGACCACCGCCATCACTTTCGTGAACACCCGAGGGGCACTTGTAAGGCCAAAGGGGAGCACGGTGAACTGAAAATGCTCGAGGCCTACCGTGAACCGCAGGTAACGCCGGTGGGCCGGCAGGACGGGGATGTGAAAATAAGCGTCCTGCAAGTCCAACGCTACCAACCAGTCTCCAGGGTCGAGGGCAGTCAAGACCTGAGCTAGGGAGAGCATCTTGAACTTCTCCTTCCGGAGGAAGCGATTGACGTTCTGGAGGTCCAAGATAGGACGCATGTCCTCCTTGTCCTTTTTGGGCACCAGAAAGTAGTGGGAGTAGCAAGCACGTCCTACTTCTGGGGTCGGAACATGCTCGATGGCCCTCTTGGCCAAGAGGGCCGTGACTTCCTTCTGCAGAAGCACCAAGTGATCCCCTGACATGCGGTGGAATTGAGGTGGCATGGCTGGGGGGGTGGTCAAGGGGGAGGGAGTAGCCCCTTTGGACAATGTCCAAGACCCACCTGTCCGAGGTGATGGCACGCCAGCGGAGAAGGTGATGGCGGACCCTGCCCCCTACAGGCGTGCTGTGCACCTGAAAGGAAGGAGGGCTTGGAGGCCGCGGACGGGGCGGAGTTGGTGGCCTGACCCGCACGCTGGTTGCCCGACCCGCTACGGCGGTAGCCACGTCCTCGGCCACGGGAAGACGCTTGCTGCGCGGGCCGGTGGCTGGGCAGCGGACGTGACTGGGCGCCCCTTCCGTGGCCACGAAAGGGGCGAAAAGCAGAGGTTAGCGGAGGGCGCACAACAGAAAGGCCCAGGGACTTGGCAGTAGCCCGTGAGTCCTTAAAACGCTCCAGCGCATGGTCTGCTTTGGAACCAAAAAGATCGACTCCATCAAAGGGCATGTCCATGAGTGTATTCTGGACATCACCCGAGAAACCAGTTGTTCTCAGCCAGGCGTGGCGACGCAGCGCCACCGTCGTTGCAAGCGATCTGCCCAGCGAGTCGGCGGTATCAAGGCCACAACGTATGGTGTACTTTGCCGCATCCCTACCTTCCGCAATGGCGCGGGTAAGCAGTGTCTGGACCTCCTCAGAACACTTGGGCAAAACGGCCGCCACCGAATCCCACAGTGAGTGGGAATATCGGCCCAAAAGGCAAGCGGTGTTGACAGACCGCAAGCCAGCACTGGAGGAAGAAAAGGCCTTCTTCCCAAATTGGTCCAGGCGTTTGGATTCCCTATCCGGAGGGGCGGTAGGGAAGGCGGTTTGGGAGGCAGAGGCTTGGACAACCAAGCTCTCGGGGTGGGATGTTGAGAGAGAAACAAGGGGTCGCCCGGAGCAGGGCGATGGCGTCGGGCCACGTTCCTATCCACAGGAGCCCCTGTGGTGGGCTTGGACCAGGTGCCCAAAAGAACGTCAGACAGTGCATCATTAAAAGGCAGCAATGGCTCCGAGGAGGTAGCTGCCGGCTGAAGCACTTCCGTCAGGAGGTTAGTCCTGACAGCCACAGTAGGCAATTGGAGGTGCAAGGCTCCAGCTGCTCTACGCAACACCGTTGCGAAATTTGTTCCCTCCTCCGTAGCCACGGAAGGAGGAGACAGCATGCCAGAGTCAGGAGAAGTGTCCAGACCACTGGCATCCCCAAGTTCCTCTGCCCAGTCCTGATCATACTCACACTGCTGTGTGAGAGGGTCTTCCGACCCCTCCCAGCTCTCCTGGTCCTCCTCTGGCTCAAAATATGGAGGAGGAGGGACATCTGGGACCCAAGGTCTCATTGACGTCGGTCCGGCTCCATGTCCGGAACCGGAGAGAACCGGGGAACGACGCCGCCCGGAGCCCTGGGCGGCGTCAGGAACGGCACCGGGGACATCAGCGCCGGCGGAGGCGTTGTTAGGTCAACCGGCGTCGATCGGGGTTGCAGTACCATCGGAGCCGGGATCGAGGCCGGGGCCAGAGCCGAGGCCGGGATCAAGGCTGGCGGGACGGGCGACGCCGGGACCGGAATCGTCGGCGACGCCGGAGCAACCCCATCAGGGCCCGCGGGGCCCGAAGGCGCACCGGAGGGACCTTGAGGCCCGAATAGGCGGGCCATGGCCGACAGGAATTCCTGTAGTTTGGGCCGGAGTCGCCCCGAACCCGGAAAGGACGGGTAATGCGGGGCGGCTCCACAGGCACGTCCGGGGCCGCGGGGACGGTGCCGACAGGGGCCTCAGCCGAGTCGCGAGACCGGCGAGGCGAAGTCTTAGAGCGATGATGCTTTTAGACTTTTTGTGCTTCGACTTACCCGAGGAGTGCGAAGACTTGGACTCCGACGACCGGCGGGGGCTCCGCGACCGGCCCCTCGACCTCTCACGGGACCGGGGCTTGGTGCGGCGCGGAGCCGACTGCCGGACCTCGAGGAGCTTTCGAGACCGCTCTCACAAAGCCTTCGGGTGTAAGGCCCGGCAGTCAGGGCACGACTTTGTGTCGTGGTCTCGGCCGAGACAGTAGAGACACTCTAAGTGTGGGTCTGTGATCGACATCATTCGACCACAGACGTTGCATGGCTTGAAGCCGGGCATCCCTACCGACACCTAGGAGTCGAGATGACTCGAAAAGAAACAGTGAAAAAATCACCAAAAATTTAGTCAAAAATTGACTAGGGCACTGCTCTTCCCGGATCTGCGCTTACTGGCGTGGAAAAAGAAGAACTGACGTCAGCGCGCAGGGGCGGCGTCTAAGTACTGCCCGCGACGTCATCCCGGCGATCACGACGCCGACGACGGACGCGGAGCCTCACGACGCCGCCTACCGACGCGCAAGGGTACTGCTACGCAAAAACTTTCCGGATCCAGCCTGACGCCTGGGGATATTCTAAGGTAAGGAATCTGTCACTAACGTGTCTCTTTCAGATACATGGTTACACGAGAGCTCTGGTCCCGATGTCGCTTCCGCTCTGCCCCCCAACTACTCGATAATTAGGAAGGATCGTGGTGCCAAATCAGGAGGGGGCATTGTGGTAATTTTTTATAACTTATACACCTGTAAATGGGAGGACTTGCCTTTTAAAGGTTGCGAGGCCAGTTCATTCAAACTCTCCCTTACACCCCAATTTACATTTTCTGGGATCTTGATCTACCGCCCACCGGGGCCAGCAGGGCCATGGGTTGCGGCCGTTCCTGAACTTATGGCCCCCTTTTGTTGGACGCTGCCAACTTCACTATTCTGGGAGACATGAATATTCACTTTGACGACCCAACATGCACAACGAGCACTTCTCTGACGGCTGATCTGGCAGCTATGAATATCCTACTCTGCAATTCAGGTCCCACCCACATGGCGGGCCATCTATTGGACCCCATTTTTTCAAACCTATCTAATATTTCATGCCAGGCAGCTCTCCCAGTACTTTAGTCCGATCATTTTTTGGTCGGGTTCAGGGTGAGGCAGGATCTGCAGTGTGCAAATACGCCCATCTTAGCCACCAAGTCGAGGTCCAGAAACTGGAAGAAACTAGACATAGATACTTTTAACCAACACCTCTCCAATAACATCCCCGCTATTACTTCAGTCAATTTAGCAGACTCGGACACCATCCATTCCTGGATTGTAACATCCATTGATGCGTGCCTCCCATCATCCATTAAAAAAGTGAACAATCACCGACCTCCTGCCCCCTGGTTCTCTGAAAGGTTAAAAACAGAGAAAACCAAATGTAAAGCGCTAGAAAGACGCTGGAGGAAGGACTATGCGCCCGAACTCAAACTTGCATACAAATTAGCAAAAAGGGAATACCATTCCCTCTGCAACGCTGCCTGAGCTGAATATGTGAGCAACACCATCATGTGGGCACAAAACAGCTCCAAGACCCTGTTTAAATTAGTTAAAGACCTTTCGGGCGCAGCTTGCCAACCCATCCCCCCTGTGCTCACCGAAGTTCAATGTGAGGACTTAGCCAAGTTTTTCATCGATAAAGTGGAGAAAATCTACTCAGCACTGAACGTAGTGTCAACCAACGTGGTGCAGCAAACTAAGAACTTTCCCCCTACATCAGGCAGCTCCGCTCAAATGGCTAATCAGACCGCCGTACCATCCAACACTTTAGAAAATTGGCTGCCTCTGGATACCAGCTCTTTTAAACGTATTTTAAACAGCCTTAAATCCGGCTCTCCTAGAGATCCTCTTCCCATTGCCATACTTCAGAAGCTTGAGCCATCATCACTAAAGCTAATCATGGAGTTGCTCAATGCATCCCTGCAGGAAGCAGTTGTTCCATCTGAATGGAAACACGCCATGGTTCTCCCACTCCTGAAAAAGCCAATGCTGATCCGGCGGAACCATCCAATTTCCGCCCAATCTCTCTACTTCCAGCCTTTTCCAAAATTCTAGAAAAACATATTAACCAGCAATTGACACATTTCATCGACTCCCAATTTTTTTTACACGCATCTCAGTCTGGTTTCAGAGCTGGTTTCTCTACGGAAACCACTCTTTTGGGAGTCACGGAAACATTGCGCCACCGCCTTGATATGGGTGAAACTGTGGCACTCATACTGCTTGATTTGAGTGACGCTTTCGACACTGTGTCACATACCGCCCTACTAAAAGCTTTACAATCACTGGGCGTTGTCAAGGCAGCACTCAAATGGTTCACTGATTTCCTGACCGACCATACTTTTCAGGTCTTTTCTCTGTCAGCCAGTTTTAAGTCTCATGCTTCTCCTCACGGAGTACCGCAGGGTTCCATTCTCAGCCCACTACTGTTCAATGTCTACGTCAGGCCTCTGGCTACGATTGCGGAAGATGCTGGTTTGTCTATTTTTTCCTACGCTGACGACACCCAGCTAATCTTCTCCCTTTCCACCAAAGAGGCATCCAAGTCTTCTTCTCTCCAGGCAGGGCTACAAAATATAGCAGGTTGGATGCAAGCCAACTTGCTAAAACTCAACGGCGAAAAAACGGAAATACTAATTTTTGGGAAAAATAAAGATCTCTGGGGTCCCCAGCACTGGCCTCCTCAAATGGGCGCTCTTCCCCAACCTGCGCAACAGGTCCGCAATTTAGGCGTTATTATTGACGACCAACTGTCAATGAAGCAGCAAGCAGTCAAGGTCGCCTCAACCTGCTTCACCATCCTTAAGTGGCTTAAAAAAATCCTTTGGCTGTTGCCTGGTCCCACGCAAAAAACGGCAGTCCAGGCTCTTATTACTTCCAGGTTGGACTATGGCAACGTCCTGTATTTAGGAGCCACTAAGGAGGTGATTCGTAAACTGCAGGTAGTGCAGAACGCGGCGGCCAGGTTACTCTGTCAGGTCCCCAGAAGGGCCTCCATTTCAGGCTCGCTCTGCGATCTTCACTGGCTTAAGGTGGAGTATCGCATCAAATTCAAGGCCCTGAGCCATATGCATAAAATCAAATCTGGTACAGCACCACAATATTTGAACGCCTTAGTCCATCCCTACCTTCCACCGCTCCTTCTTCGCTCTTCCACTCAGGCTAAATTTTCGGTTCCTAGGACCAGACTGTCGCGCATAGGTGGCCGGTCCTTCTCTTGCCTGGGCCCTACTCTGTGGAACTCACGCCCTACGTCTCTTCGGAATGAAACCATCTATACGAATTTCCGCAAACGCTTAAAAACGTGGTTATTCAATCAATAGTCTTCTTTCACTCTGCCCGTATCTGATGGCGCCGGGAAACCTCCGGGTAGCTGTGCGCCTTATAAAATTAAATAATAATAATAATGCTGTGCTGCCGATGAAACCTGTAACTGAAAGTCACTGAAGTTAATGTATGTTCACTCTATGTAGAGATCTGTTAGTGTACTGATGGTAACTGATTCCTCTTGTTATTTCCAGTGTATTGTGTCATCGCAAAACCGGAAGTTCTGGTCCAGTGTCATCTACCTTGCAAACGTAGGTGGTCTCGGAAGTGAATGATCTTGTTTACCAGTGTTGCAGAGCCGCTGAGCAGATCCAAAACCGCAAGTCTCCCTCTTCTTATTTTGTCCCAACCCCTCCACCCTCCAGGGGCCGTGCGTGATCTAAGGAGTTGGTCCATTGATTTTGCGCAGCGCTGAGGGATAGGAGCCCAGCATCGGCTCCAGTGTCGTCTCTGCGGTTGGGACCAGGTGAGTGCATGACACATGATATAAATCACCTAAGTGGTAAGATACGAGCGAGTCCTGAAATTTTGAATTAATGCTGTTCCCGCAGCCTTCTTCAGCAGTCTCCCATTGCATATATTTGTTCATAAAACCGGCAGATTTGCACCAAGCTTCCTTTTCAGCCCATACTTACAAAGTCATAGGGGGCTTGTGGGAGATTATGTGAATCCGCCCACTGTGCCAGGTGTTTAGGGGGGCGAGAAAGGGTTTTGTCAGCTTTGGTGCTGCTTCATCTAAACTCCTACATGGCAGTAATGCAGCCATGCTTGCAGCATCCAAGTTCTTTTATCACCTAGGTAAGCAGGGAAGTGAGAAGAATTCCCGGTTCCTTAGGGGAGTCAGCAAGCATATTGGAAGCTATGGAACAGAGAAGATGTTCCAGCAAGCAGACGCATATTGCATTCAATTACCCTGAATAAGAGGTGCCACATCATACCGGGAATGACCAAGAAAGCTTACCTACTATTTAAGATTTACAAACCTTGTTATTAAAACACTAGATGCTGATTTTCAGGTTCGAGACTGTCCCCTCCCTCAAAAAAAGAATAAACCTAATTCTCCTCAGAATAGGATACTGATACCTCTGACGAAGGAGTAAGGCATGGGGAAGTATTTGCATGGATCTCAATCTTCTGAAGTTATTTAACATATGTGGAGAAATTTGACTTTGCCTGTAGAGTTGTTCTCACAATATTGCAGAAAATAGCCTGACACAAAAAGCAATATGGAAAGTTCTTTTAAAAGAAGGGACAGATGTGTAAATGCCTATTTTTATCAGGTTCCTTGCAATCCAATATCTTTTGGATGACTTGCAAAAGAAAAATTCCCGGGGGTGGCTAAAGTTGCTTTCTCAGTGACTGACATGTCATGCTCGGAATCAATTATTTCTTAGAACACTATAAAATCGAGGGTGCTTTAAAAGATCATCTGCAGAATGCAACTTTGTAATAAGTGTGGATGCTTATGCCACCTATACAGAGTATAATCACTGCTGACAAATTTCCAGTCCTTGGCTGAGGACATGCATTAGGGATTAGAATGTAATTTCCTTCTTTCCATGATGAAACAGTAAGTTGGGTTGTTATCGGACATTATTTTTGATGGATTTTGTGTGGGGGCTTCTGCATCGGGGTTCGCAGTCGAAACAAGATGAATAAGGGCCTGGAGGGCAGATAATTCACTTCAGTGGGGTTTCCACTCTCTCATTCCATCACTAGAATGAGGCTTCAGTGGCCCATGAGTCTGCTGTGTGCATTTCTCCCTTCCGTTTGAAGAGAAGGGTTCTTTAAAAGATAAACGATGATCAAGTGGAGGTTCTGCTTGTTTCACCAGCTTGGTGCTGGAGACCGTGGTTTCCACTCTTCCAACAGTTCTCTGTGCTTCCCCCTTGAATGTTTCACAATTGCACATCTACTCTCAAATTCCTTTATTTGTCAAAACATCTCTCCAACGGTTAGCCCTTTCCATTCAGCAATCTAGGAGGCTGAGTGCTCTCGGTATATGCAAGACACTGACACATTTTAATTCCTAGTGTGTTTCTAGGGGTTTCAAGCCACATCATGTAAGGGGGTAAGAAGGTGGAAATTTTAAGAAATTATTTTCCATTGATTCTCGCTGTTCCTACTCCTATGGACTCCCAGTGGGGCTATCATAGGGTTGACCTTCTCTCTCCTTTTGAGGTCTCTGCATTCCATCTTCTGAAAACCATTTAAGACCTGTGGTGCATATTCCAGTGTCATCTAAGAATTTAACATCTGTTCTTAATATTCTTCAGGAAGACATTTGTGAATCCCTACAGTCTGTTCCTTTGACATTTCTCACTGTAAAGGCTCTTTTTGATGGTCATCTCCTCAGGTCATACTTTGGGGGAAATTGGAGCCTTTATAAATAATCCAATTATTATGTTTTTCCCTAACAAGGTGGTGTGAAGAGCAGACCCTCCTTTTTGGCCTATGGTACTCTCTTCTTTCCAACATTCTCAGTATCTTCTCCTTTCTGTATTTTATCATTCCCTTTCTTTGGAAAAGAAAATTCTATGTCATTCCATTGTCGTCCAAAAAGCATTTTCCAACTCTCTGGATAGGACTATGTAGTTTATCGGATGGCAGGAGTACCTCTTACATCTTTAATTCAGGGTTGCTAGACTAGGAGTATTTCCTTTTCATGGGAGGCTATTTAAGGGGCTTCTATTAAAGATATTTGTGCTGCAGTCACTTGGGCCTCCCCTCATACAATTATCTCTCATTATAGGATACATATAGGGGTTGTGTTGTTTTACTTTCCGTAGGACCACCGGTATTGTCTCCTGTACAGTAACTGTATGCAAGAATATTTTATATGTATATCCGGGACACCCCCCCTCTGCCCAAGTCTCCCATCATAACCTGAGCCTCCAGCGGGCTGAACTCAGGAAGCGAAGTGCCTGATGGAATATGTGTGGTGAGGGCGTGGCGGAGCTGCAGATACCTGTAAAATGGGGTGGTGTGGAGGGAGTGACGGTGTTGCAGATCCGAGAAGGCCCTAACATGATCGCCCACCCAGACATCTCCAAGCAACGAGATCCCGATCCGGTCCCACTGCTGAAAGCCCTCGAGGGACGATGTTTCACTCAGCCACGTGCCGTGTCACAAAGGTGTGTGTTGGGTGAGTCTCTTGTCCCACCCCGTGTAACGCAGGGCGGAGCGCCAGGCCACTAGAACCGCCCTAGTGATAGGTGGAATCGTCTGTGGGATGGGGGCCCCGTATAAATAGGCTTGGATTTGCGAAAAGCTCATCGTGTGGAGTTCGGTCCGATAGGCCGGGTCCGACAAGCCGACAGTGAACCAGTCGAACAAGTTACTTACCTTCGGTAATGATATATCTGTAAGAAACATTAGAAGTGATAGATTCCTTACCTTAGAATATCCCCAGGTAGGGGCATCGTGCGGCTCCGCGTCCGTCGTTGGCGTCGTGGTCGACAAGATGACGTCGCGGGCGCTACTTGGACGCCGCCCACGCGCGCTGACGTCAGTTCTGTACACGACTTTCCGCGCCAGGAACGCAGAGCCATGCAAGATACTGACCACTGGTGCCTTGAAACTAGGGCCCTGAAAGGGATGACCTTAACCCTAGAAATCAGTTCGCAGAACGGGGAGGATGGGTGGGGCGGTAAGGAATCTATCACTACTAATGTTTCTTACAGATATATCGTTACCGAAGGTAAGTAACTTGTTCATCTGAAAGAAACACATAGTGATAGATTCCTTACCTTAGAATAGATACCCCAACAATACCAACCCCCGTGGTGGGTCTGCGAACTAAGATCACACCAGAAAGTCACGGAGAACAGAACGGCCAAAGAAGCCGTCTCTCCGGACTTGGCTGTCCAGGCAGTAATGCTTGGTAAACGTGTGCAGCGAGGCCCACGTGACTGCCTGACATATGTCTTGCAAGGGGACACCACGTCCCAATGCAGTAGTGGCTGCAGTAGCTCTGGTGGAATGAGCACGCAGCCCCACCGGAGGTTCTTTTTTAGCCAAAGAGTAACAGGCTTTGATACACAAGACAACCCAGCGGGAGATAGTTCTCTTGTGTACCACCCGACATTTCTTGGTGCCAACGTAGCCAACAAAGAGCTGGTCATCCACCCGGGAACTGCTGTGTGCGGTTGAGATAAAAAGAAAGCCCTCGTTTTGGGTCCAGACGGTGGAGCCGCTCTTTCTCTCTGGAAGGATGCGGAGGCGGAAAAAAGGTGGGCAAGGTAATAGTCTGCCCAATGTGAAAGGCCGTAACCACTTTTGGCAAAAAGGAAGGACGGGGCCTGAGCACAACCTTGTCCGGATGGACTGAAAGGAAAGGAGGCTTACAGGAAAGAGCCTGGAGCTCACTCACTCGCCTGGCGGAAGTGATGGCCACCATGAAAGCAGTCTTTAACGTCAAAAGACGAAGAGGACAGTTGTGAAGTGGCTCAAAGGGAGCGCACATCAAGTACGTCAGAACCAGATTCAAGTCCCACTGAGGCATCACGAAAGGAATAGGAGGAAAAAGGTGAGTAATGCCTGTAAGAAACCTATTTACAACAGGGGACTTGAAAAGAGAGGGCTGATAAAGGGAGCCTGAGAAAGGCCGAAATAGCAGAAAGGTAGCCCTTGATAGTGCCCAGAGCAGAGCCCTGCTGGGCCAAAGAAAGGAGGAACAGTAGAACCTCAGAAAGAGGGGCAGAAAGGGGGTAAACAGCCTTTGCTGTGCACCATGACACAAATTTGTTCCACCTGCAGGCGTTTACCACTTTAGTAGAGGGACGCCTGGCTGCCAGAATAACGTCACAAACTTCAGGAGGCAAGTCGAAGGGAATCAACTGCCGCCGCTCAATCTCCACGCAAAGAGGTGGAGGCTGGACAGGTTCGGGTGGAGGACCGTCCCCTGCTGCTGCGACAGAAGATCCTCCCGAAGAGGCAGTCGGATCGGGGGATTGATGCTCATAATGAGTAGCTCGGGATACCATACTCTTCGAGCCCAGTCCGGAGCCACAAGAATGACTTGGGCCCGGTCGTGCCTGATTTTCTTCAGCACTCTGGGCAGAAGTGGTATAGGCGGAAAGGCGTACAACAGACCGCAACTCCACTCGCGACGAAAAGCGTCACCGAGCGAGTACCGCCTTGGAAATTCCAACGCGCAGAACTGATGACATTGCACGTTCTCTTCGGTGGCGAATAGATCTAACCAAGGCTCTCCCCACTGCTGAAAGAGACCTTGCGCCACCTCCGAGTGAAGACTCCATTCGTGATCGAGCATGCACCTGAGTTCGTCCGCCCTGGCGTTCAGAGAACCTGCCATGTGTTGAACCACCAGGGACATGCCCTGATGTTCCAGCCATGTACAGAGACGCAGAGCCTCCTGACAGAGGGTCCACGACCCCACCCCACCTTGCTTGTTGCAGTACCACATGGCGGTGGTGTTGTCTGTGAACACCTGCACTACTCTCCCCTTGACAGAGGGAAGGAATGCCTTCAGTGCAAGCCTGATCGCCCGCAGCTCCAAAAGGTTGACATGGAGCCGGGACTTCGCCGGAGACCAGAGGCCTCTGATCTCCGCCTCTCCCATGTGGCCGCCCCATCCCAGGAGGGACGCATCCGTCACCACTGTGAACTCCGGTTGGGGAAGGGAGAGGGATCTGCCATCGACCCAATGCTGGTTCGTGAGCCACCACTGCAATTGTTGTGCAGTGCCCTCCGAGATCTGGACGTGATCGGACAGGTTTCCCTGATGCTGCGACCGAGAGTCCCAAGGACTTGACCGTAGCCCGTGAGTCCTTAAACCTCTCCAACGCGCTGTCCGCTTTGTCGCCGAAGAGGCGACGGCCATCAAAGGGCATGTCCATAAGGGTGTTTGACATCCCCTGAAAATCCAGTGGTTCTCAACCAGGCGTGACGGCGAACCGCCACTGTCGTTGCAATGGATCTGCCCAGTGAGTCGGCGGTGTCTAGACCACAACGGATCATGAACTTCGCTGCGCCTCTCCCCTCTGCAACAGCCTGGGCGAGAGCAGGCCGGGCCTCCTCCGGACACTGGGGCAGCACGTTCGCCACCGTATCCCACAGACAGTGGGAATAACGGCCCAAGAGGCATGCAGTGTTCACGGACCGCAGCGCAGAGCAGGTGGAAGAGAAAATCTTCTTCCCAAACTGATCCAGCTTCTTGGATTCCCTATCCGGTGGAGCGGAAGGGAAGGCGGTTGGGGAAGCAGAGGATTGGACAACCAAGCTCTCGGGAGTGGGGTGTTGGGAGAGAAAAATGGGGTCACCCAGTGCTTAATTTGTGCCGGAGCTTTCCGGTGCTCAGCACCGGCACTTATTTTACCGGGCCGGGTTTTTCCGATTTTTCTTCTCCGGCAGATCGATGGCCCGGTAATTATTAAAATAATTTCCTGCGCTGCTCTTCTTCAGTGACTGCTGCCTGGTATGTCTCAGGGGAAGTCCCACCCTTGTCCAGGCATACTTGAAGAGCGTCGTCATCACGTTAGTGATGTCACGTGGTGAGCAGATCGCGCCTGCTTTCACAGAATGTTGTTTCATTTGCTTTGAAGAATGGCTGAGGGCGGGCTTTTGGTTGAGCTGGGGCACGTCAGGCTGGAAGTGTGCAGGACTGCCAAAGTGCCAATAAACGTTTTAAAATATAATACGTCCTGTCTAGCATGAGTGAAATGCTGAATATATATGAGCGCCGGCGCCCGCAATCAATACAGGTATAATTTTTGTATATTGAATGTACTTGCTTCATAAAAGCAACAAGAGCTGCACGCACCAAAAATAAATAACTTTACGGCATTTAGGCACGTTCTTTTAATCTCCTGTCTCCTGTGCTGAGGGCCCGGCCTGCGCTTCTGATGTATTGCCTTGTAAAATCGGACGATGGTTGCATGAGGGCAGGCTGCGCTGGAGTCTCATAGTGCATGTGCTGCTCTGCACTCATTCTAGGTCAGTTTGTTTTTTAGAGAAATAACATGTTAAAGCAGATTGCATCCTGCTCGCACTAAGCCTGCCAAAATCTTTGTCTACACGAAATGATAATTCTGTCTGACATGGTTCTGTAATACTGTAGTGACAAACTGAAGAGTTCGGAGGAGGTAGTAATTGATTTTAAGGGGCAAAGAACTAGAATTCTCACGTAAATACTCTGCAGGATTTCCCATTTGCTTTTTTTAACTTTAGCATCTTTGCAAATTTCCTGCTCCACTTGCATAGGTAGAGTGTGCAGGTTATTGCTTCACTTGTTCGGAATAAATTGTATGACCCTTGGAATTTAAAAGACATCATAAGTAGATAATAATCTTAAATCTGAGATAAGGGGGAAACAAACATTGAAAACCTGCAGAGAAACTATGTGATTAGGAAACATCACAAACATTAAATTACTATCAAGAACCTGGTAAGAGATATATAGCGGAACTCTAACAAAGGGATTTTTCTATGTAAAGATTTAGAAAACCAAGCAAGCCTGAAACCATTTTTAGAAAAGTCACCCGTACTGACCGCATACTTATCACTGCTGGAATATTGTACTAAGCAGTGTTCCTGGTCAGAGACTGATGCTGGACACAGCCCAGTCACTTGGGTACTAAATCCCCCCAAAAATTGCGGCTGCAAAACGTTGGATTACAGAATCATTTTTCAACATCCTTATTTACAGAAGCTGAATTTTAGGATTGTTCACACCCTAATCCTACGAGTGACCTGGAAAAAATCCACCATATGGGTGAATTTTCCTCTGTTGCTTTGCATTGGAGTGGAAAAAAGAGTGTTTTCACAATAAGGCAACTGGACTGTCATTTTGGAATGGGGTAAATAACGGCAAAGCCAAAATGTTTTCCATTATCTGCGATGATTTCTAATTCATGTATTTACTGATATAAAAAGAATGCTGACAGTTTGCAAATTGGGTTTGTGAAAGAATCAATCCCCTTCCTATTTTCAGAATGTATAGAAGAAGCCTTTAATCTACATGGGAGATTATTTTGCATAAGAAGAAAAAGCAGAAACGAGTGAAATTTGCAAAAGATGCAGACTTCTGCCAGACTTTCGCTTGTTATTGCCTTAAGGTTACTCTTGTTATGCATAATGAGTAAACTTGCCAGAAAGGTTTGTCTGTAATTTTGTAACTCCAAAAATATGGAATTGTAGGTAAATCGTATGTGCAAAGCTAGAATTCATACATTTCTGTGACTCTAGTGGCAGGGGAAGCAGAGGTTTGCAAAGACAGATAAGCATTGTGGATATTAGGCGTTCTGCAAATGCAATGTTTTAGTACAAATGTGCACTACTCCATACATTTGTGTAGATCTTCCCACCATATTTTTTCCTTTCATAGGAAACAGCACTTTTGTTGCTCATAGTAATGAATGGGGTTTGAGCTGGATACCATTGGTATCAGTATTTCCTGGATGCAGGAATATCACAATGTCCCGCACTGGGATCCCGACAGTGTCCTTAGAAATTGAGGGGCTTACTGCAGGAATCAGTAACCACAACCAATTGCCAGGCTAATTCCTTACTTTTCAGCTGCTTCCCAATTGAACATTTCACCAGATTTAAACCGGTGAGATACCAGAGTAGAAGGCATTGGGAATTCAGTACTTGCTGCATTACTTGTCATTCCCTATTCGACTGCTATATTTGTTACCAGCAGAAATGGATATCACCTAGCCCCCAGAACGAGGGCCTTTGAGTTTTGAAAATTTTAAAAGAGCAATTTGGCAGGTATTAAAGAGATGTAGTGAATTAGTGAGGCCATATACAAACATGAATATGGTTCTTTATCACTATATATTCTGAGAACAAAATGGTAACTAGCCTTCAGTGTTAACCAGAAGTCCAGATCTCACACCGAAAGGATCAATGGATAACTGTGCCAATGATTCCCCCATGCTTGCAGGCCATAACGTCCTGGCCCATTTCTTTGCTTATGATACATTTCTGCTAGCTAAAATCAGGGCTGACTTACAAACACTTGTTGACAGATTTGAATCTGTTTTGTACGTTATATGGTCTTAAAATTAATGCATCCAAAACCAAGTATATAACTTATTTCAGGGGGTCGAGGGGTACCGTAAGCTTAGGAAGGGACGTTTTGGAAAGGGTCAAGGAATTAACTATTTAGGGATTCATCTGCCTGTTTCCTGATCATGGGCCCCACAGATTTCTGAAAGCTCACTTTTGTTAACCCATAGAGCTGAGGCTATTCTTAGATTTGCTAAAAAGGCACCCTGGTATCGGATTCTTCCAGCAGTGGAGATAGAGAATGCCCAACCAAGGGGTGCTGTATTATATGGCACAGAACTATGGGTCCACTGTCACGCAGGTGAACTGGGAACTAGTGAGAACAACTTCATAAGAGCTCGAACAGTAATGGAGAGAGGCACCCCCTTAGTTCCCTTTACATTGGACCTTGAACTTAAGCCTATATCTGCGTTTGCCACCCTTACGCCGGTACTTTATTGGGTTCCTTTAGAGAGGGCTTTGTTGATATTCTCAGTATAAACAGCTCCAAGAAGATCAAGTGGTTGGCCCATGTCAAAAAATAATTGTATGACCTGGGCCTAGGTAATTTTTGGCAAGAGCCCTCCTCTGTCACGCCTACTGTGGTTACTGTTGTCAAATCAAAATACTGGTAGAGAGTTGCTGCTCAGAATGAATTGCCTAGTTCCATCAGCAGCTGAACAAGGCTTTTTCTATTGAATAAGACTGTGCCTAAGGCAGAGAAATTCCTAAATTGTATCCGACTGGTGTGTACACACTCACGTTTTTTGCAGAGGTACAGGACTTTGCCGATTGTTGTGTTTACATCAACATGGGATCCTGCACAGTCAGGGTCTACATTGTGTCTGTCATGCATGTTTTTCTATAAGACCGAGGAACAGTTGCTATTCTTTTGCCCAAAATATTCTAGAGCTAGGTGGATTGTGCCCTTGCGTCATCTTCTGGGAATGACAAATCACACAAATGCTTTCAGAATTTGTAAAAGTGATTCTACAAGTATGAAAGTGCCTTCCCATATGTTACATTATGTTATGATAAATTGATTTATGTATCACACTAATCACCCGAGAGGGTATCCAGGCACTTAAGCAGCTGTGTAGGCGTGAGGTCCCGGAGGTGCTTATGTGAAGAGCCAGGTCTTCAGCTTCTTGCGGAACTCAAGATGTGAGAAGGTGGCTATGATGTATTGAGGCTTGTGGATGTGGGTGGAACCAATAAAGGAAGTGGGTGGAGCTTCTGGAGGAAGTGGGCGGATCCTCTTAAAAAGAATTTGAGCACCTGCACCTAATATTTTACAAATTAAGCACTGGGGTCACCCGGAGCCGGGCGATGGCGTCGGGCCACGTTCCTATCCACAGGAGCCCCTGTGGTGGGCCTGGACCAAGTGCCCAAAAGGACGTCCGAAAGGGCTTCATTAAAGGGCAGCAGCGGCTCCGCAGAAGTAGCTGCTGGCTGAAGCACCTCTGTCAGGAGGTTAGTCCTGACGGCCACAGTAGGGAGCTGGAGGTGTAGGGCCTCCGCCGCCCTACGCAACACCACTGCATAACTGGCTCCCTCCTCCGTAGCCACGGTAGGAGGAGACAGCATGCCAAGGTCTGGTGAGGTATCCAGACCACTGGCGTCCCCCAATTCCTCAGCCCAGTCCTCTTCAGACTCGCAGGCTGCAGCGAGAGGGTCGTCCGACCCCTCCCAGTCCTCCCCTTGCTCCTCAGGCTGTTCAACAGGCCTAAAATAAGGAGTAGGGACATGGGGATAGAAATCCCCAAACAGCGTCGAGAACGGCATCGACCGACGCCGGACAGACGCCGCGTCCACTTTGGGGCTGAAGCTGGGGTCGACGTCGTCCCGAGGAGCGGGCGGCGTCAGGATCGGTGCCGGTGGAGTCGACGTCGGTGGAGGCGTAACAAGGTCAACCGGCGTCGACTGGGATCCAGGCCTGGATCCAAGGGTGTCCTGCGGCGCCGGAGCCGACAGCGACGCCGGAGCCGCCGGCGAGGAAACGCGAGGACACCCATGCGGGACCGCGGGGCCCGAAGGTGCACCGGTGGGACCAGACGCCCCAAAGAGGCGAGCCATGGCTGACAGGAAGTCCTGTATCTGGGCCGGAGTCGCCGACGACCCCGGGTAGGGCGGGTAGTCGGGCGGCGACTCCATGGACTCCGCCGGAGGCGCGGGGGTGGCACCCCATACCCTCAGCCGCGTCGCACGACCGGCGAGGGGAAGTCGGAGAACGATGACGTTTCTTCGACTTCTTGTGCTTCGCCTTACCTGACCCCGAGTGCGAAGACTTCGATCCCGACGATCGCTGATGGTGACTCCGCGCACGGTCCCTCGACCTCCCCTCTGGACCGGGACCTCTCACGGCGCAGAGCCAACTGCCGGGCTTCAAGCAGCTTTCGGGACCGCTCCCGCAAAGACTTTGGCGCCATGGCCCGCATTCGGGGCACGACTTGGGGTCATGGTCGCGCCCCAGGCAGAAGAGACACACGCGGTGCTGGTCCGTCACCGACATCATCCGATGACAGTCCTCGCAGGACTTAAACCCGGGCATCCCTAACTGCACCAGGAGTCGAATCGACTCGAAAAAGGTGAGAAAAAGATCTCAAAAAACATAGTCAAAAAAGATTAGGGGTACCGCTCTCTCCGGATCTGCGCTTGCTGGCGCGGAAAAAGAAAGAACTGACGTCAGCGTGCATGGGCGGCGTCCAAGTAGCGCCCGCGACGTCATCTCGGCGACCACGACGCCAACGACGGACGCGGAGCCGCACGACGCCACCGACGCGCAGGGGTACTGCTGACGAAAACTTTCCGGATCCAGTCTGACGCCTGGGGATATTCTAAGGTAAGGAATCTATCACTATGTGTTTCTTTCAGAAATGAACGACAATAAGTCTGGTGGCCAGATAGTAGAGGTGAAGATTCGTCACTCCCATACCCCCTTCGAAGGGAGGGATCCGGCATCGGGCCAAGGCTATACGTGGTCTCCCACCTCCGCACAGGAACCAACTACCCGGAAGGTGAAAGGTGATGTTCTGTAAAATGTATAGAATACGGGGGAGAATCATCATTTTAAAGAGTGCCCCTCTGCCAAGGGGATTGAGAGGGAGAGATTGCCAGCGCTTGAGGTCTTGTTTGGCTTTCGTGATCAGGGGTGTAATGTTGAGGGCCCATTCCAACTCCGGGAGCAAAGCCACCCAGATCCCGAGATATTTGAACGATAACCTCCGTAGGGGGATGCTAGACTGCCAGTCAAAGCAGGCCCTTAAGGGATGGAGAGGAACCAAAGTGGACTTCCTTGGGTTAAGACGCAGGCCCGAGGCGGTCTCGAAAGCCTGGAGCACCTCCAGGCAACGCGGGCCGGAGCTCTCCGGGTCGGCCAAGAAAAGCAGGACATCATCCGCGTAGAGGGCAATCTTATCCACCTGGTGGGGGTCCCAGGTCCCAGGTCCAACCTCGGATTCGGGGGTCGCTGCGTATGAGGCAGGCCAGGGGCTCCATTGCCAACGCGAACAGGAGCGGCGAGAGAGGACACCCCTGACGCGTGCCTCTCCGAATTGGAAACGCCTCCGAAAGGGCACCGTTGGTCAAGACTCTTGCATTGGGATCGGAATACAAGACAAGGATGAGGCGTCTAAAAATGTGCCCAAACCCCATCGTAGTGAGGACATCTTCCAAGTAGCCCCAGTCCACTGTGTCAAAAGCTTTCTCGAAATCAATGAGCAGGAGGGCCAGATATGGCGTGAGGAGATGGCGATGGGCCAAGGCAAGGTGAAGGCGTCTAATACAATGCCGAGTACCGCGCGCTGGCATGAAGCCACATTGGTCTGGATGAATCAGTTTGTGCAACAATGGGCGGAGACGCTGGGCCAGGGCTGTGGCGAAGATTTTCATTTCTGTATTGATTAAAGAGATCGGACGATAATCCGCACAGGAAGGAGAAGGTGGTTGGGTCTTGGGGATGACCACTATAGTGGCGACGTCAGTCTCAGAGGGGAAGGAACCCTTCTCCGCCACGTGGTTAAAGAGGTCGACCAGATGGGGCACCAGTAAGTCTCAATAGGTCGCATAGTACTCTTGCGGAAAGCCGTCAGGCCCGGCGTCTTCCCAGAGTGCAGTAGGGAAATAGCCCCGTGAATTTCCTCCGGGGTAAGAGGAAGATCCAGATCCGTCGATTCGGCCTGGGCAAGACGGGGTAATTGGACCCCCGTCCGTTCCCGCAAGTCAACCAGGGAGGCCCCGGGGGGCCGAGCGGAGTAGAGCCGAGCGTAATAGCCTTCGAAGGCCTGGGCGATGGCTCGCGAAGTGCAGTGGTGGGTCCCATCCGCGTCTCTAACTTCAGGAATGATTCTGTTAGCCTTGGGGTAGGAGACCAAATTATGAAGCAATTTACCGTTCTTGTCACCCCAGCCATACACACGGGCCACAGAGGAACGCCACAGCATCTTGGCCGAATCCAGGGAGATCGGACGGATCTCATCGCGAATCGCTGCAAGTTGCCTGGCGGGCCGAGCGTCCTCAGTCTCCGCGAGGGTCAGTTCTAGCCGCAGAGCCTGGGCCTCAAGCTGGGTCAGGCGCTCAGTCTGCGCCGCCCTTTTCGCATGTACCAGACCTCTGGCTACACCTCGTAGGGTAGCCTTACCGGCCTCCCAGAGTGTGCCCGAGGAAGGGACCGAACCCTGGTTAGTAAGAAAATAGTGCCGCAACTCTACTGCAAGCGCGTCCTTAATGTCCGCATCTTGCAAAAACCATGCGTTCAGTCGCCAGACCGCTCGCACCCAATCAACGGTATCGCCCAAACGGAGGGAGACGGCAGAGTGGTTTGAAATACCACGGAGGAGAATAGAGATGCTAGAGACCTGTTGGCAATCGGGGGCAGGCAGGAGGACCAGATCGATACAGGAGTGGGTATGGTGGGCCGCTGAAGTGTGAGTGTACTGTTTCGCCCGGGTGTTCCAAACCCGCCAAGCGTCACAGAGACCAAGGGCAGCCGACCAATCAGTCAATCGCTTGGAACTGGCGAGACGTGATGAAGACGGAACACCCGTTGAAGTCCCCCCCCAATAATGGTCTGACCCAGGGGTAGGACGGAGATCACCTCTGTAAGGTGACGAAGAGAAGAGGGAAGTGTGGAAGAGGGAAGTGTGGCAGGGGGAATGTATGCTGATAGTAAATTCAGGACATGACCCTCAAGCTTACCGGACATGGCAACGTAGCGGCCCTGCGTGTCAGTCTTCACCTGGATAGGAGTAAAGGGGAGACCTCCTCGGGTCAAGATGGCCACCCCGCGAGAGCCCCGCATGAAACCGGAGTGCCACACCCTATCGAACCCGTATCTCGCGAGGAAGGAGCAGTGAGTTCCCAGGAGATGAGTCTCCTGTAGGAGGAGCACGTCCGGTGCAAGACGTTGGGCGCATTTGAGAACCGCCGTCCGCTTGATGCGGTCCAACAAGCCGTTCACGTTCCATGACAGGACATGAAGGGATCTACCGTGAGTGGACATCTGGGTAACAGGTATCATGGGGACGCGGAGGACCCAGAACTCCCGGGCTCAAGGAAAGTGACGCTGCGCAGCTAGGGTGGAGAGATGTGGCAATGGTAATAAAGTGTGCTGTCTGTCGGCGGCGAGGGCGCGTGCAGCCAGTAGGCTGGCTGCGATGGCAGAGAACAATGGCTCGTACGAGGCCGGAGCAGCCGGATTGTAGAGAAAATGTGGCATGTGGAAGATGGTATACTGTCTGATGGTGGCAATGTCGTGTGCAAGTGACAGGATAGCAAAAAAAGGGAAAATCAAAAGAAAAAACAAAGGCTCAAACGGAGCCGTGAGAAAAACAGTTCGGAGGGCAACAGCCCTCTCCCTCCCCCAACCACCCCCACCCTATACTTCCGAAATTGAAGCATCTGTCGCCCTAAAGAAACCAAACCCACAATAACAATTAGCTAAGTACGCAAGAATATTAATTGACAAACATAATGCAGAGATCACGGGATGTTGCATAGAAACTTTTATAATTGTTTTTTGTGTGCAAGCTCAAGCAAGTTTTACTTTGGCTCAGGTATGTTTATTCATTTGCCAGTTCAGGCACAATAACCCATCAACAACAGTTTATAAAATAAAATATTAACATTAAAAATAAAATAAATTACTTGATAAGATCAGATAAAAACATTGATTAAATCATCTGTAAAGTGCATATCTGACATGGCTAACAACTTACATTATAATTATAAAACCTGGTTTTAGTACTTTCCACCTTAAAACACAGGCAGATTCTAAAAACCTTTTAATTGCAAACACACATGGGCTAGTATCAAACTTACATATTTTTAGAGCAACCCGATACTATCCTATTCCCAATATCAAACAAAGCAGTTTAACCCATTTCACTCTTAGTCTCTTGCATGCTTTGCAGAAGAATAAGACACGTCCCTCTGTTTCATCATATTTCATACAGACTGGGCATAACTTGCTCTCTTGTCCAGAAATCGATCACGTACTTATGAAAGATGCTGAAGATGAAATACGTAATCTGAACTTTATGTAAAGGATTCTGGCTAAAGATGGGCACTAGTGATCCAGTTATTCCTCAAAATTCCAACCACATTTTTACGATAGGAATACACAGGTTAGCCAACCCATATAAAATGATGACTACAAATTCTCAAGAAAACAATGCAAGTATCTCTCGTTCACTTTTTTTTTTTTATTATTTTTCCTTTGCACAGTACTTATAAATATGTACATATATTTGGAGTTCACCCACATAACAATTGTGCAATTTTCATTTTTCATCTTCACCCCTCTCCACCCACCCCCGGGGGCTGGTGAAAGCCTCGAGATCTATTTGCTTTACATTCTTAACAGTCCTATATAATCTCTCAGCTACTCGTTCCTGGTACAAACGTAACAATTTTACGGAACCCCTCAGGAGCCAAAGTTCCCCAAGCTCATATATTACATAAAAATTCTTTCACTACTGAACCAGTAACATACTATATGCCATGACATCACCTTCTTAACTTCCTCCTTATCGATTACCGATTTTTCTCTACCCATTCCGTCAGTGGCGCCCATATTTTAGCGCGCTTCATTCGTGTCCCTTTTCTTGCATAAACAGCTTTTTCTAAATTATAAATTGCCAAAAAGCGGGAAAGCCACTGCTGAAATCCTGGGGGATTGGAGTCCAGCCAAGCGGATGCTATACACAGTCGAAGAACCGCCATGGCGATAAACACCAAATCTTGGCCGACATTCCCCAGTTCATCTTCCGCCACCCCCAGCACAACCAAACTTGGAGAAAAGAAACATTCTGTTCCTAGAGCTTCTTTAAAGAATTTGGTAATATCTTGTTTTAGCTTACTAAGCATATTACAGGAAGCAAAAATGTGGACCAGATCTGCCTGATATAGTGCACAATGGGGCAGAATGTCCCTTTTCCACTCCCCCATTTAGCTATCTTGTTTGGGGTATAATATAGTGAGAAACAGGTCTTGTAATAATGTGCCTGTAGCCGGGCCGGACTTAATGTGCCATTTTAAGTGATTGCTGAAATGTATCCTCTGAAATACCGATTTTCTCCTTCCATTTCAGCGACCAATGTTCCAAATCATCTTTCATCAGTGAGTTAAAAAGGTTATAGATAACCCATACTGAAAGGTCCCTGTTCTCTACCAGTTTTTCAACTATAATATTTCTGGAGAATCCTATTGGTCTGCCTACCTTCTTAAATAAAAAATCCCTTACTTGAAGATATTTGAAGAAATCTCTCTGATCGATCTCAAACATCTCTCTGAGATTTTCGAAGGAAACAAGGCCTTCTAAAGAAAAAAAGGACCCAAGTTTAGTCAGGCCCACCTCCCCCCATCTTTTAATAGTCTGATCCTTAAAAATTTCTGGCAGATTTGATTGCTTGTTAATGGTGTATAAAAAATGAGTCTGCCGATACCAATTGTTCTTTGAACTGTTTTCCAAACTTTGAACCCCCCTAGTAATGTCTTAAATCAAACTTTTTTTAAATGATTATCATTTAGGTAACGCCACAACCATCCCCAAGCTTCTTCCCCTAATATGAGTTCAGGGGGGGGTCGGAACCTCTTCACTGTCTCTTCCAGGCGGTTTCTCTTGCACCAGTACCAGGTTATGTAGTAGTGTAGTAGCCCAATAATAAAGTCTAAGGTTGGGTAAAGCCCATCCTCCTCTTTCCCTCGGGAGTGTGAGAAATTTAAAGGCCCTTCTTGGTTTAGCATATGACCAGATAAATCGGGGAAATAGGTCTTCTATTTTTTTCAGGCAGTTATTTGAGAATTCTAATGGGATTGCACGTAGAAAATATAAAATCTTAGGGAAGAATAGCATTTTAATGATATCACATCTCCCAATAATAGATAAATGAAGATTATTTAATCTACACAAATCCTGCTTGGTTCTGACTAGTAGAGGTTCTACATTATCTTTGACGATATCATCCAAATTTGCTGAAATATTTATCCCTAGATAAGTTGCGTTTTTAGCCACTCTGCGGTCACTGATCATTGTATTCCCATTGACCACTAGTTGCGTTTTACAGCGATTAAGTGCATAGCCAGAAAGTCTCCCAAACCTTTCTGCTTCCTCTTCTACTTCCTGCATAGCAGTAATTGGATCAGGAGTTACGAGGGCAATGTCGTCAGCATATGCCAGAACTTTTTTTTTCCCAGCTGTGTGTCACAATGGGTCTGATGGCCATTTGGCTCTATTGTATCCCAGCGGGAAGAGCAAAAAGGGGCCAGCTGGATAAGCCAAGAGCAAGAGGACTCATCGGAGGAAGATGACGTAGAAACGTATCTCATATCGTTTGCGCAAGAGCTCAAGCGCCGCCGGAGGCCCCAACCCACGTGCGAGGTCAGGATTGCAGGATCCGAAGTTAAGGCAATCATCGACACCGGGGCCTCGGTCAACGTGATGGGTGTCCAACAGTACCACCACCTCAAGCCCAAGCCCCTACTCACACAACGTCCAACAAGAGAATATTCGCCTACGGAAGCTAAGCCCCGTTACCCCTAAGAGGGATGATGTCAGTACCAGTCAAATCAGAGGACCAAGAGGTAATGATGACGATCCACATCATAAACCGCGAAGCAGACACCCTGATCGGCAGCCACAACGCCGAGGATCTGGGGTTGGTGTCCTTCGCGAGGAGTGTTTGAACACACCTGGTCGAAGACATTCTAGACCAATTCCCCTAACTATTTCAAGGACTAGGTCGCCTCAAGTGCCCGCCCATCAAGCTGCATATCGATAAGACTGTCACCCCAGTGGCGCTGAGACACCGAGTCCCATTCCACCTACGCCCGTTGGTAGAGAAGGAGTTGGAGAAACGCGTGATCAAGAGAGTGTCAGGTCCAACACCGTGGGTGTCGCCGATGGTAATCAACGAAAAGCCTAAACAGCCAGGCACCATAAGGCTGTGCATCGACATGAGACTCCCCAATCGGGCAATCAAACGAGAACGACACATCACCCCAGCGATGGATGACATAATCGCAGATGTAAACGGATCCCGTTGGTTCTCCAAGTTGGACCTCAACGCAGGGTATCACCTCTCGGCTGCCTCTGACACGGTTGACCATGGCACTCTGGTACAAAGACTCTACGAAGCCGGCATAGAGGGGACCGCTTTAGACTGGATCATGTCCTACCTTCGAAACAGAACTAATGTCATCCATACCCCTCCTTTCTCGTCCAAACCGTACTCCACAAAAGCTGGGGTCGCTCAAGGCTATCATCTCGCCCATGCTTTTCAACATCTACATGAAGTCATTACCGGTACTGATCAATCAATTTCACCTCACGTGCTATAACTATGCAGATGACACGCAAATAATCCTTCAACTGGAATGCCCCAAAGACATTGGAAACTCGCAAATTTTCAGTTGTCTCAGAGCCGTGGATCAATGGATGACGTGGAGCCATCTCAAATTGAATGCTTCCAAAACGAAAATACTCACGTGTGGGATTGGAAACATTATGACCCGCTTGCCGCCTGGCCTGATGAACTGGGAGCTAAAGTATCGAAGGAAGTAAGAAACCTCGGAATGACCATGGACTCCAAGCTGTCGATGAATGCCCAAGTGGACAAACTAGCAAGATCCAGCTTTGTTACTATAAAAACTCTGCGACGAATCTTCCCCCATTTGGGATTTCCACACAAGGTCCAAGCTACCATCTCCATTGTTCTGTCCAAACTCTATTACGCCAATAGCCTCTACCATGGATCACCTTTAACGACTATGAAAAGACTATTAACGAATTCAGAACTCGGCTGCCAGACAACTCTTACATACCAAACCGCGAGACCACATCTCCCCTGCCTTGAAAGCACTGCATTGGTTACCGGTTGCCAGAAGATCCACGTTCAAGCTGCTTTGTATCACCCACAAAGCGATACATGGAATGGGACCGCTCTTCATCAGGAATAAAATCACCAAACACATTCATCATAAGAACCTCCGCTCTAGAGTGGCACCTCGCCTCAAAATCCCAAGATACAAGAAAAAAAAACATGGGTGGCACATTCTTCACTGTGCAAGCAGCCAAAATATGGAACTCTTTACCCCCCAACATAAGATCCACCGACAACCACCTTCAATCAGGGTTTTATAAAGCGCGCTACTCACCCGTGAGGGTCTCAAGGCGCTTGGGGGATGGGGGGGGGGGGCAGCTCCGGATCAGTTGAAGAGCCAGGTCTTGAGGCTCTTCCTGAAGGTGTGCAGAGTAGGGGAGCGTCTAATGTTGACTGGGAGCTCGTTCCAGGTCTTTGCAGCGACGTAGGAGAAGGCTCTTCCACCTGCTCTGGTTCTGCGGATGCGTGGGGTCTCTGCCAGGGCGAGGTCGGCGGAGCGGAGGTTCCTTTTCGGTACGTGGAAGGAGACTCTCTCGTTGAGGTATTTGGGTCTAATGTTGTGGAGGGATTTGTAGGCGTGGGTGAGTAGCTTGAAGATTACTCTCTTCTCGAAGGGGAGCCAGTGGAGGTCTCGTAGGTGCTGGGTCATGTGCTCGTGTCGTGGGGTTCCGAGCACGAGTCTGGCTGCGGTGTTCTGGATGGTTTGGAGCTTGTGTAGCAGGGTTCTGTTGATTCCGGAGTAGAGGGCATTGCAGTAGTCCAGTCTGCTGGTTATGAGTGCGTGGGTGACGGTCTTTCTGCATTCGGGGGGGATCCACTTTAAGGTATTGCGGAGTATGCGGAGGGTGTTGAAGCAGGTGGAGGCGACGGCGTTGATCTGGCGGGTCATGGTGAGGGAGGAGTCTAGGATGATGCTGAGGTTTCGGGCGTGGTCTGATGGAGTGGGTGGGTTTCCGAGGGCGGAAGGCCACCAGGTGTTGTCCCAGGCTGTGGAGGAGGGTCCGAGGACTAGGACCTCTGTCTTCTCCGAGTTGAGCTACAGGCAGCTGTTGTTCATTCAGGCTGCGACATCCTTCATTCCTTCCTGGAAGCAGAGTCTGGTGTCTTCGGGATTATTCGAGAGGGAGAGGATGAGCTGGGTGTCGTCGGCGTAGGATACTATGCTGAGCCCATGCTATCGATGGCGGCGAGGGGGGCCTTGTAGATGTTGAAGAGCGTGGGGCTGAGCGAGGATCCTTGTGGTACTCCACAGTTCATCTTTGTGGGTTCGGAGAGGAAGGGTGGGAGTCTGATCCTTTGGGTTCTGCCGGAGAGAAAGGTGCGGATCCAGTCGAGTGCGGTTCCTCGTATACCGGCGTCGTGGAGTCTGGCTACGAGAGTGCGGTGTGAGATGGTGTTGAAGGCTGCGGAGAAGTCTAGTAGGATGAGGGCCGCAGTGTGGCCCTGGTCGAGTAGCATGCGGATGTCATCGGTGGGGGCGAGGAGGGCGGTCTCGGTGCTGTGGTTGCTGCGAAATCCAGACTGGGAGGAGTCGAGGATGGCGTTCTCTTCGATAAAGGTGGTCAGCTGGGCGTTGACGAATCTCTCAGTGACTTTGGCTGCGAAGGGAAGGAGAGAGATGGGTCGGTAGTTTTTCAGGTCCGTCGGGTCGGCCGAGGGTTTCTTGAGGAGGGGCTTGACCTCTGTCCGCTTTCAGTCATCGTGGAAGATACCGGATTCGAGGGAGGCGTTAATGGTCCGGCCTAGTTCGGGTGCTATGGCGGCGGTGGTGGCTCTGTGGTAGATGTGCGGCAGGCAGGGGGTCCGTGGGTGTTCTTCATGGTCGTGGCAGGGTCTTCGGTGGTAGCAGGTTTCCAGGTGGTGATGGTGGGCTGGTTGTTGGTGGTGGAGAGGGGGGGTGGTGTCTGGAGTCTGTTCGCTGAAGTTGTCGTAGAGGGCCTTGATTTTTAGGTGGCAGTAGGAGACGAGCTTGTTGCAGAGGTCCTGGGATGGTGTGACGTCCGTGGCTTCAGAAAACTACTCAAGAATTGGCTCTTTCCCACATAAGCACCATACGCAAACAGAAATATACAGTATATACCTCTGTATATAAGCATTTATTTGTGCTATAGATATGTACCTATAAATGTGTATTGCTTTGTATAAACATGTTGAATAATTATGTTAAACAAAAAAATGAATAAATACATTTTTAAGTACAACATTTGAAAACCAGAGTTTATCGAATGCATGTTTAATCTACTTATACTTACTTCCTTTATGCATCTATATACCTTCCATGTACTTGGATCTATTTATTACTTTCCTCAAACAAACAAAAAATGCACTACCCTATTTCTCACCCTATACCTCTACCAATATCTTTAATCTACATATACTTACTTCCTTTATGCATCTATAAACTTTCCATGTACTTATGGATCTATATATTTATTACTTTCTTCTAATTCAGCATATCCAATGCACTACCCTATTTCTCACCCTATACCTCTCTCAATATCTCTTATAACTCAACTCTCTCATTCATCTCAAACCCCATACCACTACTATGACCCCCAAAGCACAAGTTACTAACTTGTGTAACGATATATCTGTAAGAGACAGTAGTTGGTGACAGATTCCTTACCTTAGATTCCTTACCTTAGAATATCCCCAGGCGTCAGGCTGGATCCGGAAAGTTTTTGCGTAGCAGTACCCTTGCGCGTCGGTAGGCGGCGTCGTGCGGCTCCGCGTCCGTCGTCGGCGTCGTGATCGCCGGGATGACGTCGCGGGCAGTACTTAGACGCCGCCCCTGCGCGCTGACGTCAGTTCTGTACACGATTTTCCACGCCAGGAACGCAGAGCCATGCAAGAAGCTGACATAGGTGTCTGAAAAATACTAGGGCCCTGAAAGGGATGTCCTTAACCCTAGAAATCAGTTCGCAGAACGGGGAGGATGGGTGGGCGGTAAGGAATCTGTCACTAACTACTGTCTCTTACAGATATATCGTTACACAAGTTAGTAACTTGTGCATCTGAAAGCGACACGTTAGTGACAGATTCCTTACCTTAGAATAGATACCCCAGCAATACCAACCCCGGTGGTGGGTCTGCGAACAAAGATCAGACAAGGAAGTCCCGGAGGACAGAACGGCCAAAGAAGCCGTCCCTCCGGACCTGACGCACAAGTTACTAACTTGTGTAACGATATATCTGTAAGAGACAGTAGTTAGTGACAGATTCCTTACCTTAGAATATCCCCAGGCGTCAGGCTGGATCCGGAAAGTTTTTGCGTAGCAGTACCCTTGCGCGTCGGTAGGCGGCGTCGTGCGGCTCCGCGTCAGTCGTCGGCGTCGTGATCGCCGGGATGACGTCGCGGGCAGTACTTAGACGCCGCCCCTGCGCGCTGACGTCAGTTCTGTACACGACTTTCCGCGCCAGGAACGCAGAGCCATGCAAGAAGCTGACATAGGTGTCTGAAAAATACTAGGGCCCTAAAAGGGATGTCCTTAACCCTAGAAATCAGTTCGCAGAACGGGGAGGATGGGTGGGCGGTAGGAATCTGTCACTAACTACTGTCTCTTACAGATATATCGTTACACAAGTTAGTAACTTGTGCATCTGAAAGAGACACGTTAGTGACAGATTCCTTACCTTAGAATAGATACCCCAGCAATACCAACCCCGGTGGTGGGTCTGCGAACAAAGATCAGACAAGGAAGTCCCGGAGGACAGAACGGCCAAAGAAGCCGTCCCTCCTGACCGGACTGTCAAGGCAGTAATGCTTGGTAAACGTGTGCAGCGAGGCCCACGTAGCTGCCTGACAGATATCCTGCAGCGGAACACCGCGGCCTAAGGCCATGGTAGCAGCCGTTGCCCTGGTGGAATGGGCACGCAGCCCAACAGGAGGCTCCTTCTTAGCCAAAGAATAGCAGGCTTTGATACACAAGGTTACCCAGCGGGAAATGGTTCTCTTGTGCACCGCCCGACCTTTTTTGGCGCCCAAGTAGCCAACAAAGAGCTGGTCATCCACCCGGAAGTGTTGTGTGCGGTTAATATAAAAGGAAAGCGCACGTTTTGGGTCCAGACGGTGGAGCCTCTCTTCCTCTCTGGAAGGATGCGGAGGCGGAAAGAAGGTGGGCAAAGTGATGGTCTGCCCAATGTGGAAGGCAGTAACCACCTTTGGCAAGAAGGACGGACGCGTCCGAAGAACAACCTCGTCTGGATGGACAGACAGAAAGGGAGGTTTGCATGATAGAGCCTAGAGCTCACTCACCCGCCGAGCGGAGGTGATGGCCACCAGAAAGGCTGTCTTCAGAGTCAGAAGACGAAGAGGACAGTTATGTAGAGGCTCAAAGGGAGCGCACATGAGAAAAGTAAGAACCAAGTTCAAGTCCCACTGAGGCATTACAAACGGAACAGGAGGGAAGAGGTGTGTAATGCCTTTTAGGAACCTGTTAACAACAGGGGACTTGAAAAGGGAGGGCTGATCAGGAAGCCTGAGGAAGGCCAAGATAGCACAAAGATAGCCCTTGATGGTACCCAGGGCAGAACCCTGTTGGGCCAGAGAAAGAAGGAACAGAAGAACCTCAGAAAGAGGGGCAGAGAGGGGATTCACAGCCTTTGCTGTGCACCATGCCACAAACTTGTTCCACCTGCAGGCGTATACCACCTTAGTGGAGGGACGCCTGGCTGCCAGAATCACATCACAAACTTCGGGAGGCAAGTCGAAAGGAATCAACTGCCGCCGCTCAATCTCCACGCAAGCAGGTGGAGACTGGACAGGTTCGGGTGGAGGACCGTCCCCTGCTGCTGCGACAGAAGATCCTCCCGAAGAGGCAGACGGATCGGGGATCGACGCTCATACTGAGTAGCTCAGGATACCAAACTCTTCGAGCCCAGTCCGGAGCCACAAGGATGACTTGGGCCCGGTCGCGCCGAATCTTCTTCAACACTCTGGGTAGAAGTGGTATAGGCGGAAAGGCGTATAACAGACCGCAACTCCACTCGCGACGAAAAGCGTCGCCGAGCGAGTGCCCCCTTGGAAATTCCAACGCGCAGAACTGCTGACATTGCGCGTTCTCTTCGGTGGCGAACAGATCTAACCAAGGCTCTCCCCACTGCTGAAAGAGACCATGCGCCACTTCCGAGTGAAGACGCCATTCGTGATCCATCATGCACCTGCGGCTGAGTTCGTCCGCCCTGGCGTTCAGGCAACCTGCCAGGTGTTGAACCATCAGGAATATGCCCTGATGTTCCAGCCATGTCCACAGGCGCAGAGCCTCCTGACATAGGGTCCACGACCCCACCCCGCCCTGTTTGTTGCAATACCACATGGCGGTGGTGTTGTCTGTGAACACCTGCACTACCGTCCCTTTGACAGAGGGAAGGAATGCCTTGAGTGCAAGTCGGATCGCCCGGAGCTCCAGAAGGTTGATATGGAGCCGGGACTCCGCCGGAGACCAGAGGCCTCTGATCTCCGCCTCTCCCATGTGACCGCCCCATCCCAGAAGGGACGCGTCCGTCACAACTGTGTGCTCTGGCTGGGGAAGGGAGAGGGATCTGCCCATGACCCATTGCCGGTTCGAGAGCCACCACTGCAACTGTTTTGCAGTCCCCTCCGAGATCTGGACGTGATCGGACAGGTTGCCCTGGTGCTGCGCCCACTGGAACTTCAGGTCCCACTGCAGAGCCCGCATATGCCATCTGGCATGATCGACCAGCAGGATGCAGGAGGCCATGAGGCCCAGCAGCCTCAGGGTCATCCGTACCGAAACCCAGGATAAAGGCTGAAAGATCGGAATCATAGCCTGAATATCCCAGACTCGCCGTTCGGGAGGATAGGCCCGAAACTGCGTCGTGTCCAGAACTGCTCCGATGAAAAGGAGCTGTGGAGAAGGAATGAGGTGCGACTTCGGCACATTGATGGAGAACCCCAGCGAGTGCAGGAGTTCGGCCGTAGTCTGGAGGTGGGAGACGACTGCCTGGGACGAGCCCGCCTTCAGCAGCCAGTCGTCGAGGTAGGGGAAGACTGGAACCCCTGCCCGACGCAGATGAGCTGCGACCACCGCCAACACTTTCGTGAACACCCGAGGGGCACTGGTAAGGCCAAAGGGGAGCACGGTGAATTGAAAGTGCTCGAGGCCCACCATGAACCGCAGGTAACGCCGGTGGGCCGTCAAGACGGGGATGTGGAAATAATCGTCCTGCAAGTCCAACGCTACCATCCAGTCTCCAGGGTCGAGGGCAGTCAAGACCTGAGCTAAGGTGAGCATCTTGAACTTCTCCTTCCGGAGGAAGCGATTGACGTTCCGGAGGTCCAAGATAGGACGCATGTCCTCCTTGTCCTTTTTGGGCACCAGAATGTTGTGGGAGTAGCAACCACGTCCTACTTCTGGGGTCGGAACATGCTCGATGGCCCTCTTGGCCAAGAGGGCCGTGACTTCCTTCTGCAGAAGCACCAAGTGATCCCCTGACATGCGGTGGAATTGAGGTGGCATGGCTGGGGGGGTGGTCTCGAAGGGCAGGGAGTAGCCCCTTCGGACAATGTCCAAGACCCACCTGTCCGAGGTGATGGCACGCCAGTGGTGAAGGTGATGGCGGACCCTGCCCCCTACTGGCGTGCTGTGCACCTGAAAAGAAGGACTAGGAGGGCTTGGAGGCCACGGACGGGGCGGGGTTGGTGGCCTGACCCGCACGCTGGTTGCCGGATCCGCCACGGCGGAAGCCACGTCCTCGACCACGCGAAGACGCTTGCTGCGCGGGCCGGTGGCTGGGCAGCGGACGTAACTGGGCGCCCCTTCCGTGGCCACGAAAGGGGCGAAAAGCAGAGGTTAGCGGAGGGCGCACAGCAGAAAGGCCCAGGGACTTGGCAGTAGCCCGTGAGTCCTTAAAGCGCTCCAACGCATGGTCTGCTTTGGAACCAAAAAGACCGACTCCATCAAAGGGCATGTCCATGAGTGTATTCTGGACATCACCCGAGAAACCAGTTGTTCTCAGCCAGGCGTGGCGACGCAGCGCCACCGTCGTTGCAAGCGAACTGCCCAGCGAGTCGGCGATATCAAGGACACAACGGATGGTGTACTTTGCCGCATCCCTTCCTTCCGCAATGGTGCGGGAAAGCAGTGTCTGGACCTCCTCAGGACACTGGGGCAAAAGGAGCGCCACCGAATCCCACAGAGAGTGGGAATATCGGCCCAAAAGGCAAGCGGTGTTGACAGACCGCAAGCCAGCACTGGATGAAGAAAAGGCCTTCTTCCCAAATTGGTCCAGGCGTTTGGATTCCCTATCCGGAGGGGTGGTAGGGAAGGCGGTTTGGGAGGCAGAGGCTTAGACAACCAAGCTCTCGGGGGTGGGATGTTGAGAGAGAAACAAGGGGTCGCCCGGAGCAGGGCGATGGCGTCAGGCCACGTTCCTATCCACAGGAGCCCCTGTGGCGGGCTTGGACCAGGTGCCCAAAAGAACGTCAGACAGTTCATCATTGAACGGCAGCAATGGCTCCGAGGAGGTAGCTGCCGGCTGAAGCACTTCCGTCAGGAGGTTAGTCCTGACAGCCACTGTAGACAATTGGAGGTGTAAGGCTCCAGCTGCTCTACGCAACACTGTTGCGAAATTTCCTCCCTCCTCCGTAGCCACGGAAGGAGGAGACAGCATGCCAGTGTCAGGAGAAGAGTCCAGACCACTGGCATCCCCAAGTTCCTCTGCCCAGTCCTGATCATACTCACACTGCTGTGTGAGAGGGTCTTCGGACCCCTCCCAGCTCTCCTGGTCCTCCTCCGATAGAAAATAAGGAGGAGGGGGGACGTCAGGGACCCAAGGTCTCAGTGGCGCCGGAGCCGGCGTCGGGCGACGCCGGTCCGACGCCGCGTCCGGATAGAACGGGGGAACGACGCCGCCCGGAGCCCCGGGCGGCGTCAGGAACAGCACCGGGGACATCGGCGTCGGCGTAGTTAGGTCAACCGGCGTCGATGGGGGTTGCGGTACCACCGGAGCCGGGATCGAGGCCGGGGCCGGGAGCGAGGCTGGTGAGACAGGCGGCGCCAGGACCGGAGTCGTCGGCGGCGCCGGGGCAACCCTATCAGGGCCCGCAGGGCCCGAAGGCGCACCGGAGGGGCCTTGAGGCCCGAAGAGGCGGGCCATGGCCGACAGGAATTTCTGTATCTTGGCCGGAGTCGCCCCCGAACCCGGGAAGGACGTGTAATGCGGGGGCGGCTCCACAGGCACCTCCGGAGCCGCGGGGACGGTGCCGACAGGGGCCTCAGCCGAGTCGCGAGACCGGCGAGGCGAAGTCTTAGAGCGATGGTGCTTCTTAGACTTTTTGTGCTTCGACTTACCCGAGGAGTGCGAAGACTTGGACTCCGACGACCGGCGGGGGCTCCGCAACCGGCTCCTCGACCTCTCACGGGACCGGGGCTTGGTGCGGCGCGGAGCCGACTGCCGGACCTCAAGTAGCTTTCGAGACCGCTCTCGCAAAGCCTTCGGGTGTAAGGCCCGGCAGTCGGAACACGACTTCGTGTCGTGGTCTCGGCCGAGACAGTAGAGACACTCTAAGTGCGGGTCTGTGATCGACATCATTCGACCACAGGCGTCGCATGGCTTGAAGCCGGGCATCCCTACCGACACCTCGGAGCCTAGATGACTCGAAGAAAATACAGTGAAAAATCACCAAAAAGGTAGTCAAAAAATGACTAGGGCACTGCTCTACCCGGATCTGCGCTCACTGGCGCGGAAAAAGAAGAACTGACGTCAGCGCGCAGGGGCGGCGTCTAAGTACTGCCCGCGACGTCATCCCGGCGATCACGACGCCGACGACGGACGCGGAGCCGCACGACGCCGCCTACCGACGCGCAAGGGTACTGCTACGCAAAAACTTTCCGGATCCAGCCTGACGCCTGGGGATATTCTAAGGTAAGGAATCTGTCACTAACGTGTCTCTTTCAGATCCCTCAATACTCCCTCTTGTCCCCCTATCTCTCTATTTTCATGAATCACATTCTTCACATGTTACTCTTTGTTTCCCCTCTCTTTCTGTATTGTCACAAAAATTTCTGTGTCAAGTACCCCCCTGCTCTCTCCCGTCCCCCTATCTTTCTATCTCCATATCTATCTATATTCCTCACGTCACGCTTTGTTTCCTCTTTCTTTTATGTTGTCACAAAAGTTCTGTGCCAAGTATTTAATATTGTATGTTTGTGTATATTTATGTATGTTTTATATTGAAATTTACAGCCTTGAAGAAGTTCATCGTATATGAACGAAACGCGTTGGCTGGTGTTTATCACTGTTGGATACCTATGAAAAATAAAGGATTTTCTGAGACAATTTTACAAGAGTAACTGACTTATTGAAAAGACAAACTTTGGCTCCAAAGTAGTGCACCACTCCAACTTTTTGGGTTTACCCATACTTTCTGTCCTGGCTGATACACAGTCAAAACAGCCTTTTGGTCATGCCAGGCCTTTTGCAATTCCTGGCTAGCCTCAAGGTTTTTGGATGCCTTCTTCATGTACTCAGCCATCCTGGAGCGGAGACCAAGTACATAGTCCACAATATCCTGTATAGGGGGTTTGAGAGGTAACTCCCATCCCTCCTTCACTAGACAAAGGACCCCTAACTGGATGTCCAAACAGAAGTTCAAAAGGGCTGTACCCAACCCCCTTCTGAGGAACCTCTCTGTAGGCAAAGAGAAGGGAGGGCAAAAGGATGTCCCATCTACGCCTGAGCTTTTCAGGGAGACCTTTAATCATGCCCTTGAGGGTTTTGTTGAATTTCTCAACTAACCCATTGCATTGTGGGTGATAAGGGGTGGTAAATTTATAATTTACTCCACACTCCTTCCACATAGCAGTCAAGTAACCAGACAAAGTTTACATCTTGGTCTGATACTACCTCCTTAGGAAAACCAACTCTGAAAAAGACTCCCAGGAGGGCTCTAGCCACAACAGGAGCTGTGGTAGTCCTAAGTGGAATTGCTTCTGGATACCTAGTGGCATGGTCCACCACCACTAGTATGAATCTGTGCCCAGATGCAGTCTGAGGATCCATGGGACCAACTATGTCAATCCCAAACCTCTCAAAGGGAACCCCCACCACAGGTAGTGGTATCAGGGGGGCCTTTGTAGTACCACCTGCCTTACCACTGGCTTGGCAAGTGATACAGGAGCGACAAAACTCCTTTGTGTCCTCTGACATACGAGGCCAATGAAAGTGAGGAACAAGTCTGTCCCAGGTCTTGTTTTGGCCTAAGTGTCCTGCTAATGGGATATCATGTGCCAGTGTCAATAGGAAGCCCCTAAACTTCAGAGGTATAACCAACCTCCTGGTGACACCAGGTTTGGGGTCTCTACCCTCTGAGTATAAGAGTCCATCATCCCAGTAAATTTTATGGGACCCACTGGCACTCCCAGCAGCCTCAGCAGCAGCTTGCTGTCTGAGGGGTTCAAGAGAGGGGCAGTTCAGCTGCTCCTGGCTCAGATCTGGCCTGGAAGGGCCCCCTGTCCTCAAGAAATCAACCTGATCAGGTTCAAGTTCCTCTGAGACAGTTCCTTCTTCAGGACTAAGATCATCTCCCTTAAGAGACTGATCCTCAGTCTGAGGCAGGGGGGAAGACACTGCCTTACCCCTACTGCTCCTCCTCTTGGAAGGCACCTGGTCCATTATTCCAAGATCCAGGGCCTGTTCAGTGGAAGACATTTTTGCCTGTGACCTAGTCATGGCAAACACATCTGCAGGGATGCCCAGCATTTCTGCATGTGTCCTGAGTTCCACTTCAGCCCATGCTGAAGTCTCCAAATCATTGCCCAATAAGCATCCTACAGGGAGGTCTGCACTCACCACAACCTTCTTAGGGCCAGTTACCCCTCCCCAGGTGAAATTCACAACTGCCAAGGAATGGTCTGTCCTGACATTGCTTGCATTGGTCACTTGGTACATCTCACCAAGTATGATCTGGTCAGGGCCCACAAGTTCTTTTGTCACCATGGTGACACTTGCACCTGTGTCCCTATATGCCATGGCCTCCTTACCATTGATCAAAGGCTGCTGTCTGTACTTGCCCAGATTACTGGGACTGACAAATAAGGAGGCAATATCCATGCCTCCATCACAGACTAACACAGCCTGAGTTGGAATTCTGACTAGGCCAGAACCCATCTCAGATCCCAGGGTCAACCCTACTACATCCTTATTCTGTGTACCACCACTTGGAACTGAGCTGGGGGGAACAGTTGCCTTAGGGGCAGTGGTGGCTGGAGTAGATTCCTTGGCCCTTGGACAATTGGCATCTTTTGTCCAATGGGTCTTCTCTTTACAGATATGACACCAAGGTTTCTTTTTGCCTTTACCCTTGTTTGATTGTGACCCTCCCCCCCACCCCCCCAGATGCAGGTTTTTGGGGACCTTGCGAAGACTTCTGGTCTTTACCCTTCTCCCCACCCTTATCTGAGGTTTTAGAATCTTGCTTCTTGGAGTCACCACCTTCGTTCTGAGCTTTCTGCTTCACCCTGGTTCTGACCCATTTGTCTGCCTTCTTTCCCAATTCTTGGGGAGAGGTCAGATCAGAATCAACCAGGTACTGATGCAACTGATTTTGCCAATTATTAAGGATCTGCTCCCTCATAATTAAATTGTACAATCCTTTAAAATCACACACCTTACTGCCAAGTAACCAGCCTTCCAGAGCCTTAGTAGCACAATCTACCAAGTCAACCCAGTCCTGAGTATGTGCTTTCTGGGTGTCTCTGAACTTAATCCTGTATTGCTCAGTGGTTAAGCCAAACCCATCAATGAGAGCACCCTTCAAGACTGTGTAATTGTCAGCATCCTCTTCTCTAACAGTGAGGAGCTTATCTCTACCTTTGTCAGCAAAGGAGAGCCACAAGATAGCTGCCCACTGCTCCTGAAGGACCCTCTGTACTTTACAGGCCCTCTCTAGTGCAGTTATCCATTTGTGGATGTCATCCCCACTCTGATAGGGAGGGACTATCTTGTTCAGGTTCCTATGATCATGAGAATACTCTCTAGTTCTAGGGACACTGTTGCTGCCACCATGGGGCTCTAGCCCCAATCTTCTGGTTGCTCTCTGGAGCTCTAAGGATTCCCTGTCTAGGGCCAATTGCTCTTTCTTGAGCCTGATCTTGATTCTCTCAATCTCCAGTAATTGGCACTTATCATAAGAGGATTCTCTCCTATTAGATACAGAGGTCCTTACAGAAGTACCTGAATAATTAGACTCCACAGAGGGAGTTCTGGATCTTCTAGGTAAACTGTGTACTCTTCCTGGTGGAGTAAAGAGAGGGCCACTGGGGCCTTCTCCCACACCTGAAGGAAGAGTTGGATATTCCAGGTTAGGAGATCAAAGAAGTGTTCACTTCCTGCTCTTTCCTCATCTCCTGTCCAACCCACTCTTTCTACTTCATCAGACCCTGGGGTCTTTCTGAGGTCATCTAAGAGCAACATCTCTATTAGACGTTGGGTGCTTGCACTTCTCCCTGTCCTCAGCTTCCTAGATGTACACATATTTCTCAATTCTTGGAATGAGAGATGGTCATACCTAGTTGGCAGAGAGCCACTGGCTTCTCCTCTAGAAGACATACTAGTGTTATGTGGTGTAGGCACCTACCTAACCGAGTGGAGACTAAACTCTCTTGAGTTGGAGAAAGATTGTGTTATAGACCCTTGACTTACCCAACTCCAAGTTCAGTAGAACTTACTTTATTCTAATCTTGATGTATTATATGTACCTAATACTTTTAGTGGTTTTCAGTTAATCACTCAATGAGATTTATCTGGTAAAACAATAGCAAGCTTGAATCCCGACCGCTGCACACCAATGTGAGAAGTTCCCCTGGTATATGCTGTCCACTAATTAAAGTGGGCACCTTGCACCAGTCCAAACGACCCTTATTGATGATTAGGTCAAAGACAACCTTTATAGAAAGCTATCCTTGTGGTAGCTGTGGAGAGCAGCCTTCAGGCTAAGTCTCGAAGGAATGTAAAGCAGCTTGTTTTACCAGAACAGAGCCTCCTGAATGACCAAATGAAAGGAGAACCACACAAGTGTTATATAAAAAATATGTATTTATTACTAAACACTCTCTACTAATCTCTATGCGAGATTAGAACATAAAGCACACAATACTTAATCAATAGAACGGCAGTAAATAGCACAATACACAGCGGGCTCCAGGGGGAGACCGAACCATATACTAAGAAAGTGGTATAACAACCACGACTTCAATAGACACAGTGCCTAGAGCACGTAGAATCGCTGGGACCCCAAGGAACCACCCACAGGAGTGACACAGGGAGCCCACGGAGGATGGGTGCAGTGTGGGAACACAGACGCGTGCTCCGTACAACTCTATGGGAAAGTCGCGGTTGGAAAATTACAGTTTAACGACACTTCGGAGAGGACTTCAAGCAAACCCTTTGGAACATAGAAGGTTCTAAGGCCAGCACCCTTGTGAGTACCGAGGTACCCGTGTTACCTATCCCAGAGGAGCCGGGTGCATAGGGGTCAAGAGGTGTCGGAAACCCTCGTCGTTTTCAATGGCGTGATGCGAAGAAGTGCTGCTGCCGGGAAGATGAAAAGTGTCCGGTGAAATCCAAGCCTGGATCCGAGGTGAGAAGAACCTGAAAGCAGAGGGGACAGAGTCTGGGTCACTTCAGGGTGACCAGGGGCTCGATAGACGAATGCCCACCGATGTCGGGTGCTTAGGTGTGAAGATAGGATGCTTGACTCTGCAGCCACGGGGACCAGGAGACGTTAACGACGACCAAAGTCCGGAGGTGAGCTGCCCCACGTAGGATGTCGAGTGCTGAGGGGTCAGTGCCAACAAGCCTTGGCAAATGCAATCCACGCGGGCAGAGGAAACAGGTTACGGTGTGGACCAGCAAGGTCCAGGAGACTCTCCAAGCTATGGGGAGTCCGGGCACGTCTGGAGCAACCAGGGAAGCCCAAGGAAAATCAAAGTGACCCTCGCCAGGACCCACAGGCCAACGGACCAGGGATCGCGAAGGGACCTCGAACTGAATCACAAAGCACCAGCCCACAGAGCACTCGTGGAGTGGAGGCCGGAGATCTTGGGTGGAAATGCTGCTCGGGACTACACGTAGTCCAAAGCACAGCCATAGGGATCGCCAAAAATCATATGCTGCTGCAAAAGTACACGGTGCACAGGGGGTTGCATGGTCCCCACGAGGGATACTGGTCTCAGGATTGCTGAGAGAGTAGATCGACCTCAGGGACGCTCGGGAACCTACCTCCTGTGTTGCAGAAATCTTCGGAGTCCTCAGGAGTTCGGGAGAAGCAAACCGGTCAGATGCGTCTAGGTGCCTGCTGCTGCAGGGGAGTAACTCCTTTACTCCAAGGGAGATTCTTCTGTCGTCCAGCGAAGTGTAGACCGTCGAAGTACTTGGTTTCTGTTTGCAGAATTTAGTCCAGGTAAAATCCAAAGTCCTGTAGTCAGGTTTCCTACTTTATACCCAAGGAAGGGGTTGGACTAACCCTGGGGACCCACCTAGGGGAGGGTCAGGACAGAGGGGTGGCTACACCCATGTCCTTTGTCCAGTTTCACGCCAGAGCAGAAGCAAATGGCTCCTGCAACCGGTTTGAGCTGGACTATGCACGGGGACACTAAATGTGCCCCCAGTGCAGACTTTCTGGCACTCTAAGAGTGCACCCACCCAGCCCCAATACACTAAAGCCTGTCTGGGAGGTGGTCACACCTCCCTGTGACAGGAAACCTATTGTCAGGCCTTCCTCTGCAAGAGCTTGGCTCAGCAGCAGGAGGGAAGACTCATGTCTGTGGCTGGCAGCATCCATTTTGTGTTGCCCAGGTCGAGAAAGCTGGTACCGGGTAGACCGGTGACCCATAGTAGTGGTTCTACAAGTGAGGAATCCTACCTCCCACACCAGTTACTGCTGTGGAGGTATGATTCCAAGGTGTTTGACACCAAACACGACATGTTTCTAAGCAGCCGTTTTAAAGTTAGCATTTACCGCGAGGTTATAATGCACTTAAATATATATGGTTGGCTGCATCACAGACAACCCCGGAGAATAGGTTCCAAAGGCTGCAGAGGGGCCCTACTCATGCAGGGGCACCCTTTTACACAAAACCCAGCACCCTGCCTTCAGGATTGATAAGGCCTGCCATAGGGGTGACTGATAGGTTTGTATGTGTAGTGATTAAGAATAGATATAGGTAACCTATATCTAAGTAAGGGGTGCATGCACCTCCTTACACAGGTTGCAGTAGCAGACCTGTGGTGTCATTTTGAATGGCCTCTCAGGGGTGGCACAATACATGCTTCAGCCCCTGGGAGGCCTCTGGGGTACCTATGCCCTGGGTACATGGTGTACCATATACTAGGGACTGATAAGGGTACCCCAGAATTCAATCTGGAGTGTACCTAAAGTTCATGTAATCAATTTATAGGAGAAAGCAGATAGACTGGGGTCCTGAATAGCAGGATCCCAGTCAGTCTAAGTCAAAAACAGTGATACATCAGCAAAAAGTGGGGGTAAACATAAGAGGCAGATCCTACTCTCCTACATTAGGTGCTTGCATAACTCTGTAAAGAGATTACTCAAGATGTGCTCCTTCATAATAAAAATATACAGCCCATCATAATCCTTTACCTTGGTGCCCTTCACCGAACTATCCAATGCCTTACTTGACGGGTCCACAAAATCCCCACAAGACTGGTGTGACTGTTTTTGGCTGTCCTTTTTTTTTTAATAAACTTTATTTAAGGTTTTACAATATAACATAACACCGGTAATTTTGGCTGTCCTTAAACCTCAGACAACATGTGTGATTACCTCCTTCATGGGGGCATACTTAACTTGGTTAGACGCATTGAGGGCCACTAAAGTATCTCCCCCAACAATGGGCATGTGTTTCTACAACCTAACCCCCTAGTCTTCAACTGGGACTATATGCATCAGTAAGGCCACCTCATAAGCTGAAAACTACTTATCTATGTCATCCTCCACCATATAGCTAGGCACCAGAAATTTTAGGATGTGTACTTTGTTCATCTCTCCTAGGAACTTCTGAATCGCTGACACCAACATCAGTGGACTCGTAGACCCTTCAGGACTTCAAGTCCAACTTGCCCTTGCTCCTCTCGTGGGCCAACAGGGCCTTCTTCTCTTCTAAGGCCAACTTTTTCTCTTTCAGTGCCAGTGGCGACTCCTCCCCTAAGGTGGAGGAGCATCGCCCCACTGCTCTCGGAGCAGTGTAAAAGCAAAAATAAAATGATAACAGAAGTTATCTCTGTTATTATCATTTTAATTTTAGTAACAGCGAGGTTGAGCGGGGCTGGGCTCCCGTGACGACCGGGTGGAGGAGTGTTTGCTGCACTTTAAAGTGGGCATGACTGCTTGGCCGGCCCTTTTGGGCCAGCCAAACAGTTATGCGCACTTTGCATGTTCCCCACCAGGCTGCATTACACAGCCTGGTGGGGAACATGCCCAGCCTCCCACTCCCCCTTTGAGCACCGAGCCACAGCGCTCAGACCAATCACAACTCTGCACTGCAGAGTTGGGATTGGCTTGGGGAGAGGGAGCCTGTGTGCTTTCCTGGTTCCAGGCACAGAGACAATGAGGGACAACGGCAGCGGCCTGGAGGTGCGTTTTAAAAAAAATATTGTGTCTCCTCCCCGCGACCCCGCCTCTCCACTCTCGTTCTCTGCCAGCCGCTACTGTTCAGTGCAAGGGTTAGGGTTACAGGTGCGTATTTCTGTATTCTCCTCTGCAACCAAGGCTAACGTTTACTACTGAAAGTCTAGAATAGCCTCTTACAATTTTCAGGCCCTCGTTATCTGCCTCTTTTCCAGCTCAGATGGGGACAAACTGTGAGGGGACACACGGCTCTTTGTCCTGGAGAATGCACATGATGCTGCTCCTTGAGGGGGAACCTACCTCTGGCACCGGGTCTTCCTCATTGTCAATCATTTCCTTCTTAAACTTCATCATCATTCTCCTTTAAGGTGGACTGTAGCTGACTGACCTCCTCCCAGCATGTGAGGGCAGTGTGGTAATCCTCCATCTTGGATCTCTGGATCAGCTTCAGCCCTTGTTGCTTACAAATGCTCCTCAGCTCTGCCATGCCAAGGCTCTACACATTAGCCTCCATCTCCCCAAAAAGTCACTTTTTACTGTCAATTCAGAAAGGGATTTATAATCTCAACCTAAATCAAAGCGTGATACGGCAAAACCCAAATACTGGAACCCACCACTGAACGCAATGCATAAAACCGGATTATTTGGGGTGGGTGACTGCCCGCATCAAGGTGGATTCAAATTCTTGTCAGGGGGAACCCTCAAAGTCTCTGAATTAACCTAAGCTTAACACTCTAGTAGCTATGTCACACAGCAGACAGGCCTAACTTAGGGCAATATGTAAGGTATTTATGCAGTAACAAAACAGTAATTTATTCAAACTGCCAATGGCCATTAAGACTCATTCCCCATAAAACCATGAAAACCATGTGATTGGTTTTAGGAGCAGAAAAAAAAAATCATGACTAAAAACGAATTAATGTTTCTATAAGGATTATGAAGGTGTACTCGGCCATCAACACAACACCTCAAAAGAATAAACCATTCTCTGCTGCCTTTTGGCTAGGTTTGCACTAAGCAGGAAGATGCATGGGCAACCTCCGCGTGCAGCTGCCACCCATGATCCGCAAGGCGCCTTCAGCGGAGTTCATCTGCCCTACAGCCTAAAGTTCCCACAAGGTGGTTCACCACTAGAGAAACGCCTTGGCTGTCCAGCCACTTCGAGAGATTGAGAGCAGTGGGAAGAAGCCAATTCCTGTTTGGAGTGCTAGTGTATTTTCTATGACATAGCCAAAGACTTCAATGTTGATCTGCCTTGGGACTGGGACCTTTTTATCGACTTCAGCTAGTCTAGGCATGGAGTCATCTTGTGTTTGGTGGTGTAAAGCTTCGCTCAAACCCGTATGACCTTTTGGTGAAGTCGCCACAGGCCCTGGAGGTGTGATTCAATCCCAAGCACCACAAAGAGACTTAGGGGCTGATTATGAAGTTGGTGGACGACGTTTACTCCATCAGGGGGATAGAGTAAATTACTCCGTCGACCTGACGGAGTAAGCGCCTGCCAAATCTTTAAATGTCTGACAGCCCGACAGACATTTCAATCACTGACAGGAACCGCTGTTAAGGTGGTTCCTGCCAATGTATTGGAACTTTATCGTATGGCACTGTCATATTATGGCAAAGTTTTCTTATTTTCAAAAACAAAACCCCAAATTGGGTTTTTGTATTTCAAAATCTCCCATGGAGAGGGGGGAATTTTTTGTTTTTTACTTCCTTTTACCACAAGGGTTTGCATGACGGTGAGGGGCAGTAAAAAACAACTATATGTACGCCAAACTAAACTGGGCAGGCAGACATATACCCAATTCTCAAATGGCAAAATGTAGTAAGGGCTGTCAGAGAAGATTGACCATGGTGGAGAAGGGGTACTCTCCATCGTGGCCAAACTATGGCCCACCCGCACTTAAATTCGGTGGGGAACCATTATTTGGGCAGTAAGTATATTCCGTCGCCATTGTAATGGAGTATTCTTATCGCCAAGATATAAATCGGACCCTTAGTGAAGGTCTGACATCGATTTCAACAGTGCCTGCACGGTTTAAACACTGCTGTTTTAGGAGGTGACATTTCCTTGCACACTAGAAAAAGTTTGTCAAAAAAGTCAGGCCAAAGACTGTAAAAAGCTCCAGATCTCCATCTGAAAGCAAGAAAGGAACTGAAGTCAGCGCGATAGGTGGTGCTTATATGCGGCTCCACCTGTCACTTCTGGAGTAGAATGACATTGGCGTGCAGCCGCACGACATGACGTTTCGGTGTGCAGGATTATATCACAACTCAGCGCGCAAAAAAAGGTTTTGAAATCCAGTATGCCGACTGGGGAATATTCACAAAATGAGGACTCTGCAGTTAAAAGTATCCATCAGAAATTTATTTTTCTAACATCCACCCTGACATAGCCATCGAATATTTTTACTTTCTAATGTACTTTTTTGTGTTATTCACCAAGAAAAATGATTTTTTTCTAACAGTTACAAGTCACCATCTTATTCTCGCCACCTCAACTCAGCACACCATACACTTCAAGTGTTTGGGCTCTAAAAAACAGGTTACTTACCTGTACACTGTGGTTCTCCAGTATTGATATCTTTCATAGATTCACATGCTTGTATCTTCCCCGTCGTCATGGTGGGAGTCTCACGGTATAACAAATAGATAGCAGTACAAAGAAAAAACTGCACCAGTAACATAGAAATGTCTTATACTTAGTAACCCAGTACCATCATTATATGGTCCAAATACCGACCAATGAGAAGCCAGCCCTGTGATCACAATCCCCAGCAGAGCCACCATACCTCAGATTTCCAGCCCAAGTGTGAGACAAGAGAGTATCAAGAGGTAAAAGTGTTCTACCTTAGAAACGGGGAGGCGGGTGGGTCGCATGTGAATCTATGAAAGATATCAATACTGGAGAACCACAGTGTACAGGTAACTTGTTTTTTCTCCAGTATTGAATCTTTCATAGATTCACATGCTTGTATCAGAATAGAAAGCAGTATCTCCTCCATAAAAGGCGTTTCCCAGGTACAAAACTCTATTTCCAAATCATCAAATATCGTCTTTCACAAGACTACCAGAACTTATAGATAATAGATTGGATCGTGTGTCTCAGCATGTACAATAGTGAATCGTACAATTTAAAAAACAAACACATTACGAGTCTTACAACAACAAATTACATAAATGGAACAATACCTTAAAGAAACAGTCGGCACAGCACCGCTTGTCCCACTGCTGAATCTGTTTTCCACGCTGTGTCGAGACAGTAGTGTTTGGTAAATGTATGGACATTTGACCACGTTGCCGCTCTGCAAATGTCCGGGAGCGATACTCCCACGAACCATGCGGCAGAAGGCGCCATTTTTCTTGTTGAATGAGCTCGAACAGCCAAGGGTAAAGGCCTTCCAGCCTTTTTGTGACAGAAAGTAATAGCCGAGGCTATCCATCTGGAAATACTATATCTTGACAGAGCCAAACCTTTCCTGGGAGCAGCATACGCAATAAATAGTGGATTTGTTTTTCTAAAGGATTTTGTTCTGTCTATATAGAATTTTAGACATCTTTTGATATCCAATGTGTGAAGAGATCGTTCTGCTGCAGAAGATGGATCTTTAAAATATGTAGGTAAAACAATAGGTTCATTGAGGTGAAAAGACATTGGAACTTTCGGAATGAATTTCGGATTTGTTCCGAGTATTACTCTGTCTGCTTTTAACTGTAAAAAAGGTTCTGCTGTAGAAAAAGCCTGAATCTCACTGACTCTTCTGGCTGACGTCAGAGGCAGGAGTACAGCCACTTTCCAGGAAACGAATTTCATGTCAGCTTTGTGAATCGGTTCGAAAGGTGGCTTCATCAGACTGTGTTAAGCTGCCACGGCACGGACAGTCGTTTAATTGGAGGGAATTTCCTAAAAAGACCTTTCATGAACTCTTTAATCACTCTCTGAGACCAACGCGACGGCTGAGATGGCCTTCTGCGATATCTTGAGATTGCCGCAAGATGCACCTTCACTGATGCGTGAGATAGCCCTGCTTTGGCAAAAGTCAAGAGATATGGAAGGATTTGTTCTGGAGATGATAGCAAGGGATGTACCGCTTGATCCAGGCACCATTGACAAAACCTTTTCCACTTTGCGGCATATGTTTTGTTGGTAGACACTGTCCGAGAGTGAGAGAGAATAGCGCGGCATTCCTGAGGGATATTCAGAGATTTAAATTCGTACTCATGAGGTTCCAGGCTGATAAATTCAGTGAGTCCAACTGAGGATAAAGCACCTGACCTTTGTTCATTGAAAAAAGATCGTGCATCAAGGGAAATTGCACCCGGGGAGCCACCGACATCTGTAGGAGCTCCGAGAACCAGAACTGCCTCGGCCAAGCCGGGGCTATGAGGATCAAGTGACATGGTTCCAATCTCATTTTCCTTAGAACCTTCGGGATCAAAGGGCAAGGGGGAAATGCATACGCAAACATCCCTGTCCAGCGAAGGTGAAGAGCATTCCCCCATGAGCCTCGTTGAGGGAACCTGCTGGCAAACTGTTTGCATTTTTTGTTGCTTCGAGTGGCAAACAGGTCTAATCCTGGGGTGCCCCAGAGTTGGAATATTTGCAATAGCTGACCTTGATCCAGTTCCCATTCGTGACATAGGGATGTCGATCTGCTGAGCGAATCTGCTCGCGTATTGCGAATCCCTGGGACATGTTGAACTTGTAGAGTGATATTGTGTTTTAGAAGCCACTGCCAGATTTCTTGCGCTTGTGCAGACAAGGGTTTCGATCTCATCCCTTCTTGTTTCAGCAGATAAAACATAGTCGTTGTAATGTCCGTTCTGACTAGAACTGGGGAGTCTTGAATTCTTGGCAGAAATGCCTGTAGGCCTAAAAACACTGCTTTGAGTTCTAACAGATTGATGTGCAGCTTTGCTTCCTGATTGTTCGAATGGCCTTAAATTTCCAGGTCCTGTAGATGTGCTCCCCATCCCTGTAGGGAGGCGTCCATTGTCATCCCATAACTGGGAAATTGTGGTTCGAAGAGTAGCCCTCTGAAAAAAAAACTCTTATCCCCCACCATGACAGAGCTTTCTTTATCAGAGGATTGATGACTATTAGATCTTCGAACGATCCTTGATGTTGTACCCACTGTAGGTCGAGAAGTTCTTGAAGAGGCCTCATGTGGAGACGGCAATTCGGGACTAAAGGGATGCAAGATGAAAGCATCCCCAGCATGGACTTGAATATCCTCACTGAAGCGAACTTTCTTTTTTTCAACTGAGAACTTAACTTCAAGATTTTCTGAATGCGCTCCTCCGACGGATACGCCTTTGCTTCCCTTGTTTTCAACACCGCCCCCAGAAACTGGAGAGTCTGGGACGGGACTAAAGAGGATTTTTCTAGATTTATCTTCAAACCCAGAGATACAAAAAGGTTCATGCAACTTTCCAATGAGTCTTGAGTGTCCTGATACGATGGGCCTTTGATCAGCCAATCGGCCAGATATGGATATACCTGGTGACCTTGCTGACGCAAATGTGCTGCCACTGGAGCCATGCACTTCGTGAATACTCTTGGCGCAGAGCGGAGTCCAAAGGGCAACACTCTGAACTGGTAGTGGCGCCCTGCCACCTCGAACCTGAGATACCGTCTGTGTTTGACGTGTATTGGAATATGGAAGTATGCATCTAATAGATCTAAAGATGTCATATACTCCCCTCTGTTCAGCATGAGCAGTACATCTTGCAGAGATAACATTCGGAAAGACTGTTTTCTGATAAATTTGTTTAAACCGCGCAGATCTATCACCTGTCTCCACTTGGTAGTCTGTTTTTTCCGTATCAGGAAAAAATGCGAGTAGAATCCTTTCCCTCGTTGTAGACAAGGAACCTCTTCTATTGGCCCTTTTATGAGAAGAGAAAGAATTTCTGTCTTTAGGGCCGACAGGTGCTGCTGTTTCCTGGGAACCGGAGGTCGGTCCGGTGGTCTTTGGACGAAGTCCAGGGTGTGACCATGATGAATAATGTCTAACACCCATCTGTTTGATGTTATTGACAACCATTGGTGGTGAAAACGAGAGAGGTAATGGGTCCGGTGAGGAGTGGGTGATATCGAGGTGGTTGGCGCCTTGAGATTGTCACTGTCTCCTATTAGAATACTGAGGCTTTCCTCTTGCAGAGGACTTTCTTCTGTTAGTCTGCTGTTGATACGAGGGACCAGATGATTGAAATTGTTGCGTATTGGAAAACTGACGATACCCCTGCTGTTGATAAGGCTGGTACCGATATGATTGAAAGGATGGTCTTTGCTGATAATGACCTCTTGTTCCTCTGCCTCGAAAGGACTGGAATCTGTTCTGCTGCAGAGACCCTAAGGCTCGAGCCGTATCCGTATCTTTTTTAATCCCTTGCAGGGCATCTTCCACATGTTTCCCGACGAGGTTCTCCCCATCAAAGGGCATTTCGACAATTTTTGCTTGCACCTCTGGTCTGAATGAGGTGGCCTTAAGCCAGCCCTGCCTGCGGAGAGCCACAGCTCCTGCCATCTGTCTAAAAGCCACTGCAGATGTATCCATGGCTGTGTCGATCATCTCAGAGGCAGCTCGGGCCCCATCTTGAAGGATCTGTCCGGCCTCTTCTTTCTTGTCCTCTGGAAGATATGATAATAAGGTTGCCAGATCTGACCACATTTGTCTATCATATCGACTGACTATAGCCAGCGCATTAGAGGCCTTGATAGACGCGGCCGCCATGACCGCAAAATGTTTTCCAGTGCCATCCAGTTTTCTACCCTCTTTGTCTGGGGGTGCTGAGCAAGCCGCAGTTGGGTTTCTTGAACGTCTTTGAGCCGCCTGCATCACAACAGAATCCGTTCTGGGATGACCTATCAGGCAAGCTGGGGACGATTCTGGGGCTTTATATTTCTTTTCAATTCTCGGGATCGAGGCTGAGATGGAGGCTGGTTTCCTCATGATTTTTAAGCCTTCTTCCCATATATAATTGACGACAGGGATAGTCCCGATTGATTTCCTTGCAGAATCTTTGAAGTCATATAAGAAACATTCTGTTTCTTTTACTGGAAGAGGGAGATCAAATCGTTTTGAGGCTCTTACCATGAGTTTGTGAAATCCCCCGATATCCACCGGCGGGGAGTTTGCTGGAGGAGGTGATGGGGAAGGAGATGATGGAGCAATATATTGGTCCCATTCATCTCCCACAGGTTCGTCCTGTGTTAATTCTCCTTCGTCTGGTTGGTCTTCTACCTCGCTTTCTACATAGCCGTCTCTGATGGTTATGACTTTCGGAGGTGGTATCTTTTGCGAGGTTTGAGGTAACTGCACTTTCACAGCCCGAGAAGCGCCGGGCGTTTTACTTGTAGTGTCAGACGCGGGAGCATTGGCTTCCGGAAAGCAGCGATAGTAATCTGAAATCATATGTCGTAAATCCGTTACCAAAGATATTGGCATGGAAATAGCCTCTTCCCTTGGGGGTATATCCTCTTCCTCCTCATATTCGTAAGAATCCTGAAAAGATTCATATCATATTGACAGAGGGCGATCCTTGAAAGAAAATTCTTCTTGTACCACTTCGGGTTGTTCCTGGTATTCCTCCTCATCTGTGTCCTAGCTCTTTATTTTAAGTTGAGATGGGCTGTAAGCAACTCCATAAGCATCATCTTCTTCAGACTCCTGCATCTCAAGCAAATTGGATGGAGTAAGCGGCGAAATTCTTGTCCAAGACAAAACCTCTGCTGAAGGCTTTCCTGATTTTCTTTCCGTCAACGAGCCCGTCGACGGAGGATACCTTTTAATAGATATAGACGTCACCGCTGTTGGAGAAATTGGAGACTTAAAAGTCGACGGAGCGGTCGTCGACGAGGTCGTCGTCGACTAGGTCATCGTCAGAACAGTCGTCGACAGTGTCGTCGTCGTAATTGTCGTCGACGAAGCTGTCGTCGTTGACAGCGTTACCGTCGACTACGCTGTCGTCGATGTCTTCGTCGGCGTAAGCACCATAGACACCTTTACGTTCGTCGACGGGTCTGACGACGGAGCCTTCGTCTCCTTAGTTTTCTTGAGAGGAGTGTGAGGCACTGAAGAGGATGCAGACTCCTTTTCCTTAGATTTGCAAATTTTGGTTTTTTTAGAATCAGTCTTCGACTCAGAAGGCTCCACCTTTCTTTTTTGAGAGGAATGAACCTTTTCCTCCTCCGAACCCGAGTCAGACATGGCCTTCTTCTTTTGAAGCCATAAGAGCAAGCGTGCCTCTCTGTCTCTCAGAGTTTTCGCAGGAAAAGTCCTACAATGCTTGCACTACTTAGGGACATGCTTAGGATGAAGGCAGTATTAGCAATACTTGTGGGGGACCGCCGAGAACAGTCTGGCCTTCCCACAAGATCTACAAGGCCTGAACAGCCTCTTCTTAGAGCCGTCAGACATTTTATAACTGAAGACAAAAGGCAATACCTTAGTTCCACAATAAAACTGCTGTAAAGTAAGAGGTCAAAAGTTCACCAAGGAATAAACTCCTTCTTACACGACGGCGGTTGGAAATCTGAGGTATGGTGGCTCTGCTGGGGATTGTGATCACAGGGCTGGCTTCTCATTGGTCGGTATTTGGATCATATAATGATGGTACTGGGTTACTAAGTATAAGACATTTCTATGTTACTGGTGCAGTTTTTTCTTTGTACTGCTTTCTATTTGTTATACCGTGAGACTCCCACCATGACGACGGGGAAGATACAAGCATGTGAATCTATGAAAGGTTCAATACTGGAGAACACAAAGAACAACCAGCCCTTTAATATTCCAGTCAGATTGGTAATATACACATAGCGGCCTGGTGTAATATCATGTGCTGCGTTTTTCATGTATTAGTTTGCTTTAAAGCATGGGCATGACACAATGTGGGATCCTCTGGTTATCCAATCTTTGTGGTGGATAGTTAACTAACATCCTTCACCCTCTTCACATTCTCTCATTCTGTTCCCAACTGGTTTTCTGCCCGTGTTCTCTCTGCTCAAATCCTAATATTCTTTCTGTTTGGGTGCCTCTTTTTGCTCATTTGTCCTTACCATCATTAGCTCCCAATTCTTTTTTCACCCAATACTGCCATGATTGTCCTCATAATATTCCGTTGTTTTGCAATCGATGGGTACGTTTCCCTTGTCCCCTTTGAATGCCTTAAAACGCACCAGGCATATTTGAGGACATAAAATAATGAATCCTGGCCTTCAAGCACAGCAATGGTTTGCCAAAGGGTTGTCCAACACCATGAGGGCAGGCAACCGCCACTACTTATTGCCTTTATCTGTGCACAGAGAGGGCTGGCCACAGGGCCAGATCAATGGGCCCTACCATACATCAAAACCTCCATGAATTCCCCACTGTGGATAACCTTCAATTGTGTGCAGGGACAGTTGGCCACATGATCTGGCCTTCAGCCATGACCTGCAATGAAACATTCATGAGTGGCAACCTCCGCTGCACTTGGCCGTTGGCCCCGCAAAGTGGGCATAAACTGCTGGGCCTGGCCTTTGACCAGGCCAGCCTTCGCAGGAGCCAATCCCCACTGCGTGCAGAGAAATTGACCCTGCTCCAATAGGAACAGCCCAAACTGCCAAACCTGGGTATGCCCAGATGTGGGTCCCGTGCTCACTGTGTCACTAGAATCAAGATATACCTGGCTGATGAGCCCATAATAAGGGTGAAACCAGTCTTTGGTTGTTTGTATTCCGTTTCAGGGAGGAACTGGCCTGGCAGTTTCGGTTGGATTGTTCCCATGAGGAGCAGGGTCAAGGCTGATTTGCTTATGGCTGGGTCTAACCTGAGGTGGCATGGTGGGCGAAAAACAAGGGATTGAGACGCGGCCTGAGCAATCATCAGTGGCTAATATTAATTAAAGCATTCCATCCATCACTTTGTTTTTTAATGCCCTAAGTGTGACAGGTATGCCCAGACGTGGGTCCCCGGCTCACTGTGCCATTGGAATAAAGCTAAACCTGGCTGGTGAACCCATAATAAAGGCGAAAGCGGTCCTGGGTTGCTTGTATTCCGGTTCAGGAAGGAACAGGCCTGGAGGTTCGGGCTGGACTGCTACCACTTTATTTTTTGATATCCTAACGCCTGGTGAAGGCAGTAGCCTCTCACCACGATGAGGGAGGCGCTTTGGGTGCCCCACCTGGTCCAACAAGACTGAGCTCCAAGAGACAGGCCTATGTCAGGGCGCACACGCATGATCTGTATATGTTTATGACAACAAAAATCCGCATTAGGGATCCAGACAGAAGTACAGTTGGGCACTCAGGACAGGGATGCAGATCCATTAGCATACAGAAGACTAATATCCCCCCACCCAAAAAAAATATGTGTGTGTGTGTGTATATATATATATATATATATATATATATATATATATATATATATATATATATATATATTATCTACTGGCGGTCGCCAGTAGATAGTTATAGTTAGGACCTATTTTCCATAGGAAATCTGCGACATTCTATTTGAAATAACTCTTGCGTCGGTTGACGAATCTTCGCGAAATTTTCAAACTTTATGGCCCGCTCCGGTCCGCTCTTACCCTGAAAGTTTCGGGGTGATTCGTCAAGCGGGGGCCGAGAAAAAAGGGGGGTCCCAAAACGTGTTTTCCCCATTCATTTTCCCATAGGAAACTTTAGCCACGGCTACAGCCCGAACTGCTGAACGGAATTACACCAAATTTGGCAAAGAGGTAGTTCTTGGTTCAGAAAGAATCCTTTTTGTTAAATGGTGTAAATCCGTTCAGTAGTTCCTGTGAAAATCAAAATGAAAATCACATATATATCTATGGCCGCGTCGGATTCGCGCACCCTCCCGATCACGAGCTGCATGCTAATTGGCTGTCAACACTCCAAATCAGGAAGTGTTGGCAGCCATTTTGTCCCTCGGTAGAACCGAGGGACAGAAACAAGTGCGCAAAGCGCAAAAAGGGGGCAGGATAGAAACACCCTGACCCCCTAGGTCTGCTCAGGGGGTCCCACAAGGACCCCCTGGGCAGAAAAAAGCATTTTTTTTTTAAATCTGCGGGATGCGCTTAGGGTGCGCGAATCCCGCCGAGAAAAAAAAAATCGCAAGTATGCAAACGCACAAAGGGGGCAGGGTAGAAACACCCTGACTCCTAGGTCTGCTCAGGGGTCCCACAAGGACCCCCTGGGCAGAAAAAGCATTTTTTATTGTATTTATTTATTTTTTAAATCGGCAGGATGCGCTCAGGGTGCGCGGATCCTGTCGATAAAAAAAAAAAAAATCGAAGCGCGGTCTCCCGCGCTTCGATTATATTTTGCCCCCGGGTGGCCCAAGTCCCGGGGGCATGAGGGGGTGGGTTTATGTTTTATATGGGGGCCTCTAAGGCCCCCAAGCCCCGGGGACCGCCACCCCCGGGGCTTTATAAAAAAATGGTGCGGGAGGGCTCTCCTGCCCTCCCGCAGCCCCGGGGACCGCCACCCCCGGGGCTTCCTTTTTAATTTTTAATAACGTGTGGGGGGCTCCAGCCCCCACACACCCCGGAGACCACCACCTCCCGGGGCACTTAGAAAATAAATGTGGGGGTCCGTTACGGACCCCAGAACCCCGGGGACCACCACCTCCCCGGGGCTGTGCAATTCAAGGGAGGGGGGACGCGCAGCCCCCCTCCTGGAGCCCTTGATGGCCCTGGGGACCGCCACCCCCCAGGGCCGGCTCCTGCAGTGTCCCGGGGTGCCTACCCAAGGGACACTGTAGTTTGCTATGACAGGACGGGAGCCTCGCGGCTCCCGTCCTGTCATAGCAAACTGCTTTGGATATTGGAAGAGGGAGCAGGGAAACCTGCTCTCGCTTCCAATATCCAAAGCAAATTGCTTTCCACATGGGGAGCTGCATGTTAGCAGCTCCCCATGTGGAAAGCAATGCCGGCTCCCAAGGGACGCGGGGAGCCGGCGGGACTGTTGGGGGATTGGGGACCCCCACAGTCCCCAACGGAGAGGGCCAGCCCCGGGGGATGGGGTCCCGGGGCAAGTAGTGGCCCGGGAGGGGGGCCACGCGGCCCCCCTCCCCCCCAAAAAAAAGACATTTGAAAAAAAAAAAAAAAAGGAAAGGCCGGCCCCAGGGGATGGGGTCCCCGGGGCCTTAAATGGCCTGAGGAGGGGGGCCATGCAGCCCCCCTCCAAATATTTAAAATTTAAAAAAAAGAGGGCAAGCCCCAGGGATGGGGTCCCCGGGGCCAATATAGGACCAGGGAAGGGGGGCCACGCGGCCCCCTTCCCGTTTTATTTTAATTTTTTAAAAAAATGAAAATCCTCATGCCCCGGGGGATGGGGTCCCCGGGGCCAAAAGAGGCCAAGGGAAGGGGGGCCACGCAGCCCCCCTCCCCTACAAAAAAAAAAAAAAAAGACCGGCATCGTGCCGGAGGCCCTGCCCCCACCCTGCAGCAGTCTGCAAACGCGTCCACTGGCGCGTTTGCAGATGGGGAACGAATTCCCCTTGAATACTGGGGGTCCCTGGGGGCCAACTAGCCCACCAGGAACCTCCAGTATGCGCCAGGGGGCTGCGTTGCAGAGAGGTGTACAGAGGCCACGCCCCTTTTTACACCTCTCTGCAACGCAGCTCTGTGGCGCTTTTTGGAGGTACATGGTGGGCTAGTTGGACTCCAGGGACCCTCAGCATTCAAGGGAACTTAATCCACCAACTTAAAATGCGCCCCGGGGCGCGTTTGCACAGTGGTGAAGGGAGGGGGCGGGGCTTCAGGTGACATGTGTGCAAACAGGCCACGTGGCGCATTTTAAGATGGGGAATTAAATCCTCTTCAATCCTGAGGGTCCCTGGGGCCAACTAGCCCACCAGGTACCTCCAGTAAGCGCCACGGAGCTGCTTTGCAGAGTGTTGTAAAAAGGGCGTGGCCTCTGTACACCTCTCTGCAACGCAGCCCCTGGCGCATACTGGAGGTTCCTGGTGGGCTAGTTGGCCCCTAGGGACCCTCAGGATTGAGGAGGAATTAATTCTCCAACTTAAAACGCGCCACAGGGCGTGTTTGCAGACATGTCACCTCAGGCCCCACCCCCTTCCTTCACCATTGTGCAAATATTCCTCTAAAATCAACCGAACTACGAATTCCGATTTACTCACCTGTTATCAGGAGAGACCACAGTGCTGCATCTTTAAGCCCAGTACTAATCCTGAAAAGTAATTTTAACCGTACTTACCAGTAACTTGAATTTCCTTCCATAGGATATCATTGCCTGCTTTTTGCTGAAAAAGTTTCGAAGTGTCGATTTTTGAAACGTACAAATATTCCTCTAAAATCAGACGAACTACGAATTCCAATTTACTCACCGGTTATCAGGAGAGACCTCAGTGCTGCATCTTTGAGCCCAGTACTGATCCTGAAAAGTAATTTTAACCGTACTTACCAGTAGCACAAGTTACTAACTTGTGTAACGATATATCTGTAAGAGACAGTAGTTAGTGACAGATTCCTTACCTTAGAATATCCCCAGGCGTCAGGCTGGATCTGGAAAGTTTTTTGCGTAGCAGTACCCTTGCGCGTCGGTAGGCGGCGTCGTGCGGCTCCGCGTCCGTCGTCGGCATCGTGATCGCCGGGATGACGTCGCGGGCAGTACTTAGGCGCCGCCCCTGCGCGCTGACGTCAGTTCTGTACACGACTTTCCGCGCCAGGAACACAGAGCCATGCAAGAAGCTGACATAGGTGTCTGAAAAATACTAGGGCCCTGAAAGGGATGTCCTTAACCCTAGAAATCAGTTCGCAGAACGGGGAGGATGGGTGGGCGGTAAGGAATCTGTCACTAACTACTGTCTCTTACAGATATATCGTTACACAAGTTAGTAACTTGTGCATCTGAAAGAGACACGTTAGTGACAGATTCCTTACCTTAGAATAGATACCCCAGCAATACCAACCCCGGTGGTGGGTCTGCGAACAAAGATCAGACAAGGAAGTCCCGGAGGACAGAACGGCCAAAGAAGCCGTCCCTCCGGACCTGACTGTCAAGGCAGTAATGCTTTGTAAACGTGTGCAGCGAGGCCCACGTAGCTGCCTGACAGATAACCGGCAGCGGAACACCGCGGCCCAAGGCCGTGGTAGCAGCCGTTGCCCTGGTGGAATGGGCACGCAGCCCAACAGGAGGCTCCTTCTTAGCCAAAGAATAGCAGGTCTTGATGCACAAGGTAACCCAGCGGGAGATGGTTCGTTTGTGCACCGCCCGACCTTTTTGGCGCCCACGTAGCCAACAAAGAGCTGGTCATCCACCCGGAAGTGTTTTGTGCGGTCGATATAGAAGGAGAGCGCACGTTTTGGGTCCAGACGGTGGAGCCTCTCTTCCTCTCTGGAAGGATGCGGAGGCGGAAAGAAGGTGGGCAAAGTGATGGTCTGCCCAATCTGGAAAGCAGTAACCACCTTTGGCAAGAAGGACGGACGCGTCCGAAGAACAACCTTGTCTGGATGAACAGACAGAAAGGGAGGTTTGCAAGATAGAACCTGGAGCTCACTCACCCGCCGAGCGGAGGTGATGGCCACCAGAAAGGCTGTCTTCAGAGTCAGAAGACGAAGAGGACAGTTATGTAGAGGCTCAAAGGGAGCGCACATTAAAAAGGTAAGAACCAAGTTCAAGTCCCACTGAGGCATCACAAACGGAACAGGAGGGAAGAGGTGTGTAATGCCTTTTAAGAACCTGTTACCAACAGGGGACTTGAAAAGGGAGGGCTGATCAGGGAGCCTGAGGAAGGCCGAGATAGCACAAAGATAACCCTTGATGGTACCCAGGGCAGAACCCTGTTGGGCCAGAGAGAGAAGGAACAGAAGGACCTCAGAAAGAGGGGCAGAAAGGGGATTCACAGCCTTTGCTGTGCACCATGCCACAAATTTGTTCCACCTGCAGGCGTATACCACCTTAGTGGAGGGACGCCTGGCTGCCAGAATCACATCACAAACTTCGGGAGGCAAGTCGAAAGGAATCAACTGCCGCCGCTCAATCTCCACGCAAGCAGGTGTAGACTGGACAGGTTCGGGTGGAGGACCGTCCCCTGCTGCTGCAACAGAAGATCCTCCCGAAGAGGCAGACGGATCGGGGGATCTACGCTTATATTGAGTAGCTCGGGATACCAAACTCTTCGAGCCCAGTCCGGAGCCACAAGAATGACTTGGGCCCGGTCGTGCCGAATCTTCTTCAACACTCTGGGTAGAAGTGGTATAGGCGGAAAGGCGTACAATAGACCGCAACTCCACTCGTGACGAAAAGCGTCGCCGAGCGAGTGCCGCCTTGGAAATTCCAACGCGCAGAACTGATGACATTGCGCGTTCTCTTCGGTGGCGAATAGATCTAACCAAGGCTCTCCCCACTGTAGAAAGAGTCTTTGCGCCACTTCCGAGTGAAGACGCCATTCGTGATCCATCATGCACCTGCGGCTGAGTTCGTCCGCCCTGGCGTTCAGGGAACCTGCCAGGTGTTGAACCATCAGGAAAATGCCCTGATGTTCCAGCCATGTCCAGAGGCGCAGAGCCTCCTGACAGAGGGTCCACGACCCCACCCCGCTTTGTTTGTTGCAGTACCACATGGCGGTGGTGTTGTCTGTGAACACCTGCACTACCTTCCCTTTGACAGAGGGAAGGAATGCCTTGAGTGCAAGTCGGATCGCCCGGAGCTCCAGAAGGTTGATATGGAGCCGGGACTCCGCCGGAGACCAGAGGCCTCTGATCTCCGCCTCTCCCACGTGACCGCCCCATCCCAGAAGGGACGCGTCCGTCACAACTGTGTGCTCTGGCTGGGGAAGGGAGAGGGATCTGCCCATGACCCATTGCCGGTTCGAGAGCCACCACTGCAACTGTTTTGCAGTCCCCTCCGAGATCTGGACGTGATCGGACAGGTTGCCCTGGTGCTGCGCCCACTGGAACTTCAGGTCCCACTGCAGAGCCCGCATATGCCATCTGGCATGATTGACCAGCAGGATGCAGGAGGCCATGAGGCCCAGCAGCCTCAGGGTCATCCGTACCGAAACCCAGGATAAAGGCTGAAAGATCGGAATCATAGCCTGAATATCCCGGACACGCCGTTTGGGAGGATAGGCCCGAAACTGCGTCGTGTCCAGAACTGCTCCGATGAAAAGGAGCTGTGGAGAAGGAATCAGATGCGACTTCGGCACATTGATGGAGAACCCCAGCGAGTGCAGGAGTTCGGCCGTAGTCTGGAGGTGGGAGACGACTGCCTGGGACGAGCCCGCCTTCAGCAGCCAGTCGTCGAGGTAGGGGAAGACTGAAACCCCTGCCCGGCGCAGATGAGCTGCGACCACCGCCAACACTTTCGTGAACACCCGAGGGGCACTGGTAAGGCCAAAGGGGAGCACGGTGAACTGAAAATGCTCGGGGCCTACCGTGAACCGAAGGTAACGCCGGTGGGCCGGCAGGACGGGGATGTGGAAATATGCGTCCTGCAAGTCCAACGCTACCAACCAGTCTCCAGGGTCGAGGGCAGTCAAGACCTGAGCTAGGGTGAGCATCTTGAACTTCTCCTTCCGGAGGAAGCGATTGACGTTCCGGAGGTCCAAGATAGGACGCATGTCCTCCTTGTCCTTTTGGGCACCAGGAAGTAGTGGGAGTAGCAACCACGCCCTACTTCTGGGGTCGGAACATGCTCGATGGCCCTCTTGGCCAAGAGGGCCGTGACTTCCTTCTGCAGAAGTACCAAGTGATCCCCTGACATGCGGTGGAATTGAGGTGGCATGGCTGGGGGTGGACTCGAAGGGGAGGGAGTAGCCCCTTCGGACAATGTCCAAGACCCACCTGTCCGAGGTGATGGTACGCCAGTGGGGAAGGTGATGGCGGACCCTGCCCCCTACTGGCGTGCTGTGCACCTGAAAGGAGGGACTAGGAGGGTTTGGAGGCCGCGGACGGGTTGGAGGTGGTGGCCTGACCCGCACGCTGGTTGCCCGATCCGCCACGGCGGAATCCACGTCCTCGGCCACGCGAAGACGCCTGCTGCGCGGGCCGGTGGCTGGGCTGCTGACGTGAAGGGGCGCCCCTACCGTGGCCACGATACGGGCGAAAAGCAGAAGTCAGCGGAGGGCGTGTAGCAGAAAGGCCCAGGGACTTGGCAGTAGCCCGTGAGTCCTTAAAGCGCTCCAACGCATGGTCTGCTTTGGACCCAAAAAGACCGACTCCATCAAAGGGCATGTCCATGAGAGTATTCTGGACATCCCCTGAAAAACCAGTGGTTCTCAGCCAGGCGTGGCGTCGCAGCGCCACCGTCGTTGCAATGGACCTGCCCAGCGAGTCGGCGGTATCAAGGCCACATCGAATCGTACCAGGCGCCCAAAAGAACTTCAGTGAGGGCGTCGTTAAACGGCAGCACAGTCTCCGTAGAGGAGGCTGCCGGCTGAAGCACCTCTGTCAAGAGATTAGTCTTGACCGCCACAGTAGGGAGTTGGAGATGTAAGGCTCCAGCCGCCCTACGCAACACCGTTGCAAATTGGCTCCCTCCTCCGTAGCCACGGGAGGAGACAGCATGCCAGTGTCAGGGGAAGTATCTAGACCACTGGCATCCCCTAGACCCTCTGTCCAGTCCTCATCGTACTGACACTGTAGTGCCAGAGGGTCATCAGACCCTCCCAGTCCTCCTGGTCCTCCTCTGGTTCAAAATAAGGGGGAGGAGGGACATTTGGGACCCAAGGTCTCATCGGCGCCGGAACCGGCGTCGAGCGACGTCGTTCCGGGTCCATGTCCGGAGCCGGAAGGAACTGGGGGACGACGCCGCCCGGAGCCCCAGGCGGCGTCGAGAACGGCACCGGAGACATCGGCGCCGGCGGAGGTGTCGTTAGGTCGACCGGCGTCGATGGGGGTTGCGGAGCCAGGATCGAGGCCGGAGCCGGGATCGAGGCTGGAGGCACGGGCGACGCCGGGGCCGGAGCCGTCGGCGACGCCGGAGCAACCCTATCAGGGCCCGCGGGGCCCGAAGGCGCACCGGAGGGGCCTGGAGGCCCGAAGAGGCGGGCCATGGCCGACAGGAATTCCTGTACTTGGGCCGGATCCGCCCCCGAACCCGGGAAGGACGGGTATTGCGGGGGCGACTCCACAGGCATGTCCGGGGCCGCGGGGCGGGGACGGTGCCGGGAGGGGCCTCAGCCGAGTCGCGAGACCGGCGAGGCGAAGTCCTAGAGCGACGATTCTTTTTGGACTTTTTATGTTTGGACTTACCGGACGAAGAAGACTTCGATGCCGACGACCGGTGTGGACTCCGCGATCGACCCCTGGACCTCTCACGCGACCGGGGCTTGCGCGGAGCCGAATGCCGGGCCTCCAGGAGCTTTCGAGACCACTCTCGCAAAGCTTTCGGGTTGAGGGCCCGGCAGTCGGAACAAGACTCCGTGTCGTGGCCTCGGCCGAGGCAGAAGAGACACTCCCGATGCGGGTCTGTGATGGACATCATCCGAGCACAGGCGCCGCAACGTTTAAACCCGGGCATCCCTACGACACCTTGAAGTCGATGAAAGAAAAACAGTGAAAAATTCACCAAAAAAGATTGGTCAAAAAATGACCAGGGCACTGCTCTTCCCGGATCTGCGCTTGCTGGCGCGGAAAAGAAGAACTGACGTCAGCGCGCAGGGGCGGCGCCTAAGTACTGCCCGCGACGTCATCCCGGCAATCACGACGCCGACGACGGACGCGGAGCCGCACGACGCTGCCTACCGACGCGCAAGGGTACTGCTACGCAAAAAACTTTCCGGATTCAGCCTGACGCCTGGGGATATTCTAAGGTAAGGAATCTGTCACTAACGTGTCTCTTTCAGATACTTGAATTTCCTTCCATAGGCTAACATTGACTGGTTTCACTTGGAAATTCTTCTAAGTGTGGAGTTTTGGAACATTATAATATTCCTCTAAAATCAGCCGAACTACGAATTCTGATTTACTCACCTGTTATCAGGAGAGCCCTCAGTGCTGCATCTTTGAGCCCAGTACTGATCCTGAAAAGTAATATTAACCATACTTACCAGTAACTTGAATTTCCTTCCATAGGCTAACATTGACTGGTTTCACTTGGAAATTCTTCTAAGTGTGGAGTTTTGGAACTTTATAATATTCCTCTAAAATCAGCCGAACTACGAATTCCGATTTACTCACCTTTTATCAGGAGAGACCACAGTGCTGCATCTTTTAGCCCAGCACTGACCCTGAAAAGTAATTCTAACCGTACTTACCAGTAACTTGTATTTCCTTCCATTGGAATCCATTGTCTGGTTTTCAGCAGAAAAGTTTCAAAGTGTCGATTTTCACAAACTACAAATATTCCTTAAAAATCGCCTGTATGACTTAAACGCATTCTTTCAACTGTTTACAGGAGATGCACCAGAGCTGGATCCAGGATCCGCCACTGAGTAAGAAAAAGTAACGATAACACTATTTACCTGCTAAGTGATTTTCCTCCCATAGGATAACATTGGTGATTCTATGTGAAAAAGTTTCTAAGTGTCAACTTTTAAAATACAATAATATTCCTTAAAAATCACTACTGTAACCAAAACGCTTTTACTCAACTGTTTACAGGAGATGTCCCAGGACTGAATCTAGGATCCAGTCCTGTGGTTAGAAAAGTAATCCATAAAGTAACTAATTGCATTTAACTAGAAATTCACATTGAGCTCAATGTTGCATTGTGTTTGAAATTGTGTTGCCCATTGCAACAACTGTAACTTCTGTACTTAAAAGTCTATTGCCTATTTGCAAAGTATTTAAACTAAAGTAATTCATTCTGAGAAAGTATATTTTGTAATGTAATGTGTAATGTAATTACAATGTAATTTAAAAAATAAAATATGTAAAAATAAATAGTTTAAAAAATGTAGTAAATCAGTATAAAAAAATAAATATAACAATTAATACATTTAAAAATTGTCATTTACAAAACCTTTGAAATTCACTGAAAAAAACCATAGGTTTCAGACATGTTATAGTTGGAATTAGCATTTAAAAAACCTTTGAAATTCACTTAAAAAACCATAGGTTTTAGGGACAGTTATAGTTAGTTGGACATTTCACTCGTACAAAACCATAGAAATTCCCCCGTTATAGTTAGTTCAGCTAACTATAACTCGCGCCCCCGCAATGCACTGCTGATGACGTCACATATTACATCACTCATGACATGGTCAGTGACATCACTGATGACATCACTGATGACATATCAAATGACATCACTGATGACATCACTGATGACATCATCCACTTGATAATCTGATGCACCTCCTCACACCCTAATATAACCTTTGATACACCCACTCTAAATTACAGACTGCTATTCGCAAAACCATAGACACTCCAACACCAATAACTACATACCCACTCACTGATTCTTAGGTCTACACACACATCCACTCACTCACCCGTACAGTCACTCATACTTACGGTCACTCAGTACAGGACTATCATATGCACTCATACTCCTATATAGACACTCAAACACCGCCACTCATCCATAGAGATACTCACACACCTAGTCAGTCATGCAAATAATTAAACACACTGCCATTTACTCACCTATACAGTTATACACACACCAGCTCACTTACTCATACAAATACTAGCACATTCTTACGCTCTTATACAATCACTGATACAAGCACACACTCATCCATACAGTCACTCTCACAATCACACACTCTCGCTTATAGCTATTTATATACTCCAACACACATATATACTGCCTTTCACATATGTAGTTACTCACACATGTACCACTGGGACATACATTCACTCACTAACACACTCTTACACACACTTACCCACCCATACAGTCTATCACAGATGCACTCTTGAAACCATCCACCCAGTGAATCACCCACTCACACATCTATGCACAGAGTCGCACACACCCCACCCACACAAACACTCAGGCACCCATACAGATACTCAGACAACTAATCAATAACTCATATAGACACTCATGTAGCTATTCACAAACCCATGCAGCCACTTACACAGCAACAGACAGACGGATACAGACATTCACCCAGTTTAATCACTAACCCATGCATTCAGTAAGATACGTTTAATCACTCACTTATAGAGTTAGTCACGCACCTACTAAATCATCCATACAGACACTTATACACCCACTCATTCTTCAATACGCCTTTCCCTCTATATATTAAACATATTTAAACTTTACAGAAACACACAGTCACTGGATGATGTCATCAGTGAGGTCATTTGAGATGTCATCAGTGATGTCATCAGTGATGTCACTGACCATGTCATGAGTGATGTAATATGTGGCGTCATCAGCAGTGCATTGCGGGGGCGCGAGTTATAGTTAGCTGAACTAACTATAACGGGGGAATTTCTATGGTTTTGTACGAGTGAAATGTCCAACTAACTATAACTGTCCCTAAAACCTATGGTTTTTTAAGTGAATATATATATATATATATATATATATATATATATATATATATATATATATATATATATATATATATATATATATACACACATATATATTCACTGAAAAAAAACAAAGATTACAGGGATGTTATAGTTAGGAAATAGATTTTTTTTTTTTTAAATGGAAATTCACTAAAGAAACAATTCACTTGTGCAAAACCAGTAAAATTCTGCAATTATAGCTACCTGAGCAAACTATACCTCACGACCCGCAATGCCCTGCTTATGATCTCACATATTACATCACTCATGACATGGTCAGTGACATCACAAATGACATAATTGGGCTCCCTAGGTGAAATGGGACCGCGGGGGAAGCCTCAAGGTCCTGTGGTCCCAGTCGGCTCCCCGCCGGGTCCTGCGGGAGCCGGCATTGCTCTGACAGACAGGGGGGTGCTGACAGAGCAATGTTTTCATCCGTTTCCCTGCAAGCATATTTGCGTGCAGGGAAACAGATGAAAACTCCACCTTTTTATAAGCTGGAGTTGTTTAACATCTCTGGCTTGCAGAATGCGGAGTTATGTTTACTTTTGCTTAGCTGGAGCGGTCAGCCCCTCGGAGGTGGTGGTCCCTGGGTCTGCGTGGGGGCAGCGTGCCCCCCTGCATTTATTTGAGATTTACCCTGGGGATGTGGCAGTCCCCAGGGCGCAGTGGTTGCAGTGTGGTTACCCCTCGCATAAATTAAAAGCAATACCTCAGGAGGTGTCGTTACCCAGGGCTGTTATAAGCATGTGGAGGGAGGTCCCGTGCGCCCCCCCTCCTTTTTGTAACTCCTCATACCCCTGGGACCTGGCCTATCCAGGGGCTAAACATCGCAGAAGCGCAGGAGCCCGGCCATCATTTTTTCAAATTTTTCTGTGGGAGCCGTGGATCCAACTTGCCCCCTTCTCTTTTTTTTTTAACTTTATTTTTGGTACTCGGCTGAAGACGAGTCATAAGAAGGCTGCCAACAGTTCCTGGTTGAAGTGTTGGCAGCCGATCAGATTTGAGCACGGGGACTGTCAGATTCTATGAGAATCCGCGTCCCTATATATACACAAATTTGGATTTCCCTTAATATTTCCAAAACTACTGAAATGATTTTCACCAATTTACAAAAAGGTTGCTTTTTGGACCAACAGCTACCTTTCTGCCAAATTTGGTATAATTCCCTTCAGCAGTCCGGGCTGTAGTTGTGTCTAAAATTCCTATGGTAATTAACATGGGGAAAATGTGTTTTGGGACCCCCCCCCCTTTTTCTCGTCCCCCACTTGACTGATCACCACAGAACTTTCAAGACAACAGCTGAAGTGAGCGTTGTATTAGTTTTGAACATTTCGCAACGATTGATCAAATGACGCCAAAGTTATTGGCAAAACAATAAACACTCTTCCTATGGAAACTAGGTCCTAACTTTAACTATCTACTGGCGGTGAAAACATTACTCAGTCACAAGAACCCGAAGTTAGGTTAATACTTGCTTACAATGCTCAACACAGACAAATTAAAAACATCATGCAACGCAACTGGCAAATCGTGAAGAGTGACCCAGTAATAGGTGACACACTACCACCATATTTAGGTGTGACTTATAGGAGAGCACCTTCAATGCATAATAGCCTAGTTAGCAGCAGTCCAGAAATACAAGAACAGAGAAAATGGTGGCAGCAAAATGGATTTACGAAATGCAAAAACTGCAAGGCATGCCAAAATGGCACTAATATGAAAACATATAAGCTGGCGTTCAGTGATAAAGTTTTTAACATCAATAAACCACTGAATTGCAAAACCGAATATGCCATTTACATTTTAGAGTGCTTTTGCAATCTTAAATATGTGGGTAGTACCAAACTTCCCGCGCACAAACGAATTTTGCAACATATTAGAGCAATTAATAACAATGATCAAACGTATCCAGTTGCAAGGCATTTTAGGGACGTGCATCAAAGCAACTTAAAGGACCTCTCTTATTATTTGATTGACTCCATCCCCATGAATAGAAGAGGTGGAGATAGAGAACGACAACTTAGAAAGTTAGAAACAAGGTATATACTGAATCTTAATAGCAAAGCCCCGGGAGGTCTCAATACGACCGAAGACCTCCACACATGCCTTTAAACTAACACGATTTATATTTTGCCAGGTTTTTACAACTAACTGTGAAATCAAAACTTACAGCTTAACCGCATCACAGCTCATTTTAAGTTAACTTGAGGAGAAAATTAAATTGTATTGTAATTTGTATTTAAACAAGGAAAACAGTAGGCCGCCTGACCGACCTTAACCACAGGTATAGTGGTTTTTTATATTCAACAACTAAAAGAGAATAGTGGAACAGTGTAACAATCATGGTTTTAAAGTATTGATTTTGGTGAAGGGGATTTTAATATATTATGTAGCACTTGCACTTTAAAAAATTAGGCCAGAGACTGGGAATAGACAAAATCTGGGGAGCCCAAGACAAGATAAAAATACATCCTAAGGGATTCAGGACATTGCTGCACCAAGGAAACTCAGCATTTAAGCTTGTATTTTATGGAAAAAGAAACAGTTTTGAATGTCAGGCCCCTTTTTTACTACAAATTTTAAATGAATATTTATTTATGAATTTATTTAAAATTGAAGTCATGAAATGAATCTGTTTTTATGGTATTTTATATTTGATACTATTTATATATTTCATGTACATAAATAATTTATAAACTTTTATGATAAAGTTATATTTGTATTTAACAAAGTATTTTGCAACCTGAGTAAGTAATTTTAAACTGTGGAGGTTTTTTCCTGCTTTTACTTGGTGTATTATTGAATGAAATGTATCCTATATAGTATGTTTTTTATGTCTATTCGAATTGTCCAATGGCTGGAGGCACAAGTCACTTTAAAAGGGTGGAAAAAAGCATAAGCGTTGTCATGTGATCAAGGTCCGGCTGGACCGAAACGCGTTATGGCCGATGCTGATTAAATAATTTGAAGCACTCATCTTGTGGTCCGTGCCTGCTTTTTCCAACGAAGGAGTGAAAGGGAAACAAGGCAGTTTTTTGGGATATATATATATATATATTCATTGAAAAAAATCAAAGGTTACAGGGACATTACAGTTAGGCTCACATTTCACTAGTAAACAAGAGAAATTCAGCAGTTCTAGTTACCTGAGCCAACTATAACTCACGCCCCACAATGCACTGCTTTTGACCTAATATATTACATCACTCATGACATGGTCCGTGACATCACTGATGTCATCTCAAATTACATCACCTATGACATGTCAAATGACATTACTGATATCATCTAGTGATTGTGAGTGTTTTCTAAAACTCACCGAGGGTTAAATATATATAGTAAGGTAAATAGCTGAAGGAGTGTCTGTATGGGTGAGTTAGTGTATGAGTAAGTGAGTGGCTGTGTGAGTATCAGTATTGGTTAGAGAGTAGGTGTATATGTGGCTGTATAAGTGAATAAGAGGATGAATGAGTGGCTGTATAGGTGAGTGTGCCAGTGTGTCAGTGGCTGTAAATGGGGAATGTGAGACTACATGAGTGGGTGAATGTTGGCTGTGGAGGTACCCAAGTGTCTGTATTGGTGAATAACAGGGTACACGAGTGGTTGTCCAGGTGCATGAATGGATACGTAACTGGGTGTATCAGTGATTAACAGGGTGTGTGAGTGGATATATGGGAGACTATCTGCTTGTCGTAGTGACTGTATATGTGAGTGAATACATGTGTTAGTACATGGATGAGTGTTTGTGTGTGTTTGTGAGTAACTGTATGGATGAGTGAATGGCCATATGAGTGACTGTATAGGTGAGTGAGTACGTGTGTGAGTAGGTGTATGGGTGACTGACTCAGTGTGTCAGTGGTTGTATAGGTGTATGTGCAGGTATGTAAGTGTCTGTATGTCTTGATGAGTGAGTGCCTTTATTGTTCAGTGAGTAGGTGCATGAGTGGCTGTTTATGCGAGTTCCTGGTTGTGTTAGTGGGGGTATGGGTGAGTTTATGTGTGAGTGCCTCAATTGATCAGTGAGTAGGTGTGTGAGTGTTTCTATGGGCCTGTGAATGGGTATGTCAGTGGTTGTGTCATAGTGGGTGTATGAGATGGTGTATAGGAGTGTAAGTGGTTCAATGGATGGTGTCAAGAGTGATGTCATCAGTGATGTCATTTGAGATGTCATCCGTGATGTCACTGACCATGTCATGAGTGATGTAATATGTGAGGTCATAAGCAGAGCATTGTGGGGAATGAATTGTAGTTAGCTCAGGTAACTATAACTGCTGAATTTCTTAGGTTTTGTACAAGTGAAACCTGTGCCTCACTATAATGTCCCTGTAACCTTTGTTTTTTTCAGTGAATTTCTATGTTTTTTAAAATCTATTTCCTATCTATAACATCCCCGTAACCTTTGGTTTCTTTTAGTGATTGGTGCATACATGCTTGAATGAGGATGAGTGGTGCATGGATGATTGAACCAGTGGTGCATCTGTGATTAAATGAGTTCATGAGTGGTACATGCATGATTGAATGAGGGTGTAGGTGGTGTATGGATGATGTAATGTGTGTATGAGTGGTACCTGGATGTTAGAATGAGTGCATGAGAGGTGCATGAATTGAATGAGTGCATGAGTAGCGCATGGATAGTTAAATGAGTGCATGAGTTATGCATGGATAATTGAATGACTACATCAATCGTGCATAGATGATTGAATGAGAAGTGCAGAAGTGCATGAATGATTGGATGAATGCATGAGTGGTACATGGATGATTGAATGAGGGTGTAAGTGGTGTACAGATGACTGAATGAGTGGTGCATTGATATTAGAATGAGTGCATAAGTGGTGCATGAGTGATTGAATGAGTACACGAGTGGTGTATGGATGAGTGAATAAGTAGTTTTTGACTACGTCTGTAAATGGGTGTGTCAGTGTGACTATGAGTGGGTGTATGAGTTTCTGAATGGGTGTGGCACTGGGTGCATAGGTGACTGTAACTGAGTGTGAGTGCCTAAATAAAAGTCAGGGCGGGTGTGTGAAAATATATATATCCCCCTCCCACCAGGGCTTTGCTGCTTTCAAAGGAGTCACAGCTTCTAATCAAGCATCAAGTCGATCCGGAAGGATTTATTGCGGCGAAGCCCCCCAGCGAACATCAAATACCACGGCGAAATCCTGCAGCACCTGTCAGGTAGGCGAGCACGAGTCGGAGGACGCGTAGGGCGCCTGAACCGGGGATGCACAGGGTATGCCAGGTATCAGTCGTGTAACTGGGTGTGAGGTACAGCTAGGATATACGAATGAAATAAGCAGAACAGCGCAATCACGCTAATTATTTCGTCGTCACTATCCAACACAGTACAGATTTAACGAGCTCAAACAGCCAGTATGACAGCCGATGCGCTCAGAGAGAGGGAAGAGGCGGCGGCTCAAATGTTCGATGATAACAGAGCACCTATTATGAACTCTAATTCCCACAATGCACCAGTAGCTCAACGAAATCCTTCGATAAGGGACAAAATAAAACAATTAGAGAAACTGATGAGAACTGAACAAAACAAATGGTGGGAAGCTAGGTCCCTTCAGCGCTACTTAGATGTGGGTCGAGTGCCACGAGGATTAAGAATTTTAATTGCTCCAAGCTATGAAACCCCCAACAAAGACATGATGAATGAATGGGCAGAGACTAACTTGGAATCATCAAGAAGATTGCTAGTTATTCTGGTCAAATATGCTGAAAAAGATCGAGTGGGGATATCAGAACAAATAGACGCATTGAATAAAGAACTAGAAGCTATGGGACAAACTGACGAAATAACTAAACTGAGAGAAGAAATGACTAAAAGATTAAAAAAGGAGGAGGACAAAATCCGTGAACGCAAAGCATTTAAATTCCACAGGGATAGAACTGATTATGAGTCAGGCAGAATATTTCCATTTGCCAAGAAATTCGATTCCCTTAAAGTCTCTAAATACGGAGGAGCATTAGCTACTAAATATAACACAGAGACCAAAGTTACAGCGGGTACATCTTCGAACTCCGAATTAAGTTCAGCCCTCGAAAGCGAAACAGAAATAGAATCTAGAAAACAACAACAATCGCAAATACCGGCTAAAATAAGTCTGGCAGAAGAGGTCGATTTTTTAGTCCTCGAGCGCAGGCAAACCCTGCGCCCCAGAGGTCAGCGAACCCAATTAACAAAAGCAGTACAGCAAAACGCCGGGAAAGGAGAAGGGCAAAACGAAGAAGAACTGGGCAACAAAAAGCAACAAACTCGCCAATCGAAACGAAATTGGAGACGGTAATTCCTAATGATCAAATCACCAACCCTACCATAATCAATCTCACTGACATGGTGCTCAACAAAGCAGAAGAGCAACTACTCTCATTAGGTCTGTCCTTCTGTCCAGTCAGCTCCTTCAATTATGCTGCAACTCGCATGGATGTATATAAAGCTATCAGAAAACTTAAACTCAAAAAATATTTTCTGCAACAAAGCAACACACGCTTAGAGAATACCACAACTGCACATCAAGTAGAAGCAGACATATCGTCCCAACTACTATTAACTCCCTCGGATATGCCATTGTTACAAGATATGTGTGATCTAGCAAATGAAAATGGAGTCACACAAAGTGATTCAAATGTAGAATCTCAATGCAGCCCCAAGATTGACAAATTAAGGGATACAACTCCCTTCAAACCACGCTCAACGTTTAATCCAATCATGCCAAAAGATAACATTGATATGTTTCACGAACAGATTACCAACAGTCTCAAACAACTCAACTTCAAAATAAAAAGCAGCACTCGCCAGAAAATCAACAGGCGGGAACTTCAATATCATGTTCTGATTTCCAAATTGAAAGCGGATGAAGAAATCATAATAAGAAATGCAGACAAAGGGGGAAATCTGGTACTGTGGAAGAAAAAAGATTACATCAGTGAAGCAATGAGACAATTAAAAGACACAGAATGTTGTAGACGATGCGATCAAGTTACACTTAAAATGGTAAATGATGACTTCAAAGGCAAATTGCTAGCGTGGAAACAAGCAGGTCTGATAACATTTGATGAATTCAAATATTTGAAAAATGAAAATCCTGTCACGCCTATCTTATATTTCATACCCAAGATTCACAAAAATCTGCAACAACCCCCCGGAAGACCCATTATTTCAGCCAGAAAGAGTCTTCTTGAAAACACATCCAAATATGTGGATTTTTTTCTACAGGAGCATGTACAAAGACTCACATCGTACATCAAGGATACAGGGGACTTTCTTTACAAAATGTTGAACTTTCCTTGGCAGAATGATTTCTTTCTGGTCACACTAGATGTAACTTCACTATATACATCAATTAACCATCGTGACAGATTGAGAGCTATGAAACATTTCTTAGAACGAAGGGGCACTGATTCTGTACAACATAATGTAATGTTGACTGAGATGGTAGAATTCTGCCTTTGTAACAACATATTTCTATTTCAGAACAATCTGTATCAACAGTTACGGGGGTAGCCATGGGGGCCAGCTTCTCCCCAGTTATGCCTGTCTCCACATGGGATGGTGGGAGGAGCTGGTCCTCCTCAAGGAGCACACATCAGTTATGAGAAACAACATCAAAACCTGGTGGAGGTTTATTGAGGACCTCTTTTTAATATGGCAGGGCACACAAGAGGATGCTGAAAAATTTATTGATAGCCTTAATATTAATCAACTGAACTTGCAGTTTACAGCAACTATCAGCAAGGAAAGTGTAAACTTTTTAGATGTTGAGGTCTTCATTAAAGATGGGAGATTGGAAACCAAACTCCATAGAAAGGTAACGGCGGGCAATGCAATATTGCATGCAGGGAGTGCACACCCCCGTCATCTGATTCAAAGCATTCCTTATGGAGAAATGCTCCGCCTTAAAAGAATCTGCAGTTGTGAGGAAGACCTCACACTAGCACAATCCAACTGCAAAAGCAGATTCTTAGACAGAGGCTATACATCGCACTGCATAGATAAAGCAATCAAACGCAGCAATACAGTCCCTAGAGAAACACTCCTTAATAAAAACATGGGGGAAGTCCAAGCGACCACTAATGAGACTAATGAGTTCAGGTTCATTTTGGGGTATAACAAACAACATAAACAAGTTCAAAATATCATCAATAAACACTGGCCCCTGATTCTAGGAGACCCAGCGATAGGGCATCTATTCCCTAAAAGACCGGCCATCACCTACAGCAGGGCACCCTCAATGAGGGATGCCCTGGTACAAAATGATCCTGGTGAACAACCAAAGGGAACGTGGTTTTCACAAAGAAAGGGATTTTTCAAATGCAGGACATGCAAAGCATGCCAGTTTGGCAGTAATCGAACTACTTATGTAACTGCATTTGAAACCACTGAGAAACCTATCAAAAAGGCACTCACATGTAAATCCAACTACGTGATATATGTGCTGGAGTGCCCCTGTGGCCTACGGTACATAGGTAGTACTATACTACAGGGACACAAGAGGGTACTCCAGCACATAAGGGCAATCAAAAACAGGGATGCCACATATCCAGTAGCCAGACATTTTGACGAACTCCATAATGCAGACCCCAAACATCTCAAATATTACTTGATTGATTCTGTTCCTCCACAAAAAAAGAGGGGGAGACAGAGAGAAGGCCCTTAGATGTTTGGAAACATGGTATATTCTTAACCTCGATTCCAAACACCCCAAAGGATTAAACGCTACAGAGGAATTACATACATGTTTATAGATATATATCTTCCGCCGCACTATAGTCCCTCAAATTTTATTCACCTGGGAAAAATAGGTTTTTACATCAATTTCACACTATCAAAAAAATGTTTTTTAGCACTAAGCACTTTTTAAAATAATGTTTTGCACTAGCACGAGTCACTTATTGTCATCTGGTTTACATGGTATATGTTTACATTATATCGTACTGTATTTTGCTCACTTTTTATAGAGACATATTGATTATGAAATAAGACTTCTCTGTTTTAATACATTGTGGTATTTATACCTGAATGTTCTATGGCCAAAACCAATTGTCTAGCTATATGTGTTTTTAAAGACAACTATATGTTTCTTTTTAATGAGCATATTTCAATTTGATCAGTACTGTACAGATTCTATGGTTGTTTTTATGTGGGTTTTTAAACTTCAATCAGGTCATATACATGAAGGTAATCATACTGATATTAATCATTTATTTATTCAATTTATTTATGTCATTCTAGTTGTTGTATAATCTAATAATTGAGAGAAAAAAGCAATAATCTTTTTAAATTGAATTTTAAAATTGATTTGTGAAAATAATTTGTAAATTAATTTATGTATAGCCCAACCCCTAACAGTCTATGAACAACCGAATATAGTCTGTTTTCCATATCCATGTTTAAAACTAATGGCACCTCTCACTTTAAGAAAAATGCTAAAAAAAGTAGAAAAAAATGGTATATAAAGGTAACCTCCTCCCAGCTAGCGTGTCATGTGATCAAGACCCTTGTGGGGTCGAAACGCGTAATGGCTGCCAGTGCTGTTTGAGCTGAGTCAATAAAGAGTTAAGTTCCAGCAAAATTTTGTGGTCCGTGCTCCTGTTCGTCGACAGGCATCGAGAATCGAGCGGAGTGGTGCAGATATATATATATATATATATTTATATATTTTTTACATTTTACCAATAATCGCGAAATCGTCACGACCGTTGTGTAATCACTGCGCCATTTCATGGGGAGCCACGCTGACGATCGCAGTGTCAACGCGAATATTGCACGTAATCAGACAAATCTATTTTGGACACATAACTTGTGTCATTAACATCCCCATTTGTCAAACATGGGGTCAGAGTACCTCCACCGTAACCCCTTATATCAGCTTTCACAGAACTCTTCAGCCCCGGGAACCGTTCCCCGATCCATAAAATGGCAGTTGCAACTTTCTCTTTAGGTTGCGGCCAGCCAATCACAGCATTGCTTTTGGCTCGCGCTGTCACGATTAACCAAGGTGTCTCCGCGAAATATACACGGCCACAGATATCACTAACTTTTAATAAGACTATTGGCCTTATTATGAGTTTGGCGGTGTGAGAGCGGTACTGCCCCGCTCCCCTACCACCAAACTCATGTGCGCACCACCCACCAGATTTGGACTTTTTTCATCACTGGTGGGCGGTTCTTTGGCGGTACCTATAAAGAAGGCACTGCAATGGGAACCCCAAATGCCCCCCTGCATGTTTCCCAAGGCCCAGAGGCACAAGAGGTCCTGTAGGGCCCCCTTTGCTTCCTCACCGCCAAACTTTTCACAGTGGGCTCATCGCCGTGACAAATGAGGTGGGGAGGAAACTTGTAATATGCTTGGCGGGCCGCAGCGGCCCAGCGAAACATATTGCGCTCTTAAGACCGCAAGGGAATTAGTGATACCTGGCAGCAGCAGCAGCGGTCCCATTGTGGTCCAACCGCGCTACTTGTAAAAGGTCGGTCAGACCACTGGTGCAGCGCTGGGCCGCCACCATGAGTTTGGCAGTCTATCTGACCGCCAAACTCATAATAAGGTCCTAAATAACTTGTATGTTGTTTAAAAATGTAGTAAAATATTGTTAATAAAGAACAATAAAATGTATTTCTCACGTGTAAAAATATATATGTATTAAAAATGTACACATATACATTGAATAAATGTTGAAAAATAAATAAAAATAACAAACTTTCATGTACCTTTATTAATAAAAAAAAAGCTAAGATTAACACTGAATGTTAAAAATACAATTCTTAAAGTGTTTCATCTAATACTTAGGGGGCTATTCCGATGCTGGCACCACCATAGGAATTACAATGTCCCTTTCTGCCTGCCCTTTAATGGCAGTTCACCCGCCATAAAAAAGGCAGGTGGAAAGTGATTTTGGGGGCCCCTGGCGGAGCCCCTTTCCACCTGGCCCTACGCTATGGTCCCTGGTGGGCAAATATGGTGCCCACCAAACATCCCTGCACCATGTGGCAGGCACCAATTGGTGCCTGCAACAGGGTGCAGGGGTGTTTTAAATGTGTAATGTTCAATTGTGGCATATGCTGAGCCCGCAGCACATGCCGCAATGGAAAATATACACTTTACGACCATGAAGTCGGTCGAATAGTAATGAGGGCAGCGGGAACTCTGGCTCCTTGTTGGGTGGTCTGGCTTCTGCCGTCCGACCGGCATCATAATGATGCCCTTACTCTTTAAAAAATTAAAATATTACACTAAACATGTTATATAGTAAAATAATTATATTAACTACTTCTACTGCGATTAAAACCATTTTGAAAACTAATTTCTGTACTAAAGAGAACAGCATTCAATGTAACGCATTTCAACAAAGATGTTGTTTACTAAAGGGGTGAAATTTACTGATCATACTCCAATCTTAACCATTTAGGGGGTGGGAGTAAACACTAAAGGGGTAACATTTACTATTCCCACCTTGATCCAACCATTAAGGGCAGTGATACTCAAAGTGTGGCCGGGGACCTTTACATTTCACCCTCTGTACTGGGCTGTGGTTTAATTGTCTCAGTGCTATGATTTAAAAAATCTTAACTAAGCAGACAAGCCTTTATTTAAACATTAATTGAAGTTAAAGAGAGGAAGTAACCAGATTGTCCCTCACTGTTTAATTTGGGGATCCTTTCAGTGTTAACCGTTTCGCTGTTAGGCCTCTGCCTACCCCGTGCTAAGTCTTTTTTTTTGGCTATTTGGGGTAGTTTGCGCTTAGGCCACTGTAACTTTTTGTCCACTTAAGGTATCCATGCCACATTTGTGTCCTTTTCTTCCAACATCATGGGGATTTTAAAGGTACCCAGTACTTGTGGATTCCCCTGGAGGGGACCCAGAAATTAGCTAAAATACAGCTAAATTTTGTTTTTCTTTTGAAAAATGGGGAAAACATGCCGCAGAAGAAAACGTCTGTTTTTTCTCCTGCAAATGGTATCAACAAAGGGTTTGTGGTGCTGAAATCACCATCTTGCCTGCTTTCAGAGACAAGCAGACTTCTGTCAGAAAACCAACATTATTTACACAGTTTTGGCATTTTACTGGGACATAGCCAATTTTTGCTACTTTTTGTGCTTTTAACCTCCTTACAGTTAGTGGTAGAAATGGGTATGAAAGCAATAATGGATCCCGGATAGCTATACATTTCTGAAAAGTAGACAAAATTCTGAATTCACCAAGGGGTCATTTGTGTAGATCCTTCAAGGTTTCTTTATAGAAACAAACAGTTGAAATGAAGAAAAATTGAAAATGAGTTGAAAAAAACAGCCATTTGTGCCAACATTTTCACCTGTAACTTCTTCTAAGTATGACAAATGTTTGAAAGCAATATACCGTTACATCCTCTGGGCCCTTCTGGTTGTGGGGATATATAGGACTTGTAGGGTCACCAAGAACCCGAGGAACCCAGAGCCAATAAATGAGCAGCATCTTGCAATGTTTTTTCATTGTGTACAGGGTATATAGCAATTCATTTGGTAAAATATAAAGAGTGAAAAATAGATAAAGACACGGTGTGGCAGGTGCATTCTTTAAGCCAAATGGCATTACCTTGAACTGATAATGTCCCTCTGGCGTGGAGAATGCTGACCTCTCTTTTACTCCATCAGTGAGGGCAATCTGCCAGTAACCTGAAGTCAATCAAAAGTACTCAGGTACTTGGCAGCCCCTAACCTGTCAATGAGCTCATCATCTGTAGGTATAGGGTGAGCGTCAGTCTTTGTGACTGCATTCAATCCTCTGTAGTCCACACAGAACCTTAACTCCTTGGGTCCCCCCTGAGGATTAGGTTTAGGTTTAGGTACCAGCACCACTGGACTGGCCCATCGACTCTCAGACGTTTCAATTACCCCCAATTCCAGCATCTTAGCAAGCTCAGCTTTAATGCTGGCTCTGACATGGCCAGACAACCTGTACAGTTTATTTGTGACAGGTAGGCTGTCACCAGTGTCAATGTGGTGCACACACCACTCAGTGATGCCTGGGGTCAGAGAGAACAGGCCAGCAAACTGCTCCAGCACTTGCTTACAGTCTCTGTGCTGCTGGTCTGTCAACTTGGGAGAGAGTACCACTCTCTCCCCTGACCCATCTTGCACATTAGTGGAGAGGAGGTCAGGCACTGGCTCAGTTTCCTCCTCCACTCCCTCATCAGTGACCAGTAACATGGTCATGTCTGCCCTGTCATGGTGGGGTTTCAATCTATTCACATGCTGGACCTTACGAGGGTTCCTGGGGTGCCAAGGTCAACCAAATAGGCAACCTCACCATTATTTTCTAAGATTGGATAGGGCCCACTCCACTTGTCATGGAGGACCCTGGGAGCCACAGGCGCCAACACCCACACAAATTGTCCTGGAGTATGCTCAGGCATAGTAGCCTTCTGATCATACCAGTGCTTCATGAGCTCCTGGCTGGCCTCCAGTTTCCTGTTTGCCTTGTCCATGTACTCTGCCATTCTAGATCTCAGGCCTAGCCCATAGTCAAGCAAATTGTCCTTTGCTTCTTTAAGAAGCTTCTCCAAAGACTCTCTCAGCAGGCTCAATGGCCCCCTCACAGGGTGCCAAACAACAACTCAAAGGGACTGGAACCAACCCCTTTCTGTGGCACCTCCTTGTAGGCAAACAGTAAGCATGGGAGGAGAACATCCCATCTCCGACGACCCATGTATCATGCCCTTCAGGGTTTTGTTGAATCTCTCATCAAGACCATTTGCTTGTGGGTGATAGGGGGTGGTGAACTTGTAGTTGACACCACACTCATCCCACATAGCAGTCAGATAGCTGGACAGGAAGTTTGTGCCCCCGTCTGATACGTTCTCTTTTGGAAAACCGACTCTGGTGAACACACCAAGCAATGCTCTAGCCACTGCAGGAGCATCAATGGTTCTAAGAGGGATTGCTTATGGGTACCTAGTGGCATGGTCCACTACCACTAAGATATACCTATTCCCTTATGCAGTAGGTGGGTCAAGGGGACCAACAATGTCCATCCCCACCCTTTGAAAAGGAACCCCAACCACTGGCAGTGGTATTAGGGGAGCCTTTGTCTTGCCACTGGCCTGACAGGTGACACAGGAGCTGCAAAACTCCTTTACCTTTTCAGACATATGGGGCCAGTAGAAATGGTTCACCAACCGGTTCCATGTCTTTGTCTGTCCCAAATGTCCTGCCAAGGGGATATCATGACCCAAAGACAGGATGAACTCTCTGCACTTCTGGGGCACCACCAACCTCCTGGTGGCCCCCTCCTTGAGGTTCCTGGCCTCTGTATAAAGCAGTCCATCTTCCCAGTAGATTCTAAGAAACCCACTGTCATCCCCCTCCTCTTGCTTAGAGGCAATCCACCTCAAGCTTCTCAAGGGTGGGACAGTCTCTCTATCCTCTCTGGAGGATCCACCTGCTCCTGTCAGTTCTGCCAAATCTGACAGCTCTGGCAGGGATGGAGTCCCTCCCTCAGAGGCCAGATCCTCTCCATCAGGGTTAGATTCTCCCTGCACCTCTGGAGTTCCCTGGGTTGGCTCACCAGGTCCAGTGCCCTTGTCCTTGGATGCTTGGCCCTTTGTTCCTGGGTCCAAGTGTCCAGCCCCTCCCTGCTGGCTAGTCTGTGACCTAGTCACAGCACATACATATGGAGTCCTCTCTCCACCTCTGACCACTCAGAGGCTTCAAGATCATTGCCCAATAAACACTGGACTGGGAACACCTTTGACACAGCTACCTTCATAGGGCCTGTCACACCTCCCCATTCCAAATCCACTACACCCATAGGATGGAGTTTGGTAGTGCTGTTTGAATACGTCACCTGGTGAAACTCACCAGGTAGCAACCTCCCTGGAGGCACCAGCTCATCCAGGACCATAGTTACACTAGCCCCTGTGTCTCTGATAGCCTCAACATCAGTCCCATTCACTTTAGGCCTCTGCCTGTACTTGTCCATGTTTGGAGGTAAGGCAGCAAGGGTTGCAATATTCACCCTACCCAGGGACACTAAGGTTGCTTCCACCACCTGGCTACCCCTCTCTGGGGCATCACTCTCCACCCCTACACTTACACTGGCAATCCCTGTGGATGGCCCCTTAGGGGGAAGCGTCTTGGGGCAGACAGCATCTCCCTGTTTGTGACCTGGCTGGTTACAGTCAAAGCACTTACCCACCTTTGAGGGATCAAAAAACCTACCATTCTTTCCCTGATACCCCCTCCCTTCGAATTTGGGTTGGCTCGGGCCCCCCCTCCTTGTGCAGGTTTTTGTGGGTCTTTGGAGGACTCCTTCTGGTTTTGATCTTCTTTCCCTTGGGCTTTGATCTGGGGAGGGACCTGTCCTCCTTTCTTCTGGTCACCCCCTGGTGCTGAATGGAAACCCGGGTTCTCACCCACTCATCAGCTGCTTCTCCCAGCTCTCTGGGGTCTGTCAGCTTAGAGTCCACTAGATACTGGCGTAACTTCTCTTCTGCAAAATGAGTCAAAATATGTTCTTTCAAAAACAAACTATACAATCCCTCATATGTGTCAACAGTGTTACCAACAATCCAGCCTTTCAGTGCCTTCACTGAAATGTCCACAAAGTCTATCCAAGACTTTGAACTCAATTTATGGGTGCCTCTAAACTTCACCCTGTATTGCTCTGGAGTCACACCAAATCTTTTGAATAAGCATGCCTTCATCTGCTGGTATGATTCTGCATCCTCTCCCTTCAAGGTCAGGAGCCTATCCCTCCCAGCTACTGGAATCAACTCCCACAGGAGTGCACCCCAATACTTAGAGTGGACCCTACTCATTCTAAGGGCCCTCTCAAAGGCTGCTAGCCACTTATCAATGTCATCCCCCTCAGTGTACTTGGGTACTATACCCTTGGGAAGTTTGTGATCAAAACCACCACCCCTGGACGTCTCAAAATCTTCATCATTTTCACTGCCACCATTTCTTTTCTCCTCCTCCCTCTCCCATTTCTTCTTAGCTAATTCTAATTTCTCCTGCTCCAAAGCTATCAAAGCTAATTGAGCCTTAAGCTGTCTCTCTGCAAGGGACAGCGGTGGTCCCTGAGTAGAGGACCCTGCTCTCCACCCACCATCTGGAACTGCAGGGCTAACAACAGAAAAAATGGAAGAGGCAACATCCTCACCCCCCTCCCGGTTGAGGGTGGGGGGAATACTACCTATTCCCCTCCGTATCTCCTCAGCTACCCCAGCCCAGGCCTTTAGGGATTTAAGCAACCCTGCCTTCCTAATCTTGTTATAAGCATGCAGCCCCCTCAGCCTACACTGTACCCTAAGATCAACCTTCCTGAACTGGGACAGTTTAGCCAGGTCCATCTCAATGGTTCCATAGTTTTGGGTCACAACAACTAGGCATACAGACTTAGAACAATTTGGAAAAATCAAAACAATGGATTAAAAACTGTTTTAGTCCAAATTCCAAAAATCAAACTCAAATGTTTTGTTCTAAGGCAATTTAGAGGATTTTTTAAATCTTGATTCACTTTACTGAAAGGTGTACTCTTTAAATGCAAGTCCTCATTCACACCGCTGAGCACCAAATGTTGGAAAGTGGATTATTGGTAGGGGAAAATGTAGGCCTGCCACTGGCAATAAGGCCACTAACACAGTATAGGGCTCAGAATAGGTCATAGAAAATAATTCCTATGCTCAACCCTTGGTAACGTGGCTGCGAGCAGGCAGGCTTAACTTCAAAGACAGGTATGTAAAGCATTTAAAAACACCAATTCAGTAAATAATTAAGACACAACACAAAATAAAATCCAACACCAATTTATAAAAATAGGAAATATTTGTATCTTTTAAATGACACCAAAACGAAGATAATCCACTGTAGGGAACCAGAGATATGAATTTTTAAAGATTAGTCATTTACTAGTGCTTAGAAACCAACAGTGCCCCTTTTGGTCATTTCGTTGCCTATGACACGGACACATTCACATTTAGCAATTGTCCTGGAGGATCTCTCACCAGTCTTGTGCAGCCCCCTCCAGCAGGCTGGATCCTGTTAGAACTCCTTCCTGAAGTTCTTCTTGCGGGTCCCAAAGTATCCAAAACACAATCCAAGGTTCTGGAATCTCCAAGAGGGTCCTTGAAAGTGTGAGACTTCAATTCCCACAATCCACTTGGACAAAACCCTTACAAATCCACCGGTAGTACTCCAGGCTGGGGATTCTTTGTGGTGATGGTCTAGGTGAGCTCTGTTAACCTGTAGCTTGCAGGGAGTACACTCTTTAGTCCTATTGAAGCAGATTTGATCCATTGGGCTGTAGTTTTAAATGGTGCAAAAAGGCACAATCTCCAGAGTGCAGGCCTGGGGAATGCACATACAATTCTTCAGCGTGGGCCCTTCGGTTTCTCTTCGGTTTCAAAAGCAGGTCTGAGAGGCACCCCCCCTTTTAGATACTTATCCAGTGTTCTCTGGGGTCAAGCAGGAGGGCACTCCTGTCCAATGAGCTGCAGGGTTCCACCCAAAGGTCTGACCACTTCTTGCAGAGTGTGGCAAAATGCTAACCCAGAAACCACTATTCTTACAAAATTCAATATATCAGAATTTTCAGCAGGGAGAGAAGAGCTGGCTAAACACACCACTAGGATGGCTAATCCCCATAGTCTCTCCCCCTTGCATCTGCTCATTCCTTCCTTAATCCTAGCATCTGGCTGGAGGTGAACAGGGGTCCTCCCCTTCGCTTGAAGTCAATGTTTTACGACTCCTCCCCCTGCTCTGGCATTCCTATGCCCAGCAACCTCTCCTCCCCGAGAGGCTTCCTAACCCCAGGGGTCATTTATTACCTCTTCAAAGCAGCCAGGCTCACCCACTTATCTCTAACCAATCAGGTCAGAGCAGTACAGGGTTGAATTTTAGCATACAGACAAAAAAAAGTCTTATAGCTTCTTGTCTGTACATTGTACAATAAATTCAACAATACCATAATGTTGGATTTATGATTACCATTCTACTGAGTCCTTCAATCCTAGTTTTATGGGTTTTCTTTCTCCAGTTATGAACTAATAACCTTTTCCAATGTTAACCATTGGCATGGGATTTGCAATGGGAAAAGGGACTTGGTCCATTTTTCCAGCACCAGGACTTATAAAAACATATATTTTAAGTATGCTACATATATCTACAGGACCCCCACCCCAGGAACACCCAGGGGAGACTTTAGGGGTTCTGAATATGTAAAAATATTGCAGATCCTCCTTCCACAGTGCTCCTACCACCAAAGTTGATTTTGGGCAGCACTTTATCACAAAGTGGGGAGTGAAATGTGCAATTTCACTTTACCCAGGGTATATAAAACTCATTTTATAAGGGTCCACCTTATAGATACCAGACCCCCCACCCCTGGGACACCTAGGGGAGACCCTGGGGGTACCTAATATGCCCAAACAGTGTAGGTTAACCATTTTTAAGTGCTCCAAACACAAAAGTCGAGTTTGGGCACAATTTACTTTTTAAAAGCAGTCCTGTAGCCCAGAGCCACTTTTTATGGTTTAAATCTTTTTATTGAAATTTATCAACAAACAACATACCTGGCAGTTCAGAGTGCGTAGCATAATGTGGCAACAAGGCCACAGTCTGATTGAATACATAAGCGACAAAAACAGTGCCTACGAGAGATGCCTAGGCATAAAATGAAACTTATTCGAATCCCCCGCCCCCCTCCCCAACCCTCGTCCACCGGGAAAACGAAAAGGGGGGGCGGGGGAAACAGGAACACCACTCGGGATTTGGCATACGAGTGACGCTTTAAGCCGCTTCCAGTTGTGGGGCAGAAAGTAGTAGAAGACGCAAGTATCTGCGGCAAGTGACCTCTCGGAACTCAGTAGCCAAGATGGATATGAACGGCTGCCAGAGCTCGACAAATGTAGAGCCCTTCCCTGCCAGTGTGAGGGTCAGCTTCTCCATCCCCAGAACATGCCACAAGCGATACAACCAAGCTGTGAAAGTAGGGACCTGGGGAGTACGCCAGTGTGTTAATATGTTTTGGACCGCCGAGCCTAGGGCAATTGCCATCAGGCGGCCTCTGCGAGATTTAAGCCGGTACATCAGTGGGTTTGGAAGGCCCAGCAGAATGTATGCGGGGAACCGTGGCAGTTGGGTGTCCAAGTGTGCATCCACCTCATCTGAGTCCAGTATTCCTGTATGTGTGTGCAATCCCAGAGAAGGTGTACCAGGGTGCCCACGCTCCCACATCCCCTCCAGCATTCAGCACTCTGTCTTGGGTCTGCACGATGTAGGCGCTCAGGCGTGTAGTACCAATAGGTAGCCAGCTTAGAAAACGTTTCCGTCAGTCCCATGTGATAGGCAGAGTGGCGAGCCCTATAATACACCCCCTCCCATTCCTTTCTGCTAAGTGTCCTGCCCAGGTCCCGCTCCCACCGGGCCCGGCCGGCGCTGTACTCGTGTGTGTTCCTAGTTAACAGCATCCTATATAGATCCGAAATAAGCTTTTTGTCGGATGTGCGGGTGAGGAGCCATTTCTCATACACAGAGAGACGTCTTTCAGCCGACGGCCGCACCCGAGGGTGTAGCGCCCAGTGTCTAATCTGCAGATAGCGCAGCCTTTCAGATTCGGGGATCCCGTAGTCCAATCTAAGCTGTGGGAACGGTATGATCCCGTCTACATTGAAGAGGTGCCCCAAAGAGCGGCACTCCGACGAGCGCCACCTCGAAAAATCTGCACTGTCCATGCCTGGCTGAAAGTCTGGGTTGTCGAGTATCGGAGTGAGCGGAGAAGGGAAGGAGGTCAAGCCGTGTTTAATATTGGTGCGGTCCCAGGTCTCCAAGGTGACGCGGGTAATATGTGACGCGTAAAGATTGGGCGGTCGATGCGCCCTGCGAAGGAAAGGGACCCTCTGTAAGGGTGTAGCCGCGACTGCTTGGTCCTGAAAAAGCCAATGCTTCTCTGATTCCAACCTGTTTCACTCAACCAGGTGGCGTAGCTGTGTCGCCTGGAAGTATAACTGGAGATCGGGGACGCCAAGGCCGCCTTCCTCCGGCGGGAGAATTGTCAAAGTACGCTTCATCCTGGGTTTACGGCCATTCCATATGAACTGCGCGAGGTCAGACTGGGTTTGTTGAATCCATCCCGGAGGGGGGTTGAGGGGCAGGGTCTGAAACAGGTACAGGACCTGTGGCAATATGGTCATTTTTAAGGCTGCCACTCTGCCGAGCCAAGAAAGCGGGTAGTGCTTCCATTGACCCAGTTCCCTGCGTATTTTCGCTCGCAGCCGAGTGTAGTTGACAGTGGCCGTGTCTAAGACAGAGGGTGCAAGTTGGATCCCCAGGTAGGAGACAGTACCGGACGCCCACTGGATAGGGTGTCGCTCCTGTAGCCACGCCCGGGTGGATGGAGACAGGGAGAGATCAAGCGCGACAGACTTATCCATGTTAGCCCTAAACCCCGAGGCTTGTGCGAAGGCATCAAGTTCTAGAAAGCAGGCCTGCAGCGCGGGTATCGGTTTAGATAGGGAGATCAATACATCATCCGCGTATAAACTGATGGTGTGGGTATCCCCTCCGAATTTGATCCCTGTGATCTCCGGATTGCGTCGGAAGCGTTGAGCCAGGGGATCCATATATAGCGCAAAAAGAAGGGGTGAGAGAGGGCACCCCTGTCTGGTCCCTTGGCCTATAGGAAACCGGGGAGATGTGTGGCCATTCACCCGGACTGTAGCAGTGGGGAAGCGATAACAGTTCAATATGTGTGTTCTGAGCTTCTCCCCCATCCCGGCCCGCTCGAGGACCTGCTCTAAGTATGGCCAATGGACCCTGTCAAAGGCCTTCTCGGCGTCGATGGTAAGCAACATATATTCTCCCGCAGTCCGGGAAGCCTTCTCGATAAGGTGGAGGGCCCGTTTGGTGTTGTCGCTCGTTTGGCGCTGGGGGATAAAACCAGCTTGATCCGGGTCTATAAGCCCTGGCATGTAGGGACCCAGGCGTGCAGCTAGGATACTGGTGTAGAGCTTAAGGTCGACGTTAAGGAGGGAAATGGGGCGGTAAGCTCCGCAAGCCGCTCTGTCACGCCCCGGCTTCGGGATAACCACTATGGATGCTGCAAGCATCTCCCCCGGGATCGCACCTTGTGTACCAAAGGAGTTAAAAAGGCCGGTCAGGACTGGGGCCACAAGCGGGCAAAATGTTTTGTAAAAAGCAGTGGAGTATCCATCGGGTCCTGAGGCCTTGGCCTGTATAAGGCGCGAAATGGCTGCAATAACCTCCTCTACTCGTATTTCCCTCTCCAGGTGATCGGCCTGAGCCTTGGTTAGGGTAGGGAGATCAGTCTCCGCGAGGTATGCAGCACCATCCGCTGTGTTCAGGTATTGACTGGAGTATAGACGGGCGTAGAAATCCCGAAAAGCCTCAGCAATCTCAGAGTCCTCCGTGACCCGCCGTCCGTCCCCCCTCCGGATCTCCTGGACCCCTTGTTTCTGCCTAGCCTCACGTAGTTTGTGAGCGAGGAGTCGACCACACCTGTCGCCGCCCGTTTAATAAGAGTGCCGCAGCCGAAGAGCGGCATACTCCGCCCTGTCTTGATCTAACGCAGCAAGTTGCTGTCGCACAGCCTTCAATTGTCGCCACACCCGTGGGGCCCCGGTGCGTTGATGCATCTGCTCTAGTTCTCTCGTCCTCTGGGAGAGGTCCTCCCTCTTGCGTCTGCGCTCCGCATTGTCTGCTGTGGAAATGTCCACAAACTCCCCGCGTATGACCGCTTTAAGTGCCGCCCATTGTGTAGAAAGAGATGTGTCTTGGTTTGCATTGTGTAAGAGGTAGTCTTTAATAGCGCGTTGTATCTGCTCCACGGTCGCTGTGCGGTGCAAAAGGGTGTCGCGGAGGCGCCAGTGGCGGGTAGGAGACTGCACAGGGGGGAGCGCGAAGGTAGCAACCACCGGGGCATGGTCAGAGAGCGAAGCAACTCCTAGCTCCACCCCAGTCGCGTGCGCGTGCATAGCTGAGGAACCTAAGATATAGTCGAGTCGAGCATATGTTTTGTGGGCACTGGAATGGTAGGAATACTCGCGCTCAAGGGGATGGAAACAGCGCCATAAGTCATTAAAACCTAAGTCCTGCAGCCGGGCAAGGCCGGTTGCTGAAATTGCACCCGCCTGGCTCGTGCGCCGACATGACCGGTCTATAATGTTGTCAAACACCAGGTTCAAGTCACCCCCCAGTAGGATCCTGCGTTCTGTCGTCGACGTAGCCTCCGTGAGTGCGCTGTGCAAGAACTTCTCCTGACCCTCATTAGGCGCATACACCGACCCAATCGTGAAAGTCAAACCCCCCAGGATAAAGCGGTAGGTAAGAAGGCGCCCCTTGATCTCTGCCTCTTTCTGAAGAACCCTCCCCCGGAATGTGCTGGACACCAAGATAGCGACTCCAGCGGTTTTAGTGGGCCCGGATGAAAACAGCTGAATCGGAAACGCGCGGGACCTGAGGCGGTGGCAATCCTTAGTCAGGAGATGCGTCTCCTGCAAGAGGCATATGTCAGCTTTGGCATTTTCTAAGCAGGAGAGGACAGCCTTTCGTTTGATAGGGTTATTAAGTCCCCTCACATTAAGGGAAAGGACTGTAAGCGTAGTTGGGGGCATCTATCCGATGGAGAGGTGGTGGGGTGCAGTACTGCGGGGCAAGGGCCGTCGCTCCCGTAGCGGGTAGCGTGAGATAACAATGGAGGGGTTCTCCCCTTGGGACGTCCTGTGTGGGTGCGAAAGGAGGGTGGACGAGGGACCCCAAAACCCAAAAAATAACCCAAAACAAAAAACCCAAAACAAACTATCCACATAAGGCGGATTCAAATAAAAACAAAATTCAAAATTGCATGATGGTCCATCATCCATAGACGATCGGTGAAGGTCTTCGTGGGGATCGTGTCGTGGCCAGGGGCGCGTCCCCTCCCCCCCGTCGGCCAATTATCGAGAGGAATGACATCGGAAATGCGTTTCTTGAGTAGGTGCCCGTCAGGCGGGCTGCGTTGTGGCCAGCGCCGCAGGCATGGCGTCCAAGGCTGCTTTCTGTCCTTGTGCTATCGTTGCGGGATCTGGTCTCCGAGGGCGGCGCCGACGTCCCTGTTGTCTCCAGCGTGGTCTGTCTTCCTCTGCTCCGCAACCGGAGCCACCCCGCCATCCTCCTCCTCCGGGATGTCAACCACCAGCAGGCGGCCCGCCTCTGAGAGTGAGCGGAGTTGGTAAAGTTTGCCCTCCATGCGGAATACAAGCCGGAATGGGTGCCCCCAGCTATAGGTGATGTTGCGCTGGCGCAAGTGCGTGGTGATGGGTCGGAAGGTTTTCCGTTTTTGCAGGGTGAGTGCTGCTAGGTCTTGGTACAGGACGGGTTGATGGTCCCGGAATGTAATCGGCTGCATCATTCTGGCCTTCCGGAGAATCTCCTCTTTGGTACGAAAGTCCTGGACGCAGACCAGTATGTCTGCTGGTGGGGCCGTGTCAGATCTTGGAAGGCCCACCCTGTGTGCTCTGTCTAGAGTGAGTGCTGTATCGGGGGGTTACCTAGTACGTGGTTGAAAAGCTCCCTGACGTACTTGAAAATGTCACCCGCTTCCTCGTTGGCCTTTACCCCCCGAATTCCAACGTTATGGCGGCGGGACCAATTCTCCAGGTCCTCGAGATGGGTCTGAAGGTCCACTTGTTGGTCGTGTATCCGGATGACCTCCTGCTGGAGGGTCGACAGCTCCGTGTCCCTCGTGTCGCTCTTTTCCTCCAGTACAGCAACCCTCTCGCCAACACTGTCCACGTCTCTGCGTACCTCCTTAATTTCGGCGGTGAGGTCGCGCTTGAGCGTCTGCAAGTCATCCCGCAAGGCCAGGAAGAGGGACTCGAGAAAGGCCCTGGTGACCGGTTCCGCTCCTTCACCGCCCGTCTGTGAGGAAGATTCGTCACCCGGGGGAACAGAACCCGTCTGGCTCCCGCTTTGGGTGCGCGCAAACAGTTCCTTCAAAGTTTTGTACTTCTTCCCACGTGTGGAGGACATGGCTCGATTCTCCCCTGTGTGCCCGGGTGTGTCGGGGCAGGCCGAACTGGTGGGTGTCTTAGTCCTCCGGGTCCGGCGCTCACGCCGCGGGTCGATGGGGGGCCCCTCTGCTGGCGCTATGTATCGTAGATGCGTCTTCTCCCCTACGGCGCTCTCGGCGTATGCTCAAAGGTGCGGGGAGACCAATACCGGTCACTCGTGGGCCACCGGGTGCCGTGTTGTCACACTGCCTCCAGCCTTGGTCGTTGGCGGGAAAGGCGGACCCCGGCTCCACTCTACGGTCTGGGCCCAGTGTAAGCGCCCAGTCTAGCGCGAGGCTCCCGCTGCGCAAACGTCCCAGGGGCACTCAGGCCCTCCCTCCAGGCCGGTGCAATCGGAGGTGGTCGCAGTCCCCACCGGATCCCTCCGGGCTCCCCCAGCCCAAGCGGCGCGTGGCGTCTGCCGTCTGCGTCTCTGAGCTTCAGGCCCTCAGCGAGCATCCGACTCAGTGCCCCCCAGGTAAACGGATAGGTGGCATCTGGGTTTTTCACTGGAGGCCGCAGCGGTGTGGTGCGGCGAGGCCTCTGGGGAGTGTCACTAGGCCCGGTCTCAGCGCAGAGGGAGGCCCCGTCCAGTCGCGGCCGCGCCTCAAGCCTCTCAGCAGCCCACGGGACCCCCGGGCCACCCCAGCTCTTCGCCCAGTGCTGATCACGCACTGCGAGTTTCCCCCGGGGGGTGCTCACCTTACGCTTCTGTTGCCGGGTTCACAGTCCGTCCTCCGGACGCTCGGGAGTTGGTCCGCCCCCAGGCACGGGTCCACCAGTGGGAATCCTCTTCCTCGGTCGCGGCCCAGACAGCTCCCCGCTACTGGTGGGTCACAAGAGACACACAATTGGGTCGGCCTCGTGGGGATCAGCAACGGGCCTCGTCGCCAGCCGCTGGTCGATGCCGGAGCCGCCGCCACTCGAGCTCCGCGGCCGCTGCGGTAGGCGATGCGTCGCAGGCCCAGATCCAGACCTCGCGCTCTCACTGACAAGGAGGGCCAGGCTCGTCGTCGCGGTCCGCTGGCTTCCTGACGGAGCCCAGAGCTTCCCGCAACCCTCGGGAGTCAGTGTGCCAGATTCCGATGGCTAAGGTGGCTAAAAAGCCAGTGCTTTACTGGGCCGCCGACGGGAGAGACGGAGCAACGCGTCCTATCTCGCCGCCATCTTGGCCTTGCCACCCCAGAGCCACTTTTTAAACTGACCTCAGGCTTCAGCAGTGCACACATGCACGTGCAGAAAGGGCTGCTGGCCTCTAAACTGCCATGTCCTATTATATACTAGGGACTGATGGGTAGTTTCAATCCCCCTGCCCTATTATGTACTAGGGCCCTATGGGGTAGGGCCCCAACCCCAACCATTAGTGTACCCTAGTGTATGTAGGTGTTTTCACTTTATTCTAGTTGTTTTCAGCATAGCACTGGCCCTGGGCCTGGTTAGGCAGAGCCCAGGGTCAGTCAGAGTCAGTTCCCACCAGTACCCGCCAGCAAAAAGTTGGGGGGTGCCCAGGGCACAGGATGACTTTGCAACACTATGTTTTCCGAAATGGGACCAAATATAGAGTTTAGAAACAGTAGCTATTTGCACATCTCCGAAATTGTGGGTACCCATACTAGCATGTGAATTATAGGACGTTTTTCATCGTGGATTCCCCTTGGTGTCTAGTTTTCAAAAATGTATAGGTTTGCTAGGTTTCCCTAGGTGCCCGCTATGCTAGGACCCAAAATCCACAGGTAGGCACATTGCGAAAAAAAAGTCAGTGCCTAGTGGGCTTTCTGCTGTACTGGGGCAGGGAAATTGGGGGCTATTTTTTGGGGAGGGTGGGGGCATTGGTATGCCCATTCTGGGCAGCCTGACCCCTACGCATAAAAAAGCCAGCATAATCCCTGGTGCCTAGTGGGCTTACTGCCCCCTCGGGGGCATATCAGGGGCTACTACCCCCATCTGCCTCGGGCGGGGCAGAAAGATTGCCATTTTTTGGGGGCGTGGGGCATTGGCATGCCCATTCTGGGCAGCCCCCACCCCTGAACTTTGAAAAAAAATATTCCCTGGTGCCTAGTGAGCTTTATGCCCCCCCCGGGGCAAATAAGGGGCTACTGCCCCTATCTGCCTCCCAGAGGACAGAAAGACTGTAGCAAAAAAAATGTAGGGTGGGGCATTGGCATGCCCGTTCTGGGCAGCCCCAAACCTTGGCCTATAAAAAATAATCCCTGGTGTCTTGGGTGCTTTCTGCCCCTCCCCCGGGGGGCAGAAAGACGATAGCAATTTTTTTGGGATTGGGGGCATTGACATGCCCGTTCTGGGTAGCCCCCACCCCTACATACAAAAAAAAAAGATGCTGGTGCCCAGTGGCCTTTTTGCCCCCTCTCCCCCCGGGGGCAGATCAGGGGCTATTGCCCCCATCTGCCTCCTGGGAGGGGGGGGGGGGCAGAAAGACTTTTGCCTTTTTGGGGGGGAAGGGGTGGGGACATTGGCATGCCCTTTGTGAAGGTGCGGCTGTTTGTGTGCCCGGGAAACTGTCTCAGCCCGGGCTGCCACACACGGGGGTGCTGAAGCCCTTTGAGCCCAATGGGCGTTGCGCGCCTGCTTCTCATCCCCCTTAAAAGTTTTCTTTCTTGCAGTCTATTGCGCAGTTAAAAGAATTTCAGCCCCTTCGTACCGCCTCCACCCAAAAAAAAATTAATGGCGTACGGTATTTAGTGTTGTGTGAATATATGGCAAGAGATTTGAAATCTGGTAGAATGATGATAAAAGCACGCATAGAATAGTGTGAAAAGCACCTTTAAGAACGGGATTCTAGAGGCAGGTCATTCCTTATAAAGTTTACTGTGTGTTTGTTTACTTATAATTTACACACTGCAAATTGAAATTGCTACTAGTTTCAGAGGCATCAAAGTAAATTCATTGTGAATGTCAAAAAACAATGTAACTGGATTATTGAGCGAATACAAATATACATAAAGAAATACTTGCCGCAACAACAGCTGAGAGACATAAAACATTGTATAAGGAAAGGAAGGCTCTCTATTTAGGTTTCACCCTTGTTTTTGATTGGTTCAGTGTACCCTTTCACGGCTGCCAAAAGGGACAATTTTTTTCCCTCCCCATCATTGATGATATAGTACTCCATAGTAGTGCATGTTGTACTCCTTTCTGTCCCCCTCTTCTACCCCCTTCCAGACCCACTTACACCCCATCCTCCTCCCCACGGTCATCATTTTAATAACTAACTACTGTGCAACTCGGTGTTGCTCTTTCTATCTGCCCTCCCCTCCTTTCTCTCGCTTTTTGTTTTCCCTCTCCTGCCGTTAATCGCTATTGGCTTTGCCAATGCCAGTTACTTTTACAAGAGCACTAAACAAGGGGTAACCCTGGATGTCAAATAACTAATAATTAAATATGTGGTTACACAAAAAACGGTTCATATTGCTCAATTTGAATGATTTCACTAATTAGGAATACATGAATGTTAGCCAAAGAGAGTTAATCATAGCAACAGCACCCATAGTCATCTCATAGGTAAATAATTTTATTAAGAGCCTGTACGGTGAAAGAACATTAAGTTAAGGTGCTTGCAACTGAAAGCTGACCCAGTGCACCTGAGTTATGGCCATAGTGACCACAGTGTAAATTACTCAGAAAACAATGGTTGGCAAAGCCAGTAGGTTTTGCCTTTATAAAGTGAGTGATAAGGTAGTGGAAGGGAGAGGTGTGGCGCAGCGGCCAGGGCGGATGACTCCAGAGCACGGGGCTCACGGATCGATCTCTGGCGACAGCTCAGCCCAGCACCATGTGACTCTGGCAATAGCTCGCTTAATCTACCCGACGGCTCCCAGCGCCTTGAGACTCTTAGGGTAATTAGTTAGCGTTATACAAATATCGGGTTATTATTATGCCAAAGCTTGTTTCTAAAATGCTGTGTTTAAAAAAAGGTACCAAAAATTCTAAATACTAACGCTAAGTAACACTTCTGAATAATTCTGGGATTCATGTTCCTTAGGTTTGCTAAAGATTTATTTGGACCTCTGAACTTGTCTCGGCTGCAGTGTGATGCAGGCATTGGTGAAACAGTAGTAAAGGGATATGCACTGTTCTCTGCTCTGTAAAATCACAGCATCCCAAGGAGAACCATCTGTAAGAGAAAACTTTAAAAAGTGAGTTAGAGATGCGAACAGCCCATAGTACTGAGATGTCCTTTATGAAAAATAGAAAAAGGAGTGGATTCTTACCAGAGGTAAAAAGCATGCCCCATGACCAAACCATCAGAGCACCCTGTTGTTAATGCTCCAAACTTTTTTTTGTATCAAAGCCTTGAAACAACTCATCTAGCCATCATCTAAAAGAACATATTCTATAGTGCATATTAGTATGTGAACAAAGGCAAAGCAACAAAAACTCTGAATTCCTGATACAAGCATTAAAATGTAATAATAGGCATTGATGCCTCAAGGTAATTTGCAAAAACAAGTGCAGGGCACCATCATTCTTTAATTGTAGATAAGGATCAAAATGCAATAATGAAGTATTCTGGGTTTAGAAACTTACCCTAATTGCTTTTATCAATATTTATAAAACTACAAACATTTTGAGACACAAAAGGTCTAAATTAAATAGCTTCATGTAAATGACATTTTTATTTTATTAAATGGAAAAAAGGTTAATTTTCATGAAAATATTTGTATAGAAACAGGATTACACAGCTTTCCCTTTGAAATCTCTGTCCTTTCTGCTGCTAGCATGTGATTCTGGTGAGCAAAGTGTGTTTAAGGCTGCAGTACCATCTCCCCTCTACAGGGGCAGAGCTGAGCCAAAATATAAACACACTTGATGAAACACAGGTCCCCACACGGCAATTTTTTAAAAAGTTGTAAAAATTGACACAGATGTTCCTGAAGCCATTTTTTTAAAAATATCATTTAGAAGAAATTGCCTTGTGGGGACTTGGGTTCAGGTCCCCACAGCGTGAGTGTGTTATCACACCCACGTCCCCACAAAGGGGGGGGGGGAGGGAGAGAACGAAAACAAAACACACACACACACACACACCTTGACGTATGAAAAAGCGGTTCCCAAATAGTGGCTGAAACACTGATGTACTAATAGGTCACATTGCAAAGTTGCAGGCGTGTGTAAAATGACTTGTCTAATGAATAATTAAGCAGGTCATTATTTTCGACCCTGGGATTGGCTACAAACACTAGGATTGTGGCCCTCAAGTAACATAAAACAACATTCCTACATTCGCATTTTCAAACTACATTTTGTTTTTTAAGAAACCCACGCTCCTACTTAAAAATAAAAATCCCAAATCCACGGGCACCCGACAAATCTCATCAGGGACAGCTTCCTGGTTGCAAATGAATTACCGCCTAACGGTTTGTGCCTGCTCTTGCATTTGGACCCAATTGAGATTCGCAATTAGGAGGAGCTACTCCTTTCAAGCCCCCTCCCGAATGCAACTCAGAATTAGTCACAAAACCCCTTATGAATTGGGACAGGCTTCTGCTAACCATAAAAGGGGTAGTATACAGCTAAAAGCTCATTTTGCAGTTGCAAGCCCTGTGATTTTGGAAACGGCAGGGCCCTAAATCCTTGTAGTGCATCACATGCCCTTAGAACTGGTATGCAACTTGCATTGTTAGAAACGTACGAGTTACTTACCTTCGGTAACGATGTATCTGGTAGAGATGTTGTCTAGCCGCAGATTCCTTAACTTAGAATATCCCCAGGCGTCAGACTGGATCCGGAATTTTTTTTGCGTAGCAGTACCTCTGCGCGCCGGGGGGCGGCGCCGCCTAGCTCCGCCCTGACGTTGTCCCCGGACATGACGTCAGTGGAGCTATATAGGACCCCCGGCGCGCTGACGTCAGTTTTCTTCGGAGGAACTTTTCCGTGCCACAACGCGGAGCCCCCAGCAAAACCGTGAGAGTATGGGAACAGTGTGCGAATAAAAAAGAAAATGGGTGAGAAGGAACCAGGAACAACAGTGAGAAGCACTGTTGACCGAAAGGTGTTGAAAAGGAAAGAGCAGAGCAATACATGGAGAAGCTATTGCACGGAAGCGAAGTGAATGTTACCCCCAAGGAAAAGAGATGTAGAAAAAGAAGACCGAGGCAGACGACAGAAAGTCAGCACTCGAAGGGAATGAAAAGCATCCCCACAAAAGCAACAGAATGCCCTCTCCTGAGGCAAAAGGAGTAATGAATTGAGCCAACTGCGACAAACAAGAAGCCCCAACCCATAGGGTTAAAAAAAGAAATAGGGAGACTGTGTCCCGTATGATAGAACTAGTGGACTGAGGAACAGGCCAGAAAGACCTCAAAGCAACGGAGAAGGTGGGTGGGAGGGTAGAAAACACCAGTAGGCTCCATACTGGAGGAAACTGATGTGAGAAACGCAGAAGGACACCTGAATCCATCACCCAAGCATGAGATTGGGAGAAGCAGAACAAGCAATGCCAGAATAAGCCTAACAGGGAGGGTGGCGAAAGATACCGCCCCGTAGAAGGATAAACCACTCCAAGGGAGTGAATGTAGAAAACCCCATCGGGACAGGTCCTCGCAGATCGGGGAGGATGGGTGGGCGTTAAGGAATCTGCGGCTAGACAACGTCTCTACCAGATACATCGTTACCGAAGGTAAGTAACTCGTACATCTGATAGAGACATCTAGCCGCAGATTCCTTAACTTAGAATAGATACCAAAGCCATACCCCATAGGAGGCGGGTCTGCGGGAGAACCCCACTAAGTTGTTAGGGGAACAGAAGTGTCAAGCAGCCGGCTAAACACAGTGGGGGCAGAACTGCCAGAGTGGCCAACACCGGAGTACAATACTCCATAGGGAGTGGCCAACAATGAAAGGCAATGGCATTAAAGCTACCGAGGGCGGCAGGAAATCCCTGTTGGTGAAACAGAGGAGAAGTGAGCACAGAACCAGAAGGGCAGTGCGGAATAAAAATGGATACCTTCCGAAAAAGAAGAGGAACCAAGTGTATAATATGTGGGATCCACAGGATCTGATGGACTTGGAAAAGAGAAAGGTGTAGCTAGTGTACAAAAATGGACCGAGTCCGAGCAGGCAGGACGGACATGCAGAAGCACAGTGGAAGTGAGAACAGCAGCGGAAGGATGCTGATGACTCCCAGGATGAGGCAGTGTTAAAGGAAACACAAGACCGGCTAATGCACTGTGGCCCATGCACCGGACATGTGAAAGGGCGGGCATGAGAAGAATGGCAACAACCAGCGCCACGAATGTGAGGAACAGAAGTACACAAGAAAAACCGCATGTACCGCCAGAACCACACCATGGAGAGGAGAAGGCCCCATAAAGCGCCACGAGCAACAGCTGAGACACGAGAGACGCACTAATAGGGGTAAACCCATGATAGCACCAACAGCTACGTAGCAGTGGTACTGGCCCAGAGCCAGACACAACAGCCACAGGCGGTAGGAAAGACCCACTGGCTGCTGTGAGACAGACAGGGAGGCCGAACAGCACTGGAAGGAACAAGAGTGGATATACGCTCAATACCGCACCAGAGAAAACACTGCTGGGAGGAGAACACCCCCACTGAAAGCAGCAACCGCAGCTGGAAGGAAAAAACAGGACAACACCTGCGCGGAATGCAGCAGGGAAATAGAAAGCCCTGGTAGGGAAATGGCCAAAAAGCAAGGCACAAGACAAAGACAGCATCAAGGTCTGGGGCCAGAATGCCGCCACGGAGAGCAAAGTCCAAACATGAAAGGACTACGCACCACGGGTATAGGAGAGTAGAACCGTACAACGGAAAGGTGCCGGAAAACGCACCAGCCTGTGAGAGCGAGCGTACTAGAGAGCAGTCACTGTACGTAATAGAACACAGCGACAGGGTCCTGTGATAGGCAGGCCTGAGCTGGAACGGCCGCAGCGAAAGAACCAAGATGAGACGGCAGGGACCTGAAAGCCCATCCGGTCTCAAGAAATGGAGTAGCGAGCCCAACAAACGGACCGCAAGAAGGCCCCGGGAGGGCATGCAGCAGCAGTAAAGCGCACAGGCACAGCTGCCGAACAACGTAGTAAAAAGGGCCCCACGGAAGCGTAGAAAGACTGCCGTGGGAAGAAGGCAGCTATACAATAGCTAACAAATACCCCACATAGGGTAAGCATCAACCCGCAGAACGGACACCTCTTGAGCGTGAGCCCATAGGCAGAGGACGTAAAGTGGGAACACAGAAACCACAGGTTCTGAACATATAACCCCTGTAGTAGGGGCGTGCAAGGCAGAAAAAATAAGCAGCTGACCTGCTGCATGAAAGAAAACAAATACGGCGAGAAGCCGCTGAGGTATCACTCGGAACCCAGGGCCAACCTGAAGCAAGACACTACGGAAGGGTAGACAGAAGGCGGTGAACCGCAGAATCCGCATGTGCATCAAACGGGGACACACCATCAAATGGTAAGTCCCGGAGACTGTCACGGACATTGTCGGGGAAACCCCCGTCGCGTAGACAAGCATGGCGGCGCAATTCAACGGACCTCGCCATCGCCCGACCCACCGAATCGGTAGCGTCAACGGCAGACCGAACGGTAAACCGCGCCATATCTCGGCCTTCGTGAAGAAGACGAGCTACGTCAGCGCGAGGACACTCAGGGAGGGCAGGCAAAAGACACTCCACCGAGTCCCAGAGGGCAGAAGAAGCCCGGGCAAAGACGCAAGCTGTGTTCAGAGCACGTAAGGCTGAACTAGAGGACGCAAAAATGTCGCGTCCACACGCTTCCAACCAACGAGACTCCCTAGTAGGAGGCTGCAGAAGAGGTGGAGAGGAAGGTTGCATGGCCAAAGACACCTGCACTACAAGGCCATAAGCCCCAGGCTGAAGGGACAAACAGGCTGGGCTCCCAGGAGCCGGACGGTGCCGGTGTGCTACAGCCCTGTCAACAGCATCCCCGGAAGAGGGCTGTGCCCATGTCCCGAGAAGGGCATTGAACAATAGGCTGCTAAAAGGCAGCAAGGGCTCAATATCTACCGCACCCTGGTGGAGCAGATCCAATAAAGGGTCGTCGGAAGACAAGGGCATAGAAGAAGGGTGCAAATGTAAAACAGCTGCAGCCCGACGAACACCCCTGAAATACAAAGCACCAGCTTCAGTGGGCGTGGTGGGGGGTGACAACAGCCCATCTGTAGGGGACGGCTGCAAGCTGACACGTCCCACAGGAGGAGGAACAAGGGCCCACTGCCCCCATGGCATGGGAGGCAACTGGCGAGGAGACAAGTCCGGGCCTACCCGGCCTGTGTCCTCCGGAAGCGGAGAACCGACAGGTGTTGGTGACCGCTCCGGCGTCAAACGACGCCGCTCCGACGCCGAACGACGCCGCAAAGGCGTCGAACCCACCATGGAGAGGCGCGGAGACATAGCCTGAGGACCAGGTGGCGACAGGCACGGCGCCAGCGGCGCCGCTAATGCCAAGGTCGACGCAGGGAGCCGCCAGGGGCTATGCGGAGACAAGACAGAATGGCACGGCACGGGACTAAAACACCCATCGGCGTTGGCACCCGACGCCGGCACGGCTCCGGAGCCGAGGCACTCGGCGCCGGCGCCAAAGATGACGCCAGCACGGCGCCGGAGCCGAGGCACTCGGTCGGCGCCGAGGGCGAACCCGCAGGCGGAGATCCGACCTGAATGCCTACCTCCACTGTGCGACACGAAGGCGCGCCAGGGAGAGGAGGTGACCCGAAGATGGAGTGCAGAGCCTTGTAGTAGGCTTCCATCTGGGGCCGAGTCGCGCCAGTACCCGGAAAGGGCGGGTAAAGGGAGGCGGACTCCGGGACGCACGGCTCCGTGTGGGAACGGGAACCATGTCCCCCATCATCACGTGGAGGCGAGGACCTCGACTTCCGTGACTTTTTCTTCAACTTACCTGTAGAGCGACGTTCGCGGGAACGACTCCGGGAGCGGAGGCGGAGAGATGACCCAACCGGAGAACGGCGGGGAGACGCCGCGCGGATAATCCGGGCGGCTAAGAGCTTCATCCGACGCTCCCGTAGGGACTTTGGGCACCTCTGCCGGCAGGCGTCACACTCCACGGAGTCATGGTGCGACCCAAGACACCACATACAAATGGCGTGCGGGTCCGTCGCCGACATCTGACGCCAAGTTTCGCACAATTTAAAGCCCGAAGGCATCGCACACCGTTCCCCGACGCCAAAGGACGTCGAAAAAGGGCCTGAAGAAAAACAGGCCAGAGGAACAGCTGAATCCCGGATCCGCGTTGGAACGCGGAAAAGAAGCAAACTGACGTCAGCGCGCCGGGGGGGTCCTATATAGCTCCACTGACGTCATGTCCGGGGACAACGTCAGGGCGGAGCTAGGCGGCGCCGCCCCCCGGCACGCAGAGGTACTGCTACGCAAAAAATTTGCCGGATCCATTCTGACGCCTGGGGATATTCTAAGTTAAGGAATCTGCGGCTAGATGTCTCTATCAGATATGATTTTCTTTGGAAAGTTTTGGTACTCAAGATTAGCACAACTAATTATTCTGAACAATTTGATATGAACTCAAATAGCAACCGAAAGGAAGAACATGTAACTTTGGAAAATTTAGGATCCATAAAAAAACGATTTCATTGTCAATGGTTAATTGCACAAATATTAAAATGAAAATCATAATATAATTTTATCTGACCTGTAAGAATTTGAGTCTTTGTGCTCTTGAATTTGGGTGTCTGAAAAGAAAGCATCATCCTCATCTTCATCACTTGGAATGCTTTCATCAGAGTCATAAATTGTGCCACTGTCAGATAAAGGAAGAAACGGCTGCAACAAAAGAAAAGGATATCTATAAATTAAAAAAAACATTTTTTTAAAATAGTTCACTTTATACCTCATTTCTGCCTTTTCTAAGCGCAATAAACAAGAGGTGTTACTATTAACCAATGTAATGGTACTGAATATGCCAACCTTGGAAGTATGGAAGGCTGAGTTTCCATTGGATGTGAACTATTAACATGCAGATCACAGCATATGTAAGCGGAGAGCGTTAAGTCCCTGAGCCATTATGCCAGTATGTGTACTTGATTAGAGCTATCCTACGGATGTTTTACCTATATGGGAATTATTTTCAATTAACTAAAAGATGTGCTGGTTCAAAAAAAAGTTTGTTTATGCATTCAAAACACTTCAAAGGGGAACTGGTGCTAGCTGAACAGAGACACTGTAGAAACTTGAGTTTCAACTGAAGTAAAACGAATGACTCCGCGATACGAAGGGAGTGTTGGCAAGATGTGTGTTTAACAATCAGTTTAGAGTACTGCAAAATAGAACGGGAAACGCTGTGCCGCTATCAGGAAGTCACCGCAAAAAGTGGCGCTCAATCCTGCTCTGGCAACCTATCCCTGCCCCATGTGGGGGTGTGCTTGGTGCCGGGGCCCTTACAGCTTTTCTGAATGCCGGCATTCTATCCTGGAGCATATAAAGGCGCATAAATGTCCAGCTGCCTTCGCTGTGTTACACCTCCGTCTTTATGCCTTGTGCTCCCTTGCAGTGGAGTTTGTCACTTCGACTTTTTGCCACACACCTTTAAATTCATTGGTTACTCGTCCACCACTTTTCCAGAACTGTAATGTCTTTCCTTCCAAAATGGCAAATTGATTTGCTGCTTCCTCTGAGGTTGGGTTGTAGAACTGATCAAGTTCATCTTTCTTTACTTTCTATGGACAGCGCTGCACAATGTTTCTCTTGACGCTTACAGATACACCCGGAAGAGTTCAGAGATCCTGTGCGTCACTTCCTGCATCAGGAGCGGACAAATAGATGTACATTCTTCCAAGGACACAGCAAAATCGATGAAAGCTCATAAGACCCACAGCCCACAACCATCTCCTGCTGGCCGTTACCCTCACCTAACTCCTGACCCAACTCGGACATCTCCTGTCTCTGCTTCACTAGCTGGCATTGGTCGTACCTCCCAGTGTTCTCTTATACCCAAGCCATTGCTCAGGCAAAACTTTGGTCAACCTTCATGTAGAAGAAGTTTCACTATTCTGCATATCTCTACCACCTTTATGCTTTGTACTCCAGCCTCCTCTACCTAGTTCCAGACTTTTTTTTAATCCCCCCTCATCTCTTGCTTTCTCTTCCCCCATAGTACTCGCCTTCTACAACTCCTGCTCAAGTTCTCCTTCACCGAAGCTCCGCCTTTCCTATAACTTTGCTTCCTTCTATTGTTATCTCCAATCTTCTACACACAAACTTTTGCAACCCTTTGGACCAACCTACATTGATAACTGCAAAAATAATGATAGCGATGATGGTGGTAGTGGAAATTGTAAAGATGCTGAACATGGTGGTAATGGTAATGTTAAGTGTTGCTAATTGTAATGTTGATGGAAGTGACAGTAGAGAGAAGGGGAGAAGAGAGTGGCTTCTACGGACAAGTGGAGTGCGTGGGCAAAGCTAAATAACAAACAGTAGCGTCCAGCAGCAGATCTGCCGGGGATGAGGGTGGGAGGAGCCGTCGGACAATAGCATATATTTTCGATGCTCCCAGCAGTTCCCATCCAGCAAAATCGCCACAGCCCCGTAATAGAGAGGAGTAGGGGAGAAGAAGCTGGGATCTCAAAGTAAAGAACAAACCAATAGCACCCAGTAGCAGCCAAATTTCCGGCCAATGTTTACACTTTCAGTGCGCTTGGCAACTCAAGTGATGGTGCTGCATTTTAATGATGCTGAGCGTTTGTTTAAAATCTGAGTAAACATACAAAAGAAGATAGGAGGAATGCTCACAATTTGTGTAACCATTGGCAATCGCTCGGGGTACTATTCAAACCCATTGTTCTTTTGCCCACCATGCCAGCTCAGATTAGACCCAGCCATATGCAAATCAGCTTTGACCCTGTTCCAATAGGAACAGCTCAGCATGAACTGACAAGGCAGGTCCTGTGTCTGAACTGGAACACAAGCAACCCAAGACTGGTTTTGCCCTAACTGGGCCTTGTCAGTGGGGGCAGCTTGGTTCCAGTGGCACAGTGAGCAAGGGACGCATATCTGGGTATACCCTTGGCCACTTGGGGCTTTACATCAAACACATATAATGTGATGGGAGGAATGCCTGTAATTTGTCCCACCACTGGCAATCACTAAGAGTAGCATTCCAACTCATCGTTCTTTTGCCTACAACTCCACCTTAGATTAGAATCAGACATATGCAAACCAGCTTTGACCCTGCTCCAACAGGATTTGTCCAGCCCAAACTGCCAAGCCAGGTCATTTCTGAATAGGAACACAAGCGTCCAAAGGCCGTTTTCGCCCTCAATGGAGCTTGTCAGTCAAGTGAAGCTTTGTTAAGTGAGCAAGGGAACCGTGTCTGGGCATACCCTTGGTGACTTAGGGCGGTATATCAAACACACAAAAGTCATTCATGCACATTTAAGCAATATACTTTCAGTAACACTTTTTCTGGTGGATACACTATTTGCCTGCAGACTACTCATCTTTTGCAGGAAGGAATGGTTTAACTAAAAAGTCATGGAGGACTGAGAACCTAAAGTGACCTTCCCTGCGCACCGCCGAATCCAAACAGTAATGCTTTGGGAAGATTAGGAGGGAAGTTCAAGTTACCGATTTGCATATTTATGCCACAGGGACTTTACCTGGTGGAATGAGCTCTGATGCCATCTGAAGTTCCTTCTGTGCCAAGGCATAGCACATCTTGAGGCACAAGATGATCCACTGTGACAAAATCCTCTTCTGGATGGCTTTGCTCTTCCTCTTGCAAGTATAACCTATAAAAAGCTGGTTGTAAAGTCGGAAGTCTTTGGTACGGTCAATATGAAAACTGAACGCCCTCTTGTGTTCCAGTTTATGAAGCCTCTTTATTGAGATGTGGAGAAAGAAATTAGGCAGTGGTAGATTGCCGTGTATGGAAAGGTGGGAACATTTAATGAGGAAAGCTACCCTGGTTCTGAGAACCAACTTGTCAGAAAAAAACAAGAAGAAAGGAAGGTTTGACGCTCAGAGCCATTATCTCACCAATACATCTTGCCATAAAAATGGCCACTGGAAACAACATAAAACAGTCACAACTAGCACCCATGTTTTTAAAGGGTTTTAAAGGAGAACACATTAATAATGTGAGAACGCGATTAACATCCTATTGTGACTTTATTAAAGGAAAACAGTGAAATGTTGGTGAGGCCCTTCAGAAACCTAAAAACCATTGATTACTTTAACAGGCACGGTTGAGCTGGAGGGCAGAGGAAGGCCGACAAGGTGGATAAGTAGCCTTTCACTGTACCCACTGCACAACCCTTTTGAGTTACTGACAGAGCAAAGCACAAATTCTCTCTCAAGTGGGCCTCAAGAGGATTTGCTGAATTGTCTGAACACCACTTGACTAACCCACTTCATCTTCCAAAATATACCGTTTTGGTGGTGTCTGCTGGAACTTAAGATAACCTTCACTACTTCAGGAGGAAGAGAAAAATCCTTTAGGTGACTTCGCTCAACCTCCAGGCATGAAAGTGGGGACTCTGTAGGTTGGGGTGCAGCACCAGCCCCTTAGATTGCGAGAGGTGGTTTACCTTGTGAGGGAGATAAAGCGTGGGGCACAAGTAAAGGTGCATCAGGTCCACATACAACACCCATCTCGGTCAGTGTGGGCTATCAAGATGACTTGGGCACACTCTAGACGAATCTTCCTCAGCAGCCAAGAAATTAGGAATATGGGAGGCAACATGCAGTAACATGTAAATCAACATCTCAACTGAAATGCGTCCCCAAAGAGTCCCTGCAAGAGATACTGCAGGGCCCAGACTGAGGGCAATGGACACTGTTAAGAGTAGCAAAAACATCCATCTGAGGTGTGCCCCTAAGGGCAACAATGTACCGGACTAACTCTGAGTGGAGATACCACTCATGGTCTGCAAGGTGTCGCCAAATCAGGATCTCTGCTATGACATTCAGAACACCAGTTAGATGATTGGCAATCAATCAGATACAGTGTTTCTGCATTCAGGATCAGAGTCGGATTGCTTCTCGACAGAGAAGGTGCGACCCCACTCCTTTCTGCTTGTTGACGTATCACATCGCAACTGTTTTGTCCATCGAGATCTGGACAGACTGGTCACAAAGGGATGGAAGGAAGGCCTTGAGCGCCAACCATATCACTTTAAACTCCTGCGGAGTAATGATCAATATCTGCTACTGTGGAGAACAAGGCTTCTAATATTCAGTTCCTTCAGATGCGTTCCTCACCCTAGATTGGAAGCGTCCATTACCACTGCAGTCACTGTTGGAGGAGGCAAGAAGGGCATTCCTTGAACCAGGATCTCCTTCACAGTTCACCACATCAAATACACTGCAGTGTACCGCGGGCTTACCACAGAGTGTGACAGAGCTCCTCCGTGTTGCAACCACTGTTTGCTGAGGCACCAGTGGAGGACTTTCATGTGCTAGCATGCATGAGTGACCAGGAAAACAGAGAAAGCTAAAAGGCCTAGGAGGCGTAAGACAATCAAGACTGGAACATGTGCTCCATCCTGAAACATCAGAACCACAGCATGAATATCCCTTACCCTCTGAGGCGCGGGAAAGGCTCGACTCGAAGTACGGCCCATATGAGCAGGATGCGCTGAGAGGGCTAAAGATGAGTCTTTGGCCTGTTGATGGAAAAGCCCAGTTCAAACAGCAAATATGCCATTGTTTGCAGGTGGTGTGACACCATTTCTGGAGATTTGTCCTTGAGAAGCCAGTCGTCCAAGTATGGTAATACTGGGATTTTGAATATCAGAGATGGGCCATGACCACTGCAATCATTCTCCAGGAGACCCAAGGAGCTCAAGTCAAGCTGAAAGGAAGAACTACAAATTAGTAGTGCATGCATTCCATGTGGAGCGTAGGAACTGCTTGTCACCATCCAGTCTTCTACTTCTAGCTCAAGCAACTCCTGAGCCATGGACAGCATCTTGAACTTTTCCTTGTGCAGGAACCAACTCAAGTCCTTGAGGTCTAGATTAGACAAAGAACGCCGCCCTTTTTTAGACCAGGAAGAGAACCCCTGACCCATTCCAGTTTTGGCACCATTTCCAATGCTTGGCCAACAGGATTCAAAAGGCCATCAGTCCAGCAACCTCATAGACATCCTCACTGAGATCGAGGACAGAGGTAGAAACATCAGGATCAGAGCCTGAATGTCCTGGACTGTCCGCTCTGGGGGATGGGCGCAAAACTGCAATGTATCAACAATGACTTCAATGAAAGGGAACATCTGCGAAGGAGTCAAGTGGGACTTCGGCACATTGATCATGAACCCCATATATGTTCAGAGGCTCAGTGAAGTCGAGAGGTGGTTGACGACTGCCTGGGGTGAGCCCGTCTTCAACAGTCAGTCATCGAGGTAGCAGAAGACTGGGACCCCGTCCTCTGGAGATGCATTACAACCATAGCTATCATGTTCATGAACACCCGAGGGGCGTGGCAAGGCCAAAAGGGGGCGCAGCAAATTAAAATTGCTTGTGGCCAACCATGAACTGCAGAGAACACGAAGGCCTGCAGGACGTGGATGTGAAAATAAGCATCCTGTAGGTCCAACACTAACATCCAGTCTCCAGGCTCGAAGTCAAACAAGACTTGGGCCACTTTTCTTTTTTCAGGAAGGAATTGAGAGGGGGAAGGTATATTATGGTATGGAGGCCACTGTCCTTTTTCGACACCAGGAAGTAGCAGGCTTCTGTCACCAGAACCCTCTCTGTGGCTCTTTTGGCCAAAAGAGCCTGCAATTCCTGCTGCAAGAGAGACAAACGGTCCTCCGTCAGCCATTCCAAAGATGTTGCAAGGTTTCGAGAAATGGCAAAGCATAACCCTGGGAACAATTTGTAGGACCCACTTGTCCAAAGTTATCTCCTGCCATCCTGACAGAAAGTGCTGTATTCTGCTGCTGACAGAGTGGTTGTGTGCCGCAAAGGGCATGCTAAAGAGTTTTGGGAGGGGCAGCAGCTGGGGCTGTGGAAGACTGGGCAGCCCACTTTCCTAGTTGCCTAATTTGAGGGGTACAGCGGTCGCAGCCATGAAAAGATTGTGGTGACTGATGCACCTGTTGGGAGCTGCTGTCTGTATTGGAAGCCCCTACCTAAGCCATGAAGTGGTCAAAACTGCTAGTGCAACTGGTAGGGAGGGGCAGAGAGGCCCAAAGAGTGAGCTGTGGCCCTGCTATCCTTGAAGCACTCTAAGCGGAACCTGCTTTATCAGCAAACAGTTGTGCGCCATCGAATGGCAGGCCCATAAGACTGGCCTGAAAGTCTTTCGAAAAGCCAGTGGACTGCATCAAAGCATGTCTGTGGATGGCCACAATATTATCAATAGCTCTACTGAGGTGGTAAGTCATGTCCAGTCCGCAGTGGATGGTGAACGTGGCCACATCGCAGCCATCCTGCATGGCCTGGAAAAGGATTTCCTGAGCCTCCTCTGAGACCATGGGTAACACTTGGGCCATGAAGTCCTGTAATGCATGCGAGTAATGGCCTAAGAAGCAGCTGGGGTTCACGGAATGAAGGCCCTAACTTGTTTATGTTCTCTTCAATTCCCTGTCCGGGGGCAGTAGAGGAAAAAGAGTTTGGGTTCACTCTTCTGGCCACAGCCTGCACCACAAATCTTTCATAGCCCTCATTGTCTGAATCTGCGTTGACAAGGTCAAAAAGGACATGTGCCCTACCAGAAGGTAGAGGCACTGTGTGAGTCTGAAGGATGGTACAGGGGATGCAGCTCAGACAAAGGAGCACGCGGCCTCGGTCAAGGTCAGGGTGGTGTTGTCTCAGTGTCAGACAGCACTATGGGCTGGTCATCATCGCTCAGAGCTGATGGCGCCGGCATCAGCAGATCACGTACTGGCGTAGGTCATGGCACCAGTTTGTCTGTAGCCCTGAGCGAATCCAGAGGGCAGATCCACCACCAGAAGCCCTGTTGGGAGGCCTCTCAGCTGTTAAGGGCCCAAAGGTATGCACAGAGAGAGCCAGTAATGTGCCAAAAAGTAGTAGCATGGCATTGCAAAATGTATCGGTTTGCTAAGGGGTCGTCAAAGGACCAAGAAATTCCAGTTGCTGTGGGACCAAGGTAAGATTGACTCCGAAGGTGACGGATTCCAGGAGCACGACCTGGAGGCACGATGATACCCTCACACATTCTCTGGTGACAGAGTGGTGGGATGGGGATGAGTCCCGCTTGGACTTCTTGCGCTTCTTTTTCGATATCTCTGATGACTACGAGCGCAAAGAGGCCCAGTCGCAAAGCGATCTTGGGAGAGGAAACAGGACCTACCTTTTGACCTCGACCAATCCTGGTGCAGGGTCTTGCAGTGCTTCTCAATAAAGAGTTTAGCTTCTTTATCCCGAATGGCCTTGGGGCGCAAACACTGCAGGCCTTTGAGTCACGATCTCACCCCAGGCACCACAAAACAACCACGAGTGGGTCACTGACATTTGTTTGCGACATTCTCCATAGAGTTTGAACCCTATAGATTTAAAAATTGAGATAACAATATGATACTTATCTGAAGCTTGTATTTATGTTCAATAAAAAGATGTTAAAAAAAATTGAGATAATAGCCCTGCATACTGGTTTTTCAAAAATTTAGAACAAGAAGAAGTCTCAAAGAGATGAGTCGTAACTCTGGATCCATGTCTGTTGCCGCAGAAAGAAAGGAACTGATGTCAGCGATCAAGGGTGGTGCTTATATAGATCCGTGCAGGTCACATTGGCGCAGAGTGACATCATGCAGAGCCATCGGCGCATCCTGCCGGCGTCAGGAGTATGCTCAAGATTTTACAGACCCACCCTGATGCATGGGAGAGTATTCAAAAGGAGAGGAATCTGCTGTTGGTGTCTCTATCAAAAATAAAAGGTTTTGCGTCTTTATTACCTTTTGTTTCACTGCTGAACAGAACAATTCTGCATGTCTGTAAGGCCAGCTTCATCCAAAGCATGAATCCAATCAAAAAATACCAGGGAATTTCCAAGGTATTAATGGTGAGAAGTATTTTATTAGGTTTGTCAACTTCACAATCAAGTAAACGTGTGAATCCAACTACGTATGAAGTGTATGGCATTTGTTTGTATATGTTATTTCTATAGCGCGAAGAAAGCCAAAAGGTAGCTGAGTACTGTACAAGTCAAGACAAGTATAAAGTCATTGAGTGATAGGAGAGGTAGCCGGGTTGTGGATGATTAATGCTTTGGGATGTATTGTTCTTTAAAGAGGTGAGTCTACAACTCTTTCCTAAATTGGAGCAGCCGACTTAGAAGTTTGCCAGCATGAGATATGTTCTGTGAGGACAAAAAGGTTATTAGCAATTACATATAGCCAAAAAAATAAAACAAAAAAGTTGATTGAAGAGCCCTAGTCGCCCAGCCACCACGAGCCGCTTCTGTGCCAAGGGATACTGAATGATGCACTAATTAGTGACATCAGGGCCTTATACGTTTGGCACTCATAATATTGGGACACCATCCATTTTGCGTTCCGTTTGTTGTACTCGTTTTGTCGTGTAGGTTGTCGTTTGTCAAGGTCATCGTTATTTTTTTCTCATCTAGCTCAGGCCCAGAATTCCCCAATTAGATGACATCCTTAGGCTATGTTGTAGAGGTCTGCACCACATTCCTCATTTAGAGCATGTGTAATTCGCCCCCTGAAATATTTTCCCAATTCTTTTAGGGGACAGGTAAGTTTGGTGTAGGGAATTAAAATGAAGTAATTTAAATTTCACATTTCTGATACACTCTTGCTGTATACTATTGTTTTAAGTCATTCTGTGTCATCGTTTCTGCATTTGTTTTAGTGTTCCACAGACCCCACAGTATCATTATGCCAGAATAGAAGGTCCTAGGAGTGCTTTATAGAGGAAAGATGACAGTTTTTACTGTCCAGTCTACGAGTTAGCATAACTTAATTCATCTGCTGTGCTTCCCCATGTGAGGTGTACAGCTCACACAAGAGCACTGTACATTATGAATTGTCCCAATGCGATATTGTGATAGGCACTCTGTTCTTTAAGTGTACAGAGCATGCGTCGTCATATAACTCAACTATTTCAAACTCAGCAGCATTCGAGGGCCATCTTTTGCAGTGTTTGTACACTTCCTGAAAGCACACTAAGCAGTCCATCAGAATTTTAGAGGTGGGTGTTTGTCAGAGGCATCTGATTCAGCTTTTACAGCCTAACTTGGCTGCACTGATCAGCTTGGAGCAGAAGGAGATGATTGCTACACCTCCTATAATGGCCTCGTAGAGTGTGACATTAGACAGTTTGGAGTCTAAATCTGCAATATCAATATCAGAGTCACTAGCTAACCATCTTGTAAGCAACTGAAGCTGTGCTGTCAGCTGGAATAATTCAAAGTCGGGGGCTGACATGCCACCTTTGTATACCGAGAACAGCCGGGTCTGATGGCTCAGTGGACTAATGCGTCCACTGCAGGGGCCTGTGTTTGACCTCAGTCACAGGTTCAAATCCCGGCGGGTCCACTCAGCCTTTCATCCATCTGAGGTCGATATAATGAGTACCATTCAGTTGGGTAACAATAAACATCTGTTATTCAGCGCCAAGATGCCTCCGGGTGAACGTGTGCTTTACAAATACACGTTATGTTATGTAATGCCATTCTTCTTCATCCAATTTCTGATATCAAGTGGGATAACATCCTATGGATGTCTTTAAAAAAACTTCCATGAGAGAAAAACTGGTAGTGACATAAGGAGGCCTGCAAAGTCTGAGTAAGATCACAATTTTAGAAATAGCAATTCTATCAATAGTGAACAGTGGGAGTCTGCACCAGAAAGCGACTGACTTGCGTATAGACGAACAAGTTACTTACCTTCGGTAACGATATATCTGTAAGAGACCTATATTAGTTATAGATTCTTAACCTTATAATTACCCCCAGGCGTCAGACGGAATACAAAGATTTTTTTCTCAGCAGTACCCCTGCGCGTCGGTAGGTGGCGTCGGTCGACTCCACGTTCGGCGTCGTGATCGCTCGGATGACGTCACTGTATCTACTTAAACGCCGCCTCGGCGCGCTCAGTTCTTTTACATGACATTCCACGCCAGAAGCGCAGAGCCATGCAAGACACTGACGACCGGTGCACAAAACTAGGGCCCTAAAAGGGAGTCCCTTACTCTAGAAGTCAATTCGCAGAACGGGGAAGATGGGTGGGGCGGTAAGGAATCTATAACTAGTGTATGTCTCTTACAGATATATCGTTACCGAAGGTAAGTAACTTGTTCATCTGAAAGAGACTATTAGTTATAGATTCCTTACCTTAGAATAGATACCCCAGCAATACCAACCCCGAAGGTGGGCCTGCGAACTAAGTTAGACCAGAAAGTCCTGGAGAACTGAACGGCCAAAGAAGCCGTCTCTCCAGACTTGACTATCCAGGCAGTAATATTTAGTGAACGTGTGCAGCGATGACCACGTGGCCGCCTGGCAGATGTGACTGAGGGGGACTCCACGTCCCAAAGCAGTAGTGGCTGCCGTCGCACTGTTGGAATGGGCACGCAGTCCTACCGGAGGCTCCTTTTTCGCCAAGGAATAACAGATCTTAATGCACAGGACGACCCATCGACAGATGGTCCGTTTTTGCATGGCCTGACCTTTCTTGGTGCCCACATAGCCAACAAAGAGTTGATCGTTCACCCGGAATTGTTTTGTGCGATCCAGATAAAATGATAAAGCACGTTTTGGATCCAGACGGTGGAGTCTTTCCTCCTCCTTGGAAGGATGCGGGGGCGGGAAGAAGGTGGGCAAAGTGATGGTCTGTCCTGTGTGGAAAGAGATAACCACTTTGGGTAGAAAAGAAGGCATAGTTCGAAGGACAACCTTGTCCGGATGGACAGCAAAGAAAGGAGGTTTAGAAGACAGTGCCTGAAGCTCACTCACCCTGCGAGCAGAGGTGATGGCAACCAGAAAAGCAGTTTTTAAAGTCAAGAGTCTGAGAGGACAATTATGTAGTGGCTCGAAAGGAGCGCACATAAGGTAAGTTAAGACAAGATTCAAGTCCCACTGGGGCATTACGAAAGGAATAGGAGGGAAAAGGTGAGTAATGCCCTTAAGGAAAGGATTTACAATAGGGGACTTGAAAAGAGAAGGCTGATCAGGAAGGCTAAGAAAGGTCGAAATGGCCAAAAGATAGCCTTTAAGTGTGCCCAGAGCAGAGCCCTGTTGGGCCAAAGACAGTATGAAGAGGAGAACCTCAGAAAGAGGGGCAGAAAGGGGATCCACAGCCTTAGCTGCGCACCACGCCACAAATTTGTTCCATCAACAGGCGAATACCGTTTTAGTAGAGGGACGCCTGGCTGCCAAGATGACATTACAGACTTCAGCAGGGAGGTCGAAAGCTGTCAACTGTCGCCGCTCAATCTCCACGCAAGAGGGTGGAGGCTGAACAGGTTCGGGTGGAGGACCGTCCCCTGCTGCTGCGACAGAAGATCCTCCCGAACAGGCAGTCTGATTGGAGGATCGATGGCCATGTTCAATAGCTCGGGATACCAGACTCTAAGCGCCTAGTCCGGAGTCACAAGAATGACTTGGGCCCGGTAGAGCTTGATCTTCTTCAGCACTCTGGGCAGAAGTGGTATAGGCGGAAAAGCGTATAGAAGACCGCAATTCCACTCGAGACGAAAAGCATCGCCGAGCGAGTGCCGCCTTGGAAATTCCAACGAGCAGAGCTGCTGACATTGCTGAAAATGCTCGTGGCCTACTGTGAACTGAATGTAGCGCCGGTGGGCAGGCAAGACGGGAATGTGAAAATAAGCGTCCTGCAAGTCCAATGCTACCATCCAGTCTCCAGGGTTGAGGGCAGACAGGACCTGAGCCAATAGCAACATTTTGAACTTCTCCTTCCGGAGGAAGCCGTTGACGTCCCTGTGATCCAAGATAGGACGCAGGCCTTTGTCCTTCTTGGGTACCAGGAAGTAGTGGGAATAACACCCACGACCGAATTCTGGCACTGGGACTCGCTCGATAGCTCCCTTGGCCAAGAGAGCCATAACTACCTGACAGAGAAGGGCCAAGTGATCCTCCAACATGCAATGGAGTGTTGGTGGCATGGCAGGAGGGGTAGTCTCGAAGGGGAGGGAGTAGCCCCTTCGAAATATCTGCAAAACCCACCTGTCTGACGTGATGTTGTGCCAGTGGGGGAGGTGATGGATGATCTTGCACCCACTGGCAACTGGTGTCCCTGAAAAGTCGGACTAGGAAGGTTTGAAGGCACTTGTAGGGGGGGGGCATTGGTGGACTGACCCGCCCACTGGCCCCCGGACCCACGACGCTGGGTCCCACGTCCCTGGCCGCGCAGAGGCTGGGTGGCTTGTGCGGATCTGTGGCTCTGGGTGGAACGTGGTGGGGCACCCCATCCGTGGCCACGAAAGGGGCAAAAGGCAGACTGCATGGGGCGAGAAGTTGCTGCAAGGCCCAAGGACCTGGCCGTAGCCCTAGAGTCCTTGAAGCACTTGAGTGCGTTGTCCGCCTGGTCACCAAACAGGCAACGGCCATCAAAGGGCATGTCCAAAAGGGAAGATTGGACATCCCCAGAGAAGCCAGAGGTTCTCAGCCAGGCATAGCGCCTCAGGGCTACCGACGTGGAAATAGTCTTACCCAGCGAGTCGGCGGTATCCAGCCCACACCGGATGGTGAACTTCGCTGCGTCTCCACCCTCAGCAACAGCGCCTGCGAGCACGGCCCGGGCCTCCTTCGGGCACTGTGGCAGCACTTGCGCAACCGTGTCCCACACCGAATGTGTGTAACGGCCAAAGAGACATGCAGTGTTTACCGACCGTAGTCCTAAGCTGGCGGAAGAAAACATCTTCTTCCCAAGATGGTCCAGCTTCTTGGATTCCCTATGTTGAAGAGCTGTAGGGAAACCGCTTCCATTCGAGGATGAGGCTTGGACCACCAAGCTCTCGGGGGTAAGGTGTTGGGAGAGGAAAAGTGGGTCACCCGGGGTCGGGCGGTGGCGTCGGGCAATCATCCTATCCACAGGAGCCCCTGTGCTGGGCTTGGACCAGGAACCCAGAAGGACATCAGAGAGGGCCTCATTGAAAGGGAGCAAGGGCTCCGAAGATGCTGCTGCCAGCTGAAGCACCTCAGTCAGGAGGTTAGTCCTGACTGCCACCGTAGGAAGCTCAAGGGCCAAGGCCTCAGCCGCCCTACGCAACATCACAGCGTAGGAAGCCTTCTCCTCCGTAGCCACGGTAGGGGGAGAAAGCATACCAAGGTCTGGGGAGGTATCCAGACCACTGGCATCACCCAACTCCTCTCTCCAGTCCAGCTCTTCAAGCTGGTCTGCCACAGGGTCAACAGACCCTTCCCAGTCCTCCTCACTCTCCTCTGGCTGCCACTCAGGGTGATAGGGAACGCCAGGAAAGAACAGCGGTACAAAAGTACCCTCCGGCGCCGGTATCGGCATCGGTCTACCCCGGTCCGGCTCCGTGTCCAAGTGGAGAGGGAGTCTGAGGTCGACACCGGCCGGGGGCGCAACTGGTGTCGGAGGCGGCAGAGGCGTTGTCAAGAGGAATCGACGCTGGGGAAGGTATTGATGGAGCAAGGTTTCAAAAATGAAACTTGCTTGTACGCAATCTTCCTCATAGTATTAATTTATTAAACTTGGATTGTAAATACTAACCTTTGCATTCACAAACACAAGAGGGACAGAAGCTTGCTTATGTGTTTTACTAATGAATAACGCTTGTCTATAATCCAAAATGTCCGCTAAAGCGCGGGAACTTCATTGCGCATGTCGCAACCTGATCACATGGTGTGACGTCTTTCTTTGCTTGGTGGGAAACTTCTGCTTCTGCGCAGTGTGCACTAAAATGGCCGCTAAATGTTTTCACATGCTTAAGCTTGCTCTCATGTCATTATTAAATTGTCGTTTTCTTAAATGCTACTAATGCAGGATAGTATTATAATTAATTGGGAATAGAGTAGGGAAAGTGGGTATAGAGTGAAACTTTTTATTTGTGATTTTAATATTTTCTTCTTACACTTTTAGTAATTCGTAAACTTGGGCCTGGCTTGATGACTTGAAACGCGAGAGACAGATGGTTCTGCGCATGTGTCCTGTGTGCCTGCCAAGTGAAGTCAACTTGGACGTCTTCCAAGGCCATGACCCATTGGCCGAAGATGCTGTACTTCATGTTTCCGGAGGACAAAATGATACTTTTCCCCTGTAAAATGTATAACATTTGTCGTGAGACGGGTGGGAAATAAAGTGAATGTATTAATTTGAAGGGGCGGAAACGTAAAGACAATAGGCTTTACAATTTAGGCCAAATCGATATGGTGCGAGAATCCACCCCCTGTCCCTGTCCAATCAGAAGTAGTGGTCCCATAATTTAGCAACATTAAGGGGAGGTACATGGGCGTAGAAGGGTATAATAGAATATAGCATTAATTAATTAGTCAGAGCATGCTTTCACGAAGCACAGGAGAGCGGAGATGCTGACAGGAAGAGCTCCAGACCGCTAAGCTGATCGATTGCAGACTGAATCCCTGTCCAGAAGAGGTCCTGAGGAGGGGGCGGCGGAGTCCATTAGAAGGAAGAACGGGAGAATCGAGGAGAAGTCGAGTATCAGAGAGGGGAACGGCGCAGGCATCGTTGTAGAGAGGTCACCGGTCCTGTCCTGATCCTGGAAGAAGTCTTTGCTCTTCATCCTTCCTGGGTCCTATCTTTTCCAACTCCTTGGCCAAGGGGCTTGGTTCTCGCATTTAGGTAACTATACTGCAACCTTTAGTTGCGCTGCTGTCTCTATCTTCTCCTCTTCCTTAAACACCGTCATTTATTAGCAAAATCATTTCTATGCTTTTTCTTGGGTATTTCAATCAAGTACCGTGTTTTCTGTATTTTACTCTGCTAAAACTTTAGATAAACATTTTAAAACTTCCTGACTCAGTGGTTATTTCAGGATTATGTACTATAATGAATGTCACTCATTTTAAACTTCCCAATTAGCAAAGGATCCATTGGTAAGTTATTACTCTTCAATCAGAAGGTAATTGGTAGCAGGGACTTTGATAAAAGAGTACATCTGACACCCAGCGTAAGTATTAGTGTAGTGTGAATGTATGGGCCCAAGTGAGTATATGGTGTATGAATGTTGTTGGCTAATATTGCGCTGGATCAGTATCGTGAGGTCAACTGGCGCCGATAAGGATCCAGGCCTGGATCCCTGGGGGCCCTGCGGTGCCGAGGCCGGAGCTGCCGGCATCGAATGCCTAGAGCCCCCAGCTGAGTCCGCGGGGCCCGAATGCGCGCCGGTGGAGTCGGGCTGCCCAAAGATGGAGTGGAGGGCTTCGTAAAATGCACAAAGCTGGGCAGGGGATGCTCCGGCTCCCGGAAAGGGAGGGAAGCGCGGAGCCGTCCCAGCAGGCTCTGAGGGTGGAGCCGGAGAACGACAACCCTCCGTGTGCAGCGTCGCGTCGGCCGACGGATGGGGAGAAGGCGAAGAGCGACGATGCTTCTTCGCCTTCTTCTTGTGCTTCGACTTAACCGATGACGAAGACTTCGATGACGATTGGTGGTGGTGGCTCCGCGACCGTCCCTTCGACTGGGACTTCGAACGGCGTGGTCCAGACTGCCGGGCGTCCAAAAGCTTTGGGGACTGCTCCCGCAAAGAGTTAGGGTTCAGGGCCCGACAGGTGGAGCACGAGTTCGGGTCGTAGTCGCGCTCCAGGCACCAAAGGCACACAAGGTGTGGATCGGTGACCGACATCAGCTCGTGACAGGAGTCACAAGGCTTGAAACCGGGTCGACGACTTGACATCCCTCGAGCACCAGGAGTCGTAAGATTTCAAAACAGATGTCGACAAAAAGTCGAAAAAGTTTAGTCAAAAAATGACTAAGGGTACCCCTCTCTCCAGAACTGTGCTGGCTGGCGCGGAAAAAGAAAGAACTGATGTCAGCACGGAGGGGCGGCGTCTTAGTAGATACCGCAACGTCATCCTGGCGATCATGACGTCGAAGACGAGCACGGAGTCGACTGACACCGCCTACCGACGTGCAGGGGTACTGCTGTGAAATAATGATCCGGATCCAGTCTGACACCTGGGGGTAATTCTAAGGAATCTATAACTAATAGTCTCTTTCAGATGTAACTGTTTTATCTCTGTTACCTGAGATTAGATCTCCAGCGTGATACATTTATATTCAGAGATACTTTAATGTGGCCCATTCTGATCGGAGGGTGAATGCTAGCAGGAGGATTTTGTCTTGCTCTCCTAGCAGTTTAACAGGGAAGATAGATCATTTTTTAGTATTTATTTTGTGGACTGGGACTTCACCATTGTCTGTCAGGTGTCCTCCATTCCCTCCAAGTTGTGATCTGCATCTCGTATATATGCCAAGAGGTAATCCGCACATTATGATATAAGGTGATACCTAATAGTCAGTGGTATACCGTATACCCCAATTTGAGCCCTTTGCCATAAGAAGAAAGGCTAGTTGTTCCATGGCCAGGGCAAACAACAAAGGTGAGAGGAAGCTGGCTTGTCTGGTGCTCCCACATACCGGTCAGTGCTTCAATGAGACATGACCAGCATGCACTCATCAGCCGGGTCTGGTGGCTTAGTGGACTAATGCGTTCACAATTGGGGCTGTGTTTGACCTCATGGTCACAAGTTCAAATCCCGGCAGGTCCACTCAGCCTTACATCTTTCAGAGGTCGATAAAATGAGTACCATTGAGTTGAGTAACAATAAACATCTGTTATTCAGCGCCAAGATACCCTTCTGGGTCAACGAGCGCTTTACAAATACATGTTATGTTACTCCCACTGTTTGGTTTGAGTACAGTAGCCTAATCTATTTCAATATGCCAGTGCCAAAGCCCGTCAAGAAAACTCTGTGCTTTTATATCTTTCAGTAGAATCATTTTAATTTGTAACACTTCTGTTGTTCTTTATGAGAAGTGGGTGAAAAATTAAAGGAGCACCAAAAGGAGCAGCAAACAAATACATTTCAAAGGCAAATCTATTTTTGTAAACAATTGAGCTAGCATCAATGTACAAAGGTAGGATGGCAAGCAAGGAAACAGGTGTATTCATTTTAATTTGGCAGTTATTTCTGCTATTTTACAAAGGCCAGTGCTAATTTTGAAACAACCGTCAATCAGTGACTTTGCTATATTGAGTTAAAAATTGCCTACCTTTGCCAGAAAATAGTCCCACATACTGAGTTCCGGTGGGATGAATTTTTCTCTATATGTTGGCCTTTCCACAGGCACTGGTGGAGGAGCTACTGTATCTTTTACTGGTCGTCCAGGCACAAGCATTCTCATGTTAAATCGACGACGGTGCTTATCCATTTCTTCAGATGGCGCAGGAGGTGCTAAATGTAATGAATTTAGTTTAGTACATTTAAATCTAGCTAAATATACACCACAAATACATTCACATACTAACAAAGAGGTGGCTTTTGGGAAACCGCTTATACGCAGTCTTGATACTAATCATCAAATTACAGATTACATGGTACAAATGCAACCATCACAACTGAAGTTAGACTATTAACAATTCTTTGCGATTATCCTGAAAGAAAACTTGATGACGTTTTAGAAATGTACATTGCACGCTACGGGGGAGAATGATCAAAACTTTCATGCCAAAAGTGAGCAACAACCACATCAGATGTGACATATAGAGGATTTCTCAGAGTATACCATTACCCTGCCTTTTGGTCATGCGGGCTGAGGCAGAAGATTTACTCTACTCTTAGGAAGTTCATGGGTGCAAGGATGTAGGCAGTCACGCAGCAAAAAATTACAAAATACTCAGTGCCACGTGCAAATCAATATACTAAGAAAAATGGTTTATTTATAGACTAAGAGAAGTGAAATATTAATAAAATATTGGTGAATCGAAAGTGTAGAAAAACAGGCCTTGCTGAGACACTAACAGCCTACACGTTTTCGTTATAAACTGGTTAAAAATACAACAAAATGTACTATTCATCACCTAAATAGGTTTGTTATAACCAATATTTTGGCTACTCACAAAACAGTTTCAAATGGGAAGTAAATTATATTATACGTTATGTGAGGTTTGGATGTTGAGGTTTAGGTAAAGGATTGATAGAACATCAATATGAGAAATCCGACTGCAAATCTGGTAAGGGTTGGTTTTCATCTTACTTTTGAATGCCAGGGGGTTTTCTGTTTCTCTCTGTATTTACACAACATCTCAAACATTTACATTTAGGGATGCACTTCATGAATTTGCTGGCTGACCTCAGAGATTTTGTCGGCTGGGATATTTTGAAACTTTGATACATTTAAAAAATAAAAAAACCTAGGGTCCCTTTGCAACTGAGTGGTGCCCAAAGTGGAGCAACTTATTTTAAGTGCGCTCACCAACTGGAAACTAGTATATCGAGTGCCTTGCTGGAGTAACAGGTTATCTTTAAATTAGGTACCTCTTTACTTTAGGTGCAGTAACGTTGAGGCTGTTGCATTTTGCAGACATTGAAGTGTGACCAGCGGGTTATTATTATTCACCACCAGTTAGGCACCATTAGGGAAGCAAGAATGGGATATTTCAGCTTCTAGGTTGGACTGGATTTTTTATGGAAAGATCAGTTAGCCAAGGATTTTTTTCAGAATGTGTAGATGGTACACACATATGCTTACTATCTTGGAAATTTGTTCTATGATTGACAATTCCTTTCTATCCATATCCAGAAATGTATCTTTAGGGAAGGTGCAGGGCGAAGACCTAAAGAAGAGTGATTTCTTCAGACCAGGTAGTCAGGTGTGCTAACACCAGCACGATCTTCAATTGCTGGGTTTCATTTTCTTTGGTTAATGCGTGTCTAGCTATAAATGTCTAACAGAAAGGTACCTAAACTAGACATATCTTTGGAGATAGTTGAATTGATTTTAAAGATGAGATTAAATTCATTAACATAGAGGTAACACAGGATATTTGCAGTCAAACAGCCTCATTAGGGGGGACTAGGAAGCTATTAAAAAGCAGAGCTTAGTGCACCCTACTACAAAATTCTACAATCAAAAGGACTCTAGCTGAATGTATAGGTTGCTAAGCATATTCACTGTGATCTTCCTCCAGAAAATATGCAGGCGAGATTACAGTCATGTAAGGGCTGACATCTGCAGTCATTCAGTCTGTTGTGAATGACATTATTGTTCATCATGTGGATTGATTCTGACACTGGTACAATAAGATTAGGACACCCACCACCGCTCGTCTGCTATAAAAAGTAATAGTCCATAACTGCTATGGCACTGAATTCTGTGCTGTAGGTGGTACAAAAGCCTTCTTGGTGGTTATCCGAGATATCATTTATTGCACTATATGAATGTAGTTGGCTTATTACTACTGGTGCTAAAACCTTCTAAAATCCCTTAAAAATGTCCACCTTAGCTCAATTATGGCCCCGTTTTTAACAAAAGAGTTTTTGGTATATGTCTATACTCAAAAGAATTGCACATATATTACTGTTAGAAAGAAATGCCATTCATTTCAAGAGTATGTGTAAGGGCAGCACATACACAAGCACCTATGATATACCAATTATGATACATTTGTGTACAGCATTAAGTTGTACCTGCAGTAAGTCATACTAATCTTACTATTGTAATACAAGAGGGAGGTAGTGATGGTATACAAGGTAGCACATCAATTCTATTCAATGTAAATGGATGAATCCATAATTATCTGCAAAAAAGGTTCTTAGTAATGGTGCCTCTCAAGGTGAAGAACCGACACCCCACTACCAAGGATGTCCCTACAGGGACATTTTTTCTGAATCTAAGGAGAGACACGGGTATACAGCGGGAGCGCCGGAATCAGGGGCGCAACATAGCCCACATACACGCACAATTTATTAGAAGTATACTACGTTTCTTTTCCGTGATACGGATTTTTCCTGAGAATGGTTACTCGTTGGCATACTTAAAGAGGGACGTGCTACATAAGAGTACGTCCAAGAATATTTGCCAGATACTGGAGGCCTGCCATCTCGCTTTTAGGATCCACTTTTATTGGATGTGGATGTTCTATAGGGGATGAATAGAAATCAGCAACCTGGACTAACAGGTTTAATATACTCTACACATTTTCTGTGATATGGAATTGTCCTTGAGAACTGTTCCCCATTGGCTGATTTGAAAGAAAGGAACGTACCGTACATGAGCCTTGAAGAAGTTACTTATGTAACGAAACACGTGTCGGCTGCCATCCTCATATGTCAACCAAGAAGATTTGAGATTAAGATCTTTGTGTGTGGAATTGGTTCATGTTGTATATTGTACTTCTGAATACCACTGCTGGAGTGTAACATTGTTGACAGGAAATAAATAGGAATTTAAAATAGTTTTTCCTGTGAGTTGCTTACATTGATTTGTATTTAGAAGAAATGTTTTACCATACATGAATGAAAATATATAAATCAAGAGTGCCAGGGTGCAATCGTATTAATTAAATCTTACTATTGTGTTGACCACTAAAACGAAAAGCACACACAAATAAATTGATATAGTCATCAGACCACAATGATGTTCGAAAATGACAGAACAAAAATGCAAATGTTTGAGCACTTACAGTAGAGTGGAAGAGATATGCTGCAATATGACAAAATTACAAGTACAATGAGAAAGATATATAACTCGCATGCAATAATTCTCTGGTGTTCACATGCAATATTTCTATGGTGATTTTGTGCTGGATGCCACGATTTCGAGCAACCACATTACTAGTCATGACACACATGATTAACTGCATAACGTATAGTCACTAAAACTAAATCAGTAGCCCTTATGACAACATAGTGTAGAAATTATACTAAATGTCTTAATATGATACTAAGTGTTCTTGGATTCTCTGTGTATCACACATATTCCAGAGAAGAATGAAGAACAGATAGGAGTCTGGAGGAAATAAGTTACAACAAAGTTATGGAAAAAAAGATCAAAATGCAAAGCCCTATCTCAATGTTTTGCATCCTTTATTGTTCAAGTCTGGTATCACAATCCACATAGCCATTCTTGGTGTTTATCAGGAGTTGAATAAATAGCAGACTTGCATATTACAATGAAATGATTGCTCTGAGCAAAAGCAATAGTTCCATTTTTGTACCTTATAGAGCAATCTTTCAAGCCTGGGTATATTGGTCCCAACAATCTCATGGTCGAGAGAGTTGCATTGTGTTATTCATCTACAGATAACAATTAAAAAAATATAACAACCAAAAGCAAGAAAATGTAGTGTATAAGTTCTTTTATTAATAAAAAAAAACCCTCTTAAGATAAGCTAATGAACAAGTTACTTCCCTTGGGTAACGTATTACCTGGTAGAAACACAGTCTAGCCGCAGATTCCTTAACTTTTGAATTCTGCCCAGGCATCAGACTGGATCCGGAAATTTTTCAGCAGTCCCTCTGCGCGCCAGGGGACAGCGCCTTATGACTATGATGACGTCGACTTTGGTTGTGGAATCATAAAAGTCCCCTCTGGCGCGCTGACATCAGTCTCTTCTGTGAAAACTTCTGCGCTAAAAAGCAGAGCCATTATAGAAACTGGCTGTGGAAACAGTGTGTCAAAAAAGATCAATGTATCTTTAAAACATAATTAGAAAATGTACATAAATGGTATGACAATACCCAGACAAAACCCATAAGGAAAGACCCAATGTTGTGACGAAGCAAATGGAAATGAAAGGTATGGCAATCCCAAGTCAAGATTTAAGTAGTAAGACCAAATGGTCTGTTGAATCACACAATTACATGAAACAGGAATCACTGGTATATAAAGCCAGTATTGAAAAGGCATATAACCCTTACAGTGCAAATTGTTAGCAGAGAGGGGAGCTGTTAAAGAATCTATGGTTAGACTGTGTCTCTCAGATAATACGTTACTGTTCATCTGATAGATACATCGATCCGCAGATTCCTTAACTTTTGAATGAAATACCAAAGCTATACCCACCCAGAGGAGGGTCTGCGAACTAATCCTACGAAAGCTCTCAAAGAAAACCAGCTGGACAAAACTGACCATAGACCAGGCCTACGTAGGAATTAAACGAGAAAGAGCATAACTCTCCATAAAAACCGTGGCAATGACCATAGACAATGTAAATAAGAAACAACCCCGCAGGCACAGGAAAACCAAAGCCTCAAGGGAAACAGGATAACAGAAGACATTTGTCAACAATCAGACAATATTATTTAACCCCCAAATGGTAAATGAGCCCTTGAACTCAAAAGGCAAAGGGAACGCCATGAACCCGCATTCTCAAGATCAGTAAAGAATTATCTGCAGGAAATCTGTCCTGATAATTCCAAAAACGAAGGGCTTCTAAAACCCATTCCCATTAAAACCGAAATGAATAAACCCATTCATTGCAAGGTCGGGAATATCAATCCAAGTTATCAAGACAGATGAACATCCTAGTGTATCTCTAAAACAAAGAACCCCCCCCTTTTTTTTTTTGAAGAAAAAAACCACCTAAAGGTTCACACAATGCATAGTGCCCATAAAGAAGAAAAGATGGCAATTAAACAGATATGAATCTGTTATAAATATTGATCAATGGTACCCAGATTTATATATACGTGTTCCAAGCATACATATAGATCCCGACCAAACACGTACAGCGAAGAGAGAAGGAATCGCATCTCACAATATATATATATATTTTTTTTTTTAAAGAATGCAATATCTTTATTACATATAGCAGAACTATAAGCATGTGTAAACACATATGAAACACACTTATGTAAACTCTGTATATGCGCATGGATAAACGGAACTGCAAAAGCAGTTTCAAAGTACCATACAATATAATATCAAGAGAGATATCACACCCTCAAAGAAACCTTTGGTGACTTAGCATTAAGAGGATGCTGCCCGTTAAAAGTATTTTAACAGGCTGGTATTACCTAAAGAAAATCCACATGAAAATGAACCCTTGCCAGCAGCAAGCACTTGCGACCACACTTGGCCTAGAAGGTCAAGATGAATAAAATAAACCAAGCCCTTGGAAAATACCCAAAAAGGGAACTCAGTTGGAGTAATTGTCCACAAGGCATTTGAGCCAAAATCCAATCTGACTGTAAGGCAGACAAGCACTCAAATACACATATTTAGTTCTATAAGGACACGCAAAGCACCAGATCATACGTTCACACTATGATCCCTTAAAGGGCTGTAAGGTACAGAAAATAACAAATGCTTAATCGAGAAAGAGAAATGTCCCCAAGAAGACAGAGAAGATCCAACCTCCTGACAGAAAATGTATGACTATCAACAGTACCAAAGTCAAGGAGTATGGAAATATCAAGGATGTTCTTAAAGGAGAGAAGGATAAAAAAATAAACCTTATCTTCTGATAAAACAGAATTTTTTTAACCATGTTAGACATGGTCGTAAACAGCCCTAAGGTAAATATTCAGACACTGCATCTCAGAAAACTTTAGAAGCAGAGCTCACGGGACAGCCATGTTCCAAAATTGAACATAAGAATAAATATCACCTCCAAAAATGGCGGAACCCAAGACTTTAAGTATTCGAAGAACACAAATCAGACCCCTTGAATTGCCAGCGTAATTACTCCAGCAAAAAGGGGTACATTTCTTTGGAACAAATTCCTATGTGAAGATAAGGAACACATCACATAATAAAACTGACATAAGCCCCTCACCGGGAAGCATAGCCTAAACATTATCCAACGCAAAGGCCATCAGTGCACCACCTGAATTCAATGCAAGGTGCACCCCGCTAAAGTAGCGAAAAGGACTGTGTTGGAGAAGCCAGAGACCAAAATTACCCTGAAGATGAAAATCAGAGTATTCGCAAAAAACAAGTGTACACTCTGCATACAAGGTCTCACATTTGGCATAAGTAAAATGTCTCTATAAGAAACACTGCAAGTTAACAGTAATGCATACCTGCTGCATACCAAACTGCTTCGAAAGTAGCATGTGAAAAGGTAAACTTCCTAACCGGAAGACCCAACACCTGCAAATGGCCTCTTGAGCAAGAAGCCCAATATCAGAGGAAAAAGGAAAAAAATATACCTCCGGTATCTTTATACCACTTAAACTGTTACAGACAGTAGTGAAACAATAACATCTGCATACAGAAATACCAACCAGGTGTAATCAAAAGAAGGACCTGACCATGCCCTAACAAGTTAGGCCCTTGGAGAAAACAAACATACAAAATTATTTATACCACATAAGTACCGGGTCAAAATTGAAGAACATATAATAGTATAATAGAGAAAGAGTAATTAAAACACTGCATCAATTCTCCTATGACGGAGGCGTCTCAATGCTGAATCGGCCTGAACCCCAAAAAGATGGGAGCTGTCAAAGGACATATCCACTAAAGACGCCTGCACAGCCTCTGAAAATCCTGAAGTTCTTAACCATGCACGACACCAGAGTGCCACGGAAGATGCCATGGCCCGGCCTACTGAATCAGTAGCAGCCATGCCCCTTCTGTTTATTAGCTTAGCTGCCTGTTGGCCATCTCTAATCAAGTTTTCGACATCAGAACGGAGGCTATCTGGAAGCGAGGGCAATATAGTCTGCAACGTATCCCACAGAGCGCGGGAAAAACGTCCAAGAACACTAGACGTGTTGGTAGACCTTAACACAGAACTAGTAGAAACAAAGATGTGTTTGCCACATGCATCTTGACTCCAAGAGCCCCTATTTAATGGAGTCTTAGGAGAAGAATCTATATCTTGAGAGGCTGTAGCTGCCTGAACTACCAGGCTACGCATGGCAGGATGCCTTAGGAGACAAACTGGATCTCCTGAAGCAGGCCAATGCCTGCAAGATCTAGCGCGGTCTACTGAGCCACCTGAATCAGGCTTGGCCCAAGTTCCCAACAGTAAGTCAAACAAGGTATGGAAGAACAGGCTCTTCCCCCGACTGACCTTGGTAGAGGACATCAATTAGAGGGGCGGTGGATTTCTCCAACGAAGGTAGTGACAACACCAACACTGCTGCCACTCTTCTCAACATGTCTGCAAAAGAGGGACTTGCCTCAGTAGCAAGGCTAGGTGGGAAAAGAAGCCCCGAGGCTGGAGAGGACTCAAGTCCACTAGCCTCACCAAGAGCAGATATCCAACTCTCCTCCACCTGAGATGAAATAATCTCAGAGGTGGGCTAAAAAATCTTAGGCCCCCTTGCATTACCCGTTATAAGGTGAACCTCCGAATTCTCACCCTGAGAAGGAAGTGAAAATGTCACATTCCCTGCAGTTTGCTCTACCGACTCAGCACCCGAGGTCGATCGAAATCGAGAAGTTGACGCTTTGACATTGATAGGAGGAGGTGAGACTTCAATAGGCGCCGCCGTTGTCAATGTCGGAGACGGCTGATCGATAATTGATGTCGAAAGTGGAGTCTTCGAAGGACTGTGCACGGGTGCCGTAGCGGCATCGGCCGACGCCGACCGGTGCCGACCTAAAGACTCATATGGCCCAACCAACACGGAGGACGAACCCACTGGTATGGCTCCACTCACCTCTTTGGGGCCCGTGGGCGCTCCAGTGGAAGGTGGAGGACCGATGATGAGATGTAGAGAGTTATAATATTTCCTCATCTGGGCCATCGAAGCCCCAGCTCCTGGAAAGATGGGGAGACGTGAGGCGGAGGCACAAACTGTCTCCTCAACTGGCGAGTGGGAGGACTCGTGGGAGACAGTCTCCACGAGGCGAAGTCAAGGAGTACCGCGACTTCAAACGCCTGCACTTACCCTTGGACATTTCTGAAGTATGACGTCCTTCGAGAACGGCTCCAGCTCCTGGAGCGGCCACGCAAACGGACCTCAACATGAGAAGAAGACCGGGGTTGCAAGGTCTCCGAGGACCGCTACAGACATGCCGCAAGCAACTTTATACGGCATTTCTTGAGCGCCTTCGGCTTCAGTCTCTGGCAAGAGCCGTAATCCTCGGAGTCGTGGCGTTCTCCCAAACACCACATACAAATGGAAGGAGGGTCTGTAACCGACATTTGTAGAGAACAGGACCCACAAGGCTTAAAGCCGATGAAATTGGAGAAAGGCACACTTTTCCCACCGACAAAAAACTGTCAAAATAGGCCAGAAAAAACAGCCAGAGGAACCGCTTTCTCCACATCCACGTCACAGCATGGAAAAGAAGAAACTGCCGTCCGCGTACCGGAGGGGACTTATATGACTCCACTGACGTCACAACCAAAGTCGATGTTATCACAGAGTCGTAAGGTGCCGTTTCCTGGCATGCAGAAGGACTGCTTAAATGTTTTCGGATCCAGTCAGATGCCTGGGGAGAATTCAAAAGTTAAGGAATCTGCAACTAGATGTCTCAATCAGATTGAATGTTTTATATAAAGGATTTGTGAGGCAAAATATTAAGACAAAATTAGGAAGCTGTGCATTTAAGTAAAGAATATGTTAACATTTTTCGAAAAAATTCATCATTTTTATTTAGAATTATTTATTTTTTTTATTAAAAAAACAGGGGGTGATGGGGGCAAAAAAATATTCATTTGATAATTGGCACTTACCTTTTGTGAGAAACTGGCTTGGTTTATGGTGTACACATATGTAAGTGGGCACCTAGAACCAATCCAGACAACCCTTATGGTGATTTTAGTGGTCTTAGACAACCGTAGAAAGCTCTCTAAGTAGTAGCTGTGGAGAGCAGCCTTCAGGCTTAGTCCAGAAGGAGTGTAAAGCAGCTTGTTTTACCAGAACATAATCCTATTGATATAGATTAAGTGAAAAAGAAACACACAGTGTATTTATAAAAATATGTATTTATTATATAACACTCACTAACACATACAGGTAACTCCTAGCCGGAGATACACACCATGCACACAATACTTTTCGAAAAATAAATAAATAAATCAATACCAGCATTTGTAAAGCGCACAGCTATCTCCGGAGAAGTGTCCCGGCACTGGGGGCCTTCGGGAAGATTAAGCGAGCTATTGCCCAGAGTCACAAGGTGCTTGGCTAACCTGCTGCCGGCACCGGGGATCGAACCGTGAGCCCCCCTGTTCCGGAGTCAGCTGCCCTGGCCGCTGCACCACACCTCTTCCCTCAGAAACAGGTAAGTAGCAAGTAATACACAGTGGTCACCAGGGGGAGACCAAACCATATACTAAAATAGTGGTATGCGAACCACGACTTAAGTCAACACTATACCCAGAAGCCGTAGAAGTGCCGGGGACCCAAGGAACACCCCAAGGTAAGTAACCAGGAGCCCCACGGAGGGAGTGTGCAGAGTAGGAACACGACCGCGGGATCAATGCAAGTCAATGGGTAAGTTGCGGTTGCGATTTTAAAGAAGGACCATTCCCAATGAACCCTGAAGAAACCCAGTGGAAGACAGAAGGTTGGAAAGCCACTCCACCCATGGATACCTTGGGAACCAGGATACCTGCCCCAGGGGAGCCGGGTGCATAGGTGTGAAGTGGCGTCGGAAACCGCCATCGAACCAAATGGAGGACTTCAGGAAGATCCTGCTGCTGGAGAAGGAGAAAGTGTCCGGTTGAACCCAAAGGTGGATTCAAGTCGAGAAGTACCTGAAAGCAGAGGGGACAGAGTCTATGCCAGTTGGACGTGACCAGGAGGCACGGAAGACAAATTCCCACCGATGTCGGGTGCTGCAGGAGAGTTGACGGTGACATTGGAGCTGCAGCTGTGAAGACCAGGCGACGCTTGGAAGACCAGGAGCCGTTCACGAGCTGTCCCACATCGGATGTCGAGAGTTGAGGGGTTGGTGTCTGTCGGGAGCATTAACAACCCTTGGCAACTGCAAACAATGTGAAAAGCGAAGAAGGTGCAATGTCGGGACCAGCAAGGTCCAGGTGACTCACAAAAAGCAGGGGAGTCAGGGCAGGCCCGAGCAATCAGGAGAGCCCAAAGAATTCAAAGGTGACCCTCAAGAGGGCCCACAGGCCGGAGGCACTGGAGTCACGAGAGGACCTCGAGCAGCTCACCTAAGAAGAAGGCCCACGATGCAAGTGTTGCGGTGAGGACAAAGATCTTGGTCACTGGAGATGCTTGAGGCTGGGGCTACTTGGAGCCCAAAGATCTTGGTGGAAGGAAGCCAATAAGCCTTTGCAACTGCAAGTCGACGCGGTCCAAAGGGGTTCGGTTCATGCAGCTCCGACGAGGGATACTGGCCTCAAACTTGGTGAGAGGTCAGGTCAGGCCTCGAGGGATGTGAAGAACCACACCTGTGTTGCTGAGCCTTTCAGAGTCCGTGGGGACCCATGATCAGCAGACCAGTCAGCTTAGTTGCGGTGCCTGCAGATGCAGAGAAGGGACTTCTTCACTTCAAGGGAGATTCCTTCAGGTGTCTTTGGATGCCCACAAGCCTTGGAAGGTTCCTGTATGGCGCACAGGCACGGACGTTGCAGCAGACAAGCAGGGCGAGGAGATCAGGAGCAGCAGGAGTCCTCCCGGTTGCAGCCTTGATGCCCAGAGCACAGTCCAGCGAAGTCCAGAGTGCCCAGACATTCGAAGTGGTATCTGAAATTAATCTTGTCCCACGACGGATCTAGGGATCTACCCTCAGGTAAGCCCTTAAGTACCCTAAGGTAAGGGTTGGGACGATTCAGGGGTCCCTCCCTAAGGAGGTGCTGGACAAGGGGGAGGATACTTTGTCCAGTTTCGCGACAAAGCGGAAGCCAACGGCTCCCTGAACTGGTTTGGACTGGACTATGCATGGAGTGCACCAAGTGTGCCCTGCTTGCAGACTATGTGGTGCTGGCAAGTGCCCCCACCCGGCCCCAATATACTAAACCCTGTCTGGGAGGTGGTCACACTTCCCTGTGACAGGATACCTATTGTTCTGCCTTCCGCTGCCTGAGCTTGGCTCAGCAGCAGGAGGGCAGAAACGTGTCTCTGGCTGGCAGCAGCCCTAGCTTGCTGTCCGGGTCTGGAAGACTGGTACAGGGGGCACCTAGGGCCTCCCAAAGAAGCTTTAGGGTGCATGGAATCATACCTCCCACACCGTTTATGGTGTGGAGGTATGATTCCAACATGTTTGATACCAAACATGATAGGATTCGTTACAGCCAGTTTCAAGATGGTCATTGTGTAATGACGCATTGCCCCTCTATATGTTATAGGGCTATAACACTTACAAACCGGGAGAATGGACTCTGTAGGCTGTAGGGGTGTCCTGCTCATGTGGGGGCACCCTCACATTTAGAACCGAGCACCCTGCCTTCAGGATTGAAAGGCCTGCTCTAAGGGGGACTCATAGGTTTTAAGAGCAGTGGCCTAAGATATAGAGAGCCTATATCTTTCGTAAGTGGTGCTAGTACCAGCTTACACAGGCTGCAATGGCAGGCCTGTAGTTACAAATTGAGTGGTCTCCCATGGGTGGCATAATACATGCTTCAGCCCATGGGGGACCCCTGGTGTACCTATACCCCGAGTACCTTAGTACCATATACTAGGGACTGATAAGTGTACACCAGTGTCCAATCTGGGATGTACCGAAGTACTTACCATACCAATTTAGGGGAGAAAGCACAGAGACTGGGGTCCTGATTAGCAGGATCCCAGTCAGACTAGACAGCAACAGCATTACATCAAGCAAAAAGTGGGGGTAACCATAAAAGCAGATCCTACTTTCCTACACAAGCCCCCCCCCAAACATAAGGAGATAAGACTAACCTTGCCCAGTTAAGTCTTCATTTTCTAAGTGGAAATATCTAGAGAGTCCATCTGCATTAGTATGGTTACTCCCAGGTCTATGTTCCACTGTATAGTCCATCCCCAGTAGGGAAATGGACCACCTCAAAAGTTTGGGATTTTCACCCTTCATCTGTTTAAGCCATAAGAGGGGCTTGTGGTCTGTCTGAACAATGAAGTGAGTGCCAAACAGGTATGGCCTCAGGTTCTCCAAGGCCCAGACCACAGCAAAGGCTTCCCTTTCTATGGCTGACCAACTTTTCTCCCTGGGGATCAACCTTCCGCTGATAAAAGCTATTGGTTGAACCTGGCCCTCTGCATTAATTTGTGATAACACAGCCCCTACCCCCATCTCAGATGCATCTGTCTGGACAATGAATGTTTTGGAGTAGTCAGGACTTTGCAGGATGGGAGCAGTGCACATGGCCTGCTTCAGGTCATCAAATGTCTTTTGACAGCTTACTGTCCACTGAACTTTCTTGGGCATTTTCTTTGATGTCAGATCATTCAGGGGAGTCACAATGGGCCCATACCCCTTTACAAATCTTCTGTAGTACCCAGTCAGGCCCAAGAAAGCTCTGACCTGAGTCTGGGTAGTGGTGGCAATCCAGTCCACAATGGTCTGGATTTTGCTCTCCAATGGTTGAACCTGGCTTCCACCTACCAGGTGGCCCAAGTATACAACCTTGCTCTGCCCTATGTGGCACTTAGTGGCCTTGATAGTGAGGCCTGCCTTTTGCAGGGCCACTGGAACATTTTTTAGATGGACCAGGTGGAGCTAAAGACTGCTATATCATCTAGATAGGCTGCACTATAGGCTTCCAGACCTGTTAAGACTTTATTCACCAGCCTCTGAAATGTGGCAGGTGCATTCTTCAGACCAAAGGGCATCACAATAAACTGATAATGCCCACTAGGAGTTGAGAATGCTGTTTTTGGCTTGGCATCCTCAGCTAGTCTGATTTGCCAGTAACCAGCTGCCAGGTCAAATGTACTAAGAAACTTGGATGAGGCCAAAGTATCTATGAGATTATCTGCCCTGGGGATTGGATGAGCATCAGTCCCAGTGACTGCATTGAGGCCTCTGTAGTCCACACAAAACCTCATCTGTCTTTTTCCACCCTTGGTGTGAGGTTTTGGCACAAGGACTACTGGACTAGACCAAGGGCTATCTGAAGGGTCAATGACCCCCAATTCCAGCATCTTTTGGACCTTTGACCTGATGCAGTCCCTGACATGGTCAGGCTGTCTGTAGATTTTACTCTTAACAGGCAGACTGTCACCTGTGTCCACTTCACGGGTACACCAGGTGGTTTGACTGGGTGTCAGGGAAAACATGTCTGTACTGATTGAGGACCTGCCTACAATCAGCTTGCTTGTTGGTCAGAGAGGCTGCCTACCAAGGCTACTCCATCTACTGACCCATCATCAGGGTTCTGAAAGAGGAGATCAGGGAGAGGGTCACCCTCTTCCTCCTGTCCCTCATCAGTTGCCATGAGCAAGCCCATGTCAGCCCTGTCAACAAAAGATTTTAGGCGATTCACATGAAGTACCCTATGGGGACTTCTTGGAGTACCTAGGTCAACTAGGTAGGTGACCTCACCTTTTTGTTCAAGGATGGTGTGGGTGCCACTCCATTTGTCTTGGAGAGCTGCAGGGGCCACAGGTTCCAACACCCACACTTTCTGGCCTGGCTGGTAAACAATCAAGACAGCCTTTTGGTCATGCCAAGCTTTTTGATGTTCACGGCTGGCCTCCAGGTTTTTGCTAGCCTTCTTCATGTACTCAGCCATGCGAGAACGCAGGCCAAGGACATAGTCCACAATGTCCTGTTTAGGAGGTTTGAGAGGTTGCTCCCAACCTTCCTTCACTAGACACAAGGGACCCCTAACTGGATGTCCAAACAGAAGCTCAAATGGGCTGTAGCTAACCCTCTTCTGAGGAACCTCTCTGTAGGCAAAGAGAAGGCAGGGTAAGAAGACATCCGATTTTTGCCTAAGCTTTTCTGGGAGTCCCATGATCATACCCTTTAGGGTCTTGTTGAACCTTTCAACAAGGCCATTGCACTGTGGATGGTAGGGTGTGGTTAACGTATAGTTTACTCCACACTATTTCCACATGGCAGTAATATAACTAGACATAGAGTTTGTACCTCTGTCTGTTTAGACCTCCTAAGGGAAGTTCACTCTGGAAAAGATTCCCAGGAGGGCCCTGGCTACTACAGGAGCTGTAGTGGTTCTAAGGTGAATAGCTTCTGGGTACCAAGTGACATGGTCCACCACCACTAGTAGGTCTCTACCCTCAGAGTGCAAGAGTACATCTTTCCAACACATCCTATGGGACCCACTGATATTCCCTGCTTACTTAGCAGCAGCTTGCTGTCTGAGGGTTTAGGAGAGGGGCAGGTCTGCTGCTCCAAACTCAAGTCTGCCCTGGAAGAACCCCTGCCCCCAACAACTCTGCCTGGTCAGTCCCAGTTTCCTCTGGGACAGTTCCTTCACAGGGGCTAAGATGCTCTGCCTCAGGAGGCTGATCTTCACTGAGAGTTTGTGAGGAGGGAAATTCCTGCTCCTTCTCTTGGGAAGTACCTGGTCCATTTTTCAGGATCCAGGGCTTTTTCAGTCGTGAGCTGTTTGGCCTGAGCCCTGGTGACAGCAAACACACTGGCAGAGATGCCCATCATCTGGGCCCAAAGTACCTCAACGACCGCATGACCTTCTACACGCCCACACGCCAGCTACGATCAACCAGCCACGCCCTCGCCACCGTACCACGCATCCGCAGAACCACCGCCGGAGGAAGATCCTTCTCCTACCTGGCAGCCAAGACCTGGAACTCCCTCCCCACTCACCTTCGGCGAACCCAGGACCATCTCTCCTTCAGGAAGCAGCTCAAGACCTGGCTGTTCGAGCAGTAACTTACCCCCTCCCCCAGCGCCTTGAGACCCTCCCGGGTGAGTAGCGCGCTCTATAAATGCCGTGATTGATTGATTGATCATCTCTGCATGAGTCCTGAACTCCACTTCAGCCCTGGCTGAAGTTTCTAGATCATTGCCCAACAAACAATCTAGAGGTAGGTCTGGAGATACCACAACCTTCTTAGGTGCAGTTACCCCTCCACAGCGGAGGTTCACAACTGCCAAGGAATGGTCAGTCCTGGCATTGCTAGCGTTGGTTACTTGGAATATTTGTCCACGTATGATCTGATCAGGAGACACAAGTTTCTCTGTGCCCATAGTGACACTGGCCCCTGTGTCCCTGTAAGCCATTGCTTCTTTTCCATTTATCAAAGGCTGTTGTCTGTACTTGCCAAAGTTAGTGGGACTGACTAGTAAGGTGGCAAGATCTATGCCACCATCACAGACTAAAACAGCCTGAGCTGGAGTTATAAGTCAGAACCCAAGGTTAACCACACTAATCCCTTGGTTGCTGTACTACCACTTGTACTTGTGCTAGGGGGAGCAGGTGCCTTAGGGGCAGTTGTAGTAGTAGTCTCCTTGGCCTCTGGACAATCAGCATCCTTTGTCCAATGGGTCTTCACCTTACAAAGGTAGCATCAAGGTTTCTTTTAGCCTTTCTTGGAATTTTGTGACTCACCCCCAGATGCAGGTTTTTGGGGCCCTTGAGAAGACTCTTTCTTATCTTTTCCCTTGTCTCCACACTTATCCTGGGATTTAGAAGAATCTTGCTTCTTCTGGTCACCTCCATTACCATGGTTTTTCTGCTTAACACTGGTTCTGACCCACTTATCTGCCTTCTTTCCCAATTCTTGGGGAGAAGTCAGATCTGAGTCCACCAAGTACTGATGCAAAAGCTGATTCTGACAGTTATTAAGGATGTGCTCCCTCATGATCAAATTGTACAATCCCTCATAGTCCTGTACCTTGCTTCCATGAAGCCAGACTAGCAGACCCTTAATAGCACGGTCTACAAAATCCACCCAGTCCTGGGTCTGTGCTTTCTGGGTGTCTCTGAACTTAATCTTATACTGTTCAGTGGTTAAGCCAAACCCATCTCTGAGAGCACTCTTCAGTACTGAGTAATTGTCAGCATCCTCTTCTCTAACAGTGAGAAGCTTATCTCTACATTTGTAGCAAAGGAGAGCCACAGGATAGCTGCCCACTGCTCTTGAGGGACCCTCTGAACTTTACAGGCCCTCTCCAAAGCAGTGAGCAGTGAACGGGCGGTCGGTCCTTCTCTTACCTGGGTCCTCTACTGTGGAACTCTCTCCCTCCACCTCTTAGGAACGAAACTGTTTTCAGTAATTTTCGCAAACACTTACAAACCTGGTTGTTTAACCAATAAATTGCTCGCAAACACTTAATAACCTGGTTGTTTAACCAATAAACTGCCTTCTCTTCTTTTTCCCTGTCTGGCGGCGCCGGGAAACCTTTAAGTAGCTGTGCGCCTTATAAGATTAAATAATAATAATAATAATGGATATCATCCCCCTCCTGGTAAGGAGGGACTATCCTGCTCAGGTTCCTATTATCAAAAGAAGTTTCCTTGACTCTAGGGACACTGTTGCTGCCACCATGGGACTATAGTCCCAATTTCTTCCTAGCTTCCTAGAGTTCTGGGGACTCTTTGTCAAGGGCCAACTGATCTTGCCTAAGCCTTGCTTTCTCAAGTTCAAGCAGTTGGTATTCCCTGTCCAAAGAGTTTCCCCTCTTACTAGATATGGAGGTACCTATGGAATGTCCTGAAGCATTGGATTCTCTAGAGGAGGATCTAGACCTCCTTGGTCTACTCTGGACCCTCCCAGGAGGAACAAAGGGTGTCTCCTCTGTAATTTGAGTTCTCCTGCCTATACTCAGAATTGAGATCATCAGGAAGAGTTCCTGATGTTCCCTCTTCAGGAGTATCCCCACCCACATTTTCCTGTTCTTCTGCCCTCTCAGGACGGATATCATCCTGATGCAGCAGCTCTAAGAGCAGCTTAATGGTGGGGTTGCTACCTGTCCTTAACTTTCGAAGGCTACACAAGGTCCTTAGTTCCTGGAACTTCAGACCACTGTACTTAGCAGACTGGGGTATAGAAGTATCCACAACTAAAGACATGGTTCTCGGTGTAGTGAGGTGTTGCAACTAACTAACCTAGTGGAAACTAAACTCTCAGAGGTTGGAGAAAGAGTGTGCTAGACCCTTAACTACCCAACCCTAAGTTCAGTAGAACTTACTTATTCCAAGCTGTATTATATGAGCCTAGTATTAGTGATGGTTTTTCAATTCATCCACATCAAGATTATCTGGTAAAACAATGCAGGCTTGAATCCCAATGGCTGCACACCAATGTGAGAAGCTGGCTTGGTATATGGTGTGCACTTACGTAAGTGGGCACCTTGCACCAATCCAGACAACCCTTATAGTGATTTTAGTGGTCTTAGACAACCTTAGAACGCTATCTAAGTGGCAGCTGTGGATAGCAGCTTTCAGGCTTAGTCCAGAAGGAGTGTAAAACAGCTTATTTTACCAGAACATAATCTTATTGATATAGATTAGGTGAAAAAGAACCACACAGTGCATTTATAAAAATATGTATTTATTATATAACACTCACTAACACATACAGGTATCTCCTAGCCAGATATACACACAATGCACACAATAGTTTTCAATAGAAACGTAATACACAGTGGTCACCGGGGGAGACCAAACCATATACTAAAAATAGTGGTATGCGAACCACGACTCAAGTCAAACCTATACCCAGAAGATGTAGACATGCCCGGGACCCAAGGAACCACCCAAGATAAGTAACCAAGAGCCCCATGGAGGCCGTGTGCAGAGTGGGAACACGACCACGGGATCAATGCAAGTCAATGGGTAAGTCGCTGTTGCAATTTTAAAGGAGAAGGACCCTTCCCAGTGGACCCTGAAGAAACCTCGTGGAAGACAGAAGGTTGGAGAGCCACCCCACCCATAGATACCTTAAGAACAAGGAGACCTTCCCCAGGGGAGCCGGGTGCATAGGTGTGTAGTGGCGTCGGAAACCGCCGTCGAACCCAATGGAGGACTTCAGGAAGATGCCGCTGCTGGAGAAGGAGAAAGTGTCCGGTGGAACCCAAAGGTGGATTCAACCCGAGAAGTACCTGAAAGCGGAGGGAACAGATTCTATGCCGCTTGGACGTGACCAGGAGGCACGGAAGACGAATGGCCATCGATGTTGGATGCTCCAGGAGAGTTGACGGAGACGTTGGAGCTACAGCTGTGAGGATCAGGTGATGCTGTGGAAGACCAGGAGCTGTTCACAAGCTGTTGGATGTCGAGAGTTATGGGGTCGGTGTCCGTTGGGAGCACCAACAAGCCTTGGCAACTGTAAACAACATTGAAAGCGAAGAAGGTGCAATGTCAGGACCAGCAAGGTCCAGGTGACTCACCAAAAGCAGGGGAGTCAGGGCAGGCCCCGAGCAATCAGGGGAGTCCAAAGAATTCAAAGGTGACCCTAAAGAGGACCCACAGGCCTGCGGCACTAGAGTCACGAGGGACCTCGAGAAGCTCAAGAAAGATGGCTGGGCAAGAAGGTTGGGTCTCCAGGAGGAAGCATACATCTTCTAGCAATGTTTTATTTACAGTAGAAGGGCTATCCCAAGCAGACAGAACTGGTCTAGTAAAGCCTCATTAAAAAACAAAAGAGGTTTAGCTATGTATGAGGCTGTAAAAAAGTGGATTGTTATTTGGAGTGGGCGCACTAACTTGTCAAGGTGAACCCAAATTCACCAAATCAACCTGAGCTCAAGCTCCTGGTACCGATGGCATAAAACCGACAGACCAAACTTTGGGCCAAGTATAAATTATTTATGCAGTAGCAAAACAGTAATAAAGTGACAATAAACAACAAAAATCCCAAACCAAATAAGAAGAATTAGTACAAATAAATAAACAAAATGACACCCAAAAAAATAAATTCAATAAGGGGAACCAAAGAATTTTTAAAGTTTCAAGTAAAGATAGAGCCAAAAAGCTCCAATGACAGTTTATGGAACCCACAGACCGGTACCTTGGTGTGATTACCCGTCTACCACGATGGAGCACGGGTCAGACACACCAAGTAAGTTTACTAGTCAAAGCTTTTACCTTCGAAATTAGTCTTTTTTATGGACCTCAAAATCCTCAGCAGGCAAACCTGAAGCTATTTCTAGGAAAGGTGCATCTAAAGTGTACACCTTTGTCACAAGGTCTTCCTGGTGGCTGCAGGGGTCTTGGAAGTCCCAACTTGTCCACGTTTCAAGAGCAGTTCCTCTGGGTCACTTCTAAGGCTCCCAGGACCTCAGAAACAGGACTTAGGGACCAGTACTCACCCGAACAAACGCCACTAACTTGGTCTAGTCACTTAAGGAAAAAGGCCTTTTGCTCTTTGTTGCGTCTCTGGAGCGACAAAGAATTCCAGTCAACTGACCCCTGGAGTCTACGACTTTGTCCAGTGTACAAGAGGGAGCAAGTCCAGTCTTTCAGGGCTCCTCTCAAGTCACAGACAGAAGCCCCTATTCTAGTCTGGTCTTCTGCAGGTCCAGAAAGTGTTCTAAGGTGATGACTTGCAATTCCGCCTTCATGGTTGGAAGTAGCTAGAGTGCCCCTGGCTTCTTCCTTACTAATGGGGCCAAAATTCACAGAAACAACCCTAGCCACGTTTTCGGCACATCATGTGTGCCCAACTGCGAACAATCTCACAGTGCATCTCATTCCTAAAATCTAAGATGGAGAACCCCTTTCTTCCTTGTGCCCACCCAGAAGTGTGGTCAGGGAAATGAGCTGCCCCCTCCTCGGGGTACACTCAAAACCAGTTCTTGGGATAGTTTCCCTCCCACTGGGTATGAAGCCAGCCTGGCAAGTGTGAGCCTGGAGACAGAAACTTTCCCATCTTTAGGTCTCTACTTACAATTAACTATAAATGGACATGCCACACTTCGGTCCCTTTCGAGATAATAAAATTTCTGGTCCCTTCCAAACTGTCCTTCCTGAGCTGATAGGGGTCAAGTGCCCCACCCAATCCATCCTGTCACCAGGCATAAGCTATTGTTCTCCTCTGGGAGCAGTTTCCACACCTCATTAAGGTCAAGTACTGGCTGGGCAGCTGCTCGCAAGGTAATGCAAATTAGTCTCTAGGAGCTTCAGGCAGGAAAAAGGTAACATTCTAAAAAATAGTTACTATTGGAAAATATTTATTAAAAATATCACTTCACCAATGAATTGGTCTTTTTTTTGCCAAATATGAAAAATAGTCTTTGGAGTGCTATTTTAGCCGTTTCCTGTCAAAAGTTAGATATTTAATTTTAAAATCTGACTTTTGACATTTTCTAAGATTGAGCTACAGTCTTGCCAGACAAAATAACTTTTGGAAGCTAGTAACTGGAGGAACATGGCAACATTAATTTTGCAGATGTTTCATTTTTTTTTTATATCAGACAGCTTACCTTGTGGATAACAAGGTGTACTTAATGATGACTTATTACTGAAGGTTTCCCACCTATTGAAGGGTTATTCTGACAGGGTTGAAGCAGGTTTTTAGGCTGCTGCAGTCAGGATACACATATTAGGTCTGAAGCCATGTTTTATAGGGCAACCCTGTGGATGGCGCCATTGGTTACACAGTCCACAGGTGGCCTTTAAATTCCTGGCTCGGGTATATTTCCTACATCATATTATAGGGACATACAGGCAAGTTAAAAATGTCAATCAGGAGTAAGCAAATGTAACCATTTTGAAAGGGGTAGCGCAGGTACTTTACTCCTATTTAGCAGGGGTAAAGTTCACAGACTTCAAACACTAGCAAAAATAGGGTCCAGAAAAAGGCAAACAATCTGGGGGGAGCAGCAGAAAAGGCAGATGTGCTACCAAGGCAGGTTGGAAAGCCTCAGTTAGGATGTTGGATTTTGCCTCAATAGAAAGAAGAGATAACTGTAGGACCTTAGTTGCCTTGCAAACATCTATACATAGGAAGCCACTTCAAAAGTGAAGGGACCAAATGGATTTAACATATCTGATTCAGATTAAGTACCCAAAGTCACTTGCCTCTCTCAAAATCTGAAATTCATCAGGATCTAGCAAGGAAGTCCGGTCTTGCCTTCAGAAAGATGATCCTCTATAGGATCCAAAACAAATCATGGAGTTCTTCTCTCCTATATTGACTCTCCTTTGAAAGTCGGTGTGCCTCTCTCATAGATCTGCAAGGCACCCCAGGAAGAATAGAGAGAGGTTGTAGAGTGTCTAGAGCTTAAGCTTTTGTTACTAGTGTCAGTATTGGTGCCACGTAAGGAGCAGACACTGGCATCAGTGAATCATGAAGAGAACTAAGGACATAGGCGTCAGAGGGGTCAACAGCAGTGTTGCTTGTGGAACCAGTTGTGTCAGAGGATCCATGGGAAGGGGCAAATGGAGCCAAGGAGAGACTCGTAGGTAGGAATCCAATTCCGATTTGTTGGGGCCCGAAGACACTCCAAAGGGTACCGTGGCCTTTTAAAAAATGTCTAACATAGCATTAAAAACAAATTCGTATCTGCCCCCAGAGTAGGAAACTCCTGGTAGGGACGAGAAGCAACCAACCATGGAATTGGATCCCGTGGTCCCAGTAACGGAGCTGGGATGGGTTCAGTCAGCACCGTCAGCATTGGATCCGTGAGTATTGTCACATACTACAGTTCCGAAGAAGGGTCCAAGGGCTGAGGAGAACCCTTGGGCAATTGACCTTGTTTTTGTCGAAGCCTCCTCTTCTTCTCATGTTTATGCTTCATTGAAGATTTTGAAGGGGAAACAGAAGATATTGAATGCAGACAAGACCTTCACCTACCTTCTTTGATCCTAGTCATTGAGAGTTTTACCTTCCGGTGCATGTTCTTATGTAATCACACTCACAGTCTTTGCATGGATTAAAGCCCGATTTCTCTGGGGGAGAAATAATGAACATTTTTTAAATTCCTTGACAAAAATAAAGATGAGCAAGCCCAGGATCTATGGTGGTGGCGCAGAAAAAAAGGAACTGATGTTGGAACACTGGCTGGGCACCTTATATCTCCAGTTACATAACCCAGTGTCCAGTTGCTGACATCGACATGGAGTCGAGGATCTGTGCTAGTGTGGATGAGTTACTGCAGAAATGTTTTTGGGTCCAGACCGGTGTCAGGGGATATTTACAGGTTGATGTATCTGCAGGTAGGCGTTTCCATCAGACGGATGAATCTGCTCAAAATTTGGTGAAGGATTGGTTTTCTTTTGGTTTATCAAGTTTTGTGGCACTCCATCAAGATGGACAAAGCTAGAGGGCATTTAGGATCAATAAAGATCGAATTTGTTAATAACTTTGGCACATTTTCATTTGTCTGCAGGAAATGTGGCAGGTAGTTAGCAAGTTACATCTAGCGCAGGTGTTTCGGTTTTCGCACAGATCCAATGGGTGGTAAATTTAAAAGATTTCTGATTTACTATTAACTTTGCTACTCTTAGATCAACCTGCAAGAGATTTGGCAGAGAGTTAGCTTGTTTAGCATACACTTAGTATTCTCAATTTCATTCTGGTCCATCAAGGTGGGGGTGAGAAAATGTTAAAGATAGTCGAAGAAATGTTTATTTTTTAATATATTCGTCTCAATTAGATCAACATGCAAGGAATTTGGTAGGCATTAGGAAGATTAATCATTCTATTTGCATGTCAAGTTTCAAGCAGGCACGTGAATGTGGTTCTAATGTAAACAGGAGCAATAAAAGTCATTTGCTAATAACATTGGGACTGTTTGTCCAATCTACATAAAATCTGTCAATTAGCAAGTTAAGACCCATGCAATAAGAAATCCCTTACCTGTAACTACCAATCAACAGCATTTGTATCTTTCACAGATTCACATATTTGAATCATTCCATTCCTTTGAGTCCACATTGACCTTTCAACAGAAGTTTCACTTAATTTGCATACAAAATACTCACACCAGCAGAACAGACCTGAACTCCAGGCAATGGGGTGAGCATGCACTAAACACCACGCCCCCCAGAGGCTTCGATACTTCATATTTCAACAGCACCAGTGAGAAAAGCCAATGAAAAATAGAGCCTCTGAATGGCAATGAGTCAAGGCTGCATGTGAATCTATGAAACATACAAACGGTGGAGTGAAAATGGGCAACATCTTTCAAGGGTGAGCCAGGGTGGGGAGGTGTAGGCTCACTCATAGTTGGAATGATGTAGCTGTCCCATTCATAAGTAGCTGCCCCTGAATGTTCAAGAAACGGCGTCATCTTCAATGTCCACATTCTCATCATCAGAGGAGTCAGTACCCACCTGTTGAACTGCTCTTGGTGGAGGCAATACTTGTGGTGGAGATAGTGGTGGAGGGTGATGATGGCAGTGGCAGAAGCGACTCTGGTGGAGCAGGTGAAGTCTGTGTTAACTCAGCTTGAGGCAGAGACTGGTGAGCTTTTTCATGAGTAGCATGATATGGAAACCTAGAGTAGTAGTCTTGTATTATATGAAGTTAAATAATTAAGAAGAACTATAGGACCAAGAACATTGGTGTATCTTGAAAGGATAGGTACTCATTTTATTTATCATAGTGTCTATTGCAGTGAAGGGGACTGTAACTCCAGTGAGATTCTTCCTATTCATGATATCTTTATCTGGTTTCAATGTCTTGGTCTTAGTGGTCATAATCATTTTGACATTTCACATTAGTTTAGTATGGCTAGTGGCAGTTCTAAAAAACTTTCAATGAGGAATTCACACTCCGTGTCCAGAAATATTGTGGGCAGCTGAGAAGGTACCTTGATAGGTGTCATGTCCACAGGAAGCAAAGAGAGGAATCAAAGGAAATGACACAACTTTCTTTTAAGAGTCGTTAATAGTCGAAGCTGGAATGATCAACAAAGGCAAGGATATTGACAGTATAATAGGCATCGATGGTATTGCAGGCATCAACAGGCTTGTCGCCTGTGTGCCATCCCTGTAGCTATCGATGAGACCGTTGTTGGTGATGGAACCAGAGGTTATCAAAAGCAGGTGGCTCAGAGGTTGTACATAAGTCATCGCCAATGGTCTGTCAGTCTTTGGACAATTTCAGTGACTTACAAGGCTTCTTGCCGGATATTTTTCAAGTCCTTACAGGTAAGTTCATCTTTAATATCTTTCCCAGGGGATGTTGTTTGAGCCAATTTTCCCCCCTGAAATGTCTTTAATGGCCCTTTTACCTTTTTTCGACTCCTTATCTGAGATCTGGTCACTGGCCTTTTTCTTCTGTGGCCACCTGAGAACAAGGCTTTTCCTGTGAGTGGTCTGCCGTCACCACTGTCAAATTTGCTCCTACAATGAATACCATCCACTTAGGGGCTCAATCTGACACTTACCCTCACCACTCCTTCACCAAATGACCCTACCAATCAACGAAGCACTAACACCCATCTTCAATGCCTCCATGGACTCAGCTACATTCCCAGACACCTAGAAACATGCCACCGTCATGCCACTGCCCAAAAACCACCTGCTGACCCAGCCACGCTTTTCAACAACAGACCCATCTCCTTCCTGTCATACCTGGCAACGGTATTAAAGAAACTAATCAACCGATGCCTCACTGTCCACATCAGCAACCTCTCTGCAGCATTTGCCACTGTCTCAAACCCTATCCTCATCAGCCACCTGCATGAGAGATTGGCATCCAAGGATTTGCTCCTCCTTAATAGATAGACTACACATTCAGCCTGGCACCTTACTCCAAAGAGGCCTTTAAACTCATCTGTGGAGTGCCCCAAGGCTCGTTGCTCAGCCTCACCCTCTTCAATACATACATGATCCCTCTGGCCAATGATATCCATGCACACATCATCAACATCCTCTCCTATGCAGACAGCACACAACTCATACTCTCCGTCTTGGACAAGACCCCCAATAAAATAAATAAGTTCACCACTGTATGACTAAGTCTTTCACTGGATAAATGCCAAATGTCTCAAGCTCAACACCGACAAGACAGAAGCAGTGATCTTCGGCAATAACACCTCACCACGACACTCCAACTAGTGGCTGGCCGAACTCAGACCCACACCCAAAACCCAGGAACTAAGGAAAAATCATCAACAGCAAACTGGAAACAACCGCACTAGTCAACGTCATCACCGATTCCTGCTTCCATACCCTGAATATCTTCAGATGGCTCCCAATCAACACTAGCAAAACTGTCACTCATGCCCTAGTCATCAGCAAGTTGGACTATAGGGACACCTTATACGCCCGGGTCACGAAGCAACTCACTAGAAGACTACAAAACATCCAAAACTCGGCAGTCAGACTCATCCTCAAGCTCCCACACTGAACTCGCATCACACTCCATCTCAGGGCACTGGCTCCTCACACACAAACACGCTCAAAGCTCCTCACACACACATTTATATAGGCATAAGTCAGCAAGACCTTAATGAGTAAAGTGCCTCCAGTTATATCCCTTGCTCAGAAGTCAAACTCTCTATTCTAAAACTATCATGTAGAAACCTGCTCTTGGTATCAAATCAATGATCACAAGTTAGCCCTGGAAAAGCGACATAGTTGCTGCAAAACACGTGTGGGCTGTTCTGTGTGGGATTTCTGTTCAGAACCAAATCATGGGTCGCATATAATAAATGAGCAAAAATGTGTTGAATTTGTACAATCTATAAATGAGAATTGTTTGGAAAACTGATATGAATTGGCTGAATTCGATCACATGCAATTGGTTATAGAGGTTATATGAAGTATCTATTTTCTACTTCATTTTAATTGAATTTGGAATAAATTGATTATATGAAATTCTTGTCTGAGAAGTTATGTTATACTTAAGAGTTCCCCACTGAAAATTTGTTTAGATGCAAAAGGAAAACATGGCGCGGGCAATGAGTTATGGAGAGCGTTAAGCATTGCGTAACCATAACTGGTGAACTTCATGGCGTTCTGAGTTGTATGTCCGCTAAACCAGAAGAAATTAAGGCCCAGTTTTCTACGTATTTCAACAGTTATAAATGCTCTAATTCAACTTGTGCAACCATTAACATGCTTTTTCTTTTGCATTACTCATATTTTAGGAATCGAAAATGTTTTTCTGACTCCTAAAACAAGATTGAAATGGAAACCAATTCAGTACTGAAGGGGCGTGTTGTATGTGTTCCTCCCAAATACCAAATCAGTATCTTATGCATTAATGTTTTGAGATCGAAATCTGGAGCAAAACACTGAAAATATATTGACATTTCAAAGAAGGTAGTAAAATATTCTTGGGATCCTTCCTCTTTATGAATGTAAAAAAAATGCTGGTCCACTGTCGATTGTTAAACCTTAAAAAATAAAAACAAACTGCATTTTAAAAAAAAAGTTTACTTTATTTAAAAGCAATCACAGACATGGTGGTTTGCTGAATCCAGAAGGCCCACCATGCCTGTGATGACATCCAATCATAGTGAATCGCAATTTGCGACCTAATATCATTATATTCATGCTGTAGGTTGGTTTGAGACCCACTACAATTTGTAATTTTAAGAAACTACCTATTAGTTAGCAAGTAGGTTGGTTCTTAATCATCTTTAATGGTCACAATTCAAAACCAGTATTTTGGAACTAGAAATTAATACTTCTGACCACTAGTTACTTAACCTAGTTCTCTGGCGTTATCATCACTCATAAATGCTTGAATGAACCTGTTGACAGTATAGGAATCTGCTGTCATTTTAAATACCAATACTTAAAAACATATCATGCATTTAACTGTAAACCTTACTGCTTTACATTAATCAATGCATTTAGTTTATAGTTTGAGCCGAACTTCAAAAGTCAAGACAGACACAGCAATCAGCACACAGGTGTCTCACCCTCCTTTTTAGATAAATGTGCATTATCACTCTCAATAACACCTTCGTTACTTTTTTGTAAAGTTTCTTGTAATGCCAGATGCTGCTGTGTTAATGGGGTTCTGATGTCTGAGCTTACCTCGCAGTCCTTTGATTTACCTGAACCACAAAAATATATACACTATTTATTAATCTGCAGAGAAGATGTTGATCACAGTCATATAATACTGGAACAGTAACAGAATAGTTTTATGGAAAAAGGAGAGCAAACTATTTTCAAAAACTACAAGATAGATTACTTACCTACAACTGCCCATTCTCCATCTTTGTGTTAGAGCGGAGTGGGTTGGAGGATACCTAAAGCGGTGGTACTGAAACTATTATCACCACTAACCCTATGATGCCAAAAAACACAGGGTTATCTGTCCAGCCCAATCTAAAATGCCAAAAATGAACAAATTACTTACCTTCGGTAATGCTCTTTCAGGTGAGCATGCCATCGAATCGCAGCTTCCTCACCTTTTGAATATCCTCAGGTGCTTAGGATGGAGCAACACATTTTCACAGCAGTGCTCTCACGTGCAGCCTGGAAGTGCTGTGGAGCTCTACATCTTCATTCCGACTAGGAAGTGATGGAGTGGAGCCGCATAAAAGAATCAGCCCTGTGCACCAACATCAGTTTCTTGCCTGACCCCTTCCAAGTCCTCGGAAGTGGTGCACAAAAGAAGTGGAAGTATCAGTCTGCAGAACCCTAAATTGAGACCTTTTTAGATGGTAAAAGGGACCACTCCACAGAACAGGGACACCAAAGGCACACCTCGTGCCCATCACCTACATCTGTTTCTGACAGTCAAGGCATGGCTAGAACCCTGTAGTTTTAGGAAGGGTCATCTTATCATGCACACTGGATTCAAATTGAAAACTTATTAAAAACAGACAAAAAGAACATGTTACCTTCAGTAACACTTTTTCTGATGGATACCCAATAAACCACAAATGTCTCACCTTTAGAATATCCCAGGCACCAGACTGGATCCAAAAGATTTAACAGCACAGCTCCCACGTGCCAGTAGGTGGCCGGGTGTGGCTCTGCACCGACTTCATTCTGCTCTGGAAGCGACGGAGTTGCATATACACACCACCCCTGTGCGCTGTCATTTTCCAATTCCATGTCATTAGGTGTGGAACTCAACAGAAATCAGCTATACCACTGCGCAGATTCCTAAACTGAAACTGTTTTAGATTGGAAAGGAGATCATATCACAGAGCGGGGAGTAGGAAGGGTGGTGTTAGAATAGAAAAAATATGCTTTCGCATTGTTCTATGTAAGGTTAGCATTCGCGGCATAATTTTGTGTATGGCCGCCATTTTGGATTATAATCTAAACTAATCCTTTGCCATTTCCAAGAAACGGCCTTCTCTAGGTTATGTTTCTTCGTAGCTGAGTTTTGCTACACTAATGAATGCACTGTTCTTATTAGCGCATGCCTTTCCTCTAGACGTAGGCCTTCTCCCATTTGTCTAGTGGTGGGTACAGGCAGAGCGACCTTGAATAGTAGATGTGTGCCCAGCCTCAGAATCGAAACTTATTCCTTTGTAATTTACTGTCCACCTGCAGCTCCTTGGAAAATTCCATGGTGGGCATGCTTTCATTGGTTTCGAAGTGTACATAATGTATCGTTATGCTTGCTGATGCCAGTCCCTCTGCAGCACTCTTAGCGACTGGGCAGACAGGGCTCCGCTCTGAGTGTACTATAAATAAACGGTTATTGGTTTGTATTCTCTACTGTCTGACCGACTCTTCATTTGGTATGGAAGGCTGAGAGGTGGTCGTGAGTGACCCCAGTGACCCTAATCGGGCCACTTCCTTCAGTTGGCGCCCGAACAGGGACTCCTTCGATTGAGTGACCCATCCCCTTCCGCGGACAGGAGGAGGGGTTGGGGGGGGGAGGGGTGGTCGAGGGCATCGTCGGGTCGGATGGACGGATCAGGGATCCCTGCACGAAAGAGTTCCTGGTACTCGCAGCTGCCCCTTCTATCCCGCCGGACAGTGCCTCCCACAGTGGTCATGCCGAGTGGAGTCCTGAACGGCGAAACCCTGGATCTGACCATTTGGTCTGAAGAGTTGGCAGTGGAGAATTCATTTGTTTGACCTGTATATATCAGGTGAATTTGTTTTGGTTCTTTGTGGTTATGGTACCATTTTGGTTTGTATTTGGTACGGTCTAAGGACCGTCTTTTGGATAAAAGCATTTCCAAATTGCTTTGCCAGGAATAAATAGTGAACTTGTCTTCTTTTGAAAAATGCCTGGATTCAGCAAGTTATTTTTTTTGTGCTGTCGCTGTTGTTCTGCTGATGCTCGATTGGAAGAAGCTCAGCCAGCGCCTCCAGAAGGCACTCCAAATTTTGATATGTATGTGAAGCATGGTCTTGGCCCTATTAGGTTTAGTACATTATGCAACTAATATACGAGGGACAATGCTGAGTTGCAGTGGCCGTTGACGGGCACTTTCAATGAACAAAAGATTGAGTATTTACAAGAACAGTTGTTTAAAAGACGAAGTAGGCAGTCTATGTTTGATTCCCTCAGAACATGGCAGAAAGCAGCTAGACAGAAGCGGTTGAAGGCAGAAAAAGAGGCCCAGAAAGGAAAAATGCAGACATTGATTCAGAAGGCTGTAGCATATGACAGGGAAAAACAGGCAAAGGGTGTTGAATGTGAAGATAGGCGGTTTCGATTACACATTGATAAATCGTATGTGGTTCAGGAAGAAGATGACACTTTTGTGGAAGAATTGTTAGATACTCGACCCCTGCCTCCATGTGCCCCACAAAGAATATATCCCACTGTTCCGGTGCCCTCACAGCCGCTTGTCACAGTTGCTTCCACTGTCTCTGTCCCTGTATCTACTGCTGTTATTTCAACGGCTGTGGCTTCGGCTCCTCCTCTTCCTTCTGTTTCTTTGCCGTCGGTGGCAACTATGACTGTTAGTACCCCTGCCACACCTATTGTCTCAGCGTCCCTCTCGCCAGCTCTTTCTCCTGCGACACAACAATTAGCGACGATAGTGCTGGTTACTTCTGTTGCTTCTCCCACTATGGTTTTTCATCCTCCGACATTAGTAGGTAGCAGGACACCGGTACGTGGATTTGAGGATAGGGATTGGACGAAATTTAAGGAGCGTATGGGACCGTTAGTGCGATCCGATGTGGGAGATGATGAGAAACAGGTAATTGCCAATCAGGCTGCACATTTATGTTGTAGAGGATGTCTGGGCGACTATGAGAGATTTTGAGCCCTTTATACAGCAGCATGCCCTTAAACACATATGCGTAACTTTAATTGGTCTTTGGAAACAGTATTTTGAAGCGGAAGCACCTCAAATCTTATATGACATTAGAGATCAAGTGTATATTAGTGAATTGGGGCCAAAACAAATTTTTGCTAATGTCACGACAATATTTGCTTATAGGGGAAGACTACATGAGAAAAGTCCCCGGTCGGTGTCTCAGTTCCCGATGCGGGAGGTTCATTCCATATATCATTCAGAATTGCCGGAATTAACAGATGGCCGTGGTAATATTACTAGGCTGAGGGTGGCGGCCCGTTTTCAGGAGCAATGGGTTTATACTCCGTGGAAAAGAAGTGAAGTTTTATCTCTTAAGACTCATTTGCCTGACCCTAGGAAAAATGCTACTGCATATTATAAAGAATTGACTGAGGCTGCCTCTTCCACTGTAATGACTCTTGCTGATATTGAAATGTTTTTTTGTTTACTGGTTCCGGTTGATAGTGCACACCAAGATCATGTTGTGGAACTAGGAGGTACATGAGATCAGATTAAAGCATGGGACCAGGAAAGAAAACCAGATAAGCCCCAGGCGGAAATTCTAGCATTGCCAGGCCGTATTATTACCTATATGCATTCCCTTATTCCGCCGAGGAAGGTAGATTGGGATAAATTGTCGGCTTGTCGACAAAAGAAAGATGAGTGTGTCTGATTTTTTCACTCGGTTTGAAGGTACGTTCTTGGATTACAGTGGGCAGGATTCGTCTATTGAGGGAGGTGTTCGGTTGTTTGTTAATAGATTTGTTTCTAATTTGTTTCCTTAAAGTGTGACTCGATTGCAGGCTTCTGAGAGTACTTGGTCCACCTCTTGCCCCTCTGTTATTTTGAATATGGCACAGTATTATGAACATAGGGATAATGAGGAAAAGGAGAGGACAGAGAAAAGGAATAAGGTTTTAAAGACGAAGGTGTTGTTGCAGCAGGCTTTTAGAGGGACTGGCCGAGGACGTGGTGGTCCTGCCCGACAGCTTCCACGCACTAGTAGGCAGCCGAATACTACGCCTTTGGGGCCAAATTAGTGTGCGTACTGTAAGGAGGAGGGACATTGGCGTAGCGAGTGTCCTGTGCTTTTGCAGAAGGTGGCAGTCCCTAGAGGACAAGGTTCTCGTGGACGGGGTCGTGGAGCTGGTGGGGCTGATAGGGCTCAGAATGCTGCAGCCTCACAGGGTTGTTCTGATAATAATTATTTTGATGACCCTTGGGATGGACAGTACTATCATGATGATTATGATATGGAGGAAGTGATGGGGATGTCTTACAGCTAGGACAGCCAGGGACAGAGTGGGGGACCAGTTCCGATACCTGTAGACCAGCTTGGTCCTTATGTAACAGCGGAACTGCAAGGTTCGACTACGGAATTGTTGGTGAACACAGGTGCGACAAAAAGTTCTGTTTCTCGAAATATGGTCCCTGGGCGGCTGTGTCTGGCCATAATAATGTTTCGGTAGGTTTTTCTGGTGTACCGGTTGAAAGCCCCATTTCAAGACCCTTTGCATTGACTATTGGTCCTTTTACCGTGGATTCGCCATTTTTGATGACATCTAATTGTGGTGAAAATTTGATGGGTTTGGATTTGTTGAAGAAATTGCATGCTACTATTTATTGTTCCCGGCGGGTGTATATATGACAATGGGTCCAGATGTAGGACGCGCTAAACAGTGTTTGTCCAAAGATGCGCCTCTTCCTGTTGAATTTGCTGATGTGCCACCCACTCTGTGGGCGATAGGCAATACAGACGTGGGACTGCTGCAGATACCACCAGTTTCGATACAGGTTAAGGATGGTGCTATTTTGCCTCGTATCCCCCAGTATAAAATTCCACAGGCAGGAGAGCGAGCCTTATTGCAAATTATTCAGGATTTGATCAAGAAGGGAGTGGTTGAGGAGACGACTGCTAATATTTGTAATAGCCCTATTCTTCCAATTCTTAAATGGACGCCCTCAGGTTCCCTTTATGAACATGAAGATGTTTACCGTTTTGTGATTGATTTGCGCGAAATTAATGAAATAGTGGTTCCCCAGTTTCCAGTGGTCCCCGACATTACTACTCTTTTGACAATGATTCCTTCTTCTGATAAATTCTTTTCTGTCATCAATTTGAAAAATGCATTCTTTAGTATTCCTATTCATCCAGATAGCAGGTACTTGTTTGGGTTTACGCTAGCTGGCAGAAGCTTTAGGTTCTGTCGAGCTCCTCAGGGCTATACTGAGAGTCCAAGTATTTATAGTTAGGCTCTAAAGTCCCAACTGGATTCCCTTTCGCTTCCCACAGGTAATGTATTGGTCCAGTATGTTGATGACCTCCTCATCGCTTCCGATACTGAGCAGGGCTGTAGAGATAGTACTGTTCAATTGTTGTTGCATTTGACCTGACATGGACATAAAGTGTCTCTTTCCAAATTTCAGTATTGTCGACAGGAGGTCACCTATTTAGGTTACCTACTGTCGAAGGAGGGTAGGAGATTGACCTCTGGGCGCATCAGTACCATTGTTAAAATGCCCATCCCACAGACTCAGAAAGATGTGCGTGCTTTTATAGGTATCACTTCCTACTGTCGGCAGTGGATACCTAACTACTCCTTACTAATCAAACCCTTGCTTGTACTAACCATTAAAGACGTGCATGAGCCCTTGCCGTGGACGCTTGAATGTCAGCAGTCTTTTGAGCAATTGAAAACTGCGCTTTGTTCAGCTCCAGTACTTGGCACCCCTGACTATAACAAACCATTTGTGTTGTTCGTCCATGAGATGGCTGGTTGCGCGCTTTCTGTTCTAACACAAAAATTTGGAGATAAGCAACAGCTGTGTGCTAATTTCTCTGCTGCTCTTGACCCTGTCGCAAGAGCCCTCCCGAGCTGTCTAAGAGCGGTCGCGGCTGTGGCCGCCTCGATAAGACAATCGGCTGGGCTCGTACTTGATACTGACCTCACAGTTATGTTCTCATGCTGTGGATACACTTTTGAACAAGACAAAGACGCAGCACCTTACCAGTGCACGTCTGACTGGCTATGAATTAACATTGTTCGCTAAACATATTACGATCAAAAGATGTGCCACTCTGAATCCAGCCACGTAACTGCCCCTCCCTTCTGAGAGTGATGAGATTGATAAACATGACTGTATCTTCCGGACGGAAGAAGAGATGAAAGGGCGGGTAGACTTGACTGATGTTCCCTTATCTGACTCACAAGGGGAATTATGTCGATGGCTCTTGTTTTAAATTACCAGATGGCACTACAACTTCTGCGTATGCTATTACTACGCTGCGTACAGTAGTTGAGACATCACGAGTCCCTTATCAGTCAGCCCAAGCTGCTGAACTTGTTGCCTTAATACGAGCTTGCGAATTGAGTCAGGGACTGGTTGTCAATATTTATACTGACAGTCAGTACGCCTTTGGAGTCGCACATAACTTTGGGTGACTGGGCAGAGAGAGGGTTTCTTACATCGAATGGCACAAAAATTCAGCATGGGCACCTCATATTGAGGCTCTTGTCTGCTTTGACACTCCCTAACAAATTGCCCATAGTAAAGTGTAGTGCCCACCAGAAAGTCACTGACGATGTAGGTAGGGGAAATGCCTTTGCAGATCAGACAGCTAAGGAAACAGCTCGGACTAAAATAAAAAGAATGTTTGTAGCAGGTCCCGCTAGGTGGGTGCCTGAAGTTACTATGTTTGAGGATACACTTGAGAATGTGAAAGAGATACAAAGTGAGGCCACAATAGAGGTATTAGCAATGTGACAAGAAAGTACAGCACAATTGAACAATGAGGGATGTTGGATTGATAAGTCAGGGAAGCAGAGGTGGATGTTGCCAGATGCATATGTTCTTCCTGTGGTCACAATGGCCCATGGCCCAGCCCATATTAGTGCGAAGGGTATTTGTAAGTTGTTAGACCCTGTATGGCAGAATGATAACATTTCAAAAACAGCTGCACATCTAGAGAAGTATTGCATGGTGTGCATGATGCACAATCCTGGAAAAGGTACCCTTACACCCGGTCATTTTGCACCACCCATTTTCCCTTTTGAGGTCCTTCAGATAGATTACATAGAATTAGACAGGTGCAATAATTTGAAGTATGTCTTGGTGGTTGTTTGTGCATTCAGTAAATGGGTTGAGGCCTATCCCACTAAGGACAATACAGCCATTACGACTGCAAGGTACTCCTGAAGGAGTTCTTTCCTCGTTTCGGCTTGCCCCGTTTGATCTGGAGTGATAAAGGGAAGTCATTTTAATGCCAAAGTGATTCAATTGATTTGTGATGGTTTACACATTAAGCAAAAGTTTCATGCTGCCAATCATCCACAGTCAGCGGGTTTGGTTGAGAAGTACAATGGTACTCTCAAACTGGCCAAAATTCAGGAGACCACAGGGTTATAGTGTCCAGATGCTTTACCATCAGCGCTCTTTTGTCGACAAGAACAACAGCACATTCTAGGACAGGATTGTCACCGTACGAGGTCATGTTTGGATGCCTGGCAAATGTCTTGGGCGTCCCACGCCCTTGACGGTTTTCTGATATTGAGTACCCGTTGTTGATAGACTATCGTTGCCAGTTAACTGAAAGTTTGCGTTCTATGCACCAACAGGTCCGGGAAGCCCTACCAGCTACACCAGAGGGGCCCGGACACGATATTCAGCCTGGCGATATCGTGTTGGTGAGGAACTTTCAGCGGAAGAAGAGTTTGGAGCCACAGTGGAAGGGACTGGAGCAGGTCCTCCTATCAATACGCACAGCAGTCAAGGTCGCCGGCCGTAAGAACTGGATCCATGCAACTCATTGTCGCAGGGTCCCTCTGCCTTTGTCCTATGATCAATGGGCGAAAGATGGAGTAGGGGACTCCGAGTGTGAGACGGTGCCTCGATTTGTCCCTTTCAGCAACGCCAGGCTGACCTGGACCAAAACGGATGAGGAAAATGATGAAGTGTTGAATGCAGCGGTCCCTCCGGAAATACGAGCTATCCAGGAGCCACTTTTTACTGATCCTTCTGTGCCTGAAGTCACTAGGTACAATTTGCGCCCTCAGCTGGGGGACAGTGCACCAAAGGAGAAGTCAGATTAGTTAGGGATGGACTGTGTAAGTTAGGGTGTACTTTGCTATTGTACCAACGGAATTAGTTTAGGGTGATGTGAGATTTGTGCACTGTTTGAACATTGGACAGGCTAGATCGAAAGTATCCCCTTAGGGGTACATTATCCTGGTCGACGTGGGAACCCGAGCATAGGACAGAGCAAGCTACACCGCCGGTGCTCAAGACTGCCAACGTTTTGATGGACAATAGAAGCCTGTACCAGTGAGGCTCTGACGGACACTGGATACTTGTATATTCCTCTTGCTGGCATTTTGCCCCTTTGCTTCATCATTTGCTATGCATCCCTTTGGCAGAATGGTTGATGATAAAGAGCAGCCAGTGATTCCCCTTGTTCACACACGTATGTATTGGTCTACCAAGAAAAAGATATTATGTACTATTCTTGTGATTTTGCTGCTATTGATTCTGGGTGGGGTGTCCTGGGTTTTCGAACGTGATCAGGATGCACTGTCATGTACTGAGAACAAAGTTGCTTCCCAAATCTGCACAAAAAGGACAGCCCCGAGTAATGTATTTCTAGACACGCATAAAATATTTTTGGGTGAAGGTACAGCTTGTTATCCCACTGAATCTGTTACAAGTTTATGGACTGCTTACCCATTGTCACTTGTCAATTATATGTATACCCGCCCAGCCCAATTTGTAGAGGTAAGGGGTAAGTTTGGTATGGGATATCCTGGCCCTTGCTTATATTATAGGAAGCCACAAGGAAGGGGATATCCTGGTTGTGTGACAATAATACGTATTGTGATAATTTGTATATGAAAGAACAGAATGTTACCTTAGTGGGTTGGCACTAGCAAGATTTAACAGCGACCCGAAAAGCTGGTTATTATCCTGCCTGTTGTCCGATAATAAATAGTACTGATGCATTTCTGTATATCAATTGTTATGGGAAAGTGTTTTTCAAAAATACGATGTCTTTAGCAAAAGATAAGTATCCAAGTACCTTTGGAATGAATACCAGATATGCTCCAGTAGATTATCAAGGCCCACTTTATGCACACCCAGGATTTTATTTCTTGTCCAATGGCACTTACTCAAATGTTTATAATGGCACAGATGATGTTGCTCTAGGGATGGTGCTCCCTCTAGGCGTGCCTTGTAAGTACAGTAAGCATAGTGTAAGATGGGTAAAAAGAACATTGGCTGCAGAGTTTTGTGACGGAGTGACAGTTTTGGAAGTCAACAACTATAGTAATTGTATCACCTTTGGGTATATTCTTTCCTCCATTATTACCTTTGGTGGTACTGCAATGGACAGGGGTGAAAGAGCTAGAGAATATTTTGGATGTAAGCTGCAGATACTGTCTAACTCCACTGTAGCGGCTTTGCATGACATTACCACCCAATTGGAAAGTATACGGATATATTCTGAGCAGACTAGATATGCTGTTGATTTCATCCTAGCTAAGAGTGGTGATGTGTGCGCGGTAGTAGGAGACCAGTGTGTAGTCGGGATCACTAATATGGAAAAGAACATTACCCAACACATTTTAGACATCCTAGAAAATGTTAAAGGAATGGAGAATGGGAACTGGAGTTGGTCACTTTTTGGTAGTTGGAGTTGGATCCTTGAAAAGGTGATTTATTTCATTGTGATTTTTATCTCTTACTGTGTCCCGGTCCAGTGTCTCCCCTTTTGTTGCTCTTACTGCACTACCCTTCTCGCTCCTAAGAGAATATCGATTCATGATACTAATGCAAAAATTATGATTCAAAAGGAAGTAGAAGACCTCATGCAAATAGATGACGGTATTTTTGAGACTTTTTCCCTCCTTACTATTTCCCTTCCTGAGGCTGAAGATATGGAGTGCTCCTAAAACAGCTTATTCATGATTTATGGAATTTTATGTATTTTTGTTATTATTATTATAAATGTTTAGCTCATGCTAAAAGGAGGGTCTGTTAGAATAGAAAAAATATGCTTTCGCATTGTTCTATGTAAGGTTGGCATTCACTGCACCATTTTGTGTATGGCCGCCATTTTGAATTATAATCGAAACTAATCCTTTGCTATTTCCGAGAAACGGCCTTCTCTAGGTTATGTTTCTTCGGAGCCGAGTTTTGCTACACTAATTAATGCACTGCTCTTATTAGCGCATACCTTTCCTCTAGACGTAGGCCTTCTCCCACTTGTCTAGTGGTGGATACAGGCAAAGTGACCTTGAATAGTAGATAATGTGTGCCCGGCCTCAGAATCGAAAAGTACTTCTTTGTAATTTACTGTCCAGCTGCATCTCCTTGGAAAATTCCATGGTGGGCGTGCTTTCATTGGTTTCGAAGTATACATAATGTATCGTTATGCTGATGCCAGTCCCTCTGCAGCACTCCTAGCGACTGGGCAGACAGGGCTCTGCCCTGAGTGTACTATAAATAAACTGTTATTGGTTTGTATTCTCTACTGTCTGACCGAATCTTCATTTGGTATGGAAGGCTGAGAGGCGGTCGTGAGTGACCCTAAATGACCCTAATCGGGCCACTTCCTTCAGTGGTGAGGAATCTGGGGTTAGACAGAATATACACCAGAAAGAACGTTAACCTAAGGCAAGTAACTAGTTCTTCTGATGGATACTTATAACTCAGATTCCTGATATTTAGAACAGATACCAAAGCAGTACCTTACAAGGTGGTGAGTCTGCAGAATTTTCTCAGACCAAAAGGTCCAGCAGAACGAGTGAGCAAAATGACTTTTCTGTGGCTGTCGAGGCAGTAGTGCTCCGTGAACGTGTGTGCTGACGTCCACATCACAGCCTGACAAACTTCAAGAAAAGGCACTCCGCGTGCCAGCATAGTTGTGGCAGGCTTGACCCTGTTTGAATCTACCGGAGGCTGTTTCTTGGCCAGTGCATAACAGATCTTAATGCAGGGGTCTATCCACCTTTGCAAAGTCCTTTTCTGCACTGTTTTGCCCCAAAGACCCCTACAAAGAGTTGATCATCCACCCAATGGTCTTTGGTGCGATCGATACAGAAACTCAAAGCTCTTTTAGGATCTGACCAGTGTAGTTTCTCCTCGTCTTTTGAGGGTAGAGGTGGGGCAAAAAACATTGGAAGAGTGATGGATTGTCCAATGTAAAAAGCCATAACCAGTTTAGGCAAGAAAACCGCCTTGGTACGCAGTACCACTTTGTCTGGTAAGAACGTGGTTTAAGATGGCTGAATCAGGAGCGCTTGAAGTTTGCTCACAAGATGAGCCATAGTTACCGTGCCCGAAACACGGTCTGCAAAGTTAGAAGACATAATGGGCAGTGGTGCATGGGTTTCAATGACGTGCACATGAGGAAAGTAAGAACCAAATTATGATCCCACTGTGGCATCACCAAGGGTTTTGGAAAAATAAATGGTTCAAACCTTTCAAAACTCATCACAAAAGGCAATTTTAACAAGGATATTAAATGCTGAAAGGGCCAACAGATAACCTTTAAGGGTGCGCACTGTAAATCCTTGCAGGGCCAAAGATCAGACAAACAACATGATTTACAACAGTCTGGCCTGCAATGAATCAGTATTGTGGGTGCCACACCTGGCTACAAGCATACATAGACTTAGAGAAAGAATACCTGGATGGCATCCACAACTTTAAGAGGAAGATCGAATATTGTCAATGTCACTAATCCATCTTCATGCATGGTGGTGCAGATTGTGCAGGTTCGGGTGCACAGGAGATCTTCCAGAAGCCATCGCCTCGAAATTCCACCAGGACTGACAGCAAGATCTCACCAACCATGTCCCACAAAGCATGGGTATACCTCCCCGAAAAGCAGAAAGGCACGGACCGAAAGGAGGGCTAGCCAAGCAGAAGGAAAACAACTGCTTCTCCATTTTCTCAATTTCTTTTGACTCTGTCAGAAAAAGACACGGGGAAAGAGTTATGGTTCACTATACTGGTGAAAACCTGAACTACCAAGCTCTCTCTGGCATAGGGTGCTGTGGCAGAAAATAAGGGTCACCTGGCACCAGCCTGTGACGTCAGGCAACCTGCCTGTTTCCTGGAGAGCTGGAACGAGGATCATTAGCGTGTCAGTCAGGACCTCATTATATGGGAGTAAAGACCGATGAGGGTTGCCCAGGTGCAAAACCTGTTAGGACATTGGTTTTGACCTTCATAGTGGACAATTGCAAGTCTAAAACCTCCATCATATGTCCCATCACTAAAGTGAAAGAGGCACTCTCTTCGGTGTCTGGTCCGTGGGCAGAACACAACCAAGCATCCAGAAGAGTGTCCATCTAGTCGAGGCTGAGATGGATTTGGCTCAGATTCAGAGAGGACGATAGGAAGAGAGCTATCCTCTGGCGCCTGAGGAGAAGGTGGCAGTGTCGTCGTCAGAGGGACAGGCATTGATCTTGGTGCTGGATTGAAAGTCAGTTCTGGCATCGGAGAGGAAACTGGTGTGATCTGGAGGCATAGACAGTGCCAAGAGCGGACCCACTTGACATACAAGGGTGCGAAAGAAAAGAACTGACAAATGTGCATGGACGGGGCTTACATGCAGCTCAGTTTGTCACTTCTGGGGCAGAATGAAATTGGCACAGAGCCTCACCATGCCACCTACTGGCGTGCAAGCGCAATGCTGTTAAATCTTCCAGATCCAGTCTGGTACCTGGGGATATTCTAAAGGTGAGGAACATGCAGTTAGAAGTATTCATCGAAAAGGGAGCAGAGCTCCAGATCTGCATTTGAAAGTGCTGAAAGAAAGCAAAGGACGTCCGAGGTAGGGAAGACGCTTGTATGCAACTCTACCTTGCAACACACAGGAGCACTGCTAAAAACACGTACGAATACAGTCTGGCACCTAGGGCTATTCTGAAGGTGAGGAATCTGTGGTTTAAAGTATCCATCAGAATTCAGTATCCTTCAGCCCTCTGCTTTAGAGGCAGTAGAGCCCACATTGAGTTAGAAGACAGTTCTTTTTGATGTTCGATTCTTCGTGTGGGTTTAGCCACCAACCTGGGTTAAGTGGTGGTGTCTGCATGTGCCATTGAGTGCAGGATGGATATTATCATTGCCCATATGAATTTCTTATAGACTCTAGAATGAACACAGTGATAAGACTGCAATACATTTACAAAAAAGCAAGGCTTTAGCAGAGTAGCCAGATATGAATGATGGAAAAGGCTTTGTTTAAAAGACGGTCCCCATGCCCTTCAAGCATCTTTTATGTAGATGTTATGTTATGTTATACATTTTATAAAGTGCATAGCTGCCCCAGCAAAGGGGCGTCCCAGCGCTGATAGCAGAAAACTGCAGAGCTACTGACCAGAGAGAAAGCCTACAGCAGAGGGAAAATGTACGTTTTAATTGCCTTACGAAATGCCAAATAATTGTTCATGCTGCGAATATGCATAGGTAGCGCGTTCCACAATTTGGCTGCCAAAAAACAGAAGATAACTGGCCCAACACATATTAGATAGTTCTATCACCCTATCCTGAATAAAGAGGCAGTTGGAGGAGTAGATTAAAAGAGAACTACCAAGTCAGTCCAAGCTTGGTCACGGAAAATCCTGCCAGCAATAGTTTCTTTTCAAGGGAAGAAACATCACAGATTTTGGGGAGCGTCTAACATTGCCTCTGATATAATTGAGTAAATGAAAAGCAATCTATTTACTCCATATGTTCGAACAAAAAAGCAATACACTTCTATTATAGCTAAAGCTGGCAATTATCTGCTCTGAAAACATTCAATGAACACCAACAGAATGGCTTGTTCAGGTACATAACACAATGCTGCTCCATAAGAAAACTCACAGTGTTTTGTATTTGTACTCATCTTAGCATTATTTTATCAACTAAAAGATCGGGCCAGTTAAGAGAACCATAGTTACAATTCCGTGTCTTTTGAACTGAATTCTCAAAATTGGATAAGCTGTATTACTGGCAAAATAAGAAGAACAAAACGAATTAGGTGAAGGAACAAAAAGTTCAGTAATTACTCTAGGCAGACATACCTACCAAAACTGTCTGGTAATCCTAGCCTCTTTCAACTGGCTAAATAAAAAACAAATGCTTATAATATGTACAATATATACTAACAGTTCTTCGAACACAACATCTGAGAAAGAAAACTAAAGGCAGGCTGGTTTTATTAAAAGTAAGTGAAAATGTGGGACAAAATATTAGAGTTTGACCTAATCATGACTTTGTCTAAACCCTTATTTTTTTTATAATTATAAAAAAGTGCGAGACACACCATACATTATAAACAAAGTATGTAATAACCAGAATAATATTTCTAGAAGTAATATTTTAGATGTAATAAAAATGATTTGGAGTAAATATTAATTAACTGAAGTGGTCAAAGTCCGCTGAAATTGAAAATGATACTTGTTATTGCAGCTTAGGCGCCATTGCTTCACTTGGGTCATACAGAACCGGTTCTGGCGAAAAGCTAGCAGTGGCAGATGAGAAGTTCAACTACCATCTCAGCACAAGCAAGAACAGTGAAGATGGTGGATCTGACTTGCTTGTGGAGCAAACGCCCAGCACAAGCAGGGTTGCGGACTTGAGCTGTGTCATTCTTGCTGACCAGCATTTTACCGTCCACACTGCAGTTGTAGGAGGCAAAATGCCCATCAGCAGCAAGGTAGGTAAGAGAAGCGGGGGTACCCTGTAAAAAGAAAATCCCCCGCAAACCCTCTGGAGTTGGACCAGGTAAAGATGCTGGTTATTATTCTTAAAGCAGCATATTAGCCTAGCTTTCAGAGTCTATATACTGATTGATTGATTTGCTTTTCCTCTCCAAAATATTTATATGCCTGAAGTCATATAAATATACACAGTTACCAATGTATAGACTCTGTACTGTTGAAAACTAGGCAAATATGCTGCTTCTAGACATCTTTACCTGGCAGAACCCCAGCCTCATTAAATATTGCTATCAAACAAGCTCATATAATGCAGGGCGGCATAATAAAAGGTAGTCTTTCTCAGATCCCTACAGATTGATTTGTATTTCTAATAGTAATAATTTTAATTACTACTATCCATTCTGTCCGCTTTAGCCACTAAGTCGTGTATGGTGTTACAACATCTTCATTAAAAACTGCTTCAGATGCACATAATACTGATTTTCAGGTATATCCACCATTGATATTATACTGGTCACTACTACAGGGCATAAGGTCAGATAACAGCTAGTTTTGCGTTCTCCAATTTAATTTACAAAAGTTACCCCCAGAGAAAAGAAGCTTTCATCCTTATAATGTGACTCACTTTATATATACACATTATTTCTGTTCTATACTCATGTAATCACGAATGCAGGGAAGCACCTGAGATCCTGAAGTACAGCAAATGCTACCAGTGCCGCCTCCTTTCTTGATGCTGTGCACAGGGCTGGCTCCTTATACCAAACACTCGCATTTCCTAACCCGCTCTACTTTTGACCCACAGGAGTTACATTTAATGGTCACCACAGAGGAGTTCATTCTCTTTAATGGACAACCACCCATTAAAGAGATAAGTGGGCGTTCTAACCTATGTGAGCATGCAGATGCGTTATGGTGAGCATCTGAGCGTCTACTGATGAACTCCACTATCCTCTTTGAGGTGACCCAGAGAAAAATGTAATGATCTTGTACTAATAAGCTGCTTCTTGGCCAGAGCATAGCAGATTTTAATGCAGAGGACTATCAAACGTGCCTAGGCCCTTTTCTGCACTGCCTTATCTTTCTTTGCTCTTGAAAGTTCTACAAAGAGCTGATCATCCACACAATGGTCCTATGTGCATTCAATGCAAGAGGGTTGAGCTGAGAGACCCACTCCTTCCCCATCGAAGGACGAGGTGGAGCGAAAAACACTGGCAGAGTGATGGAATGGTTAATGTGAAAAGGCATCACAACTTTGGGCAACAAGCCATCCGGATCCTCAGCACTAATTTATCTGAAAAGAAGGTTGTCTAGGGCAGTTGCACTAAGAGCACCTGCAGTTCACTCATGTGGGGCGCAGAGGAGATAGCAATTAAGATGACTGTTTTGGGCATCTGTAGCTGCAATGAGCAGGCGTGCACTGGCTCAAAAGTGCTCATAAGAAAAGTTAACAACAAGTTTGAGGCTCACTGTGGCATGATGAATGTCTTCAGGGGAAACAGGCTAGTTGGATGTTTGACAAAAAAAGTCTCACAACAGGGGATTTAAATAGAAATGGCGGATGAGGTAAACACAAAGGATAAAAGGGACAACATACAAGGGCTTGCTGGGCTAATGACAATAAATAATATAAAAAGATATCTGAAAGCTGGGCCTGCAGAAGTTCATATGATGACTAGGCAATATACATCCAGTGGTCACCACAGACGGACAGTGCACTGGCATCCGGCTGCAAGGATGACCGGCTACTACAGCAGTAGATCGCAGACATTTAACTGGCACTGCTCAATCTACACTCAGGGAGGTGTACAGTGCAGAGACTCTGTTGCAGGACTATCCCATAGTTGTGAAGACAGGAGGTCATCCCGATGTGGCAGCTAGATCAGAGGGCACTTTCTCATGCTCAGAAGCTCTGGGTACCATAGTCCCCTGGCTCGGTCCGGGACTATTAAGATAAACTGGGCCCAGTCTGTCCAGAATTACCACAGAACTCAAGGTAAGAGAGGCAATGGTGGAGACATGTTCAGGAGCCCTACATTTCATCACAGTCAGAACTCGTCTTCTAGGGACTCTCCCAAAGGAAACACCAGTAGAGTTGACACTAATTCTTTTTACCGGTGGCAAACAGATCAAACCAGGGCATGCCTCACTAGTCGAAAATGCCCTTACACTTAGGGGTGGAAATGTCACTCCTGATCTACCAGCTCTGGCAATCAGAAACCATGCCAGATGGTTGGCTACCAGAATGATGTTCTGTTGGTCCATCAATTCCTGTATGCATAGGAACAACTTGCACAGGACCCAAAACCCCACTCTGCTCTGCTTGATGCAGAACCACATAGCAGACATGCTGTCCCTGAGCATCTCCCATTGATGGATGCTGGAAGATTTTCAGGCCAATTGAATCACCCTAAGCTACCAAAGGTTGATGTGGAGCTACTCTCTGTCAAAGACCAGAGGCCTCTGATCGGCACCTCTCCCATGTACCCCTCCACAGCCCAGCAGTGACATGTCTGTCACAACTGGAAAGTCTTGGTGGGGAAGAAAAAGTGGCAAAGTGGCCTGCTGCAGATCAGGTTGGCGTTTGTCTGCCACCATAGAAAATCATGAGCCATCTTCTGTGAGATCTGGATGGACTTAGAGTAGTAACCCTGATGCTGGCCCCACTTAAACCTGAGGTTCCACGGCAGGTCCCACAAATGCCATCTTGCATTTTGCACAAGCATGATGCATAAGCAAGCATTTAGGTAGATTCAGTGGCAAGGAAATGCCACTGTGGGCTGGAAAATGGCTCAGACACACAGCAACCTTACAAGGCTTTCGAGCTTGGGACAATACTGGAATTTCCAAGCTAGGTGACATATGGGAGGGCAGCTCAATGCGCACATTTAAATATTTCACAGACACATACGAAATGCACTAGATTCTATTGAGATTTACAAATATCCCATGCTCTAGAGGAACAGAGAAATGTCCTAGATGGGGGAAAATGGAAACTCAAAGATATACCGCTCACTAGTGAACAACACTCCAGATTACATGGCAGCAGTGAGACAGAGCTGAGAACGGGATGTGGGAGCACTGGAGGAGGAAGACTGAGTGGAAGCAAAGATGACTTCTAGGGTACTGGCGGCCTCTATGCAACTGAGGCTTAAACAACTTAAATACTTACACAGGGTGTAATACAGACCCACAAGACAGAGTAAGATGGGAAGGCCCGATGATCCAAAGTCGCTGGCAAAACACTTGCAAAACCTTACCTCTGGTTGTGGGGAGGCTGGTGATACCTGAACCTAAAATGATGTTGCTGGGATTAATGGACGAATGGGGCGGCAGTAGATGCACTAGGTTGTTGTTAGTGGTGGGCCTCCTTCTTGCTAAAAGGGTTATCACTCGATATTGGAGAATGGACGGGGGCACCCTCAGTGGCAGAATGGTCATGCAGAATGGACTATTGTGCCAACGCTGAACACTGTGTATATAAATCTGAAGAACAATATCAACTTTATAACTTGTTATGGGACGAGGGAGAGGGAGGGCGGTGTCAAACATATCATGATTCATATGCAAAGTGTGAACAATTATATATGCTGTGAAAACCAATGAAGAGAGTTGAAAAAAAGGTAGTATGCACATGAGCCCGACACATCATGATCATACCCTGAGTTTGCTCAACTCAGTGCAGCAGTATAAAGGCCTTGAACGTCATCCTGTCCTGGGCAGCCCCAATGAAGGGAATCCTTTGTGTGGAGTCTGTTCAGCTGGTTGATGGAAACCCCCAAAGCGGTCAAGAGTTCAGCTGTCAATCGAAGGTATTCTATCAGTGACAGCAGCAAGCCTGTCTTTCATGACCGAAGGTGGGCAGCAACCACCGCCATCACATTTGAGAATACCAAAAAGGCGGAAGAAAGGCAGCACAGCATGGCAAATTGGAAGTGCTCAGCTTTCACCATAAACCGCAGAAAACACCTGTGGGACTGCAGGATGAGTATCCGAATATAGGTGGCCTGCAAGTTCAGAGACACCATCAAGTCTCCTGGGTCCACAGCAGAAAGAAACCAGAAGAGGGTGAGCATCTTGTTTTCGCTTTCAGCAGAAAGGCATTCAGTAGATGGAGATCAAGTACTGCCCTAAGTCATCTCTCTTTCGGTATAAGGAAGTAGAGCAAATTGCACTCTTTTCTCTTCGAAGCTGGCACACACTGGGTGGCTTCCTTGTCCAGCAGCACATCAACTCCTTGCAGCAGGTTTGCAGAATGGTCCACTGACAGTCGCTTTGATGTTGGGGAAAAATGAAAGGCAAGGTGCAGTCCATTTGAAAGATCCAGAAGACCCATCTGTCTGCTGAGATGGTTCTGGAGCCAAGGAGAAAATGTCATATGCTGCCTCCTCCTTGCTGAGCACGGACCTGGGAGGGCAAGTGAAAGCAATCCGTCAGTAGCATCAGTAGGGGAGGAAGAGGTAGAGGTAGAGAACAGCTATCCCTGCTGGTGCGAACAGCTTCAGCAGACACCACAACCACTGCTCCGAAAAGTCTGGGCCTGCTGCTCCTCCATAGGGTGGAAAGGCTGGAGTTGTCTGTAGGCTAGTCCCCTAGAATAACCCTTAAACATTCTGTACTATGGGTGGAACTGCTTGGCGGGAGACAAGAGTCCCAAGAATCAAGCTGCGTCTTAACTGCCCTTAAATCATTTAAGCGCCTAAGCAGCATCCGTTACACAGCAGGTCCATAAGGCACACCTGGACATGCTCTCAAAATCCATTTGCATTCAGGTGTGCCTTCTAAGCACTACACTGATGTCAATGGTTCTGTTAAGAGTCTATGGTGTCAAAACCAGCACGCAAGACCTACTTCACTGTGTTCTGGCAATCATATTTTTTTTTAACCAGAAAGGTCCAGATATCATCCGAAATGCTTGGCATGATTTTGCTGACAATTGCCCATAACATATAGGTGTACCTGACCAGAAGGCACACTGCATTCAAGGATCTTAAAGTCAAACTGACCGAACAGAAAAATCTCTTTCCGAAGGCCTCTGTAAGTTCTCACTCGCTATCCAGAGGACTGGTGGGAATGGCATTAGGGGTCACTTTACTCGTTACCGTCTGTTGACCACCAGGCTATCAGGTGTAGAGTGCATTCTCAGAGTTTTCGGATCTTCGGGGGGACAGCCTATGTTCGCTGGCAACAGGTGTACTGACTCGAGGGCCCGAGCATGGATTGGACCAAATGGCAATAAAGGCATCTATATGAGCATTGTTCAATTGTGATAGTGGCCCATTTGTTAGACCTACTTGAATGATCTCAATTAACAAGTTTACCTTGGTTCCAACAACAGACAATTGCAAATTAAGCACAACTACTCTGAAAGAGGATGTTTCTTCTACTGCTGGCCCAGGTGGCGAGTCTAGCTCAGTCTCTGGGGATGTATCTAGCCCACTGGCATTTTGTAATTCCAGTTATTGCCTATCATCAATATAGTGAGGGGGGAGCATGTTGTCTGCATCTCTGCTATCATCCATGCCATGGAGAACATTTTGTAAAACTTGAATTGTGTCAGAGTTGGTTCCAAACAAAGTCTCCAGCCTCTGATTGTACGGTCATTGAGGATTAGAGTCTGGATGCACCTTGGTGTTCTCTTACCACGACACAGGCCTGGAATAAGCCGGAGAGGGCTGTGGGTTAGATATCAGGATCGAGTCGGGGGCCTGTGCCGGTAGCACCAGAGAAAGCCTGAAGTCTCTGAAAAAGCTGGAGCATGGTATCCTTAAAGTCTGGAAATTGCTGCGGGGTTGACAATGGCCGGTGAATTTGGGGCACACAGGGACCAACTGCAGGTCAGAGGCAGATACTTGTGGTTCAACTTTTATCGACCAAAGGGTCTGTGAATGCCTCTTAAGAATAGCAAGGTGAACTATTGGCAACAAGAATTCAATTTCAAAATGGAGCATTTCCTACTATGGGAGAATCTTTGTAGAGGAATTTAATAACATCTGGCAAGAATTACATTTCTAAGGTGGTGGATGACGTGATGGTTGGGTTATGCAATATCTAAAGAAGAATGGACGGATGGATGCTAACGTTCACGTGAAGGAGTTATGTGCAAAAAGACTTATGTGGTGAAGAGTTTGGGTATTTTTGGACAGGTGTTTCTGGATTGGCCATATTTCTGGATGTTTGTCCAAAATCAGAGCGCAACATGTCAGTTTGTGGTGCATGGAAATGCTGGTCAAAGCCTTTTCAGGTTTAGTACCATTCCCAGACAGCAGGTGCATTCACACAATTTGTCAGCCCAGTAACTCCAAGGAAGAAGCAATCAAAGCGTGGGAGAGGAGTAGTACCCAGAATATCAGCACACGTTTCTCCAGAATGCTTTATAATAAATTCAATGCATAATCACAGATACGTATGTGTAAACTAAAGAGATTAAATATGCGTTTGAGTAAACTAAAGAAACTAAATATTCACTGCATTTACCATAATGTATCTGGGAGAACTGTGGACTAGTATGGAATAGTTTGGAACTGTATTGTTTAAAGATGCTTAATCTGCAATGTTATTGTTGGTAGTTATGGTTGCTCGCCGAAGGTTCCTGTGCGGTATTTTTATTCAATAAATCATGGGAATTCACCTGTTTCTGGAGCTGTTCTTCAACAACTTTAGTATAACTTTTATTCTCTTTAGCTCTCCTGAGAGTTAAGGATATTGGGTCGCAGTAATGCCAGGAAGAGAATTAGAACTTTTGGGTAATAACATATAAGAATCAGCCTTTCTGTGTTGATTCATACACGTTTTTCACCGGGCGACTTTGCCTGCTCCAAGACGTGAAATCTTTGGGGAAATAACCCAGACATGTGGTGTTATTATGGGCTGTTTATCCCGCAAAAATTAGGTCACAAATGTAGAGGCCAAGACTGTTTGCTCTCATAGTGTAAGGGGACAGACTAGTGGGAAGTTGCAATGAATGGACATGAACACGAGCTTGGCAAAGAGAGAGTGAGAGTGTGTGTGTGTGTGTGTGTGTGTGTGTGTGTGTGTGTGTGAGAGTGTGAGAGTGTGTGAGTGTGTGTGTGTGTGTGTGTGAGTGTGTGAGTGTGTGTGTGTGTGAGTGTGTGAGTGTGTGAGTGTGTGCGCGTTGGGGGAACTTACACTTTTCCAAACTTTTCCAAAACGCAATACCCATAACCTATCTGCAGTTGTAGAGCCAAACCAGGTGCGACAAAATCTTTTTGTGATTGAACGATGCAAACATGCTATGTTTATATAATTGATTACCTGGAACTTTTTCTGCTACTCTTCTGGGCTTCACAACAACCTTTACTCCGCCCCCAAAAACAGCAGCCCACATTCGACTGTTAAGTGGATGAGCTGCTATACGGAACAATTCATTGCTATTATCAGTCGAAAGTGCATGTATTAACAAGCTAAGATAGACTGCCACAACTGCTTCACAAAGCATTATGTTTAACTTTGGTTGATCTTCATCTTGTGCAGAAGTTAGGAGGTTTATAAGTGAGCTCACACCTGCAAAAACAGAAAAAATAGAAGCAATCATTTATAATATCTTGTAAAGATTAATAAAGCTAAAATATTAATACATTTGCACTTGTACATATCTTTGCAAAATTTGCATATCGCATGTTTCTTTAGATATTGAATAAATAACTTTCACACCTAGTTTTTCATTGTTTCAAACGTTTTATTAGGTTACGAAATACAGATTCTACTCAGATTTCCACTGATTTTCAAAAAGCATGGAGACATGTTTTACAGTGCTACATTAGTATGTGGCATATATAGTGCAGCAGGCCACTAGTAGCATTAATTAACTGGCCCTGCGTACAATTAGTACCATATACTAGGGAATTATAAGTATATTAATTGTGTCAATTAGGAGTATGCCAATGTTACCATGTTTAAAGAGGAGAGCACATGCACTTTGCCACTGGTTAGCAGGGGGTAAAGGCACAGTGCTGTGGCCAACAAAAACTGTCAACCACAGAAGACAAAAAATGTAGGGTGACCCAGTAGAAAGGGCAAATTTCCAATGGGGAGTCATTACACTAGGGTCATTACATCGAGGGGCTTGCATCATAAGTTACGTACGTCTTTTAAATCGAAGTAGGTAATTAAGTTAATGGTTAAATGTAGCAAGACGTGTATATATATTTTTTTTACTGAAAAAAATAAAGTTTAAAGGGACATTATAGTTAGGCGAAAATGTCATACTGTTTTAAACTAAAAAAGAAAAAAACACTTAAATTCACCAGTTATAGTGATCTCAAGTAACTGTTACTTGTGCCCTAAAGTAACTATAACTCATGCTCTAAAGTAACTATAACTCGCATCCCTACAATGCACAGTGTTGTCACAATTATGTAATTTCAGATGTTATAGTCATTTTATCAATTATGTCAAAGAACGTGTCACAAGTGATGTAATATGGGAGATAATTATCAGTGCACTGCGAGGGCATGTGTTATAGCGCAAGAAAAATATGTTTTGGGCTCCAGGGAGGGCTACACACCAGCCCTAGGGGGGCAGGGTATCCCTACCCAACCCCCTTGTATCTGTTTTTCAAGTTTTTTTCAGGACAAGGGACTGAGTACTCAAGTCCTAAGATGGCTGCCGCCAAATCGTTGTTGATGTGGTGGCAGCCAATCAGATCTCATCTTGAGATCTGTTGGCTCCACGGATCCTTCGCAGCGTATAATATCTATACATTTTGAGCCTTAATTTCTCATGCCCTAAGGTTAACTATAACTCGCGCCCCAGCCATGAACAGTTTTCTCATCAGTAATTTCACTGCAAATGTTGCAGTGATATTATCAATGATGTGATACAAGATGTTATGAGTGAAGTAATAAGTGAGGTAATTAGATCACCATGGCGAGGGCGCAAGTTATAGTTACCTTAGAGCACGAGTTATATTTACTTAAGCTAACTATAACTAGTTAACTGGTGAATTTCTGTGGTTTTTAGAGTTTAAAATGAAGTGCATTTCTAGTTTTTTTTTATTTTTTACATAAAGTAATATTTAATTACAATACGTAAATCTAACCCCCCACCGCACACAGCAGGAGGTCATGCGTGGCGGGAAGTTGGGTGAAGGGCCTGGCCACAGTCCAAGCCCTGTGGCCAACCCCCTGCATGCAGCTAACCCCCTGCATGCAGCTAACCCCCTGCATGCAGCTAACCCCCTGCATGCAGCCAGCCCCAAGCTGCACTCTGCCTTTGGTCGTGTGCAATGGAGGGTTGGACACAAGGCCTGTGGCCAGGCCCTGGGCCCAACCCCACACTGCACATGGCCTTCGGCTGTGTGCTGTGGGTGGTTGGCCAAAGGTCCTGGCCCGAGCATCCTGTGTGATATTTAGGGGGATGGTGGTATGAAGCACCCTCTCCCCAGACCAATGTCGGCGCCAGGGACCCCATCCCTCATCATCATTTTCAGGGGGAGGGAGACAAGCAGCCCCCTACCAGGGCAGTTATCGCCCCCCCTGGGCCCCATTCCTTCGGGCCTGGTGTTACCATTAGGAGGAGAAGGGGACATGGCCCCCCTCCCCGGACCAATTTTTGCCCCAGGGATCCCATTCCCTGCGACCCGCCACCATACTAAGGGGGAGGGGGCATGCGGTCTGCCTCCCTTGCCCCATTTCGGCTCTGGTGACCCCATCTCCTGGGGCCCGACACAATATAAGGTGGGTGCCCTGGTGCCCACCCAGGGCACCCACGATAGTGTTGTTGGGGGAACCCCAAGGCCCCCGCAGCTCCAGCTGGCTCCCTGCATCCAGCGGGAGCCGGCATTGCTACCGCCTGCAAGGAGCAGCTTCTAATGCTGCTCCCTGCGGGAGGGGCAATATTTTCATCTGTGTAAAGTCCGCTCCCAGTGGGCGGGGGCATTTTTTAAGTTCCCGCCCGCTGGTACCGGACATCGTGTTAGCTTCCGCTTGGCGCAAGATTTGAAAACGCTCCCGCCAAGCGAGAGCAAGCACAGGTTTCCCTGCCCACATCAGTGCAGACAAGGAAACCGCCATGTCCTGGGGTGGGCTCCCCGGGATATAAAATTTGAGCCAACCCCGGGGGATGGAGTTCCTAGGGCCATTATTGGCTCAGGGAGGGGGGCTGAGTGCCCCCCCCTTTCTTGATTTTGCGTCCCTGTGGGAAGGGGTCCCTGGGGCCACTAGAGGCTGCCCTTAAAACATGCGGTGGGCCCGGTAGATGGGGTTCCCAGGGTGGAAAGCAGCCTGGGGATAATGTGCCCCCCCCCCCCCTTTAAAGATGGAGGGCCCCGGAAGATGTTATCACCAAGGCTGAAATCAGCCTTTAAAATTTGGCCGGGCCCAAGGAGATGGGGTCCCTGGAACCGAAAACGGCCCAGGGAAGAGAAACGTGCACCGGGCCCGGGGGAATGGGATCCCTGGTGCTAAAATTGTCCTGGGGAGGGGGTTCCCCTCCCCTTAACAATAGCACCGGGCCCTGGGGAATGGGGTCCATGGGGCCGAAATCGGCCTGCGTAGGGAGGACAGGCACGTTCCCTCCCCCAGAAGTAAACATCTCTTGCCCCGAGACTTGGCCCACTCGGTGGGGGGTGGGAATTAGGGGGAGGCTTAAAAACAAAAATCAAGTGTCGGAGACCATGCTTGTTAAATTTTTTTTTTTTTTACTTTGCAGCAGATTCTAAGATCCTTTTTGAATTCACAGCAAAATTACAAAAAAAAAAGAAAACATTGTTGGGCCCAGGCGGAGTACCCCTGGGAACCAACCACCGAGCCTGTGCAAACTAAGCAAAAAAGAACACTTTTTTGGAAAGTTTCACGGACATTTTCGTCAAATGGAGCCAAAGTTATTAGTAACACAAAAATGCATTTCCTACTAAAACACGATCCTAACTAACTCCCCAGTGTCAACCACCGCTAGGTAATAATATACATATTATATATATGGAATATGTTACATACCCTGTAAGCATCTGTTAGTGGCATGTAGTGCTGTAGAGTCACATGCTGTGCATTCTCCTGCCATCTAGTGTTGGGTCCGGAGTAGTGCAAGTTGTTTTTCTTCGAAGAAGTCTTTAGAGTCACGAGGTCAAGTGACGACTCCTCTCTGTGATATTGCGCAGTGGCATAGACTCCACTGATAGATTGTTTCCCCACAGGTGGGTGAGACTGTAGTGTAAGTAAAGCAATGACCATGCTAAAAGTAAATGTCTAATGTTACTGCAACTGCCACAGATATCCGGTTAGGAGGGAGGGCGCATATGAATCTACAGCACTACATGCCACAAACAGATGCTTACAGGGTAAGTAACATAATCCATTCGATGGCATGTGTGGCTGTAGATATACATGCTCTGCATAGACTGGGAAGCAGTCCCTCCTTAGAAGCGGTGGCTAGCCTGTGGGTGTTGCAGGGGTTTGGAAAAGAGTACGTAGCACTGCCTGTCCTACTCTGGCTTGTTGGCTTTCTAGAATATCCACACAAAAGTGTCTGGTGAAAGTGTTTGGCGTGGACCATGTAGCTGCCTTACAAATGTCAGCGTTGGGGGTGTTTCCTAACAAGGTTATGGTTGCTCCCTTTTTGCGAGTAGAGTGTGATCTAGGAGGAACAGGCAATGGTCTTTTGGCCTTAAGGTAGAAAGTTTGAATACGTTTGACTATCCCTCTGGCTATGCCTGATTTGGATACTGGGTTGCTTTTATGTGGTGGTGAAAAGGCGACAAAGAGTTGCTAGGTTGAGAGTTTTAAGGTCTGGGCGCCTGATTTGTCCTTGATGTTGAGTGAGAAGGACCGGCCTGTTGGGGAGCTTCTCCAGTGGCACTACAGAGGGGTCTAGGAGTATTGTGAACCAAGGCTGACGCACCCATGTGAGAGCCACCAGGATCATTGTAAGAGAAGTTTGCCTGAACTTCCGAACCAGGAAAGGAAGAAGTGGGAGAGGAGGAAAAGCAAAGGCTAATATCCCCAACCATTTCATCCATAGTACGTCACCCTTGGATAGTGGGTGTGGGTACCTGCAGGTGAAGTTTGGGAATTTTGCGTTTTCGGACGTTGCAAAAAGGTCAATCTGAAGGAACCCCCACTTTTGGAAGTATGGCGAGAGGCCTTGTGGGTAGAGTTCCCATTCATGGACTTGTAGCTGCATCTGCTGAACAGATCTTCAAAGTCATTGTCTGTTCCCAGAGGGTATTCTGCCAACAGGTGAATGTTGTGATGTAGAGCCCACTTCTATATGGTCTGCGACTGATGTGATTGTTGTGAAGACCGCGTGCCCCTGTTTTTGTAGATAATACATGGCTGTCATATTGTCCGTCCAGACTAGGACAACCTTGTGAGACAGGTGGGGAATGAAAGTTTTCAGCGATAAGTAGATTGCCTGAAGCACTAAATAGTTGATGTGTAGAGACTGATGTTTGGTATCCCAAAGATCTTGTACGGTGAGGTCTTCTAGCTGAGCACACCACCACGTCTGTGATGTGTCCGTGGTGAGAGTGATTTTTTTTTTTTTTTTAACACAGATTTTTATTAGATTTTGTAAATCATTCAAGACATTACATGTATCGGAGTTCCTTTTTGATTTTTCTAACCATCTTACGACTTAGTTTACATGTCGTTTAATTGTGCTACATACAGTATTACATTTCTATACTGTGCATTGACATTTAGCAGTGGCATGTTAATAATGCACTTACGTAACAGACATCATGCATTATCAGTGTGTTGCTTATCATTTTTTAACTACCCACGCCCCCCTCAACTAATAACCTTCTTAACTAGGAACAAATAAACTCTGCTGCTGTGCTGTATATACCTCAACACTAGTATGTAATACTACAAGGTAGACATATCCGATATCGATGGGAAGAACCGTCCGTGGTGAGAGTGATATGGAGAACATGGTCCAGAAAAGCTGCACTTTCTACAGGCTGTTGGTGTTCCACCATTGCAGGGAACAGTAAGTGTGGCGGTCTATCAACACTAGATCCTCCAATTGACCCTGTGACAGACACTGGTGAGCTAGACATTGCTGAAGGGGATGGATATGTAGCCTTGCATGCAGAACTATGGCAATTCAGGATACCACCATTCCAAACAGACGCATAACTGTCCTCACTATGATTGTCTGGTTTGATTGGAACTGGGGCAAGTCTGCCTGAAAGTTCTTAATTCGAGTGAGGTTGGGTAGGCTAATCCTAATTGTGTGTTTAGGATTGCTCCCAGGTAAGGTTGGATTTGTAGGCGTTGGAGGTAAGTCTTTGGGATGTTGATTGTAAAACCTAGTTTGTGAAGTAGCTCTATTGTGATCTGAGTGTGTTGCTGGCACTGCGGACTTGTACAATCTTTGATAAAGCCAATCATTTAAGTAGGGGAATATGTGAACATTTTGTCTTTGCAGATGTGCAGCAACTACCCCTAAGCATTTTGTGAACAATTGAGATGCAGTAGTCACTCCGAATAGAAGAACTTTGAACTGATAGTGTTTTTCTGCTACCACAAATCTCAAGTATTTGCGGTGAGCAGGATGTATTGGTATGTGAAAGTAGGCGTCCTTTAGGTCTAACGCTACCATAAAGTCGCCCTAGTGAAGAGGAATGACATCCTGTAAGGTGACCATATGGAAGTGTTCTGATAGGATGTAGTTTTTTAAAGGCCTGAGATCTAAGATCGGTCTTAGAGACCAGTCCTTTTTGGGTATTAGGAAGTATGGAGAGTATACTCCTGAGCCTTGATGTTGAAGGGGAAAGGGTTCTATAGCTCCTTTGGGAAACGGCCTTTACAACGAGGCCTTAAGCAGGCGTGCCGTTTCCCCGCACGCTGAACACCACTTGCCTTAACCACAATTATGCCTTAACCACGCATATGTGTGGTTAAGGCAGTCAGCATTCTAGGTGTCTGAGCGGACAAAGGGGGGGGGGGGGGGGTGAGAGGAACCTGAAGGAACACTGCAGGAAGGACCGGGACGTGGCATGGTAAGTTGGGCTGGGTCCAGGGGAAGGTGGTAGCTGGTTTTAGGGCTCAGGGCTGGGGGCGGGGGCGGAGTAGTTTTTAGGGCAGGGGGCACAGTTTTAGGACTCAGTGCAGGTGGGGGAAGGGGCAGTTTTCAGGGCTGGGGACAGTTTTTAGGGCTCAGAGCAGGGGTGCTGGGATCGGGGTATGTTTGGGCTAGTGGGCCGGATGTTAGGGCTCAGAGTAGGTCAGGGGAGTTAATAGGGCTGGAGCGGGTAGACTGCAAAGCAGGAGGGCTGAATTTTAGGGCTCAAGATGGGGGGCTCGGGTGGGATCTTGACCACACACATACCTTCACTAATCATGCCTTTACAACAAAATCCTTTGTAAAGGCATGCGTTGTAAAGACTCGGTCGTTTTAAAGACCGCATGATTAAGACATGCGTGGTTTAGGCATGCATGGTTGTGTCATACAACGAGATCCTTTGAGAATAAGGGCTCCGACTTCCTGCTTTAGAAGTGTCTGATGTTCCTGAGATAACCTGTGAGTGCGAGATGGAATTTTGGGTGGTGTGGTAATGAGCTCCAGACAATAGCCATGTTGGATAATGGCTAATATCCATTTGTCTGTGGTGATGGTATTCCAGATTGGGTGAAAAAACTGAAGTCTGGCCCCGATAGGAGTTGTTTGGTTTGTGGGTAAAGATAGGGTAGTCACTGTTTTGCAGTGGGAGTTGCTCCACAAGCGGATGTGCCCGTGCCCCTGCCCTTTCCTTTGTTGTTTTTTCCTCTGAAAGGAACTTCTATAGAAACCCCTGGTGTAAGAGGTCTGGGACTGTTGTTGGGAGGAGGATGCCTATGTGGAGGTGGACTTATATGCACTCCTGTACCCTGGGTGACAAAAGGTGCCCCTGGGAGGAAAGGTTGGTAATTCCCCCATTGCTTTGGCCATGGCAGTGTCTTTCTTGATTTTCTGTAGGGTAGAATCTACCTGTGAACCAAAGAGGTGTTCTGTGTCAAAAACTACTAATGTTTCTTACAGATATATCGTTACCGAAGGTAAGTAACTTGTTCATCTGAAAGAAACACATAGTGATAGATTCCTTACCTTAGAATAGATACCCCAGCAATACCAACCCCGGTGGTGGGTCTGCGAACCAAGATCACACCAGAAAGTCACGGAGAACAGAACGGCCAAAGAAGCCGTCTCTCCGGACTTGGCTGTCCAGGCAATAATGCTTAGTAAACGTGTGCAGCGAGACCCACGTGGCTGCCTGACAGATGTCTTGCAGGGGGACACCGCGTCCCAATGCAGTAGTGGCTGCAGTAGCTCTGGTGGAGTGAGCACGCAGTCCCACCGGATGTTCTTTTTTAGCCAAAGAGTAACAGGCTTTGATACACAAGATGACCCAGCGGGAGATAGTCCTCTTGTGTACCGCCTGACCTTTCTTGGTGCCAACGTAGCCAACAAAGAGTTGGTCATCCACCCGGAACTGTTGCTTGCGGTTGAGATAAAAAGAGCGCACGTTTTGGGTCCAGACGGTGGAGCCTCTCTTCCTCTCTGGAAGGATGCGGAGGTGGAAAGAAGGTGGGCAAGGGAATAGTCTGCCCAATGTGAAAGGCTGTAACAACTTTTGGCAAAAAGGAAGGACGGGGCCTGAGCACAACCTTGTCCGGATGGACTGATAGGAAAGGAGGCTTACAAGAAAGAGCCTGGAGCTCACTCACTCGCCTAGCGGAGGTGATTGCCACCAGGAAAGCAGTCTTCAAGGTCAAGAGACGAAGAGGACAGTTGTGAAGGGGCTCAAAGGGAGCGCACATCAAGTACGTCAGAACCAGATTCAAGTCCCACTGAGGCATCACGAAAGGAATAGGAGGAAAAAGGTGAGTAATGCCTTTAAGAAACCTATTTACAACAGGGGACTTGAAAAGAGAGGGCTGATCAGGGAGCCTGAGAAAGGCCGAAATAGCAGAAAGATAGCCCTTGTTAGTGCCCAGAGCAGAGCCCTGCTGGGCCAAAGAAAGAAGGAACAAAGGGACTTCTGAAAGCCTGGACAAAGTGCCCAAAAGAACGTCAGAAAGGGCTTCATTGAAGGGAAGCAGCGGCTCCGCAGAAGTAGCTGCTGGCTGAAGCACCTCTGTCAGGAGGTTAGTCCTGATGGCACCAGTAGGGAGCACGAGGTGTAGGGCTTCGGCCGCCCTACGCAACACCACAGCATAACTAGCATTCTCCTCCATAGCCACGGTAGGAAGAGACAGCATGCCAAGGTCTGGTGAGGTATCCAGACCACTGGCGTCCCCAAACTCCTCAGCCCAGTCCTGTTCAGACTCGCAATCTGCTGCGAGAGGGTCCTCAAACCCCTCCCAGTCCTCCCCTACCTCCTCAGGCTGTTCAACAGGCCTAAAGCACAAGTTACTAACTTGTGTAACGATATATCTGTAAGAGACAGTAGTTAGTGACAGATTCCTTACCTTAGAATATCCCCAGGCGTCAGGCTGGATCCGGAAAGTTTTTGCGTAGCAGTACCCTTGCGCGTCGGTAGGCGGCGTCGTGCGGCTCCGCGTCCGTCGTCGGCGTCGTGATCGTCGGGATGACGTCGCGGGCAGTACTTAGACGCCGCCCCTGCGCGCTGACGTCAGTTCTGTACACGACTTTCCGCGCCAGGAACGCAGAGCCATGCAAGAAGCTGACATAGGTGTCTGAAAAATACTAGGGCCCTGAAAGGGATGTCCTTAACCCTAGAAATCAGTTCGCAGAACGGGGAGGATGGGTGGGCGGTAAGGAATCTGTCACTAACTACTGTCTCTTACAGATATATCGTTACACAAGTTAGTAACTTGTGCATCTGAAAGAGACACGTTAGTGACAGATTCCTTACCTTAGAATAGATACCCCAGCAATACCAACCCCGGTGGTGGGTCTGCGAACAAAGATCAGACAAGGAAGTCTCGGAGAACAGAACGGCCAAAGAAGCCGTCCCTCCGGACTTGGCTGTCAAGGCAGTAATGCTTGGTAAACGTGTGCAGCGAGGCCCACGTAGCTGCCTGACAGATATCCTGCAGCGGAACACCGCGGCCTAAAGCCGTGGTAGCAGCCGTTGCCCTGGTGGAATGGGCACGCAGCCCAACAGGAGGCTCCTTCTTAGCCAAAGAATAGCAGGCTTTGATACACAAGGTTACCCAGCGGGAGATGGTTCTCTTGTGTACCGCCCCGACCTTTTTGGCGCCCACGTAGCCAACAAAGAGCTGGTCATCCACCCGGAAGTGTTGTGTGCGGTCGATATAAAAGGAAAGCGCACGTTTTGGGTCCAGACGGTGGAGCCTCTCTTCCTCTCTGGAAGGATGCGGAGGCGGAAAGAAGGTGGGCAAAGTGATGGTCTGCCCAATGTGGAAGGCAGTAACCACCTTTGGCAAGAAGGACGGACGCGTCCTAAGAACAACCTTGTCTGGATGGACAGACAGAAAGGGAGGTTTACATGATAGAGCCTGGAGCTCACTCACCCGCCGAGCGGAGGTGATGGCCACCAGAAAGGCTGTCTTCAGAGTCAGAAGACGAAGAGGACAGTTATGTAGAGGCTCAAAGAGAGCGCACATGAGAAAGGTAAGAATCAAGTTCAAGTCCCACTGAGGCATCACAAACGGAACAGGAGGGAAGAGGTGTGTAATGCCTTTTAGGAACCTGTTAACAACAGGGGACTTGAAAAGGGAGGGCTGATCATGAAGCCTGAGGAAGGCCGAGATGGCACAAAGATAGCCCTTGATGGTACCCAGGGCAGAACCCTGTTGAGCCAGGGAAAGAAGGAACAGAAGAACCTCAGAAAGAGGGGCAGAGAGGGGATTCACAGCCTTTGCTGTGCACCATGCCACAAACTTGTTCCACCTGCAGGCGTATACCACCTTAGTGGAGGGACGCCTGGCTGCCAGAATCACATCACAAACTTCGGGAGGCAAGTCGAAAGGAATCAACTGCCGCCGCTCAATCTCCACGCAAGCAGGTGGAGGCTGGACAGGTTCGGGTGGAGGACCGTCCCCTGCTGCTGCGACAGAAGATTCTCCCGAAGAGGCAGACGGATCAGGGGATCGACGCTCATACTGAGTAGCTCGGGATACCAAACTCTTCGAGCCCAGTCCGGAGCCACAAGGATGACTTGGGCCCGGTCGCGCCGAATCTTCTTCAACACTCTGGGTAGAAGTGGTATAGGCGGACAGGCGTACAACAGACCGCAACTCCACTCGCGACGAAAAGCGTCGCCGAGCGAGTGCCGCCTTGGAAATTCCAACGCGCAGAACTGATGGCATTGCGCGTTCTCTTCGGTGGCGAATAGATCTAACCAAGGCTCTCCCCACTGCAGAAAGAGTCCATGCGCCACTTCCGAGTGAAGACGCCATTCGTGATCCATCATGCACCTGCGGCTGAGTTCGTCCGCCCTGGCGTTCAGGGAACCTGCCAGTTGTTGAACCATCAGGAACATGCCCTGATGTTCCAGCCATGTCCAGAGGTGCAGAACCTCCTGACAGAGGGTCCACGACCCCACCCCGCCTTGTTTGTTGCAGTACCACATGGCGGTGGTGTTGTCTGTGAACACCTGCACTACCTTCCCTTTGACAGAGGGAAGGAATGCCTTGAGTGCAAGTCGGATCGCCCGGAGCTCCAGAATGTTGATATGGAGCCGGGACTCCGCCGGAGACCAGAGGCCTCTGATCTCCGCCTCTCCCATGTGACCGCCCCATCCCAGAAGGGACGCGTCCGTCACAACTGTGTGCTCTGGCTGGGGAAGGGAGAGGGATCTGCCCATGACCCATTGCCGGTTCGAGAGCCACCACTGCAACTGTTTTGCAGTCCCCTCCGAGATCTGGACGTGATCGGACAGGTTGCCCTGGTGCTGCGCCCACTGGAACTTCAGGCCCCACTGCAGAGCCCGCATATGCCATCTGGCATGATCGACCAGCAGAATGCAGGAGGCCATGAGGCCCAGCAGCCTCAGGGTCATCCGTACCGAAACCCAGGATAAAGGCTGAAAGATCGGAATCATAGCCTGAATATGCCGGACTCGCCGTTCGGGAGGATAGGCCCGAAACTGCGTTGTGTCCAGAACTGCTCCGATGAAAAGGAGCTGTGGAGAAGGAATCAGATGCGACTTCGGCACATTGATGGAGAACCCCAGCGATTGCAGGAGTTCGGCCGTAGTCTGGAGGTGGGAGACGACTGCCTGGGACGAGCCCGCCTTCAGCAGCCAGTCGTCGAGGTAGGGGAAGACTGGAACCCCTGCCCGGCGCAGATGAGCTGCGACCACCGCCATCACTTTCGTGAACACCCGAGGGGCACTTGTAAGGCCAAAGGGGAGCACGGTGAACTGAAAATGCTCGAGGCCTACTGTGAACCGCAGGTAACGCCGGTGGGCCTGCAGGACGGGGATGTGAAAATAAGCGTCCTGCAAGTCCAACGCTACCAACCAGTCTCCAGGGTCGAGGGCAGTCAAGACCTGAGCTAGGGTGAGCATCTTGAACTTCTCCTTCCGGAGGAAGCGATTGACGTTCCGGAGGTCCAAGATAGGACGCATGTCCTCCTTGTCCTTTGTGGGCACCAGAAAGTAGTGGGAGTAGCAACCACGTCCTACTTCTGGGGTCGGAACATGCTCGATGGCCCTCTTGGCCAAGAGGGCCCTGACTTCCTTCTGCAGAAGCACCAAGTGATCCCCTGATATGCGGTGGAATTGAGGTGGCATGGCTGGGGGGGTGGTCTCGAAGGGGAGGGAGTAGCCCCTTCGGACAATGTCCAAGACCCACCAGTCCGAGGTGATGGCACGCCAGCGGAGAAGGTGATGGCGGACCCTGCCCCCTACTGGCGTGCTGTGCACCTGAAAGGAAGGACTAGGAGGGCTTGGAGGCCGCGGACGGGGCGGAGTTGGTGGCCTGACCCGCACGCTGGTTGCCCGACCCGCCACGGCGGTAGCCACGTCCTCGGCCACGCGAAGACGCTTGCTGCGCGGGCCGGTGGCTGGGCAGCGGACGTGACTGGGCGCCCCTTCCGTGGCCACGAAAGGGGCGAAAAGCAGAGGTTAGCGGAGGGCGCACAACAGAAAGGCCCAGGGACTTGGCAGTAGCCTGTGAGTCCTTAAAACGCTCCAGCGCATGGTCTGCTTTGGAACCAAAAAGACCGACTCCATCAAAGGGCATGTCCATGAGTGTATTCTGGACATCACCCGAGAAACCAGTTGTTCTCAGCCAGGCGTGGCGACGCAGCGCCACCGTCGTTGCAAGCGATCTGCCCAGCAAGTCGGCGGTATCAAGGCCACAACGTATGGTGTACTTTGCCGCATCCCTACCTTCCGCAATGGCGCGGGTAAGCAGTGTCTGGACCTCCTCAGAACACTGGGGCAAAACGGCCGCCACCGAATCCCACAGAGAGTGGGAATATCGGCCCAAAAGGCAAGCGGTGTTGACGGACCGCAAGCCAGCACTGGAGGAAGAAAAGGCCTTCTTCCCAAATTGGTCCAGGCGTTTGGATTCCCTATCCGTAGGGGCGGTAGGGAAGGCGGTTTGGGAGGCAGAGGCTTGGACAACCAAGCTCTCGGGGGTGGGATGTTGAGAGAGAACCAAGGGGTCGCCCGGAGCAGGGCGATGGCGTCGGGCCACGTTCCTATCCACAGGAGCCCCTGTGGTGGGCTTGGACCAGGTGCCCAAAAGAACGTCAGACAGTGCATCATTAAACGGCAGCAATGGCTCCGAGGAGGTAGCTGCCGGCTGAAGCACTTCCGTCAGGAGGTTAGTCCTGACAGCCACAGTAGGCAATTGGAGGTGCAAGGCTCCAGCTGCTCTACGCAACACCGTTGCGAAATTTGCTCCCTCCTCCGTAGCCACGGAAGGAGGAGACAGCATGCCAGAGTCAGGAGAAGTGTCCAGACCACTGGCATCCCCAAGTTCCTCTGCCCAGTCCTGATCATACTCACACTGCTGTGTGAGAGGGTCTTCCGACCCCTCCCAGCTCTCCTGGTCCTCCTCTGGCTCAAAATATGGAGGAGGAGGGACATCTGGGACCCAAGGTCTCATCGGCGCCGGGGCCGGCGTCGGGGGTCCGGCTCCATGTCCGGAACCGGAGAGAACCGGGAAACGACGCCGCCCGGAGCCCCGGGCGGCGTCAGGAACGGCACCGGGGACATCGGCGCCGGCGGAGGCGTGGTTAGGTCAACCGGCGTCGATCGGGGTTGCGGTACCACCGGAGCCGGGGCCGAGGCCGGGATCAAGGCTGGCGGGACGGGCGACGCCGTAGCAACCCCATCAGGGCCCGCGGGGCCCGAAGGCGCACCGGAGGGACCTTGAGGCCCTAAGAGGCGGGCCATGGCCGACAGGAATTCCTGTATTTGGGCCGGAGTCGCCCCCGAACCCGGAAAGGACGGGTAATGCGGGGGCGGCGCCACAGGCACGTCCGGGGCCTCGGGGGCGGGGACGGTGCCAACAGGGGCCTCAGCCGAGTCGCGAGACCGGCGAGGCGAAGTCTTAGAGCGATGATGCTTTTTACACTTTTTGTGCTTCGACTTACCCGAGGAGTGCGAAGACTTGGACTCCGACGACCGGGGGGGGGCTCCGCGACCGACCCCTCGACCTCTCAGGGGACCGGGGCTTGGTGCGGCGCGGAGCCGACTGCCGGACCTCGAGGAGCTTTCGAGACCGCTCTCGCAAAGCCTTCGGGTGAAGTTTCCGGCAGTCAGGGCACGACTTCGTGTCGTGGTCTCGGCCGAGACAGTAGAGACACTCTAGATGCGGGTCTGTGATCGACATCATTCGACCACAGACGTCGCATGGCTTGAAGCCGGGCATCCCTACCGACACCTAGGAGTCGAGAAGACTCGAAAAGAAACAGTGAAAAAATTCACCAAAAATGTAGTCAAAAATTGACTAGGGCACTGCTCTTCCCGGATCTGCGCTTACTGGCGCGGAAAAAGAAGAACTGACGTCAGCGCGCAGGGGCGGCGTCTAAGTACTGCCCGCAACGTCATCCCGGCAATCACGACGCCGACGACGGACGCGGAGCCGCACGACGCCGCCTACCGACGCGCAAGGGTACTGCTACGCAAAAACTTTCCGGATCCAGTCTGACGCCTGGGGATATTCTAAGGTAAGGAATCTGTCACTAACGTGTCTCTTTCAGATTTTGCAGATAGTGCAGGTTGGCAAGGGAGTCAGAGGACTTCCAGCAGGATTGGGGTGATCTGGTCTATTGCTTTAGACCCTTGATGACACAAAGTAACAGCTTTGTAGGCTTGTATTAGAGTTAGGTGCATGCTGCTCTTTCTGTGTACTGTATGGACATGACAAAGGCAATACCAAAAACCTCATATCAATGGTCCTGTAACCATCATCACCAAGATAACCAATTATATTCTGGTTGCCTATGAGGAGAATAAACAAGGAATAAACAATAAAAAGAAAGTGAAATAATATTGGATGTCATTAGATTACTTTTCCTCACCAGGCCACGAGGCAGGCGGTGAATTTGGTGTTGCATGTTCTTCGATGCTTTCTGTCCGTAATCTGCGGCGTTCACTCAAAAGAAGACCCTGATAAGTCATTCCAGTGAACTGATTTGTTTCTGTCTGATTGCTAAAAAGAAAAAGAAAAAAGTGCTTTAGGACTATTTCTAAAATCAGCAGGTAGCATAATCTTTAACCATATCATCCCAATAGGTGTAAAAATCATCTTACAATGCTGCTTTTGCTTGAAAAATAACTAAGCACCATTGGTTAGAAAAATGGCATTTGTAAGGAGTGACGAAACATTTTCATGAAAATGTTGAATAAACTGAATTCACATACTACATAGGGGAATAAAGTCATAATTTTGCACCTGACGGTCTGTCTTACTCCCTGTTTGGGATAGCCCTCAACTTTCCTCGACTGCATAGTTTGCCATGAATGGCTATAAGAAGGACGGTATCAGACAATTTGATTTGTGGCCCTGTAACCATTCAGAAACACTGAAACTTCAAGAAGGTTATGTGGAATTTCAAAAATCAGATTAATTCTTTGGCCGTCAATCTGAGCCAATTTGGGCTGACCTTCATGAGAAGCAGGGATTTCCACCAACTTCTGGCAACAGGGCTCCCTTTTCCTTTCAGGTGAATGAAAGAGCCATGATTTCCCTAGCAATAGGGATGCTTCTTCCAGTATGCACTGTAAGAATGTAGATTTCAACTACACGGATCACAAGGAGCATTGCAGGGAAACACGCTGTAGATTCCATATCACCCAGTATAAGTAAACCACAAATCAGTACTCTCCTACAATACACTGAGTGGTTTTCCGATGTACAGTATGCAAACAAAACTAACCCTGTGCACTTTATATTATTACTTACATCATAGTGGTAATAAAAAAAGCATTCCATTTCTTTCTTAATCATGGCAATAACCATATTAGAAGATCTATATTTCATCTTAATAATAAATGGCAAGCCAAATATGGTATCTATTAGAAAAACCTGCACTTATAGGGCCAATAATTTACGGTAGCTGGTTGAAAAGCTTTTGTGTGTTGAGTACCAAGTAAAGCACTAACTATACTTTAAAGGTATGAAGTGTTACCTTCAATTATACAATACATTCAGTGTTTCTATATAGCTCCAGGATTAAGCATAGACTCATCCATGCTGCCCTCTGGACAGTCAAGTATCATAGAGAGTAATGAAATCCAATTGCAGTGTGCCAGAATTGTGGCCCCGGGACATCAGCGGCAATCAACACTAGCCCTACCAAATTGTGCATAGTAACATGGGTGTGGGGGGATCGCATAATAAGAAAATCATAAAGAACTTTAACTGCACTGCCACAAAAGCTATTGGGTCCAATTCTCAAAAACCAGTATAAATTTACTCCTGCAGGCTTTATGTTGCTAGTAAATTTTCATTATTTGGGGAACTCGCAAAGAATTCCAGGAATACACCTGGGAAGCTGTAACAGTCTCTGATTTTTTCAGCAATGGTAGAAAGGTGGGTAAAATGTGTGGTTTTTTTAAAATCTGGAATTAAGCTGGGTAACAGAAGAACTCTGGCTGCCAGAAATATCAACCTCAGTCACGCTGAAAGAAATAATATTCCTTCTTAGGGAAATGAGAAGGCATCTTCCCATGAATATTGAGTCACTAGTCAAAAACTTCTAATTGAAATTTCCACTCACTGAAAATTGCATCAGCTGAAACATACGGTGTCTCGCACCCTCCATTGTTATCTTTCTCTTCTCTTAACTGAACCCTTGCTTTTTATATTCAAGTTGCATTTTGATCAAGTCTATTGGTAATTCATGAAGTTTCTTGGGTGAGGTATGTAATTTCATAACAGAAATAACTTATCATTCTATTTAGATTATTTGACGAGAAGATGCCCAAATAAAAATAGTGAATAGATGTATTGTATGTTTAGAGTTGAAAGTAACCTTGCATTATATCACAATTTTAAAAATAGTCACACTAGTTAAACAAACTTAGATTGATATGTTTTTTACCAAGGTCTTAATCAATATTGAGTTATTACCTATAGCTGTGGCTGTCACACAAGGCTTGATAAATCGAAGCTGAAAGAGAAGCTGCTAATGAATGAAGCGTAGCAACCTAAAAGCAAAAGAAAAAACAGAGAGATAGTGAGGTTTAGGACTTCCGATCAATGGCAAAAAAAAAAAAAAAGACAGCTTGCTACTACCATGGTTTTTTGTAAATATTGCAAACAACATATTATGGTACTATTCACAAGCTAGTTAGTTAACCAAATAATCACTAAGTATAGAAAGACTTGTGCTAATTGCTACTAGAAACAAATAACAAGCATTTGCAATGCAATAGGTCTCGCATTTACGCGAGTTTAAGCTATTGGCATTGTAAATGACAATGCCTTTTATTTATGTTTTAAAAAACAAATGCTTGTTTTGCTATGTGATTCGCTAATCAGGGCCACTTTTATTTTGGTGCTGGGCCTGCTTTCTGTCCCAGTCCGACACTGAAGGTCTACTTTGGACATTCTTCGCAATATGGAAACAACTCCCTAGAAGGACCTGAATTTATTACATTTTGAAAAAGGGTAAAGTGCAGCTCTGCAGTTAAACTACTTGGAGGTGCTGCTAACCAGGAACTAGGCCATAACAATCAATTTACGAGAAAACAGGCTGAAGAGACAGTCCAAGGGGCCCTTTATTCAACATTACTTCTGAAAAGGGTTACTTACAATCAATCGTCCTCTACACGACCTACTCACCCCAGCAATCATTCTCATGAACTATTCCCCCACCCTCCTTTTAACAATCCCATCTAAGTCTGTTTATTGTATCACAAACAGACTGTGGTAAATGTATGGAAGGGTGTCTTTTGAGAAGACAAAACTGATCCCAACAAACAAACCCATAAAATGAACAGCTAACCTCAGGTTCAGGAGTAGAATGCTACTCAGCATAAAGTACTTTTGTGCCTTGTTAGGGGTAGTAGGCAGTATAAAAATGCTATCACAATATGAATGCGCACCACGTTGCAACTGTAGCTCAACAGTGAGAGTCCGCTGCACAGATGTGTGCATAACCTGCAGGCGAAACATGGAGACGGACGAAAAAAGTGCCCTGCATTCTTGTGAATATTAATGTATGTTATTTGAGCGCTTTGACGCAGTTCAGCGTAATGACCAATTATGGTTTTAGTATTGTGGTTGTAAAGAAGCACCCCTTTAGTTTTTTTTTTTTTGTTTTTTTTAAACTTATTACTTAACCTGCTTCTATTGTAAAACGCTCTGACACCTTTGGATGAAGTCTGCGCTATATAAAACTGCATTAAATAAACAAAAAATAAATAAATAAACCTAACGGGCACCTGGAGATGAGAAGCCACTGTTCTGTGCCCAGACTCTGCTGGGTCTTTCCAGATATGTCAAATTCATATTACACAGCGCACGCTGCAAGCCTCAATCATTCTAGGCGCTAGACAATAGGAGTTATTGTTACAATGGCATTAAGCCGTTCTACTCAGGTCCACACACACACACCTCTCTGCAGCAAGTAGTCCACACAAGGGCTATTTTAACCACTGGAGAATGGTGTTCGAGGAGATGTTTTCTAAACGCAGGGCCTACACGTCTTATTCGGCAGAGGGGCCTGCTTTGCTAAACCCTCCGAATGAAAGTGTCCGTGCACAGGAGTAGAAGGGGACATACTTCATCAGACAATCTGGCCTGTTGCATTTAGAGGGGGCGATGTGCCCCCTAAACTAACAAAGGTGCAATTTGGATTAAGAGCTTCATTATCCAGTGATTGAACATGCCCGGGAGGAGATGGAAGGGGTTAAGAGGCCCCTCCCTAACCAGTAACTTGCACAGGGCGGTGTTTGAATGGCCTCACCTGTTAGCTTTCGGCACTTCCGCCTTTGTTCTGGATGAAAAGTTTGAGTAATCTCCGGCGCTTGGTGTAACTGGAGGAGGCTCAGATAATTGGGTTTGGGGAAGGCAGGGATGTGGGTGGGTCTGTTCTCACACAGCGGGCAGTTTAGCAGTTATTTTCCCTGGCCACAAACCATTTGGCAGTGAGGTGTGTATGTTGGTGGGTAATATCGTTAGATCACATCTCGTTGCGTAGCGTCTCTTACCGGTGTGGTACGCGATGATAAGTTCCCCAAAGCTGCTCTCGTTAAGCGGTACGGTTAGAAAAGATGCCGAGTGATTTTAAATAAACCCATGCTGATGTGAAAATGATGTAACGTAACTAATCAACGAAGACAGGCTAAAGTAAAAGGACCGTGGGCGCCTTAACATTAAACAGCATGATAGCACTCCATTTAACAACAAGCATTTGCAATGCAATAGGACTCGCATTTACGCGAGACCTATTGCATTGCAAACGGGAGTGCAGGCGGGCAGGGGGGCGAGAAGGCACGCACAACAGGAGTGCGGGGGTGAGAAGGCACGGACTGCAGGAGGTGGGGGAGAAGGCACGTGAAGAAAATAGTGCTCACAATCTAAATAAAACATACTGTGCAATACTCTAAGTAAAGGGGCCAGTAGCCATGGAAGGATACAAATGATGACATGGCCGTCATAAGGAGGGACTAACAAGCCTATAAACCAATCAGAAGGCAGCATTTAGGAACGACAAAGACACAAGCCAATGAAAAAGATGGGCGGGGGAGTGGGCGGGTCTTCCCTCACGTAGTCAACTACCACAGATCAACCCCAGAGCAGCACTTGCGCGCTGGCTCAGGGCTCGACCTAAAAAGTTTCTTTACTTTGGCAACACGGATTCTGATGGATGCTGGTTATTCTCTAAAGATTCTCTATCTTGCTCCAGGATTGGACTACAGACGTTGCCTCGGAAATAGGGACCAGCAAGTTTTTTAAATATAAGGGGCTAAGATGAGCAGTGATGGAGAATGTTCAAATTAACACTATTTCCAGAACAAGCAACATTACAAAAAGTGCATTTTCAAGCATTGTTTTTAAATGAATACAAGTTATTCACCAGACTGTATGTTATGCAACGATACACCAACAATGACGAACAGTATGGAAGGAGGACCCAGAATATTTCAGCTAAAAAGAATAGTTTAGGTGAATAAAAGATGACCAACCTTTCTACATTAGAATCAGAACTGAGACAATTCTGATTTTAAAACGTATACAGTTAGGGTCAAATTGCTTCACTTAAAAAAATTATTGATTCATCTTGTGCAAGCTGCCGAAGCATATATACTATTATGAGTCACTATAGTATTCAAAATATTTGCTCAGACACTGCCATTCCTTTGAGGCTCTGCCTTAAAAGGTGAACCGCTGTGTACCCATGAGGCATTGATCTTTCTTAGGAATGTAATTTCTCAAAGAAATTACATTCACCACTTTTGTTCTAACAAGGTACAACATAATCCTGGCAGTTTGCAAAAATGTCCTGGCAGTGGAGTTGCTCTGATACACAGCACTTCTATTTTAGGAAAGTGCCTCTTTTTGCATGATTGCCCCCCACTTTTTGCCGGATGTTGATGCTCTTTTGACTAAGTGTGCCCTGGGTTCCTGCCAACCAGGTACCCAGGGAATATGTTCTTTCCCTAAAACTGTACTGTTGCACACCCAGTTTGCAACTCTCTGGCCACATGCAAGTCACTTGCAAAATGTACCATGGGTACCAAGGTCCCTGTGACCAGTGAAGGCCACTAAGGGCTGCAGCACATATTGTGCCACCCTTAGAGGCCCTGTACCCTGAAACACACACAATGCCATTGCAGGCTGCGTGTTTTGGTGCAGAACAAAATGAAGAGTCGACATGGCACACATCCCTGTGTGTCATGCCTACAACCTACTGCCTATGGCATAGGTCAGCCAACCCTTTAGCTGGGTGTACTATGCCACTGGTGAGGGTACAGGTGCATGAGCCCTGTACCCCTACAGTGTCGAAGTCCATTCTTAGACATTGTAAGTGCAGTAAAGCCATAAAGAGTATATGGTTTGGGAATTTGTTGCTACGCACTCCACAGCACAGCTTTACTGAAAGCTGGGAAGTTTGATATCAAACTTCTCAGCACATTAAACCCACACTGATGGCAGTGTGGGATTTAATGCAAAATGCACACAGAGGGCATCTTAGAGATGCCCCCTGAAAAACGACCTGACTGTAGTGTCCTGGCAGACTGGCTTCTCACTAGCTGCCACCCCCAGACATGTTTCTGGACCCCTGGGTCGAGAGCCTCCCGCTCTCGAGGTCCTGAAACAAAGCACATCCTGGGCAGAGATGCCAAGCCTCCTCCCCCAGGATGGGCAGGGTCCACAAAGGGGAAGCTTCAAAGGCTTGCCGCCTTTGTGAGCTGACCCAGGCATTTGCTGCTCCCAGCAACTGGCCCCCACCAGCTCTGAACCCTACTTTAGGCGGGAGAATCGGCGGGAAAACCAAGATAGGAGGAGAGGTGTGCCGACCTTTGCCAACCCCACCCCTCATGTGGGGGAGGCGAGGCGAAGCACAACTCTCAGTCCCTACAATCTTGAAGATTGGGAGACCCAGCTAACCAGAGTGAGGCTTATGCCCCCCTCCCACTGGAGGGTGGCATAATAGGGGGATGTACCCACCCCAAAGAACCTGTACCTACCTGAAACACCCCTAAATTTAGTATTTAGGGGCAACCCCGAACCTTGCCTCCTCAGACAAAAAGAAAGAAGAAGGACCGAAGAGCTGTGCTGAAGGAAGGAGGAGGACACCAACTGACTTGGCCTCAGCCCTACCGGCCTGTCCTGACCTCGACCTGCTCCAGTGGAATCCCTGTGTGTCCTGCAGCCAGCAGCCCCCCCAAGAACCGGGAGGACCTGCCCTACCTTCCCTAACAAGACTGTCTCCCATGAGCACCGGATTTGCTCACCAACAGACTGTGGCTCCGGCCAAATCCGCAAGTCTGCACCACCCAGCACCCGATGCCCACGGCCCGCGTTCGAGTTGCCCAACACCACGAGGAGGTCTCCTCGGCAATCCTGACCTGGGATCTGGTGATCCGTGACCTACCTCAAGTCTCCCGACGACACCTGCAGCCCCCTATCTGGAGGATTCCTCTGACCGCGACCGGAGTCGGCAAGGTAAACCTGACGCCAAAAGACAGTCCTGCACCCGATTCCCCATGGCCTTGGGTGGTCCAATCAACGGTGTCCAAGCATCCCAACTTACCTCTCCAACTGGTTGCTACCTCCAGAAGATCTTCATGCCCGAGCCTGCAGTGTTTGTTATGACCGGAGCTTCGCCATTGAAATCAACAGGGCTCCCGACGTCGATCCAGCACCCAGCTGCCCCTGTGTTTCTGTGGGTGCACCTTGAGGATCCCCCCTTGCCCTGAGCTAAACCCTAGGAGCTTTTCTCCCACATCCAAGTGACGTGCCTGTGAGCATCCACCAACTGGAGGCCCCCATATCACCCATTGGATAACATTGGGCCTCAGCACTCTGCACCCGGCCGCCCTAGTGCTGCTGAGGGTGCTCTTGGAGTGCATCCTTAAACCTGGGGGAACCCTGGTTCTAACCCCAGAAACCCAACTCCCACAACCAAGTACTTACCTTTAAACCAATAACTTCATTTCCTCCCATAGGATTGCACTGACTGCTTTTCTGTAAAAACGTTCTAAGTGTGGAGCTGGAAATTGTAGGAGAACCTAAGAAACTGTGTATTGACCAAAACTGACTTACTTGCCTTTTATCCAGGAAATGTCCCAGTGTGATATTCTAGGCATACCACACTGAGTAGAAAAAGTAATCTGAAAAGTAATCTAAAAAGTAATCGTGAAGTAATTGCAAAGTAACTTAAAAGTAATTTCAACTGTTTCTGAACATTTGACCTACCTGTAACAAAGCCAACTGCATCCAACTGTCTTATACCAGAAAAGTACTATTTTACTTACCTGCACCAATTCTGTCTTGGTCCTAAAAACAAAATACAACAAAGAAATATTTTTATACAAAACGATTGGTCTGAGTTCAGTCTTTGAGTGTGCGACATCATTTCTTCCCTGAGTGTGTACAATAAATGCTTAACACTATCCTCTGATAAAGCCTTACTGCTCGCCCACACTACCACAAACAGAGAGAAAGGTATTATCTACTTTTACCTCTGTAAGCCTTTGGATATCCACTGGACTGTGCACACTATACCTTACTTTGGTATAGTATATACAAAGCCAGCTTCCTACATCTATTGTATCTAAATAAAATATATTCTAAACCCCTAGCTCAGGTAGTTGTGAATGGGAGGACATCTTGGGTGTTCCCACTCCAACATGGGACCAGGCACGGCTGCCCTCTCTCGTCACTCATTTTTGCTCTGATCCTTGAACCTTTGGCGGCCTGGGTTTGGATGGACCTGTTGATCTGCGGATTGCGCTGGACAGAGGAATGGGAGGATAGGATATCTCTCTATGCTGACGACATCCGGTTGTACGTCGCAGCTCAGCAATCCTACATCCGCCTAATATTGGATATATTCAACAACTTTGGTAAAATATTTCAGGTACACTAATAATTGGTCCAAATCCATGGTATATGTCCTCCAAGGCCAGCCGCCAAACCTACCAGCAGACAGCGAGGTGCACACAGTGATGGATGGCTTCCGCTATCTTGGCATTTATGTTATCACCAATCCTGTCCTATTCAACACCAGAAACGCCAAGGCCCTTTGATGCAACTTGAAAATGATGTCCAGCACTGTAGGTCGCTCCCACTCTCATTGCACAGAAGAGCGGCTGTGTTTAAAATGATGGCACCGATGCGTTTTCTTTATGTGCTGCAGAACACGCCGTTCCCTGTTCGCATGACCTATTTTAAAATCATAGGAGGTGAAGTTAGAACCCTGGTGTGGGATGGAGGCCCCCGTCATATAGCCCTAGCTAAATCAAAGCAGGGTTGGTAGGACGGCATATAGCCTGCCCAAAATCCAAAAATACTACTGGGAGGCACAATTGATGGTCATTAAACAATGGGTTCATCAACCCGCAGCTGAGCCAGAATACTGTGTGAACCGTCCTATCTTACACCCAGGGGGATATTTGCGAGCACTATACACTAATCTGAAATGTTTGACCCTCACAGGACAAACAGCACTCATGGTCCGAATCTGGCACATGACATTTAAAACATTGGGCTGGGGAGGTAGGCTCACCAGGCCACACCATTGTGGGATTCTGAGAGGTTGGGCACGCTGGGGACAAGACCCGGCTTTGATAAATGGGATCTTATAGGTATATCTAAAATAGGGGATCTCTGGTCCCGTGGGGGGTCCCATTCTCTGAATTACAGAGTGAGCATGAGCTTGCGACGTTAGAGACCTTCTGTTACCTGCAAGTTCGACATGCTCTTTAGGCTGTGTTCTATCAGAATCATCACCACTAGAGGATAGATTGTTGGACGATCACATGAACCGTAAAACAATCCCCCTTACCTATAAAAAGTTGATTAACAACTCCCCAAATGCGCTCCTTCACCTGCTGGACCGCTGATATGCAGACCTGGGCGGCCTGGCTGATGAAGACTAGCCAGATGCCTTAGCCTTTTCCAGGGAGGTGGCGATTAGAGCACCGTTCAAGCTGGTAAAGCTTAAAATACTTCATAGGTCTTACCTATCTTGCAATACCATGGTTAAAATAGGCAGGGGATCTGATCCAACCTGTCGCAGGTGGTGTGGTCAGGAAGGGTCCTTCTTCCACATCATTTGGGATTGCCCAGCAATCCAGGCCTTTTGGGGATCTGTTGTAACATGTATGAACAGTGTATGTGGTAACAACTTGTCACTCCCAGCTAAGTGGTGCCTTCTTAATGTGTGGGATGCTACGCATTGAACAAATCTGGATGACCCTGGGCATGGCGATTGCTAAACATAACATAGCCCTTCTGTGTGGGGTGGCGGCCGCACCACTTCTCAGACACTGTGAAAGAGACAAGGACTGGTGCATGGTGGCTGTGAAGGTGGTTTATGAAAGCAGGGGCTGCCCCAAGAAGTGGGAGAGGGTCTGGGGCAAATGGAATTTTTATAGAGGGACTCCATGTGCTGCCCCCATTATAATGACCGCTGAGGCCGGAATTCCCAGAAGCAATATATTTCATGAACGCCGGGGTGGGAGCGAGCATACTGGACATCCAGGAGTGAGATTGTCAAGACAGGGCTGCACTATGTACATTCATTATCTATATGTGCGACTTCTGTGGTGTACTTACTTACCTTTGTTTGCTATGTGCCTAATAAAAAGATGTTTTAGAAAAAGAATAGGCCAATTGAGGGGAATTTAAAAGAAACTCAAAATGGTCACAAATTATTTATCTGGGAGTTTAGTGTAACACCAATTTACTGTGTGGCACTGCACAAACTTGTCCTAATCTCACTGCTGAACACCAATGTGAGAAATCGGGTTACTGGTTGAGGGAGTAAAACCCTACTCAAGCAGCAACCAGAATCTGTCAGGGTGAAGTCGCAAGAGAATCCCAAATTAAGCTGTGCTTAACCCACTGGTAGCTTTGCACAAAAGCAGTCAGGCTCAACTTAGAGGCAATGTGTAAAGTATTTGTGCAGAAATTCAAACAGTAATAAAGTGAAAACAAAACAAGAAAAATCCCACAACATTTTAGAAAAACAGAGTAAAATTTCATACATATATTTGAGATCAAAACAACAAAAATCCAATCAGTATAACCGGAGAGCTTCAATTTTAAAGATTTAAGTGAAAATAGTGCTGTAGGAGGGATGGTCGGATATATGGATGAGTAGGCTGGGCTTTCTTCTCAATGTTGATTTTATTTGTATTATAGATTATGAAAGAAAACCTGATGTGGATATCTTTCCATGGTTTGGCACAATCTGCTGTAGATAATGCATAACGTTGGGTGTTTCTTCAGTCTCCTTTCTACAGGTATCTTCTCCTGGATTATGCTGGCCGGAAGTCTCAGGAAAAGAAAATACCGGGAAGTATATAGATGAGCAGTTTATTTTGGTATACCGTCACCATATCCTGTTGTGCCCTTCTCTCAGTGGCAGGGTATGTTTCCTAGGGTGAGGGAAACAGTCACCAGATCTACACTGGGACTTCGCCTGTGCTTCGTGTGCTTATGGGTAGGGGTTGAGTATCTTCAGTGACTATTACAATATAACATGCAGGGGCTACCGGCCAGGTTAAACGTCACCTTGTTCGGTTAGGTGCCTTTCGAATCAGTGCCCTTGATTTTCAGGGTGGTTTTATGGTATACAGCTTCTGGCTATCATCCCACAGCTTCACAGGGAAAACGCTCTAATACATGGGGTGTTTTAAGCAATACGAGCGCATTCAGAAAAAAGAAAGATATGCCCAAATGCGGTGTCATAGAAATGGTCAAACGTGGAGTCACAGATATGCCCAAGCATGTTGTCACAGAAATCAAAAATACCCTTACCGGTGCCATTCCCTCCTCCCTCTCCTCTGTACTCACCCGCTAGGCCACAACTCTGAGCTGCAGTGGCTCATCAGCTTCCTCCGGGGGCATCCACCACTCCTCACTCTAGGTCTCTGGGGGTTCCCTCTGAATCCGCGGCGTCCTCAACAGCTTCCGCGGTGTAGGGTGATTCTCCCTCAGGATGGCGGCTTCCTCCTTCTTCAAGGACTCTTGAGCGTTCCCTCAATTGGCTCTCCCCTTGCGTAGTCCCGCCTCCCTGTTCAAAAATATAGTGGTCCTCTTTTTAGTGTTGTGTTTGGGGATACTGTCCTGGTTTAACCCTTTCTTCTCTCTTTCCGCAGGCGTTCCTGATGATATGGTGTTCGACGTGGCAGTTGGTGAAACGTTCTTGAGGGGAGTAGGGGGCCTCGGGCCTGATTTCTCATAAGTGCCTAAATCACAAAGCGCCAACTGTGGTTATCTGGCATCGCCAGACCGGGACAAAATCACAAGTTCATACTGACCGCAATGGAGCACAGGTCAGATTCAGGGACCAAGTTAGGCCTGCTGAACAAAGTACCTTAAATCCTGGTTTGTGGACTACCATGAGATCCTGTGTCGAGGATGCATCATGCAGTGGCGGTTCCTGAAGAAGCTGCGGGGCAGGGATGCAGAGTTTTGCATCATAAGAGAGAATGATCTCAACGAGGGCCATGCAATGTGAAGGCCTGAGTTGAAGATGCATAGCGCAAGGGCAGTTCTGATGCAGCTGCCAGGAGATGAATTAAGCTGTGTCAGTTCTGCTCACAGGACCACAGCTGGGCTGGCAGTGCACGTTCAGAACAACTTCCAAGGGTCCAGAACTGGAGTGGCACCACTTGGGGTGCAAGACTCACAGCAAGTAGAGTCCAGGTGCTGGGTTCAAGATGGTTGGAGCCTTTTCTGTCCGAGGCTCTGATCAGGAGGCCTACCAACTAGCCCTTAGAGTTACTCTGGTGGTTCAGGGATCAAGATGCAGGTCCAATACTTTTACTGGGGCAGCAGAGTAGCAGTTCTTCTTGCAGAGCAACACGGCAGTCCTTCTGAGTCTTCTACGGGTCCAGAAGTGAACTGAATAGTTGGGTCTGAGGGTCCATTATTTATACTGGGTGTCCACTTTGAAGTAGGAGAAGGCTCTGGAGGTTTCCTCACCAAGGTGTATGGAATTTCCTGCCTCCCCGCTCTAGCCTCAGCTTATCTGGGGTAACAAAAGACTAGTCCGAAAACACTTGTGAGCGTGCTGGGCAGAGCCTTTGTGATGTGTGTTAGGTGACAGCTCCTTCCCCATCGTAGCAGCTACTATTCCCCTTTGTCTCACTGTTTGGGAGCAATACACAAAGACCAACTGACAGCAACACCTAGTCATGTGAACAAGGTTACAGGCTGCAGGCACCGAATGTCGCTAAATAAAAAGGCCAACTTTCTAAAAGTATTAAAACAAAATAGGGCAACTCAATATTCCCACAAGAAACTGGGTATTGAAACAAAAATCAAAATGTTCCTGGAGGGATTATTTCCAGTGTAAATCAGGTGTAGTTGGTCTAGCAATCCAACTTTCTATTTAATCTTTACAGATAATTCAAAAAGTGAAAAAAGAGGTGACCCTAAGGCATACCGATCAAAACATCTTTCAATATTGTTATAATTTCTTTTTGAACATACACAATTCATCACAAACAATATATACTAAGGGATCAAATTTCACAAATACAAAATTCATACAATATCACTGTCGAACCCCACTTGGTCAAACAAGTAAATATCCATTAGATCATTCAATGACCAATGGGGAACGATATCCTCCTGACCCAATATTTACATCTTACTATTAGATGTTGAAACAACCACAACATGGATGCCGACTGATGCAGCTGAGCTATTGAATAAAGTAAGTTACACAGGATTAAGGGACGCTAGGTTCTAGAAACTTTAGCAAATACATTATGGTTATCGTGACAGGCTGGATAACCCTGTTATTTTTTTTTGATTGGCACTTATGTTTGAAGACATCAATTCGATTGAGTGGTATAAGAATTTGTGATTTGGTATTTGTGGTATGTAAGTGAGTTGTGGCTTGTTTCAACATCTAATAGTAAGATGTGTTTATGCTTATACATTTTTGATTGGTGGTCAAGTTGTAGGTAAGACGTGGTGATATATTTATTAATGATATTGTTGGATAGTTCACTTTTTGGTGTACAAATGTGGTGGCACATGTTGGGTTTTTAATAGTTTTTTAGTCATGGTTGGTGGCACAGGGGTGTAGTATTGTGGGTAAGTGGTTTACATGGTGTTAAGTGTGGTTGATGTATCGTTTATGAATTCTTTTTGTATTTTAATAGATGTTTCAGGGGTGTGTTCTCTTTTTTGGGGCAGTTCTGCACTGGGTCCTGATGATGGTCTTGTGAACTACTAGGCCTTAAGAGACCGAAATGTCGACACTTCATTCTCTCTGACAGGATTTATAGAGATAATTAATTTATATGTCCTTTGGATTATTGGAGTAATCAGGAAGGAACTCAACTGGACTTCAATGTGTATATGTGGGTGACGACTGCCTGGGGCAACCTGCCTTCAGAAGCTAGTCGTCGAGGTAGGGGAAGACTGGGATCCTTGACCTCCGAAAGTGAGCTGCAACCACCATCATCACTTTCGTGACCACACAGGGGGCACTGGTGTGCCTGAAAGGGAGCACAGCGAACTGGAAATGCTCAGTAGATAACACCTGTGGGCTTTCAGGACGGGGACGGGAAAATAAGCGAACTGCGTGTCCAACGCTGCTATCCAGTCTCCATAGTCAATGGCAGACAAACCTGAGCCAAGGTGAGCATCTTGTATTTCTCTTTCTTCAGGAAGGTGTTGAGGATTTGCAGATATAAAATGGGGCGAAGGCCTCTGTTGTTTTTCTACACCAGAAAGTAGTGGAAATAGAAACCATGTCCTACGTCTGGTGCTGGCACCCACTTGATGGCTCCTTTGGCCAACACAGCTTGCACTTCCTGGAGGATAAATAAAAGAGGGTCCTCAGTGAGCTGTTCTGGGGGATGGTGGCAGAAGTGGAGGGGTTTCCACAAAGGGAAGGGTCTAACTCCTCCAAACAATTTGGAGCACCCACTTGTCTGATATTATTGCTTGCCTTTGGGGCAGTTGGTGCTTGATTCTGCCACCAACAGCATAGCTGTGGTGTGTGGAGGTAATGCTAAAGGGGCTTAGAGGCTGCGGCAGCCGGAGGGGTAAAGGACTGGACAAAGCACTGGCTTTGGTTCTCATGTCCTCTATGGGAGCTGAGTCCATGGCCACGAAAAGCCTGGGAGGCCTGGTGACCGTGGGGGTTTGGCAGGTACTGCAGGTGCAGCTGGGAACCCCTACCGCAGCCACAGAAAGGGCGAAAGGAGGAGTGCAGCTGGCGCAACACCAGGGAAGACCCCAAAGATATAACAAGCACATTGGCACTTGTTGCACCACTACACAGAACAGGCACATCACTTATTTTGCATAAAAGGGTGCACACTCCCTGGGGTCCGACTGCCATCTAGCCCCCATTATCGCAAAACTATTAAGTCCACTAGAGGGAAAGCAGCCCCATGTTTAATAATATTCCATCTTTTTCGAGCAGAGATCCAACAAAAAAAAATTTGTAGTGATGTTCAGGAAATATTCCACAATTAGTTCATTGAAATAAGCGAGATATCCAAGCCAAACACATTTTTAAATTCCTTTATTCTGTTGTCTTCCTCAAATTTCCAAATTGTGCAATTTGCAGATGGCCCAGCCAACACGTTTTTTCTCTTTCATGGGACTTCATCAGGACAATCATTAAAGCTGTAAATTCAGTGATGAAACGATATTCCAAAGATTCATAAGTTGTCCGAGCACATCAAATCGTTCAAATAACCCATGTTCGGCGGTTCTGCATACTCGCTCCCTAAACCGGCAGCAACTGGCAGTAGCCCAACTTTCCATAAAATACTCGAGTGCTGAATCGGCCTTATCACTGGACAGGAGAGAGCCATCGAAGGGCATGTCCATCTGATAAGTCAGTTTATAGCAACCAGATGTGGCGGCATAGTGCCACCATGGAGACTCAAACCCTGCCGAGCGAATCACTGGTGTCTAATCCACACCGGATGGCGAACTTTACTGAAACACTGTCATCAATATTGGCCTTGTTCAGTATGGCTCAGGCTTCTTCCAAGAACATGGGCAGCACCTGCGTGACCGTGTCCCACAAGGTGTGGGAGTATTGACCCAATATGCATGTGGTGTTCACCGACCACAATGCGAGGCTTAGCAGTCGAGGTCTGTAACAGCTGGCTCTTGGGTGCTGGGTGAGAAAGCTGGGTCGCCAGGAGTGGGGCAGTGACAACAGGCAATCATCCTGTGTACTGGAACGCCTGAGCAGGGCTTGATCCACGTCTGTGAAGGTTTCATTGAAGGGAAACAGAGGCTTCAAATGAGATAGCCCTGGCTGACGCATCTCTGTTAATATGTTGGTCTCCACGTGGACAGAGGGAAGCTGCAAATTAAGGACCTTCGCTACCCTCCTCACCACCATAGTGAAGAATGTGCCTTCCTCCATGGCAGGTCTTGGAGAACAGACCAGGCCAGCATCTGGAGATGTGTCCAGTTTACTGGCATCTCCTAGTTCCTTATACCAATTGTCATCTTGGTAGAAGATGGGCCATCTCATCAGATGAGTCAAAGTACTGGTGGGATGCGTCATCACCACCACCCCAAGTCCAATTCCGCCCTAGGCCTGTCACAGGTAGATGAGGACCAAATTGCACCGGGGTTGATGTTGAGCAGTGATGCCGTCTAGGAGTAAGGCAGGACAATGGGGTCCAAGTCGTTGTGAGGACACTCCAGCGTAGGTCTCAGCATTGGTCCAGATCTGGAGGTGGATTCAGAAGGCTCAGCTAGGGTACCACGAGGAGCCTGCTCCAATGCCAGCTGTGTCCTCTGGTTCCACCTCTCGGCTCAGTGGGGCCTGAAGGCATGTTAGAGGGAGGTGGGGGCCCAAATATAGACTCCATGGCCACATAAAACTCCTTAAGTTGGGAAGGGGTTGCTCCGGCTCGGGGAGGGAGACGCGGAGTGGGCCCGGCCTCTGGCTCTGCAGGAGGAGTACGGGAGCGGAGCCTAGAAACACAAGATCAATGGGGGAAGGCGAAGTACTCTTGGACTTCTTGTGCTTCCTTGACTTTTCAATTTCGATGATGACTGATTGCGAACGAGACTCTGTGACCAGGTCTTAGATCTTCCTCTGGATCATGACCGGGAGCGACATAGGGCTTTCTTTTGCCGTGCTGCTAGGAGCTTCATCTCACGCTCCTGGATTGCCTTTGGGTGCATCGACTGACAGTGGGCACAGCCCTAGAGTCATGGTCTGACCGCAGACAGACCAAGTGGGGATCAGAAACAGACATCTGTCAGTGGCATTCCCCACAAGGCTTAAAACCTGTGGGTTTGTAAGGGGACATGTCCCTAGCACACTGGGAGAAAGTTGCTCAAAATAGTAGACACTTGATTAAAAAAAAGATGGTCAAAAAGTGAATGGGATAGTTCTCCAACTCTGCGCTGCTAGCGCAGAAATTAAGGATCTGATGTTAGCATGCCATGGTGGCACTTTCCCAAATCACATAAAGGGTTTAGTACATAGCTATTTTGCAGATTCAAACCTCGTGAGGCCACAGTTTGACATTGTTTGGTGCAAACATTACGTCTTTCACGTTCTCTATTTCTACCCATGACTAAAGAGTGGAGTCATTGTTGCATCAGAGATAACATAATATGTTGCACTAAGGCTAAAAACGTTTCCAAATTGAAATTAAATTGTAATATTTATAATAGCGTAATTATTATAATTTACATCAAGTTCAGTAGTTTACCTTTACATCTCTGCTTTCAGGATGAGGCGGTGATTTCATTTGCATTATAGTGTAAAGAATATCGTGGATATGATTATTTAAATACAGAACCGGATTGGCTATGACAGTCTTGGTTGCTGCTATACTTGCTGAAAGCAAAGGTAGTGTTGTTGGCAATGGAAGTGGAGACTGCAGTTGCTTAACAGTAGTTTCCTGTAGAGAAAAAAACAGGGTCATTAAATGTTACATTACCTGCACTCATGTACATTCAAAGTATTAAAACAACGAGTTATGAATGTTTTCAATATTTGCTGAACACAAACTTGCATCTCTTTTCATCCCAGTACCACATCTTTGCATGGGTGACACTTGACCCTTGGAATTCATTTCAAGACCGGAGGCTAACATTATGCATAACATCTTTTTATACCACTTCGCAGCACCTTTAAAGAACTTTCAAACAATAAAACAATCCAGGACACTGTAGTGCATAAATAGCCTCAACTCCGAACACTCTTCCTCTTTTAAATGCTGCTCCTTTGGAGAGATAAGTACCTTTCATGTTCAGTGTTAACACAGAATTTAGTATTAAGTTGTATGTTTTTACAGTATTTTGCAAAGATTTTAGAGTATTTGTATTTATAATGTATGTGTGCTAATTTACAGAAGCATGGTTTATTTTTTTCATATGTAGAACATTTTAACGTTTTGTTATTTTCGTAATTGTACGTTTTTTCAAGAGGCTTGAAGGCGAATGCAGAGGAATGTTTAGATTTTAAGAACGTATGTGTTGGACATCCGAGAGAGGTGGGGACGAGTAGGACTCTTCTCTGTATCGGATTGAGGGAGTAAAGACCATTTACAAGCGCACACAGTATTACCGGTGAGAATGGGGCGCAGGCAGCACAGCAATAAAGAGTCTCTCCTCACGCGCTTTTGCACAGCAGGAGAGGAAGCCTTGACGGTGCACGCGAGGAATCTCGCAAGAGTTGGGCATCATACTGAATTGGGCCCAAATACATGTAGGTAATGGAAGATACACTGGCGCGTATCGGGTAATGTATATGCCGGTTTGAAAGTAACAGCAGGACTTGTTAAGGTAGCGTTTAATGAGCAAGGTTAGCGATAAGGTCTGATGAAAGGTTTAAGGAGGTTGGACTAAGCAGATTATTAAGAGGTTTTACATTGTTTGCTGTTAAGGGATAGATATTAGGCATATTAAGGATTGTTTGGCCAGTGCTATTGAGGATGAAGTTACTGGTATGGAGTCAGGGCAGAGTGAAGACATCTGGTGTGATTTACAATAAGAAAGAAGTGAGGAGATTAGTTCAGCAAGAATTGAGAAGTAAGGTGCAGGAGCCAGTTGACTTGAAGTCTGGGGAGGAGTTTTATTTCCTGTCAGAGGAGGAGGAGATAAGGAAAGAGAATGGAGGTAAAAAGTTAAGTAAGACGAAGCATTTGGAGGAGGGTCAAAGAACAAAGGATGGTTTCAACACCATCAAAAGAAGAGGTGTCCTTTGTGGCACACAGGGAATGGGTGTCTGTTATATCCTCAGGATTACATTTACATGTAATCAGCCTAGGTCCTCCTAGCTGCTCAGCCAGAGTGAGAGATGGTAACGGAATGTTGGTGTGACTGTGATGAATGGAATGCCTGGGTGCCTGTGTGGATGAGTGGTGACAGTTAGAGATGGCTGAGCAGCTAGGCAGGCTGCTCCTGGTGGGGCCGGTACATGACTAGTACCCGACCAAAGCTGGCTGGGCAGAGATTGATGCTACCTTGACATGGAACCAATAAAGAAGACTTGGAATATACTACATGGCTACCAGTGTCTCTATGTACAGGGTACAACATTATTTTGGCGACGAGTGGACCTGGACCCAAGCATACTTAAAGATAGAACAGAATCCAAGAAGCTAGAAAGAAACTACAGTAACCAGCAAAACTACAAGAATATAAAGCAACTACACAAAGCAGTATGGAGTTCCACGCAAGCCAGCCCCACCAGTCTCCTTGTCAATGGACAGCCCCACCGACCAGTGTCATTACCAACGGACACTACAGCCTGGAAATACTCCTCAGGATTTAAAAAAAAAAAAAAAGGTTACAGTGAGTTGGAGGTGTAGTTAAACTACGGCCACATGTAGGTGTTACAGCCACATCAATCTACAAGGATTACAGTGACTTCAAAGAAAAAGCATCTCTTGGATTCCTTTTTAGGTCTCGCCTAGCGTTGCTGCGCACATGCGCAACTCGCTCTGCGAGATTTATTGCAGATGAGGACTTTGAGAAAAGGGCTTGAAGCCCCGCCCCTTATTCCCATTGGCTTGCGTCACCGTTTATGTTAAACGGTGGGCTACCATTGGAAATAAGGTTTCTGGGGTGCCTCCTTTTCGCTTTTTTGTCCGGCCCGCCTGCATTACGGCTTTTGTGACGAAGTTTCTTATTACAAGCTTCGTCACGCTGCCTTGCACGCGCCATTCCGGCTCTCTGATTGGGCGCTGTGAGAACGCTCTTCATATGGTAATTGGCTTGTTTTAGTAGGATTTCCGCATCTTTGGGCGTCCTTCCAAGGTGTGCATGGCTTGCGTAGCTGCTTTTTCTTACTTTGTTTTTCTTAACATCTTAACATTTATATAGCGCGAACTCGACCCGAAGCTTTCGGAGCGCTTCACATAAGCAACATATTCCAGCCCTGTCATCACCAGTCGCCCTCATACACCCGCCAGGCTCCAACAGACATACACGGAGAAGCACATTAGGGGTTATAGCCACAACACAGACACCTGGGCGCCGTGGCGGGTGTAAGCACGCACCACAAACTGAATTCGACCCAAGTGTGCACGCCGGCACGGGCACACTCCGGCACCTACAGCGAATGCATGGACACGCCCAAGCCACCCGGGACACCAGGAGGCACAATCTGACTGAAGCAGAATACCACCGGTCAATCCGTTCAGCCCATCCTTTCCGGCACCCTACACGTAAACTCTACCTAGCCTCCAGTGCCACCCTTGCCTGCTGAGCTACAGTAGGAATCCACTTATATACACCGTGGCATGGGAACGCAGTCAGAATGCGCGCATGGTCTTTTATAAAGTGATCTACTCATAAATAGCGCAAACTCTAGCTGAAGGTATTGGAGCGCTTTACATGAGCTTCGGTTACGTTACACAAGGGCACATTCAGGCACGGGGAGATTATGTGATCGGCAGGCAGGGCTGCTCGGGAGGAGCGCTTGAGGCAGGCTGGCACGGTGTTTTTTTTAATGCAGATTTCTATAGCGCGAACTCTACCTGAGGTATTAGAGCGCTTTACATGAGCTCCGGTTACGTTACACAAGGGCACATTCAGGCACGGGGAGATTATGTGATCGGCAGGCAGAGCTGCTCGGGAGGGTCGCTTGAGGCAGGCTGGCACGGTGTTTTTTTTAAATGCAGATTTCTATAGCGCGAACTCTAGCTGAAGGTATTGGAGCTCTTTACATGAGCTCAGGTTACGTTACACAAGGGCACATTCAGGCACGGGGAGATTATGTGATCGGCAGGCAGGGCTGCTCGGGAGGAGCGCTTGAGGCAGGCTGGCACAGTGTTTTTTTTAATGCAGATTTCTATAGCGCAAACTCTACCTGAAGGTATTGGAGCGCTTTACATGAGCTCCGGTTACGTTACACAAGGGCACATTCAGGCACGGGGAGATTATGTGATCGGCAGGCAGGGCAGCTCGGGAGGAGCGCTTGAGGCAGGCTGGCACGGTGTTTTTTTTAATTCAGATTTCTATAGCACGAACTCTACCTGAAGGTATTGGAGCGCTTTACATGAGCTCCTATTACGTTACACAAGGGCACATTCAGGCATGGGGAGATTATGTGATCGGCAGGCAGGGCTGCTCGGGAGGAGCGCTTGAAGCAGGCTGGCACGGTGCTTTTTTATTTTTATGTTTGGCGCCGCCCCGAACTCCTTTGGAGACCTCATCTCCAGACCTTCTTTGTGACAGTGGAATCCCCTCTAATTCTCAGACGTGAACAGCATGGGACTTGCCTCAATTTGGGACCTTCATGCCACAGCTTTAGATCATCAGCGCGCAACTTAGCCTCCCCAAGTTAATGCGCTTAAACTTTTTTTATTCATTGCTTCTCTTTTCAACCTCGTTGTTCGCGTCTCACGTTCCTGACTTATATTTGAAAACTAAGTTGTGTGTCCCGTATATCGTGTAGAATCTGCGTTCAGGACCTGGACACTGTAACCGTGACCAATAGGAACAAGCATTAAAAACGCAATAGGTCTCGCCTTTCATTAAGTTAAAGCCATTTGCTTTGCTATACAATACCATTATCAAAGCAAATGGCTTTAACTTAATCAAAGGCGAGACCTATTGCATTTTCAATGCTTGTTGTTTTCTAGAAGTGACAACTAACTGAAGGTTGTAAATTTAACCAACGTGAGTACATCCTTCTACGTGTTGTCTCCTTTGTGTGGACAGTGCTTGGTGCCTGTCAGGAACTTGAAGTAATTTAAATGCGTTCTAGGGAGCCACATTGAAATGTTTGTCTCATCTGTGAAGTATTTTTGATGAGTAACTATTAGTACTTTGCGTTATTCCCACTTGCCATCTCACGTGTCTGGTCTATTTTTGAAGTCGTCGAGTGTGTGCCAGCAGGTGGTTTGGACATCATAACTACCTAAGTCTATTTACTTTTGAACTGTTATCTTCAGCGTTATATTTTTCATCTCTCAAGTGCAGTCTCCTTCAGCACTCGTGTGCACCTCTGGACTCAAAATTCTATGAGGGCATCTCCTTAAAGCACTTGTGTGGTGAGTTTATCTGTGTCTATTATTTTTGAGCGCTGCTGAGAATTTTACACAGAGGGCGTTTTTTTTAACAGTCTTGTGTCTATTTAAAAATAGTGGCACGAGCTCTACTGAGCGCGCGCAACCTTACTTGCGGTGCTTGCGTGGGATTCTTCATGTTGCACTGTTCGTCGTGGGATCCTCTATGACGTGTTCTTTCTTCTCCTGGATTTTCAGCCTTTCACCGCGTCACAGCTACTTTGAAGTGCACCGACGTGCCGGAAGCCATCCGGCGGGACGTGTTATAACGTGCCGCCATCTTGTGTTTGGGGGCTGCAGTTTATCTCCCATAGAAGCGCTGCTGTCACGAAGTCAGTTTATTGCACTTTGCCAACCACGTTTTTTTTTTTATCTGCTTGTCGCAATAAAGTTCAACAAGGTCAGATGGAGACCGGGGACAACGCGGTGCTCGTTACAGTACAGCAAATTGAGGTATCGTCAACGAGGGATTCTTCCTGGTGGGTTGCTCCGCTTCACCCTCGTTTGAGGTTAAAAAAAAAATCTTTGGAATTTTAGGACCTATGACTCAGAGGGTGACACTGGAGCATGTCCTCAACTATACCTTTGCTCACAGTCTAGGTATGAGAATGACAATTTGATTAAGTATGGTGTGTTAGCACGGGCTCTCATCCACGTATGTGCTCTATTTTCAGACTATATTTTTACGGGGGCATTTTGCTGAAGTGCTCCGATAAGCCACAGGTATCTTTTTGTTTCATTCCTTTTGCATGATTGAACATTGGACATTATCGTGGGGCAGCCAACTAGTTCAGTTTAGAGACACATGGAGTTATCAACTTAATTGAACTTGTTAACCGTTGTATCCAGACCACATCTCGAAATACATTCCTTGCTGAGTTTTGATGATCTGCTGTTTACAGTCATGTCTTATTTGTGTTGTGCAATGCCAAACTGCTACATGTGTTATTTGTCTTATTTAACAAGGGTGGTTCTTATATATTACAACTCGGGTGAGAGATCGCTCACCGGCGTGGGGCACAGTTCGCAAATGTTCTACAATTATTGGAACTGTATGTGTATTTTCTTTCCAACAGTTTAGTATGTAGTGATGCCACAGTTTTACGCAGTGTAATGTATGGGTCGTACATGTGTTTGGTGGGTGGACATCACAGTTGATCCCTTACTTGAGGGATGGGTTTTGGCCATAGTACATCTTTACATGTCAGATGGGTGTGGGTAATAGTCCCATCACGGTTGATCCCTTTTGTCAGGGATTGGGTTGGGTTGAGTCCCGTTAGTGACCTCTACATGAGGTTTGGGTCATGGGTTAGTTCCCATACATAATTGTTATTTAGTATAACCCTTACACAGGGTTAGGACATGGGTCTTCCCCATTTACATGTTGCGCGCAGTACTAAGGCACAACCCTACATAGGGTGTGTGTCATGGGTGCTAGCCTCTCACACAGTTTCATGGGTCGCTGTCTCATATCTTGTTAGTTCCCTTGCAGTTGGGATTGGTGTCGCGGGATGTGTTACCCTTTGCGTCACTCCACATATCTTCTTTGGGATTGGTTGTGGGGTGTGTTATCCTATGTTACAAAGTATTACAATTTGTACTTGAATTTCCTCAAGTTTACGCTTCATTATATTTTGATAATTTTTCATGGGGGAGGATGGGGATATTGATGCTCATATTTCTTGATGTCGTATTTTGCCCATCTTTTCTTGATTGATTTGTACTGTTCATTCTCTCGTGATGTTTTGCTTTAAGTTGCATCCCTGAGTTCCGAACATTACCGCTTTCTTGTGTATAGTTCTCTCCTTTAGAATTGTAATTTTTGTTTTTATTTAAAGGAAAGGGATAATGTTATATCCTCAGGATTACATTTACATGTAATCAGCCGAGGTCCTCCTAGCTGCTCAGCTAGAGTGAGAGATGGTAACGGAATGTTGGTGTGACTGTGATGAATGGAATGCCTGGGTGCCTGTGTGGATGAGTGGTGACAGTTAAAGATGGGCTGAGCAGCTAGGCAGGCTGCTCCTGGTGAGGCTGGTACATGACTAGTACCTGACCAAAGCTGGCTGGACAGAGATTGATGCTACCTTGACATGGAACCAATAAAGAAGACTTGGAATATACTACATGGCTACCAGTGTCTCTATGTACGGGGTACAACAGTGTCCTTAGCAGCACGCAGAGAAGAGATGTGCTTTGCGGCATACATGGAGAAGAGAGTATAAAGGCAAAAGGTTATCTGACAGAGGAAGGTGAAAAGAGGATGAGCACATATTGGACTTACAACAGGAAGATGTTTATGATGAAGAGTTTCAGAAATTTGGGAGTGAAGGTAAGGTAGAGGTACTCAGGGATCCTTTGGGTGAGGAAATGTTTTCCCCATTTGGTATTAGTCATCCTAGGAGTGGTGACTGATGGACCATGTGGGTAGGTTCATAAAGGAATGGATACACAGACCTTTGGAAAAGAAGGTGAGGCGAGTAATGAGAGTGGAATGCTCTAGGCCAGTTATTGTGGAAAAGGTGTCTAGTACACCCAAATTGGATCCTGAGTTGATAAGTTTTTCGTTTCGGCTAGGGCGGGATCCTAAGATGGGTCTGGTGCGCTTGTTGAAAATATGTCAGGACAAACTGATGGATGTATTGGGCCCTTTAGTCAGGATTTTAGAGATGGTGGAGGAGGCCCATCCTAATGAGACTCCTTTAGATTTGGAGTTACTCAGAGGATGGAGTCAACGAGCAGCGGTAATGTTAGGGAATGTGAACGCTGGCTTGCTGGCGGAGAAAAGAAAAGCTATACTCGTGAAGATAAGTCCCAAGTTGGGGGAACATGGCTCAGAGGGAGCCCAGTGAAGATGCTAAAGGCTTGCTATTTGGTGAGGGCCTGGTAAAAAGCCTGGGGAAATACGTAACTACGTTTACGACCCTGGATAAGGCTCAATCAAACATGAGAAGAGTTTTTGGTAGAGGAGTTTTTTTGTAGTCCCATTAGAAGGGGACCCACTACTGGCCGGGGGTTACAAAGTTCCCAATACTACAATTAGTATGGAGGAAAAGGTTATCAGTCCTCAGCAGGTGTCTTTCCTAGTCGAAGAAGGTCTGGGAGAGCTGGAAGGGGAAGCTTTCCCCGAGGATGGGGCCAGAGTTCAACAGGATTCCAAGGCGAGTATGGGGATTATTTCTGGTTCTTTCCAAGGAAAAGTAGGGGGTCGTTGAGAAATTTCAAGAAGAAGTGGGAAAATATAACACGGAGCCCGGGATTTTGGAAACGGTTCAAGGGTTTGTGATAGGGTTTGTAGAGTTGCGGCATCAAACAGGAGAGCCAAGGGAATTGACGATAACAGAAGAACATAGGAAGGTAGTAGACTTGGAGATAGAGTCAATGATTCAGAAGGATGATGTATAACGAAATAGAAGAGGCAGAAAAGGGCTTCGGAAGTACAATCTTCTTGGTCAGGAAAAAGGACAAAGGTTAGAGACCAGTGATAAACCTCAGGGAGTTAAAAAAGTATTTGGTTTACAGGCATTTCAAAATGGAGGGATTCCATTGGCTGAGAGATCTGTTGCAAAGGAACGATTGGTTGGTGAAGTTAGACTTGAAGGATGCGTACTTCACTATTCCTATTCGGAAGAAGAGTCAGAGGTTTCTGCAGCTCCATTGGAGAGGCCATTTGTACCAATTTCGATGTCTTTCGTTTGGACTTTCAACAGCCCCTTGGTGCTTCACGTAGGTGATGAGAGTGGTGATTGCATATTTGCGAGAAAAGGGTATTTGGAGTATAGTGTACTTGGACAATATCTTGATAATGTCTCAGGAGCTGAAGAGTCTAAAGGAAGATCTAGTACAGGTGAGGGGTTTGTTGGAAGGCTTAGGATTTATTGTAAACAGCGAGAAGTCTGTTTTGGAGCCAATGCAGAAGTTTGAGTTCTTAGGTTTCTAGATGGATATGAGGGAGGTTATTTTACAACTCCCAGAGAAGAAGATGAAGTTAATAAGGAAGGAGAGTTTCCATTAGTTGAGGAATGAGTTTCTATCTTTAAGAGATTTGGCACGGATGGTAGGTTTGTTGTCATCTTCAATACAGGCAATATTACCGGGTCTTCTACATTAACGAGCTTTACAGAGGGTGAAAGGGGATGCCTTGAGAAAAGGGCTTTGGTATGGGGGCAGGATTTTCCTGAGTGCAAAAGCAAAGGAAGAATTAAGTTGGTGGTTGGACAATATGCAGGCTTGGAATGGCGAAGACATTTTTGGATGTGTTCCGGATTATGTGCTAGAGATGGATTTGGACAGAGGAGGAAAGGATGAACCACATACACTGTCTGGAGTTGACAGCAGGTTTGTATGCACTGAAGAGCTTCAGAGAGGTCTTGAAAGGGCAGTCGGTGTTTAGGAAGTTGGACAATATTTCAGCAGTAGCTTATAACAACAGGTTAGGAGGGACGAGATCCTGTAGGTTGTCGGAGTTAGCGAAAGAGTTTTGGTATTTTTGGCTGTAGCACAAAATTTCAGGGAGAGCGGAATATTTGCCAAGAGAGTTGAATGTGACAGCAGACTGGAATTCCCGGACTTTTGAGGGATTTCAGTGACTGGAAATTGGAGCCAAGTTGTCTTTGTAAGTTAAACGAGATTTTGGGACCACTGGAGTGGATCTTTTTGCGAGAAGACTAACTTACCACTTGCAGACTTATTACAGCTGGATACCAGATCCAGAGGCGTCAGCGGTGGATGCTTTCCCGCAGGTTTGAAAAGGGAGGGGAGCTTATGCGTTTCCTCCGTCCGCTATGATACAGAGGGTGTTATTGAAAGTGAGAGAGGAGAAGTGGCAAGTAGTTTTGGTAACGTCATTCTGGGTATCTCAGGTTTGGTTTCCAACTGCGATGGAGATGGTGTTTGAAATACCTTATTTATTTCCGGTAAGTAAGAGTCTTCTGAGGAATGGAGATGGAGGGGAGCATCCTTTAGTACAGGACAAGGTGTTGCACCTTCTTGTTTGGAAGGTGTCAGGGGATCTGACTGTTGCAAGGGACTTTCGAGGAGTGCTGCAGAATTATTGGAGGATTCTTGGGAGCCAGGAACAAGGAGAAGGTATAAGAGGATATGGAGAATTTGGGCAGCTTGGTGCAATGAGAGGAATTTGGATCCCCTGGACGCTCCTGTCGTGGAAGCGATACTTTTTTTAGTTTTAGTAGAGCAGTATGAGAAAAGATTGGGGTACAGGACAATTAATTGATACAGATCTGCAATTTCGGCAGGCCAGGCTCATGTTGAATGTAGATCGGTTGGTAGGAACGTATTGGTGCAGGATTCTTAAAAGAATGAGGCTGAAGAGACCGCCCGGGCGCGTATTGATGTTTTGTGGGATGTGAATTTGGTTTTGTCTTTGTTTCTGGAATGACCCTTGAATAGGTATTTGAATTTGAAGAAATTGTCAGAGGAATTTGCTATTCTTATGTTTGGTATCTTGCAGAAGGGTTTCTGATGTGAAGGCGTTGGAGGTAAGTAGTAAAGTTTATGTGCCAGATGGAGTGCTTTTTGAGATCTGGAGGAGGATTAAGACTATGTCAGAGTCTATTTTTTATCCTCGTTTTTCAGAAGTAAAGAAATTGTGTGTGGTATATTGTTTGCAGGAGTAGGACAGCAGAATGATGGAACATAGATTGCATGGTGAAGATCAGTTATTTATTTCATATGTAAAACCTCACATAGCGGTTAGTACAGCAACTATTACCAGATGGGTAAGAGATGTAATGAAGCAGGCAGGTATTGATGTAGAGAAATATAAACTGCATTCTTTAAGAGGTGCTATGCCAAGCAAGCTGTATATGTCAGGGGGGCATTTGGAAGAGATTCTGAAGGCAGCTGACTGGTCGAACCAATGCATGTAACCAGGAGCCCCTGCAAACTAATAGAAATTCCTAGGGCAGGGCAATAAATCAGTTGAAGGTAAATCCCTAGGCAATCAAGCGGTCAGAACAACAATTAAAGACTCATGTAGAAAAGGACATGGTTTGAAAAAACTCAGTGTGAGAACCTAAATACTGTCTAAAACAATTATTTTTATTCTCATTTTCTTAAAAACATGTCTTTTTATGAAAAATAACAACAAACACGAGCCATCCTAATGGTGGCAAAACACAAATGACATAACTTATTAGATATGACAATCAATCAAATTGGTAGCCTATATCACAATTATCTGGACATAATGCTGGAATCCTAACATTGGAAGGATGGCAACATAGTGGCTATATGATGGGTCTTCAACGCGCGTTTCGGAGCTCTGTGCTACTTCATGAGGAAAAGCCACAACTTTGTCCTAAAAAATGAATAAAATTAACATAAAACACTATCCTAAAACACACTGAGATTTAAAATGAACATTTTGTAGTGATCTACATTGTACTGCCACCATGTCTCATGCTGGATATTATGATTAAAGTTGCCAGATATACAATTTACCTCGGCAACATTTAGTCAATGTTATCACCCGAAGTGAACAGAGTAGAAAGGAGCGTGTGAAATACTGAATACAGATAAGAGTGAGAAGTGCTCAGATTCAACGAATACTACAGTTAAAGGTTTGCAGAAAAGTCCTTAGAATCAAAAAGTGACTGCTTTACAGTGATTAGATTCAAAAGAGGATTGAGTCGTTTATGACAAGATAGAATGCTTACTGAATAGGAGTTAGAAAAGTAATCATCTCTTCACACTAGTCATAGCGTGCTGGGATATAAAAAATGAGGCAGACCGATTCTATCTGAAAGGCAAAGGTTGGAAATAACGTCAGCCAGACGTGTGTCTTTGGCAAAATCAAATATTATCTGGGTAAAGTTTTATCTATACCTGGTAATAGAGAGTGTTAACATAGGATATATATGTCTCACGCTGTGATATGTGTTCACAGTTCCAAAGTCTGGATTAATTACGATAAGAATCTACATGGAAAGAAATTAATTCTATAATTAGCGATGATTGTAGCGTAGTGACAGAAAGTCTACATACGCTTATTGTACTCGTAGACTAATAAACTTTGGGTACCTACTTAAATGTTATGATACAGGTCGCACTCAGGGAGTTTCCGATAGTAGTATTTTAAAATTGGATACCGGTTTTTATAGCTTGATTGAATTTAGAGACTGGGATACAAAGTCCTATATATGAAGAGATAAAAGCATCAAATTTAGACCCAGGATTAGACACGGTCACAAAAAAGGAAAAAAGGTCATGAAGTATTGGAAAATAAATAACACAAGAGGATGGAATACCTCGTAAATATGAATAAGCTGCTAACGCAGAAATGGTCACGACAGCCAATGGCAGCTTCTGGAAGGGGGGAAGTCAGCACATATGTTGATGTAGAGGCTAGTGACCGGTCTGCATAGCCCTATACATAAATACATAAAATGGGGAGACTAAATCCCAGTTGAGAAGTACCCAGAAAGAATAGTTAGTGAAGCTACAAAATAGCTTACCTGTTGATGTATGAACGTCGATCGATTCCCTTCCAAGACCTCCAGCAGGCTAACAGAGACTGTTCATGCTGACGTCAATAAGTAACGGCTGACCCATGCACGTGATCGGGTCATAAAAAGTCAGAGGTCATGGAGCTAGAAAACAGACTCCGCGTCAGCTTCGAATGATGTAACCAGCGTAATTACTAGGAAACCCGATATTAAAAAAGTGAATCATTCCAAGGGAATTAATATGTGTTGAAATGAAATTCCATATCTCTGCCGCAATCAAGGGATGATTTAAAGAGTGCTTCCTAATACTGTAGATAGGCTAAAGTGCGAATTACAGGATGACGGTATAGACAAATTGTCATTATAGCGTGAAGGACATAGATCAAGCGCGTCCAAGATTGTAGAAAGAGTATGGAGCCTAACAATAACCTCGTGAATTGTGGAACACTACCAGTAGTCCATATCTGAGGAAATACCTGTATGTATATACATGAAGACACCCGATGTTACATTCACTCTGCCTAACCTTAATTCCTAAGACTCCAGATATAGTCACGCATGTTCCTATGTATATATAGGGCGGCTGAATGGTGACAGGTAGAGATATCTAACCATTCAGGCCAGAATCCAGAGTCCCACATGGTAAAGTCTTGGGTGTGGAATTCGATTTGGGACCAATCTAAAAATTATTAAACAGTATGGCGGATCATTGTTCAGACCCTGTCTGAACGTATTGAGGGTGAATATCCAATAGACTTCTCTTTTTTTGCGGATTTCATTGCTTCTGTTAACATCAGGTAATTCTATTTTTTCTAAAATGCGCCATTTGATCTCATTAGATGTATGTCCACATTCTTGAAAATGTTTTACTAAAGGGGCGGTAACTTTCAAGGTTCGAATCGCAGAGCGATGTTCAGTGAGACGTGTAGAGACCGCTCTCGATGTTTCTCCGACATAACCAAGGTCGCAAGGGCACAATCAGGTAAATCACATTCTGTGTTTTACAATTCCACATCTGTTTCGCATTGATAGTGTGTTCATTGAGTGAAAACTCCTCACCTTCAATAATGTTATTGCATGCCTTACAGTTGATGTGGGAACATTTAAAGGTTCCTCTAATTGGTTGGGCTCCATCAATGGACTTTTGTATTAGATGTGTGTCTGATGTGAACCGAGAATGTACTACGATATCCTTGATATTTCTGTTTCGTCTGTGGGCGAATAGGGGTTTCATCAATTTCTGTTGTTGTTCAGGGTCACTATTCAATATATGCCAGTTTGAGTTAATAATATGTCTCATTTGGTCATTCATCGTAGAGTGTTTTGTGATGCATACCAGTTGGTCGGGTTTGGTTCGGCTCTTAGGGGTCAGCAAGTGGTCTCTATCGTAAAACCTAGCTCGCTTGAATGATTCCCTAACAAGGCGGTGGGGATACCCTCTTGCTAGAAACTTGGCCTTCATCAAGATGGCTTGGTTATCAAAGTCAGATTAGTACAATTACGACGTAATCATAAAAACTGTCCGAAAGGTATGCTCTGTGTTTGTGCGCGGGGGTGACAACTGTTGAAGTGTAGCAAGGTGTTTCTTGCGGTAGGTTTGGTAAAAAGATCCACTTCAAGTTTACCTGCTTGTTGTCGGATGAGAATATCTAGAAACTCCACTTGGTGATGGCTAGTGTGTGCAGTAAATTTAAGATTGGTATCTGCAAGATTCAACCATGCTAGAAATTCTGAAAGGTTTTCCTCAATATCCGTCCAAACGAAAAAAAAATTGTCAATGTATCTAGACCAGTGATTCACTGACTCGAAGAAGGGAGCAATTTCGTTGTAGATAAAATTGGCTTCGAACAGTGAAATATAAATGTTTGCCACCGATGGAGCTACCGATGCTCCCATACTTACCCCTCTTATTTGTTTGAATAAGTTGTTGCCGAATTCAAACGTATTGTCCGTTAAGACGATTGCTAAGCAATCCAGAACAAAGGCTTTAGGACAGGGGATCTTAAAGGTGTCATTAAACCACGAGACTGCTTGTATTGCCTCTGTTTGGGGGATGTTGCTATATAGTGACTATGTCTAGAGTCACTAAAATGTCGTGAAGAGGATTAAAAGGTAAATTCTCCACTTTTTTAATAATTTCTCCCGTATCTTTGATATAGGAGGGGATTTTTGAAATCTGAGGTCACAGCCAATTGTCTACATATTTTGAGAGGGGTTCTGTCACTGACCCGATCGTGGATACAATGGGACAATACGGGGGATCTGAGCTGTTTTTATGTATTTTTGGTACTCCGTATATGCACGGCATTTTCCCTTTTGAACTGTTCAAAAATTCATACTCTTTATTGCTAATATAGCCTGAATCGCGAGCCAAGATGGTAAGAAGTTTAATTTTGGTTGTCACTGTAGCAGTGGGGTTCTTAGTCTGTTTGGTATAAAATTGTTGGTCATTCAAAAGAGTTAACATTTTTTGTTCTTATGTATTGGTGTCTATAACCACAATCCCACCTCCTTTGTCACAATTTTTTATGGTGACTTTCTTATTCTGAGCTAAGGAGGTAAGGGATGTGAATTCGTCTTTATCTAGATTGTAGATAGGTTTCCTAATGAATCGTGTCACCTGATCAAGGCGATTCAGAACGACCTGTTCAAATATTGCCACCTCTGGTCCTACTTGTTCAAGAGAAGGGATGAAGGTGGACTGCACAGAAAGAGTGGTGTGGTCAGATGGTTCCAATGTAACATGAGAGTCAATGGAGAAAAAAAATGTAAGTCAAATTTTACGGAAAAAGGACAAAATGTCTGTGTATAGTTCAAATTTATTTGTACAGGTATGGGGAACGTACGACAAGCCCTTGGAGAGTAATTTCATGCATGCTGTGTCTAGAGTTTCAGTAGATAAATTAAAGATAGGAATCGCTTCATCTACCGCCAGTACTGTCTGTTCCTGGTCTCTAGCAAATGCTGATTGTCCGATTGGGCATACTGATTTGGATGTTGATAGTTCCCCCTTGTCTGTGGTTGGAATCGAACTCGTGGTCGCCCTCTGCGGATCCCTCGCTGGGCTAAAAAAGGCTGTCTAGCCATATAGTTTGAGTTATAGGGGTGGCTTGGTCTTGCTTGTTCATAAAACTGATTATTACTTTCCCCTTCTGAGTCTGAGGTATCTGAGAAAGTTCGCACTTGCCTCATGTCAGAATGATTTTCATTGGGGTAGTGATTTTGTTGGTAATAATGTTCACTTAAAAATGGATAGGTCTTTTCAAGGGAATTGTAGCGTAAATCTTTTTTCAGTTTATCTGGCTTCCGTTTAATCAGATAATCAGAAAAAGAAGCTAGTTCTCTGTCTGTCTCTTCTATTTTCCTTTTTGCTTCCTCTAAGGCATTGGATTTCCTGATTTTGTCTTCTAATTCAAGTAGTTCGTTTTTTAAGGAAGATACTAATTCTTTGGCTGTCTCTATGATCAGTATCATTAAATCTCTTGAACACCTATTAGCTATCATAATCCACCTTTCAAGGAATTTTCTGAATTCAACGAATAGACCTGGGATATTCCGGACTCTGAGTCCTTGAGGTATAACTCCTGATTTCAAGTAGTCTAACATAAAATCCCCATGGGCCTCTATTCTTTTAATTTTCTTTTTAAGCTGCAGTAATTTTACAATCTTGGACGCGCTTGATCTATGTCCTTCACGCTACAATGACAATTTGTCTATACCGTCATCCTGTAATCCGCACTTTAGCCTATCTACAGTATTAGGAAGCACTCTTTAAATCATCCCTTGATTGCGGCAGAGATATGGAATTTCATTTCAAAACATTAATTCCCTTGGAATGATTCACTTTTTTAATATCGGGTTTCCTAGTAAATACGCTGGTTACATCATTCGAAGCTGACGCGGAGTCTGTTTTCTAGCTCCATGACCTCTGACTTTTTATGACCCGATCACGTGCACGGGTCAGCCGTTACTTATTGACGTCAGCATGAGCAGTCTCTGTTAGCCTGCTGGAGGTCTTGGAAGGGAATCGATCGAGGTTCATACATCAACAGGTAAGCTATTTTGTAGCTTCACTAACTATTCTTTCTGGGTACTTCTCAACTGGGATTTAGTCTCCCCATTTTATGTATTGATCTATAGGGCTATGCCGACCGGTCGCTAGCCTCTACATCAACATATGTGCTGACTTCCCCCCCTTCCAGAAGCTGTCATTGGCTGTCGTGACCATTTCTGCGTTAGCAGCTTATTCAAATTTACGAGGTATTCCATCCTCTTGTGTTATTTATTTTCCCATACTTCATGGCCTTTTTTCCTTTTTTGTGATCGTGTCTAATCCTGGGTCTAAATTGGATGTTTTTATCTTTTCATATATAGGACTTTGTATCCCAGTCTCTAAATTCAATCAAGCTATAAAAACCGGTATCCAATTTTAAAATACTACTATCGGAAACTCCCTGAGTGCGACCTGTATCATAACATTTAAGTAGGTACCCAAAGTTTATTAGTCTACGAGTACAATAAGCGTATGTAGACTTTCTGTCACTACGCTACAATCATCGCTAATTATAGAATTAATTTCTTTCCATGTAGATTCTTATCGTAATTAATCCAGACTTTGGAACTGTGAACATATATCACAGTGTGAGACATATATATCCTATGTTAACACTCTCTATTACCAGGTATAGATAAAACTTTACCCAGATAATATTTGATTTTGCCAAAGACACACGTCTGGCTGACGTTATTTCCAACCTTTGCCTTTCAGATAGAATCGGTCTGCCTCATTTTTGATATCCCAGCACGCTAGGACTAGTGTGAAGATACGATTACTTTTCTAACTCCTATTCAGTAAGCATTCTATCTTGTCATAAACGACTCAATCCTCTTTTGAATCCAATCACTGTAAAGCAGTCACTTTTTGATTCTAAGGACTTTTCTGCAAACCTTTAACTGTAGTATTCGTTGAATCTGAGCACTTCTCACTCTTATCTGTATTCAGTGTTACACACGCTCCTTTCTACTCTGTTCACTTCGGGTGATAACATGGACTAAATGTTGCCGAGGTAAATTGTATATCTGGCAACTTTAATCATAATATCCAGCATGAGACATGGTGGCAGTACAAAGTAGATCACTCCAAAATGTTTATTTTAAATCTCAGTGTGTTTTAGGATAGTGTTTTATGTTAATTTTATTCATTTTTTAGGACAAAGTTGTGGCTTTTCCTGATGAAGGAGCACAGAGCTCCGAAACGCGCGTTGAAGACTCATCATATAGCCACTATGTTGCCATCCTTCCAATGTTAGGATTCCAGCATTATGTCCAGATAATTGTGATATAGGCTACCAATTTGATTGATTGTCATATCTAATATGTTGTCATTTGTGTTTTGCCACCATTAGGATGGCTCGTGTTTATTGTTGTTATTTTTCATAATAAGACATGTTTTTAAGAAAATGAGAATAAAAATAATTATGTTTTAGACAGTATTTAGGTTCTCACACTGAGTTTTTTCAAACCATGTCCTTTTCTAAATGAGTTTTTAATTGTTGTTCTGACCGCTTGATTGCCTAGGGATTTACCCTCAACTGCTGACTGGTCGAATGCAGGGACATTTGCAAAGCATTACTTTAGACCAATAAAGTATGTGTCAAATGTAGTGTAGCAGGGCTTTCAACATGCATAATGGTAGCCTATGGTGTTGAAATGAAATGGCGATTTTCTGATTGAAATGAATAGCAAATCAAGATTTCATTAAAATACATGGAGGCGAACACTATCCTGCCCTCCGCGTCCGTGATGTTTTGAAGTAGGAGTAAAAAAAAAAAAAAAGTGAGCAGTTTTCTTTTATTCATGGAAAAAGGAAAGTAAGGAAGTTAAGTAAGTTTTGGAAAGAGATTGCATTTTAAGATTAATGATTGTTTAAGGTTTCCACTAGGTTTTGGGTTTGATTAAATGTGCAGTTGAGTTGTGTAATGTTTTCTTCCAGAGGCACAATAGAGGAGGATCAAGAGAAGAGTATGGTGGCAGATAATGAAGTGTAAGAAGACACTTAGGAGGGATATTCGCTGCATTTAAAGAGGAAGAGTGTTCTGAGTTGGGGCTATTTATGGTCTACAGTGTTCTGGATTGTTTGTTTGAAAGTTCTTTGAAGGTGCTGTGGAGTGGCATTAAAAAGATGTTATGCATAATGTTAGCCTCTGTGTCTTTAATGAAATCTTGATTCTCTATTCATTTCAATTAGAGAATCGCCATTCTAGGTCTACCATTTAATATTTAATACTAACGCTGACCACATAGTCGCCATATCCAGGAGGCGAGTGAGAGAAGAGTAATAATATTCAGCTGAATAATTCTCCACAACGTTGATGCGTGACTGGGAATAAATTAACTAAATTAATTTAGACAAAATTGGATGTCACCTACTCAACTGCACAAAAAAACTGACTGAATGTGTGGTCTCATCAAAGATAGGAAAATTAGCCACATTCCAGCAGGATCAACACAAACATGATGCATCTTTTAATTTCGGATTACAAATATAGTCTGAAATCCCCCCTCCCCAATACCGCTGCACTCTCCTGTGAAGCTGTTCTTCTATTCATACAATCACAAAAATAACCTAGCAATATCAAAGATGAGATTGAAGGACTTAACTAGGTCATAAGGTTCCCTCTCTGCAACTCTAAACTGGCTTCTGAAGCCTCTTTAACTCGCCAGGTAGCTTGGTCAAGCAGTCAAGGCCTAGCTCAGTGTCAAAGTAAAGTCGAGGGACAAGTACAACAGAATTTCTCACTGTGGGAATAAAGACGGAGATACCCAAGCAGAGTTATTCTGTACAAAGGAACAAAAGGAAGAGAAAAAAATGACAGAGGGACAGATGGAGACAGGGGCAGCAAGCTGAAGTTGTCCCAAATGAAGGTGGGACGTTTATCCAAACTAGCTGTTCCTATGCATTCTGTTGTTCGTAATTTAGAATTTCACATTATAAAGAGAAGGCTACAAGTATCTGAATGCAAATCGAAACGTAGGAATTGGAATGCTGCATAGCACTGAAAACCTACAAATCTGTGAAGAAGAGGGAAAGAAGGTGATGAACAATCGGGAATTACTTGCAGTCTAGCAATTTCTGTGACACTATTTTCTATGGCGTCACTACGGTCAAAAATCATGCCTTCAGACTGATGCATCGACCATCCCCTTTCTCCTTGGAAGATGGAATCTTTGCAAAAAATATGCTAATGCGCCCTTGATTCCTAAAATAAATATTTGCTTAAGCAGTTTAGGTCCATACTGAATTAGCTTGACAGGGCTTTGTGAATGGGAATGCGATGCTGAACGAATAGGATTTTCATGCAAAGTGGAAGCTTAACACAGAAGGCGAGTAATTACAGTGGCACATTTGGGCCAGGGGCTTCTGGGCAAAATCAACGGACAAATGGGAGAGGCTGGGTTGCCCAACAAGCTGCAGGCCCAGTGTGGCGTAGAAAGAAGAGAAAGAAAGCATAAATCCATCTAATCATTGTGTTAAACCTTGTTACACGTCACGATACAAGAACACTGGAGCATAACGGGTTAAAGTAATCTGAGATATAGTACTTTTTCAAACACAGTCTGAGATTATAATCAAGACAGCTGGAAAGGCTCTTCATCTTGCAGGTAAAAAACAGATATTCCAATACGGTAATGGAGCCCACCACATGGTAAATGTACATTCTGTTTGGCTAATATTATGCTGTTAGCTCCGTGGTACTCATAGTACGGCCCGCGGGCCGCCAGCGGCCCAGCAGGCCTTCATTGGTGGCCCTCGGACCTCGTCTTGCAGTTTCCACGGCCAGCAGTAAACACAGAAGATGACCGCAGGAGCATACGTAGTGAATACGTATTAAATAGGTATTCACTACGTATGCTCCTGCGGCCATCTTCTGTGTTTACTGCCGGCCTCTGTGACGTCAGGGCACCTTCGGAAAGCTTCCCAAAAGGCCCTTTAAACGTCAGCTGTAAGCGCTTTCACAGCTGACTTTTAAAAGGGCCTTTTGGGAAGCTTCCTAGTTTGGACAAAGACAGATAGAGGGCGCAGGGACAGATAGAGGCGCAGGGACAGATAGAGGCGCAGGGACAGATAGGGGCGCAGGGACAGATAGGGGCGCAGGGACAGATAGGGGCGCAGGGACAGATAGAGGCGCAGGGACAGGGATAGAGACAGGGACAGAGACAGAGACACGGACAGAGACAGAGACACGGACAGAGACAGAGACACGGACAGAGACAGAGACGGACAGAGATAGAGACACGGACAGAGATAGAGACAGGGACAGACAGATAGACGCAGGGACAGACAGATAGACGCAGGGACAGACAGATAGACGCAGGGACAGACAGATAGACGCAGGGACAGACAGATAGACGCAGGGACAGACAGATAGACGCAGGGACAGACAGATAGACGCAGGGACAGACAGATAGACGCAGGGACAGACAGATAGACGCAGGGACAGACAGATAGACGCAGGGACAGACAGAGACAGGGACAGACAGAGACAGGGACAGACCGAGACAGAGACAGGGACAGACCAAGACAGGGACGGACAGACAGAGACAGGGACGGACAGACAGAGACAGGGACGGACAGACAGAGACAGGGACGGACAGACAGAGACAGGGACAGACAGAGACAGGGACAGACAGAGACAGGGACAGACAGAGACAGGGACAGACAGAGACAGGGACAGACAGAGACAGGGACAGGGACAGGGACAGACAGATCGAGACAGGGACAGACAGATCGAGACAGGGACAGACAGATCGAGACAGGGACAGACAGATCGAGACAGGGACAGACAGATCGAGACAGGGACAGACAGATCGAGACAGGGACAGACAGATCGAGACAGGGACAGACAGATCGAGACAGGGACAGACAAATAGAGACAGGGACAGACAAATAGAGACAGGGACAGACAGACCGAGACAGGGACAGACAGACCGAGACAGGGACAGACAGACCGAGACAGGGACAGACAGACCGAGACAGGGACAGACAGACAGGGACAGACAGACCGAGACAGGGACAGACAGACCGAGACAGGGACAGACAGACCGAGACAGGGACAGACAGACCGAGACAGGGACAGACAGACCGAGACAGGGACAGACAGACCGAGACAGGGACAGACAGACCGAGACAGGGACAGACCGAGACAGGGACAGACCGAGACAGGGACAGACCGAGACAGGGACAGGGACAGACCGAGACAGGGACAGACCGATAGAGACAGGGACAGACCGATAGAGTCAGACCGATAGGGACAGACCGACAGGGACAGAGAGATAGAGACAGGGACAGACCGACAGAGAGATAGAGACAGGGACGGACAGAGACCGGGATGGACAGACAGGGACAGAGACAGGGATGGACAGACAGAGACAGGGATGGACAGACAGAGACAGGGATGGACAGACAGAGACAGGGATGGACAGACAGGGACAGAGACAGGGATGGACAGACAGGGACAGAGACAGGGATGGACAGACAGGGACAGAGACAGGGATGGACAGACAGGGACAGAGACCGGGACAGACAGACAGGGACAGACAGACAGAGACAGGGACAGACAGAGACAGGGACAGACAGAGACAGGGACAGACAGACAGAGACAGGGACAGACAGAGACAGGGACAGACAGAGACAGGGACAGGGACAGACAGACAGAGACAGGGACAGACAGAGAAAGGGACAGACAGAGAAAGGGACAGACAGAGAAAGGGACAGACAGAGAAAGGGACAGACAGAGAAAGGGACAGACAGAGACAGGGACAGACAGAGACAGGGACAGACAGAGACAGGGACAGACAGAGACAGGGACAGACAGAGACAGGGACAGACAGAGACAGGGACAGACAGAGACAGGGACAGACAGAGACAGGGACAGACAGAGACAGGGACAGACAGAGACAGGGACAGACAGAGACAGGGACAGGGACAGGGACAGACAGATCGAGACAGGGACAGACAGATCGAGACAGGGACAGACAGATCGAGACAGGGACAGACAGATCGAGACAGGGACAGACAGATCGAGACAGGGACAGACAGATCGAGACAGGGACAGACAAATAGAGACAGGGACAGACAAATAGAGACAGGGACAGACAAATAGAGACAGGGACAGACAGACCGAGACAGGGACAGACAGACCGAGACAGGGACAGACAGACCGAGACAGGGACAGACAGACAGGGACAGACAGACCGAGACAGGGACAGACAGACCGAGACAGGGACAGACAGACCGAGACAGGGACAGACAGACCGAGACAGGGACAGACAGACCGAGACAGGGACAGACAGACCGAGACAGGGACAGACAGACCGAGACAGGGACAGACCGAGACAGGGACAGACCGAGACAGGGACAGACCGAGACAGGGACAGGGACAGACCGAGACAGGGACAGACCGATAGAGACAGGGACAGACCGATAGAGTCAGACCGATAGGGACAGACCGACAGGGACAGAGAGATAGAGACAGGGACAGACCGACAGAGAGATAGAGACAGGGACGGACAGAGACCGGGATGGACAGACAGGGACAGAGACAGGGATGGACAGACAGAGACAGGGATGGACAGACAGAGACAGGGATGGACAGACAGAGACAGGGATGGACAGACAGAGACAGGGATGGACAGACAGGGACAGAGACAGGGATGGACAGACAGGGACAGAGACAGGGATGGACAGACAGGGACAGAGACCGGGACAGACAGACAGGGACAGACAGACAGAGACAGGGACAGACAGAGACAGGGACAGACAGAGACAGGGACAGGGACAGACAGAGACAGGGACAGACAGAGACAGGGACAGGGACAGACAGACAGAGACAGGGACAGACAGAGAAAGGGACAGACAGAGAAAGGGACAGACAGAGAAAGGGACAGACAGAGAAAGGGACAGACAGAGAAAGGGACAGACAGAGACAGGGACAGACAGAGACAGGGACAGACAGAGACAGGGACAGACAGAGACAGGGACAGACAGAGACAGGGACAGACAGAGACAGGGACAGACAGAGACAGGGACAGACAGAGACAGGGACAGACAGAGACAGGGACAGACAGAGACAGGGACAGACAGAGACAGGGACAGAGACAGACAGAGACAGAGACAGGGACAGACAGGGACAGACAGAGACAGGGACAGACAGACATAGACAGGGACAGACAGACATAGACAGGGACAGACAGACATAGACAGAGACAGACCGATAGGGACAAGGACAGACCGATAGAGACAGGGACAGACCGATAGAGACAGGGACAGACCGATAGAGACAGTGACAGACCGATAGAGACAGTGACAGACCGATAGAGACAGTGACAGACCGATAGAGACAGTGACAGACCGATAGAGACAGGGACAGACAGGGACAGACAGGGACAGACAGGGACAGACAGAGACAGACAGGGACAGACAGAGACAGACAGAGACAGACAGGGACAGACAGGGACAGACAGGGACATACAGGGACAGGGACGGACACACAGAGACAGGGACGGGGACACACAGAGACAGGTACGGGGACAGACAGACCGAGACAGGGACAGACAGACCGAGACAGGGACAGACAGACCGAGACAGGGACAGACAGACCGAGACAGGGACGGGGACAGACAGACCGAGACAGGGACGGGGACAGACAGACCGAGACAGGGACGGGGACAGACAGACCGAGACAGGGACGGGGACAGACAGACCGAGACAGGGACGGGGACAGACAGACCGAGACAGGGACGGGGACAGACAGACCGAGACAGGGACGGGGACAGACAGACCGAGACAGGGACGGGGACAGACAGACCGAGACAGGGACGGGGACAGACAGACCGAGACAGGGACAGACAGACCGAGACAGGGACGGGGACAGACCGAGACAGGGACGGGGACAGACCGAGACAGGGACAGACAGACCGAGACAGGGACAGACAGACCGAGACAGGGACAGACAGATCGAGACAGGGACAGACAGATCGAGACAGGGACAGACAAATAGAGACAGGGACAGACAAATAGAGACAGGGACAGACAGACCGAGACAGGGACAGACAGACCGAGACAGGGACAGACAGACCGAGACAGGGACAGACAGACAGGGACAGACAGACCGAGACAGGGACAGACAGACCGAGACAGGGACAGACAGACCGAGACAGGGACAGACAGACAGGGACAGACAGACCGAGACAGGGACAGACAGACAGGGACAGACAGACCGAGACAGGGACAGACAGACCGAGACAGGGACAGACAGACCGAGACAGGGACAGACAGACCGAGACAGGGACAGACAGACCGAGACAGGGACAGACAGACCGAGACAGGGACAGACAGACCGAGACAGGGACAGACAGACCGAGACAGGGACAGACAGACCGAGACAGGGACGAGACAGGGACAGACAGACCGAGACAGGGACAGACAGACCGAGACAGGGACAGACAGACCGAGACAGGGATAGACAGACCGAGACAGGGACAGACAGAGACAGGGACAGACAGAGACGGGGACAGAGAGACGGGGACAGACAGAGACGGGGACAGACCGAGACAGGGACAGACCGAGACAGGGACAGGGACAGACCGAGACAGGGACAGACCGAGACAGGGACAGACCGAGACAGGGACAGACCGAGACAGGGACAGACCGAGACAGGGACAGACCGATAGAGACAGGGACAGAGAGATAGAGACAGGGACAGACCGACAGAGAGATAGAGACAGGGACGGACAGAGACCGGGATGGACAGACAGGGACAGAGACAGGGATGGACAGACAGAGACAGGGATGGACAGACAGAGACAGGGATGGACAGACAGAGACAGGGATGGACAGACAGAGACAGGGATGGACAGACAGGGACAGAGACAGGGATGGACAGACAGGGACAGAGACAGGGATGGACAGACAGGGACAGAGACAGGGATGGACAGACAGAGACAGGGATGGACAGACAGGGACAGAGACAGGGATGGACAGACAGGGATGGACAGACAGAGACAGGGATGGACAGACAGGGACAGAGACCGGGACAGACAGACAGGGACAGACAGACAGAGACAGGGACAGACAGAGACAGGGACATACAGAGACAGGGACAGACAGACAGAGACAGGGACAGACAGAGAAAGGGACAGACAGAGACAGGGACAGACAGACAGGGACAGACAGAGACAGGGACAGACAGAGACAGGGACAGACAGAGACAGGGACAGACAGAGACAGGGACAGACAGAGACAGGGACAGACAGACATAGACAGAGACAGACCGATAGAGACAGGGACAGACCGATAGGGACAAGGACAGACCGATAGAGACAGGGACAGACAGGGACAGACCGGGACAGACAGAGACAGACAGGGACAGACAGGGACAGACAGGGACAGACAGGGACAGACAGAGACAGACAGAGACAGGGACAGACAGGGACATACAGGGACAGGGTCGGGGACACACAGAGACAGGGACGGGGACAGACAGACCGAGACGGGGACAGACAGACCGAGACAGGGACGGGGACAGACAGACCGAGACAGGGACGGGGACAGACAGACCGAGACAGGGACGGGGACAGACAGACCGAGACGGGGACGGGGACAGACAGACCGAGACGGGGACAGACAGACCGAGACAGGGACGGGGACAGACAGACCGAGACAGGGACGGGGACAGACAGACCGAGACAGGGACAGACAGACCGAGACAGGGACAGACAGACCGAGACAGGGACGGGGACAGACCGAGACAGGGACAGACAGACCGAGACAGGGACAGACAGACCGAGACAGGGACAGACAGACCGAGACAGGGACAGACAAATGGAGACAGGGACAGACCGAGACAGGGACAGACAAATGGAGACATGGACAGACAGAGACAGGGACAGACACAGGGACAGACAGAGACAGGGACAGACAGAGACAGGGTCAGAGACAGGGACAGAGACAGGGACAGACAGAGACAGGGACAGAGACAGGGACAGACAGAGACAGGGACAGACAGACAGGGACAGACAGAGACAGGGACAGACAGAGACAGGGACAGACAGAGACAGGGACAGACAGAGACAGGGACAGACAGAGACAGGGACAGACAGAGACAGGGACAGACCGAGACAGGGACAGACCGAGACAGGGACAGACCGAGACAGGGACAGACCGAGACAGGGACAGACCGAGACAGGGACAGACCGAGACAGGGACAGACCGAGACAGGGACAGACCGAGACAGGGACAGACCGAGACAGGGACAGACCGAGACAGGGACAGACCGATAGAGTCAGACCGATAGGGACAGACCGACAGGGACAGAGAGATAGAGACAGGGACAGACCGACAGAGATAGAGACAGGGACGGACAGAGACAGGGATGGACAGACAGGGACAGAGACAGGGATGGACAGACAGGGACAGAGACAGGGATGGACAGACAGGGATGGACAGACAGAGACAGGGATGGACAGACAGAGACAGGGATGGACAGACAGGGACAGGGATGGACAGACAGGGACAGGGATGGACAGACAGGGACAGACAGGGACAGACAGAGACAGGGACAGACAGAGACAGGGACAGACAGAGACAGGGACAGACAGAGACAGGGACAGACAGAGACAGGGACAGACAGAGACAGGGACAGACAGAGACAGGGACAGACAGGGACAGACAGGGACAGACAGGGACAGACAGGGACAGACAGACAGGGACAGACAGACATAGACAGGGACAGACAGACATAGACAGGGACAGAGACAGCCCGATAGGGACAGAGACAGACCGATAGGGACAGAGACAGACCGATAGGGACAGAGACAGACCGATAGGGACAGAGACAGACCGATAGGGACAGAGACAGACCGATAGGGACAGAGACAGACCGATAGGGACAGAGACAGACCGATAGGGACAGGGACAGACCGATAGGGACAGGGACAGACCGATAGAGACAGGGACAGACCGATAGAGACAGGGACAGACCGATAGAGACAGGGACAGACCGATAGAGACAGGGACAGACAGAGACAGGGACAGACAGAGACAGGGACAGACAGAGACATACAGGGACAGGGACGGACACACAGAGACAGGGACGGGGACAGACAGAGACAGGGACGGGGACAGACAGAGACATGGACGGGGACAGATCGAGACGGAGACAGATAGAGAGAGAGACAGAGACAGATAGAGACATAGATACAGACAGAAGATAGAGACAGATAGAGAGAGATAGAGACGTAGAGAGAGAGATAGAGATAGCTAGATAGAGATAGAGAGCGATATAGAGATAGCTAGAGAGAGATAGAGAGAGATAGAGAGAGAGCGAGATAGAGATAGATAGAGATAGAGAAAGATAGAGAGAGATAGATAGATAGATAGATGTGTGTATGCTGGGTCTGGTGGCTCAGTGGACGAATGCGTACGCTGCAGGGGCCTGTGTTCAACCTCATGGTCACAGTTTTTTATTTCCTGCTCTAGCCCCCGCCCTCCCTCCCCCACTGACCCCGCCCCCACCGGTGCGGCCCTCGGCCACAAACCACACTGTAAATTTGGCCCCCGGGAGAAAGTTTGTGAGTACCCATGCGCGGGTTAGCTGCTACAGTTCGAGCAGTTGTCATTGTCTGTTGAACCAAAGTTCAATGGGTGGAGCTTCTTTTTTTTGACCCACAACAAACGAGGACTCTGGCTCGACACCCAAAAGTATAAGAGCAAAAACGCTGAGCGACCCATCCAGAACGTTAGATGGTAAACCTAGGATGGGAACCGCTGGGCCTGCAGGAACGGGCAACCACAAGACATCTTTAATGTGATTAAGAGCATCTTTATTAAACATCTGGACAACAGAGAAAGACCACCAAATATGAAGAACGGATCCTCCGTCCTCTAGACATCACCAGCAAACATCAGATGCAGCTGGAAAGAAGTTATGGCGGCATTCTGGCGTCTTGTATCATTGGTACATCACCTTGTACACCAATTCCCTGAGGGATGTACTTCTGTATGCCCTGGGATGTCAGAGCAAATACCACGTTTCATCAAAGAGGTCCCTTTCTACGTGTCTCCCCCATCTCTGTTGATAGGATCACTTCCCAACTTCATATATGGTAGCGCAAAGGCTCACCGAATGGGACTGGATTAGTGTCCTGGTGGCTGCTACTGCATTTAGGTAACGGAAGGTCATGTATCTGAGCTGGTAGTATTGTAGCCTGTCCTGTTTCTCGAATAGCGTAATCGGTTTTGTAATGAATGAAAGATTTTATCCGACTCTGATGGACTAGTTCTGCAAGTGTACTACAGTCGCATTTTACCCCAAATTTGGAAATGGTCTCCATCCAGAGCTGCAGAGAAGTTGGGGTTACAACGGATCGAGGAGTTGGGAGAAATGGAGGATGTCAAGCCTCCTTTCTCGGCAATTTGGTCCCATACCACTAGTACCATTTTTGCTGAAGTTGACAAACATACATTTCGTGGGCAAGCTCAGTATCACAGAGAGCGTCAGACCACTGCCTGGGCCATGAAAAGCCTTTTTCACTTGCCCTGACCGTTCGCTCCAGGAAAATGCAGAGATGGACTCTGTAGTAAAACAGGTGGTCAGGACAGGCCAATCCTCACATCTCTGGGGGCCATCAAGACCCCACATGAAAGACAATTACACTGCCCCATATAATACACAACAGTACAATGTTTATTTTAAGAACGCATATGAGGCCCAGACAAGAGATACAGGGGGATGCCACCGCCTCGGATCTTCATATATATGCTTTTGGAGGTCAAGATAATAATAGGCCTCTGTAAAAACAAAACTATCCAATCAAGTACGAGCCCCTTCGAAATGGGTAGAGTATTCGTCTTTTTTGGCTAATTGTTACACCACTACCGTATTTATTCTGACTGAATTTTCTACATCAAAAGCTTTGCCTGTAATTTTAGAAGATAAACTTACACATCAACAATCTGGACGTTGCACACACCATTCTTTTTACCGCCTTACTTTCATCCTGTACTATGCGACAATTTGATAAGAAAGCCACACATAGTTCAGACCACATTTTGGACCTAATGATAGGGCCTGATAACTTTATCTACTGTACAAATGGTCTGGACTGATCATTCTCTTGTGACACGGCACATTGTTGTTTGCCATACACTGCCCTGTCTCCTTGCGCCAAATCTAAGCACAAATGGTCCCGTGCTTTGGTTGAAGCGATAGCTCATTCGCTCATGTCAGATACTAAACAGCTTGAAGGTAAGAAGAATACTTCAGCAAAATACCAATTCTACTGTACTAACATCAACAAGACACTTAACTCACTTGCTCCCATTAAACTAACATGTCAGAACACTATTTATAAGTCTGCCCTATGGTTTCAAAAGCTTACATTTCTCAAAAATATCCTGAAGAATTTTGAGACAATTATATGACCATGCGCTTCGAGCTTTGCTACAATGAGCTTTGAGAATACAAAAACTCTATTAAATCAACTCAGAAAAACTACTTCTACAATAGAATTGTTTATCTAATAATTTACAAAAAGAAGTATTTTCTATTATCCATGAACTGTCTACCAGTACTACAGGCGCTGATCTTTCCAATAAATTTGGTGAACACTTAAGTAACTACTTCAGTTCTAAGACCATAAAAATTGCCGTCTCTGGAGGAGGTCCTGTTCTTAGTTACCACTCCATGCACGCACCTTCCATATCGCATGGTCAGATGTGATTTGAGCTTAGCCCACTCACCTTGTCTGAGCTGCTACCTCAAATCAAGAAATGTACACCTGGCTCTCCTCTAGAACCGACAGTTATTACAAATTTTAAAAGGTTGGGTATTTTGGTCAAGTAGCTCTTTTGCACATCATTAACACCACTTTGAATAATGGAACAGTCCGTCTGCGCAAAAAGGCCAACCTAGATCCTGAGTCAGTTTCCAACTATCAGCCCATCACTCTTCTTTCTGCTGTGGCCAAGATCACGGAGGCTTATGTGGCTAAACAGTGTAAGCATTTTTTTTTTTAAACTCCACAAAATCTTTGATGACTGAGATTGGTTTCAGACCAAATGAAAGTATTGAAATAGCAGTTCTGGAAGTGGTGGCAGATCTACGTTTAAAAACAAATTATACATTTATAACCAGCTTAACACTATGCCTCTTATGTTAATAATCTAAAATTCAACTTGAATCAGCTCTTGGTTATTGGTGTCAGATGTTCTGGATACGTTCAGTACAATAAGGACAGATCGGATATCCAATATCCAATCTGTCCTTATTGTACTGGACTTATCCACAACATTTGACACCAATAACCAAGAGCTGATTCAAGTAGAATTTTAAATTATGACACCAAAAAAAAACAAGAGCTAACTCAAATTGAATTTTAAATTATTAACATCAGAGGCATAGTGTTAAGCTGGTTTACAGCTTTCCAAAGGGGTAGAAGCCAGCAGGTGATGTCTGGGCATAATTTACCATCCTCAGAATTTCTCTTATGTGCCATCCCTCATGGGTCCACTTTGCCACTATACTTAATCAACATCTATATGCGACCACTGTCCGCTACACTGTTCAGTCCTTTGCCCATAATCTTTTCACCTATGGTGATCACAGTCAGCTGTTGTACAAATTGAGTTTACTTTCTGATGACTCCTTGCAAGTCAAGAATTGCTTACACTCAATCAATTCACAGATGAGTAAGCACTGGTTAAAGCTCAATATGGATAAAACAGAGACTCTAATATCTGGTAACAACAAACAGCTATGGTAACCAACTTTGTGGCCTGAAAGATGCAGCTATTGCCTTTTAGTGTCCTTCTCAGTGAAGAGCGGGGGTGTGTAAAACAGATGCCGCCCTACATAAAGAAGACCAAGTATGGGGGGCGTGGCCAAGATGGCGGCTAAGTAGGACGTGCCTGCTCGCCGCTCTGGTCCCAACTTAATTGCTTTGTGTAGCCGATCCGGAGGGGTGTAGAATTACTGCCGATATCCCCCGCGCACGACCCTGAGGCAACTTGGCCCGAGGAGCAGCGAGAAAGTCGGACGCAGGCCCCGGAGGATCGCGCCTCTCGCTCCCGTGACGCCGAGCCGTGGGACAAGCGGCCGGAGGCCATAGCGCGTCACCGGGCTGGAGCTCGCGAGTGCCCGCACGCCCAGGGAGGGGTGTGCAGACCATCGACGGACCTGCGCTGAAGCCCCCGCGAGGCGGAACGAGCCCTGAGGCAACACCGGGCCTGGAGGGCGGGGTAAGCGGGCCGGCCCGTAGCAGTTCCGTGGCTCTCCCCCCTCCCCCCTTTCTTTCAGTGGGAAGAAACCTGGGACCCCAGTGGACAGCCGGTTGACGCACGAGGCCTGAAGGAGGTGAGCTGGACCTGGTTGGGAATAGGGAGGGGAAGTGGGGGCCTCCTCTCCCTCAGTGACCTTGATCCCCAGCCAGCGAAGCTACGCGAGGCCGAGGAGTGAGCAGGCCGCAACTACCAACTGCAGAACTGGGGGAGGGGCAGTTCACGGCGGCAAGATTCGGAGCAGGGGGCTGGAGCCCTGAGTACTGGGCGAGTAGGGAACAGCAGGGCCCACTCCCTGGAGCATTTGAGTGGTTTGACTGAGTCAAGGCAGTGAGTCCCCCCCTCCAGACACGCAGCGGGAGGCGGTGGCGTGAAGGGGCAGCCTGGAAGGCTCGCAGATTCTGGGGGCCGGCCCCGGGGATGAAAGTTAACGCATAGCCCTTTGGAAGACCCTGAGTTAAAACTGCTGTTCCCGAGGAGAGCAGCGGCTGGGATAGAGGTGGTGCTGACAGCCTGAGGCCGAGTGGGCCCACTACTGCGGGGAACACTTGGGGGCAGAAAGATCTGTGTAGCAGGCCCTGAGGACGTTGGGGTTGGCTTCCGTGGGCCTGCCTGGGCCGATGATCGGACAATTTTCCGGGAGTTCAGGGTGAACGGGTGGAAAGGCCCATGGAGATTGCCCCCTACTAGAGAGCAGAGAGTGTGCAGCGAGAGGGGACAATTGCTTGTACAGGCCCTGAGGCTCTTGCGGTCTAGCCTCAGTGAAGCCAAGAGCTGGATGGGCAGTGGCGGCTGGCTACGGAGCACTTAGGAGGTGAAGGGACTCTCTGTATCCCTCCTTCGGAACGTAACCGCTCCTGTCTCTGAGCGCTGGAAACAAAGCACTAAGCTCGGACACAAGAAGAGGAGGAGCGATTCTCAGCCATGGCAGCCAACAAAGCGAAGAAAGAGCGTTCAGTAAAGGATCTCCTCCTTAAAACCAACGCTGGTGGGGCTGAAACAGCCCAGTCCTCGGGTGGACACCCAGCAGACCATGAGCAAGGTGACACTGAAGGCCCCGTTACGCGCACCTTTCTCGAATCCTTATTCGCTTCTCTGAAAGGGGAATTCCACGCCATGAAGAAGGAGATATCTTTGGAACTCCGGGAGTTGCGAAGGGACATAGACTCAGTGGGCGAAAGAGTGGATACGCTGGAGACGCAGGCTACGATGAGGGATGAAGAGATTGATCAGCTTCAACAGGAGGTCCTCCGCCTGCAAGACCAGCAATTGGACCTTCAGGCACATGCGGAGGACCTCGAGTACCGCTCTCGGCGGAATAAACATAAGAATTCGAGCGGTCCCTCAAGGAGCGGAAGGGCAGGACATAGAGGCCTTCGCGGAAGAACTATTCCGATTTATTTTGGGAGCCCCTCCGGAGCAACGGATCAAACTGGACCGGACCCACCGAGTTGGGCCTAAGAGGTCGGCTACAGCTCCCCCCCTGGACATCCTAACGTGCGTCCACGATTTTCAGCTAAAGGAACGGATCATCAGGGAAGCTTGCGACAAGCATCCTATAGACTTTCGCTCTTCCAGGCCCCTCTTGTATCGAGATCTAGCCGCCTCCACCCTGCAAAAACGAAGGGAGTTCAGGCCGATCACGAAATTCCTGCGCTCCAAGGACATTTCATATTTCTGGGGGAACCCCTTTCAAATAATTTTCAAGTGGGGTGGCAAGCTCCGTCAAATTCGCTCACTGCCGGAAGCCAAAGCACTAATCAATTTGCCTGATGACGACGGGGGAGCTCCAACACAGAGCGACACTGGAGGTCGACGGACCGGAGCTGAGAGATGGCGAAGGGTGGGAGGCTAACCGCTGCACCTTCGCCCTGGCCCCGAGACGATGGCCAAAGAAAGGAAGGCAGTTTTTGCTACATTGGAAGAGGACTCGGCTGCTGCAGACTGAAGAATGCAACGAAAGGTCATTTCGGGGGCGAATGGAAGAGGTGGTGGTACTCCCAGATCTTTGAAATTGGGGCCCGGGTGGGACGGGGGAGGCATCATGGTTCCTGCTGAACATCTCACGTCTCACCATGGGGTTCAAAACCCAGGACAATCACGGACTTTGTAAGTTAATATTAAGTTTTGTTTGTTCTGATTTTGGGGTAAATGGGCTCCCTCCTCCTTCTCCTAAATATGTAAGAGCAGGGAGACAACTGTAAGGGCGATTATTGGGCACTTCGGGTGGGCACGAACATGGTTTCCCCCAGGTTAGGGTCATGTCCAGGTACGCAGTCCGTCCACATGCCCTTTGACACCCGTCATTATGGTCGCAGACATTAACATTTTATCGCTTAATGTAAAAGGCCTTAACTGCCCAATCAAGAAGCGAGCAGTCCTGTCGTTCCTAGAAAATTCTGACGCCCACATCTGCCTCCTCCAGGAGACGCATCTTTTGGCAAAGGACACTCAGACTACGGTCAAGGGCATTCCCCCACCAGTTGTTTTCATCTCATTCCTCTAAGACAGCAGGGGTGGCTATTCTGGTCTCTGCTTTGTTCCAAGGCAAAATTGGTCTTAAACGGGCCGAAATCAAGGGCAGACTTTTAGCACATACCTTCACCCTGGGGCAACTTTCTTTTACAATAGCTGCGCATGTCAGCACTCAGGGCAGACAGGGGCCCTCACCAGGAAAGGGAGACAACTACTATCCGAAGCAGGGTTCACAGACATCTGGCGGCTGCACCACCCTTCCTCCAGAGAGTATACATTCTACTCACATTCCCACAAAACGTACGGTAGAATAGATTATATGCTAACTTTGGACACACTGACACAACAGACACAGAAGGTGGAGATTCTCCCATGTCCCCAGTCTGACCACTCAGCAGTGTGCATTTCTTTGTCCCATCACGGCCTGTCTCGTCGCCTTTGGCGTCTTAGAGAGACGATGTTGCAGCGCCCTCCGTAGTTAAACAGATCACAAAAGCCATAACTGACTACCTGGCCATCAACGACACCCCGGACACATCAATAGCAATCCTGTGGGATGCCCTGAAGGCAGTGGTCAGAGGGGAGTGCATTGCGATATCCGCAGCTGATAACAAGCTCAGGAGAGAGAAAAGAGAGTAGCTCTTGAACGCAGTAACATAATTAGAGCGCATTCATCAGAGAACAGGTGCACCCAGGGTCTGGAAACAACTCAAAGCAGCGAGAGCCCAGCTGGCGGGCTTAGACACTGATAGGGCAGAATACGCTGCCCTTTGCCTTCGACACACCTTTTACGTGGGGGGGGGATAGAAGCGGGAGGCTCCTAGGCAATAAATTACGGGCAGAGAGGCAGACGTCTAACATCTCCATGGTAATAGATCAGCTGGGATAGGAACAGACCTCTGACCAGGGCATCGCGGAGACGTTTAGACAGTTTTATGCATCCTTGTATGGGGCTCAGAAATTATCTGGAGAGGGGCTAGTCCGTTATTTACACAGGGCGAACACAGCCAAGCTAGTCCAGAGTCAAGCTGCAGACCTTGAATCCCCAATTAAGCTGGAGGAAGTTATCTCTGCAATATTTAAATTGAAACAGCACAAATCGCCGGGTCCTGATAGGTTTTCCGCTGCCTTTTTAAAAACTTTATGTGCTACGTTAGCCCCCTTGCTGGTGAGGGTATATAATTTGATTGGGGCGTCCACCCCCATCCTGCCATCGATGTTGGAGGCATTGGTGACAGTAATCCCCAAAGCCGGTAAGGACAAACGACAGTGCGCGTCACATCGCCCTATTTCCCTCCTCAACGTTGACCTAAAAGTTTTTACTGGGATATTGGTACAGAGACTCTCCCAGCACCTACCAGGGTTGATAGACCCTGATCAGTCGGGCTTTGTCCCCGGGCGACAGTGTTCCGACAACACAAAACGCCTCTTGCACTTAATCGACAAATCTGAACGCTTCAATGTTGAGCGCATGATATTCTCTGTCGACGCTGAGAAAGCGTTCGACAGGGTTCACTGGCCGTATCTCAAGGCAACCCTGAATCACTTTGGCCTACCGCAGCGCTTCATCGAATGGGTGTTAGCTGGCTACACTAATCCCTCTGCCTCGGTGCGGGTGAACGGTCTCACTTCAAACACCTTCTCCATTCAACAAGGAACACGACAGGGGTGCGCACTTTCGCCACTCGTGTCCATCTTGTACATGGAACCTATGGCTCAGCGGGTACGGGACAACCCCTTAATTTCAGGAGTGCAGTTCGGGGGCGAGGAGAACAAAATTAGCCTCTACGCCGATGACGTGGTGGCTACCCTGGAGAAACCTAGGGAATCCCTTCCAGCCTTACTGGCGGAGCTCGACTGCTTCGCCCAAGCGTCGGGCTTCAAGGTCAATGTACATAAGTCCCAAGCTCTCAACTTATCCCTCATCCCTGATACCCTAGGAGTGCTTCAACGGTCACACCAAATTCACTGGGCGGCGGACACAATTCCCTACCTGGGTTTGCAGCTCACGGCCCGCATCCAAGAAACTAATTCATTGAATTATGCGACGCTGCTGCAGCATGTGAGGGACTGCCTTCGTAAGTGGAGGCCCCACTTGCTGTCGCTGTTGGGCCGTATAGCGGCAATAAAAATGGCCATACTCCCCAAGTTAATATATTTATTTCAGACACTCCCACTGATTCCTCCCTCGGGTGTCCTACACTCACTACAGAGAGACATAGAGCGCTTTATATGGCGTGACCAACGGCCTAGACTGCGAAGGGTGTTAAGCTATAGACACCCTGTTGAGGGAGGGCTGGGAGTCCCCAACCTGCAAGCCTACTGGTGGGCGGTTCAGCTGAGATCACTAGTTGAGTGGTCTCGCCCAGTATCCGAGAAACACTGGTTGTTTATGGATAGGGCTCTAGCCAGGCAGCCTCTCTGGGGTGTTCCCTTCTTTACTAAAGCTGCTAGACCCCGGAACTTATACCTTTCCGAGGTGACACATTCTACCCTACTGGCTTGGGACAGGGTGGCTGGCTCCCGGGGACTCATGACCTTTCCATCCCCAATAACACCGATAGTTAATAATCCAGATTTTACACCAGGGCTAGACTCGGCAGTGTTCTCACACTGGACTAAGGAAGGCCAACAGTCAATAGGTCATCCTTTCGACACGACCGGCCCCTTGACTTTCTTTGACTTTCGTAGGGAGCACGACCTCCCGGAGACGGAACGCTATCGCTACCTACAGATTCGCCATTGGTTGATGCACCCAGAGGTGCAGGTAGGGGCAGAAAGACACCTCACACCTTTTGAGAAGTGGCTACTGACGAGGCATACGGACGCTCGCCTAACATCAGATTTGTACCAATTAATTAAACAAAACCCTGGTACTGGGAAATCTCCCGGTCAATTGCGGTGGGAGGGGGAACTGGGCAGATCACTGTCACAGAAAGAATGGTCAGACATATCTTATAGAGCCCGGCATACAGCGAGTAACATAGCAAGCATTGAAACAGCCACGAAAATAGCCACCTACTGGTACCTAACTCTCGCCCCCCGCCCCCCGACTGCACAGAGGGAATCCATCTCGAAGCCCTCAATGCTGGAGGGTGTGTGGCTCGCTGGGTACGCTGACTCATTTGCCATGGGAATGTCCCCACTTGGCGAACTATTGGAAGCAGATATTAGACGACATTGATTCTCACTTCGACACCCAAATTCCTCGCTTCCCAGCCTATACTCTTCTGGGTCTTCCCAACCCAATCACCTTCCTCTCCCACTGGGGCACTACAACCATCCCGACTCGTTTGGGATGGCTTCATAGATTGTGGGGCATACTTGGGATGGAGAAAATTTCACTATTGCTCACGAACCCTGGTGCTTCCTTTCACGACTTGTGGGAACCCTTCCTAAAACTGTTGATTTCGGAGTTCGCGGAACTCACCTGCCAGAATTACTTGAGACTACTACGGCTGGCGGATCCACCTCAAAAGACGGCGTTAGATGACCATGCATAACACAAAGCCCAAACCACTGGAGATAATTGATTAATGAAGAGACTGCAACTACATTGTACTCGCTGGAGCTTTCAATAGGAGGGAGGGGGGAATGTGGGTGGGAAGGGGAGTTTTTCTTCATGTTTCATAGTTCTTTGATTCTTAACTGCAGCAGCCCTCTAAGGGACTAAAAAGATGAGAACAGCACATGTTTTGTTTTTTGCATGTTGTTCATTTGAATTGAAAACCAATAAAAGAAATGTAATCATAAAGAAGACCAAGTATCAGCAGTGGTGTCCTGTTGCACATTACCTTCTCTGCAAAGTCACCCAGTCATACCCTACTTAACTCTAAAGAGCGGAGCCTTGGCTATTTCTATAATTGGGGCAAGACTAGATAATTGTAACAGTCTGTAGATAAATATAAAAATCTCTCCTTTTTTGTCTCAAATCTATTCCAAATCAAGCTGCAGGACTGGCTATGGTATTATTTTCACCACGGAACTACGCAAATCTATTCACTGACTCCCTATACTTTTGTGTATTATCTCTCACTGCATCCAAAGGCTCATACCTAGGAGAACTAAACACTCCTCGAACTGTCGTGAACTATCATTCCCCAGTTATGTAAAGTTTGCATGGGTGGTCGCTTTTAGGTTTCACCTGCACAGCGACTGCCTTGCGCTGTGCTTGTGAAATCTATTCTTTTTAATATATTGTAAAAGGGACTTTTTATTGGTCCGTATGCTTGCCAGTTTACTTTCCTCCGTTTCCATTTGTTGTAGCCTGTTCTCCCTTCTGTGTCTCTCTTATCAGTTTCCCGCGGCCTAACTACTCATTCCCATCCACGTTGGTGGTTTAAACTTTTTTTTTTTGGTTAAGGCTGCATACCGTTTACATTTTATCTTTCCCGCCATATACCAAATATTGCTATATTTAACAACTAAACAGGCAGTCACAAGTGCAGTTACCTTGCAGGCAATAGGGTCATGATTTCAATGGTGCAGCAGGTGCAGTTACACCATGGCCCATGGCTCTAGGAACCCCAAATATTGCTATATCTTACTACTAAACAGGCAGTCACAAGTGAAGTTATCTGGCAGGCAATAGGGTCATGTTTTGAATGGTGCAGCAGGTGCAGTGGCACCAGGCCCAAATGTTGTCAAAACTCCTCTAAAAACCTAATATTGCTATATTTTACTACTAAACAAGCAGTTACAATTGCAGTTACCGTGCAGTTAAAAGGGGCTCGATTTAAGTGGTGCAGCAGGTGCTGTGGCACCGGGGCCGAAAGCTCTAGGGACCCCACTAAGGCTGAACAGCGTTTACTGTTGACCAATACTTTTCTTCCCCTGGCTGCATTTAAAACATGCTTGTTTAACTCTGCTTTAGTGGGTGGAACTCTTAACTAGTTTTCACATTCTTCAAGGTATTGTTCCACTAATAAAATTGCATTTCTTTGTGTGTCGTGTTTGTCGCTAATAAAATTGTGTCTTTTCTGTGTCATGCATTTGTTGTTGGTGCATTATGTATCTTAAAATCGAACAAAGTGATTACAGTGCTTTATATGTGCACACTCCGCGATACTCTGAAGGGATGTTTTAACCTCCTTTACCCATTGAGGCAGTTTCTGTATAACATTACAGTGCCAGATAACTGCTGTACAGGCTTGGATTGTAAACACAGTCATGTGCCTGTTTTAAAAGTATTCTTCAAGTTTTGTGATTGCAGCCTGTTCCTTCTACTGGCCGGGAAGAGAGGCTGTTTTGTTTCAAGAGCAGTGAATTCGAACGTTCCAGCTGCTGGGCATTGTTGTCGCCTTTCGTCGAAGCTTATCTTTGTGAGCAAGCGTGTTTGGTGACTGTATGGGATTTGTGCTTCTGTTCTTTTTTCTGAAAGTATCTATTATTTTGTGATATTTTTAAATGAGAAAAGACTGTTTTTTTCTTCTTTGGTTTTCGTTCTCTATTTTTTAACAATGAGCATTTAGCTTAGTAAGCAGGTAGGTGGTAAGACTGGCTTTTTTTCAGACTGACCTTTAATGTGCAGATTGTATTGTTCTAGCACCATAAACATGTTATATCGTTTGCTGTATTTTCCGTTGGCCATATGAAAAAGCAACGTTGTAACTGAGCGATACTCTGTAAACTGAAGCAGGAGTTCATCTTTCCGTGGATGTGAAATGCATTCACATTTATTTGCATACTTTTAACGTGTGGTATTTTAGCGTAATAATTGCTAAAAAGGGTTGGAGTTCTCCAAAGTAATTTAAACAGCCTCCTGTATTTTCGTTGTTATATAATATAAAGATCATCAACTGCACATTCATAAAACAGGCACACGCTTTGTGTAATTTAGCTCGCTTTATGCCTGGTATTTTAGCTAAATAATTTCTAAAAGGCCTGTCAATCATTACAGTTAGGCTGACTACTGGTAAGATTGGACTTAGCACACAGCATTAGGCAAAACATAATTAGCAGTGCACCATAGTAAACACTTGCAGCGTACACATATTATCAACACACATCCCCTCACTGTACAGGTGGTGCAACCCTGGCAATGTAATACCCAACACATAATCACCTCAGGGCATAGCGTCCAATAACTTGCCAGAGGGCCACATTACCTTAGGAGGCCGCAAGTCTCCACTCAGCGTGGAGCACAGAAGTCTCCGCTCCCCCACCCCTTAGGGATATGCGGTATTGTACTCGGGCCCCGTCCTGGGCTCGCCCCGCAATGCCCTTTCCAAAAGTGAGGGCTCAGGCAAATGGGGCCGGCCGTGCCCTTAGCAAAAGCAACGCCGTATTCTCCTCAAGAGAATGCCCCCGAGGGCGAGGAGACCTCACATGGTCCCCCCAGCAACAGTGACTCTTGCAATGGCAGATGCCCACTACCGCATGGGGCAGCTGCTCTACTTGGTAAGTAGGGTGATGTCGGCGCGGCTCCTCCATGGCCTCTTACCGGTTCCGCTGCCGCAAACAGACTGCCACGCACTCCGAGTAAGTCAGACTCGTCCTGGACTCCCGCGGGGTCGACCAGCTGAGCCGCTATGATCCTCGTGGCTTGGCTCCTCCGGCTGCTGAAACGGTTCTGATTCTGGAGCTCTCAGTGGGCTCCCGCCGTTACCACGCTGCCGGCGGACTCCAGCCCCGCCCACAACCAGGCTTTACCTCCGCCTGACTTCTGTGGTTTCTCACGTCTCGGCTGGAGAACACGGAGCGGCGTCTCTGTCGGCTTGTGCTACACCGCAGTACCTCCCTCACTGGGGAGGCGAGCTGGCCTCTCTCTTCATGGAGCAAAGCCTCCGTCAGCTTTGCTCTTCCCCTTCACGGCGTTTACTCGGCAACGGAGATGACTTCCCCGTCTGGGAATCCTCGTCCTTCTCGCGTCGTTGGGCAGCTCGGGACCACGTTGCAGAGTCCAAGCTGCAGTGCTGTAAAGAGCCATTCCTGGCAGTCCTCCGGTCCCAACTGGGTGAGCCTCTTCCCATACAGCGCTCTCAAAGCGCGCTGTAATAATGGAGAAAACAAGCGCCCTGCCTGCACTTAACCCCAGGAACCAAGGCAGGGACCCTGAAGTGCTTCACCAGCGCTTGGGCTACTCCAGCACAGGGTAATAGAAATAAAGCGCTCAGCCTGTCTCCCACCTGAAGCCACAAACAGGGAGCAGGCAGTGCTCTTCCCCAAGAATCACCAAAGGCAGAGCTGGACATGGGAAGGCCAGCACACAGGGCCACTCAGCAGAGTGGAAGTCCTTTCAGCCACCCAGCAGGCAGCAGGTCATTCCCAAGAGGCGGTTCCTGCAGTCCACGCAGTGTCTTAGTTCAAGAAGTTCCCAAAGTTTAGCAGACATTAGGTCACAGCCCAGTACTTATAGTACTACCAGTCTTTGTTCTGCCCAGGCACAGGACCTTGAGCCCAGTTTAAACCAGTTCTGTGGGCACTTTAACAATATCATTACAGTGCATAACACTCCCCATTCAAAGTGTAAGCCCTGGCTCCAGACACACCACGGGGGGCGGAGCCATAACTGTGGAAGGCAGGCAGAGCCCTATTCAGGTGCAGGTGCTACTCCTCCCACCACTCCAAATGCAGACCAGGCCTATTCAGGTGCCAGGGGAAACCCCTCCCGCTACTCTAAATTCAGCCAAGGTCTATTCAGCCTAGCGCCGAGTCACCCAGGCAGGGCAGGACACACCTCAACCGCCCCCCAGGGACTGGCTGGAGTGAATGCACATCCCTCGACCCCTGTCAGTCAGAACCAGACAGTCAATACATATCAGGCAGGCACAAAGACACATAGCACACAGAAATGCCTACTTCTAAAAGTGGCATTTCTAAAATAGTAATAATAAATCTGCTAACACCAATAAGCAGCATTTATCACCACTATTCCAAACATACCAAACTTGATCACACTACCCCTCTCATGCCAGGAATTACCACTGAAGCACATATCAGGGAATCCCCAGTGCATTCCTTTGCTAGGGCAGCCTCACAGCAGTGAGAAACCAAATAGGCTGTTTGTCACTACCAGGACATGCCACACAGTTAAGGCACATGTCCTACATTTTACCTACACCGCACCCTGCCCATAGAGGTAGCTAGGGCCTACCTTAGGGGTGATAGATATGTAGTAAAAGGGGAGTCACAGACGTGGCAACCACTTTATGTGCCACATCACAGCGGCAGTAAACTGCGCACGCAGGCCCTGCAGTGGCAGAGGCCTGAGACAGGTTTGAAAGGCTACTTTGGTGGGTGGCGCAAGCAGTTCTGCAAGCCCACCCATAGCATTTAATTTACAGGCCCTGGGTAAATGGGATACCACTGTACAAGGGACTTACAGGTAAATTAAATATGCCAAACCGGTGTAGACCAATCTTACCAAGTTTACCATAAACAGCACATGCACCTTAGCATTGAATAGCAGTGATAAAGTGCCCAGAGTCATATTTCCTGCTCTCTCCGTGATTTGAGTGTGCAGTGTGGCATTGCGTAATGTCATTGCTATCTTTGGCCTAATAAAAAACACTCCAGCTGTAGTAGGGCCCTGGCTTCACCTCCTGGTGCAGGACGGGCTGTGCTTTATGGCAGGCATGGAGGGACGGAGGGATGGTCTTGGCTGCAGCTCCGACCTCGTACAGTGACCCTGCAATTACTAGTGAGCGAAAGGTGGTATTAGTATTGGTGGTGGTGGTATTGGTGGTGGTATTGGTATTGGTGGTATTGGTGGTGGTACTTGTGGTGGTGGTATTGGTGGCGGTGGTGGTATCGGTGATGGTGGTATTGGTGGTGGCATTGGTGGTGGTGGTGGTGGTGATGGTATTGGTATTAATGGTGGTATTATTGGTGGTGGTGGTATTGGTGGTATTATTGGTGGTGGTGGTATTGGTGGTGGTATTGGTGGTGGCATTGGTATTGGTGGTATTGGTGTTGGTGGTATTGGTGGTGGTATTGGTGGTGGTGGTATTCGTGGTGGTGGTGGTAATATTGGTGGTGGTGGTATAGGTTGCATTGGTGGTGGTGGTATTGGTGGCAGTGGTGGTATTGGTGGTGGAATTGGTTGTGGTATTGGTGGTGGTGGTATTGGTGATGGTGGTATTGGTGATGGTGGTATTGGTGATGATGGTATTGGTGATGGTGGTAGTGGTGGTGGTGATATTGGTGGTGGTGGCATTGGTGGTGGTATTGGTGGTGGTATTAGTGGTGGTAGTATTGGTAGTGGTGGTATTGATGGTGGTGGTATTGATGGTGGTGGTATTGGTGGTGGTGGTGGTATTGGTGGTGGTAATGGTATTGGCGGTGGTATTGGTGCTGGTGGTATTGTATTGGTGGTGGTGGTGGTATTGTGGTATTGGTGGTGGTGGTGGTATTGGTGGTGATGGTATTGGTGGTGGTACTGGTGGTGGTGGTGGTATTGGTGGTGGTATTGGTGGTGATGGTATTGGTGGTGGTACTGGTGGTGGTGGTGGTATTGGTGGTGGTGGTGGTGGTACTGGTGGTGGAGGTGGTGGTAAAGGTGGTGGTGGTAGTATCGGTGGTGGTCGGTGGTGTTATTAAAACAGGCTTTTGAAAACAACCTGTCAGGTGCCTTAACAGCACATCTGTGTTACATGTCATCTGCACTGTCAACTTCAGCCCATTAGCACACGATTATATGCTACCTGGAATTCACATGACTTAATTCGCTAATCATTTCTATATACATTTTTGTTGGGGGTGGTGGTGTTTGAAACAGACACGAGCTAATGCCGGGTTAAAGTGATTGAAAGCGGGCGCCCGTGTTACGTGGCGGTGCTGCCTAAAAAATCACAAGCGGTTTCAGCTGAAGCAGCGCATGTCCGGCCTGCAGTAAGAGAAACTCAATAAAGTAAATAGTGCTTACAGACTAAATAACAGGTCCCGTGTAACAACCGAAGTAAAGGGGTCAGTCACCATGAGAGGTTTCAAATGAAGACAAGGCCATGCTAAGGAGGGACTAACAAGCCTATTAACAGATCCGAAGACAGCATTTACGAAAGACTGACACAAGCCAATGAAAAATATGGGCGGAGAGTGGGTGGAGCTTCTCTACCATACTCTACTACAGCAGTCTCGTAGAGCGAGCAGTGCATGCGCGCTGCCGCTAGGCTCAAACTAAAAATACAGGAAGGCAAAAAGGTCTGGGATGACCTCGCAAAAAGGGCCAAGTCCTACAGCCATCCTGTGAGAAAATGCTGGATCCTGCATTCCACAGGGTGGCTGTGCACCTCTTATGGCAAGCTAAAGAGACTTGGTGGCTGCAGCCACAGGGGAAGGGGACTGGGACAACTGTTGCCTTTGTAGGCCTGCACGTTGCCAGTCAGATCCACGTCCTGGGCTTGAAAGGACAGGGGTGATTACAGCAGTGGCTGGGGAGACTGGTTTTGACTATACACCATCCCCCTAGAGTAGCCTTGATATTTCATAAACTGGTGAGTAGACGGTTCGAAAGGAGTCAAAAGACCCAGGGAGTGTGCCTTGACTCTACTTTCTTTGAAACATTACAAGTCAGAATCGGCGTGAACAATGAAAAGTCATATCCAAGAGAGACGCCTGTATGTCTCCAGAAAATCCTGTGGAGCGCGACATTAGTCAGGATAGGACATAAGTTAGTTCGGGGACAGACATCGGAACCAGCACCGGATCCTCCTCCGTCACTGGTGGCATTAATACCGGCATTGACAAAGGAGGAACCAGTGTAGGTAATGGAGCCACATTAGAATTCTGTACCCGTGTCGGTAAGGAGCTCTTAACAGGTCTAAGGGGGTCAAACAGTGCCAAGAACGGATTTGCCGGAAGTAACCAGACTAAGGGCCTCTGCGGATCTCATGGCTTCAAGGCATGTCATGAGGAGCCGGAAGAACGCGAAAAATCTGCAGTATGGCCTCCTTAAGGATGTCAATTTGCCACTGCGGACCAGCTGATGGCCTGGAGAATTCAGTGAGCATTGTGAAACTGTGGAACTGGCTCCGCAACAAGAGATCTGGAAGCAGACCACCTCACATTGTGACCCCTTTGCACCTTCTATTTGGATAGGGAGTGACCAGAAGGGGTCAAGTCATGCCTCACTTTCTTGTGTTTGGACTTTGATTTTGACTTACCGGAGGACTTGGAGCATGACGCTAACCTCTCACAGGAGTAACCTCTTGAGTGAGAATGAGTACAGTGCCTCAACTTCGAGAGGGAGCAGGGCTTATGCAACGCCTGCAAATTTATCTTGGGTTCAGCAATGTACAGCTTTGCTTCTCGGTAATAGACTTTCTTTGGATGCATGATGGCAGACTTGTCACACAACTACGAATCATGTCTGGAGCCCAAGCACCACAGACATCTTGTGCGGGCCAGTGACATATCTGTTCTCTACAGTCATAGCATGGTTTGAAACCTGTAGTCTTAGGAGAGAGCATCGTTCCTTGGTGCACTGGAGTTATTTCTCTACTCAGGAGTTGTCGAAAGGCCCACGATACTGGGAGCAGAGCTCCGGATGAATGTCAGAAGACGGAAAAAGGAAGGTACTGATGTCACACACACGAGTCGTGCTTATATGTGGCTCCGCTCCATCACTTCCGGAGCAGTACAGAGTATATGTGGTACTGCAAAATCCCACCTGGCAGCACGCAGCACTACTGCTGGTGAAGATTTTCCAGATCCACACTGGCACCTGGGGAGTATTTTAAGATGAAGAATCTGCGGTAAGAGGTATCCATCAGAAGTGTTCTATAGTAACCGTCAATCTGTTTTCTGCTCTAGCTTACCACAAACACTATTCAAGAAGAAGCCTGCTTTAATGGAATTGCCTAGGACAGTACAATAGCTGGGCAACTTTATCAGATCTAAATTAAAAGGCATTTACAACAGTATCAAAACAGTGGGCAACTTTATCACATCCTAATTAAAAAGCATTTACAACAGTATCGAAACAGTCAGTATACTGAAGGACCCCGTTTATATGCTCTCTCAAGGTTTGTCTGAACTATATTGGATTTATTTTCCCCTCTAGTAATGAGGAAGAAGTACAAACCCTGAAAACTATTATCAAAACTGGATTCCCAAAGATCCATGTTTAATTGCCTTCTTGAGGAAGATGGGATTTTTCAATGAGAAACCGGTTTTACAATTGTTTACCACCAATCTCACCTCAGGGATATTACCACGTTCTGGAAACTTGAGGCAGTATCCTGCCTGCTGAAAGAGAAACTAATCTATATCTAACTGATGGTAAAAAAAAAAAAAAACACTGGCCTACTACCCTTCTTCCTGCACTTGGAAAGATGTTGGAGAAGTTGACTGTTAAGTAACTGTCTAATTTCTTTGGTGATGCCATTATTTTAGATCCCCAGCAAAATGGATTTTGTTCTGGGAGGGGCACTTAATCAGCAGTGGACAGCACCATGAATAAGACCAGAGCAATGTTGGAAGAAGGATGTGTCGTTGGAGAGATCATTTAAGGAGTTTCTGCCACTTATGACACTGTAGATAATGGGTTGTTGAGTCTGAGACGTCAGGAAGTTGGCATCAATGGTTTGGTGGCAAATTAATTTACCTCCTTTTTGACTGATGCGTCAACATTTTGCACTCTACTCTTTTAAGGCTGCCAAGACAGAAGCTACTTGCGGGGTTCCACAAAGTTCATTGTTGTCCCCAGTACTGTTTAATATCTGCTAATCCTTTGTCCACCTTGATTAGACGTTTCTGGTGTCACACAGTATCTAATGCATTAGATAACCAATTAATTAAAAGACTGAATATTCAAGACCCAACATTAGAAAACAAGATACCTTTTAGACACCATTCATTAATAAATAAGCTACAGCTACCTGAAACTTAGTGGGCGTAAACTGGGACAATAGCTGCTGACCTTCAAGCCTGGGTAACCATTGGTACTATTTCCATGCATCTATGGACCAAAGTCTTCACTTGGTTGACATTGGTCCTCTTCTTTATTTACATGTAATGAGGTAAATGGTAAATAATAGCACTGGGACCTGTGGTGCAAGTCTTGGTGGGAATCGGAGTTACTTGTGAGATTCATTGTTCGTTTACGAGAATTATAATGATGTATTTTTGTTGAAATGGTCCCCTCAAATGTGATTTTTAGGTCTCGCCTACGCAGCGCGCATGCGCTGCTTAGGAAAAAGACCTTTTGGAATCAATTCACTTTTCGCCCTAAAAACGTGCATGCGTTGCATTGCTTTCAATGGCAACGCGTGCACGTTTGGCGATTCCCTTGCGGGAGCGAGCTTTGGCGCCATGTGTTAGCAATTATCGCTCCTGGCGCTGCTCGCTCCCGCAAGGGAAATGCTTTCACTTTTGCCGACACTTTTTTTTATTTTGAGATGGAGCAGTCCTTGAAGGAAGTTTGGTGATGCTGAATGATTTGTGCTGCCGATGTTTATCACCGCAATTTTAGTATATTTTTACATACTCTTGAGACTTAGTTTTGCATTTTGGTGAATCGATGTCACTGAAAAATGTACTTCACCAATAAACATGTTTTGTGTATAAAGAGCCCTCCACCCCCACACTTTCATTTCATCGATGTCACTGAAAAAGGTACTTCACCAGTGAACGTGTTTTGTGTATAAAGAGCCCTCCTATCACACACTTTCATTTATCCACTGCCACGTGCATAACGCCCACGGGAGGAAGCGTCAGTCCCTCGATGTTTCCCTCTCTTGATAATGCTGAATGAAACCTCTCTCTTCTAGGTATATATCGGGAATGGGATCTCTGGGAGAAGCTATCCTTGCTGCTCAGAGTTCCCTAGTCCTAGGACATGACCCATGCAGACACAGGCTCTTTCTGTTGCCTCAAAGAAGCAATTTGATGGCTGCCGCCAATGGACTATTTGCATGGCTGAGCCGCGAGGGGCAGTCAAGGAAGACAATTAATGTGTTTTTTTCTGTGTGGATATGTTTTAATTTGTATTTTCAGAGGATTCCTGCCTCGGTTATCTTTTTGGAACATTAGCAAACTGTTATCTTCTGATCTGTAAATATTCCGCAAAAAAGGCATCTTGTTTAGCTTTACAGCCCACATCCCCTAACTCCCTGTTGCTGCAGCAGCTCCCACGTTTGTCTTCTTAATTAATCTTTACAGCCCCCACCCAGCTCCTACCATGCACCCCGCCCCCTCTTGCATTCCTATAGATGACATGCTTGTTTCAGAACAGACTGCTGAAAACGAAGGCAACGCTACAACTTCAGAAAACAAGCATTTGCAATGCAATAGGTCTCGCATTTATGAGAGTTTGAGCTATTGACATTGCAAATGACAATGCCTTTTATTTTTGTTTTCGTTTTTTAAACATAAATAAAAGGCATTGTCATTTACAATGCCAATAGCTTAAACTCGCGTAAATGCGAGACCTATTGCATTGCAAATGCTTGTTTTGTTTGGTACTAGACTTATCAAAAGGTGGCACACTCTGGCATGAAGGACTTGTCGATTTTGTTGTGTCTGTGGTCTAAAGACATCCTTCTGAGGTCTTGCTTCAGTATGAACTCTTTCAGGGGAGATATAAATGTGCTGTCTCAAGTCCTTGCTGTTATGCGACTTTATTGAGGAATCGTCATTTTTGCCCTCCAACTCTTTTGGGATTGAGGATGTTTTCACTATCGAAACTCAGTTGGTTCCGTAGCAAGGCCCAAAGAGGGTATCAATTCAGGTATGGACTTTTGAGAGCGATTGTTCTTTGCCATCTAACTTATTTTCTGGGGTCAAACCTCATTGTGTTTCAAGGCAGGTGTTTGGGCACCCCAGGTAATGTAGCTGAGATCTGAAGTTAGACTCCTCGGGCCACGCTGAATGTTGCGCGAGTACCCAGCAGCCCTCATGTGAAGGAAATATTTGATGTACAACCTGTACCTCTGCGGTTCTGTTTTGTATATTTACAAGTTCCTATATTCAGCCCAATAGCCTGAAAAAAGTGCTTCTACTTCCATGTTCACTATCCCTTGAGGACTAGAGGAGTACTCACTGGCATCACTGTCCCCATATGATCCTAGAGCTACTTAACCTGAATCTTTTGATTGCATGACAACTATGGTCATGGATAGTCCATTGAAAAATCCCCATCCAAAGGAGTCATTCTCATATGACTTTCAAGGTGAGAATTAAAACAAGCATTTGCAATGCAATAGGTCTCGCATTTACGCGAGTTTAAGCTATTGGCATTGTAAATGACAATGCCTTTTATTTATGTTTTAAAAACAAAACCAAAAACAAAAAGCATTGTTATTTGCAATGTCAATAGCTCAAAGTTGTGTAAATGCGAGACCTATTGCATTGCAAATGCATGTTTAGAATTGGTCAGAAATCTGGCAGCAGCATGAAGGACAGCTCATAGGGAGGGCACATCTTCTTTCTGGAAGCCATGAGATGGATAGAGCCATATTTAAGTCAGATGATTACCTTGGCCTTAACCAGTTGCGAGAAGGGGGTAACACTCTCCAGATGGATGAGGTGCATTATCCAACTGAGATAATTCACTGGCTTCATCAGATAGGCTGATGGGACTCAGATGCCTGTGCGGTAAAGATTTTGCGGCAGGAAACATGTTTTAGTATCTAACACAGGCGGAGACACAATCCCTGCTAAATATAGAAGCCTCGTATGAGCTTTGGCAACAGGCTTCAGAGCCGAGCCAAAACGCAGAATGCCGACACTATCAAACCTTTTCCTTGACTACATAAACACTGCAAGTAGATAACATTAAAAATGACGTTTTCGACATTTATAGAAGTAATATCGGAAACGGCTTTCCTAACCCGCTTGATTCCTCTGGAGTAACGCGGCTGCGTTAGGAAGTTACACAAGAATCGCATGGCAGCGAATATTAGTGACCAGTTACGGGACACATTAATTTTTGTTAGGCACGGGGAGATTAAGTAATTTGCCCAGAATCACGGAATGTCAAGCGTCCCTGCCGAGACTCGAACCCGGTTTCACCAGCTCCGAGGTCGACCACCCTAGCCGTTAGGCCACATTCTCTCCCATCCATGAAGTGCATTAGGAATCTACTCAGGTCTCGAGCCAGGTACTTCTGTGAGATTGTAGTGTGTGGCGCGCAGCCTAGTGTGCCAGCAACTGGGGGTGCCCTCTTGTGCATACAAACATCAAATATTGTTCCCAGATCCAGGGGAAAGGCACATTTAGTTAATGCCACATTGCTTGCGGTGGAAAGCACCACGCATCAAGCCTGTGTTTTCCAAATGCACTCTATGCGTGCGTCTTAAGTAGTGAGGCCTAAACTGTACAATTACTTCGCCACTGGCAGTACAACGAGGTGAGCTCACTGCACGTATCTCCTCGCTTGCCTCCCCAGAGAAGTCGTGTAACTAACAATACGAGCCCTTTATGGCACCTTTTATCATCCTCGGCCCAGCGGCACACAAACTCAGAAACCCTGGATACATTGCATCAGATCTGTGATAAATGAGTCTCAAAGGGCGCGCGCACGAGGATAGCCCACGTGCCGTAATTATCTGAGGTGGAGTTGTTCTGGCGGCCTAATGTCGCTGAGTGTTTTGTTGCTTGGAGGCCATGTTTGCGTGCCCCTCTTCTCTGGCACAGTTTCTTTGCGCCTGTAATTCGTGCTGTGTATACTCAAGGTTTTGTGCAGACATTTTGTTTCACTTGCAGAGCGCAATGCTTTCTGAAATTAGAAAAAGTGTGCATGCTCTCAAACCATGGATTTTCCAAGAGCTGCTAATTTGATAGCCTTTCATTCAATTAGCATATCTGCCTGCCATTAGCAGAGGCGAAGCAGACCGAACCGATTTGAGGCCGCACCGTTCCTGTAGAAACACAGAAGCGCGCTCACGGACTCTGAAACAACTTCGGCGTAAACGGTAACATACTGTGACCTGACCACTAATGCTGCTTGCAGCTATATAGCCAGCTGATTTTCATTTATTTTACATTGACCTGGTTTTGTTCAAAGAATATTCTTTACAGTGTGCGGAAATATCTTATTCACACGGTAGAGCACATGGCTGGAAGGTGTTGGCTTGTTTGCTCTACTACTTTCAATTTTAACAAGCTCTCGCCATTACGCAAAGGCAGCAGCTTCTTTATATTTGCATCGCGCTTTCACTTTAAGTGAAAGCGCGATGCAAAAATAAACACGCGGCCGCCCTTGCCAAAGGTGACTGAAACAAGCTGTCGCCATTACCCAAATAATAAAAAAGGTGCTTTACCCATTAATTAAAGGAGACCGTGTCAGGCCGCAAGGAAACGATCCAGTTCGGATGGGCGAGCCCAAAAGGAGACAGGGCGGTAACAAAGAAGCCTAGTTTTCAATGGAAAGCCAGCGTTTAGCATAAACGCTGACACCAGCCAATAGGAATGATGGGCGGGGCTTCAAGTCCCCTTCTGAAATCTACCCGATTACTATAAGCCTCGCAGAGCGAGAAGCGCATGCGCGCTCCAGCGCTAGGTCTGCGAGACCTAAAAATATTGATGCATCAAATCAATGCATTTGGAGCCGTAGCAGGGTCCAACAAGGAGCAGGCGACAGCTGTACGTGTCCTCAGGAACCCTCTAGCCTTTGTTGTCATGTTTCTTTCAGTTGATAAGCAAAATCAAAGATGGAGTATCAAACTTTGGAACAATAATCTAAGGTACAGTCTGTGCACTAATGCATTGTGGGTTTCGGGGAAGTGATCACCAATCATTTTCTAATTTGAAAGTTAAATTGTTGAAGTAAACAACTTCTAATATTCTGAAATACTAGATGGCAGGAGAGATCACAGCCTGGGATCCACAACAACACATTCTGCAAGCATATTATTTACATAAACAATATTTAAAGATATGTCATTAAATTAATTACAATTCATTATATGGATTTAAAGACAAAAGTTAAGAAATTGTCATTAAATGATTTCATTAAATTAAAGGAAAGCTTAAGTAATTAAATTAGGTTAACTATAAATCTATTGCATATATTTAAATTACAAGATCAGGATAATAAAATAAAATATATTTAAAGGTTTGGGTAAAAATATTAATGTATTAAAAAGTTATGGTGTTACATTAGAAGTAAGGGTTATGGTATTAAATTAAATATGCAGGGGTAGGGTCAAAATAATAGTCATCAAGGTAGTGGTAAGAATGGGAGATTGGTTATGTTGAAACCACAAGTCTGATTACTGAGTTCACTTATGCACTACATGAATAAGAAACAGCAAATGCATTGATCTAGACTTGATAATATCTGGAAGGTAAATAGCAATGACCTGGAAATCAATAGGGTGCCCGAGCTTGATATAGCAGCAATAAAGTTGTGGGAATGGGCTGAGCCTGAAAGCATGATACTGTGTATGGAAGAAAGGAAAAAGAAAGACAAACACAACCCAATCCTGGGATAATATATTAAATGCACTATCAGGCAAATCTGAAAAGGAGGCCCAGCCTTAATGCTGAGTAACTGGAGAGAGCGAATGATGTGTCAGATTCTAATGTCCCTCAATTGGAATAACTAAGTACACACACGCTTTTGATAACACAGCTTCAGAGACAGAACTTTATGAAAATACACCACCATATGGATGGTTGTGCTGTTGAGGGAACTGGGGGGTGAGGGTGTAGAGAGCATTGTGTTAGACTGCATTATTTAGTCTCCTCAGTGCTAACTAAACTAGTCTGAACAGGAAGTACATGGTAACCCTTTTCCTTTATACATTATTTAAAAAGCGAATAGCCCCATGAAGATCAGACTTATGCAAATGTTATCTTTCTTATTGATGAGTATGATGTGACCATAAAGTAAAATTCTAATATCTTCTTAGCAGAAGAAATTGTATACATCATTTTCACACACTATATATACAGACTTGCTTTGATTACATTTGGAAAATAATAAAAGTGAAGGCAGCCCTCACGTCTGATGTAGAAGGTCATTAAACCAAAATATATTAGATTACCCGGGGGCACCATATCATGCAACATATGATTTTATGTACTTATTTTGACCTATTTATACAGTGCTATTGTACCAGAAAGTTATCAGTTTGTAATTTGTAAGGACATTTGGGTATAATAGGTACTAGTGAGAAAGTGAACAGGAACTCCCCTGGTCAGTTCACCAGGAACATATCCAAACCACCAGAAAAGCTGGGGCCTTGCCTACTCTCAAAGTGAATGTTATACATTCTGCCATGTCCAAAGAGAACAGATTTTTTCTTCAAAAACCCAGGGACTGGAAAGGAAAATCACAACTTCATCCACTGAGATGGCATGGGACTGTTTAGTCTGTTTGTCTGTGTCTAAACATGATGGAGAAATTATATATTAGTTAACATGTCTGTACCGCTAGCGTACACTGGTGTGAGAAGTAGGCTCACACTGCCTGTCAACATAGAAGGAGTTTGTCCAGGGAATAGCTTAAATTTATAGAATCCCTAAAATCAATGTCGCCTCCTCGCCATATTGATAGTCTAACGTCAAGCGAAGTATTGGGTTGGGAAAACGTAAGTGCACATCATCATCAATTTGTATAAAATAATCCCCAATCCAGATCTGAAAGTAGCTCCTTAATATACTAGGACTTGATGAGATTTACAGTGTCTTGCTTGGTATCATGGAAGTGCCAAGGAAGAAGCACCTGGACACACAAAGCCAAGAGCTTCAGTGTCTATTGAAACCACCATGTTATGGCAGAGGGTTGCCTCTGCAGATGAAAGGTTGTTGCTAATCTAGATATTGCAATATGCGTTAGAGGAGTAAAGACCTTTTCAAACAACATTTTTAAGAAGGACTCATAAAACATTTTTCACGAGAACATACAGTTGAGACTTTTGCTCGAAATTAGATGAAGATCCATGTTAAATTGGGACAATGGTGCCAGAAAAAAGAAAATGCATACCCATTCATCAAGGTTGAAAAAGGTTGCAGGACAGAGCTCAATTCAAAGGCAAGAATGCTGCACAGAGAATGCACTATCCTGGAAAAAGATCACAACTGCTTTGACAATGCTGGTAAACTGTAACGTGAGCCCATCATCATGAGAATCCTTAACTTCAGGGACCGGGACACCATCCTTCAGGAGGCCCGCTCACGTCCAGAGCTGCTCCACAAGGGGGTCAAACTTATGCTGTTTCCCGACTACACCAGAGAGGTGCAAGCTCACAGACGCTCTTTTCTTCATGTGAAACAAAAGCTACGTGCTCTTAACCTGCCCTACAGGCTCCTTTTTCCTGCTCGTCTTAGGGTGATCTTCCAGGGCAAATCCCTTTTCTTTGACACGCTAGAGACGGCTTGGACCTGAGCCACCGATGACTGCCCGGTTCTCCCAGTGAGGAGCATCCCTACGACGGGGCCTTGCCGGCGCCCCCGTGTGGGCGACGTGCTGGGTCCTGGAAAAGGCACAACACCCGTGGAGCAACGTCCGCCTCGCCTGCTGGCTCCCCCTCGCGAAGAAGTGAATCACCTGGACTTCGAGACAACTCTAATGGCCCAGATCTGACGATCACAGGAAATCCTTGTGACTCCCCGAGACCCAGCTCTGTGGATACAGACCTATCACGCTGCCCCCGCATCTGAACTTCAGCGCCGCCTATATGTAAACTTCAGTTAGAGGAACGGTTATCCTTGCACATTGAGGGACTTACCAGATAGCCTTGCAACACGCCCCACCATTGATTGACTGATCAATTGTTTCTATTTCATGCTTGTTTACGGGACGACAGATGCTTCATTTTGGGAAGTATGGGGTGGGGGCTGGTTGGGGGTTTCGGCTGGGACTGTTTTCTCAGCACTAAGTTGTGTTCTTCTATGTTATGAAGGCACCTTGCACTACACCTGGGACCTTTCCTGGGCTGATCCCTGCGATGACCCCAATTGCGTCCGGTCTTTACCAGAGCCCATGGATTTAATCCACCCTAGCGGCTTCACCCGCTGGGTCCACACTGCACCACACTGCCACGTTTCCCAATCCATACACTGGGGGTGAACCCCTGACAGTCCTTTCTTGGAACGTTAATGGCCTCCTAGATAAAATTCAATGCACTGAGGTCTTAAGATACGCCCGAAGGGTTAATCCTGATGTCATACTGTTACAAGAAACGCATTTGATGGGAAATCACTGCCCCTTTCTGGCGCGTCAGGGATTCGATAGAGTTTGGCACTCTGGATTCTCTCGGGGTTCACGCGGGACGGCAGTCCTCCTGCGATGCTCCTACCCTTTCTCACCGACCCAAGTGCTCACGGATTCACAAGGCCGGTTCACTACTCTTACAGGGACTCTTGGGGACTCCGTTATCAATCTTATGTCACTATATGCGCCCCCGGCGACTTTAGAACCCACCCTCCAAAACGCGCTTGAGACACTATCTGCCCTTCCTCAAAGCCTGACCATAATTGGGGGGGATTTTAACGCCGTTCCTGATCCCAGTATTGATGCCACGGGCGCCTCCACATCCCATAGGAACAGGGGAAGCAAACGCCCCAACGACTGGGCCTCCACACTAGGCCTCTGCGACGTCTGGCGCACTTGGCACCCTCAGACACCACATTACACACACACTTCAGCTGCGCACCACACTAACTCCAGTGTAGACCTCCTCTTTATGCCTGCCCCAGACTGTCGAGCTGTATCCGACATTCAAATATTGGTGCGCGGAGTGTCGGACCACTCCCCGCTCCTCTTGCGGGTGGGGGGCCCCTCGGGAGCTCGGCGACCCATGTGGCAGCTAAATGCCTGGTTTCTCCAGGATTCAGAGTATAAGAAGAAACTTGGGGCAGAACTCACTACATATTTTCGCACAAATGAGGGTACAGTGCAACTACAGGGTACATTGTGGGAGGTGGGTAAAGCCACGATCCTGGGGTACGCGAAAGGGTTCCTCAAACACAAAATGCAGGTCCAGGACCGCCGACTCTCCCAACTTGAGGCCCAAGCCTTCTGCTTGGAGCGCTCGGTGAGGGCCGGGGAGGGAGAAGCGGAACGCCGTCAGCTACAACTCATACGTGAGGAGATCAAAAATATCTCCCTTGAATCTGCCAAATTGATCTGGAGGGCCTCTGTGGCCTGGGTCTACAGATGGGGAGACAAAAATGGCAAATTGCTCCATTGGCTCGCCACCCATCCCATGGCCAACCTGATTGTGCCTGAGATCTGTGATGCACAAGGCCAAATCTTTCGCACCCCGGTGGCAATTGCACAGGCTTTCGCGGCCTACTACAAAGAGTTGTATTCAGCGGATCCTTCATATAACCTACAGAATAGCTCCTCCTTTCTGCTAGATACCCCCCTTCCGCGCCTCTCCCAAGCCGAAAGTGCTAGCTTAGACAAACCTATCACACCTGAAGAAATTGGTAACGCTATCTCCTCTCTAGCCACCCATAAGACTCCCGGCCTAGATGGGCTTCCTGCGGAATATTATGCAGCTTTCCGCGAGATATTGATTGCGAAACTCCACGCCCTCTTTGAGGAGACTATAGAAAGGTGTGCCTTCCCATCACTCACAGACAGTGCCACCATCGTGGTCATACCAAAGGTACATCCTCCACCGTCCTCCTGTGCTCAATACCGTCCAATTTCCCTTATCAACACGGAGGTCAAAGTCTATGCAACCATTCTCGACACCCGTAAGGTGCTCCACACCCTCATCCATCCCGACCAGTGTGGCTTCATGTCATGCCATAGTACGAGGCACTGTCTCAGGCGTGTACACATAGCCCTCGCCCATCGCAGTCGCCTGTCGCCATACCTGGCCCTAGCCCTACTCGACTTTGAAAAGGCCTTTGATATGGTGAACTGGTGCTACATTAGGGATGTACTGGAGAAAGCAGGATTCGGACCCTCCTACCAAGGGATGGTGAAGGTCCTTTACTCTACTCCGTCAGCCAGAGTTCTCATAAATGCTGCACTGTCGGATGCCTGTCTGATCGAGAGGGGGACCCGCCAGGGATGTCCGATTTCCCCTCTCCTGTTTGCTCTCGCGATTGAACCCTTAGCGTGTCGTATCCGCAGTGATGGCCAGATCCAAGGCTGGCGTTGGGAGGAATCTCATGAGGACCGGATCGCCCTCTCTGCCAACGACGTCCTCCTCTATCTGTCAGACCCGGTCTCTCCACATCCTCCACCTGTTTGAGAAGGCATCAGGGCTGCGTCTTACCCCGGCCAAATCTACAGTGGTACCTCTCCATGTTTCAAGGGAGTGTGTGGACTGGCAGGCAACCATTCCCTTACGTAGGCTCTCATTCAAATACCTCGGGATCTGAGTAGCACTCCTTCCCGAATTGATCTGGTCCCTTAATCTCACTCCACTCAAGCGCGGGAAGGAGGACCTCCATTGTTGGCAGACCCTCCCGTTGAACCCCCTAGGCAAGGTCGCACTTTTTAAGATGATGATTCTCCCCAGTCTTCTATACATTATTCAAAACCTTCCACTCCATCTCCCTTGCGGCTGGTTCTGCGAACTAGATGCCCTAATCACGACCTTCCTCTGGGGCGGGGCGAGAATGCGGCTGGCTCGCACAACGTGTCAACGGCCCACATACGACTGGGGGATGGTAATGACAAACCCATTCCTGTACTACCTGGCCATGCGCCTTTTAGTGATCCATGACTGGTTCAATGGAGGGTGGTGAGACCCCACCTATCGACTGGAGCTAGAAAGCCTCGGATTCTCCCGCATTCAGGCCATGCTCTATGGGGCCCCAATCCCACGCACCCTGCCACCAATTACCCGCACAGTACTCCTGGCATGGCGCTACGCGCTGCAACATATCCAATGGGACTCTAGACTCTCACTACAAACACCACTATGGCATGGCACATGGCTACGGGAAGTTGTGACTTTGCCAGGGTTCCATAAATGGGACCTGATCGGCGTGACGACCTTTGGAGACGTATGGAAGGGGGAGCACCTGTCCTCCTTCCAAGACCTTCAAAAGACATACTCCTTGCACTCCACCCAATTCTTTCGATATCTCCAGCTGCGACACGCCCTTACCTTTCATGTCTCTGATCACACAACCCTCCCTGAGTTTAGCCCCTTAGGGGCCAAAATCCTTATGGGGAGCTTAGGAAGAGGGGGGTATCCCAAATTTACCGCTCCCTGGTTAACAACACCCCATCAACAATAGAGCCTCTCAGGGCCCGATGGGATCGGTGGCTTGGCCCTCTTGAAGAGGAGGACTGGCGAGACGCCCTGATGGCCCGAGGATGCTCACAATGTCCGCTAAGCTCCGACTCATTCAGATCTATTATCTCCACTGTGCCTATCTTACCCCGGTGCGACTCTACAGGGCAGGTTTTTTGCCGGCCCCACATTGCCCGCGCTGTAAAGCAGACACAGCAGACTTCTATCACATGGTTTGGTCTTGTGACGTTCTCACCAAATACTGGGCTTCCATTGTGTCTGAGTTGAGTGAGGTGCTGGGGTGGGAGGCTTCCCTTAGTCCCCGTGCCCTTCTCCTGGGAGTGATGATGGGGCTGGATGGCTCACGGGCTGACAGGCTGTTCCTAGGGACGGCTGTTCCTAGGGACCGCTGTTCTCGTCGCCAAGAGAGATATAGCAGCTGCCTGGAAGGACTCAGCGCCTCCCTCAACTAAATGGCGCAGATGCGTAGATTGGTGCGCCACCCAAGAAAGAGCTGTCTACAAGGAAAGAGGGTGCCCAACTAAGCATAAACGTGTATGGGGCAAATGGCTGGGACCTCTGGTTTGATTGTCCGCCGTGTGGGTGGAAGAAGATTCCATACGAACAGATTGGGGAAATCTCTTGCAACTGTATCGCAGTATTTATCATGTCTGAATGGTGCTACGTCAATGTTATTGCTGCTGTTTTTTTCAAAAATGCCAATAGAATTGATTATAAAAAAAAAACTAATGTGAAAATATTTGGCCTGCAAATTTATGGTGATCAATAATTCCTGATCTTGAGTGCGGAGAGCATTTAACAGAGGGTTACCATCTTGGTAATGTTTTTAAAGATAGATATTAAATGGGGGGCGTGGCCAAGCAACATGGCCGACAGGACGTGAGCTCCTTCAGCTTCCGACCGGCCTGTCGCTAAAATCCTGTTTAATCCTTCGCCCGGACGCCCACGGCTGTTCTGTGACCGCGGCTGGGGCCCTGCAAGCGGTGGGGGCCCCCTGTGAAGGGGAGAGCCCGATACACGACCTGATCCCGGACACTGGGGCCGAGCTCCCTGGTGACTGCGTGGAGGGGGCGGACTACGCGAGGCCGGGGATACGGCCTACGCCCGGCTGAGATGCGGCTGGCCCTCTGAGACGGCGATCCCACGCTCGGGTGCTCTGAGGACCCTGATGGAGACGTAGGAGGTCCCCATTAACATTGGTGGCCTCCCGGAGAGCGGTGGGTCCCCTGCGCCATCAGACCTGTGCCTGAGTGCGACTCGGGCCGGGGAGTGAGCCGCGAGTCATTTCGGCGACGGAGTGCCGGAGGGGTCTTGATTTGCGGCGGCCATCCCTGGGAGTCAGGCGGATACGGCCTACTCCCTGTTCCTGAGGGGTATGCTGTGAGGGCGGACCACGAGGATCGAGCACGGCGACCCCTCCTGAAAGCGGCGCGAGGCCGTGGCCTGCGTGCGCCCGAGGTGCGACGACACTGAGCGGCCGGAGGTATCTCCCTGTGGAGCTCCTGGGGAGTCTGGTGCCGGCGGTGGGGGGCCCGCTGGGCACTGGGAGCACCCTGCGTGGTGAATCTGGAGCCCCGCTGGGGTAGGGCTGGTGTGACGCTGAGGATCTGGGCCCACCCTATTGTCGGAGGGACTACACCGGCGGCGGGTGGCCCCTGGGACGCTCGTTGAGGCTGTCTGCATCGCTGGCCTCCGCCCTATTGGATGCGCTAGAGGTACCCGACCTCTGCGGGGACCTTGGAGTTCACTTACTGGTGGCATAGCTGGAGCGGGAGGCTTTCCTGCAACGCCGCGTCTGCAGCATCTTCACGCCCGAGGATCGCATCTGAGGCGGGGGCCATGTCGGAGCGAGCTGCGGGCGCTACTGCCGGTGTGCAGAGTGAACGGATCGCTGCTCTGCGGTCAGCGGAGCAGTAGACATATTGAGGTGAGCAGCCCCGGGGACTCTGTGGGACCTTTACGTCTGCCTACGCTTTGGGGTGTGCCTGGGTTGAGGTCCCCAACTGCACTGGGCGAGGACGGCTGCCCTCCGGCTGCCGACTGAGACTGCCACGCTATCTGGACGCCTGCGGAGGAGCCATAATTCCGCCACTCCGGTAACTCGGTACGCCATAGAGGGGGAATAACAAGTGAAAGGCCGGCACTCTGGGGGCTTCGGAGAGAGTCCTGCAGTCCTGAATCATGGGTAAAGACAAACTGCCCCGTGCCTCCAACCCCAACACAATTACGCAGTATACTACCCAACGCCTCCCCACGCAACGGATCACCCGTCAAACAGACCTGGAGGGAGATGGCGATGCCGCTAATGAATCATCCCGAGCGGAGCTCCTGGAAGCCATACAGGGGTCCCAGACCGCCTTGGAAAAGCAGATTGAAACTGTCTCCATCGATGTAAATCTGCTGAGGACGGACCTGCGGAAAGTAGCGGACAAGGTCTCAGCGGCGGAGGGGGACATTGTGCAGCTTCAGGGAGAAGTGGCGTCTGAGGCAGCAGGTCTCCCAGCTGACTAACACCACGGGGCGTTGGAGCGTCGAGCGGAGGAGGCAGAAGGAAGGGCCCGCCGCAGTAATATCAGGGTCCTGGGCATTCCGGAGCGCGCAGGGCAACGCTGAGCGTTTTTTGGAGAACTGGATACGCACCAAGCTCTGCCCCACGGGTCTTTCGGAGGTTTTTGTGGTGGAAAGAGTCCATAGGGCGCTGGTCCCTCCGCCGCCGCCGGGGGCGCCCCCCAGGGCCCATATAGCCAAAATCCTGAACTACCGGGACAGGGACTGTATTTTGAAAGCCGCGAGAGAAGCGCCAGATCTCACCTATGACAATGCAAAAGTTTCAATATATCCGGACTATACCCGCCAGGAACAGAGGAAATCATTCCTCGGCATCAAGCAAAAGCTTTGTGAACTACACCTACAGTACATGTTACTATACCCCGCAAAACTAAAGGTGATCTCCCAGGGAAAAGCCCACTTCTTCGACTCCCCAGAAGAAGTGTGGGAGTGGTTAGAAATCAGAGGAGAGGCGCTCCCCGAGCAGGGGTGAAGGGGCTCCCGGAGCACATGGGGGACCAGGCCCCCGAGGAATCGGAGGGGCAGGCGCAGGAATCGGTCTGCCAGCGGTGCCCAAGCGGAAAGACAGAGAATCACGGTGGGGGATGATGGAGCCCTGCGAGTGGAATCTTCGGACTCCGGCGACTCTCCTCCACAAACTCTGACGGACACTCCAGATGTGGGACTAGTGCCTGAGACTCTGAGTCCGACCAACCATGTGGTCCCGGAAACTGTTATGGACCCTCCTACACCCACTCCAGAGCTGCCATGAAAGTAATTTTTTTTTTTAGGAATGGGGGTTCTAGATTGATAGCCTAGTGGCAATTGACTCTCTGGGACTCTGGTGCTGCGCTTTTAGATATGTACCTCTGGGGGAGACTCTTGGAGGGAGGATCGGGCGGAACAAGTATTTGCTCGGATACCCCGTACGTTCTGCTGGGTTTGAGAAGAGGACTGGCTCCGTTATATCAGAAACATGGAACTGGGTGGTTCAGGGCATTGATACCTGCTCTGAGGTGACTGGGCTGGGGTGGGAGTTAGAATTTGTTTTTTCTTAGGGGGTAGTTTTCAGCCTCTGTTGGGCTGATGGGGCAGCTGTGCACGTCCTGTCACCAGCATGGGAAGAGCATTTATGCATGTATAGTTGTAAGCACATTGCTTGTGGGAGGGGGGAGGGTGTTCATGGGGGGTCTTTTTTTGGTTTATGTTTATGCAGCATGTGGGGAACAGGTTGTATGTAGCTATTCAGGAGGGGAAGCACATAGAGGCCGGTTGTTATACCACCAATGGGGTTTAAACTCTTAAGCTGGAATGTGAGAGGGCTGGGTACATGTACCAAAAGATATAGGGTGCTGTCCTTTCTCCGGAGACATCGGGTCTCGATAGCGTGCCTCCAGGAAACTCATCTCAATGAAGGAGCTCAGAGGCTGGCAAAAAAATGGCGGGGGCAGGTTTTCCACTCTTCACTCTACTTATGCCAGGGGAGTCCTTGTGTGGGTGGCCCCGGGGACCCCATTTGCCCTTCAGTATATAGAAGCTGACGTTCATGGGAGATACATACTCCTCAGAGTTAAGTTAGATGGACGAGACATTGCCATATTGAATACTTATGCCCCAAATTCGGACGACCCAGACTTTTTTCAGGCCCTGCAGGAGGTCCTGGTGTCGGAACTAGAAGTCCCGTTGATCTGGGTGGGAGATTTTAATTGTGTGCTAGATCCTGATCGACAGGTTCCCACCTCGCAAGGGCACGAAGCCGAGGATGACAGTGAAGCTCCGGGAGGTTATGGGGAATATAGGGGCCCAGGACGTATGGCTTCAGAGACACCCAACCCAGAAAGTGTACACTTCTTTCTTCCCCACTCATAACACTCACAGTCGGCTGGACAGGATTTTAGTGGCGAACCCAGACACTGTTATGACCTTTGAGGTGACACATCAGGCGCGTTTCCTATCTGATCACTCCCCTGTGGCTTGCATGGTTGATTGGGGGGCCCCGGCTCGTCGCCCCCGGACTTGGAGGTTACCGGCGGAGGTACTCGAGGACCCGGTAGGGAAGCAACACATAGAATCTGCAATAACTGATTATATCGACCTAAACTGGGAGGGACCCGATTTGTCGAGAGCCACGAAGTGGGAGGCCTTGAAAGCGGTGGTGAGGGGTGCCTGCTTGAGTCTAACATGTGGGGTCCGCAAGCAGCTCCAACGGGAGCTGCACACAGAGGAGCGAAACCTCCTGGAGGCACAGATCCGAGATGCTCCGGACGCAGAGGACGGGACTAGGGAGCGCGGCATTCGAGAGCGCATCCATGACATTTGGGACAGGCTCGGCAAGTATGCCCTCACACAATACAGACAACTCCTCCATAGGGAAGGGGACCAATCAAGTCGCTTGTTGGCCTGGATTCTCCGAGGCGAACAAGCCCCTGTCGAAGTCGTGGCTCTGCGGGAGCCCACTGGTGGCCTGATCCACTCTGAGGTGGGGCTATTGCGAGTCTTGAAATCGCATTTGCAGACAGTATATGCCGCGGACCCAGCAGTTAGCGCGTCAGCTTATCTCCCTTATCTGCACGACCTGAACCTACGGTCTATCCCTGAATCGGTACGGAAAGAGCTTGAAGAGCCCCTAACGCTGGAGGAGGTGCACTCCGCGTTGCAGCACTTACCAAGGGCTAAGTCCCCGGGGAGTGACTGGTACCCCCGAGTTTTATCAGGCCTTTGAGGGCACGTTGCCCCGCCTCCTATTACAGGTGTATCTGGAGGCCTTTGAACGCGGTGATCTTCCACCCAGCATGAAGCAGGGGGAGATATGTATGATTCTGAAGCCGGGAGGGGATGCCCATGAGCCCTCGTCATACCGGCCAATTACTATGATCAATACGGATGCTAAAATTCTGTGTAAGCTCTTGGCCTCCCGTTTAGGGCCATATATGCCGCACTTGGTGCATGAGGACCAATGTGGTTTTATCTCGGGCCGGAACACGGCTATGAATCTGCGCCGGCTTAATCATGTAATGCATGAAGTACGTGATCGGGAGGAACAGATGGTACTTGTTTCCATCGACCTAGCCAAATCATTTGATACGGTAGACTGGGGATACCTTTTGCAGGTGCTGCGGCTCGTGGGTCTGGGACCCAGATTCTGTCGCTGGATTCGCATACTGTACACGGAGCCTCGCTCAGAAGAATGGCAGCTGGGTAGGGGCACTCGCCAGGGGTGTCCACGATCGCCCTAGCCATAGAACCATTTGCGGTCCGGGTCAGAGCGGAAATGGATCAGTGGGGAATTAGAGTAGGTGACACGAGCCACGTTATTTCCCTGTATGCCGATTATGCCCTTTTTTATTTGGCCTCCCCCCGGACGCACTGCCTGAACTGCTGCGTCAATTGGATAGATTTGGGGAGGTATCTGGATTGAGGCTCAATCGTAATAAGTCACTGATCTTTCCATTGGCGGGACTAGCTTCGGTGCCCCTAGAGGATCTCCCGGACCTGGGACTGCCATGGGAGCGGGTGGGTTTCCGATACCTGGGGATACAGGTTGCGCCGACAGACACACAAGCGCTGGCCAGGAACATAGACCGGGTACTCACGTCCCTACAGCATTCGGTGACATTTTGGAATACTCTTCCACGGTCATTGATGGGCAAGCTGGCCATCTCCAAGATGGTGATGCTTCTTCCCAGGACCCTATATGTCCTCCAGAACTCGCTATGCCCGTTACCGATGCGCGTCTTCAAGACCCTGAATATGATTCTCACGTCCCTGCTCTGGGCTGGGCGGAGAAGTAGGGTATCCCTAAACACTGTCATACGCAGCTATGAAGAGGGTGGCTTGGAGGCTCCACGCTTTGACCTATATTATTATGCCACTCAATTGCAACCTGCGGCCCACTGGCTGACTGACGCGGACAATTGGGAAAAACACCTTCTGTCCGGCAGGGCGGATACCCTGGCACTTCAGACAGCGCTAATGCAGGGCAGGGGAGCGGAGGCAACTCTCCCCTATGTGGTGAGACACACGGCCGACATGTGGCAGCGGTTCGTTGAGGTCTTAGGGAAAACACCATTTCATAGGGAGCTACAGATCTGGATACTGGCCCCCTTTACAGACATGGGAATGCATATGTCGTTCCAAACTGGAGGGAGGGTGGCTGTGAGGTTCTTGCTGACCTTTTCCCCAATGAGACATTTATCACTTCTGAACTGGCGGAGGAGAGCTTTGGCCTCGGGCAGGGGCACTTCTTACACTACAGAGGTATCCAGGAGGTGGTAAAGGTCACCTGGCCACAATACCCGGACATTCCACATCCGACACAAACATTAAATATCCTGCTTACGTGTGGTGCTGGTCGCAAACTGATCTCTCTCCTCTATAAAGCCATGAAACAGGACTCCACGCCCCCAGTACCGCCGTCCAGGGCTGCCTGGGAGAAGGATCTAGGTAACCAGTTGGAAGAGAAACGGTGGGCATACATAGGCACCCTTACACACACGGTCTCCTGCAATGCCAGATTTAAACTGACGCACTTCAATTTCTTACATCGCACTTACTTAACCCCGGTAACATTAAAACGCATTTCACGTGACAGGGATGATAGATGCCCGAGGTGCGCCATAGAAAAAGCGGACTTTCTGCACCTGGCGTGGGAGTGCTCAGTAGTCAGGCAGTTCTGGACGGGGATGGTCAGTAAGATTAGTGAAGCCACGGGCCTTCAGTTGCGACCAGAGCCTTTGTGTTGCCTACTAGCATCCGTAAGGAAGCCCAAGAAAAGGAAAATTCCATATAAATTGCTACAATTAATGCTAGTGCTAGCTAGACGTAGGGTGGCCATAACCTGGATGGGACAGAAAGGTCCGGAATTGCCGGTCTGGCTTAAGGATGTGCGAGAGTGGTCACTAGCCGAAGAAGCACATATGAAACTTACCCGTAGCGACAAGAAACTACAAGCAAACCTGATGGACTGGCGAGAAATGTGTACTTCGGGGCTGACGGAGGGAGAGACCTCCGCCCACAATACTCTAGGGAGCGGGGACAGCGGGTCGGATGAGGAAGGCCAGCCTGATGATAATGGGGGGGCGAGAGAATTAATTCCAGCAGTGAACAGCCTGTGTGTGTTTGGTATATCCCATGCTTGTACCTCACTGTGTTATACTTGCGGATGAATATGTACCCCTATTGTGCCATTCTATCTCCAATGCTGCCACCTGTACCGAGTATCAACAACTACATCGAAGGTATGCCCCTATATGTTGTATGGTTGACGATATGTTTTTCTTGTTACAAAATGAAAAAGTTTTTTAAAAAAAGAGAATTTAAATAGCGGACAGTCCAGAGTTGCATTCAAAGCTTCTGATTTGACTGTTGGTAACCTGTTTAGAAACTTCTCACCCACATCTGGATCACTGTGTGTTTCAGTATTGTGTCAGAAGGAGAGTCAAGCATAAAAGATATATCCATCTGAAGGTGCAACAAAAATGGCATAGATCAAATATAACATGGAAAGCAGATATAAGCTGCATTAATGGGGCCTAGAACACCTATATTGGCTGATGCATGATTAAGGCATGATTAAGGCAGCCAGGTGCTTTGGAAAATTTGAAGAGAAACGGTTTTCATATTAGTAAGAAGAGTAAAACTCTCGGAAAGTCAGAGTGTGTGTTAAGCTATATAATCCTAAGCTTTGCGAATGGAACCATAAGGAAAGGAGCAGAACTTCTGAAATACCAATTGTAAAAGCTATTTTATTAAGAAACGAGAATATTAGAGGCAGCATTTTCTTTATTTTGCATTTAAGTTTTAAAAAGTAATAAAATAAGTCAAACTCAAACTACAACACATTTTGTTGAAAACACTACTGTACTAGACACTTTAAAACCCTAAAAAGTACAATTGTAGCCTCTAATAATCTGACACATACTGTTATAACTAGACAATGCACCTTTAAGAAATTCTAAGGCTGCCAGCCTTACCGCTACGTAGTGCAGTATAAGTGAGGCAGCTTGTTCAGGATGTAATATATAGAAAGTATCGGTATTATTAAAGTGTTCTCTCCAAAGAAAACGGAAAGCTTGGCGATGGAAGGGTTATTAATGGATTCTGAGAGTATACCTAAGACAGAGAACTAATATTACACATACCCAAGCTTTCCTCCTCTGTCATTTGTTTCTCTCCATTATCCATAAGGAGTAGAATAGTTGCAGTGCTCTAAAACTCCGCATTCCAAGGTCGAAAGTGAAAAAACAATACCTATGCAAACAGATTGCATAGGAGGACTGCTCTATCAGAGTATCGTCCTAGCAACAGTAGTGCCTGGAAAATGTTTAACAAGCTCTAGGTTACCATATTGCAAATATCTGGGATAGGCACATACTACATCAAAGAAGCAGTGACAGCTTTCCTTTTACATAGGATGGACCTGGGGCTTACCTGGAAAAGCTAGGCTAAGTGATTGGTCACAAGTAATGGTACATGAAACTATCAATCCAACAATGGTTTGTTTAAATGAAGCTTATATGGTATAGAAATTTCAAATATTTAAGACTAGCTGCTTTGTCTAAATTTTAGATAGCAACTTCTGCCACAGCCGTATGATCCGGAAAGAAGTTTGAAAGGACGATTGTTTTGCTGATATGCAATTTGGAAATTACTTTGGCCATGAAAGATAGATTGGTTATTAATTAAACATCGCAACAATGGACACTCAAATATCGTTCATTCGGACATGCAGCTTCAAGCTCGATACCTTTCTGGTCAACATAATTGCTACAAGGAAAGCAATTTACCACAAGATGTTTTGTAAGTCTGCCTTGTGTTTCTGGATCCGTCACGTGAGCAGAGATATTCTACTGTATATATATTTATCGGAGAGAGAATCCCATGAGAGAGAATTTAAATTATTTAGGAAGTACACATAGGAATGCAAATCTAGAAATCCTTAAAACCTTGGCTATAAGAGGGGTCTTATAAAAAGAGGTAAACTATTTTTTTGTTTTGTTATCAGTAGCTGCTGATGTAGAGAGTGAGACATGATTGTTGGGTTAATCTACCTTGCAAGAGTAACCTCTCATTCTGCATCTTTAGGTATAGTATATATCCATGTTTTTCCCAAACTATGTGAACATCCAAACTAATACTCCCCATCTGATAATGATGACAAATTTAATCAATATGGGGTGAAAGTTGTGGGGGCCAACACACACTATATGTAACAGTTTTCAAGTGTTTCCTGAAGCTGCTTTCTCGGATTCCTACCACTGGATCATTACACACACACAGATCTGACTTTGGCATGCCGGGATGTGTTCCTCAAACCTGGCTACACTGAATTTTTATGCTTTGGCTCATTGCACATTTTTATCTGAGTTGGAGTTGTTGGATCGGCCTATACCGAGAACATGGGCTATTCATTTAGACAGGATAATAAGTCAGCCTTACAAAATCCTTTGAACTCCATCAACTTACTCACTGTAATGCCATCAGTCAACCACAAAAGTACTTTGTTGCATTTTCTTCATCTTGTAACACTGATCACTCAACTGTGTGAACTTTCAAGACATGGAATAGCAAAGGCCAGCGGTCAAATATACAATGATTGCCATAGTCAAGCAGAGAAAATATAATGGCTCCAATCATCAGGTGAACACTGGGTTGTGGCCACAGACAAAGCAATACCTTTTGCTAAACACATCGTTAGAGTTACATAAAATAAACAACTTTGAGAACTGGCTTGTGGGAAAGTTATTGGTTGAACCATAATATCAGACCACGTGGAGGCATCTGTTCCCTCCATCTTGGGTCCACCACAAGCCAGATTGCTCTCAGTTCGCTAGACAAAACAATCTGAGGCAACTGTGCGTTAGATCATGGTCTCCTACTAACCTCATGACCTGACCCAACAATTGTGTCACAATCCATTGGTTCCATAAAGATACTTGCGGCAGACTCCTGTGGGACACCACAGCTAAGTAATACTAATTTAGACAATCTGTATATACATATATACATACATATATACATACACATACATACATACACATATACATACATACACATATACATATATATATACACATATACATACACATATACACACACATATACATACACATACATATATACATACACATATATATATACACATACACATACACATATACCATATATATACATATATATACACATATACACACATATACATATATATATACACACATATACATATATATACACACATATACATATATATATACACACATATACATATATATATATACACACATATACATATATATATATACACACATATACATATATATATATATACACACATACATATATATATATACACACATATACATATATATATACACACATATACATATATATATATACACACACATATATATATATACACACATATATATATATATATATACACACATATACATATATATATATACACACATATTATCTACTGGCGGTCGCCAGTAGATAGTTATAGTTACAACCTATTATCCATAGGAAATCCGCGACATTCTATTTGAAATAACTCTCTTGCCGGTTGACGTATCTTCGCAAAATTTTCAAACTTTGTGGCCCGCTCCGGTCCGCTCCTACCCTGAAAGTCTCGGGGGATTCGTCAAGCGGGGCCGAGAAAAAGGGGGTCCCAAAACGCGTTTTCCCCATGCAATTTTCCATAGGAAACTTTAGACACGGCTACAGCCCGAACTGCTGAACGGAATTACACCAAATTTGGCAAAGAGGTAGTTCTTGGTTCAGAAAGAACCCTTTTGTTAAATGGTGTAAATCCGTTCAGTAGTTGCTGAGAAAATCAAAAGAAAAAAGATAGGTATATCTAGGGCCGCGGATCCTCCCGAGCACGAGCTTTATGTTAATTGGCTGTCAACACTCCAAATCAGGAAGTGTTGGCAGCCATTTTGTCCCTCGGTAGAACCGAGGGACAGAAACAAGTGCGCAAAGCGCACAAAGGGGCAGGGTAGAAACACCCTGACCCCTAGGTCTGCTCAGGGGTCCCACAAGGACCCCTGGGCAAAAAAAAAATTTTTTTTTTTTTTAAAAATCGGCAGGATGCGCTCAGGGAGCGCGAACCCTGCCGAAAAAAAAAAAATCGAAGCGCGGTCTCCCGCGCTTCGAGGTTAATTGCCCCCGGGTGGGCCAAGTCCCGGGGGCATGCTGGGGGGGGGGGTTAATTTTATGTGTGGGGGGCCTCTAAGGGCCCCCCAAGCCCCGGGAACCACCACCCCCCGGGGCTTTATGGATAATGGTGCGGGAGGGCTCTGAGCCCTCCTGCAGCCCCGGGGACCACCACCTCCCCGGGGCTTCTTTTTTTATATTTGAAAAACCTGTGTGGGAGGCTCCAGCCCCCACACGCCCGGGACCACCACCTCCCGGGGCACTAAGAAAATAAAAATGGGGGTCCGTTTTGGACCCCCAAGCCCCGGGGACCACCACCTCCCCGGGGCTTTCTCGATGTAGGGAGGGGGGCCGCGCGCCCCCTCCTGGAGCCTGTGGTGGCCCTGGGGACCGCCACCCCCAGGGCCGGCTCCTGCAGTGTCCCGGGTGCCTACCCCGGGACACTGCTGTTTGCAATGACAGGACGGGAGCCTCGCGGCTCCCGTCCTGTCATTGCAAACTTGCTTTGGATATTGGAAGAGAGCAGGAAACCTGCTCTCTTCCAATATCCAAAGTCGATTGCTTTTCCACATGGGGAGCAGCATGTTAGCTGCTCTCCATGTGTAGCTAATGCCGGCTCCCGTAGGACACGGGAGCCGGCGGGACTGTGGGGGCTTGGGGACCCCCCACAGTCCCCAACGAGAGGCCAGGCCCCGGGGGATGGGGTCCCCGGGGCCATAAGAGGCCACGGAGGGGGCCACGCAGCCCCCTCCCCAAAGTAACAAAAATGGGGGAAAAAAAAAAAAAAGTGCAAGGCCGGCCCCGGGGGATGGAGTCCCCGGGGCCTTAAATGGCCTGAGGAGGGGGGCCACGCAGCCCCCCTCCAAATAAAAACAAAAAGAGGCCATGCCCCGGGGATGGGGTCCCCGGGGCCAATACAGGCCCAGGGAAGGGGGCCACGCAACACCCTTCCCGTTTTTTTTTAATTTTAATTTTAAAAAAAGGGGTAAGGCCCTGGGGGATGGGGTCCCCAGGGCCTAAAAATAGGAAAAAGGAAGGGGGGAAAAAAAACCAACAAAAAAAAAACGATCGGGCCCGCCCCTTCCTTCACCACTCTGCAAACGCGCCCCTGGCGCGTTTGCAGAGGGGGACGATTCCCCTTGAATACTGGGGGTCCCTGGGGGCCAACTAGCCCACCAGGAACCTCCAGTATGCGCCAGGGGCTGCCTTGCAGAGAGGTGTACAGAGGCCACGCCCCTTTACACCTCTCTGCAACGCAGCTCTGTGGCGCTTTTGGAGGAACATGGTGGGCTAGTTGGACTCCAGGGACCCTCAGGATTCAAGGGGAGTTAATCCCCCGACTTAAAACGCGCCACGGGCGCGTTTGCACAGTGGTGAAGGGAGGGGGCGGGGCTTCAGGTGACATGTGTGCAAACAGGCCCCGTGGCGCGTTTTAAGATGGGGAATTAAATCCTCTTCAATCCTGAGGGTCCCTGGGGCCAACTAGCCCAACAGGTACGTCCAGAAAGCGCCACAGAGCTGCGTTGCAGAGAGGTGTAAAAAGGGTGTGGCCTCTCTACACGTCTCTGCAACGCAGCCCCTGGCGCATACTGGAGGTTCCTGGTGGGCTAGTTGGCCCCTAGGGACCCTCATGATTCAAGGGGACTTAATCCCCCAACTTAAAACGCGCCACGGGGCGCGTTTGCACAGATGTCACCTCAGGCCTCGCCCCTCCCTTCACCATTGTGCAAATATTCCTCTAAAATCAGCCGAAATACGAATTCCGATTTACTCACCTGTTATCAGGAGAGACCTCAGTGCTGCATCTTTCAGCCCAGTACTGATCCTCAAAAGTAATTTTAACCGTACTTACCGGTAACTTGAATTTCCTTCATAGGCTAACATTGACTGGTTTCAAATGGAAATTCTTCTAAGTGTGGAGTTTTGGAACTTTAAAATATTCCTCTAAAATCAGCCGAAATACGAATTCCGATTTACTCACCTGTTATCAGGAGAGAACCCAGTGCTGCATCTTTTAGCCCAGTACTGATCCTCAAAAGTAATTTTAACCGTACTTACCGGTAACTTGAATTTCCTTCATAGGCTAACATTGACTGGTTTCACTTGGAAATTCTTCTAAGTGTGGAGTTTTGGAACTTTAAAATATTCCTCTAAAATCAGCCGAAATACGAATTCCGATTTACTCACCTGTTATCAGGAGAGAACCCAGTGCTGCATCTTTCAGCCCAGTACTGATCCTCAAAAGTAATTTTAACCGTACTTACCAGTAACTTGAATTTCCTTCCATAGGATATCATTGCCTGCTTTTTGCTGAAAAAGTTTCTAAGTGTTGATTTTTGAAACATACAAATATTCCTCTAAAATCAGCCGAAATCCGAATTCCGATTTACTCACCTGTTATCAGGAGAGACCTCAGTGCTGCATCTTTCAGCCCAGTACTGGTCCTGAAAAGTAATTTTAACCGTACTTACCGGTAACTTGAATTTCCTTCAGAGGCTAACATTGACTGGTTTCACTTGGAAATTCTTCTAAGTGTGGAGTTTTGGAACTTTAAAATATTCCTCTAAAATCAGCCGAAATACGAATTCCGATTTACTCACCTGTTATCAGGAGAGACCTCAGTGCTGCATCTTTCAGCCCAGTACTGATCCTCAAAAGTAATTTTAACCGTACTTACCAGTAACTTGAATTTCCTTCCATAGGATATCATTGCCTGCTTTTTGCTGAAAAAGTTTCTAAGTGTTGATTTTTGAAACATACAAATATTCCTCTAAAATCAGCCGAAATCCGAATTCTGATTTACTCACCTGTTATCAGGAGAGACCTCAGTGCTGCATCTTTCAGCCCAGTACTGGTCCTGAAAAGTAATTTTAACCGTACTTACCGGTAACTTGAATTTCCTTCATAGGCTAACATTGACTGGTTTCACTTGGAAATTCTTCTAAGTGTGGAGTTTTGGAACTTTAAAATATTCCTCTAAAATCAGCCGAAATACGAATTCCGATTTACTCACCTGTTATCAGGAGAGACCTCAGTGCTGCATCTTTCAGCCCAGTACTGATCCTCAAAAGTAATTTTAACCGTACTTACCAGTAACTTGAATTTCCTTCCATAGGAATCCATTGTCTGGTTTTCAGCAGAAAAGTTTCAAAGTGTCGATTTTCACAAACTACAAATATTCCTAAAAAATCGCCTGTATGACTTAAACGCATTCTTTCAACTGTTTACAGGAGATGCACCAGTGCTGGATCCAGGATCCAACACTGAGTAAGAAAAAGTAACGATAACAGTTTTTAACTTCTAAGTGAATTTCCTTCCATAGGATAACATTGGTGATTCTATGAGAAAAAGTTTCTAAGTGTGAACTTTTAAAGTACAATAATATTCCTTAAAAATCACGACTGTAACCAAAACGCTTTTACTCAACTGTTTACAGGAGATGTCCCAGGACTGAATCTAGGATCCAGTAATGTGGTTAGAAAAGTAATCCATAAAGTAACTAATTGCATTTAACTAGAAATTCACATTGAGCTGAATGTTGCATTGTGTTTGAAAATGTGTTGCCCATTGCAACAACTGTAACTACTGTACTTAAAAGTCTATTGCCTATGTGCAAAGTAATTAAACTAAAGTAATTCATTCTGAGAAAGTATTTTTGTAATGTAATGTATAATGTAATTACAATGTAATTTAAAAAATAAAATATGTAAATAAAAATTGTTTCTAAAAAATTTGGAAATCAGTATGAAAAAAATGTATATAACAATTAATACATTTAAAAATTGTCATTTACAAAACCTTTGAAATTCACTGAAAAAACTGTAGGTTTCAGACATGTTATAGTTACAAATTAGCATTTAAAAAACCTTTGAAATTCACTGAAAAAACCATAGGTTTCAGGGACGTTATAGTTACAAATTAGCATTTAAAAAACCTTTGAAATTCACTGAAAAAACCATAGGTTTTAGGGACAGTTATAGTTAGTTGGACATTGCACTCGTACAAAACCCGTGAAATTCCCCCGTTATAGTTAGTCCAGCTAACTATAACTCGCGCCCCGCAATGCACTGCTGATGACGTCACATATTACATCACTCATGACATGGTCAGTGACATCACTGATGACATCACTGATGACATCTCAAATGACATCACTGATGACATCATCCACGTGATAATCTGATGCACCTCCTCACACTCTAATGTAACCTTTGATACACCCACTCTAAATTACAGACTGCCATTCGCAAAACCATAGACACTCCAACACCAATAACTACATACCCACTCACTGATTCTTAGGTCTACGCACACATCCACTCACTCACCCGTACAGTCACTCATACTTACGGTCACTCAGTACAGGACTATCATATGCACTCATACTCCTATATAGACACTCAAACACCGCCACTCATCCATAGAGGTACTCACACACCTAGTCAGTCATGCAAATAATTAAACACACTACCATTTACTCACCTATACAGTTATACACACACCAGCTCACTTACTCATACAAATAGTAGCACATTCTTACGCTCTTATACAATCACTGATACAAGCACACACTCATCCATACAGCCACTATCACAATCACTCACTCTCGCTTATAGCTATTTATATACTCCAACACACATATATACTGCCTTTCACATATGTAGTTACTCACACATGTACCACTGGAACATACATTCACTCACTAACACACTCTTACACACACTTACCCACCCATACAGTCTATCACAGTTGCACTCTTGAAACCATCCACCCAGTGAATCACCCACTCACACATCTATGCACAGAGTTGCACACACCCCTACCACACAAACACTCAGGCACCCATACAGATACTCAGACAAGCATTCAATAACTCATATAGACACTCATGTAGCTATTCACAAACACATGCAGCCACTTACACAGCAACAGACAGACGGATACAGACATTCACCCAGTTTAGTCACTAACCCATGCATTCAGTAAGATACGTTAAATCACTCACTTATAGAGTCAGTCACGCACCTACTAAATCATCCATACAGACACTTACACACCCACTCATTCTTCAATATGTCTTTTCCTATATATATTAAAAATATTTAAACTTTACAGAAACACACAGTCACTGGATGATGTCATTTGAGATGTCATCAGTGATGTCATCAGTGATGTCACTGACCATGTCATGAGTGATGTAATATGTGACGTCATCAGCAGTGCATTGCAGGGGCGCGAGTTATAGTTAGCTGGACTAACTATAACGGGGGAATTTCACGGGTTTTGTACGAGTGCAATGTCCAACTAACTATAACTGTCCCTAAAACCTATGGTTTTTTCAGTGAATATATATATATATATATATACACATATACATATATATATATATATACACATACATACACATACATACACATACATACACACATATATACACATACATACACACATATATACACATACATACACACATATATACACATACACACATATATACATATATACACATATATACATACACATATATACATATACATACATATAAATACATATACATACATATAAATACATATACATACATATAAATACATATACATACATACATATAAATACATATACATACATATAAATACATATACATATATACATATATATATACATATATGCACAAGTTACTAACTTGTGTAACAATATATCTGTAAGAGACAGTAGTTAGTGACAGATTCCTTACCTTAGAATATCCCCAGGGGTCAGGCTGGATCCGGAAAGTTTTTTGCGTAGCAGTACCCTTGCGCGTCGGTAGGCGGCGTCGTGCGGCTCCGCGTCCGTCGTCGGCGTCGTGATCGCCGGGATGACGTCGCGGGCAGTACTTAGACGCCGCCCCTGCGCGCTGACGTCAGTTCTGTACACGACTTTCCGCGCCAGGAACGCAGAGCCATGCAAGAAGCTGACATAGGTGTCTGAAAAATACTAGGGCCCTGAAAGGGATGTCCTTAACCCTAGAAATCAGTTCGCAGAACGGGGAGGATGGGTGGGGCGGTAAGGAATCTGTCACCAACTACTGTCTCTTACAGATATATCGTTACACAAGTTAGTAACTTGTGCATCTGAAAGAGACACGTTAGTGACAGATTCCTTACCTTAGAATAGATACCCCAGCAATACCAACCCCGGTGGTGGGTCTGCGAACAAAGATCAGACAAGGAAGTCCTGGAGGACAGAACGGCCAAAGAAGCCGTCCCTCCGGACCTGACTGTCAAGGCAGTAATGCTTTGTAAACGTGTGCAGCGAGGCCCACGTAGCTGCCTGACAGATAACCGGCAGCGGAACACCGCGGCCCAAGGCCGTGGTAGCAGCCGTTGCCCTGGTGGAATGGGCACGCAGCCCAACAGGAGGCTCCTTCTTAGCCAAAGAATAGCAGGTCTTGATGCACAAGGTAACCCAGCGGGACATGGTTCTCTTGTGCACCGCCCGACCTTTTTTGGCACCCACGTAGCCAACAAAGAGTTGGTCATCCACCCGGAACTGTTTTGTGCGGTCGATATAGAAGGAGAGCGCACGTTTTGGGTCCAGACGGTGGAGCCTCTCTTCCTCTCTGGAAGGATGCGGAGGCGGAAAGAAGGTAGGCAAAGTGATGGTCTGCCCAATGTGGAAGGCAGTAACCACCTTTGGCAAGAAGGACGGACGCGTCCGAAGAACAACCTTGTCTGGATGAACAGACAGAAAGGGAGGTTTGCAAGATAGAGCCTGGAGCTCACTCACCCGCCGAGCGGAGGTGATGGCCACCAGAAAGGCTGTCTTCAGAGACAGAAGACAAAGAGGACAGTTATGTAGAGGCTCAAAGGGAGCGCACATTAAAAGGTAAGAACCAAGTTCAAGTCCCACTGAGGCATTACAAACGGAACAGGAGGGAAGAGGTGTGTAATGCCTTTTAAGAACCTGTTAACAACAGGAGACTTGAAAAGGGAGGGCTGATCAGGGAGCCTGAGGAAGGCCGAGATAGCACAAAGATAACCCTTGATGGTACCCAGGGCAGAACCCTGTTGGGCCAGAGAAAGAAGGAACAGAAGGACCCCAGAAAGAGGGGCAGAAAGGGGATTCACAGCCTTTGCTGTGCACCATGCCACAAATTTGTTCCACCTGCAGGCGTATACCACCTTAGTGGAGGGACGCCTGGCTGCCAGAATCACATCACAAACTTCGGGAGGCAAGTCGAAAGGAATCAACTGCCGCCGCTCAATCTCCACGCAAGCAGGTGTAGACTGGACAGGATCGGGTGGAGGACCGTCCCCTGCTGCTGCGACAGACGATCCTCCCGAAGAGGCAGACGGATCGGGGGATCCATGCTCATACTGAGTAGCTCGGGATACCAAACTCTTCGAGCCCAGTCCGGAGCCACAAGAATGACTTAGGCCCGGTCGTGCCGAATCTTCTTCAACACTCTGGGTAGAAGTGGTATAGGCGGAAAGGCGTACAATAGACCGCAACTCCACTCGTGACGAAAAGCGTCGCCGAGCGAGTGCCGCCTTGGAAATTCCAACGCGCAGAACTGATGACATTGCGCGTTATCTTCGGTGGCGAATAGATCTAACCAAGGCTCTCCCCACTGTAGAAAGAGTCCTTGCGCCACCTCCGAGTGAAGACGCCATTCGTGATCCATCATGCACCTGCGGCTGAGTTCGTCCGCCCTGGCGTTCAGGGAACCTGCCAGGTGTTGAACCATCAGGAACATGCCCTGATGTTCCAGCCATGTCCAGAGGCGCAGAGCCTCCTGACAGAGGGTCCACGACCCCACCCCGCCCTGTTTGTTGCAGTACCACATGGCGGTGGTGTTGTCTGTGAACACCTGCACTACCTTCCCTTTGACAGAGGGAAGGAATGCCTTGAGTGCAAGTCGGATCGCCCGGAGCTCCAGAAGGTTGATATGGAGCCGGGACTCCGCCCGGAGACCAGAGGCCTCTGATCTCCGCCTCTCCCATGTGACCGCCCCATCCCAGAAGGGACGCGTCCGTCACAACTGTGTGCTCTGGCTGGGGAAGGGAGAGGGATCTGCACATGACCCATTGCCGGTTCGAGAGCCACCACTGCAACTGTTTTGCAGTCCCCTCCGAGATCTGGACGTGATCGGACAGGTTGCCCTGGTGCTGCGCCCACTGGAACTTGAGGTCCCACTGCAGAGCCCGCATATGCCATCTGGCATGATTGACCAGCAGGATGCAGGAGGCCATGAGGCCCAGCAGCCTCAGAGTCATCCGTACCGAAACCCAGGATAAAGGCTGAAAGATCGGAATCATAGCCTGAATATCCCGGACTCGCCGTTCGGGAGGATAGGCCCGAAACTGCGTCGTGTCCAGAACTGCTCCGATGAAAAGGAGCTGTGGAGAAGGAACCAGATGCGACTTCGGCACATTGATGGAGAACCCCAGCGAGTGCAGGAGTTCGGCTGTAGTCTGGAGGTGGGAGACGACTGCCTGGGACGAGCCCGCCTTCAGCAGCCAGTCGTCGAGGTAGGGGAAGACAAACCCCTGCCCGGCGCAGATGAGCTGCGACCACTGCCATCACTTTCGTGAACACCCGAGGGGCACTGGTAAGGCCAAAGGGGAGCACGGTGAACTGAAAATGCTCGAGGCCTACCGTGAACCGAAGGTAACGCCGGTGGGCCGGAAGGACGGGGATGTGGAAATAGGCGTCCTGCAAGTCCAACGCTACCAACCAGTCTCCAGGGTCTAGGGCAGTCAAGACCTGAGCTAGGGTGAGCATCTTGAACTTCTCCTTCCGGAGGAAGCGATTGACGTTCCGGAGGTCCAAGATAGGACGCATGTCCTCCTTGTCCTTTTTGGGCACCAGAAAGTAGTGGGAGTAGCAACCACGCCCTACTTCGGGGGTCGGAACATGCTCGATGGCCCTCTTGGCCAAGAGGGCCGTGACTTCCTTCTGTAGAAGCACCAAGTGATCCCCTGACATGCGGTGGAATTGAGGTGGCATGGCTGGGGGGTGGTCTCGAAGGGGAGGGAGTAGCCCCTTCGGACAATGTCCAAGACCCACCTGTCCGAGGTGATGGGACGCCAGTGGTGAAGGTGATGGCGGACCCTGCCCCCTACTGGCGTGCTGTGCACCTGAAAGGAGGGACTAGGAGGGCTTGGAGGCCGCGGACGGGTTGGAGGTGGTGGCCTGACCCGCACGCTGGTTGCCCGAACCGCCACGGCGGTATCCACGTCCTCGGCCACGCGAAGACGCCTGCGGCGCGGGCCGGTGGCTGGGCTGCTGACGTGACTGGGCGCCCCTTCCGTGGCCGCGATAGGGGCGAAAAGCAGAAGGTAGCGGAGGGCGTGTAGCAGAAAGGCCCAGGGACTTGGCAGTAGCCCGTGAGTCCTTAAAGCGCTCCAACGCATGGTCTGCTTTGGAACCAAAAAGACCGACTCCATCAAAGGGCATGTCCATGAGAGTATTCTGGACATCCACTGAAAAACCAGTGGTTCTCAGCCAGGCGTGGCGACGCAGCGCCACCGTCGTTGCAATAGATCTGCCCAGCGAGTTGGCGGTATCAAGGCCACATCGTATGGTGTATTTGGCCGCATCCCTTCCTTCCGCAATGGCGCGGGAAAGCAGTGTCTGGACCTCCTCAGAACACTGGGGCAAAACAGTCGCCACCGAATCCCACAAGGAGTGGGTATATCGGCCCAAAAGACAAGCGGTGTTGATGGACCGCAAGCCAGCACTGGAGGAAGAAAAACCCTTCTTCCCAAATTGATCCAGGCGTTTGGATTCCCTATCCGGAGGGGCGGTAGGGAAGGCGGTTTGGGAAGCGGAGGCTTGGACAACCAAGCTCTCAGGAGTGGGGTGGACAGAGAGAAACAAGGGGTCGCCCGGAGCTTGGCGATGGCGTCGGGACACGTTCCTATCCACAGGAGCCCCTGTGTTGGGCTTGGACCAGGCGCCCAAAAGAACGTCAGTAAGTGCATCGTTAAACGGCAGCACAGTCTCCGAGGAGGAGGCCGCCGGCTGAAGCACTTCTGTCAAGAGATTAGTCTTGACCGTCACCGTAGGGAGTCGGAGATGCAAGGCTCCAGCTGCCCTACGCAACACCGTTGCAAAATTGGCTCCCTCCTCCGTAGCCACGGGAGGAGACAGCATGCCAGTGTCAGGGGAAGTATCTAGACCACTGGCATCCCCTAGTTCCTCTGCCCAGTCCTCATCATACTGACACTGCTGTGCCAGAGGGTCCTCAGACCCCTCCCAGTCCTCCTGGTCCTCCTCCGGTTCAAAATAAGGAGGAGGAGGGACATTTGGGACCCAAGGTCCCATCGGGCGCCGGAACCGGCGTCGAGCGACGTCGGTCCGGCTCCATGTCCGGAGCCGGAGAGTACATGGGGACGACGCCGCCCGGAGCCCCGGGCGGCGTCAGGAACGGCACCGGAGACATCGGCGCCGGTGGAGGCGTGGTCAGGTCGACCGGCGTCGATGGGGGTTGCGGTACCACCGGAGCCGGGATCGAGGCCGGTGCCGAAGCCGGAATCGAGGCTGGAGGCACGAGCGACGCCGGGACCGGAGTCGGCGGCGACGCCGGGGCAACCCCATCAGGGCCCGCGGGGCCCGAAGGCGCACCGGAGGGACCTTGAGGCCCGAAGAGGCAGGCCATGGCCGACAGGAATTCCTGTATTTGGGCCGGATCCGCCCCCGAACCTGGGAAGGACGGGTATTGCGGGGGCGACTCCACAGGCATGTCCGGGACCGCGGGGACGGTGCCGGGAGGGGCCTCAGCCGAGTCGCGAGACCGGCGAGGCGAAGTCCTAGAGCGATGATGCTTTTTGGACTTCTTGTGCTTAGACTTACCGGACGACGAAGACTTCGATCCCGACGACCGGTGAGGACTCCGCGACCGACCCCTCGACCTCTCACGCGACCGGGGCTTGGAATGGCGCAGAGCCGACTGCCGGGCCTCGAGGAGCTTTCGAGACCGCTCTCGCAAAGCTTTCGGGTTGAGGGCCCGGCAGTCGGAACACGACTTTGCGTCGTGGCCTCGGCCGAGGCAGAAGAGACACTCCAGATGCGGGTCTGTGATGGACATCATCCGAGCACAGGCGTCGCAACGTTTAAAGCCGGGCATCCCTACGACACCTTGGAGTCGATTCGAAGAAACAGTGAAAAAATTCACCAAAAAAGTTAGTCAAAAAATGACTAGGGCACTGCTCTTCCCGGATCTGCGCTTGCTGGCGCGGAAAAAGAAGAACTGACGTCAGCGCGCAGGGGCGGCGTCTAAGTACTGCCCGCGACGTCATCCCGGCGATCACGACGCCGACGACGGACGCGGAGCCGCACAACGCCGCCTACCGACGCGCAAGGGTACTGCTACGCAAAACACTTTCCGGATCCAGCCTGACGCCTGGGGATATTCTAAGGTAAGGAATCTGTCACTAACGTGTCTCTTTCAGATATCAGTTCGCAGAACGGGGAGGATGGGTGGGGCGGTAAGGAATCTGTCACTAACTACTGTCTCTTACAGATATATCGTTACACAAGTTAGTAACTTGTGCATCTGAAAGAGACACGTTAGTGACAGATTCCTTACCTTAGAATAGATACCCCAGCAATACCAACCCCGGTGGTGGGTCTGCGAACAAAGATCAGACAAGGAAGTCCCGGAGGACAGAACGGCCAAAGAAGCCGTCCCTCCGGACCTGACTGTCAAGGCAGTAATGCTTGGTAAACGTGTGCAGCGAGGCCCACGTAGCTGCCTGACAGATATCCTGCAGCGGAACACCGCGGGCTAAGGCCGTGGTAGCAGCCGTTGCCCTGGTGGAATGGGCACGCAGCCCAACAGGAGGCTCCTTCTTAACCAAAAAATAGCAGGCTTTGATACACAAGGTTACCCAGCGGGAGATGGTTCTCTTGTGCACCGCCCGACCTTTTTTGGCGCCCACGTAGGCAACAAAGAGCTGGTCATCCACCCGGAAGTGTTGTGTGCGGTTGATATAAAAGGAAAGCGCACGTTTTGGGTCCAGACGGTGGAGCCTCTCTTCCTCTCTGGAAGGATGCGGAGGCGGAAAGAAGGTGGGCAAAGTGATGGTCTGCCCAATGTGGAAGGCAGTAACCACCTTTGGCAAGAAGGACGGACGCGTCCTAAGAACAACCTTGTCTGGATGGACAGACAGAAAGGGAGGTTTGCATGATAGAGCCTGGAGCTCACTCACCCGCCGAGCGGAGGTGATGGCCACCAGAAAGGCTGTCTTCAGAGTCAGAAGACGAAAGTTATGTAGAGGCTCAAAGGAAGCGCACATAAGAAAGGTAAGAACCAAGTTCAAGTCCCACTGAGGCATCACAAACGGAACAGGAGGGAAGAGGTGTGTAATGCCTTTTAGGAACCTGTTAACAACAGGGGACTTGAAAAGGGAGGGCTGATCAGGAAGCCTGAGGAAGGCTGAGATGGCACAAAGATAGCCCTTGATGGTACCCAGGGCAGAACCCTGTTGGGCCAGGGAAAGAAGGAACAGAAGAACCTCAGAAAGAGGGGCAGAGAGAGGGTTCACAGCCTTTGCTGTGCACCATGCGACAAACTTGTTCCACCTGCAGGCGTATACCACCTTAGTGGAGGGACGCCTGGCTGCCAGAATCACATCACAAACTTCGGGAGGCAAGTCGAAATGAATCAACTGCCGCTCAATCTCCACGCAAGCAGGTGGAGGCTGGACAGGTTCGGGTGGAGGACCGTCCCCTGCTGCGGCGACAGAAGATCCTCCCGAAGAGGCAGACGGATCGGGGATCGACGCTCATACTGAGTAGCTCGGGATACCAAACTCTTCGAGCCCAGTCCGGAGCCACAAGGATGACTTGGGCCCGGTCGCGCCGAATCTTCTTCAACACTCTGGGTAGAAGTGGTATAGGCGGAAAGGCGTACAACAGACCGCAACTCCACTCGCGACGAAAAGCGTCGCCGGCGAGTGCCGCCTTGGAAATTCCAACACGCAGAACTGATGACATTACGCGTTCTCTTCGGTGGCGAATAGATCTAACCAAGGCTCCCCCACTGCAGAAAGAGTCCTTGCGCCACTTCCGAGTGAAGACGCCATTCGTGATCCATCATGCACCTGCGGCTGGAGTTCGTCCGCCCTGGCGTTCAGGGAACCTGCCAGGTGTTGAACCATCAGGAAAATGCCCTGATGTTCCAGCCATGTCCAGAGGCGCAGAGCCTCCTGACAGAGGGTCCACGACCCCACCCCGTTTGTTGCAGTACCACATGGCGGTGGTGTTGTCTGTGAACACCTGCACTACCTTCCCTTTGACAGAGGGAAGGAATGCCTTGAGTGCAAGTCGGATCGCCAGGAGCTCCAGAAGGTTGATATGGAGCCGGGACTCCGCCGGAGACCAGAGGCCTCTGATCTCCGCCTCTCCCATGTGACCGCCCCATCCCAGAAGGGACGCGTCCGTCACAACTGTGTGCTCTGGCTGGGGAAGGGAGAGGGATCTGCCCATGACCCATTGCCGGTTCGAGAGCCACCACTGCAACTGTTTTGCAGTCCCCTCCGAGATCTGGACGTGATCGGACAGGTTGCCCTGGTGCTGCGCCCACTGGAACTTCAGGTCCCACTGCAGAGCCCGCATATGTCATCTGGCATGATCGACCAGCAGGATGCAGGAGGCCATGAGGCCCAGCAGCCTCAGGGTCATCCGTACCGAAACCCAGGATAAAGGCTGAAAGATCGGAATCATAGCCTGAATATCCCGGACTCGCCGTTCGGGAGGATAGGCCCGAAACTGCGTCGTGTCCAGAACTGCTCCGATGAAAAGGAGCTGTGGAGAAGGAATCAGATGCGACTTCGGCACATTGATGGAGAACCCCAGCGAGTGCAGGAGTTCGGCCGTAGTCTGGAGGTGGGAGACGACTGCCTGGGACGAGCCCGCCTTCAGCAGCCAGTCGTCGAGGTAGGGGAAGACTGGAACCCCTGCCCGGCGCAGATGAGCTGCGACCACCGCCATCACTTTCGTGAACACCCGAGGGGCACTTGTAAGGCCAAAGGGGAGCACGGTGAACTGAAAATGCTCGAGGCCTACCGTGAACCGCAGGTAACGCCGGTGGGCCGGCAGGACGAGGATGTGAAAATAAGCGTCCTGCAAGTCCAACGCTACCAACCAGTCTCCAGGGTCGAGGGCAGTCAAGACCTGAGCTAGGGTGAGCATCTTGAACTTCTCCTTCCGGAGGAAGCGAT